>LR990501.2:6226849-7575897 GCA_905147785.2 Thyatira batis | reverse complement strand
CAAATATTTGAACGGAACATGTGTTTATTTAAGCATTCCTTTTCACGCTATTCAGCTTTTCTGCTTCCCGCAAAAAACCATATCATATATGGAAACCTATATGCTTATAAATAATATTATATGCATTGTACACCAAACAAACCAGGTACATTAGAATTTTTCATTGAATTAAATTATTTATTACGCAATATAATTTTTATTCAATAAGTTTAAATGGAATCCTTGATTCCTTTTTTAATTGGATACCGTAAAAGTTAAGTTATATCTTTGTGGCTAATCATAATGATCACTTATCATTACATCAATTCATATATATTACACAAACTTTATGAATACAGTATTAAGCTGTGAAATATTAATGAATATATTTTGTTTACTATGAGTTCAATCGATAAATCTGCAGCCACAAATATTATTCCACCCAATCATAAACATAGCTGAATTAAGTGCTCCTATGAAAATCTCTTAGCACATTTTACACATTACTTTTATTCATTCAGTCATATGAGCGTTAAAGTCAGTAAAGGTCTATTATAAATAATAATAAATAATAATAAATATCCTGGGTAATTTTTCACACACGGCCAATCTGATTCCAAATTAAGCATCAAAGTGAGCTTGTGTTATGGTAACGAGATAGCTGATATACTACATATACTACTTTTAAATACATACTTATATAGATATTTACATCCAGACACAGGACAAACAGACATATTCATGCATACAAATGTTTGTCCTGGGTGGGATTCGAACCCACGACCCGCGGCTTGAAACTCAGGGTCCACAAAGCCACAAAGCCCCCACAAAGCCAACCGGGCTGTCAATAATTATTTTAATTTTCACTCACCATTAGAAGTATTAGCTCTTCGTATGATCTCCAGCAGCGCAGCAGACGAGCAATACAGCGTCGACAGCAGCGGTATGACGTACATGAGGATCATGTTGACGAGGAAATACGCGAACTCATGGCTCTCTGTCGGCAGGGACCCGTAGGAAACACACTGGTAGTACCTGAGAATTGATATGGAAGAGGTTAATGAACTTTTACAGACAGCATTAAAAATAAATATAGGGGATTAGCCGTATGGTTCATCAAAGGGGAAAAGAGAACCTCCTCTGTTTTTGAAGTCAGTTATAAAGTATGTTTTGTAGCAGAAATAGAGACATAAAATATTTAGTACTGGACTGATGGTTGACTTTTTCAGTTTCAATGTAAATAAATGTAAAATATTCAGAGAATTTGTATCGGGATAATTAATTAGGTATATAAACTGATATATAGGTGTATGTAGATATAGGTATATAAGTTATAGGTATATAAGCTGTAAATTTATTCACCAAACATAGATAAATAGTATAGTCAGGCACTTGCAAGAAACCATTTTTTGGGTATAATAACTTTACTTACATTAAAATTGAACGTTTATTAGGTAATGCAAGTAACGTCGCTGGTCGGAATTCTAGTAAATCTATACTAATATTATAAAGAGGAAAGATTTGTTTGTTTGTTTGTTTGTTTGTTTGTTTGTTTGTTTGTTTGTTTGTAATGAATAGGCTCCGAAACTACTGGACCGATTTTAAAAATTCTTTCACCTTTGGAAAGCTACATTATCCCCGAGTAACATAGGCTATATTTTATCCCTGTATTCCCACGGGAACGGGAATTACGCGGGTAAAACCGCGGGGAGGCAGCTAGTAGAAGATAAACATCTTATGGCTGAAGAAATACAGTTTCTAAAGTTTATAATTAAACCGATATTGGATTTTATTAATCAATCACTATACTACCACAGAGAGAGGGAGAGAGGGCGCTACAGTGCCAATGTTTACTTCGGCTCCGTACTAATAGTGATCTTAAAAAAAGAAACAAGTGCATTTACGTATCGGAAAAGACAAAAGTGAAGAAATAAACAAGTGATTTCCATCATACATTGTGGGCAACGTCCAACATTGAGTGAAAACTAAGTAATCAGTGAAAATATCTCGACTGTGACCTAGTCATATTGTGCGTGTATACAGAGAAAATTCCATACAAATTTGCAGCTGAAGGGAAAGATTGAAGAAAACTGAACCAAATTGTGAGCTTTCATAAACCAGACATTCGTTTTTTAAAATAAAAGTGACATTTATAACCCTACTTTTTTAATATTCAAAGTGACTTGCAATCATAAGCAAAGCGAGTGACACTTCTGCACAAAGAAACTAGTGACATCTGTGGAAAGCTACCCGTACTCACCACCTAGTAGCTAGCGCTTGGAACGATATTTGATCTTATCGATCCGGCAAGGAGCTAGTTACTAAGCAAGTCGGAACAAGAACTCAAGAGGGCGCTAGCAGTAGCATAATAATAGTTTCATTATTGTAAATAACATTTATAAAACGTATTAGAAAGTATAAGAAATGGAGGAAATTATGCACGAGCTTCGAAAAATTCGAAGAGATTTAGATGAACAGAAAACCGCAATAGAAAAAAGTGGAGAAAAAGTGACGGAAAAAGTTACGCAAAATATAAACTGCATATTGGAAGACAAGTTTAAGCTATTCAATGAAAAATATGAGCATTTAAGAGAAAAATGTGAAAACCAAGAAAAACGACTGTACTTTCTAGAAAAACAGGCAAGAAAAAACAACATCGTCTTTTTCGGAATAAAAGAAATAGAAACATCATATTGTAACCTAGAAAATCTCATATTGAACTTTATCAAAGAACATTTCTCTCACGAACTTAATCCCAGGGATATTCAAGAAGTTAGAAGAATAGGTAAGAAAGGGGAAAGACCTCGACCAATAATCGTCACTTTTTGTACGCTTGGCATAAAAATCAAGTTGTTTAAAAATAGAAATGCACTAACGAATACCGGTTACTACATAAAGGAGGATTTCCCACAAAACATTTTAGAGAAGAGGAAAGAGCTTCAAGAACAAGCAAAAATCGAAAGGGAAAAAGGAAACATTGTAAAAATAAAATACGACAAGATTATCATAAATGAAAAAACCAAAACAAGTGTAAATAACAAAAGAATGCTTTCAACTTCGCCTGAAAACAAAACAACAAAAGGAGCTGAAACAAACACACAAGCCAACAAAAAAAATAAACCACATACACAAGTAAAAAGAACATCAAGCCTTTCAGAAGGTATTTTAAAACCAGGCATGCTGAATTACCTGATAAACAAAAACACCAACAACTCACCAGATTTACAGCAAAATAATAACGGTAAAATATAGCAATTACCGCCCCCCTCTCACAGCGTCAACATACAACAATCACTATCAGAACATCAAACTCATCTTCCAAGCCGGCTGGTCACCGTGGAAGATCATGACCAAAACCCTCCAAACAACCCTCCAAAGAACAAAACAACCCCACAAAAAGTATACATCCTTACATACAACGTAAGATCACTTTCATCATATGAACGTTTGTTAGAGCTAAACGAAGCGCTCAAAGGAATTAAATACGACATATTAGGATTAGCCGAAACAAGACGCATTGGAAACGAAATCGAAGATCATGAAAACTTCATTTTCTGCTATACAGGCCACACGCCTGGAAGGCATGGCATAGGTTTTATAATTAAACGCCATCTTAAACACAATATAGAAGGCTACCTCGGTCTTTCTGAGAGAGTAGCACTGTTGAACCTGAAATTCGAGAGTTCCAGCTTGTCCATCATTCAAGTATATGCCCCTACCGCACAAGCAAACGACGATGAAATCGATAACTTTTATACGATAGTAAATAGGGCAATAGAACTAGCACACAAAAACTTCATAATAATGGGCGACCTAAATGCCAAAATTGGGATACCAAAAAACGAGGAGCATCTAATCATGAAATCACATGGATATGGAATCAGAAACGAGAGAGGCCAAAGACTAATCGATTATGCCAGTGAAAACAAACTGTCAATTATGAACACTTTCTTCAAAAAAAAAACTAAAAATAAATGGACCTGGCGATCACCAGATGGAGCCAGCAAAAATGAAATCGACTTTGTGCTGTCTAGTCGACCTCGTATGTTCGAAAACATAGAAGTACTGAACATTAACTACCCTTCAGACCACAGGCCAGTAAGGGCTACAATATTATATGATACACATTTAAGAAAAAGTAGAACAAGTTTTACTAGCTGTCAACATAGTACAATAACAAGCGAGAAAGAAATCACCAAGTTCAAAGAATACCTAAACTCCTACATATCGCAAGATCAAATATTCACCGAGCCTATTATCCCAGTCCAACAATTTTACGACAACCTAATCAAAATCATCACATCAAGCTTGAATAACGCACGAGTAGCACAACACCTAAAGAAAGTTCACAAAATATTTTCAGAGCGTACATTAAAACTTTTCAAAAGAAGACAAGACCTGCAAAAAAGTTCAAACAAAACTAGAGCAACAAGAAATGAAATTTCGGCGCTTTACAAGCTTGTCAACAAATATATAAAAAAAGATTACGCCGACTACAGATACAAAACTATTGAAAAACACCTACGACAAACTGGAAGCACCAAAAAGGCATACAAGGAGCTTAAACCAAATAAAACCTGGATAAAGGAGCTAAAACAAGGCGAAGCAACCAAAAACAACCGCTGCGATATCATCAGTATAGCGACAGAGTTCTACAGGGATCTCTATAGCACAAACGAGCCAGAAGACACCAACCACATGAACCAAAATAACAACAGCGACGGTAGCATACTAAAAATATCCCAGATAGAAGAAAACGACGTCATTGAGGCACTAAACCAACTGAAATTAGACAAAAGCCCGGGCTCGGATAATATAGCAAACGAGACCCTAAAGATAGCTGCCCCAATACTAGCCAGACCCATTACAAATTTGTTTAACTCCATCCTCGATTCTGGGGAGACACCCACCCAATGGTCGGAATCTAACATAATTCTATTATATAAGAAGGGCGATCCAAATGATATTGGGAACTATAGACCTATAAGTCTGCTGCCGAGCGCATATAAGCTATTTTCTACAATCCTAACCAAAAAAATTTGCTCCACATTAGAAATAAGACAACCCATCGAACAGGCAGGATTTAGAAAAGGCTTCTCTACCATCGACCATATCCACACACTCGAGCTTCTCATTGAGAAATATGAAGAGAGAAACAGACCACTATACTTGGCATACATAGATTACAAAAAAGCATTCGATTCGGTGTCACACAGCTATATCTGGGAAACTTTGACAACACAAAATGTGGAAAACGAATATATAAGAGTAATCAAAAGCATATACAGGAAGAATAAAACTAGAGTTAAACTAGAAACAGCCGGCTCCTGGTTCCCTGTGAAGAGAGGCGTAAGACAGGGGGACCCACTGTCACCTATACTATTTATAGCCATATTAGAGTCGATAATAAGCAAGCTAGACTGGAACGAATACGGCGTAAAAATAAAAACAAAACATTTAACCCACCTACGTTTCGCTGACGACTTGGTGCTGATATCAGAGAAAGGAAAAGATCTACAGCACATGGTAGAATCACTAAATAAAGCTAGCAAACTCGCCGGACTAGAAATGAACCGTTCTAAAACTATGGTAATGACCAACAGCACCAAGGTACAAATATACGTTGACAACGAGCCTCTCCTATATACCGAAAAATACATTTACTTAGGCAAGCAAATAAGCTTTGACAGACAAAATAACTACCAGGAGATTGAGCGCAGGGCACAGCTTACATGGAATAAGTATTGGAGCCTTAAAGAAATATTCAAGAGCAACATGCCAATCAAATTAAAGACTAAAGTCATGAATTCTTGCCTTATACCATGCCTGACCTATGCTTGTCAGACATGGAAGTTTAACAAAAATATAATAAACAAAATTATAACATGCCAAAGAGGAATGGAGCGGAGTATGCTTAACATAAAAAGAATAAATAAAATAAGACATACAAAAATACGCAATATCACAATGGCAACGGACGCCTTAGCACAAGCTCTTGGATTGAAATGGAAGTGGGCCGGACACCTGGCACGCCTCCGAGATCAAAGGTGGACTAAAACAATGACAGCATGGAGGGGGCCAGTGGGCAAAAGAAGGAAAGGAAGACCTTGCAACAGATGGGAAGATGAAATAAAAAGCATAGCTGGCCCAAACTGGATACAGAGGGCACAATCCAGAGAAGACTGGCTTAGTTTGGAGGAGGCCTTTACCCGAAGAGGGGTTCTAATAGAATAACCTCAAGTTTATTGTGTAGTCAACTACACTTATAGCTATCAAAACTCGAAAACTAAAAAACTACTAACTACTAAAATACTATTATTAATTATAAACTTTTTTTTGTTAAACTAAAAAATACTAACTTTTAAAAATAACTTTTCTAGTAGAAATAAAAGGCTTTTTTATTTTTATTTTATTTTATTTTATTTTATTTATTTATACTACCACAATTCTGGGAATTCGAAACACAATTAACAACTAAAGTTACACTTTAGTTCAATAAAAAGTAATTAGAACTTTACGTTATTAGGTCTATAACCAACTTAAGCTTAGAAAATAATGAACGTCTTCTAAGTCCCTAAAATGTGAAGATAAAATATTATACATAATCCAAACTTGATTGACTGACTACAGTCGAAAATAGATAATTTCGACGTGAATTTTCGCACAGATAATCCTTGAGGGTCTTGGAAACCCACTTAGACAGATCACAGAGCCCTGAACTCCGAGGGACAAACGAATGAGTGCTGGCAAAACCCTCAAGAGAGCATTATTATCTGTACTTAAAAGAATGTATCGAAAAATCAAAGAAATATCATCTTAGTATCACAAGGGATACAGAAAAGGAAACCTAAAGTCGCACTAATCCTACTTGGTATGCAAAAGACTAAATTCCCTTTTGTCAGACTGATTATGCTGTGACTAGTGAGCACTTTGTTTTTTACTACATACTTAGATTATGTATAATTTAATTAGATTATGTATAGTGCCATCTAATTAATTAAGGTTATTTAGAGATACTTGTGTAGATTGTTACGTGAAGCCAACGTTTTATAGTTGATTTGTGTATTGGGCCAATCAACACAGAATGTATTTAAAACAAATACACGATTTAATTGCTTCGCGCAATAATTTACAGACGTCTCATACAAATTTTATTGGTGCAAAAGTTGAAATTCTTCTTATAGTACATTATTTGCACATAAGATTAAATACAAATTAAATGTTTCAATGAATAGGATAGATACCCATTTGGGACATAGTTTCTATTAATGACTCCATTATTAATTTTTATATTACATATTTTTATCGTTTTTTTTTGATAATATCTATATGAATAAATAAATGTGTCTTAAAATTGCTTTGGATACGTTAGAATATGTTTAAAATTATATATCGGTAGATATGGTTATAGATACCTCTTTTATTAACACTCGAAACTTCAAGACTTTTACAGCGAGCTTAAAAGCTAACAGTATCTTTAATAAATAGATAATGATTTATATTTATAAATAAGTAGGTATTCACCAATAAATGCTATGGATTAATGACAGGGACACACACACAATGTGTAAGTATATTTTATATATACATTACTAGGTAACTAAGTCCCTCCTTTCCGCCGTCTATCTCAAGTACGCTTAGATCTTTTAAATTACGCAACGTATTTTAATGTAAATATCTATAATATGTATGGATTTTACAAGTATTATATGTAGTATCCCAACAAACATTATAGAGCTAGCGGCAGCCTTTTTTTAGAGCTCTTACTGTTATATATGGTATATAAGAACTCCGATAGCAACCTTCGACTCTACAGTAGGGTTAGTTATGAATAATTAAACCTTCCAGAGGAATAACAGTAATAAATAAATAAAATATAAATCAAGACGGTAGTATGGAGTTTATCGTAACCATTGTATAACTTATTCTTATAGCTTTAAGTTGCACAAACCTTTAAAAGCAATTGTAAGGTGTCTACTAACACTTACTAACGGGTGATATTCGACTACTGGGGTAGTGAAAGGTCTTGTAACACCTGAAGGCTTACTCTAATAGCTTCAAGAAGTATTAAACGCTATGAGTGATACTCAGGTGTGTACTAACACTTACTATCAACTGGTATTCTTAAAAAGAGTTAGACAAATACTTTGTATCACCTAACAAGTTTTGTCGAGCCTTAAGAGTTACTAAGAAAGCTATAAGGATCTAAGAAGTGTTTATTATAAGTCCTATAGAGCTAGATTCTGCAAAAGTTAGAATCCACCTTAGTATCAGTACTTTATCACTACCGGAGGAATAACAGAGATATCAGGATGCTTAAGTAATTAGAACTAAGACGCCATTTAATAAAGATATACCTACTATAAAAATTGTGAAAGAAAAACCTTATTGAAATGTTCCTAGTCCAATTATTTACTTACATTGTTCATAATTTTCAATTAAAATGTCTTAAGGAGGTTCCAGAAATTGATAAATAAGATAAATAAAGAAAAAAAAAAACTGGCAGTATTTTTTTACATCATTTAATCATCAAAAGTAGTTTATTTTTAGGGCGCTTCAAAAATGAGATGAAAACTAGTATATATTGTTACCGTAAACTTACCGCCGCATGTGATTAAATCCCTATAACACCCAGTAATCTTAAACACTTTAGGTACTTACCTTAATTATTTTATTAAAACGCCATGACATGAATGCGTGCTATAAAATATTATCACTATTGACTCTAACAAGAACGTAAAACTGTGCGAAACAGTTAAAATATTTAGCGCTATCGGTGAAATTTATTGCTACCAAAAAAGTCTGGTATATTCTTAAGTAACATATTGGTTACAAGAAGTAACCATGTGTAACCAAAAAAGTAATTTAAGTGGTTTCCATAACTTGTTTACTACTTTAGCTTGCAGTTATACCCTGTGTATAGCTTATAAAACACTTGAAGTGGTAGTCACTGCTACAGTAGCACTGTTCTAATCTCTTCTTTTCTCTTCGTTCTAATTTATTCTTCAACTCTTAATAAACACTTATTTATCACTCTCTATAACCATTAAATAGCCTCAAGCTCTCGTACGAACAGGCCCAAATCAGGGTTATAAGAGAGTTACCTTTATCACCTAGTTGTTAGTGCCTTTACAGAACCTTGGGTTATAAAAATCCTCTTAAGCAGCTCATGTAGCCCTTATTCTTATTACCAAAATGTTAGTTGGGATATCAGCTATCTGGTTACCATAACACAAGCTTCATTTAAAGCTTACTTTGGAATCAGATTGGCCGTGTGTGAAAAATGTCCCAGGATATTTATTATTATTATAATTATTTATTAATACGGTTGTCAACAATAGATAGAGTGATTTAAGTGGTAGGTTTGATTTGTTAAAATATGACAATTATTGTTCAATATGTTCGAAAATCAAACTTTTAGTCATGTGAAGCCGCGGCTGTTCGCCAGTTATTGATGTAACATTAATATCAAAGATTCTAAAATACATTATGCTTTCAACACATTCATTGTGAACTATCAAGTATGTACGGTTTAAGTGCCAAATGGCATTCCACTTTCATTCGGATACCTTTAAGTTTTATTTTTAAACACATATATTGACGTAGGTCAAACGATTATGTATACCTTTTACAAGAAAACCCACTCGGTTTTTATATTATACACTTATCTACCTACTTAATAGGTTATGTTAAATTGTGTAAAAAAACACCAATGTGACCGGAGCGAAGTTCAAAGAATGAAATGTTTTATATATTCTTAATAATAAGATAAATAAGATTGTAGAAAATAAGTGTATTTTCAATCCAAATTTCTCATATCTATACTAATATAAGTATAAAGCAAAAAAGTTTGTTTGCTTGGGCGCGCAAATATCAAGAACTGCTGAACCAATTTGAAAATTTAGATTATCTCAGTGTTAAATAGCCCATTTATCGAGAAAGGCTATATAATAGTGTTTCAAAATCTAGGTTTTTTTTCTTTTTGAGAGTTTACGTAAACTAAGTCGCGGGTTAAAGTTTGTGTTTGCTCATAGTTACTATTCCACTCGGACGAAGTCGTGGGCAGAAGCTATTATTTATATAGAAGGTAGTTCATCAATACACATTTAAGTTCATAGTAAAAGGTCAAATTATTATATTACCATAATTGGCCGTGTCAGCAAACATTCTTTCAAGTTCGTGGCACATATTCGTGGTAATTCGTATGTTTTCTGCAAATGTTTGCCTTATATCAAACAATGTTGATTTTTGGTCCCGAACCAATGATTCCACGTACGCAGACATACCTAGTAGGTTTATCGTACCACATAGTACGAGTATATATAAACTAACAGAGTATGATTTACACCTCGACTATTTTTTATACCTTAGTAGAGCTTTTACTATTTTAAAATACATACTTATATTAAAATTACCTCCCGACGCATAACAAACAGACTTGTTCTGCACACACATATGGTTTTAGTGGATTTATCCCATTATTTTGTAGGAATTATATTTGGTGTGTACTTTTAGGCACTTTAATATTTTTATAAATAACTAATAATTTAAATATTAGCATAAAAACTCAATATTTTATGAAGCTTTAGGTGGTTCAGCCAATTCTATCAGTTCGTCCCACTTAGAGTGACTAACTTAAGTTAACTTGGTAGCTTCTTACTAAGTCTCTTTATGTATGACTCTTATCTTAATTTAGATACCTTCTACAAAGAAAACATTTAAAATTAGAATATAATGTGGCCACTTTAGAATACAATAAAAAAATTTAAGATTCATTTTGTTGATAGCCTTTATAACTATGAAATCCCAAATATTAAACAAAAACTACAGCATTACACGTGATAATTTATCAAACATTCTCGACGTGAGACGTTGTCTCGTCATTGCCATGTTTAAGTGCTAGCTTTTACCTATACCACGCTAGGAAACATTTTAGTAAGGTAAATGACCCAATGGTGGCCAGTTTAAGAAAAAAAAAACTGGTTTTTGTGAAATATTACCAAAATTGTGAAAGTTTCAGCACTGAATATAGTGAAACTGTAAAGTCCAGTCCTTATTTAATATTTGTAATGTGTTGCGCGTGAGATACGGCAAAGCTGGATTGAATTAATTTATATATATAATAAAAGTTGTAGTTTTGTGACCCAGTCTTGGACAGGGAAAATTCATTAATGGATACCCCAGTCTTAGTCTTAGTTTATCTTTATTTTATGGTTAACACATCAAACAAAACTAATTTTGATTTTAATTAAGCAATACTATTTTACAAGTGAAACTTTCTGCTCACCGCCTTAACGATTTCCTTAAGAAAAGCCGTCGTTGTCAATTTCAAATCACCTTACACTTTGTATTCGCGCATATTTGTACATGTAACTGACTGAATTCAATAAAACGTTAAACTTAGATGGTTCGATGTCTAAAGTCTATGTCGCAGTGATCCCAATGTAAAAACATTCGCTCATGTCCGAATTCTAGATGTTTCTTTTAATTTTTGGCCATTACTGGTACCGTGGCCACGACTGGTACACTTACAATATATTACTTTGGGACATTTACTAGGTATACTTCAAACTCAAATTAATGTACAGGCAGAACACCTATACACTGATAACAATCATTAAAGCATCCAAAACTTGTCACTCAGACTTGTTTTAAAGTCTAAGCTAAAGTGCAATATTGTATGTATTTATGTATCTAAGTGGGGGTAAAATTCTTTATTGTTGAAGCTTCAAAACTAATATATAAGTCAATATGAAAAGCGAAATGTGTTGCTAAGGGCAAAACTCCTGAACTGCTAGTGCTAAAATCTCGTATTAAAATTATTGTAAGCCATTGTAAAAAAAATGTTTATCGCCTGGGAAAGCAGGTGAAACGCCGGATAAAAGCAAGTTTCAAAATAAAAATGCCTCTAAATCGGGGCAATTTGGAGCAACACAATGTCAAGATTAATTCGAATTGACATAAGCTTCCAGTATGTCAGAATGTAGCTACCCCCTTGAGCATTGGCTTGAGCGTGACCGAAAATACCAAGAATGTCTGAGCAAGTCAACACCTATTTCACAGAGTTCAACGCCTCATAAGGTTCAGGTAAGGAATTATAATTCTCTAACGTTTACATTTGAGTTGGTTTTCGAATTACTCTTATATATGTAATTTTATTGATAATATTAATGTGAATTTAAGTTTGTTTGTGCCGACTATAACAACGCTACAGATTTACTTGAAGGGGGTTTTCTTTGGTGAAGCTTCAACTTTTAGGGCGAAGCGCTCGCTAAAGTTTTATTAATAGTATGTAAACACGAAAAAATACAACGAAGAGACTAGGCATTCATACTGGATATGCGGCAGAAACCACGGGATAGAACTAGTGTAGAATAACGACATAATTACCTTTCAGCTCTTAAGACATTGACTCACAACTTCCTCAGTGGTTTGTGTCGACTGCCGACTTTGTGGCCTTATTTTGTACTAGCTGCCTCCCCGCGGTTTTACCCGCGTAGTTCCCGTTCCCGTGGGAATACAGGAATAAAAAATATAGCCTATGTTACTCGGGGATAATGTAGCTTTCCAAAGGTGAAATAATTTTTGAAATCGGTCCAGTAGTTTCGGAGCCTATTCATTACAAATAAACAAACAAACAAACAAATCTTTCCTCTTTATAATATTAGTATAGACTAAGTTATTATCATTAAGGAAATTAATACATAGTTTTGTTCAAATGCCTTAAGGGCTTTTGAACTTTAGCTCATAATATTATCCAAGTGAAACCGTTTTATGGCAGCAAATAATACAAGTATTCTATCAAACTGTTTGGGAATAGTTATTTTACATACTCGTACTAAAATTTTATTAAAACCCATATATTTTAAAATAAACACCATATAATGAGTTGTATAAGTTGTAAATCATAGGATCATAAATTTATTTAACTAAATAGATGGTTTTTGGTGAGGAAGTAGAGGTAACTTCGTAGTTAATTTATCGGTACACAATTTTAGTATTCCGAGAAACAGCATCCACCGCGTAGAAAAATTGTAATAAATGTCATTGAATTTTAATCTCAAATATTATATATTTAGGTCCCACTTGAGACACAAGATGGGGCGTGGGATGGCTTAAGCATCGTCAAAATATGAATCATATCTACTTAAATATAATTAATTCTAGTAATATTGAACCTAATTTCTATATTAACTTCAAAAAAATTAGACCAACCAACTGGCTAGCAAGGCTGTTGTAAGACTCTATTAGATAAATATTCAAATAAAAAAACATACCTATTAAAAATCGTAACAAACCGATCCTTAAATTGAATTTCATTCAAATGTTATTATGTACTTATAAGGATTATATATATGTGAAACCGTACCCGTATTTCACTTAAAGGGAGTTCTAGAGCACAACAAAATGAAACAAGTGAAAAGTTGCATGTTTAACATATAGCGGTAGACAAATAATGCTGTTACGACCAGAATTTGATTATAATTTTATTACCCAAATCTACAAATAAACTGATCAATATTTTGACTGTAAGTAAGTACCTTACTTTACTTGGAATATTTTTTAATTTTTCTCGTAGAGAGTCCCTAGGATATTGCATATATCAGTACACTGGCGTATATTTTTGCACAAGTGTGTATTTAGATGTAGTTACTTTGTTTGGGATCAGATTGGCCGTGTGTATAGAAGACCAAATATATATATATATTTTTTTCACTATTATGTATGGTAATTAGTAAACTTTACTCACCCTCTGACTTCAGGGTGTTCTTCCAAATGGAATATGAAGCTCTGCGGCAGGCTGGCGAGTACGGCGCAAACCCATGCTACGGTGAGCGCCCGCTTAACTCCAGCCTCCCAAGCCAAGTTCAGAGGCTTCAAGATCGCGAAGTATCTGTAAAGTTTAAACAGTCAAAGTCTAGAAATGATGAAGATAGAGTGGTTACACCATAAACCAAACATCAAAATTATTAATCCTAACTAAGCTATACATACTAATATTGTAAATGCGAAAGTAACTCTATCTGTGTCGCTTTCACGCTAAAACTATGGAACCGATATAAATAGGATTTGGTACACTACACAGATAGTCTAGAGTCTGAGAAAGGACATAGGCTACTTTTTATCTCGGGAAAATGGAAGTTCGCGGGTACGCGGATGAAACCGCCGGGAGCCACTAGTTAATAAATTTATATAGGTATGGACACTTCATGGTCGTCATGAGTTTTTCACGCAAAAATGTACGCAAGGTTATTCGATTACTCCGATCCGATTGCTATATCGACAGCTGATGATCGATTATGACTCTACTGGTGGTTTGGGCGTACATTCACCCTGACCCTTACCTTCAGCCGCCAAAGTAAACAATTTGAAATCGATTAATTGCACTCGCTATTAATACTGCTAGTTTATAAATACATTAATAAAGTTTTCAGTAAATTAAAGTTGATTCCATTCTAAGAAACTTTAGATAGATATTTGTAACTCAATTATGCTAGAACGACTGAAGGGATTTAAATGAAATTTGACACAGAAGTAGAATATGTTCTGGATTAGCACATACATTGTTCTTCTCGGAGAAACTGTAGATAAACGAGAAAGCGAACACGCGGGGCGGAATCTAGTTACTTTTGTGGTTCTTTCACTAAGTATGATAAGTTTATATATAGGTACATGTCAGAATAATAAATCTAGCTTAATACTTTTGACGGTAAGTTTCAGAATTATGGAGAAGTAAGATTGTTAGTCATTGAATATTTATGCCAATATAAAATAAGTTTAATTATGGAGAAATTCGGTGAAAAATGGGTAATATGATTTGAGGAGGCCACGCGTGCTATGCCTCATTATTATAAATCGCCTCAGTGAGAATCTGATGAGCGATGTCATTCAAAACGGCCACCATATTTTATATTACACAGGAGTTTCTATGATGCAAATCTACATAGACATACCTACATAATATACAAATATTATAAAGAGGCAAAATTTATTTTTTTGTATTATTGTGTGCGTGTATGTTTGTAATGGATAAACTAAAAAAATACGGTGCCAATTTAAAAAATATTTCAGTATCATGGAGTTACATGGGCTATATTTTATCCCTGTATTCCTACGGGAACGGGAACTACGCGGGTGAAACCGCGCGAAGGCACCTATTTACCTATATGGGGCGAATTTTATACCTACTTTTATTTATTTTGTTCAAAATATTTAAACACTGAAATAGATATATTCAAACTTTGTCGTAATAAATTAAGAAAACGTTGGCACATGTCTTGCATGCACTGCACGTTGTAACAATTCGAAAATATATTATTCTATTTAATTATTATCTATGCACTTGCATCTCGCTCAATTCAGTCACTCGGCCAACAACATAAATAGCGTGACACATCTAAAACAAAACACATGTGGCTAAACTAATCCGTAAAACGATAAGAGTCATGTAATGAAACAACTTACAAAGCATTGACAGAATCAACCAGACACGTTTTTTAAGCAAATATATAAATAGCTTGCTGATATTATTTGTTTGCATTCTAAAAATAATAGAAATTTAATCTTAGGTGGTAAATTAATATATCTAATTAACATGAAAGAAAAAATTTACTATTCGTCGTAGCGTGATGATACGTAGCCTATACCGTTTCTCGATAAATGTGCTATCTAAAACTGAAAGAATTAATCAAATCAAACCAGAAGTTACCTACTAAGATTAGCGCGTTCAAACAAACAAACAACTCTTCAGCTTTATATACATATTAGTACCTATAGTATAGATATTTAGTTAATTTTAGCCTATTTATTTATATATTGCTTGCTGTACTGAAAATACCTTTATGAACTGTAAGTAAGGCAGACATGCTGACAGGTTAATGACAAAGTTTCAGTAAGATCTGTAATGAGTTCGCACACGTGAAATATAGCTGTGACTCGAGTAAGGTTCGCAATTCCTTTGAAGTAAATACAAAGATAAACATCTGATAAAATGCAAATTGTTAAGAGCTTGTTGATATGTGATACTATAGACACTTAGCGTATGACCTAAATATCTGTCTACTCCTTAATCCATAAATGTTACAGAAATAATTAACCATTTTAAAACGATTGAGAAACTTATGTAGGTAAGTATTTTTTTATACCACAAAGGTGGCAAATAGGCATACGCTCTCATCTGAAGGGAAGCGGTTACTGTAGCCTATGGACGCTTGCAACATCAGGGCGTCAATCCCGCGTTGCTGACCCTTTAAAAATCTAATGTATATAAATAGTATATTTTTAAAGAAAACTTCTGTAAAAATATTAATTAATATTAACAATTTGAACAGAGCTTTTTTTGGGTCGTATTTTTTATGTCAATAGATCAGATTGTTTGTTAATTATATTGGGTTAATAAACTATGGAAATATAAAGATTTCCGATCTCAATGTATAGGGCTTTTCTACCAAATTCGGGACAATATATAGCCCGGGGCGCGGAGATGTATGGACTATTGGCGTTATGTTTTGTTACTACAATAAATAGTAAACGTAGGTACTCTTAGACATATTACTTTAAAAGCTAGTCCATCACTTATTTAGCACACATTAGGCAGCACTAAATCTAGATTAATATTGATGGGACTAATAAAAGGTGTTTAAATAGAGACACGAATATCTCTCTTTCATTAATTTGGTTGTCGGAGAATGATAGAGAAACGTTCCCAATCAGTTAGTCAAAGACGTTGTCGCAAGAATATAACAAAACGACATTAGGCACTTTTTCCCCGCAAATTCTCTCCGCATACGAAATATGTACGTGACCGTCTTTGTATTATATATATACTTATTTATTGGATAGAAGCAATGCGTAGTTACTTTGTCACGTTCTGGCTTAAGACATACAAATTATTCCATATTAGCGTTACGTTTCAAAATGTTTAGTGAAAAAACAGAATGATCAAAAACGGATTACTCTGTAAAAAGTTCGGCATGGCCATAGATAAAAAAAAAATTATACGCGTCGACTTGACAACCTCTTTCGTTTTTTTCGTCTGGTAAAATTATATAGGTAATAATATCTGGCCGTTTTTCGGCACCTAAAAATGTCATTAAATTTTAAAATACCTAAAATTAACTTCCCGATACGTAATTTTATTAGGGAGTAAGGTGGGTTAAATAATAAAATATAAAAAATATAATCTTTTTCTAATCGACCGTAAAGATTTCGTCCCATATAACGTCCTAAGGAATGATCCTTACATCTTTACCTATTATCCTTGGAGGGTACTTATTTAACTAATTGCTGATGTTGCTTTTGATGTAATAATTACAAATTATCCTGTCCATTGAATGAGATACGAGTTTTTTCAGTTCGTAGCATTTTGAGTCTAGTGATTTCTGAGAATCTTGGATGTAAACGCGAATAAGGTCAAAAATGATTCATTTAGCTTTTACGCCTCAATTTTATATATTGTGTTTTATTAAGTACCTAATTACATTTTTAAATAACAATATTGTATAAGTTGGTAATTACAGATAAAATATGTAACAAATAAAAGAGATATTCCATTGTGTATAAATAAGCCTTTGTCATTTTTTATCTGCTACACATTACCTAAGCATGATTAGGAAAAGAAATTAGACGAAATGGCGGCAAGCACTTGTTCGTATAAGGCAATATAAAGCCATA
Source organism: Thyatira batis (assembly GCA_905147785.2). Classification (NCBI taxonomy): domain Eukaryota; kingdom Metazoa; phylum Arthropoda; class Insecta; order Lepidoptera; family Drepanidae; genus Thyatira; species Thyatira batis. The sequence goes on along the minus strand of LR990501.2, from coordinate 7,558,245 downwards.
ATCCTACTCATATTATAAATGCGTAACTTTGTGAGTATGTATGTCTGTTTATTTTTTATTAAAAAAAATATTGAACAGATTTGGATGAAATTAAGACCACAGTTTATGACATGGATTAACACATGACTACTTTTTGTCCCGGGAAAATTTAAGATTCCGGGAACGCGGGTGAAACCGCGGGGAGCTTCTAGTAAATAAAATAGTTACATAACAATTCATATAATTAATTCCTAACATTTTCACACTTAATGAGAAATGTTTACAATGGTTTTAATTATTATAGAAACGTGTATGGATACACGTGAATGGAAAATATTGAAACTTTGGTACTGAAACTATTTAATTGCTGTATGTATTAATAATGTCTCCCCGCGGTTCACGTGTTCCCGGGGGACCTACAAGTACTCATTTCAATTGCTTTTCTCATTGTCTAGTGTTTCTAAAAAAATATTTATGTAGATTCGCGCAAATCGCGCTAAAAAAAATAAGAGACTTGGTTCACCGATGTATGTCATATACCGCAAAAGCTAGTGAGAAGGTCATCATCAACATCGGAAAAATCAGTGATTAATGGAAATCTATAGGTAGGTATACTAGTGGACCCGGCAGACTTCGTTCTGCCAGCGACCAGCGCCACCTACCGGGTCTAATTGTGAATTTAAACCATTCTCAAATCCCCAAATAAATCATCAACATCTGTCCAGCTGTTTAGGAGGAGTTGAGCGACATACACGTACACAAGAAATACACGCGCTTATACTAGCTGGATTAGAATATAGTTAGCTTACTTACCTATCAACAGCTATACAGATGAGTACGAAACTGGAGAGGTACAGGCCGAAGGTCCTCGTGAACATCATGATGCGGCACATGAGGTCCCCAGCCAGCCACTGCACGGTGCCCGCCCACGCGATCTCCAGCGGCATCATCAGAAACGTTACCTGTACACCAACACTGTTTCAGCTTTAATACATCTATATTAACACTGTTGTGACAAACAAATACATGTAAGGTTTTTATTATATAGATTAGATTCATATAGAAGAGAGCATAAATAACTTGGAAGATTAAGTATTATATAATTTATTATTATATATATTACTAGCTGCCTCCCCGCGGTTTTACCCGCGTAGTTCCCGTTCCCGTGGGAATACAGGGATAAAATATAGCCTATGTTACTCGGGGATAATGTAGCTTTCCAAAGGTGAAAGAATTTTTGAAATCGGTCCAGTAGTTTCGGAGCCTATTCATTACAAACAAACAAACAAACAAATCTTTCCTCTTTATAATATTAGTATAGATGTATATCATTATAGCTGATATTTATATCAGCCATAACATATAACCCCTACTAATATTATAAATGTAAAACTGTCTGTCTCATGCCAAAACCACCGAACCGATTTTGATAAAATTTTATACAGAAATAGACTCGAGCTTGGGAACGGATTTTGGCAAAAGACACAAGTACAAGGGACTACTTTTCATTTGGGGGAAAGTTAAAAGTTCACCGGGAACGCAGGTGAAACCGCGGAGGAAGCTTGTCATACATATATGTTTATCAAATATTTCATGGTAAATGACCCAATGGTGGCCAGTATAAGAAAAAAAAAACAGGTTTTTGTGAAATATTACCAAAATTGTGAAAGTTTCAGCACTGAATATTCAGTGCTGAAACTTTCACAATTTTTCACTATATAGTGAAACTGTAAAGTCCAGTCCTTATTTAATATTTGTAATGTATTGCGCGTGAGATACGGCAAAGCTGGATTCAATTAATTTAACAAATAAAAGTTGTAGTTTTGTGACCCAGTCTTGGACAGGGAAAATTCATTAATGGATACCCCAGTCTTAGTCTAAGTTTATCTTTATTTTATGGTTAACACATGAAACAAAACTAATTTTGATTTTAATTAAGCAATACTATTTTACAAGTGAAACTTTCTGCTCACCGCCTTAACGATTTCCTTAAGAAAAACCGTCGTTGTCAATTTCAAATCACCTTACACTTTGTATTCGCGCATATTTGTACATGTAACTGACTGAATTCAATAAAACGTTAAACTTAGATAGTTCGATATCTAAAGTCTATGTCACAGTGATCCCAATGTAAAAACATTCGCTCATGTCCGAATTTTAGATGTTTCTTTTAATTTTTGGCCATTACTGGTACCGTGGCCACGACTGGTACACTTACGATAATACGTTATTTAAATTTAAAATGTAAAAAATATAAACATAGAAACCAACTTAATGAACATACGTATACGCTTACAAGAAAAAGCCTGTATTTTTGAAGTTCCCAAATCAATATAACTTCTGACCCCTTTGCACAGTCAAGAATTCACCGTCTGTCGGAACTACAGAATCTGAAAGTTTTGTAAACTTTGTACCTACAGAGTTCACTACTCTGTAACAAGTTACCGAAATGAAAAACTCGTTTGCTACATAAGTAAAGTCGAACAGTATGTCGTATTGCTATCATGACATATTTAGTTGTATAAGTGAAAATTCTATAGAATATTGTAATCATATGATAATACATACATCTAGTCAAAAAATTATCAAAAGATCACATATTTTTTCCAATCCACGGTTAACTAACCCATTGAAAAGTGTGAACTTACTTTTCTGCTAAAATTATTTATTTTGGTTATTATCGGTCATATCGGTTTGATTCCCATCTCAAACAAACAATATAACAATATAACAGTGTAGAAGTATGTATGTATTCATTATCTTTTTAAAAGTGCTTAGTTTGGAATCATATTGGGCGTGTGTAAGAAATGTTCCAGGGTCTGTAATCCTGTTGTTCCTTATATTCAAAATGATTTACCCAACATGGCCAAGAATGTGTTCAATAAGACTCGTTGTGTTCAAGAGCCTGTGACATATGTCTCGGTCAGAATTTATTTACGAGGAAATAAAGCTTAGCTGATTTGATAAAAAGCCAATTTTACGAGATTAGATAGCGTCGCGGTTCACCGTACGGAACACTGCCCCGGATTTGATTCTGCTTCGGTTACAATATTGAATAAGATTAAATTGTAAACGACAGATTTGTTGGTACAGAAAACTCTTCATTGTGTTTGTTTTTACAGAAATGGATTTGTATTTTTTTAAGACTAAGTACTCATGATTTAATTTATTGTAGGTAATACTGCTTTAAATTTGTATTATACAGTACATGGTTTTATTATATTCATATAAATATCTATATAAGTATGTATTTAAAAGTAGTAAATGTAGTATATCAGCTATCTGGTTACCATATCACAAGCTCTGCTTAGTTTGGAATCAGATTGGCCGTGTGTGAAAAAATGTCCCAGGATATTTATTATATTTATTATTATTATATAAGATATCTTCAGATCATTAGATTTGCGAGATTGCTGCCGGCTCTTGTCAGCACCTGGCGACTGACCGTTAGAGTCAGAGTTTTCAGATTCATAAGTGCTTGAAAAGGCTTGCTATTTGAATATATTTTTTTTCAGAACATACAATTCAAAATAAGTTTTACAATTTTATATTGTATAGGTATTTATGTGTTTGGCCGTTAAATTCCAAACAGTATAATTTCTATGAAGGGGCGTTCACTCGTGTGTGATAGTTTCCACTGAAACCCTATCAAATTTAATCGACTGTATATTATTGTACAATCAAAACTGATACATAGTGTTATCTTTTCCTTTATGTTATTGGACAATAGTTAAATGTTAAATGTACATATCTAGGTGCTTAGAGTTGATTTGTAGTTACTTAAGTGTTGCTAGAAGAAGAAGCGTGAAGAAAGCTTTATATCAAAAGGGGATTTAGAGTCGGATTACTTGTTAGACAAAGACCTTTGGCAGTGAAACGCTACAAGCTATTTCACATATTTTTTATAAATATTCATTGTATAGAAGTTGGTTTTGAAAAAGATTTATTGCCGAGTTTATTGCGGGCTTTTTTCAGTAAAAGTAACTTTTAGAACTGAGCATTAAGAGTGTCTGTGTATGCAGACACAGCGATTATAATGGGCTATCTAATTATATATTTTTTAATATGAAAGTAAGCCCGTCTGTGTGTCTGTATGTCTCACTTGCACGTGAAAACTACTAAATGAAATTTTTGTTACACAGATAGTCTAGAGCCTGAGAAAGGACATAGGCTACATTTTATCTCGGGAAAATTGAAGATCCCTCTGGAACGCGGGTGAAACCGCGGGGATCCACTAGTTTTTAATATACCATAAGACGTATAGGAGATTTACCATAAGATCAGCAACAGCCAAGTGCATGAGTAGCACGTCCAGTCTGCTCGCTCTCCCAGCTCGCTTGCGTCTCATCAGCTGCGTCAGCACCGTTAGGTTACCAGTCGCCGATATCACCATTAGTACACTATACACGGTCATCGAGACCATATGTCCATGGTTGAACCGCATGTCCAACGGTAACTCGTCGTAGCTGTTATTCGAATGGGCCAGATGCGTCCAGTTACGCTGCGACGCCCCCCCCGGCCCAGACACCTTCTCATCAATATCCATTGTATTTTTATCCTTATTTCAACTGTATTAGATGCATTTTGACTAAAATAATGTCGGTTATAACGAGCGAATCCGTTTGCATGATCTGAAACAAGAGGAAAATGTATTTAGTGCTTATTGATGGTACAGGTTAGGTATTCCATGTAATTCTCGTGTAAACAAGATTAGTTAATGACATAGTACCTATACCTATTATATAACATATTTATGTTTGCGTCATGAGCATGGCATGACAATAACGCATGTCATAATGCCAGTTTTGAGGCTCAAGGTATTTAGACAATTAATTAACTATATTGTCTAAATACAACATAACTAAATGCTTTCAAATTGTGTATACATAACCCTTGGAATGTTGTATAGTCGAATGCTGTAACTAAGACTTTATGTAGGAACCTACCCTTATGTGAGTATGAGCTTTTGCTGAAATGGTCATTAGGAACTCATTAATTTATTATCGTGAAAGTATGTTATTACTCGTACAATGAGTAAGTTTTATAATAACCAATATAACTCTTGTAAAAAATTAAAACAATAAGATTTCATCCATAAACTCCTTATGTAAGAATACTCTCAGATCATAATTTAAAAATGTATAAAAAAGGATATGAATCAAAATGCAAAAAGTACTTTAATCTCTGTTATATAATCTTGTAAATTATCCTTTCAACGGAATTAGAATTTATGGACTTCGGCTCTTGTTCTATTTGTATTCGTTTGAGATTTATATTCATTGGTATTGCAGTTCCCTTTTTGCATAATCAGATTCATTGATTCTATTCAAAGAAACGATTTTTAAAATCAACATTTAAACTGAACCGTTATACCTATATGCGTGTCCTAATTTATAGAAAAGTTCAGCTCGATCAAGACTTTGTCTACTAACATCTTTGCCTACTTTATCACTTCCCATAGTGAGATTGTAGCAAAATACAAGCCCATTAGTAAAATATTATACAATTTAGTAAGTAAAAACTGCCCTACACTGCCAACTCTTTCGCTGCGTGTTAATTTTTAAAACTTATTATACCTATATATAAACCTTTCTCATGAATATATTCATCTATTGATTTAAACCCTATTAAAATCTGTTAAGTACGTAATTTTAATGATATAGATTAACAAATAGGTAAACGAATATACATAAATACATATTTGCAACTAAACATAAATACATTCTGCCAATAATATTAATAAGATAAGTAAAGTAAGTAGGTACCTAGTCCTTAGAAACAGATATTTTAAATGATTACGAGCCACTTGTGGCAACACTGGCAATTCTAAATTGACCTTCGGCATCCCTTTGAAAGTGGCGGGGCGTTAATTTGCCACCAAACGGCTATTGTCGGGACAAAATGAACATTCTGTGTTGGCAACCCCGGATTGGACAAAGGACAATTTATTACGAGCTGACAATTTCAATTTAGGAAATTATGAAGCGTCTCAAGAATCATGTCGGACTTGGAGCTTTGTGTTCATTTTGAGTTTTAGATTGGAGTTAAAATGTATTTCTAATTGCTGTTAAGATTTCATCACTTTCTTAATCTTAAACGATGACTAAGTTATACCTACTGATATTATAAATGCGAAATAACTGTCTGTCTGTTACGTTTAAATGTCTAAACCACGAAACAGATTTTAATGTGGTACAGAGACAGCGTGGTTTTACGTGGTTTTGGGCTTGGAAAAGTACATGCTATCTATTTATCCTCGGGAAGTTAAATGTCATGGGAACGCGGGTGAAACCGTGAGGTGGACACTAGGTCAACATATTTAAATGATGATCCAGCTAGTTTTGTTCAGTTTATTTTTGTTTTTCTCAGTTTTGTGTCAAGTATCTATTGTGTTTACAATTCATTTACAACAAAATACGTCCCACTTGCTTGAGCTTTCTTCTTTGTAATTTGAGCTTTAGACGCAAATCCGTAGGGCTATTTACGGTTCGCCGTCTCTGTTCGATTTATCGGACCGTTTATACGCACATAAACAATGAAGTATCGGACACAATATCATCGCGTACAAGTCCGTACAACAATCGGATCGCAATATCAAACATCCGTGGATATATGGAACCCGATTACAGATGTTCTGTTAAAATTTAAATATAGATAAATTCTTCATGAACTGCGTGCCAATTTCCGAAAGCTTTCCTTTAGTTCTATTTTATATTATGAGCTTTAGTACTATTTTAGTTATATTTATCAGCAAAGATTTACAATTATAGGACCACATAATAAACAAGAACAATCCCTAGTAAAAAGCACAATAGCAGGGTTATTTACATGCAATTTATTTGATGAGATTTATTTAAGGTATTTTTTTAACATTTGCCAAACGGTACATCAGCCTAGAGGGCGGGGCTTGTCTTACTCTGAGACCATATAATGTTTCAGCGTGAAATTACCCTAATTAGAGACATTTAATCCTGTACTTATAGCATTATTAGAATTTTTGTTTAACTAACTCCATAAAGTGTTCCATAGAGCTTATGGCCTCTTCTTGGAAAAACCTTGAGGTCGAAACAGCGCCTCGGGATATTTATTCGATTGAATATTATTTATTATATTGCTCAATAACAAGACACCCTTTCTTGGAAAGATTAATAGCGATACCCTACGACTTTCGCATATTTTTTCTGTCAAAAGCTTTATGATTTTCACCTGAATACTGATAAACGTAGATTTATGTGGTGATAAATAAATGATGTGAACGATAAGATGACTATAGGATTATGATAGTTACCTACTATTAATTAAAAATTTGGATTAAAGCCATTTATTTAAGATTGAATAGGTATTTATGTGGTTCTTCCTTAAGAAGCTACTACTGGTTCGGAAGTCAGCCTTCAACTGAAAAGAACTCTCTGCAAAAAGCTCTCTAGAGTTATTTCTTTTTGTATAATACTAGGTGACCCCCGCAACTTCGTTAGCGTCACTTGCCCGTTTTTGCAACAGTTTTGATTAATGCTCCGCTCCTATTCGTCATAGCGTAATGATTTATACATTAAAACCTTCATCTTGAATCACTCTATCCGTTGCGTCGTTTTAAACATCTAAGCATACATAGGGACAGATAGACGGCGGATAGCGACTTTGTTTTATACTATGTAGTGACTAGATATAACTTTGTTTATTCCAATGCTTAACGATTCAAGGCACGTAGGTACTTATTTTGTTTGTGAATAAAACTCACCCTTATTTGCATGTATATAATTTAATCGGGATGGTTTTCAACCACGTTTTATTATATTTAATTGTCTTTGAGAACTTCTAGATTAAACAAAGCGCGTGTACAGCTCGGGGCTACATATTCCAACCAGAGGTTTTTGTGTATTAACTCATAATTTTATGCCGGGCAAGGTGAAATTGTCATTTCTTTGTTCATTAAGTCATAAATACTAATGACAAAAACCATAATTATATCATGTTTATCCTAACTAATATAATAAATGCGAAAGTAACTCTGACTGCATCGCGTTCACTAAAACTACGGAACCGATTTAAATGAAATTTGGTACACAGATAATTTAGAACCTTAGAAAGAACATAGGCTACTTTTTATTCCGGGAAAATTGAAGATCTCTCGGGTACGCGGGTAAAACCGCTGAGAGCCACTAGTATTCCATAAAAAGTTTATTTGTTTATGCTATCAAATACATAATAATGAACTCTTAGACACAAACCTATGAAATCTCATCAGAACCTATGAAATGATAGACGTGCAGACAGATAATAGGCATACTAAAATATTCTCTACTCGTCCGGGGTGTAGGTAATATTAGAAACAAAATTATAATCAATTCTGTGACACAAATATCAGAAAGAAGTATTTTGCCAGCTATGTATCTAATTAGTTACTTTATACTATACAAATGGGTATAATTTGTTGTTTACACTCAAAATATGAAAAATAAATAAATTGACATTTGAAATATCTACATAAAGTGCTAAAATTTACAATGTACGCGGCCTGATCGCCAAGGCGATTTCTTTCTTTATATTAAGTGCCTGTATTGTATGCTATGAAAACATATTGTACTATTGCAGACATCTCACTCATTTTATTGCGTAGTGAATGAGACAAAGCATATTCCGTGCCCATTGCTGGATGTATACCATTAGGAAATCATATCGTAAAGAAAAAAAAGAGAATAACGAAAGAATTTTCTTACATAATAGGAAAATTCTTAAGCTTTTTTAAGTGTTACAGATAACAAAATTCTTTTCTTTATTGTTGAGTTAAAAAGAAAAGATAACAATCTTTCATTTTTGTAAGGACAGCGGTTTTCTTTTATTGAGGCCGTTTATTAATATCATCATTCGCACAGATTATATTAAGGCATTGTAAAATATTTAAAAACACGTTTTTTGTTACATCTCTATAAAAGTTATTGTAAAATAAATCATATTTAATTAGTCATCTAATATTTAAATTCTCGTGGCTTAAAAACAAACCGTGGCATGGCATTGTAACTATGGAATTGGTGTCTCGAAGATTTACAGTACATTTGCATAGGACAATCATAAATCAATCTCTCAGGATCAAAACCAAAAAAATACACAAGAAGTCAAATCATTCCTATTAAAAATATTAGTGCAGACAATTTATATTTCTTTGGAATTACCTAAAAGCAAAATCCTTTCTGCCAAAAATGTACACGTTAAATCAATCTACAGACAGAATGAGATAAGCTAATCCTACTATAATATTATAAATGCGAAAGTTTGTATGGATGTTTGTTACTCTTTCACGCTCCAACGGCTGAAGGGATCTGCTTGAAATTTGGCACAGAGCTAGAATATGTTCTGGAATAACACATAGGCTACTTTTTATCCCGGGAACGCGGGTGAAACCGCGGGGAGCCACTAGTTATCTATAGAAATCCATGAGTTTTGGTCGATTCGAAGTAACCGTGGAGTGAGGGATTGCGTATCGACATTTCCTCTAATCTTTTTACCCACTTTTTAACCCTCTGGAGGCAAATTATTTCTGAGAAATGAGCTCGCTCGCCAGAGATGGGAACCAGCCTCGTAAATATCCAATTACAGATTCGATGACACGTTTCAATTGGTTAGTTATGCAGCTGGTCCCCTGTGGGTCTTATAATATAATGAGCTTTCTTGTTTTATTAACCGACTTTAAAAAAGGTGGATGTTCTCAATTCGAGAGTTTTTTTAATCAAAGTGGAATATTAAGACAAGATAAAGTTAAAATATATTTAGTTAAATAAGCTTTCTCGTGGACATTATGTATTGTTAGACTTGAACACTGAGTAAGTAATAGTAGCGTACATACATGGTCAATTTGATTCCTAACTAAGCAGAGTTTACTATAACTAGATAGCTGCCATACTATATACCTATATCTTTTGAATATATATCTACATAAATAGATATTTTATAAATACAGAAAAGGAGCAGCATAAGCATACGAATATTTCTGTTATGTGGAAATAGGTAGGACCCACGACCGGCGACTTGAAAGTATACCTAGCCTTCATATCCAAACATCACTAACTTTCAAAACTAGATTTAGTAAAGACCAAGTATAGTATTCCATAAAAAGTTTATTTGTTTATGCTATCAAATACATAATAATGAACTCTTAGACACAAACCTATGAAATCTCATCAGAACCTATGAAATGATAGACGTGCAGACAGATAATAGGCATACTAAAATATTCTCTACTCGTCCGGGGTGTAGGTAATATTAGAAACAAAATTATAATCAATTCTGTGACACAAATATCAGAAAGAAGTATTTTGCCAGCTATGTATCTAATTAGTTACTTTATACTATACAAATGGGTATAATTTGTTGTTTACACTCAAAATATGAAAAATAAATAAATTGACATTTGAAATATCTACATAAAGTGCTAAAATTTACAATGTACGCGGCCTGATCGCCAAGGCGATTTCTTTCTTTATATTAAGTGCCTGTATTGTATGCTATGAAAACATATTGTACTATTGCAGACATCTCACTCATTTTATTGCGTAGTGAATGAGACAAAGCATATTCCGTGCCCATTGCTGGATGTATACCATTAGGAAATCATATCGTAAAGAAAAAAAAGAGAATAACGAAAGAATTTTCTTACATAATAGCAAAATTCTTAAGCTTTTTTAAGTGTTACAGATAACAAAATTCTTTTCTTTATTGTTGAGTTAAAAAGAAAAGATAACAATCTTTCATTTTTGTAAGGACAGCGGTTTTCTTTTATTGAGGCCGTTTATTAATATCATCATTCGCACAGATTATATTAAGGCATTGTAAAATATTTAAAAACACGTTTTTTGTTACATCTCTATAAAAGTTATTGTAAAATAAATCATATTTAATTAGTCATCTAATATTTAAATTCTCGTGGCTTAAAAACAAACCGTGGCATGGCATTGTAACTATGGAATTGGTGTCTCGAAGATTTACAGTACATTTGCATAGGACAATCATAAATCAATCTCTCAGGATCAAAACCAAAAAAATACACAAGAAGTCAAATCATTCCTATTAAAAATATTAGTGCAGACAATTTATATTTCTTTGGAATTACCTAAAAGCAAAATCCTTTCTGCCAAAAATGTACACGTTAAATCAATCTACAGACAGAATGAGATAAGCTAATCCTACTATAATATTATAAATGCGAAAGTTTGTATGGATGTTTGTTACTCTTTCACGCTCCAACGGCTGAAGGGATCTGCTTGAAATTTGGCACAGAGCTAGAATATGTTCTGGAATAACACATAGGCTACTTTTTATCCCGGGAACGCGGGTGAAACCGCGGGGAGCCACTAGTTATCTATAGAAATCCATGAGTTTTGGTCGATTCGAAGTAACCGTGGAGTGAGGGATTGCGTATCGACATTTCCTCTAATCTTTTTACCCACTTTTTAACCCTCTGGAGGCAAATTATTTCTGAGAAATGAGCTCGCTCGCCAGAGATGGGAACCAGCCTCGTAAATATCCAATTACAGATTCGATGACACGTTTCAATTGGTTAGTTATGCAGCTGGTCCCCTGTGGGTCTTATAATATAATGAGCTTTCTTGTTTTATTAACCGACTTTAAAAAAGGTGGATGTTCTCAATTCGAGAGTTTTTTTAATCAAAGTGGAATATTAAGACAAGATAAAGTTAAAATATATTTAGTTAAATAAGCTTTCTCGTGGACATTATGTATTGTTAGACTTGAACACTGAGTAAGTAATAGTAGCGTACATACATGGTCAATTTGATTCCTAACTAAGCAGAGTTTACTATAACTAGATAGCTGCCATACTATATACCTATATCTTTTGAATATATATCTACATAAATAGATATTTTATAAATACAGAAAAGGAGCAGCATAAGCATACGAATATTTCTGTTATGTGGAAATAGGTAGGACCCACGACCGGCGACTTGAAAGTATACCTAGCCTTCATATCCAAACATCACTAACTTTCAAAACTAGATTTAGTAAAGACCAAAAATTTTTTGTTGTCACGTATAAATAGGTAAAGATCCTTTGCGTCGGATTTAAATGCAAAAAAGTTTAAAGAACATTAAATATTTATAAAAATAAAATATGGTACCATATAAAATGTCATAGTACATTTAAATAGACTTAGTTTAAAAATACCTACTCTGCATAAATTTTCTGCTTTTTGCATCCAGCCAATCTCTGCCCACGCATTCGTCGTCACTCAAGCATCCTTTGATGTACCGCCAATTGAGAGATAATTCAATTTTAGAACATTATTCGTAAGTAATATACTTACCTATTTTTATTTGAAAATTTTACAGAAACTAGATAAAACTATGTAGGTATTATATTATTAACTAAAAACTATAACAATAGAAAAAACCTAAACCCAAAAACTAAGAAAGTAAGTAAGAAATACTGAGTCTGGCTGATATTTGAAATTTAAGATTTCTCAGTCGATATCGAGAGAGTTATTAACTGAAGGGTCTTCCTTAATTATTTACTTCCTGATGGCCTAGAAAGTTTGTTTCATGAAAAGTTATACATAAAAACCTCTCTTATTTTTAATTACCTACATTTAGTTTTTTATAACCTAGGCGTATTTTTAATACAAAGTTTTATGTTTACGTCCAATCGGATTCTAAATTAAGTACTTATAGCTTGTAAGCAGTATAAATACGATTAGATAACTGATTACTCTTGTATATATATTTATACCCAGACGTGAAGCAGACATGTTCAATTGTTCATGCACATAAACCTATGTCCTGCCTGGGAACGTATCTAGGACCACTTGCTTGAAAGTCGTAGTTCACCACCAAGCCAACTGACCAGTCAAATTAACTGGAAACCATACGACATTTCCATCCAAACTAAAAATAAGGACAGATACTCAGATTTCGGTAACCCATCCCGATTCTGACCTGATTAAACGTTAATTCCCTTTATCAATACATTTCAGTTACAATATTAGAGACGGTCTATTCAAGGTCGCTACTTGGAAGAGGTTTCTACTCTGTAATTTTCGAATATAATTATGCAAATGAACTACTGAGCGATGAAATTTCTGTTTACGCATTGATCCTCTAATTATGGATAATGATTAATTAATTTATAGGCAATAAGGTAACATTAGTAACACACCATTGCACGGAAATGGCGAGCTCTTGTTCTAGTGATATAAAAACGAAAAAGGTTTCAGTTAGTCACATTTTAAATTCAATTAAGCAGTACCTACCTAGGTCTTATGAATATTCAGACTCTAATTCGAGTCTAATTGGAAGGTTGATCAGAAAACTGATAATATATTTTTTCGAAACATTTATAATAATATTTAAGGTGTATATAATTTTGCTGTTTATTTTAATTTGACTGCATGTACTTCGAGATTCCGATTAAAATGTATACTTGGTAAATAAATAATATAAATGTTTTACAAAACATTACGATGAAGTACCTCGAGATTTTATACTACAAGAACTAAAATCACAGAACCTAATCCAGACATCGTTGTGTCCACGAACAAAACCTTCACGAGGCAGATCTAAACTAAATTCGGGACAAAAGCACCTCTACATCATTATTCCAATTCGAACCTCATTTATTCTCCATTCTATACCGAATCCTACAAATTAGTACTTGGAATACAATCGAACTTCTATCTCCGCAAACCTATAATAACATCGAAACGAAAGTAGAATTGTCGCTCGAAAATATTATGTTCATCTTAATAAGCCTAATCATAATATTTATTACAATTACTTAGCTAGTATTACAGTAGTATCAAAATTGGGTCGAATAGTTTTGTGATTATCGATCCTGATTTCTCATCATCATCAGCTCATATACGTCTCCGCCGAGGAGCTCGAGCCTCCCCTAACAATGAGGGGGTCTAGGCCATAGTCCACCACGCGGGCCTAGTGTGGATTGGAGGACTTCACATGCCTTTGATTGTGACATCTCGGACGTGCAGGTTTCCTCACAATGATTTCCTTAACCGAAAGCCAGTGGTGTGAATCCGTACGTAAGGTTTTATTAAACTCAGAGATACGGGCTGGGGTTTAAGCCTGCACCCCCATGTTCGTGAGTCGCTGCGTTACCCACTGAGCCACCACGGCTCTAAATTGTTGTATTTACTTTCGGTTAGCATAGTAGAAACTCTGCTAAAGTAGGTACCTATATTATTTTGGCTATTACGCAGTTTGTCCTTGCCCAAAACCCATCTATCTAAATTACCCTCAAAAGTCAAGCACCGCCATCATTACCAGCGGTTTCTCCTGTAAACAGAAATCCCTTGGATTCAGTTGATTGTGTTTAATTGATGCAATTTGTCGTGGGACCGCCTCATTTATAAACTGGACACGTTGTGTTACTAAGGAAATTACAATAATGGACTACAATGCCACAGTTTCACTTACAGTCCAGGGGAGTTCATGTTAGAGATATAACACATGTAAGTATGTAATATAACTTGGAAATAAGTGTAGCTAAGTGAGTGAAATAATGATTGAAATCGGATGAAAACTTGCGGATATAACCGGAATTTTAGTTAATAACCAAAACTTTTCATTAAATCGCATAAAAATCCTTAAAAATGTTACCACTTTACAGTATAGTATTTGATTTTATATCTACAATAATGTCAAATATTATCTAGTCTTTGCGGTTTTACAAATAGATACCAAGGAGAATAATCTCTGAAAAATATCAAAGTTTCCTCTAACTACGAAGAAAATCGTGGTGAAAGATATTATACCAATATAAAGAGCCATTACCTATATTTGGCCCTTCATTATAGTACAAATGAGAGTCATTCAGGCGTACCCTCCATAGATAAGATTAGGGTAAACGATTATTGGGATGAAACAAACCAAAAATAATATGATTTTCCCGCACGTAATGTGGGTCGTAAATGAGTCGGTCTTGGCTGTAAACAAAATCGTTATTGAAAAATATGATGTGGAATTTAATCCTAACAACAGAGTACATTTAATCGTACTATCCAAGCTCCATTTCAAAACAGTATTCTATTGACGTACTTAAATAATTCAAAGGACTATCTACATAATGGATTTTCAAACTGGTTACGGGCTGCCTGACACAGAAACGTCACGAAATAGATACAATACAGAGGTTATTTAGTGCCGTCCATGAAATTTACACGGCAGACTTCGTTGCGGCCACCAGCGCCACCTACCGGGTCCAAATTGATGTATTATACATAAAAACCTTCCCCATGAAATACTCCGTAATTTGGTGAAAACCGCATGAAAATCTGTTCAGTAGTTTTTCTGTTCATCGCGTTCAGACAGACAGACAGAGGCGGCGGGGACTTTGTTTTATATACCTAATAGAAGATGTTGCATGAAACATGTGATGCTTTTACATAAACGTCATTTAAGGTTATTTCAACATGTTTCTTTTTTCTTGGCAACTTCAGTAGTGTTGTCTTAATTGAGGTGAATTATATTCAATTTCTAAAAATACGGTATCATCCTATTAAAATTACTACATGTGTACTTACTCATGTGAAATACATAACTAGGAACGTGTGTATTATAAAGTTTCTAGTGAACAGGCAGTATTTTTATTTATTCTGCGATACCGTGCTTTTATATAGATAGTATAGCGATTACAAAACATATAAATATTCATAATCGAATTATTTTTTAGGGAATTTCGTGAGTTATTCTCGGACCATTTCTCCTCGACCTCCCGAGATCCTTGTAACTGCTATTTTTTCCTACCTTTTAAAAATATTTTCACGTAGCAAATTGTTTACATTTTTGCTTTGGGATCCGCAGTTAAAATATTTGTTAAAAGTCTATGGAATAAAAAATCTACTTAATCAAAACAAGAACCTTAAACAGGCTACTTAGGTGTTTCATTTTTATTCCACTGCTACTTCGAGTGAAACAAAATATACATAACTAGCTTCAGCCCTCGACTTCGTCCGTGTGGAATAGTTACTTTGGGCTAACGCTAACTTTCAACCCGCGATTTCGTTTACGTAGAAGGATGGTCCCGCAGAGCTAACCGATGACTGCACGCGCCGTACAGTACTTGATCATTATTTTGCGGCGATGTAATTTTAAATTTGCGATATCTCCTAAGATATTCATTGAAATCGAATGATGTAAATGACAATTTTGTTTTAAATTAAATATTTGTGATGAATAACGTATTTATTTAGATAAGAATAAAATTAATATCATCTTTTTACAAACACCTTCACAAATAATGCTTAATTTTCGGACAAATTTGGTTGGTATAAAAATGGTTACAGTGAGCCAACCTTAACAGATAGACATATGCTATCACGGACTTTTTTTTAGAACTTTTAAAGGGGAACAATTCTGTGATACATCATTTTAGCGTAACTTTAACCGTTTACGATACGCAGCGGAAGCTCTCAAAAGGAAAAGAAATCTCCCGATTTCGAAACATTCTTCATTGGTGCTCCGCTCCTATTGGTCGTAGCGTGATGATATATAGCCTATAGCCTTTCTCGATAAATGGACTATCTAATGCTGAAATAATTTTACAAATCGGACCAGTAGTTCCTGAGATTAGCGCGTTCAACCAAACAAACAAACAAACTCTTCCGCTTTATAATATTAGTATAGATAATAATAATATATTTTCATTAAGTTCCTATAAGTTCCTGCTTTAGAAATTGTTCATTATTCTAAACTGTAAAGAAAATAAATAAAGGCAAACTTCAGGCCTGAAGGCTTCGTACCTGGTTTGATTTAGTTGATTAGATTTTACCTTGAATTACATTTGGGCGAATTAATCAACTAAGTTATATTTTATTCAAATTTAAGTAAGAGAATTTGACTGTAACAGGAAGTTATTTTTTTTTATATATATGCAAACCCAAACTCACGATGACTTGGATCTTCTGAAAGCGGGTAAAACCGCGGGGCTAAGGAAGGATATTTGAACATTAGTTATGTAGGTTATTAGCGATTTCATAGGCGTTTGACATAATGATTTGAATATTTTATTATATTCTGGTACCCCGATGGACATACATACTGCCTTCAAACCCTTTTGTCCCTATTTATGTGAATATTGACCGGAAACTGTATTTGTTAGTTAAATCGCTTTGACAGGAATTGCTCCCGATATTATCGAAACTCCTTGTTTATTTATAGTTTACACCTACTAAATCTTACTTAATAGTATCGATATGTTTCAAAATTAATCGATTTAGTAATTCTACTTGATATCTGTGGTAATATTTTTTAATATTTTTTATCTGTACGTAATAGGATGCTGTCTAAAATCATTCATGTATTTCTTATTTATCATTTACAATATGTTCTAAATCACTATGCGATTATATATGGAAAAGATAATATAAAATGATTTATCTAACAATTATTAGAGCATTAAATAGATATGTACAGGTTAAAAAAGGAAGAGTAATTTATTACCTGTGGGATGTTTGGTATTCTATTTAATTTGATTGATCGTTCAATCTGCAGGATAAGTACCTACCTATCAAGCTTGCGCTATTGAGCTTTTACACTCTTAAAATTATCTTCTTTAAATTATAGTCTACGCTACGCAATGTAAATTAGCTCTTCTTATGTATAAATAAATATCTTATTTTGTAATTCCGCGTACTATTTGGTGAGGATTCAAATCTCGTCTCAGGTTTTCTCGTATTTTCCAAGCTATTTAAGTTCTGTCGTAACAAACGCAAACATTTATAAAAAATCTATTTACCAACATACATCAGAATGCTATCCAATTTTTGTTACTCATCGAGTAAACATCATTAATTTCCTTATTGTCAATCTATACTAATATTATAAAGAGGAAAGATTTGTTTGTTTGTTTGTTTGTTTGTTTGTTTGTTTGTTTGTTTGTAATGAATAGGCTCCGAAACTACTGGACCGATTTCAAAAATTCTTTCACCTTTGGAAAGCTACATTATCCCCGAGTAACATAGGCTATATTTTATCCCTGTATTCCCACGGGAACGGGAACTACGCGGGTAAAACCGCGGGGAGGCAGCTATTAAATATATTTTAATAAATCGAAAATAATAATCAGTTGCAAAACACGCTGTTAAACAACAACCCGACCTTTTCACCTCATCTGCATTAATTGCGAGATAGTATACAATCCACCACACAAGTTAAACCATTCGTTAGTAAACTTCAATCAATTTGAAACCCTAATTGATTCCATTAAAGGTGATTATCGTCTGAAAAAGTTGTTATAATTGGGAGTGAACTGTAGATTTCGAAGTCATTAGTTTGTCGAAGATAACTGACAAATGACAATAAAATTAATAAGCTGATAAGCACTCGAGTGTGTAATGTTATTAATAATTCTGCCCTGGGAATCATTCACGAAGTATTTACTTGGCAAAACCGAGCTTCATGCATTCTTTATCTGCATATTATGCTTTTTAAGATAGGTACTTATAAAATAAATGTTCCTTTTATTACGCTTTAATACTGTTTTGTTACATACAAAGTCTTAGCATAAACCTAGTTTACAGAGGTTAAAAAAAGTCACACGAAAATTAAGGAGATTTCTTTGTATTTTTACCACAACGGTACTTTTAAAAGCCTGCTGTAAAGTATATTCTTAACGAATATTACCTAGTTACAAAAGCTTCAAGCATTCCATGTCGTTGGAAAAAAAAGCGGTTAAGCCTTATTGCTAAAGTGGTTTTGGTTTATACACTATATAAAATATGTATATATATATATATATACATATAAACAGCTGTGTGTTCAGTATTGGTCCATACAACGTTTATTAAATATGTAAAGTTGGGTTTACACGGTACGTCGCGCCTGGTTCGGCCCTATTTAATCCGATTATAAGATAAAGTAAAATCAATAGTGGGTCCCAGCCTCTGTTATAGTTGACTGGGCGCCAAATTATTTGTACTAACACAGACTATAATATTGCAGGGCTACCAACATTGTTAGTATAACGCATAATGCATAGACAAGCAATGGCATAGCATAATTTTTTTTTATCTAAGCATTTCTTTTTGTATTAAACCAGTATTATAATGTAACTTCTTATTCTTATATTAAGTACATACTGACTATTTATTTAATTCCAAGCCTGTTAATAATCGTAGTAAAAAGTTTTAGAACAAGAGAAAGATTTTGCAGGCCTTCGCATCCATCCCGAACTTCGGCTGACAAAATTGATAAGTTACCAACTTTTAATACGATCAAAGTTTTCCTTCTACGAATTCGTTCCTGCTAACTCCTTTACTTTACGGATTCTCTTATACCAACTTACTAATCATAACTCACTTATATTGTAAATACGTAAGTTGTTGTATGTTTGTTAATATATAGCTCTGTAACGGTTGAGAGGGTTTTGATGAATATAATGTTTTTCGTTAAGGGAACGTAAAATCAAACCGCGAGTCGAAGGTTACTTTGATGATATTGATTTTAATTTCAAAATTCGTATTTATGTGTCATAAGTTGGTATATAAGCTTCACATTTACACGAAAAGTGGCCAGAGTATAGTAACTTAAGATGTACAGTTGAGATTCCAGTCAGAATAAATGTACGATAGCAAATATTCTCCAATTGATTATTTAATTTCAATCAAACCGAATCAAACAGAAAGAAAAAGATAACTCCAACTCCATTATTCACAGTCAAAGTTATCTCGCAAATAACTAATACCTAACATTAGCCTCGCTGCATAAGTAACATGTCTAAAATAAACACCGAACTAGATTTTGATTGATCAAATTTCGATGTTAGAGTTCAATTTACCTTTGCGTCTGAGTGTGGCGGTAAACTTTTATCGATATAAAGCATCGATATCGGACGCTATCTTGCCGCAATTACTGGCCAGTGTTGTTGTGCTTGCAACTCGTTGGGTCGCCATGACCCCCAAAGGTCATGTAGTGTCAAAGGTGACAAGCGTTGTCGACAACTGTTCGTTAGCGTCCGCGACAGACGTAGCGAACTCTTATCGCTAAATCTCGCCCTGTCACCGCGTTATGCGCATAAATCAAGTGCTACCAACATCGCAATAATAAAATTATTTACAAATTCATGTTCAATGTTTTCTGGGCGATATTGATGTTTCCTGACCTTACTGAGGTCGTTCGTTAGTAAATACAAAATGGTACTCTTTGAACTTGGACAGATTTATTTAAACAGAGTAATTAATCAAATCGTTTTTGGGATTCATTGAATTGATTGGCAAGGAAAATTGTTGGGGAACTTTATACTTTATTTTAAAGTGAAATGTTTTGATACATATCGGTTATATAAAGTAAATTGTTGCACAGTTTCTATATACCTACCCAAAGTAAAGGCAGGGTTGTACACTAGCATAGGCAATCGGCATTTTGGCGCGGGTTTCCCAATATATTTACGTATGTCTTGACCCCAGGTTTATGCGTAAAAATGTTGCCACAAAAGGATCAAACGCCGCAATATTGGGGCACGTTGAAAAATTTTCAATTTAATCGTTTGTCAGCCCCTTATCTACATATTTTACTCGGGATCGGGTTACAATAAAAAATGACAGGTATTTCTGTGAGGGTGAAGGTGCGTTACGATAGACCAGTTGGCCGCCTCATAGTTTTGGTATTTTTAGAGTTTGTTATTTTTTGGCTTCGTTTACTTAACCATTCATGAATGTTAAGGACTCTTGTAAACTTAACTATCAATCAGATTTATCGATTTCGAGCTTTCATTATTTATGCCAGATATATTAAAGAATAACCCGAAGAAATCAACCTTGTAAGACTTAAATATCTAAGTATCAATTCCCGAATGAAATGCATTGCTATAAAAATGTATGAAATAAACGAAACAAATAAAATCACGCTCGACTGCCTTGACTGCTACTCCGACGTGTGAGTCAGGGATGACATGACAGACTACAAAATCTTGACATTAACTTGACGTTTATCAAACCATATAGCGAAGTATGATTATGTAAGTAAAAGGGAAAAAATTGGTAACATTTCACCGTGTGAATTTCCACATCATGTTACTGTACTGAAAGAAATTACGTCTTTATGCCATGAAAATGTTATATTTTTACATAAATTACAATAAAATTATTTCGTCAGTAGGTAGGTACCTGAATGAACTTAGTCTATATTGAATTTTTATCACGATTTTTAGTGAACTGTATTTTTAAAACTAAAATGAGACTGATTTTTTCGTTGATTAAGTTTATGGTAATAATTTTCTTTCCACAATATTAGAATAAGGGTTATTTCAGACGGCACCCGCGGCAAACTAAATTAGGCCTGAAACTAAAACAATAAAAAACACAATTATATTCTCTGAAACGGCGTAAAGAAGCCTTCACCCTTTAATGTTTTTCCAGATTGTGCTACGGTTCTCCCTAATTACTTTTATAAATATGAATTTTATCCGCAAAACGTATCACATACTATCTAATTCATAGAAGCATTTTTATCGTGTGTTTGTGTGTATCTGTGGGATCGTAGCTTCGAAATGTATGAACGAATTTTATTTTATTATTTTTGTTTTGTCGAGCAGCGTACCACTAGCTGATTCACAAATATTTTATATACTTTTAAAGTTTATAAAATATAGCCTTTACATTGACAAATGTATAATCTTTCATATATATTCTAATGTGCTAATTAGATCGGTTCCTAGCTACTGCATTAACATCAGGAATAAAAGGAATTTGATAAGGTCCAATCCGTTTTCACTTTGGAAAATTTGAATTGGTGAACATTGTGAAGTAGATCAGACTCAAAAGAAATATTGAAAAAACCTTTAAGAGCTCGATCTTATGATAATATTATATGACATGATTTTTCTTTAGCATTTAATTTTCACTTGACCTACGGAATTGAATCGTAATTAACATTTATATAAAGACTTAAGAAACATGTTTTGAAAAAACTTCATTGATTTTATTCACTGATTTGTAGATACCTACTTAATAGTCAGGTAATTGCCACAAAATCACATTTCCAAAAACTCTTTTCTAAGACTAACATATTACATGAAACCTTAAATCATATTTTCTTCTTACACAAAGTAATTAAAGCAACAAATTAATTAATCACTCTGTAATCAACACTGCGATTTATTTATAAATTAAAAATCTCGCCAAAAACCTCAATTAAGAAATAAGTATAAGGCAAAGTTTTAAGACTTTAAAGCTACGATCTAAATATCTATGAACTTAAAGACTAATGACATAAGGATTTAGTTGCAAGTAAGAAATATCCATCTTTTAAAGAAATATATATACAAAAACTGACTTAATTAATTCGATTTCATTTCGAGCCTATCACCAACTTACACAGTATTATTTTTGCCTTGTCATGTAGTACCTATTCTATATTTATTTTGCAATCTGATTGTACTATATGTTATGGTCACATATTCTTTCGTCATTATACTTTAACTATAATTCTGTCATACAGACAGCGTACTTAAAAAACCTTTTACCTACTGATGTGTCAACTTCTGAGTACAAACTCAAGTGTTTTGTTTTAAATTTAAAATGTGTATATTGAGATATATTAAATGTAGTACAAAATAATATATTTAATCACCTTAATTCCCTGTTGTTAAGGGTTATATGAGCTCCTCGATGAAGATGAAGAAGTATTTTTGAGATTTTATAACTTTTATATACGCCCAATCAGCCGATATCCAATCAATTTAAACATGCTGAATACATATTTATTTATTTATTTATTATTTTAAATCAGACATTTGTCTATATGGGTTAGTAATAAGTTTTACATACTATATTAGTAACATTAACAGTTATATAACTAGCGACCTGCCCTAGCTTCGCACGGGTGCAATGCTTATACATCACATTAGAAACCTCCAAAATTGTCAGTGTTTCTCTTAAAACCTTCCTCTTGAATCACTCTATCTACTAAAAGAAACCGCATCAAAATCCGTTGCGTAGTTTTAAAGATTTAAGAAGACATAGGGACAGACAGCGGAAAGCGACTTTGTTTTATGTAGTGACGATGATTTAACCTAAATATGAGATACCTCTTCCCTTATAACTTGAATTTCGAATCATTCCACATACGCAAATGATTTGCCCCATAACACAACAATTAGGTAGGTACATTTACCATTTTCATTTAACACACAAATTAAACAAAAGTTTGTTTGTGTGTCCTGATAAATTGAAACTCAATTAGACAGAAGATATGCTAATCACATTGTGTGTGATTCTGTACAAGGTTGATGGCAGACTATAGGTACCTACAATCAATTATGTTCTGGGAGTCAGTTTAAATTGTATTGTAACTAACGACCCACCCGGCTTCGTTCGAGTACAATCTATACTAATATCATAAAGCTGAAGAGCTTGTTTGGTTTAACGCGCTAATCTCAGGAGCTACTGCTCCGATTTGAAAAATTCTTTCAGCATTACATAGTCCATTTATTGAGGAAGGCAGTATTGGCAGTATAGGGTATATATCATTACGCTACAACCAATAGGAGCGGAGCTTTCGTGAAAAATGTTGCATAAACGGAGATGTGACGCTAACGAAGATGCACGGGTCGACATGTCACTTATTAAAATACACAAATATGCCCGTTGAGTAAGAATATAGGTAGATATAAAACTTACTGCACTTTAATTATGATGTAGGTAATCTAAAAAACTCAATAACAAAATGTAATTAGTGTTGTTTACATAACATTATCTATATTAAAATAACGCGTAATTCTTTTATTACAAACTGATTTCGGAGTTGTGTAAGCTTTCTTTTGATATGTATTTATCAATAGAATTAAGAATCATTCTCATATGCATACAACTTATAATGTAGTTGCTATTTAAAAATTACTACTTCAAATATTCTATTATGTGGCCAATCTGATTGCTAACTAAACAGGACTTGTACTACGGTAACAGCTGATGTATAACTTTTAAATACTATCAAGATAAATATATATCTAATAATTTGTTTTAATCGTATATTTGTATAGAACGTATAATTTATAGCCTCAGTGAAATGACTACAATTAATTTTGAATGAAAAACGCTACAGTTATTTGAGAGACAACTAAAGCTATAATGAAGCTACTGGTACAAAAATGTCACAAATTGAACAATTTATTATCTGGAACGAAAAATGTGGTGTAAAATCTGTGCTGAGAACAGGGCCCGATATTTTGTTTTATAACAAGAAACAGGAATTTTTGAGAATGTTTTGTTTACATATAGACATTAATAAACACATTTGTTTTTCTTAGATGGGAACTGAACTACTAGGTTGATAGACAGGTTCGTAACCGAAATGCCAAGTTAACGTATTTCCAATCTTGTATATACAGTGTTTAATACTTTCAAGAATAGAATCACTTAAGAGATATTTACTAGGATTGGTTATGGCTTTATATTTATTACATGTAGATCCCCGCGGTTTCATCCGCATCCCTAGGGGATCTCAAATTTATCTGAAATGAAAATTTAGCATAAATTATTCTTAGAGAGATTTAATAAAGTAAATAAGTGTTTGTGGATTTTTGTATAGGGGTAGCTTTAATAGACTCCGATTTCCATAATTTCTTCACAACATACGCATATATAATGTACATAATATGAGCACATCGTTAACCTCAGCGCTTAATTGGGCCAGCGCTCGTTTGGACAAACAAATGTTAATGTTTTTTGTCTGATAGATACGTGACCTTTGGTCGTACATTTGTGAATTCGCAACCAGAGCGTGATAAGAATTGGTTTTTAGGTTAAGGTAGGAAACAAAGTATGTATATGCTTATGGTTAGAATAGTTTTAGAGTTTGGATCCAACACCAATTCAGGATTCAGGACCATACGTTTCGATTCAATACGATAAAAATAAACCCTCTTAAAAAATATATGTATGCGTTTGTGATCAATTGCAAAAGAGCACCTAAATCATAATAAAATAGGTATTTGTTTTATTACTCGAAGACAATGTTTTTCGAACTTTTTATACCGAAACATATCGGTAGCTACCCAAAAGCTTGAATTTATTTATGCATTAATAAAAAACACAATTTTATGATACTTTTCTTTACATGCAGCAACGTTTAAATAACTCACCATTTTATACTCAACAAAGATGTTCCATTTTCCTTAAAAAGTACATCCCTTTCAGGACACCTGAAACAATAATAACATAAATAAAAAAAAAATGCAGATTTATTTTTAAAGTTAGTAATGACGATAAAAGGGTTATATTAAAGGAAGCCATGACATGGGTCGTGACGTCAGACTCCCATATAACATGTCAAACCACATCCAAAGTTTACGATGCTAAATTCAGAAGTAAAATATTATACAACATATTATAGCTTTATATTTTTTCGTAAGAAAAGTTTATGTTATGATACGTTACCGTTAGCGATCTGAAATATCTACCTATATTTAACTACAACGTAAACGTTCTACAGCCATGAAATTGCCTGAACTTGTAAAATTTAATTTATCCTTCGAGTTACACCGTTTTAAGGCGGATTACCGACAAACAACGGTTCCCTTTTAGCCCTTTTCTCAGTTTAAACCACTTTTGCTTCAGGCCTCCCCGTGTAAAGTGGCCAAATAATATTGAGAGAATACATACTCCTTAATTATTTAAATATAGATATTATAGAGTTGTAACAATTACAATTGATCAATGTTTAAAAATGAGGTCAATAACACCTGATTGCTGATTAATGCTGAAATAAAGTGTATTGCATTTTTATACTTTTACATAGAAATTAAATGAATTTACAGTTTTGTATGAATTATATATTATACGAACTAGGGCGGATGAGCTAGTTATTTATACTCCGCACTTTGTCTTAATCGTCTCACTCAACAGACTTATGCACTTTGCGCGTTAAAAAGTGTCTGCTTTCTACGCCGTCATTGATTCCGCGATCGAGCATTATTGCCCTCGGACGTCACAGAAAAATGTACACGGTTGGTCTTCATACAAATTGAGGTACTTACTTTATCTAGTTAGATTTATAGGTATGTGCTGACAGCTCTATATAGGTATATTGAGCAGGCACTATTCGTCACAATGTTGGTGGGTATACAAAATCTGAATATGTAAATTGAAATGTCACCGTATTTGGTTCAAATTTGCTATCTACAAGACCTCATTTGGCTTGATTGTATCCTTTGTGTGCTACTTACGAGTAATTACTAAAGTAGATCGTATCCCCTTTCAATCGTGCTCAACAGTAAAGATATTTTAAATAGGCAGTTTGTTCTAAATTCTATATTCTACTAATATTCGAAGTTGTTTGTATGACGCCAAAATGGCTGAAGTTATCTGGGTGAAATTCTGCACAGAAAATATTGATGATTGAATATTGAAGAAACTGTGACGGCCATGTACCTTATTTCAACATAGTGCTTATTATAATGTTTTATCAATATACCTATAGTTTAGTTTATGACGTAGAATTCAAAATAAACAAATATAATTACAGGGAAAATTCAATATATTGCTGACGTTATTTATTTGTTTACTGTGATACCTATGAATATGTTATTTATAATCTAATATTTAATAAATATATTTATATGAGATTTTACCTTTTACGCTCATTTAGGTATACAAAAATCTTTTTGAAGTTAGTCAATCAGATTTATTTTCCAAAAAGCATTTAAACATTAATCTTATTAAAGATATCAATGTGAACGCTTGTCATTTTCTCCGAAACGACTTAATGTATGTTTACGGATAAATGTATACATATATGTGTATATATATATGATACCTACTCTAGATTAACATAATATAAATGACATATCATACGAGGAAAATCATAAGTTTTTTATGAAATACGGGAAAACCGCATGAGAAAGATAGTAGTACTTAGGTATATATTATAGTAGTGAGTGAGTATTTACTTAGGTATAAATTAAAGGAATTTAATTTTGACGTGTATTACGTACATTATAATCCTAATAATAGTTTCTTGTGTAGGTACGTGTATATGTCACTACGGAGGAGAATAAGCGGCTGGGCGGATGTTGATAAAATTTTTTGTGTGTGTTCAAGGGGATACGAGGTTTAGATTTATAATTGGACCCGGTAGGTGGCGCTGGTAGGCAGAACGAAGTCTGCCAGTCCACTAATATTAATAAATTAAAATAGTTTTTGAACATACTTAGCAACTAATCGTAAAAGTAAACAATGAAATCATTCCTTTGTATAATATAATTGTTTGTTGAACAATAAAAAATACATTAAGGATCTTAAAATCGTTCAGTTAGTTTTGTTATTGTCAGTCGGTAATAAGGTTTTATGATGGTAATAACAATATAACGAGTAAAAGGAAAACGATAAGGGTGAATTGCCATCTGACCCCATAGGGTAAACAGTAAATGTAATTATAATGAAAACCTTTTAAACTATACCTTAGTTTATTTTTCCAATCAATATTATCATTCACATCTATATAACTTCATTGATCATTTTAAATAATCTTTTTACTGTAATTTTTTTTAATTTACGACTGACCATGATTAAGCAAATTAACATCATATAGGACTACAGAGCGTACATGGATAAAAATCGCCAATCAGTTGCTATAGCACCAACGTAAAATTATGAAAATGCGTACAAACAAACTCTTATAACAAAATTCATATGCATATCAATATACATTTTTGAATAATTTTCCTTATCAACTACAACCTCGGATGCTCCCCATCCCTCCAGGCTCGATCGAAGAGACCACAATCGGTAACAAGCTCACTTGGCTAAAGTGTCAATCCATAAGGATTCCATGAATAAAAAGCGAGGGATTTTTCGACGGCTTTGTGTTGTATATCCTTCGGCCGAACTATTGATACGTAGAGGCGTGTTTAATGGCCTATATTTTTCTACCTTCTACTATAAATAAATAACACTTCTGGTGTGAAAGACGACGTGCGAAAAATTACTGTTCATGGTTTTGATTCCCAGGTAAAACGCATTATGATAGGAAATTCGTAAAAAAAAAGAATTTCAACTGGTTCATATTCAACACGGTTCCATTTCAAACACGGCAAATTCGATTCCAAACTAAGCTTATTGCGTGATTGTAACTTAAATATCTTTAAGCTACTTTGTGGTTACTTCTAACAAGATATGGCGCGCGAATATTTATTGTTACCAAACATAATCTCAATCGGAAATAATAGCTATAATAATGATATGTACGGTGACGATAGTCTCAGAAAAGAAGGAAAATGTAACGCGAGACTTCGGCCACAAAAACAAATTTCCGTTTCGTTGGTTTAGTCTTATAGAAATTGATCCAATTTAGATAACATTTTGATAAATTGATTGTGTTTCTTATTTGTCCCTTTCACCGTGAATATACCAATTTGCTATCGGTTCTTCATCTTATCAACCGATCTGATTTCAAACTTCCGCATTGGAAAAAAAATGTGGGCGAATTCAATGATTTAAATTATCGTCCAGGTTTTACGCTTTGATCCGGGGTTTATTCGGATATTCAAAAAATGGACACAGTTTTTATTTTACTGCGTAAATGGAAATGACCAAAAAAATCGCTTTTGCCTTAACATCAGTTTAATCTTCACTTATCAATATTTAAGCTGTGGATTTAATTTTTTACTTATGCATATAATTAATGTAGACCTAAATAAACACTATAATACACCTACTAAAAATGATTACAAAAATTTACGGTGTTGTAATATTCAAAGCATAATGATTAATAGTCCTCAGTCAATGGTAGAGCTAGTTATATTTAAATGATATATCAATTATTTTATGTATATTTAAGCAAACAATCATATAATTTTTTACTGAAAAGTACCACTAATATTGTAATGCGTTGTACCTATGAATTACGAACATTATGATATGAGTAGGTATATCACGAAGCGACAGTCGTTTATCATTGCAATAATTGTGCCAATAATAATGGTTAGCACGCGAATTCTGTTCTATTGACATAATTCCTGATGAAGGTCAGATACAAGGAGACAATTCAGTTTAAAGTCCAGTCCAATTTGTAGAAATAATCTGGTACAAGAATTACTTCCTACCTATCATGTGTTAGAACGTCCTAATTAGTAGGTATCATATTATGACTTTATAGTTTAGTAAATAACATAATTTAACTAACTAAGGAGTAGTAGGTATATGCCACAAATAGTTACAAATTTATAACTAACAGTTTATGCGATAGTGACATTCCAGTTTAAATTTCTTTTCATAACAATAATGCAACACATTCACAGAAAAATAGCAGATGTACTGAATATACAATCCAATTAAAAAACAACGCAAATTATTTGCCAAAAAGCATTATATACAAACTTTTCCTCAAAAGAAAAACAAAATTGTACGCAAATTCTTTCATCCAGCTCCAAATTTTGTAGATGGTGAATTATTTTTCTACACGGTCGGACGAGTCACAAAACTCACAAAGCTTTCATAACCGTCTTGACCCCAACGGCCGCAGTTTCAGTTAAATTCGCGGAAAACATCATTACATTGGATGGCGGATAGCAGTCTGTGTGTAAATAGAAAATTCCGGACCCTTTGTAGTAAGGACAAAGCGAATTGATCAATACTATTTGTTAAACGACGACAAACTTGGATGTATAATTTACTCAATCTTCTTAATTTTCATTAATAGTAGCATCTAACTTTGTATACTTAATACACGTACTTATTACCAAATATTTGCACCAAAAAATGTAATGAAATATTTTTATTAATTCAAATAGGCACTTATGAAACGTCGACTCTAATGCTCGGTTCGGTAGGTTGCTTTTGCTGAGAAGAGCCGGCAATAAACTCAGCAATTACTCTTTTCAAAACAAGTTTTAACTTTTAACAATATATTTTATAGACACAATATCAAAATGTGTATCAGTTTATTTACTATTTATTTACTATGTTGGTTTTAGAAGCCAATAAATAAATACATAAAACTTTTATTGATTCAGATACACGTACATATTGAACTCTGAGAATACATTTTATCACGACTAAAGTGGAATATATTATCGGCCAAGGTTCTAATAAAATATCGAGCGGTTACTGATATTAGGGAACAAATTTACATATTCGTTTAATACTGTTGCCAAGTAACACATGGAATTTGACGCCTGATCACGTACGTTCATGTAGCAACGCAACTATTCATACCCTGGGGCCCTCTTTGCTTAGAGGCAGCGGCTCTCAAACTTATTTGCTGACCCTTTTTAAAACGCTTTGAAATAGAACTTTGCTAGGGGCATTGCATCGCTGACGCGTGTCAAAGACATGATTACTTTGACTGGCCGGTAAGTTTCGTGGTTAGTGACCCTGCCTTTTAAGGTTGGTTCGATCTCCAGGCAGGACGATTTGTGTGCATAAACATATCTGTGTTGTTTTGTGTGAAAAATTATATATAAGTATATATTTAAGTTACGCTATCTCTAGTCAGCAATCAAACTAGACGTATATGTGTACCCAAAATATTTGAATATTTTTCCTAGACTTACAAGACAAATGTGATCTATTGGAATTGCAATTGGCGCTTCGATGAGTGAGACCAAAATTGGTCTTAATCTACTAACTGCTATAAAAATGTTTGATATACTTAATTAATCATATACCATAACAACTATACAAACTTCTAATTGGTTTAATTATAAAGCGTGCGAGTACTTCAAAGGGAAACGAGATACATGTACTAAGCAGATTTAAATTTAATTAATACTGTTTTAAGTTTATCGCTTTACGATATATTATTGTGTTTATTTACCTATTTATTTATATCCAGAAAAAATACTAATATATAATATATAAATAACTATAATAACATATTATTATTCAAACCAATGTAAAATATTAATAATATGATCTCTCTCTCTATTAATAATATGAGCTCGCTGAATTCATTAAAACATATATTTGGTAACTCTCGTGCGCACCGCACATTGAAATAAAATGGAAGGACAGGACAAACAAAGCCGACCCTAAATAGAAAATGGTAAGGAATATGATGATACGTAGTATATCAGCTATCTGATTGAACACAAGCTAGCTTAGTTAGGATTCAGATTAGCTGCATCAAAAATCTAAATAAATATATCTCAGAATTCATATTAATTTAACCTTCTATGATAAATGTATATGGTATTCATTTATATTATAATCATATTTATGTTTTGTATAAATGAATTTTGCTTTTTTGTCATTGCTCTAGCTGAAACTTTGGGAAACACTTCACTGAACAGCTATATGGATTGAGGCGGCGTTAGTGACAAGGTATTTTATTTCCTTCCATTTCTAATCGTGTAGGTAAATGTGTTAAGTACTTAATAACTGAAGTAGATACGATGTTGGTAGCATTGTATTTTAAAAACAGTGTTACCAACTGTTTATAAAAGACTTGGGTATATCGTATAATGTCTTTTTTATACCACTAAGGAACATGTATACAGTCCCACCTGATGGGAAGCGGTTACTAGCCTATGGACGCTTGCAACACCAGAAGCGTCACTGACGCGTTGCTGATTCTGTAAAAATCTCTTCATTCCCTTCTTGAAGAACTCCACTGGGAAATATAGTGTAGAAAAATCATGTGTCACTATTATCTATAGAATAAATTGTTATTTTGACATGAAAGGCATTCAAATATACAAACTAGTTCAACCGAAACAGGAACCGATTCTACTATCATTTCCGTCACCGAAATCGGAAATCAATGTTACGACCCTCAATATAAAACTGAGCTATCATCGCCTTGAAACTAGTAATTGAAAATCTCTGTTTGCCAAGTCGGAAACTCGAATCGAGAAATCCCTTATTTCACTTTAAATTTATAAACAAGGGCGGCATATTATGTAGGTACCTAATGGACGTAATGAGACAAAGAAGGTCTATCCACTTTGTTCTTTAATTAAGGAGACAAAGTAAAGGTCGTATATAGTTAATTAATCGGTAAATTAATTCTTATATCACTTTATCAATAAGGTGGCACATCGGGGTTATCAATGCGGATTCTGTCACGTGACAATATATATATTAGTGACTAATATATTATGACAGTAGTTGAGAAGATGTATGTTATTCATCACCACGAGAAGAACACTCGATCAATGTATCTAGAAATGAACATTTATAACTTCTTATTCATAACTAAATACATTTCATGAGATCATTTTGACAAATTACACCCCAAAATAGACTGAAACCCTTACGGTAGCAGACCAATATAATCTGTTATTTTCAAGTATTTATTACTAAATATGTCTTCCGTAGTCAATTGGCCTATTAGCCTATATTTAATGTCCCGCCGGGCGTGTTCCATTTCAGAATAAGTAGGTTGATACTTAAAGATGATTTTCTTAACTGAGATAGAAATGGGTTGACCAATTATACAACTAATTAAGCTTTAATTATATATCACGTATTTATATAAAATATTTATAATCTTGAGAACATATCATGCTTAAAAAAAGACAGCTTTGATACCCTATAACTTATGTCGGCCATATTTATTGGTATAACAGATTTAACAATGGTACTATTGCATTTTTCTTTTTTAAACATGGCTTAAAATACCTGATATACTCGTACATAGGTACTACATTTAAAAGCATGAAAAATTACTTTGTTTTTTTTTTATTACTATCTAAGGAGGATGTTCTCAATTCGACTGTTTTTTTTTTTACTATTTATATATTCAATGTGGCCAGTCCATGCCTTTTAAATAAATGGTTTCACACTAGTATTAAAATCATAGTTACAATACATAAATTTAAGTTGTTATTGGATATACAATCTATTCAATCGTAGTACAAAAATACCTACTTTCTGTTTGTTTGCCAAGAATACTACATTGGTTTTTCTCAGATTACTCATCTTGTTATTGACAGTGTAATTCCGATACGATATAGATACTTATCTACTACTAACCAAACCTTATCAAATTCCTGGCTATCAAATGACTTTTATACAGTTTTCAAATTCAAATATTACAAAAAAGTACTTTTTAAATTGCTTTTTTCTCGGGTTAAATATTTGTCTTTATGATTATTTTCTTTTAGAAATACTCCATTGTATTGCGCATTGTTCACGCCGTTGAACTCCCAGAATTCTAAGTGTAATATCCACACAACTTTACACATCACATATATCACTTTAACATATATCAGGAATCCATCAATCTTTAATATAACGTGACCTTTCAGGTTGAGAAATTTAAATAATACGATTTAGGTTTAGGTATTATGTACTAATGTTTGTCATGAGTTGAATTTGAACCCAATACTTGTCTATAAAACAGAGTATCAACCAATCTTAAAAGGGATTTCTATTTTGAAATTCGTCCTTGAAATCCTACGCCCTTATCTCTACACTAATAAAATCGCTTTAGATTCAAATTGTACAGGAAATTGATTAAGCGAACGTCGGTTTATTATGAGTTAATTGCTTTCTGAAGGCGTTTCAATGAACCGAAACTCGCTTTCTTTGTCTATACCGTACTTTGTAGAATCATGTGCGTAGTAGCAATATATGTAAACACTTAAATCCCTTTTACAATGATATATAGAAAAAAATATTTAAAGGCATTCATTGTAATACGACTTATGAATAGTCAGATTCGAACGCTTGGATCGGAAATTGACTGGCCGTATGGTCGTGGGTTCGATTGCCATCCAGAAAATACATTTTTGTGCATAAAAATGCCTGTTTGTTATGTGTGGATGTTAATATATCAATCAATCAATCAATCAAAATTATTTTAATTCAAATAGGCCAAAATGCAAAGCACTTATGAATAGTCAGACTCTAACGCTCGGCTATATATAGGTATGTATTTAAAATCAGTATATAATCTATGTGGTCAACAGTACGAGCTCTGCGTAGTTAGAAATAAAATGGGCCATATGTGGAAATTATTAGAATACTCAATATTTTCCTCTATGTAAAAAATAAAGTAATTTTAAAGACACTTTGTACTTTCGTAAACAAAGCACATCCTTATGTCTATTCTTTTCTAAATAATCTTTATATTTAATATCACAAATAGCATATTGAGCGTAAAATTTAATTATAATCCGTACTTAATTATGAACCTTTATAATTAAACACATCAATAGATTTGTAAATTGCTGTTTTCAAGCTGTGTTTTATTTCTCTTTTACAGAATCCATTGTCATAAACGAGTAAGAATTTTTTATGTACAAAATTTGATTTGATTTTTAATTTGAAATCTTTTTTTTTAATTTTTTATTTAACTAATTTCAATATCTCTTTCAAGTGTAAATATGTGAGAAGGCCGATCTCAAGGCAGTGTGGCGCTTCCCGGCGTTTAAATTAGTAATACAAAGATTGAACCTTTAGAGGTCAAAATTTGATCCAAATTCATTTAGTAGTTTTTGCGTGAATACCATAAGTAATGAACATCCATCCATACATCCATGCTCACAAAGTTAGTAGTTAAGATCTTTTATTCTCCCTCTCTTTCATACACCACGTAATGTAAAGAACTGCTATTCTTAAGTCTCATCCCGGAAAATTAATTTGTATCATTTAAGGAAGTCCTTTACAATCGCTTCTACTTACATACATCCCATATCATTGATAGACCGGCTGGCTTTGTGGTTAGTGACCCTGACTTTCAAGCCGCCGGTCGTGGGTTCGAATCCCACCCAGGACAAACATTTGTATGCATGAATATGTCTGTTTGTTCTGTGTCTGGCTGTAAATATCTATATAAGTATGTATTTAACCTTTATGTATATCAGTTATCTGGTTACCATATTACAAGCTCTGCTTAGTTTGGAATCAGATTGGCCGAGTGTGAAATATGTCCCAGGATATTTATATCAATGTGAATGGACTTTATCCTTTAAGCCAAGAATATGCTAACATTTATCGTATTTACGAAGTTACTATACGATTCAAATTCCCATTATCATTACACGACCCTGGAGCGAATTAAAAAAATATATAATTTGGCTTAGTACGATCATCCCGAATCCCATCGTTCAATCTGCTCATCTTTTATACCTATATTGAATTTCTATTTTCTGTTTTAACATAAAGACTATTGTTTGGCAGCCATTGATTCAAGAGCCCTCCTCATTGTTATACAAACAAACTTAAGGATTATACAGGGATTGTTATACGGAATACAATAATGTGAGTACTTATATAATTGTACATTAATAAGGTTATTGGACTAATATATTGTTTTTATGATATCATTTAAGTTCATGTTATTTTGTGGTATTATACTTTAGAGAATTAAATTTCTGAAGACGGTAAGTATTATTTATGGCTGAATAATATATTGAAATTTATATATAGGATAGTTTATCATCATCATCAGCTCATATAAACGTCTCTACTGTAAGAGCATAAGCCTCCTTTAACTTTTAATGGGTTTAGGCACTACGCAATAAAAAAAAAATTAAGGTTGTGAAACATCGTCATCAGCTCATATACGTCTCCACCGAAGAGCTCGAGCCTCACCTAACAACGTGGGGCTTAGGCCATAGTCCACCACGCGGGCTTAGTGTGGATTGGGGACTTGCGCACAGGGCGTGCGGTTGATATCAAATACTAAAATAACGATTTATTCAAGAGCTTAAGGAATTACAAAATAACATCCTCTGTATATAAGTAACTTCATTTTTATAGAAATTATTTATGCTCAAATCAATACTAATAATACACTCCGACACAGTCTGCAAAGCTTTTAAGCTTGTTCCTGGAATTTTATGCGACAGCGACATGAAAATAAAATGTTTCATTTCATAAAGAAAATATCCATAAAAATGTCGATAAACTGCCAAAATATATTGAAGTAAAACTAATCACTTCATTCGAAAAATACTGTGAAATCCAAATATAAGAAATGGTTTGAAAGCTTTGCTGATAAAATAATTATAATCATTACTGTTTGAGGTGTATTCTTTGAAGCCAGATAACAAAGCTATTTTAATTTAAATTACCCATAATTAAATAGTCAATTGATTTTTAAATTCAGGATGAATAATTTACTTGGAAAACCATCGCATAAAACACCTTATTTTTTATTAGTTCTGTCTTAGTTTTGAGATCAATGAACTATTTGAGGCGTACATTAAGACATGCAATACGGAATATTTAACCTCAGACATTTTTAAATATGCATTTTTCACATCAACTCCAGTCAATGAACGACGTGAAGTTCCCAATCCGCGCTAGGCCCGCGTGGTGGACTATGGCCTAAACCCCCTTTGTTAGGCGAAGCTCGAGCTCCTCGGTGGAGACGTATATGAGCAGATGACGCTGTTTTCATAACCTTTCTAATTCATTTTTCTTTTCTTTTCAATAAATGGCAATCAGCAGATGATTTTTTTTATCTATTTATTTATTTATGTGAGACTAAATTTAGAAAACACAAAAACGAAACACAAGTACAAAGGAACTGCTATTGATTTCAGCAATATCCTTTCTAAAATTATCACAATGCGGAACAAAAAAAAGATGTGTCCAATTGACATAAAGGGCTGTACAGAACATACAGATAAGCGTAAGGTCAGGTACATGACGTGGGGCGACGTCAGCGCACCGCCTCCCGCCCATCGGCCGGCTGACGCACAGTGTCGACACAGCTTTATCATTGTAAACAAGTAAATAAAGTATTGGCCAATGATGCTTATGTATAGGCACAAAGTAGTTAAACGGAACAGAGACAAAGCTTCATACAACCGCGCGAATCGGTTGCACCACTACAAGCACGCGGGGCGCGTGTCCACTGGCCGCTTGTCGCGTACGCGGCGAGACTGACAAAAACCGGTTCGCCCCGGCACAGCCAGTTGACAATCGCAGGGTCTGCACGACGCACGTTGTTTGTTTTATTATAATTTTATCGCATTTGTTGAATTGCTCGAGCAAAAGTTTCGCGAATATTTCGATCTTGAAATAAATATTGTTAATGTTGGCAACGAAATACTTAAACGTATTAAATTACTTAAAAAAACTATGTTAGATTCAGAATTTACCACACCATTAAAAGAAACAATAAATTGTTAAAAAAGAAAATTATTAGAGTAAGTAATTTGTAAAGTATTCCATCATACTGAATGATAAAACTATTTAACCAATGTTTAGTTTAATTTGTCTTAACTTATTGTGACAACCCTACTAAAATAGGTAACAATTTTGCACGTTCTTAGGAAGCTTTGTCTCTGTCCGTTTAACTACTTTGTGGTATAGGCGCCGTTGGTACCTAATAGATTAATTTTAGTGTGGAAAAAATTTGGTGAGTCATTTTGGATTATAATAAAAATGAAGTAATATATACTAGCTTCCGCCTATTTAAACGATGTTTTCGAGGGATCTTCTATATACAAGTAATAAAAAAATAATTAGATCAAATAGGCCGTCAGACTATAACACTTGATTCAGGAGATTACATTTGTTGAGAAGAGCCGGCAATTTCTCTTTTCAGATCAGATTTATATTCATTATCGAAATCAAATAAACAATTCAATTATAAAAACTAATTTTAGTAGTTATTAAATATATTTTCTAAGCAAGTGTCAATCATAAAATATGATAAAAATACCTTTAAACTGTCTGTTACGTAGTGTAATAAATGATAGTTAAAGTGTAATAAATTCTGCGCAATTGTGTACATTTTATTGGACGAAAACATTCCACCACAGACCTACATAATGCTACGCCTCGTAGGCTTAACATATTCCACGCCGTAGGTACAATTTTTTTAACGAAGGCTACGATTTGGCTACGAAACCGCTACGAAATTGTTTTGTGTGCTACGACGTAGGTAGCGTAGAAAGCGAGGTCTAGTATGTTCTAAGGTAGGAAGAGTATTTCTTTTTATGACTTAAAACATTATTTATTCCTTTTCTTTGTTGATTCGGTTGATTTAAAACGGTAGGTATTACTTTTTTACAATAGATAACTCACTAAAAATAGTATAAAAAGCCTTAGTTAGTTACTTATTTCAATACATTTTGTAACGTTAAATATTTTAAAGTTATTTCCTTTGTATTTTTAGTTAAGGATCAAAAACCGACCCTCGAAAAACCATGGGTATCTACGAAAGCACTTATTCAAATTTATAATAAGTACAGACCCTTGACCGAATCTCGTCTCGTCGAGGAAATTATAGGAAAACGAATTTTCGCCCGAACAAGAACAAGGGGATCGATATCTTACCCCGATGAGCCGCGGACCACCATAATTCACTAACATAATAATAACTAACTAAATTATTTATTTTAAGTATATTTTTCTTTTAATAAATATCATATTTTCATAACTTATGTACCTATAAATATACCTACCATGATTTTGCTATTGATTTCTAGGATTGCTAATTTAATGTTCTACCTTTATTTTTTAATACTTCGATTGCAATAAGAGTTAAAATTATCTATGACATTTTTAGTTCAAAGCATCTAACCGAATATCAATTAGAATTATTTTAAAAAAACAATTTGACAAACGCCACGTGCATATTGTTAAAATTTGCCTAAAATTTTATTGAAGTAGGTAACTCTATTAACGAGGTCTTTGCTTTTTACTGTACTCACTTGGTGTGCTGGTAGCACAACGATGCACTTTATATTTCGTAAAAACGCGGTGGTAAACTACGGCTGAGAGTCCTCTGCGCTCACCGATTTGTCCATGAGAATGTGTAAAATTCATCACTAACACCTCCAAATCCAATAAAAAAAAATGCGGTGGTTAATAAAATACCTTTAAATAAAATAAAAAATATTTCGTTACTATAGTAAACGTGACAAAATACTTAATGTCTATTCATGTAAATCAGGAATGAGGATTCCATAATTATAATAAAAATGGCGCCGTTTAATAGGCCGTCAGCTGTCACAATTTACATATGACTTTACCCTTTTCACTATTAAAGCACAGGTATTATAGATACATAATTCAAATAAGGACTTGATATTAATTCCTTTGGTGGAAAGCAAAAAGTAGCTTGCATCTAAATGTGTTGGAAAGATAAATGCTGACTCTATATAAACGGTTCCTCTAAAATAAAGTCGCGCATTGTTGTACAAAGTTTTTTTAAGTGAATTGTAAATATAAGATGCTATTGACCTTTTAGAGATACTTTGTGTATCCTCCAATGACAATAGGTGTGAAGACATTTTCTTAAAATTTTACATTTGTATTGAATTATTCATAAGTTTGTGTTCATAAATTAAAAAGTAACGGGCTGATGAGCTTTCTTTTAAAATGCAAAACTTTTTATTACTCGTAAGTCTATTGTATTGTAACAAAATATCTAACAAGTTTGTATATAAATCTCTCATTATTATTAAGTTTATTTACCTTAGAATGACTGTCAGAAAATTCTTGCAATGGTAAAAATCTGGTCGGGTGAATGAACTTTACCACTCTAACAAATGAATACATTTTCAAGAAAATCTGTTGTTAAAATTATTGTATGAATCAAATCTAAATTCCTATTTAATTATCATATTAAATAAGTTTTCTTAAGATTGTACCCTTTATGGGGCCAATGAACTCTATTTAGTAGTACTCAATTATTATTGATATTTAGAATAAACATTTTGTGTTGCTTTGTTGTAATATTCTATTTACAAACCAAAATTAAATCGAGTAGACACTTCTACAACGTAGTATATACACAGCGTGAATTCTATATCAAGTTTCAATAAATTCATATTCATATTCAAATTCAATAATATTTGAAATAAATAATAATTTCACTGTATTTCAGATTACCTGCACTCGATATCTATCCGTCATTGTTTTAATATTAATACATGCAATAGTGTTTTTAAACTTTCTTGAACTAAATCCATGATTGATGTATATAACGGGACGCTTTGATTATATTTTGATAACTCAAGAATGAAAACATGTATACATTCATATTAATAATGCTTTAAACTAGAACATGTGCAGCAAGGAAATCAGTATTATATGATAATAATATCTAGTAGTACCTTTACACAATAACAACGTAAATTTTACGATGTTTTCCTTCCTAAAGAACCTCATGTTCGGATATCTCAACAACGTTGCCGCGTTGTTTATGTAAATAAAAATACAACATAACCTTACGATTTACGATGTTGTAACATTCTCTACTATGGTTTCAGTCATGATAAAAGTAACAAGCATCAGTAGGTATCATAAAAATTGTAAACTATAGTTTGGTTACATTATTTTAGGAAAGGTGGTCTTTACAAATCTTACAATATATATACATGTACTGAACAATTGTATTATATCAATATAAATATTGAAATATATTCGGATCATCGAGCAATTTGGATAAATAATAATGAAACTGATTTACCATCTTCTTGTCCTAAGTTTCACCCTCACCACCTGTTAGTGTCATACAAAACGAAAGCACAAATTCTTCCGTCGCTACGTTCTAAAGGCAGGGCAATTGAACAAATACTATCCAATTTATAGGATTAATATTTTAAGAGGTGAGAGTGGATGACATAAAAGTATCTTCAAAATAATATGACGTCACGGGGTTCAAAAAATAATGACCTGTTTTCATGTCCCACTGTTATTGTCATATGAAAGGATTATGATCTGGATGTTTGAGGTGACATATGGGCTATATATATACCATTGTATTCCTGAAGGATTTTGAAAGGATACCTTCACTGTACTTGACCTATATTCATCCTTTAATAAGGGCATTACCTACCTACTCGACAGGTTACTCGAATAGTTCAACCGCTCGCTGACTTTTCGAGGTAGATTTAAACTAACATCACACTACAGGCTTCAGATTCAATATAAATCAATCTTCTGAGTAAAGCAGAGGTCTCTGACCCAGACCTTATCTATCGTTATACATATATAAATGGTTTTTATACCACGAAGGTGGCAAACAGGCATACGGTTCCATGTAATGAAAAGCTGTTGCAGTAGCTTATGGACGCTTAAAACACCTAAGTAGGTAGGTATATCTAAAATTTACCTGTGTTGTATACCTTATTATACATAGCGTTTTCTTTAGGGATTATGACATTTCAAAGCTATTAAGGGATTGTGATCCAACATTGAATAAAAACTAAACTCCGCAGACTCTTTCTGGCGCGTGACTTTTTACGATAAAGCAAGACAGAGCGTTATAACATTAATTTATGAATACAAGCGTAATTGTTTCATACTATTAATATCCCCATAGTTATTTTAGTCAATCAAATTATCAATCAATCAAAATTTACGATGAGAGATATATTTGATCAGTATCTCAGAAAATTACTTCTGATCTGACCAATGTAATAAAGGCATTTTTTAACAGTTATATACTAAATTTCTTCGAAATATTAACAAATACATTCTTAACATAAAATACCTTTGAAGACATATTTGTTTGCGATCAAATGAGACTGGTATCTCAGTAAATGCCATAAAAATTATATTTAATACATTTATATTCATTGAATTTATAGTAACATAATGTAATTTATTCTTCGCACACCAACAATTACATATTTTTTGTGGAAAACCTGCAGTTTATATCTAAGAATTCTTTATTAAAATTCTCAAATATAAACCTTGCGTATTAAAGTTTACTGAAAAGGTCCCATTTAATTTTATGTTACCAACTGAAATTCAAATTATATTAACAAATTTTACTTTACTTTTTTGACCACGTGAAGTAAATACTTGATCAAGATTTTATTGATTTTTGAAATGAGTAATTACTGAGTTTATTGCCGGCTCTTCTCAGTAAAAACTACTATCAGAACCGAGCATTAAAAGTGACTATTCATAAGTGCTTTATTGAGGCCTATTTGAATAAAAACGATTTTGATTTTTGATTAAACGAAATAAATCTATCCTTAGTTATAGTACAGGTAGAAATGATACAATTCTACAAGATAATTATTTATTTAAAACTTATTTTATGGTAAGTTAAGTAACATACCAACTATTTACAACAACAAGTTTTCGTAACATATATGTTCACAAATACATACATAGGAGCACACGACATGACAAATACTACCTAAAAGTTAGAGAAGAATGTAGTTACATTATATACCCTGTCTTTTGTGTTCGTCACCCCAATCGCAAAGCGGCTGACCTTTTGTATCCTCTAAGTAACTAGGCCAGTAATCCATCCCCGGGGAAATACATGGGAAATATTAAGTAAACCATAGACAATTAGATAACGTAGACCACCCATGTCACAGATAATCTACAGCTGTCATCTCGAGTTGTGTTTACAAGTTATATGACAGTTGATTTAGATTTAAGTAATTTACTAATTTAGTTAGACATGTTCTCTAAGCTAACATAGG
This sequence comes from Thyatira batis, assembly GCA_905147785.2. Classification (NCBI taxonomy): domain Eukaryota; kingdom Metazoa; phylum Arthropoda; class Insecta; order Lepidoptera; family Drepanidae; genus Thyatira; species Thyatira batis. The sequence continues at coordinate 7,515,951 of LR990501.2, read as the reverse complement.
TATAACAAGGCTATGGATTTTAATTAAACGATCTATATAATAATTTGACGTTATATATATATCAATCAAATATCTTTTTCATCCCACCATCTCGGAAAGAGTATTTTTAATCTTCAATATCTGAGTGGAAAAGCCGTTTTTATTCTCTAGAGGATAAAGTAAATTGAATTTGGAACATCGTGTGCACTAAGTTTGTGAATTAAAAAAAACATTAAACCTATTTACTGCTACCTCTATGGTGCCGAATATATCATACAACTTTTTTTTTTTTGCATTTAGTCATTTCCTCGCTGAGGTGGAATGAAAAGTTACGTGTTGCACTCGAGTGCAAAGATTTTTCACCTCGTGCTCTTTTGACTCGCTGCGCTCGTGATTCAATTTTAGAATCCTTCGCTTGCTCGGTCATCAAAATTGAACACGCGGTTAAAAAGCAACTTTGCACTCTTGTATAACAAATAACTATTACTCTTTCTTGTATTGTTTTTAACTACCTACAGAAATTTTATTGGAACTTACTTATCTTTAATCTACATACATATATGATCGTGAAAGCACATTGATTAAAAAACCTATCCATACATTTGCATCTCAACAAATTTATAAACGAAACATCAGACGTAGATCAAATTTGTTTTTATTATGAGGAAGGGAAGTAATAAAGTTATTATTAATTATATCGATGAAACAGTAATATATTACAACATTAAATGCGTAGACATGTAATAAACATTTTTAATCTGTGCCGTAACGAGTTTTATTGAGAAAATATTATTGTTTATATATTTAGGCTCTTGTACAGTGTTACTAAGCATAACCGTTTATATATTCTTAAAATATTGAAAAATGCCTTAGAATATAAATTAATTAATTTCAATAATTAATAACATTGTTGAAAAACACTTAACGAATATCTTACAAGTTTTAGGAGAGGAAAACTGTAAATTATGACAGAATGTTGATCATTTAACTGTTACAAAGTTGTGTGTCAAAATGCAATAATGCAATATTGACACTTTGCCAAACAATGTATAATTAGAGAATCGTTCCTATAGGTATTAGCTTTCCGTCAAAGCAAATTAAGTCGCTGCTTATAAGCCTAAGAGATTTAAATAGACTTAAAAAACAGATCAGCGTTAATACAGAGTTAAAAAATACAATGAAAATTAATATGTATGCACGTCTAAATCTAAAATGAAATACAGAATTTAATATTGTATAGTGACATAGGTACCTATCTTATTTAATAACGAAGAGTCTTGTCAACAAACCTAATCTTTGTTTGATCTAAAAATCTCAAAGTTTTTATTCTTTTAACTGTATTATATAGTTGTAAGAACTTTGATTATATAAAGCTTTAATTATTTAAGTTTTCAAAGTGTTAGAGTTGATAATTTGACTAAATTTACCATCTCCCCAATGTTCCCTCAGGTGCTAATTAAATCATATAAAATTATATTATAATTACCTCACTTAATGATTCGTGTAATTTTATTCATTAAATATATATACATAATTAAATATCTACCTAATGAAATGAAGTAATAATTTAATAGGAATTTGGAATATACTCGTACATTTTATTTATTTTACAAAAAAATTTTCATTATCAGGCCACATACCTACGTCTCCGAGAAGTACGAGCCTTCTCAAACAACGAAGTGGTTAGGCCATAGTCCACCTCGCGGGCCTAGTGTGGATTTACTTCACATGCCTTCAGTCAATCTATAAACTTAATTTTACGTATAATGAACAAAACAAACAGCGCTCCTAACCAACTTGAAATACATTTATTGTAGAACAGTTACAAATCTAAGATTAAATTGTCATCCCTTTAATTCTATACGAGTATTATCCCGTAAAATATTATGACCAGACACTGTACCTTATGACAAGCATTTCAGGAACAAAGCTGAAGAATTAGGTCAGGGTCATTGTTGTCATATAAATACGCTTTAGAGTATACCATTCTAAAAAAAGACATGATGATGATGATAATATTTTGAAGTGATAACAAGGGCATTGACCTATCCTTTAGCGGAAAATCTATTGGGTTCAGTTTGCTGCCATGGTATTTAATACTAACAAAATCACTGCAATTATTGTTGTCTTAAGTTTTCACTCTTATCAACATTACTGTTTTTAATCATTGCAACACTTAAATAAATAAAAAAGGTGGAAGTATTTACTTAAAAATCCAACTAGATACAACAATTTATAGAAGACGGTCTTTCATTCGGAAATAGTCTTATTAATCTTTCTTTCACCCACAGATCATAAAATATTCAAAAATCAGATAAACAGTTTATCAAAACCAAGCTTATATTGATGACACATCTTTGGGTGACACATTCTAGTTTCAGCTTACAGTTGTAAAGAAAGAAAAGAAAGGTCGCGATGCGGTCGGCCAGTCAATAAACTATTTATTACCTATTACTAAACAGACAAGTATTCCTACACTATTCCAAGTATTTATATTGAGGTGAGATTCCATTAGGCAACATATTAGATGTCTGAAATTAAGGCTACCAACTTTCGCGAGTGTGGTAAGTATTGGTAATATCGAGCGGTTGGGTTACTTATATGAACTTGTATCTAGCTACGAAATAAATATATACCTAATCTTAAACAATCTGGCTGACTTATAAGTCTGTTTAGAAGTTTTTCGAATGTTCTATGAATAAGGATTTTTTAATGACATGCCGTTGTTTCGATTAACAGTTAAAACAAACATTTATACGATAGTATACTAAAATGCAATATTTCTGCTAACAAGTACCTACAAGAGTTTTTGCTTAGACAGGACATAAAAAGAAATTTCTCATTTACTTAATCTATGTCTATTTTTGAACGAGGTATAATATGTACCATAAATAAAATAAATCAAATCAAACCAATAATTTCATTTGTACCTATTCAAGAAAATCCAATATACGGTTACCACATTACAAAGCGAACAAGCAGGTGTCATGTAATGTATATCAATAAACCGACAAGTTAACTGAATCTGAAACCGAATCGAAAATATAAATATAAGTTACTTTCCAAATTGGATTTGGTTACGTGTTTAGTATTAATAAATAAATAATAAATAATATCCTGGAACATTTTTCACACACGGCCAATCTGATTCCAAAGTAAGCTTCAAATGAAGCTTGTGTTATGGTAACCAGATAGCTGATATACTACATATAATACTTTAAGATACATACATATTATATATATTTACATCCAGACACAGAACACACACCCGCGGCTTGATTGTCAGGGTCACTAACCACAAAGCCAACCGGGCTGTCAAACTTACTGTCAGTATTCAAACCAATGACGTTATGGCATCGCTTTATTAACACTGCTATCTAAATTGGAACCTAATCTCAAGGGTATTTATAATTGAAATACGATTCCAGATATGAATAACGGCCAATCTTTTCCTACAAATAGGCAGATGGTCCATCTGATAGTTAAATATTACAGCATCTCTTATAGCAGTATTAATTTACTTTGAGGTGTTTAATTCAATAACTAAAATACTAGCTCGAAAGTACTGACCTATATGCTACCCCTTTCGATAACTATGTAGACACATGAGAAGGCCATTCCGAGCATCGCACTCGTCGACGAAATATACAAAAGCTGGATTTAAGTCTCTCATGTAAACCTTCGGTTGAGAGCCCTCTGCGCTCACCGAAAAAGTCCGCGTAACGGTTTAAAAGCCCCTCTAAGGCTAACACCTTCTAGTCCATTAAAAAAAAATCTCATGTAAAATGACATTTGCGGTCTATATGATCCATCTCTTTCTTTAACTAAGCTGAAACATGAGAAGACTTTTGATTGATTTGTTACAGGTACATCACTCACTACTACTACTTTCTCATAAGTCATAACTTAACTATTTGTGAAACATCAAAGTACCTACCTAGGTATGCTTAAATTGGTTCCTAACGACCCAAAATCAATATTTAAAACACAAATACTCAACTCGTTTCTTTTTCCCCGAAAAATGGAGAAAAAAGACAATACATCGACTGACAAATGACCCTGACATACGTATACACAATTGCTTCCGCCGTTATCGCCCGTGAAAATATTGTATCTTTATTTCTCTTAACATTTTTCTCGAATGGTATAACACAAAGGTAAGTATAGAAGGCGTGTTTATCCACAGTCCTAGCGATTCTTTTAGAAGGGTATTCTTCATCCATTTAGCTACATTAGAACCGGGTCGATCTCAAAATTGTTCACCAAATTGAGTGTTAATGGATCCTGAAATGGGGACTGTGATACTACCCTTTAAGGTACCTTGGTCATGATAGCGTTAATGATATTATAAGAGATCGTTTATTACTTGATATTAATAATTGTGTCAGGTATTTCATGAAATAGAATATGATTGTTACATTTACGACATTTAGACTTAGGACATTGGAACACCTACTTTGGAAAGGTATTTATTTACTTTTGAAAGGGACAGATAATTATTTTGATGTCGACAATAAATATGTTAGTTATTGTGTGCCTCTAATATTAAAATACCACTTAATTCTATAAGTGTTTGGGAACAACATTTGGTACACAAAAAACTACTCTAAAGTAGAAATTGTAACATTATATATTTTATACTGAAATCACATCATATAAAAAAGATGTGTTAGTTTTATAGGTCAGATAAACATACAAAATAAATAATAAGAGTTATTCAATTGACCTCTTGGGCTATCAATTTGGAGACGATTTTGTATCGTACATAAACACTTACCCAGCGTGCACTAATTCGGGTTCAGGCTGGAATGAAACTTAACTGTTACATTTTAGAGTCCACAATGCGTTTACGAACACTTTGGTTGACTGATGCTATGGCGGTGACCACTTCTCATCAGGTGGACTGACTGAATGCTTGAATATTCTTTTCTGTTTTATATATCAAACATGCAATTTATATCGAGGTTTACTAATATTATCAAAGAAAAGATGCATTCTCCAAGTTACTATCCCGTTTTTAAATAACTTTTATTAATAGAAAGCTACTCTCCCAAGTGACATACTTAGTCTATGCTTCTAGCCCAGGAAATATTATATCCTTTGGGAACATGAATAAAACAGATTATAAGCTGATCGTTCGTTAAATTTATCACAACAAGTATATTACGACGAGATTTGAAGTCAGCCATGCAATTCTATTACTGAAACTAGTTCCAACAAACGCGCGAATTAGATAGCCTCATACCAGGATGCTGTAGGTACGAGGGAGATAGATAAAAGACACACGAATGACTTCAATGTCGAGTTTCAATTCAGAATAGAACAGCTGTTTGTTATCTATCAATCAGTTCATATGAGAGATGACCCGTCAAGGGCTCTTGCACCGCGCAGCGCGTTACGCACGCAAGTTATTAAAACTTGAAGAATTACCTACTGATTTTATCAATGACTGAATGATTGAGTGACATGACTGAATGAGTATTATTAGATAATATGAATACGAATAATTATGTATTATATGTATTTTTATAAATAGGTATGTTTTAGTCATATTCACTTTAATTTTAACATGATAGAGAAAACCCTTCAAAAACAAAAAGCCAACGCGTATTATGACCTATGTTGGTTGCAGACAGTTGCAGTTCAATCCGCACGTCGTCAAACCTACTATCTTTATCAAATGATCAAACCTCTTACGTTTAGGTACTAAAGCGTTTTAAATTATTTTTTGAATCCACGTCAGTCCTGAATGTAATTCTGCAAAGACGCCCGAGATTTAATCTCTTCAACTTTGGACCCTCAAAATAGGGAAACTTGCGGTATCTAGTTTAATCTCTGGTCGGTGAATGCGAACTTTAACCATATGTAAATGAGCGGTATGGTTACGTGGTGAAATTAAACTCGGTCCTACCAAACTTTTGGACAGGCAATGTATAAGACGCTCTTTAAGTAGCATCGTGAACAACTTTCATTATTTCCCGTTTGAATAAGTAATTATAAATTTTACTTGCGATGTTTCTTGTTCAAAAGCTGTATGTAACGTTGGATTTTCAATTCAAATTGTAAGCGCATAGCGTTTATATTACAATGGAATAATATGTATATATGTATAACTATATATTATATACAATCAAATGAATGAAAAACTGATCGATAAATCTTACTACTATTATAAGTGCTTTGATGGATGCTTACTACTTAAGCACCCTAGAATTACTAAAGGAATGTGAACGTTTGGCACAGAGTTAGACTATAGTCTGGTATAGCACATAGACGATTTTTTATCCCCGGAAACGCGGGTAAATAGAAGAAAATAAAACCCTAGTGAGTGTTAGGTATTTATGATTTGATTTTGCTGTTGCTTGATAACAATATCCACTCTATAAACATATTGATAATTTACCAGTGTAGAGTTAGCCCTAAAATAAATAAATAAGCGTAATTTCGACATATTTCTTATTTTTACTGTAATTTCATATTGGATGTATATTATTTTATGGTTTAATTCAATATTATTGTCGTCACTGCAACACCTACGTATTTTAATAGCATAACAATGTCTGAGAAGGACTATAAATTCCGGGAAAGGCTAATAATAGGCTTTCCATTGACTGCCTAAGCTAAATTGAATTTGGTGACAAAATCTCTATAAATCATATGTAGGAGTATAGTAGTGTAAACATTAGAAATAGCATGAGACATTGTAGGCGTTGGGTGACATTTGATTGAATTTAAATAATATATTCGAATGGCCAGTCAGCGTGATTATTAGGTACCCTGCTTTTGACACCGTCAGTCTTGAATTCAGATGTATGTTCTGTGTCTGTGTGTATATTTATTATTTAAAGATGTACCTACTCAGATTTAATATGTATAGGAATACTATACTATATCACATAAGAACTAACCAAATGATATGACATCTTAACAATAGTAAAGTCATTAATAAATATCCTGAGAAAATTTTCGCGGTCAAGATTCTAAAAGCGCAAGTTTTTTTCATTGTAATATATCCGTATGAATTGTAATATATGATATGACTTTACATAAGTGAATTTTGTTATTCTTATATTAGACATTATTTTCATAAAAACTTTTAGTTTAAGATATTCATTCTTATGTAAATACATACAGCCCTTCCAGCGCTATATTATAGATTTAAAATCACTTCGTTTCTAAAGTGCAATGAAATGTGAATCACAATATAAAACGTGATGTCTGTGTATTTTGTGATCTTAAGAAGTTCACATACTAAAATTAAAATTAAAGCTCAATTGCATGCAATCTATTAATAACTCCGATAATTTTTGTATAAATATCAAGGAAAATCGATTAAAAACTCAATCGTTTGTTTGTTAAGCCAATCGATGCGCAATAGAGTCTATTTTCCAGGCCAATACACATCGGCTACCGTAAGTTTTCTCGTAAGTTGCCTCTCGAGAGCTTATTATATAAGTTTCAAGTGAGGTATCGAATGCGTAGCATATTAATACCTTGACCCTTATAGGTATAGGTAAATACGTAGTTATGCAATTTAGAAAAATATGGGAAAAGCATTAAAAAGTACATAAATAATGGTGATTAAAGTTGTGAAGGTAGGAATGATAGTATTTCGATTAAATATAGCACAAAATTATACATTATTGATTAACATACCTTTAAGGCATTTATTAGGAATTTCAGAAAAACATAAGATCCCCGGGAACAAGGGTAATCAGTATATAATCGGCTAAAACATTCAAAGCAACAAATCCATACTAATATTATAAATGCGAAAGTAACTCTGTCTGTCTGTCTGTAACACTTTCACGCTAAAACTACTAAACTGATTTAAATGAAATTTGGTACACTGAGAAAGGACATAAGCTACTTTTTATCCCGGGAAAATTTAAGATCCCCCGGGAACGTGGGCGAAGCCGCGGGGAGCCACTAGTCTATACTAATATTATTAAGAGGAAAGATTTGTTTGTTTGTTTGTAACGAATAGGCTCCGAAACTACTGGACCGATTTCAATTTCTTAAATTCTTTCACCTTTGGAAAACTACATTATCCCCGAGTAACATAGGCTATATTTTATCCCTGTATTCCCACGGGAACGGAAACTACGCGGGTAAAACCGTGCGGAGGCAGCTAGTAAAAAATAAAAACAGTAAAACCCTGTAGCTTAGGATAAGCAGTGCTCCTCCCCATAAGATCCTCAGGAACAAGGGAGATCAGTATATAATTGGCCAAAACATTCAAAGCAACAAATAAAGTATAATACAAATTATTGTCATTCAAATGTATGTAAATCAATTCATTCGAATACAGTTTCATTCGCCGTCGGCGTCGCGTAAAAGAAAAAGAAAACCTTTCACGGAATTTAATAGACCGTCCATTAAGGACGTAATTCACGGACCTTTGCGACATCAAGAACCGTTTATATATAAGTGGAAATAAAAAAGTAAAAGCTTAATACGGGTGTGTGCTCACACCATCGAGCATGTAACCAATAGAGTAGAACTGTTAACAGTTTTGTTAGAAAACAAAATACGCCAAAACGCTGCGCCGGCCCCTGCGTTCTGATTGGCCGGCTCGAGGTCAAGTGTTGCACTAGACGTACACACAGGTCTCTTATTGGTCGGGTACTGTTTTAGTTCGAGCGTGGTTTGTTAGTTATACCGGTTATACGTGACAAATCATTGATGCGTTACTAAACAAATGGCTCACTATTGCTACTCTATTGGTTACATGCTCGATGGCTCACACCTTCATAAACCATACCCTATTATCTACAACTACGTCGGTGTAAAACGCGGCTGTCTCACATGATTGCGTAGTGCGTGACAGAGTCAGAGCATTACTACCGCCCTGATATTAAAACTAGTGTAATTTTACGTTACTGCATCGCAACCCTGTAACAGAAACCGAAACTAAATCCGATAGAGGGCGTGACTATTGAAGCGTCGTCCATTGCGGGTACTTTATTAAATCATTTAACCACATTTATATTGATCTTACTATATATGCTCAAGCTTAATCCATAAAGGCGGCGTAACAAAAGTTTATTCCCACCAAAATAGTTAGGTACATTGATAATCTCATTTAGATACTAATTTATTCTGTGGATTGTTTTAATTATGCCAAATTTGGTATTTATTAACTCTTAAATAAAAAATTATACACTTTGTCACAAATCCTAACTAGTTAGTTATACACTTATACCCTTCAATTTATTAATTACATATTCCACGTCCAATTAAACTAAAAGTTGACATCTAAAACAATATACATATTTGCAAACTACTTTTTAACAACATGGACAATCTTATTAAACAGAGCCAGCTGATATAATATTTTTAAGTAAATGCACAGACACAGGATAAACAGACAAGTGTATTTCCTCCTTATAAAATTATTTCTGGAATCGAACGAACCAACAAACATAACTGTAGTTCCAATATACTTGGCCATTGTCAAATATACAACCTTGTCGTAGATATTGCTACGAGATTTCGTAGCACATGCTACGAACGTCACTATCCTTTCACTTCATATTAAATAACCATAAAGCAAATAGCACATAAACGCATAATACTTCTAAACTCAGCGTAATTTTATCTTGGTGTATGCTCTTAATTATTAATTAAGTATGGTGTCCACTTACTGCCTGCCCTTTTGTCACCTCTACGAGACAAATACGGACTACAATAACTATGTTACACTAATGCAATAATCTTGATACATAATACCTGTCTAATACAAAGAAATAGTGATGTATTTAATTAATCTACTACTACTATTTGTCTTATATAAATAAGAAATTTTGTTTGTATAGTTGTCCTTTATGCGTTCTTAAACCATTGGATCAGATTGTGACGAAACTTTTGTAGGGTATATATATATTACTGAATTACAGCAAGTAGTGAATAAAATATTGCGTTAAGTATTTTTAGGGGACAGTACAGAAAAGTTCCCCTTATGAAACTTTAGCATTTTCCACTTATACACTCATCGAAAATAGAGGGCGAAGTTTATTGTACATAGCTGCCTCCGCGTAGTTCCTGTTCCCGGGAATACAGGAATAAAATATAGTATAAATTCACCGGAGAGAGTGTAGCTTCCCAATAGTGAAAGAATTTTTAAAATCGGTCAAATAGTTTAGGAGCCTATTCAATGCAAACAAAAAAACAATCAAATCTTCTCACGTTATAATATTAGTGTAGATAATTGTGTAGATAAATATTAATGATAAAGAGAAATTGAAAAAAATAAACTTAGATATAGAATGTTTAAAATATTTATTTCTATTATATTATTTTCCAATATAATAGAATTCATCAGTAACTTAAGACGATTCGTACTTATTAAATCACTTAAAATAATTAAATATATTCCACTTAGTTAAAACTTTTATATTAGAATAAAATAGCCTAGACTTGATAACTTTAGGTACATATAGAATTTCTGTTGGGAATACAACTCTAGTGAAAATTACTTTTTATAAGAACTTTGAGGTACAATTTGTAACTTTTAACTACTTACCTTCAAGGCGCAGATGATTGAACCTGCATGTTATGAACTTATTTGAACTTGTCAACAACCCCTTTAGTTCAAGCATAGAACAAAAAATATAACAAATATGAATTTATCATTTACATTTAAAATTCGGATTTCTAGAAGGCATTTTTATTACTCTACAAATACTTTCAGCAGAAATAATTGCTTTTCTAATACTTGAATTGAGCTGTGTTTGTTTATTAATTATTTCTAGATACCTACTTCTATCTTCAACTCAGGAGGCATGCAAATCAATTATTATATTCTGATACAGTACCCTATTGTATTTACTCAGCATTGATGTCAAATATTAATTATTTATTTCAATAGTACTCGGACTACATATATCTCTTTGTATAAACAAGCTGAAAACAAAATTAAAGCGTTATGTATACCCACATAAGTATTTTCTATTAAATTAATCATTTTTAAATAGTGGTTTTATCGGCGTGTTTATTGGTGATATTTGATGATAAGCCGATTCCAAGATATTTAGAATTAAATAAAGCCGTTTTATGTAACTATTAAAGTTAAAAGCTTCGGGTTTGACTGAACACAAATATTCGTTAGGCAAAGGGTACATTTGGGGCCGTGGAGTGGGGATCCCCCATCCCTCCCCAACTATCCTAAAAGCGAAAATGAAGGCCTCAAGGGACCCAATTTGAAAAGTGCAAAACATTTTTTTGTATCCATAAACATAATAAACTGTGGTAAATAAATTTGAATGCTAGTTTAACGTGGGAGCATCCATTTCCGATATTTTGCTCACTTGGAAAAATCTGAGCCAATACGTTCGTTATAACGGATCAACATTAATGAAGTACTTTCACGGATTTCAACTTTTTCAATTTCCTAACTCATCATTCGATATTGGGGCTTTCACAGGTAGATATGTGACACGAGCGCAACCGCCGCGCCGCGCAAAGATCAAAGGCCAATACCTAAAAGGTATAATGAGATTTTATCGTTATTTAATTTGCCGTTCCGAACAAAAATCAAAGCCGTGCCTACTCGTGTGTTACTTTATCAACACACGGCTTTAGATAAATCTGTTTTAATCAGAACTTCGTCGTCGTCATAAACCGGCTGTTCGCCGAGAACCCAATTTTCAGAGATGACAATTAATTAGACAGAAGCAGCACTTCGTTTGTTACGATAATAAATTTTGGAACGCTCACGATAAAAAACAAGTTCAGTTAATAAATAATACAGATATAAAATGCTTTATACCTAACATCAGAATGTATTTAACCTCTGATTATAATAATATAGTCATGGTAAAGAGATAAAAGCTATGAATGTAGCTATAAAAGGAGATATAAAAGCTATGAAAGTAGCTAACATAGGGAAAAAGTTACGTAGTTCTGATTTATGTACATACATTCATAGAATACTTACATGTCTCAGGAATTCCTTGTTTTGCTTTCAAAGGCCCTTAATAGTATATTGCATAGTGTTTACGGAAGAGAAGATTCACACCGTATTTCCTTTAGCGAATATTTGCGTCAAATTCCAAGTTTCCGATGGTTTTTTTGTACAAAAACATTGCCGCGTCGATTCCTACTCAGACCACCTAATCTCCGCGTAATATGAGAGCTTAGTACGAAAATCTGCTCATAATAACGTATACTTTAGGTATCTGAAAGTATTACTATTTTGGTTCGCTGCGGGCAAATATTATTCTAAGATAGTAGATATATCGTCTTAATATAATTTTCTAGTTCATATGATTGTAAGTGGTCACTGTCGCTTACAAACATTTGCAATACCAGCATTGTTATATACATATAGATACTGTCGATCATATATATGTAGAGCTGAATGCTTTGTGCCCGTTTATTTCACCCTGTCCTAACTAAAAAAACATAACCCTCCTTCTGGTGCAGTCGGGCAAAACGAGTACGAGACAATATAAAAGCTACCGAAAAAAAATTTTACACCTGCAACACATCCCTATAGAACTCTGAACAAATAGCTTTGCTACTGCGTAAAAGCTGTAAACTTCTTCCTTACTGATTAATTTGTGCAATTAGTCATGAACGAGAGGTGTCAAGTATACATATAATTTAAAAATAGATTGTAAACCTTTATGTCCACTGAAATAGCACGTGCCGATCATTTCTCAATGTTAACAGTTTGACATCTAGACGTGGACAATATTGTGCAATAAATATAAGTCGTTAACATTGCAGTGAAAACTCATACGTCAAACAAAAATTGATGGTGATTAAAAATAAAACAATAAAATGAACCATGTAAGGAAATGGACGTTTTTAACATCCATGACGCGATTTTAAGACCCTATTTTTAGATACGGATGGATGAAAATCACCTTTTACAAATCATCCGTTTTTACGTAACGATAGGTAGTGATGCCTCTCCTAACGGTTATAGGTACGTGTCAAAGATTGTGCGTGGTGTTTCGTGAATCAACGAGTTTTCTGATGTTATTGAATCGATATTTCTGTGATGTCAATATGAAATACATCCACATTTTAGGTTCATTGGAGCGAAACATGTGTGTTATGGTTTTGATTCTAATTCTCGCAAGTATTGTAAATATAGGTAGGTAGTATTGTTCTCTTTTATAACCAATATAAAACCAAAACTACATTTCAATATGACTTGTATTGTTGCAAAATATAGAGCCAGAGCCCAGATATGTTATAAAAAGCTAACGCAGTATTTTACTATGACAATAGGGCCTTAAGGTCTATTTTCCACGGTACAAAACTATTGGTAATACAGCTTCCCATTTGGGTAAGTATGGTAAATGACCCAATGGTGGCCAGTTTAAGAAAAAAAAACTGGTTTTTGTGAAATATTACCAAAATTGTGAAAGTTTCAGCTCTGAATATAGTGAAAATGTAAAGTCCAGTCCTTATTTAATATTTGTAATGAGTTACGCGTGAGATACGGCAAAGCTGGATTCAATTAATTTAACAAATAAAAGTTGTAGTTTTGTGACCCAGTCTTGGCCAGGGAAAATCCATTAATGGCCGCCCCAGTCTTAGTCTTAGTTTATCTTTATTTTATGGCTAACACATCAAAAGAAACTAATTTTGATTTTAACTAAGCAATAATATTTTACAAGTGTAACTTTCTGCTCACCGCCTTAACGATTTCCTTAAGAAAAGCCGTCGTAGACAATTTCAAATCACCTTACACTTTTTATTCGCGCAAATTTGTACATGTAACTGACTGAATTCAATAAAACGTTAAACTTAGATAGTTCAATGTCTAAAGTCTATGTCACAGTGATCCTAATGTAAAAACATTCACTCATGTCCGAATTCTAGATGTTTCTTTTCATTTTTGGCCATTACTGGTACCGTGGCCACCACTGGTACACTTACGATAGGTACCAAAACTAATGACATTAAACTATTCCTTCACAAAGTTTCCTTCATTGGAAGCTCTTCACTAAAGAATTTCAATCCAACTTATATTCGTAACAATACATCTAAAGTAGGTATGTACTAAACTATATGTCCCTTAATAGTAAATAGTAACAGATTTAACACGTGAGGGTAGACTCACGTTTTTACCTGAACTCGAGGGAATTTCATAATATACCTATCTGGATAATGTAAACTACATATAAAGTTACATCAGAAGCCAGGGTCTTAAGGCTAATCTAACTATGTGTCTTCCCAGAAACTGTAGAAGGTACCTACCTATTTTACCCGTAACTTTAAAGTGTTATGTTACATTGAAATTCGCTTAATCGGCAATGAAAATGTAAAGGTATTGAGTAGAAACATAACAGCAATTATTATTATTCTCCTTACAAAGTTATTGGGCAAATCTCATAATATTATTATCTAAAATGTTTTTCGCAGATGATTAAGTTTATAGGTACTTACCTACGTTTACTGTCTAATGAATACAAAAGATTAAGAACGCAAATAATATTGGTCTACACACATGGCACATGAAGAAAATTATCACAATGATTTTTACTCTGATGACTATAGTAGAAGCTCATGGTAAGTCATAATGGTTCCTAATTGAGGGTCAGAAGTCAAGTCAAAATCGTCAAGGTATCATTGCTTATGACAAAAAGCCCCTATTACTTTATACATTTAAAGTACATTTTACAGTGCTATAAATCCTAAGGATTGCTCCGAATCTTCAACAAGATCAGAGTTTTTACTCCAAATTTGGCCGCTGTCTCTGTTGAAGTTGCGGTAAGCTAAATCAAAAGGGTGACTCCGTTTGAAGTTAATAAATTGTTTACACGTTGAAATACGCTTTAAATTTTCACGACTAAATTAAGATAGTGCTGCTTAAGGGCGTCGCGCCCGGCTGCCCGTTGAATTTGAATTATTTTGCGTATTTTGCACTTTGCACAGATAAATATTTTGTGGCTGTGAAAATAGGCATTTCTGAGTTTACTGGCGGCTCTTCTTAGGAAAAACATCTTGGGAACCGAAATTTAGAGACCATAATTCATATTGTATATTTCTATAAAGGCTTTATAGCTGGATAAATATCTCATTTCATTTAATGATTTTAACAATATTTCTTTAGTCAACATTTTAGAAAATGTCTCTATTTTACTTAAATGCCAAATAAAAATAGAAAATATTAATTGACAAATAGAATGGAATTTGAACATGAAAGATGAAGATATCGCATGCTTAGGTTATCTGCAGAGGTAATTTTCATATAATAAATATTTAGTGACAATAAAGCTCAGTATTAATTGAATTGAGGACCCGCTCAGAATCCAACTGACAGATCTGGTCCGAGAGTCTATTATTATGATTTGTATTTTTTAATATGATATTTTTTTCTATTTATTTACAAAATAAATAATATATTATTATTTTACGAGTAGTCACACCCTTAATTGTGCCCGATTGAAACGCTCCAGGCTCAGTCTCCAATTTCCAATTACAATAATAAATAAGTACCTATAATTGTACTTCAGCATGATTAATTTACTCCTTACACATTTATTGAGATTGTTACTTTACTGCGACTTTACTCCAATAAGTACCAGGGTGGTAATCAATTTTACAGTAATAGGTCCTGAACCTACTTGAGCTCTCTATGGAGCATAGAAATACGATATGCTCTATCTATGATATATACTAAAATATATAGTAGGTATACTCAAATGACTCCCCTATTCACTCATTTTGATGTATTTTTTGTCATTTCATTGTCATTTTAAGATTCTATTCAAACAATTTCTAGCCCATGTAAAAAATTATATAATAGTTATGATTAGTTATATAAGAAATATTAATTAAATAACAAATTAATTGCCTTATGAGTACGATTGAAGTGGTAGGTGAAAATTCTTGTTTTTTGCCAATTTAATTGATTAATTACTTTTAAAATCGGTTGACAGTTAATTACAAAGTTAGTCTTAAGTAATCATACCTACACTTAACTAATACGTCAAGTTTTGTTTATATAATTGGTATAAAATACAACATAATTAGCAGAAAATCATAAGTGATGTTTTGGTAGGTCCATTAAATATTATGTTAAAATTATTACTTTTATTGATTTATAATATGGTGTTTTTAAATAAAATTAAATAACTTTTCTCCAATATTCCCATTCCACATACTGAAAATCTTACCGAACAACTTTCCGTTAAAAGCAAAACAGTGTTTATTACGAGAATATATAAAACAAAACAATACTTACAAAAAAGTTTTAGCATCCAAACTTTTTCGCACAAAAGTCCACTGGGCACATTCACTTTAAAAATATAAATATTGTTGTCTATAGTTTAAGCACTGATCACGAGGGTACCTAACCAGCACGATCACTCTGATGATGTGGTCTGTATACACCGCGGGCGCTTTAGCTACTGGCTGGCTAGTGGGTGAGCGCGAGCGGCGGGCGGCGGGCGGCCCGCCCAGATGTTATCTCAGAAAGTACGACTGGAGTATGGTCTAGTATGTATAATTGTAGCGATTTCATTTCATAGGAAATACATACATATTTTAGTGATTAACGTCATGTTTGAGACAATGACATAAAGGTTTCCAGTGGAACTGTAATTAACGTATGATATGAAATAATATAAATAGTTAAAGGTGTTGTTGAGGACTGTAAATTGAAATATTTTGATAAATTTAAGTACCTATATGTCAGAATTGGTCTGTGTTACGTAAATAACACCTTTAATTTTATGATCACTATTATGATTTCAAACTGCATCGTTAAATCTGTTATATTACAGGACATTTGAAGATCCCCCGGGAACGCGGATGAAACCAAGGGGAGCCACTAGTAAAAGATATAGTAAATACCTAGAATAAGAGAATCAAAATAGATGCTTTACTCCAACAGCAGCTTTGTAACATTCAACATTCGATCAATCTTTAATAAAACCAACCACGAGAAATATAGACTAGCATATAAAGGACTGACCCGCACCGTTACCCGCTTACACTCCCGCTTGCGCTTATGGGCTGCACTCCACCGTTTCTAAACGTCCCCCAGGACACCCCATGGCGTCAATTGCTTCACTTGTTAAGCACTTCGTAAACACGACTGTTTTAATGATGACAATTGCAAACTGTGCAGTTTTACAATACCTACAATAAGGTGACTATAACTGTAGGTCTCGAGCTGTAGGTCTAAACTCGAAATAAAAGTGTTTCATACATAATAGTATAATTACTTCAAAGAGAACGAAGTGCCCCCTTCAAATTACTTAAAGCACTCATCCCAGGTCACAGAAGGAATCGAGTTCATCTCCGCTCACTACAAAGAGGAAACGAGAAACCGCTGGCTTACTTGAAATATACTTAATACTCTTTGCTCACGTTTTAGTACAGAATGTTAAATAAATATATACTTAATAGAGGTCTTTAATTCCCAGGTAATTTAGGTAAATTTTCTTTCGTTCCTTAAGTTTTACATAATCTTTGGTTTAGGTTAATTACTCAAAGGTGATCCTTAGAATTACTTATGAAGTAGATACGCCACTAGGATATAAAAGTTGCAATTTTCTTCTCAAATTCCCACCCATAACTAAGAATATTTAACCTACCTAGGTTAATCGTCAGTTAATCATATGACCGATGGCTCTTCTTCTTCTTCTTTCTGCCCATATCCCTCAGAAGCGTGTGCACAACATGTGACATATGACCGATGACTCTATAGAAGTTATTTGTAAGGGTTTAGAGTGATCCTCTATCTTTTTTTTTTTTTTTTTTTCTTTATTTTTTAAAGAGGGTTTGCTCAGACATGAGCATGTCACCCTCATAAGACACACACAACTTAACGCCGACTCAAGCCCTGTTTTACGATTTTATACAACAACTTGGCTCCATCTGACATTGGAAACGCTAGCATGCTATTGCACACTCCAAGATCAATCAAATTAACATTAAATTTTTGAAAGAACATATTTCTTTCCACTTCGTTCCGGACACACTCCATCATTATATGGTAAACATCCTCCACCACACCACATTCAGTGCAATTAGGGGAATCCGTTATTTTCATCAAGAATCCGAAACTGTTTAATGGAATGTGTCCGGAACGAAGCCTGAGAGCTATTACAATTAAATTCCGATTCATATCAGCATCATTTATCCAAGACTTTCGAGATATGTTAGGTTGTATTGTTCGGTACCAAATACCTTTACTTAGGGATCTCAAGTCAAAATATTCCTTCCACTGCTCCAGGCATTGTTTTTTGACTATTTGTAGAACGTCAGAAGGGTAAGGTAAACAAGTGAAAGGAATACCTCCACCAGAGGACTCCCTAGCTAGTTGATCTACGTGTTCATTTCCTTTTAAGCCGATATGAGAGGGCACCCACTGTAGTATAACGCGTTTGTTATTACATGTTAGATTACATATGGATTTAATGATATCGTAAGCTATCGGTGTTCCTCGACTATTCGAGGTACACCGAGCCACATGTTGGAGGGCGCTTCTCGAGTCCGTTAGAATCACAAAGTTATCACATTCCAAAGATTCTATGTACGACAATGCTTCTGCTATAGCAATGAGCTCGATACGCATAATGGAAGATTCACAGAGAATCTTAAGTCCGACATAATTCCCATCTTGGGGATCGAAAAAAGCCGCTCCACAACCCTGCTCATCTTTAGAGCCATCTGTGAAAATTTTATAAAAGCCAGAATATTTTTTTTGTAAAAAATTGTTACACAATACAACCATCTCATTAACATTATAATCTCGTTTGGATTTTTAAATACCATCTATAAAAGGTTTTATTATACCCGATAAATTCACACCGCTGACCCATGTATCCAATGAAAATATTTCTATTTGTTGACTAGAGTGTAAAGGGATTGAATTAAAAAGTTCATGTATAACTACTAATAAAGGTCTCCGTTTACGCCTCCAGTATGCAGTTTGACAGGAATTACCGAGATTATCAACATTTTTTATAATACCATCTTCTGGAAGTGCCTTTAATTTTAAATAAAATTTACCTGCTAAATAATATCTGCGTATATGTAAAGGTTGAATTTGAAGTTCATGTTCCATGACATGAATCGGCGTACTTTTTATAAATCCACCAATAACTCTTAAGCATTGATTTTGTATAATTTCAATTTTTTTCAAATGTGTTTGGCAACTGGAGTCGTAAAGGAAACTTGCATAATCTATACGGCTTCGAATAATTGATAGATACAGACGTCTCAAATGTCTAGGGTGTACGCCCCATCCTGAACCAGCTAGAATTTTAAAAATATTTAGAAATTTATTGACTTTTTCTCGCAATTCATTAATATGTTTTGACCATTTAAGGGACCTATCCAACCATACACCCAAATACTTGATGTAATCTACTACCTGTAAAGACATATCATTTATCCTTAAATCGATTAACTCTCTTTTAAAACCGGATTTAAAAATGCATATTTTGCTTTTTGATGAAGAGATATTTAATCCCATATTTAATAAGAGCTTATTGAGAATATCTAATGACGTCTGTAATTTGTGCGTAGCTTCTACCATATCAGAGCTTGTCACATACAACACGAAATCGTCGGCGTATTGGGATATGTAAACATTTTTTATTATATTACAAATTTGTGCAGTGACTAAATTAAACAAAAGAGGAGATAACGGATCACCTTGTGCTAATCCCCGGTCAGTATGTCGACATATATATGAGTTGTTAATTTTGATTTTAAGATTTCGTTGTTTCAAAAAGTTCCATATGTATTTACATATTTTAGCCCCAACACCAATATGATCCAAATGATGTACCAAATTCATTACATCAACATTATTATACGCATTATCAATGTCGACGAAACATCCTACCGTGACTTGCTTTTTAGAAAAACCTAATTGAATTCTGGAAACTAGATGTGTAAGATTATTTAGCGTTGAACGACATTTTCTAAAACCTGTCGTATTATTTGAAAGGATCCTATTAGATTCAATAAACCATTCTAATCTTTTGAGCAAAACATTGTGAAAAATTTTACAAAAACAAGACATCATAGAAATAGGACGAAGAGCGCTCGGATCCTGATTACTTTTTGGAATTGGAATTATATTGATATCTCTCCATTGAGAAGGAACAAATGAAGATGCATAAAATTTATTAAACAATAAGAGAAGAAGCATCTTTCCACTTTTCGGAAGGTTCTTTATCATACTATATGATATGTTATCCCCTCCAGGAGAAGTATCTTTAAGTGGAATACAGTTCTCTAATTCTTGTAAGGTGATTTTAGACTGTAATTTTTCATTGACAGACAGAAATATTGGGTCATTATGGGTAACAGAATCCGGGGTTAAGTTACGTAATAATTTTAATGCCTGAATTTTATCAACATGTAATCGTGATGACTTATATCCCTTTAACCATCGCATCTTCTGCCAAACCTCCCTCTGAGTCGATGCCGTATCCAGAGAAGAACAAAATGAAAACCATGACTTACTTTTGGCAATACGTATAAGTTTTTGGGCTTCATGTATCTTTTTTTGCAACATATTTAAATTATCTGGAGAAGGGTTCCGTCGGAATTTGGATAGGGCTAGACGTCGTTCTCCTACGGCTTTTGAAAGAGATGCATCCCAGTATGGCTTTGGGGAAAATTTTGTCTCAGGGTTAAAGTTACTTTTGATAAAAGGAATATGAACATCAGCTGCTATATTAATATAATCTATGAAAGTATCGTAACATTTTTGTAAATCGTCGGAGGGACGACTATGAAAGCCAAGAAGCAGTTTATCTAACAGGTTTCTGTATGAGGTCCAATCTGCCTTCTTATAATTTCTACAAAATATATTAGATCCTACGCACTGTGCTACAGTAGACATTTTTATAACTCGATGGTCACTACCCAATGATTCATTTAAGCTAGTCCATTCAAATTTTAACACTAAGTCGCTTGAAGCCATTGAAATATCCGGAGAAGATTGTTGTAATATACCATTGACCATTTTTATTCGTGTTGGCTCTCCAGTGTTCAGAGTAATAAATGTACTATCTAACAAAGAATTAAATATTTGTAATCCCCTCTGATTAGACTTTTGCGACCAATTTGTATGATGTCCGTTAAAATCACCTATTATTAAAGTGTTCTTGTCACAGATGGAGAATAAATAATCCCAGTCAAGTTGATTAGTGTGTGAAGTAGGGGGACAATAAACAGATATTATATTCTCCAGATCACCACAATTACAAACTTTAACATGGAGAATTTCAATACCAGCATTAGGACATCGAGTATTACAAACATGAGCGTTAATAGATTTATGCGTTAAAATCGCGACACCACCATAACTGTCATGTCTGTCTTTACGGAAGATATTGTATTGACTTACTTTTAACGGGCTCTCAGGTTCTAACCATGTTTCACAAAGGGCAGCGATGTGAATTTTTTCTTGAATTAATAAACTTTCAAATACAACTAATTTCGGTCTTAAACTTTGCGCGTTCCACTGAAGGATATTTAACTTAATTAATTTTTTATCAACCCTTAGAGACATAATCTAAAATAAATTTTAACAATGGCCAATCTGCTATGTTATCAACAGCTATCAATAATACCCATTCTAAACAACATCTGATCACATTTTTAATTTTTTGTTGTATCGTGTCATCTCGTAAGAATATAATTTCTCTTAGTCTCCATAAAAGTTCACTAAATTTAATTCCTTTTTCTGGGTTTGATTCTGGTTTTGATGTTTCCGAAGGTTCAGGTTTTGAGTTTGTCTCAAATATAAAATCCGTTTCATAATTTGTTTCCTTTTGACGACTTTTCTTTGGATAGCGTTTCGGTTTCTTTTCTTCACTATGTACAGATGCTATTGTCTTTACAATTTCTGAATAGGTAGGTGTCGTGTTAGCTTGAACGTCGGGAGAATTAACAGTGTTCATAAGTTCTGCTTCAATTTTTGACCTGGGTTTTTCATCAGACTTACCAATTGTTTCAGAATACTTTGGTGCAACGTATATTGTCAGAGCTCTCCTATAAGTACAGTTAAATTCAGACATGATTTCTCTTAATCTCTTTTCTTTTTTGAACGCTGAGCAATATTTTTTGTTCAAAGCCATATGATTCCCATCGCAGTTTACGCATTTAAATTCAGTTGTGTCACAATTCGCATGCCCCTGTCCACATTTGGGGCACGTAACTTTTAGATTAGGACATCGTTTTGAGGTATGCCCAAATTTCCAACAACGTGAACATTGAGAAACCGGAAATACGTAAGGTTCAACCTTAATACTTAAATTTTCTACGTATACTAATGGAGGTATGTAACTACCCTTAAAACAAAGACGTATTGTTTCACTGGGACACCAGCCGTCCTCTTCCACATTTCTTCGATTTAGCCTGGACAGAGAAATTAGCTTCGCAGTGTTTGGACAGACTATGTTCTTAAGCACCTCATCTTCTGTTAGCTCCAAATCCACATCTTTTATTATCCCATACGAATAACTATTTTCCATGGCCCTTTGAAATCTCCATCCCATATCTATAAATGTTTTGCATTCCTCCAGATCTGTGGCATTCTTCTCATTTCCAACTTCTATGCGCACTCTATAAGCGTTTAAATATTTGATTCTTACTATTCCAGAAATATTATTGTCTCTAAAAATTTTTGCTAGTCCAAACTGTTTCGGGAGCTTTTCTTTGCAATTTATGTAGATCTCAATATTGTCATTTTCTCCTTTCCGTTCGATTTTTTTCTTCTTTGTTATAGTCGTCCATCCATTTTCAGTCTCCTCACTAATTTTTCTATTTCTTTTAACAGGAGTTTTTTCCACCTCGTTCTCATATTCCATATCATCCTCTTGTTGACTCCACTTTGTCTGTTCTATCATAATGTCTTCATAGATTGTATCGTTACTCTTCATCCTCTATCTTAGTCACTATTTATGTTCATTTTACATTAAGAGTATAATAAATTTGGAAAATAAGTAGACATGTTGCCTTTTCTCAATTGTGACTGATTTCCAATAGGAAAATCTCTAGTCCCGTAGATGATTCATTTGAGTAACTACACATACAAATAGAGGTGTCTCAAGTTCTCTCGAAGCCGGAACAAGCAAACATACGTGATATACCGTCTTTATAGGTACAGATACATATATAAATTAATAGGAGCTATCAGTTATGACCCTAGGCTTATAACACGGAACAATCAACGAGTGTGACTTAAAGTTATATTACTTACCTACTTAAATAACCTTGCTGTTTATTAAAGTGACAGATATGTCTCAGCCTCAGTCACATATTGTCCTATGTAAATCTCCATCCTATGTAAACGATAACCTACTAAATCTGAGAGTACCTTTGCCCGGATTACGATGTGGAATTTAAGGGCACACGGTTTCATGACGCTTACATGACACAAGATTATGATCGTTGCATCCGTGATTGTATTTATGTGTGTTTATCAATTTATTTACCGCATCACTGTCTATTAAACAGTTTAATTAAGTGATTAAGTCAATATTTCTATCCATAGTCTGGATACCATAACACAAGCTCACTTTGATGCTTATTTTGGAATCAGATTGGCCGTGTGTGAAAAATGTCCAAGGATATAGTCTACATTATATTTGTCTGCGGTTTCTACCTCGAATTTAATCAAGTTTCTTCAGTCTGTTTAAAGTCGTAAGGCGTCCTTTTTTAAGGCAAAGTAAATGTGTAAACTACTAAGTAAAAGCCCTCTTAAAAATCTTTAAAATTTTCATAGAATGATGACCTTAAAACGACTCAAATAAGCCTAATATCAAATTTCAAACTGTTCACCGATATTATACCCAAATCTCAATTAACACCGGAGTTGTTCGAACTTTGGTGAATTCGAGAATCGCGATTCTGCGAATGTCTGTGATGCATTCCGACGCAAGAACAAAATTACCCAAATGGAATTTATTTTCTGCTATTGAACTCTGAGGGCTTACTCCCGACGCTTTCGAGTTCTAAATCAAAACGATTTTTCATCGAATAAATGTCATTTCGTACATTTTTGACAGCGATTCTACTGCACGATCGTGCTGTGACACTTTTTGGAACTAACTTTGATCAATTATTTCGTTACAATCGAAACCGAATCGAAAAATCCGTACTGCTGAGGGCTTACTCCCGACGCTTTCGAGAAACGAGTTTTAATCGAATAAATGTCATTTCATACATTTTTGATAGCGATTCTAGCGCACGATCGTGCCGTGGCACTTTTTGGAACTAACTTCGATCAAGTATTTCGTTGCAATCGAAACCGAATCGAAAAATCCGTACTCCTGGCACTATTTGACATTTGTGAATCGAATGGCGGGAACGATTTACAAAATACACGATCAGTAAAAAGGTACTTTTTCAGGATCGAGTTATCTCATCTAGGATAAATTTATACGAAATCTACCTAATCTAAAACATAACACCTAATGTACAAGAAGAAGAAGCTTTGGTATCGAGCCTCTCTATGTGAAGTTTTATTTAAAATGATTTTTTATTTAAATAAAACTTAGGATATTGGATAGGATATAAACTTTAATATTTGCAAAATCCTTTTTTTAAATATGATGTAAGTAATAACGGTTAACATAAGGGAAGTTTGAATTTTAACCCCAACTATCAACAGATCGATAGCATAATTCACAGCACATAGTTTAGATTAAGGTACCTATCTAATTTTAACTACAGTCGACTCTTGTTAATTCAAACCTGCGATAATTCGAACCTCTCTATAATTCAAAGTTATCACGACTTCCCTACAAAATCTCTTTATATTTCGAACTAAATCAATACATTTTTGTGCACTTGGTAATTCGTACGAAAAACATCATGGCTTTCATGGCTTCATAACAAAACGACGCGTTAATTCGAACTCATCGGCGTCCAACATGCGTCCAACACTCGAGAATTCAAAGTTGCTGAGAGTAAGAGGCGGAAAGATGTAAGTACTAAGTACATACATTTTGCGACAAGTTCAAGTTTGTATCAATGTTTGTTTGTTGAGCTGTTGTTTTTGCTCTGATTAGTTTTCAAATGTTTACCGGACAAGACGCTTAGGTACTTTTTAAGATGAAAAATGTCAATTTTATGTTATTGTTATAGAATCCTACTAATCCTACTAATATTATAAATGCGAAAGTTTGTAAGTATGGATGTATGGATGTTTGTTACTCTTTCACGCTCCAACGGCTGAAGGGATCTGCTTGAAATTTGGCACAGAGCTAGAATATGTTCTGGAATAACACATAGGCTACTTTTTATCCCGGGAACGCGGGTGAAACCGCGGGGAGCCACTAGTATTATAAATGCGAAAGTTTGTAAGTATGGATGTATGGATGTTTGTTACTCTTTCACGCTCCAACGGCTGAAGGGATCTGCTTGAAATTTGGCACAGAGCTAGAATATGTTCTGGAATAACACATAGGCTACTTTTTATCCCGGGAACGCGGGTGAAACCGCGGGGAGCCACTATACTTAATATTATAAAGGAGTAGAGTTTGTTTGTTTGTTTGTTTGGTTGAACGCGCTAATCTCAGAAACTACTGGTCTGATTTGAAAGATTCTTTCGCCATTGGATAGTCCATTTATCGAGGAAGGCTATAGGCTATATATCATCACGCTATGATTAATAGGAGCGGAGCACCAATGAAGAATGTTTCAAAATCGGGAGATTTCTTTTCCTGTTGAGAGCTTCCGCTGCGAACGCTGCGTAAACGGTTAAAGTTACGCTAAAATGATGTATGACAGAATTGTTCCCCTTCAAAAGTTCTAAAAAAAAGTCCGCGATAGCATATGTCTATCTGTTAAGGTTGGCTCACTGTGACCATTTTTATAATAACCAAATTTGTTCGAAAATTAAGCATTATTTGTGAAGGTGTTTTTATGAAGATGATATTAATCCTTATCCAAATAAATACGTTATTCATCACAAGTATTTAACTTAAAACAAAATTGCCTTTTACGTCATTCGATTTCAATGAATATCTTAGGAGATATCGCAAGTTTAAAATAACATTGCACCAAAATAATGTTAAAGTACTGTACTGCGCGCGCCTTTATGTGCCGGGCCGGTGCGTGCAGTCATCAGTTAGCTCTGCGAGACCATCCTTCTACGTAAACGAAGGGGGTTGAAAGGTAGCGTTAGCCCAAAGTAACTATTCCACGCGGACGGAGTCGCGGGCAGAAGCTAGTAGCAGTTAATAAATTGATCTACACTTAATAATTCGAAGTTTTATTTATTTTCTCTCACAGTTTCGAACCATTTGATATTTCAAACACTCGATAATTCGTAAAATTTTAAGAGTCCCTCGAGTTTCGAATTAACGAGAGTTGATTGTAACTACAAAAATAAAGAGGTAGGTAACTATATTTAAGTACCTATACTTATGCGAAAGTGCCGCAAAACCTTTATTCTACCCCATATTATGCAGGCAAATTACGTAACAATATGAATGACACATGTAGTAAGTAGGTACCTACTCAGTTCTCAATGAATTAAAACATAATAACACCTAAGTAAGGTCAAACACTCAGAATCAGAAAATCAGTCGCACTCGTACTCGTTAATTAATCGTGTGTTTATTTTGAAGTATCGAAAAATTATAATATCTTTATTGGTTGCTTGATAGCTGTGATTTGTGTTGTTTTTGTGCGTGATAACCCGCGCGGTTCTCGCAGGTCATTGAAATAGATAACATGTCGCGGACATGCACAGTGAATCAGTTTTCTCATTCAATTTACCAAATAATTGTACGTAAAACTTAAACGGATGACATCAACTGAGAAAGATATAAGAAGGTAGGTACCTACGTATAGGGTTTAAACGCGTGATTTTCCATTTTACAACTGTTTCTGCTTACATAATTAAGTGAGAACATTTGTAGAGATGTGTACGTATAATTGCGTTGGTACGCTGCACTTTGAAGTCATTATCATTTATAACCCTACCTACTCATTTAAGAAGCATATTAATAGGCAAAATGAGTGATCACTATGCTACTGAATGTAGGTTTGATTCCAACCTGCTCCTAAGATACCTTTCTGCGCATTAATATTTTTGGGGAATCATTTCGTTTTGGTATGTTTAGTAAACTCCTATTTTATAGTGATTTTATCAGCTATCTTAATTCAAGCTCTAAAGTTTGATATTAGATCTTTTAGGATTTATTATTTTACTACACGAAGTTTAAAATGTTTAATTAGTTTAGGAACTTTGTTAATAGTCCAAGTTTTGGGTGGTCCTGTAACGTAACATCCGAACACCTACCGTTCCCGAAGATCCCAGTGTGAGTCCACGTGCCCGCCATGCTCCTTACGCAATCACCAGGAAGTCCAGAAGTCTAATTCACAATATAAGTACCTACCTATTTCTCCTAAACTCGATATTCCTAAAGAATACAAAAAATATTCTTATGATTAGCACACTTGTTTTTGTTCGTATCTTGTTATTGTTTTCAATAAGTGTGCGTGTTTGTTGTAGAATGTAGAACGACTTTGTTGAAGGACAGAAGCTCGACAGCTTGAGTATATCTACATTAAACCATCAAAAATATAATAATTTTGAATATAATATACCTACTTTATTGTTTACTCCATATGACAAAACACTTAACCACTAGACAACAAAGAACAGGAAATAGTGGGAGGCTTATTATTAGTAAAGCGATTTCGTTCAGCTTTTAGTGTTAGGCAAATTATTGTAAAAATTTATTTCGTAGTCGTTTCGTGGATGTAAATATCTATATAAGTATATATTTAAAAGTAGTATATGTAGTATATCAGCTATCTGGTTACCATAACACAAGCTCACTTTGATGCTTAATTTGGAATCAGATTGGCCGTGTGTGAAAAAAGTCCCAGGATATTTATATTTGTAGTAACTAATACATACATTAAATATATTTACATGTTTAAAGATATGAAAATTATAGACATAACTATATGTTCATTGCCACATGCCAATGAATGTTTTAGTAAGCTTTCCACTAACAGCTTTACACTCGTTTTCAATATAAAATACCTAACCTAACGCGTTAGACTGCAAATAAGGTGATTTACCCGTCTACATGAATCGGCTCAAACATATTTTGCTCTCGTAAATTGCTATATAAAGTGCATAATTATTTAAACAATGGAAGTTTTTGCAAAATATCGAATGTCTTCAAAACCAACAAGATAAACGATAACTTACTTAAAAAATTCCAAAGTCAATTATTGGAATATTTCTGCAAAAAAATAAAACAACAAATCATAGGTGTATAACATATCTTATCAGCTTTATTATTTTAATTTAATAACATTACCTAAATTAGCGTTCATACCTACATTGTTATGTTCAAACATTTTACCAAATAATGAACTGTATAGTTCATTTTTGCTTTCATCTGTCCATTTGGCTGATTTCTCTGGCGCCATATAATTAACCAGTTTATTGTGAACAACATACTTTATCTTTCTACCTTTAGTAGCTTTTGTGTCAACTTTCCTTTTCATTTTACTCCTCATCTGTTGCAACGCTATCCATTGTCTACTCAACTGTACGGGATCAGAAATATCTGCCGATTTACATTCAATCAGCTCCCGAAGTAGCTGATGATAGAAATCACTATCATCAAATATATCAGCTATATACTCATCATCGTCTTTTCTATCTCTGATTACTGGATTCATGTCAGTTCCATTCTGATCCTGATTGTCTTCATCATTAGAACTCTTTTTGTAACCAACTATGTCGTATTCTGACCTTTTCAGCTGCGTTCTACGAATGAGTTTATCTCTATCAGACAGTATGTATGTAATTTGTTGTAGAATTGTGTTTGTTGGTGCATTTTTGATGTTGGTAGCTGTAGCCAGCCTGGTTTTATCATTCCACTTTTGAATTGTTGCGTCTCTGAATGTCTTGAACATTTTGTGTGAAATTGAGATTTCTTTTTCATAGTCTTCTAATTTCCGTTTCTTGGTGGGAGTTTTTGTTACTGTCTCTTTTGGCTTATCCTCTTTAACAGGATCTGCTTCATCCTCAGTGTCTGAAGGTATTTCTTCATTATCCGTATCACTTGGTATTTCCTCATCACTCTGCTGCTTTGATTCTTGTTCTCCGGTATCCTTGGTTTCTTTCTTTGCTGAAATTGCTTTGGTCTCCGGGAACTTTTTCAGCAATAAACTTTGTAGATTTAGTAATCTGAAATAGAATGATATTTATTAAGTAATTTATAAATGTGATTTAGAGCCTGGTAGTTTCAAGGATTGGTACATATGTATAATAACAATTTTAAGTATTAATATTATTTAAATATACTACATAAAAATACTAAGCAAGCAAATGTAGTATGTTATACAATGAACAGTTGTGTAAACTGCAAAAAATCTAATACTATCATAACTATAAACTGCAGTTTACCAATGTAAAGTTCATAAAAAAAATGTTATAACTTACTTTTCCAAAACATTAGCAACATTAGCTTTTGTTGCATTGCTTTCTTCCATAAAATCATTATCCTTTTTCATTTCCTCAAAAGTATCAGGCAATGGCATCTGATTAGCTGTATTCATACATCTCTGAAGGTGTATCCTCATTTCCAGTAACCCTTCCCACACAAGTAATTGATTTCTAACTGCAATACCTTTTTTTGCTTCTTCTGATACATTCTGTTTTTTAACATGTTCAAATGTTTCTTTTACAGGCTCGTTCATCTGGCTGATATCATAGCCTTCACCTTCATCATCATCTTCATCACCTGATCCACCTTCTTCACCATCCACAGAGCTCTCATCGTTCATACTGACTTGTTTTTTAAACTGTGTGATACTGTAATCATCACTCTCTCCATCTGAACTGAAATCCTCTGAATCTGATCCATATTTTTCACTTTTTGTTGTATCCGGTTGTAACGACTGATTGTTTCCATCATCTGACTCTGAGTTGCTGTCTTCTGAATTTAATTTCCCATTTGAAGCTATTTCATCGTCAGAACTGTTATCGTCCGACTTTTCAAACTCTTTCCGAGAAATTACTTGACCTTCGTACTTTTTATTGATCTCGCTTAGCAAATTAACGTTCCTTTTACGAAAATCACTGATTGCTGTCTCGTCTTCGCTATCCGAAGATCCCAAATCACCACGAGAAACCGTTTGTGGCTTTGTACCAAATACCTGGTCATCTTCGATGTCAGCCCTAGGTTTTAATGTTAGGGCATCAGCAATTTTATCTGAGAGCGTAACTTTCGTTGTTTTCTTCTGTTTTACTTTCATTTTTACAGTTTTTCAAAAAAATTTTAACCAAAAGAAACACGTGTTTATGACATCGATAGTGTTTTGATATTTTTGCCTACTACAGTTGGTTGACACATGACAAACAAAGTTGACGTTATCAGACGCGTGTACGAAGCACGTAGTTGTCTTACATTATTAAAAAATATAAGAAAATCAGAGTTTTACATCGAAAAATCTTTTATATTAAAGGTTTCAAATTATAAAAATCTAGAAATAATTAATAATCTAATATTACACGTTTAAAAAAAAACCATAAGCCAAAAGTCCTTAGACGCTATCATAGGTAAAAGTAAATGTTTTTAGTTATGGACATGCTATTTTGGGCGCGAAATAGTGACATTGGTTTGACAATCAAATCAAACAAAATAAACGGACGAGACACATCGAAAAACGTTATTTCGTTTGATAAATATACGAATTAAAGTTAACAGAAATAAAGCTTTAAGAATATTAGAACTAGCAAAATGCGTCGAAAGCCAATGTCTAAAGCGGTCACCTGGCTTAGTGAGGAAATACCGAATCCTCAGAACTTGTGTATTTCTTTTCATTATTATCAGTAAGTTAACCTTAAATATTTAACTTCATCAACTGTTATTGTTTATTTAACTATAAAATAAATGCTTATTTTATTATATTGTACAGTACTACGTATACAGCTATCTGGTTACCATAACATAAGCTCATTGGCTGTGTGTGAAAATGTCCCTGAATATTTATTTATACTCCTAGGCTGAATAGGCTTAGGTATACTCTTTTGCATATTAAATAGTTTGATGCATTACTTGTACAAAAAGTTGATGAAAAGATAATACATACCTACTTATATTTTATTCATAGAAAGTTCCAGTTTAAAAACATAACAGCCGAAATAGGCGATTACGTGTTAGTATCAAATGCCGACTCTGCTGAGCCTGATACGGAGGCAGGGTGTGATGCCGCCCGCATTACGGCCTTATATGAAGATAGGTCTAACAAAAATGATCCATATAGAGCCAAGGTGCAGTGGTACTCGAGACCAAGTGACCTGCCCAGTTGGAGCTTTGATAAAATTGAACCTATTAGTTTTTTGGAAAATGAGGTAATGTTAACAATCAATTCTTTAATATATGAATAATATTTTGTATATGGACCTGGGTGTGCATGATCTCAGACATGAAATCCAAATAAATACCTAATCTTTTTGATATGTACCAAAAAATCATATATTTTTTATTATCTAGGTAATAGAAGACCACCGTCCATTTAACACAGATGTGTCAATAGAAACATTCTTTAAAACATGTAACATAACATTAACTTACACAAGGGATGCAGACAATACCAAAGGACCATTCCAATATATATGTAGGTACCGTCTCATGTCATTGACCAAACGTAAAGTTCAAATAGAACCGGTACTCTTAGAGGAGAGAAAAGCTCTACAATTACTAACCACACCAAGTAAAAGTATTTCATCACCAAAAAGTAAGACGCCTAAAACGCCAAGCAGCTTAGTCAAAAGAATGAGCAGAGTATCTCTTTCAGAACAAAAAAACTGGAGTATATCTAAAAATGATGGGACAAAATTACTTTTAAAAAGAGCTATATTAGCTGATAAGAATGAAAGGAACTCCCCTAAAAAGATCACTCCTGTAACTACTCCTAAGAAAACTTCAGTAACAGAAACACCAAAAAGCTCTAAGAAGTTAAACAGACAGAACATAGAAGAAATTATATCTATGGAATTGGAGGAGAATTCTGGTGATGAATTACCAACTTTAATCATAAGACAACATGTAGCAACTACACCGAAGAGAAAACAGTCTGTATCAAAAACTTATGAAGAAACACCTAAGAAGGTTTTACTATTTGATGATGAAGACAAAGCAGCATATGCTTCTCCGACCCACACAACCCGTTCGGGCCGCATTGTTAAGAACCGTACAAATTATAAAGAAGAGGAATTATCACCTGTTAAAAGAACACCAAGGAAATCAATTCTTAAAGCTATTAATGAAGATGATGACTTCAGGGTAGGACCAACTCCAAAGACTCCTAAAACACCTAGAACTCCTAGAATTACTAGAACCCCAGCAAAGACTCCACATAGTGTCAAGAGGAAAATAATGACCAGTCAACTGACACCTACTTTGCATTCAAGAGCACATTCTGTTGATAATATAGATGGTAAGATTCACTTCTCTATCATTAATTAGTCTGTTGTACTATATATCTACATAATTCCTACCCTAAATAATTCTACAGTTTCAAAGAAATTTAATCTATGGCCTAAATCCCCTCGTTGTTAGGGGAGGCTCGAGCTCCTCGGTGGAGACGTATATGAGCTGATGATGATGATGATGCTATAAATTTAAACTAAAAATTATTCTGGCTGTATGATTAATGATATAACAAAAATATATCTGTGGTAATTAAATAAAATATTATATTGTGAAGTGCTGAGCCAAAATTCTCTATGAAGATTAAAAAAATTATAAATATACCTATTTCCTATTTCAGAGTTTATAAAAGATAACAGATCACTACCAGGGAGAGAAAGTCAAATGGCTGAAATTTTATCATTTGTTAGGAATAAACTTTTAGATGCAACAAGTGGGTAAGTACTTTTTATGGTAACTCCTTTGCTGTGGAATCTGTCCGACTGTGGAATTCCTTACCTATTACAATTAGACGTGCACAAACAATTAACATTTTCAAACATGAAATTAAAAAGTTTTACCTGTCTTACTAGCTGGATATGTTTGAGTATATAAATATTTATAGTATTTGCAATTACCTATGTATTTTCATATAACTATCTATGTATTTATTATCAATACACTGTCATGTAAGATTTATTTATTAATATACCTAGTGTATTATGTATTATTATATATGTGTTTATTATTAGTATGAATATGAATTATTTATTATAAATGATATATACCTTTATATGAAATTGTTTGTTATATTAATTATATTATTTCATGCCTATCATGCGCAAAACATATTTGTTCTAGTTATTTTATTTTATTTATTTTTTGTTTTAGTTTTTTTGTTCTTTATTCCTCTATTTTTTACACCCCCGTTCTCAATTTTTTATAAATCCTCTCCATCCTAAGGTTGCCTGGAAGAGATCACTTTAAGTGATAAGGCCGCCCATTGTAACACTCTTGCCTTCTATGTTATTATTGTTCTATGTAAGTAATATTCTCTATTTTTGCATAATAAAAAATAATAATAACCAAAATGTAAAGTAAAATTGTTTATTACATTGTTGTACACATTTTAAAGAGATATCTATAGAATCATACCACCTTAATGGGAATTCCTAGCGAAGACCAACTAATCATCGGAGGAGACTTTAACGGCCATGTGGGGAAACACAACAAATATTACGAACGGGTACATGGAGATAGAGGTTGGGGAATAAGAAATTTTGAAGGTGAATGCCTATTACAAATGGCAACAGCGTTTGACTTAGCAGTTGCGAACACTTACTTTGAAAAAAAAGACGAACATCTTGTGACGTATAAAAGTGGGCAGCATGCTTCTCAAATTGACTTTTTCCTAGTAAGGCGGGGTAGCATCAAGGAAGTAAAAGACTGTAAAGTAATACCAGGGGAGCCCTTAACAGGTCAACATAGATTATTAGTTTTAGAGTGCAAAGTTGACCTGAATAAAATAAAATTTAAGCAAAAACACGTGGCAAAGACTAAATGGTGGTTATTAGAAAAAGAAAATTTTGCTGAACAATTTAAAACAATAGTGCATAGTCAATTAGAAAAAGCTCTAAATGAACAACACATTACGGTAAATAACAGTTGGGTAGAAATAGCGGAAATTATCAGGAAAACTGCCAAAACTGTCCTAGGAGAAACAAAACCTGAAAAAAAAATTGACAAAGAAACGTGGTGGTGGAATGAAGAAGTTCAGAACGCAGTGAAAGAAAAGAAAGCAGCTTTCAAAAGCTGGCAATCTGAGAATAGTATGGATCTAAGAACTGAGAAAAAGAATACTTATAATCGTATGAAATTAAACGCAAAAACTTCTGTAGCTATTGCAAGGGCTCGAATACAAGATGAATTGTATGAAAGTTTAGGAAGACCAGAAGGACAGAAAGCTTTATTTAGATTGGCTAGGAGAAGAGGGGAAAACAGTAGGGATATGATCAAGATACGATGTATGAAAGATGAGAATGGAAGAGTGCTGCTGAAAGACGATGATATAAAAGAAAGATGGAAGAACTACTTTGACCAGCTTTTAAATGTGGAAAATGAAAGAGATAGATTGCCAGAAACAATAGGTAAAAATATGGGAATGGTTGAAAACATAGAAGAATGGGAGGTAGAACATGCACTAAGGAAAATGCACAAAGGAAAGGCAGTGGGACCAGATAACATCCCGATAGAAGTCTGGAAATTACTGGGTGGGGTTGGTACTAAATGGCTATCGTGCTTATTTAATGCAATATTTTCTGAGGAAATAATTCCTGAAGAATGGAAAAATAGCCATCTGGTTCCCATTTTTAAAGAAAAAGGGGATATCCAGGATTGTGGAAATTATAGGGGAATTAAATTGATGTCACACACTTTTAAATTATGGGAAAAAGTGATTGAGAGAAGACTGAGAGCAGGAACAGAAATATCCGACAATCAATTTGGGTTTATGCCGGGAAGAGGTACGACTGATGCCATATTTGCTATAAGGCAGTTGATGGAGAAATACCGGGCCGTGCAAAGAAATCTGCATATGGTCTTCATTGACTTGGAAAAAGCCTACGACAGAGTCCCTAGAGACCTTATATGGAGATGCCTCGAAAATTTAAATGTGCCATTTAAATACATTAGGCTAATCCAAGCCATGTACGAGGGTGCTTCTGCACAGGTCCGTACTGCGGTAGGAACAACGAAGAGGATCCACGTTAAGGTTGGACTACATCAAGGCTCGGCATTAAGTCCTTACCTCTTCCTGCTAGTGATGGAGGCTATAACATCTGCAATCCAGGAAGATGCTCCCTGGTGCATGCTCTTTGCTGATGACATTGTCCTTATCGATGAATGCGGGGCAAAAGTCCAGGAGAAACTCAACCAGTGGCAGATTGCCTTAGAGAGTGTGGGGCTAAAAATGAGTAGGTCCAAAACAGAGTATATGTTCTGTGACTTCAGTGGACCTACCATGGGTGAGCCGGTCTCTCTAAATGGTAAGCTGTTGCCGGTTTGTACAGAGTTCAGGTACCTGGGCTCTCTCTTGCAAAGCGATGGCAACATTGACAGGGACATTACGCGGAGAATGAATGCGGGATGGATGAAGTGGAAGCAGCTCACAGGTACAACGTGCGACAGTCGTATGCCGATAAAGACCAAAGGCAAAATTTATAAGACTGCAATAAGACCTGTGCTCCTGTATGGAGCAGAGTGCTGGCCGACCAAGGTGTATGACTGCGATAGAATGCATGTTACAGAGATGAGAATGCTAAGATGGATGTGTGGTGTGACGAGGAATGATAGAATAAGGAATGAGTATATTAGAGGAAGTATGAAAGTGGCCCCAATTACGGAAAAAATCAAAAGCCATCGGCTTTCGTGGTTCGGCCACGTTATGAGACGAGAAGAAAGCCACGTTACCAAAAAGGCACTGCACCTTAGACCAGAAGGCAGGCGTAAAAGGGGAAGGCCAAAGAAAGAATGGTATGATTGTGTAAAAGATGATATGAGAGAATGTGGAGTGAATGTAGATTTGACTGGTGATCGAATGAAATGGAGGGACATGACGCACAAAGCCGACCCTACATAGGAAAAGGCAAGGAAGATGATGATGATCTATAGAATCATTAGTCTTATACTATGGTTTTTATTATTTACTAGTGGCTCCCAGCGATTTCACCCGCATTCCCGGAGGATCTTCAATTTTCCCAGGAAAAAAAGTATATAGCTACCTCCCCACCAATTTTCAGCTGAATTGATTCAGCCGTTTTTGAGTTATAAATAGTGTAACTAACACGACTTTCTTTTATAAATATAGAAGATATAAATTTTACTATTGTCTTTCAGATGCATGTACATATCAGGTGTCCCAGGAACAGGTAAGACGGCAACTGTGTGCTCTGCCCTCAAGTTCCTGAAGGAAGAGGTGGACTTGCCCGAGTTCCAACTAGTGGAAGTCAATGGCATGAGGATAGCTGAGCCCAGGCAGGCTTATGTGCATATTTATAAACAACTTACTGGTAAGAATTATAATGATAATGTAAAAGCTTAAGGGAATAATTCAAATAAATGTTAAAAATAAATATCCTGGGATATTATTCACATACAGCCAATCAAACTCCACAGTAAGCATCAAAGTGAGCTTGTGTTATGGTAACCACATAGCTAAAATACTACATATACTATGTTTTAATTACATACTTATATAGACATTGTTATGAATAGCTAAAAATACCAAAAAATAATTTATGTATTTTTACTTATTATTTCAGGAAAATCAGTGGTATGGGAACAAGCATGCTCACTACTAGAAAAACGGTTCACTATACCCGGACCAAGGCGAACACCTACTGTTTTGTTAGTTGATGAGGTCAGTCTGATGTATATACTTTTATATTTTTTGTAATTTCAACGGCGCATTGTATTGTCAAGACTGGACGAAATCCTGAAATTATGATCCTATAATTTCATAGCAAGACCATTATTTTCCTGGACGTTTTTATTCCACGAAACTCTAAACGGATGAGGCTTAACCAGTGTGAACAAATTTTTATAGTGATCAACATTCATAACTCATAAACAAAATACACAAATACAATAAGAGAAATAATAATATTTCAAGTAATAATTTTAATAGTACTGCATCAAAACTTTTTTTTATGGACTAGAAGGTGCTTCAGATGGGTTTTACACCCTTATACGGATTGTTTCGGTGAGCGCAGAGGGCTCTCAACCGAAAGCATAAAAACCGTAAAATTACTATGTAGACTAAAATTATTGCTGAAATCATCGGCAGATTGCCATTAAATAAAAAATAAATAAATAAATAAATACACCTATCATCCAATTCCAGTTAGACGCCCTCTGCAACCGTCGCCAAGACGTCCTCTACAGCATCATGGAGTGGGCGGCTCATGATGCAGCTCTCCTCACCGTGTTAGCTGTGGCCAATACTATGGACTTGCCGGAGAGGGCCCTAGCGGCTAGGGTTGCCTCTCGCCTCGGCCTCACCCGGCTAACATTCCCACCATACACGCACTCCCAACTGCAGATCATCGTCGCCACTAGGCTGGAGGGGGCTAATGTTACCCCGGATGCAGTGCAGTTGATAGCCAGGTATGTATTTTGTTTGGAAAATATATGAAGATAATATATAAATAAATAGACAAAAAGGTGTCATATTTTCACATAATGTTCCAACCAGCATTACTTGTTCCATATTAGGTACATGTTAAATAAATATTATTTACTTTTTTATTGGTCAATATTTATCTTAAACACCTGACTCTGGGGGAACTGTATAAAATTTAAAAATTCCTAGCCATTAAGGAAAAAAGTGCAATTAATTATGTCAAAAAGTCAAATTTATGCTTCGTAAATTCCCATCATTAGCCTACCACAAACCTTTTTAAATATTTAAATAAAATTCGTTACTATTTCTAACTAGGAAAGTAGCAGCGGTATCGGGTGATGCCAGACGAGCCCTAGCGCTATGTTCCCGAGCCTTGGAACTAGCTGCGGATGGGAACGCCGGCTTGAAGGAAGTGCAGCTAGCGCTCGGCGAGGCGGCTTCTAGTGCCGCTGTAAGGGCCATCAGGAACTGCTCCCCGGCTGAGATGCTCATGCTTAGAGCAGTTGCTGCTGAGGTGAGGCTTACATGCTTAAATTGCGTAATTTGTACAGGGTTGTGGTTGACTACAATCCCATTACGTTAGTTAATTATGTGGTTATATATAGTTGTGTACATTAGATAATAGACACAAATTAAGCTGCCAGAAGACTGAAAGGTGATTGTCAGCAGACCCATTTGACGACTATATTGTATATATTATATTTTCTTCCAATTTTAACTGGTTATAAGCTTCTTTTTAATTATAAACATGGTGCATAAAATAATTTAAAATGTAAAAAAGATTTTGTAATTCAAACATAATGAGCATTTCGAAACCCACTTAAAAATAACATTCCTTTTTTTTTGTTTGATGTAAATAAAAGCATTTACTATGCAATCCATTGCAAACATGTTTATATACAGAACATATTAATACATATAAATCTACATTTATTTTCCAGGTGGAGAGGACAGGATCAGACGAAACTACACTATCCCGTGCATTATCTACAGCAGCAGCTATAGTGGCACTAGACGGTCGGCCCTACAGGTCCGCAGTCAGCATCCGAGCTCCAACTCCATCCCAAGCTCAGGCTATATGCGCCAGACTAGCGGCCATCAAACTATTACTATTAGAACCTAAACCTGCTGAACCTAGGTTATTGCTAAACGTTAGCGCTGACGATGTTCATTATGCTACGAGGCAGATTTCTGTGTGATTTTGATATTAGGAAAGTAATTTGTGTAAATAGTATTAATTAAATGAGATTCGCTTTACTTTTAAGTTACAATGTAGGAATGCTTTTTCTTTATTTATTTATCTAGGTTAAAAGTAATGTCTATGTTTCGAATTAATTATGTTATAAGAGCCGCAACTGGTTACGGCCTTCTGTTTGACATTGATGTACAAATAATTTAAAATATATGTTTAATTTGACAAGAGAAATAAGTAGACTGTGACAGTTTCACTGATCTTTTATTGTTAAAATGTTTGTTAATTGATATCTGTAATGTTTTAAATAATATTGACTGATAAATTAGATTTAACACAATAAATTATTTTCTTAACTACTTAAGTAGTTTCATTTAGGCTTCGCCAACTTGAAGGATTTTGATGAGTGATTCTACGTTGTCACTTTTTACTGCGTTCCTACTGGCAGCTACCACGGCTTTGCTGTATTTCCCAACTGAAAAATAAAAGTTTTTGTTTTTAAATAATATTCATTGTTGTTATGTTTTATATATTTATTACCTCGTAGTCTAGCCGCTTGTTGCAAAATTGTATGTAAGCTCTTGAGTGATGTCACTGCTTGGTCCTGTGTGGCGCGACGAATATGGCAGCCCGTTAAAAGCTCTTCATTCAGCATTACTACTTCTTTGTAACGGTTCAACATCTCCTTTCTGTAAATACGTAATTAAAATTAAACAAGGCAATAATATAATAATAATAATAAAGAATCTTCGAATACCCAAGTTATGTCACTTACAAATCATAAGAAGCCGCATCTTGCGCTGCTGGTAACAAAGCAGTAATCAACTGTGCCCTTTCGGCTGTTTCTGCAGCTAAACGAGTTCTCATTTCTCCAACTTGTGATGCATTTTCCATTTCCTCGCGAAGCTTTTTTTCTGCCTCAGGAAATTTGGCCATGGACTGTTATAATAAATATAATTAGGATAATCGAACCGACGATAACCTAAAATAAAATAAATATCCCGGGACAATATCACGGGAAATTGTTTAAAACTCGCGGTGATTTTATACTTGATTGACGCGGTGATTACTTGAATGTGAAACTAAACTATATACAATCTGTGCGCATAACCGTAAAATTGACAATCAGGAAAATTCATTACATTGGTAACATCACTAATAATAAAAATGGCAGCCGCGTCCGTCATTTTCGCCGGCGTGGGGAACTGTCAAACAAACTAAGCGAGTCGCTGAATTCCATTGTATTTATTTGAAATTTGCCTAGTCTAGTTTAAAAATGGTTGAAAATAACGAAGTTGAGCTATCTGAAGCCGAAGCTGAACAATATGATCGTCAAATACGTCTCTGGGGGCTGGAATCACAAAAGAGATTACGCGCTTCCAAAGTGCTAATCATCGGGATTTCTGGCCTAGGTGCCGAAATTGCAAAGAATATAATACTGTCTGGTGTGAAAAGTGTTTGTTTACTGGACAACGAGAAACTGAAAGAGATTGATCTATACTCTCAATTCTTGGCTCCGCCGGAAAAAATTGGCGAGAACAGGGCCGAGGCGTCGTTACAACGGGCGAGGGCTTTGAACCCGATGGTCGATGTTACTTCAGAAACAAAGTCTGTCGACGATCTTCCGGACAGTTATTTTGCTGAATACGACATCGTATGCGCTACTGGACTCAAGCAAGAACAACTTGAACGCATTAACAACGCTTGCCGGGATAGCAACAAAAAGTTCTTGTGTGGTGACGTATGGGGGATGTTTGGATACATGTTCGCTGACCTCGTCGACCACGAGTACTCCGAGGAGATAGTCCAGCATAAAGCTGTGAAACGCGGCCCTGATGACGAAGAAAAAACGGCCCGTGAAACCGTTAGTATTACTGTTAAGCGCAGAGCTATTTATGTACCACTACAAAATGCATTATCTGCTGACTGGTCGAAACCTGAGCTGCGGTCGAGACTACGCCGCGGTGACCCGTCCTACTTCGTCATGAAGGTGCTGTCGCGGTTTAGAGATGAATATAATAGGAACCCTGATCCTGCTAAACGCAAAACTGACACTGAAATCTTGCTGCGTATGAGAAATGAACTGGTCAAAGAGCTAACCCTTCCAAACGGGTTTGTCAGTGATGCTTTGCTCACTGATGTGTTTGGTACAGTTTCCGGGGCTGCAGCAGTTGTTGGAGGGGTTATAGGTCAAGAAGTAGTGAAGGCGGTGAGCCAGCGGGAGCCTCCCCACAATAACATGTTCTTCTTCAACCCGGTTAAATGTGTAGGTTTTGTTGAACTATATGGTCAGTGAGATTTGATCTGTCTAAACTTTAAGCTATATCAATTTAAGTGGAATTATAATTACATATTTAAGTACAACTAACATGTTGTTTTATTTATTATCTACTACTATTACTTTTATATAAAAGATATATCTCATGGTTTGTACTGCCCGAAAGTCCTTTTGGAAGGTGTGTGTGGAGATACAGATCCAATATGTAGTGGCCCCTTTAAGATACTTAAATATGTCAGGATATGTACACTCTATCTAGATACTAAATCTGCGTTCTCTATTACAAGTAACAACACGAAATATTTTATTTTACTTAGTATCTATCTATTTACCTAATTGTCCTTCTACTTTGCTATTATATTATCATAAATAATGAATACTTACATGTAAATCTGTCAGATTCAAGTAAAGAGCCAAACTCTGTACTATATCTCCAGCTAATCTGATGTCATGAGTACAAATCTTAACTTGACCATCTGCCCCAAAATCCATGTCTAGCCGAGACTGATCCCTCAAACAGTGAAAACTTATGTGCAGTTCTTTATTATCCTCTGCCTCTAGTTCCAATTCTTCATCCAGAAGAAAATTCTGGTTGATCCAAATACATATTCTTTGAACTCTCTCAGTGATCCGAAATGTCACATAGTTGGTGCTCTTGCTATTGGCCATGTTGGGAGTTGCGCTGGTGTACATGGCAAACCTTGGCAGCTGTTTGGTCAACTCGAAAATGTGGAACTGTTCACTATCCACATAGCCTACTAGAGCCTAAAATATAACAATATGTTACTTAATGTTTTTGTTATGTAAGTAATATCTAAAGTGGATATAAATGTGAGCTATAGACTTTTAAAATTTACACACACATTGATGTGTATGTACCTAAATTGATTGAAATGAAATAATGAAATAAATTTATTAATTCAATTAGGCCTTCACAGGCACTTATGAAACGTCGACTCTAATGCTTATGAAACGTCGACTCTAATGCTTATAAAACGTCGACTCTAATGTCTAATTTATAGAGTAAGCGAGAATCCCAATGAAATCGTCAACTTAAAAGTCCCATCCGAGAGATAAATTCAAAGCTTAACATACAATACATTATATCACCTACTGTCAATTTATAAACAAAAATTGCTATTAGCTAGCTAGAGCTCTTGTGCCAATATCATTCATAGGCTTCCTCTCCTTCCTTACACTAGATTTCCAATATCATCAGCGATCTTACTTTAATATGAACATCAACGGGGACATCTCGCGGCGGCTTCAAAGGCACATGTAGAATGGATCTCAGCTGTGAAGGCGAGGGGTGTCGAGCTAAAGTTTCCCCCGTCTCGAAGATACCCTCCGCGAGAATGAGCGCCGCCCGCACTATCGTTTCGTTGTTCGTCGATATGGCTAGTTGGAGGCAACCCTGGCGATGTTGGAACTGACAGTTAATATTCAAAACGTACCTATCTATTTATGTGATATTTAGTTATATATTTATAATTAGTTAGTTTAGGTATATAGTTATACAAATAATATGATAATAACGCTAATCAGACCACAAAAGTGAGTCCAAAATTAGCCTTCTACTGAAGAGCTGCTTTAAGGCCGATTATCGATACGATGTTACCTAAATTCAGTAGGTATTCTCAACTAGGTAAATGAAGTATTATTTGTATGCTATGACGTACAAAGTATCCCTAAACTACATAAATAAGTTGTAAATTATTGATAACTTTGAGAGAGGCAATAAATGATTCTACCTCATCACTAGCAGGTAAAACAGCTACTTGTAGACGAGTATTAGTTGGCATGGCAGTGGAAGGTCGGTCCACATCCTCGAGGCTGACGCCGCTACTGGCCGCGTTGGCCTCGTAATGCTGCAGCTCCATCATCAGCGCTTGCTTCCTATTGAACAACTCA
Organism: Thyatira batis; assembly: GCA_905147785.2. Taxonomy (NCBI): domain Eukaryota; kingdom Metazoa; phylum Arthropoda; class Insecta; order Lepidoptera; family Drepanidae; genus Thyatira; species Thyatira batis. The sequence goes on along the minus strand of LR990501.2, from coordinate 7,473,019 downwards.
GTGATCGCCAGACGATCTTCTTCAGAGGGCATCTTTTTTGATGCATTAAAACTGCTCTCTTGGTAAGGTGGGTAGCCAAGAACTGAAAGTTTGAGTAATAATAAATCTTGGTACATTTATTTATATAGGTAATCCATAAAATAATTAGCTAGAATTGAAAAAGCTTTTATATTGGTTGGTAGGTACGTATAGAAAAACATAAGTGATAAGTAGGTATTTTAAGGAAACCTAGCATCATTGGTGCAATTACGTGCATGTAATTATTTTCCAATAATTACCTATTTGCCGGTCTCTTTATTTACCTACAGACATCGTACCAAAAGATATTGTCTACCATTACTTGTATTTCTCCTTGTGAAATTATCCTAGTAACATGACATGTAATAACACAATTTGGTCATATCGAGCGACAAATCCTTCGGGCCTATAGAATACCTACCTTCACCCCTGTCAGACACGCAGACGAGATCAGGCGCGCCAACAGAGCGGTAGTCGGCGAGCAACATGGCCGCCGCGTTAGACCGCAGCTGCACTCTACGGAGCACCCGCCCAGTGTTGCCCTCGCGCCAGTCCACGCGCCCGTTGCCCCAGCCGCACGCGAGGCTCTCGCCCGACCATTGCAACGATAAGGCGTTTTGTTTTGACTATAATTAATAATGATTTAATACCATCATCAACTCATATATATACGTCTCCACCGAGCACGACCCCCCTTAACAACGAAGGGGTTTAGGCCATAGTCCACCACGCGGGCCCACCATTGGGGACTTCACATGCCTTTGATTATGACACTTCAGGCATGCAGGTTTCCTCACGATGTTTTCCTTCACTGTAAATTTCAATTAAACTCGGATGTACGTACGGGCCAGGGGTTTGAACCTGCACCCTCACGATCGTGAGTCGGTGCGTTCCCAACTGAGCCACCACGGTATACTACCACCTATTAGTAGGTATGACAAGATAAAGAACACGATAATTTAAGTAACATTTGTATTTAATGATTAAGTTTAATAAATGTAAAAAAATCTATAAGGAATAAAAACCACAATTCCATTGGTTACCTTAACTCTCCACAACCGTATGCCCTCCTCATAAATACCGATAGTGCCATTTGCAAGTCCATAAGAGAATCTAACATCAGAAATTTGCGACAGGCATAGTACCGGTCCCGTCTCAGCTATTTCGGTTATGAATTGATTGTTTTTTAACACTCTTATGTAAGAATCGTCGCAGCCGATCAGAAGCTGAAAATCAAAACAGTGTTCATGGGTAGGTGCAACAATCCTAGCTAGTCAAATAAAAACCATTCAATATCCGAAGATATATATTTCAGTATTTATATATAAAAACTTCAGCTATAGGTACTTATTTCCCGTTGCTTTGAAATTCCACCCCACCTATGGTAGTATATTAAATCACTACACTATTGAACCCGTCTTATTATAATTATCTAGCTATAAGTAGTTATCTAGTAGGTAAAATACGTGTTGTAAGAGAGGAACATAATGATTTAGAGAACCTTAAACTTACCTCTTTCTCACCGTCTTTGTCGAAGTCAAAACAGATGATGGCATCAACTTTGCCGCTTACGACCGTCCAGAACACCTCGTTCCCTTCCCAATCGAGACCTTGGACGGAACTGTTGCCACCGACTATGGCCAGCGTCTCGGTATACTTGCCGAAGTTTCCGGCTATTATCACGTTTACTCCGTCAGGCGCTTCTTTGAAGAATAGATCTGTGTTGTCGTGGACGTCGTATGCTAAAATCATGTTACTAAATTGGTATTTTTACAGTAGGGATAGCCCTACTAATATTACCTATTATTGCGAAAGGAACACTGTCAGTTACGTTTTCATTCCTTTAGGTGTTTATCATTGAACAGATTTTGAAGAAATTATGTACAGAAATATACTAGAGACCTGGGAATGACAAAGACTACCTACCTTTTATCCCGGGAAAGTTGAATATAGTACGTAATATTCTCTTTAAAAATGTGCAGGAATCAACTACGACACGTAATTAGGGCCCATACTAAACTGAACTCTACTGGCTCGATCATTAGGTATCTATTCTGCGAGTACGAATTCAATTTATCAGAACGTACTTTCTATGATAAGGTGTAACAGTAACATGGTTTGAGCAATAATGATGATACCTAATATCTGCGTCGGAGATCCAATAAGCAGCATATCTCTGCTAGTGTCCGGCCTGAGGGTCCCAGCAGCTAGGGCAATGACCGCCTGACTCAGGTTCAACTCAGACACCTCTCCGTGAGCTTGAGATCGTGTTGCGCGACCACTCACCATCCCGCCATGAGGGTGGTGAATTATAATCTGCCATTTAAAGTAAGAATATGCTACGGTCAAAATAGGAACAATCCGGAGTTAAAGGCGATTGAAGATTTGAATATTTTTATATAAAAATTTTATTTTTGAGAAATTTTACAACGCGATAAAATTATATGCTGTTTTCTTGAAAAACTACAGTAAATACGTTGCCCTATGTTATTCTATTATTTCGCTACAGTATAACCACGTACAATATGTAATGGATTAACTCTCAGGTTCAGCCAAGACACACCACGGTAACGATTGCGTGCTGTGATTATTTATTCAAATATGTAAGTACATTCACACCGAAAAAATACCAATAACAATCATTCATCAACCATAATCATACCCATCGCGTATATCATACTTTATCAAATCCCGCTGCTGCAGTAAGGCAGGGATGTGTGCCATCATACTTTGCTATAATTACAACTCCAGGCGTAACTTTGTGATTTAACTCTAATTTGAACACTGGCTGAACCGTGGAGATTTGCATTTTGTTTTTATTGACACTAAATATGTGTTGTTTTTAATTGCAAATACAAATGTATGTGGTTACTGTTGTCATGGTTTCCTATCCACGGTATTGCATAAACTTGAGAAATATTTTTGCATAGTTAGACGGTTAATTCAACAGTTAACTGGATTTATGTCATGTGTCATATCTACATATTTTTTATTCGTAAAATGTATGCAGGTACCCGCCATAAATCCGCAAGGAACTTCTTTGATTGTGTTATGAGATGAGACTATTTTTATTAAGCCCTTCAAAAAATAAAACTGTAAAAAGCGAAAACAATCAGAGTGCAGTAAAAATATGATTTAAATAGTTGTCATTGATATAGCACGACGTTGGAGAAGAGCCGAAGGTTTAGATTAACTTTATATACATTGTCGAGTAACTTATGGACCAAAAATATACCTATAGGTAAATAAAAATCAAAAAAATTGGTTGCCTGTAAAGTCGGTATACGGGCGAAAGTTTTACATGACAACGACTTTGAGTGGTAAAATAATTTTAATGTGAATATTCATTCGTATAGTAGGAAGAAGGATGAAATAATAGTAACAATTTAAAACATAACGTCACGTAACGTGAGCGGAGCGTAACGCAGTTTCTTGAAGTGTCACCCGGCAAACCAATTTATAAGACGTTGTCACGTCAAAAACATTTTTATTGAAATGTAGACGCAGATCTTTTCAGTGTAATTAAATTGTCTCAAAATGCATGATCCAATTTCGTGTTTAATCTGTTGTTTCAATGTGTTAAAGTCGAGGTTGACCATACTCTACTCCAAAACCGTACTTAGAAAAACCGGTAATTTTATTAAACTTATCACCGGTCGCCCCTCTAGAATATGTTCAGAGGATTAGAAAAAAATATATTCAAGAGAATTTCTGATTTAAACGTAAAATAGTTTATTGATTTTATTATGTGTGGTTCAATTTATCACTTAACTTATCACATTATTTTGTGATATATTTGGAAGTTATCATAAAACCTTAAAATTCGTAATTTAACTAGGTATATAACCGTAGACAGAGAGTTTCTCTGTCTACGTATATAACAGAAGTTGATTTTCTAAACACAAGGATTAACTCTATGTTCAGAACAGTTCTTTGAATCTTTCTAGCTGTCGGCTGTCATCGCTGAATTTTCATTCAATAATTTTCACGATTCATTCGGCGTATGTCATTCATTCTATTTTTGTTCGGACCATTTTACGCATTACGCTAATACATTAATTCAATAAAAAAAATAAAAAATCTAGTAAATTAGAATTGAATTACCTATAAAGTATTTGTGATATGTGCTCAATTGTATTCCTGTAAGTGGCCAAATGGATAGTGAATTAAATTTGGAAACTACTGAAGACAGGTAAATTTTATTCAAATATCTTATTGTAATAAGTATTAAATTTAAAGTATAACTTTGCGGAATATTTTCAAAATATTAAGTTCATATTAACCGTCAATCAATAATTAATATTAAATTATTATTTATTAAAAAATTTTAAATTTCATATTTTTATTTGTAGGTGATCTTTGGTCAGGATTTTACTTTACCTTCTGTTATGGCGAGAATTCATGTCCCATGTCATAAAATTTGGATTCAGTATCTCATACTCATCATTAATCATATCATTGTTGGCTTTTTAAGGTAATTACAGTCACAAAAAAAATATTGTATGCTTATGCTGAACTCAGATCAAGAAACATTTTTTTCTTGGTTTCGAGCTGCTTAAACTATCATTTCAAAAGCATGACTTTATTATACTATCTAAATTAAATATATTCTAAAGTATCTAAATTAAAATTTGCACTCTTTTCTATTTTAATTCCTCCAAATTTTTATGAACTTGCATAAATGCTTAAATGGGTAAAAAAAGGTATATTTTATATTATTTCTTATTTGGAATAACTTAACATTTTCAATAGTATTTAGTATTTTCAATACTCTAACTTTAAATGGTTATTCCATTGACTAAAATTACCCCCAATTAAATGAAGTATATAATTACCTCATTTAATTGGTTAATGTTTAAAAATAACTTCCAATCTATTGTTATTGATACCTATCATTTATTTCTACACAATTCCAGATAATCTTCATACTCCAATGGTTTTGGACAAGCAAGTGACCTTGGCATTTTTTTCTTGGACTTTGAGAGTTGTTATGCATGTTTTTTTTTGTTTTATCATTATACATTATGACTTTGCATTTTGATTGTCTGTTAAACTTACATCTTTATGAAGATTGCAACATATTTTTTAACTGACATAAAATACCAAAGAGGTTCTTAAGTCAACTATTTTTTTTTTTATGTATGACCACATGACTTCTAACAGAGTATGTTTTTTTTTAACAAACATACATTCAGTTTCATGTTGGTAAAGCCAGAACTATTAAAAATTAATTTTGTTCAAACAATGGGTGAATGAGTCTTTAAATCCTATTATACTAATGTTTTCGCAATTAACCCGTGTTATATGTCCATGTTTACTTAATAAATATAAATGTCGTTTTTGTAATTTCAGTACAGTTAGCAGGACATGGATTGGAAGTTTATTGTCCATTTTGTGGAAGTAAGATGCATCATAATTTCCAGTTGATGTCTTTATTTTAGTCCAAAGCTAAGCTTCTTTTTTAACACTTTTTTTCTATATAAAATTGCAATGCAGGCTTTTGCACAATTTTAATTTACTTACTACTAATATTACTTTAATAGTTTGTGAGAACAGATGAATGAATGTCTTTGTTAATATTTAACTTTATGGATCAACTGTTGAAATAGTTTCGAAGAACATTGGTACACCAATAAATAAATCTGATTCCAAACTAAGTAGAGCTTGGAATATGGTAACCAGATAGCTGATTTACGTCATATACTACTTTTAAATTAATAATTATATAGATTATTACATCCAGACACAGAAAAAACAGACATATTCATGCATACAAATGTAACATGGCTTGAAAGTCAGTGTATCTAACCACAAAGTCAACCCGCCAATAGAATATGTTCTGGATAAATAGGACACTTTTTATACTATCTACCAGGTTTAACCAAAGCTGGATCTAGTCTACCATAAAATATAATTTAAAACAATTTTACAATGAATTCATGTCTTTAATATAACAATGACTGAAATATGCTGAGTAATGAAACATTGCTTCATAATCATTACTCACAGTTTTGTCATTGATTGCAGCTTGTACTCTGTATATTGTGTTTAATTTATCAAGTGATGATCTATTGTGGAATAATTTAGATAATTATTTCAAATACTTTTCACATATGGTGACATGATTAATGTTTCATTTTAAATGCGTAATAGTTTCCAACATGATAATGATGATGGCTCCCCTTTTGCAATGTTGTTATGTGATTTAGATTTAAGTAGCTACATCCTCTGAGTTGCATGCCACAAGATTGATACTATAGATAGTCGGCTAGTTATAATTTTTGTATATTTGTACTCTATTTCTATTGAATTTTCTAACATGGTTAAATATTTGTTTTGTTCTTAAGTAATCTATTATTAAGATTGTAAATTCCCTTTAGCTTTCTAGAAATTATAATAACTACTATATATAACTATCTTCCTCCGCGCGGCTTATCCCGCGTAGTTCCTGTTCCCCGGGAATACCCCAGGAATACGGAGATAAAATATGGCATAATATGTTACTCCCTGATAAATGATAATGCAGCTTTCTATTGCTGATAGAATTATCTAAATTGGTCCAGTAGTTTTAAGGGATATTCATCGACATATATTCTAGCGACGTACGTAGTACATATATATCGATGGATTTATTCGTTACATACAAAAATACAAATCTTATCTCTTTAATGCTAATACTAGCTGTTTAACTAGTATATACTAGTGTATATATGTAGATGTGTCCCGGATATCTTTAAAGCTACCCTTACAAAGGTCTTCATAAAATTTCATTGAATTTGGTTGAATGGTTTGTTTGTTTGTTGTTGGTATGGAGATTCGCGTGTACGAACAGCTTTACCGTATTATTAATATCCCTTGTAGTAGCATGAATATTTTAACAGCTTCTGCAATCATGATAGCTTATATTATAATAACGCACAAACAAAACGAAATGAAATACAAATCATAATTTATTATATGTATGAAAACACATTCTTGCACAATATTTGATTGTTTAAGCGTGTCCATTGCATGTGATAACAGTTTGTTACAATAATGGTGATTTTCTTTTATTTTAACTAAACATAAATAAATTAAGCCAAGAATATGTAACTACCCACTTTAATTTGTCCCCGAAGTGACACTATGTCGAAATAATATTTAACCCAACATTCATTTCTTTATGAGATTTCGAGGATATTCTTGAATTTTCTATATATAAGCTTATTGAATAAAATATGTTTCTATATTGAATTACAGTTGGACCGGCGGTTGGTTCAGCTGGACTCGGCAGTCAGATGTCATGCTACGTAATGTTGAGAAGAAAATATTGTCATGTAAGTTTTTTTTCCTTTTTTTAATGTTATCTCATAAATTATGGTTGCACCAATTCCAGTTAGCCACTTTAAAGTTTATGGTGGATTTTTAAGAATACAATTTTCTAAGGTGTAAGAGAGAATGCATGTAAAACTAGTTACCTACGTTATATTTGTAGATTTACCGTTGTTGATAATAAGTAAGAGTAAGTAAGGAAATGTGATACTTTGGATTTATGACCAGATCAAGTTAGAACGCCTGAAGGAATGAAAAAAACACTTAGGCTACTTTTATCCCGAGTTTTCGGGTGAAACCGCGGGGGGCAGTTAGTATTCATGTCTTATACTAGGTTTCGGGATGTTACCAATCACATATAGATATGGGTACCCTCAAAATGTACTTAACTGAAAATGTTCAGATAAATAATAACCAATATTTGTTATCTGGACTTTACTATCTCATTACACTCGACGACTATCCGCTGTTATCTATTTGATATTATATTACGGCTTATATATTGTCTATTGTAATTAATTTCTTAACATTAACATTTGTTGTAGTTCTTTGTGCAATGTGACTTTGATGAAAGCAATTGGAATATTTTGTCAAAACCTTTTTTCTTGGAGAAATATATGCTACTTAATCTACTGCCATGCTATTCTCAAACCGAAACTCGATCAGGATTCGACTTTATCGAGCGAGAGGCACTTATGCCGCTGCTATGCGTACGAGCGAGATAGGTAATACTCGCTCGAGTGACTTCAGTGTCGAGTTTAAATTCAGAATAGCATAGCTGATGCGTTCCCCCCTTAAAATAACTTACCAAGTTATATGTAGCTAAAAGATTGAAGCCTTTATTGAGAATATCTCCTATATCCTACTAATATAATAAATGCGAGTTCAATAACTCGCAACTGATAGGTAATTTCCTCAATAGGAAGGATGAATATTTGTTAGTCCTTTTCATTTAACCATGACATTAGCACGCAGGATTACTTTGTATTGGGAATACAAAATTCCATCGTAATTGTGGCTTGATTCTATTTGTAGGTATGTGTTTCGTTCCTCGTCTAACTTTTGAAGTCTATTTCTTTAAAATGCCGATTCTTAAGTACTAACTTTTAAAATAGTTTCTTTTATAGTAGTCAGTAGCTGTTAAGTATTCAAATCTCTATTGTTCAAGTCATTTCGTGCATCCTTTTGCAAATAGGTATGTGATAAGCGGCGTATTATCGGTAATATTTTAATACAAGTGACCTCTATTGTTGCCAATCTATTGTCGACCTTGATGCTTAAGTAATCGCCATGTTTTGTTAGGTCGATGACGCATGTCCTTTGTTGATATACATTTTACTGTACGCGGAAGTAATATTGATAGTAATCTCGTGTTTGATTGAAAGAAATTTTGTTTAAAAATAAACTACCGTTTTGTGGGTTCACAATGCGTATTGTATTGTGAATTATGCTTTATTGTTTACAAGACATGAAAAATAAATAAATTAACAACAGAAATATATAGATATAGTGCTAAAAACGTAAACAATTTACATGGCGATCTGATAGTCTAGTAGGTACCTATTATTAGACTTTGATACTTATACAAATTATTATTCAAAATGATACAAAATTACTGCAATTCAACGGGTGCGGAATTATGTCGATTGAGGGATTGCTTATAATTGGAATTGGTTGCAATGAATTCTGTCACTGCTTCCGAGATGAACAGATTTACTATGGAAACCATATAACTGATAATCCACATATCTTATAAGTAGGTACACAGATAGAGACCTAATATTCTAAAAATTATGGGTATTGACCAACTACGCCATCTGTTAATTGCAACTTTGCAACCGACAATTTTTTTTAAAAATAAATGGGTAGGTAGGTACATATATCACAAATGCAATTAAGATTTATGACTATCTCCGAATCGACTATGAGACGACTCTGATTTTATCGCGGGAAAGTTGAAGGTCTTCCGGACCGCTGGTGAGACTGCAGGGTGAAAGCTAATCTTTAATGGAACCCACTTCAGAGAGTTACACATTTGCTACAAGCAAAATCTAAACGTATTATAAATTTGATAGGTCTCAAAACTGCATACAAGCGTTTCTACGTGGACATCGGCTCGGTGGTAGGTCAGAGCGACAAGATATGGACGATATCGTTGAACGACGAGTCTCCGAAGACGCCGCTGGTGATGCTGCACGGCATGGGCGCCGGCCTCGCGCTGTGGTGCCCCAACCTGGACGCCTTCGCCGCCACACGACCGGTCTATGCTATCGATCTGTTAGGTAAGAATATCTTATATTTAAATAAAATTCTCCATACTCCTCCGAAACGGCTTTTAACCGATTTTTATGAAATTTTACATGCATATTCAGTAGGTCTGAGAATTGGCTACTATCTATTTTTGATACCACTGTGATCACGGGAACGGGAACGAGAATTACGAGCGGGTGAAACCAGTAGCAATATAGCAGTTGTTATAAGTAAATTGACGTCAGTTAGGTAAAAATATGATAGAATATTTAATAGTTATTTTAGGAAAAGAAAATTGATATAGCATGCCTAGCCTACATAAAAACATAATTAAATTAAATCAAGCGATTTGTAACATACACAAGCAAATGTTAATTTGGCAGGGATGGTAAATTTTTTATGGCTTTTGGTCGATTAAACGCATTATTAAGTATATTATCGTGGTGGGTGTCGGTTTAAAATGTTTAAATCCCGAATAAAAATGCATAAAAAATAAAGAATTTTTCTTTATTTTTTATGCATTTTTATTCGGGATTTAAACATTTTAAACCGACACCCACCACGATAATATTCTTTATTTTTTTATGCAAACTAACGCTAAAATTCGCTGAAAAATATAATATCCGTTTAAGTATAAATTAAAATGTTCAATATATCAGGGTTCGGGCGAAGTTCCCGTCCGAAGTTCGCATCGGACGCACTAAAGGCTGAAGCTCAGTGGGTGGAGTCTGTCGAGGAGTGGCGTCGCGAAGTCAACCTGAGTCACTTCATACTGCTGGGCCACAGCTTGGGCGGGTACATCGCCACTGCATACGCCATTAAATACCCTGATAGGTAAGTTATTTTTAAATAAGTATCTACCAGCATTTACAAAATTGTTTGACATTTAGGTATATCAGTTGGAAGCTTGTGTTCTTTGAGATTTTTTTAAGACAACAACAATTTTACATAGTTTAACGCCCTTTATTTTAGTTAATTAGACGTATCGCAAAAAAAATCAAGTGTACTTGAAATGTATAATTGTATAGTCAATATAGTAGGTCATAGTCCACCACGTGGGCTTAGTGCCGATTGGTGGACTTCACATGCTTTTAATTGAGACATCTCGGGCATGCAGGTTTCCTCACAATGTTTTCCTCCGAAACCCAGTCGTGAATCCGTAGTACATATTTTTTTTATAAACTCAGAGGTACAGGTCAGGGGTTTGCACATGCACCCTCATGATCGTGAGTCGATACGTTCCCAACAACTTCCTAATAAATAAATATGAATTTTGACCTTCTAGAGTGCGCCACCTAATACTGGCGGATCCGTGGGGCTTTCCGGAACGTCCATCGAACGTTAACGAGAAGTATCAGCTACCACTATGGGTGCGGGCTGTAGCCACCGCCGTACAGCCCTTGAACCCTCTATGGGCAGTACGTGCCGCTGGGCCGGCTGGCCGATGGTTAGTGGGCAAGACACGGCCAGACATCTCGAGGAAATACCTAGGGTATATGCAAGACGCGGAGACTGTTATACCCGAGTATATATATCAGTGCAACTCGCAGACGCCAAGGTGAGATCAACAATTTATTCAATCTGATTCCAAAGTAAGCTTCAAAGCGAGCTTGTGTTATGGTAACCAGATAGCTGATATACTACTTTTAAGGACATATTTATATAGATATTTACATCCAGACACAGAACAAACAGTCATATTCATGAATAGGTACAAATGTTTGTCCTGGGTGGGCCACGAACCCACGACCGGCGGCTTGAAAGTCAGGGTTACTAACCACAAAACCAACCGGGCTGTCAAAATTGTTGTGTCCAATCTAGGTAGTAAACTATAATATTACTTATAATAGATCTTATTTCGAAAATTCGTTATTTGTATTAATTTACCCACAGATCTTTGAAAAGAGTAATTACTGAGTTGATTGCCGGCTCTTCTCAGTAAAAACTACTATCAGAACCGAGCTTTAATAGTGACTATTCATAAGTGCTTTATTGAGGCCTATTTGAATAAAAAAGATTTTGATTTGATTTGATCACAATTTTTTTCATATACATATTATATTTCAGTGGTGAAAGCGCCTTCCACACCCTAATGACAGGGTTCGGTTGGGCTAAGAATCCCATGGTGAAGCGTCTCGACCAGATCCGGCCGTCCCTCCCCATCACCGTGCTGTACGGCTCGCGCTCCTGGGTCGACAACACCACCGGACAAGTCCTCAACGAACACAGACGATCCAATAACACTTATGTACAGGTGAATAGAGTCGACATTCGGTTGCAGTGCTCAACAACAATTATATAGGGTTAAATGTTGATTTGGTGCCTATATTGATATGGTGGGCTTATCACCAATATTTACTGACCAACTCTGAAATATCAAAATGTTGGACACTTATTCAATTCTGCATGAAGGTTTTGATTATTTACATTAATGCGTAACTTGCAAACATGTTATGTTAAAATCCACCGCCACTCTTGCGAGAGTGGGGGTGGATTTTAATACGCCTACGGTTCCATGCCGGAGATGCCCATGTTCCTGGGCATCTCAAGTGACGTGGAGGGATACATCCAGGGGTTTAGTGTGTAGGCACGTGAGTCACATATAACGGATAACCCGGCGGCTGTCCCCGGAGCTGCCTGGTATCCTATGAGGATTCCCCTGGGAGATAAAAAAGGGGGGTGTCAGCTAACTCAATAACAAATTTTATTAAGCCGTTTAGACGTGAAGAAGTAACAAACAAACACTCACAAACTTTCGCCTTTATAATATTAGGGTGATCCTACTAATATTATAAATGCGAAAGTTTGTATGTATGGATGTTTGTTACTCTTTCACGCTCCAACGGCTGAAGGGATCTGCTTGAAATTTGGCACAGAGCTAGAATATGTTCTGGAATAACACATAGGCTACTTTTTATCCCGGGAACGCGGGTGAAACCGCGGGGAGCCACTAGTATACTCATATATACACATTTTTACATCAATATAAATCCACTCAACAGGTAATCAACGGCGCCGGTCACCACGTGTACCTAGACAAGCCGGAGCTGTTCAACAAGCACGTGATCGACGCGTGCGCGCTCGCCGACGAACTCGACCCCTCCACACCGCAGGTAGACGCCATCTCAGATGCACCCGCGTCTTGATAATATAGATAGTTTAAATTACTTTAAGCCAGTGTTTCCCAAACAATGTTCTGTCATGACCCGGTAATTTTCACACTGCCCCTTAATACTTTTAAACCCAATTTGCAACCGAGATAGCAGGTATTATGTTAAATATGTGTGAATTTCACAGCCTGGTTGACTTTGTGGTTAGTGCCCTAACTTTCAAGCCGCCGGTCGTGTTCGAATCGCACCCAGCACAAACATTTGTATGCATGAATATGTCTGTTTGTTCTGTGTCGTGTCTATTTAAGTATATATGTAATGGCGGGTGTGAAAAATGTCCTAGGATATTTATTTATATCACAAAGGGGCAGTCCTTTGTGACCCACTTAATACTTTTAAACCCAAGATAGGAGGATTATTTTTAAAACAAAGCGGGGATGTTGCAACCCGGTATTTTATTTAATGGCCCGGTACCGGCTCGCGATTAGGTTAATGGGAAACGCTGCTTAAGGCTTTGGCCGCGTGCAATTGTATAATGATGAGAATATTACGGCCATAGAGAGAATATTTACGTGAAATGCCTTTAAGTAATTGTCATAAACTATGTAAAAGTAGTTAAGTTGGCAGATGTTTTGGGAAATGGCTACGCTGGGGTGGTCTGCGGTGTATAGTAAAATATATTGTCTGATAATAACTAAGGTAACATACTTTTCGAATACCTCTCCAATGACGCTGGAACTCGAAAAAGTTTATAATTTTTGTGACTCTTGTCGTTAGGGCGTAATATCGGAAAGTATTTCATCAGAACATGGTTATGTACGCATCCTGAAAGCTTCAAGGTGGATAATTGTCTAATGTACGGCCTATTGTACGGACAGGTATTAAAATTCAAACCTCTATGTAAGATTTCGCGGGTTTATATAAATGTAATTATTATATGAAACGTGACGTATTGCTCACAAAATAAAGCTCACTTTAGTATGTAGAGTATAAAATTTGGGCACAGCGTTATGTATGAATGTCTAATCCTCATTGCTCCCTTTCCTACTAATCTTAACCTCTAATATATGAATTCTATCGCTTTTAAAAGAATTTTCCACTTATTAGTCCGGTCATTTTAGACATTTGAAATAAAGAAAATTCCGACAGAGCTAAATCTTCGTAGAGACCTTAGGTTTACCACAAGGAATAAAGTGTCAAAAGTCCCCATCAGTCCCATGTGAGCTTAGGGAGTTATTCGGGGCCCAAGGTCAAAATTTTAGGTTTTTTGGATTTTTCTCGAAAACGGTAAGTTTTATCGAAAAAGTACCTCGGAGCAAAGTTGTAGATCTTAAAATTCTCTATAAAAATGGTTGCCATGATTTCTTCTCTAAGACCCACTATTTCCCAGATATTGCGCTTGTAAGAATCATGTTCTACATAGTATGCACACATATGCCACGTATATACATATTTAGGTACTCAAGCAAGCAAAAATGCCTACTCGTGCCTCTTCTATGTATACATTATACTATTCTAAGAAAATTTACTCTAAAACGACCGCCGGTCCCTTACCGAATCCCCTCTACTTGAATAACATCTGGCCTTGAAAAACATCTGCCTATTCTTTTGTCCATGTGGTGTCGTTCACGTATACCTGCTTCTTTTAGTGTTGAACGAGCAGTTCGAGTGACTATACGTATTTATTACAAGCGTCTACTATTGAAGTTAGTGCTGATTAATATTTAACAAAAAATGTCACAATTTTGCTTTATTTGTAATAAACTTTTGACTGAAGATGAAACTGTTGTGGTCAGTCGTGGAATGCCAACTTTAATCGATGCAAGCGTCGCGAGAAGTGATGAGTTTGCTGATTATTTAAGAAGCCAAAAATCCGTTACAATTCACGTGGATTGCAGAAAATCATACACCCGGAAAACTTCAATCTCTGCATCAAAAAGACAACGTGAGGAAGAACAGGCCAGTACTTCAAAAGTAAGTCCACCTCATACTAGAGCGCGAATGAGTGAATCCAGCTTTTGTTTTAAAAACCACTGCTTATTTTGTGGCGATGAAGCGGATGAAGAAGCAGAAAAGAAGAAAGTGAAGATTTATCGCCGAAAAATTCATAAAGTTTCTACACTTACATTCAAAGATTCCATTTTAAAATTAGCTAAAGATCGTTCTGATGATGTGTCAAAAGCTGTCTTTGCGCGTATTAATTTTCAGTATGATTTAGTTGCTGCTGACGCTAAATACCATGACAGTTGTTACAAATCCTTCCTGAGACCTAATACTGGCGGTAAAATTGGCCGTCCTCAAAGTGAGGCTATAAACTCTGCAATGGAGGAAATTTTCAATTTCATCGAAAGTAGCGATGACTGCCAGTTTTCGTTAGATGAACTGAAGAATGTTTGCCAAAATGTAGCTTTAGAAAACGGGATTATAAAAATACGATTGAAATTAAAGTATGGTAGTAGAATTATTATTACAGAGAAGCCTGGAAAATTAACATTTATTTGTTTTATAGACAATTACCAAGACATTTTAAGTCAA
Organism: Thyatira batis; assembly: GCA_905147785.2. Taxonomy (NCBI): domain Eukaryota; kingdom Metazoa; phylum Arthropoda; class Insecta; order Lepidoptera; family Drepanidae; genus Thyatira; species Thyatira batis. Next base: position 7,457,795 of record LR990501.2, on the reverse strand, counting down.
GCCTGGTCTGATAACAAAAACTTGAATGAAAAGGAAAAAAGGTGGAAAACTTTAAAAGCTGCGGCAGAAATTATTCGAGAAGATATTCAATCTTGTGTGTTTGATAATACTATGTACCCGCCACCGGGTAGAATGTTTGAAGATATAAAAAACGCGCCGAGTACACTACCTCACAGGTGGTGTGGAAATGTGTGCATATTATGTAGAACTTGATTCTTACAAGCGCAATATCTGGGAAATAGTGGGTCTTAGAGAAAAAATCATGGGAACCATTTTTATAGAGAATTTTAAGATCTACAACATTGCTCCGAGGTACTTTTTCGATAAAACTTACCGTTTTCGAGAAAAATCCAAAAAACCTAAAATTTTGACCTTGGGCCCCGAATAAGTCCCTAAGCTCACATGGGACTGATGGGGACTTTTGACACTTTATTCCTTGTGGTAAACCTAAGGTCTCTACAAAGATTTGGCTCTGTCGGAATTTTCTTTATTTGATCACTATTTTTATGTCTAAAATGACCGGACTATATATGCCTTGGTGTTTTTAACACAATTACCTGCACTGCCAAGAATTATAAAAATTTTAACTATTTAAGAGATATATTTGCCTTGATTTTAGTTTGAATTGTTGGCGGCATTATTAGCTGTTGAATCCTTCCTTCTTCTGACTTTTTAGATTTCCTACTTAACTTTAGAAACAAACCATTCCTTCCTATCTATCGACCACTTATGTCTTGTCAGAACCAATATAATATGTTAAAAGATAACAACTATGAGTTTCCTTTAGTACGAGTTGGATAGTCTTTAGTCAAATATTCTTAGTTTTTGGGATACCCTAAGCATGAACAGCTGATAAATTATGGATAGAAAAAGTTGCCAGAAATAAAAATAATCAAAATTTTACTATCGCAGAACATTAATGTTAAAAATACTAGCTACTGCAGGAAACTCATAGTTAAATAACGTGTATCTTTGAACTAAGGCTGTATCTCTCAGAGCAATGCGCCATTATGCTTATATACAAAATAAAACTATGTACCTACTTCTAGAAACCCAAAGTACTACTTAATAAATGTAAACAGGGAACAATATGTGTTATAGTTTGATGTATTGTTTTATATACAGATAAATGTTATATGTATAGCAATAAATACTCGAATGGAAGTAGAACGTGCACAAAAGTGATTCTTTATATAATAATGTTAAGATTGATTTTGCCTTAATGCACACGTGCTGTATGTTTATATTGTAAATTAAATTCGTTAATGTTGTTATTTAGCCTCTGGCTTGTTTTGATACGTGGAATGAATTATTATGTAAATAAAGATAATTTATTGAACTATAATTTGTTTTCTTTGCCAAACCTTCCTTCACATGATTTTCTAAAAAGGTTATTTTGATGTCGTTGTAGAAATTTGGCTTAGGTATAGTAAAAATTACATTGTTTTGTTTCCTTAAAATTGGGGGCTTTACTAGCGTTTATATTTGAGATTTTGTTTAAATAATGGGATTTAATGTTACATTAATTAGACAAAACAGGTATTATAGTAAAAATCATTTTTATTTAATACAAAATGAAAACTTAACACTAAAATCACATACAAAAAGATCAGCATAGTCGCAAGTGTGTGTGGCTGACGATCATTACTTTGCCTTCGTCTTGCAAGTCTCGAAGCGCCTCGTCGAGTAACTCCCGGGAAACAGTCTGAAAAGAAAAAAAATATCATGATATCATTTAGAATAATAATAATATGTATTTATTCCCGGGGGACCTTAAATTTTCCCGAAAAAAAAAAAGTACTGTAGTATGTGTTATTCTAGAACATATTCTAACTTTGTGCCACATTTCAAGCAATCTCTTCAGCCGTTTTGTCGTCAAAGAGTAACAAATATCCATCCATCCATATAAACTTTCGCATTTATAATATTAGTAGGATATATTCATATATTGCTTTATATAACTTGGACAGAAAGGCACAAACATAGACCTACGTAAAATAGCTTGTATTAATTTGTTTGCGGAAAATCCCTTGTCACTTTAGGGTCTCTATCCTTCCGCCATTTTCAAATGCGTCTTTGTTAGAGTACAAGTGAGTTAATAAAAAGTTAGAATGATGTGTTAACTAATTACCACACAAAACTCAATTCTGAGATAAAGCTTAAATATTCTTAAAAGAAATTTCTTCTGCTATGATAACGGTAATAATCAAAGCAAAAACTCACAATTTGCGAAGTACTGTTAACCTCCTGCAACAGTTTGGCGTGGGTGATAGTGTGGGGTTTTGCATAGGGTTTGATGAGGAGCGCCAGGGCCGCCACCAGGTCGGCGCGGCGGCGGCGCGCGGCGGCGCCGAGCCCCGTGGTGAGGATGCCCACGTCGATGCGTCCCGACGCCGGATCTGTAGCCGACTGCTTTAGGGCTTCGCGGTGAAGTCTAGAAAGGGAGTAGTTTATAAATTTTTTTATTACTACAACTTTGTAATGTATCAATATAATACAACTGAAGATTAAGATGATGATGAGATTTTTACTGGGTCGGCAACGCGTGAGTGACGCTCCTGGTGTTGCAAGCGTCTAAAGGCGACGGTAACTGCTTCCCATCAGGTGGGACTTGGGAAAATACTTTTCTGTCAAATTTTTGATTTTTTTTATAGTAATTTTAAAACACGTTAAAAAAAATTTCTACTGTATTTTTTATACATTAATTTTTAACTATTAGCTATTAAATATCTAAACCGCTCCAGTTTATACGATTTAAAAGCAATAAAGAAACATATTTACTGACCTAGCAGCTTCATCGACGTCTAGTAACTCAACGACGGAGGAGAGCCGCACTCTCGCATGTGCTTCGGCCAAACGTATGAGCGACTCCAGTTGTCGCGGGTACGCTGATATCTGTCCGCGACCGCTGCCCACTCGCCTGAAAACAACATTATAGTGTTTATTTAATTTAGAAATTAACAAAAATTATCATCACATTTAAGCAACCTTCCGAACCGAGCTTTAAAGTCGACGTTTAATTTATACTTCATTTCAAGTTTCAAAATACTATTATATATATGGTTTTGTACTGATAAAAAAAAATTAAGGAAGTAGTCAATAATAACATAATTTAATGGTAAATAATTAATTATATTTCTAGACGTTCTATAACTAGTATTTTTTTTTATACCACAAGGGTGGCAAACAGGCATACGGTCCCACCTGATGGGAAGTGGTCACCGTAGCCTATGGACGCTTGCAACACCGGAGGCGTCACTCACGCGTTGCCGACCCTATAAAAAAGGGAGCAACTGTATAGGCAGTGAAAGGGACAAAGCGCAATGCACTTCTCGTCGAAGGGCCAAACAGGCATCACTCCTGCATACCCCTACGACGCTACTCCATCCCTATTTTGATTAATTATGAATTATAATTAATCAAAATCAAATATTTTTTTATTCAAATAGGCCTCAATAAAGCACTTATGAATAGTCACTATTAATGCTCGTTTCTGAAAGTTGTTGTAAAAAGTGTATCTTGAATGTAATTTACTCAATCATAGACAAATATGGTACAAATAAAATTATCTATATCACGAAGTAAAATTTAATTACATAACTATGACAGTGTTTAGGAATTACCCATATAGGAGAGGCCAAAATTCAGAAAAGCATATGGTCTTAACTGTGTATTAAAGCTCTGGTAGTTATGGATAAGATAAATACCTCATATCAACATAAGCGTCGATCAGTCTCTGCTGAGCGGCCTCGCTTAGTACCGGTTGGACATGCTCCTTTGCAAATGCTATGTAGTCACGCATTAGACTCATATCCTGAAATGAAATGCAACAATTTGTTCATTTGTTTGTAATATAATAAATGTGAAAGTAACTCAAGCCATATTTCCACTATCCAGTGCTTTCTATAATAAAGCCAGTGTTTTTTCTGTGTCTAGCTAGATGTAATCCTAACGAATAATATAAATGCGAAAGTAACTCGGTATGTCTGTCTGTTACGCTTTCACGCTAAAACTAAACTGAACCGATTTAAATGAAATTTGGTACACAGATAATCCAGAGCCTGAGCAAGGACAAAGGCTACTATTTATCCCGGGAAAATTGAAGATTGAAGTATTAAATAAACCGAAGTAATCTATATATATATAAATGAATTGCTGTTCGTTAGTCTCACAAAAAGTCGAGAACGGTTGAACTGATTATCTTTCCTTGGTTTTGAAATGTTCGTGTGGGTCCAGGGAAGGTTTAAAAGGTGAGAAAAATGGAATAAATGCCGGGAAAGTAGTTTCTGAGATTAGCGCGTTCAAGCAAACAAAGAAACTCTACCGCTTTATGATATTAGTATTGAAGTATAGATTGGGGCAGTACGAAGTCTGCCGGGTCAGCTAGTATTTTATATAAAAGGTAGGAAATTATACATACCACTATGTCATGTTCTTCCGGCAAATCAGTAGGGTCTTTGTAGTAGAGTGAAACTAAATGACTGGCGAGGCGTCGGTCGAATACCTCGTCTTGAGGGTCGAGCACAAGGAATATTAGGTCGAATCTGGAATCAAAATATAACTTAATGATTCACTTTATAAAAATCCGAGGATTTTTTTCACACACGGCCAATCTGATTCCAAACTAAGCAGAGCTTGTGCTATAGTGACCAGGTAGCTGATATAATACATATATTACATTTAAATAAATATTTATATTGACACAAGACAAACAGACATGCAATTTTTCTTGTTTGGGAATCGAACACAGATCTTTAATGTCAGGATAGCTACCTACCAACTGTCAGTAAATACAATAAAATGTAAATATCTATTAAATACACTATTTATTTTTTGAGTTTTAACGAAAAATCTTAAATTTATCAAAATGCGAACCAGATAGAAATGAAGTCACTACAATTGTACTAATATTATTTAAATAAAATAAAACTTAATCTCTTTGAGAATCGGCAGATGAATTTTGACACACCCACCTATTATATTCTGGACTAACACAGTTACTTTGTATCACAGGTTTCAAAGCTGATATAATGACATACGTGATGCCTCAGTTGGGAATGCACCGACTCACGATCATGAGGGTGCAGAATCAAATCCCTGGCCCGTACCTCTGAGTTTATAAAAACTTACGTACGGATTCACAACACTGGCTTTCGGTGAAGGAAAACATCGTGAGGAAACCTGCATGCTCGAGATGTCACAATTTAATTAAAGGCATGTGAAGTCCGCCCATCCGCACTAGGCCCGCGTGGTGGACTATGGCCTGCACCCCCTCGTTGTTAGGGGAGGCTCGAGCTCCTCGGTGAGCTGATAATGATGATTATGACATACTATAATATTATTTCCACACAATAATCTACTTATACACACCTAGACATGAGTGTATGAGGCAGCTGTACATTCTCTACGATAGTTTTGTTCTTGTTCCACTGCGACTCGGCCGGGTTGGCAGCGGCAAGTATGGAAGTGCGCGCGTTTAACTGACAGATTATACCGGCTTTAGCGATCGACAGCGTCTGTTGTTCCATCACCTGCAATGTGATAAACAACTTTATTACTTGTGACATAAGGTTCAGTTTCTTTGCAACAGTATATCTGGGAGACATAAGAAAATAATAGTGACTAGTGACTTATTGTAAGTTGTAAGAGTCCTGGGACTTGTTGAAATAATTTCATCTTTTAATAAAAATAAAACCACCACAAGGAAGAGCTGCTAATAAGATCAGCCTTCAGCCCACGCGAAACAAGATCCGCCGGATTCTGTTTCGACAGTACATAGTTCCACAAATAGATAATAGTGAATGCAATGACTTAATCTTATTTAGTGTCTGAAGGTATTTTTATGTCAAATATCATAAAAATGATGAGTGCATTATAAGATTTAACTGCATCATCAAATATTGGCATGTTTATATATTTTGACTAACTTCAGTTTAATATTTTATCTCAAAGAACATAATCCTATTAATAAATTTGAAGGTTTGTGAAGATGCATGGTTGTTTCTAAATCAGGATGAAATTTGGCAAATAAAACATAGGCTACTTTTTATCTCAATATGACTATACTATGATCTCCCAGAAACGCAGGTAAAAACGCGGGCAACCACAGTCTTACTTCATAACACTAAATTCGAAAGCATGCTCTTTATTGATTAATACCTCGTGTAGAACACTGCGCGTAGAGTCATTCATCTTGTCAAACTCGTCTATGCAGCAAATACCGTTGTCAGCCAGTACCAATGCACCACTGAAAGCAGAAAATAGTTTTTTTTTACATACATTTTTCAAATAGTTATTATGTCCAATTCCTTATTTATTTAGTTGCGAAAAAGAGGAATATCTGGTACAGCTGAAAAGCAGTATTAAGGCCCAATGTGGTCTAGAAGTAAATTTGAGTTGGCATGTCTACCATATCACACATTGAAATAAATCCGAATTTGTAGCATATATATATGTAGGTATATGTATAGTAGACTAACATGCCATAACCATATTAAGTTAAAATATCATAGTTCTACATGCGGACTATCTGATTCTAAACTAAAAAGAACTGTTAAATTTGGAAACCAGGTAACTTTTATACAATATAATATATTTCTTTTATGTATATGTATTATTGACCACTTTTAAATGCGGTGGGTATGCATCATTACTGTTATATAAAAATCTTTCTTTAATAAAGCTTTCTTCAATACCGAGAAATATGAGGTTTTAGGAATATAATACTGTGGTTTCTACAAGATCTATATTTTCGTTCTTAATTCTAATACATGTTGATGCATTTGGTTTTCTTCTCATTTAGAAGAAGATAATTTACAGTAAACTAATATACCACATCTGAGAGAGCATTGTTCAGTTCGTCATAATTGATTTCATGCCGTTTTACTTTGTAAAGAAATCAAGTATCATCAGCGAACAATACAATCTCATTTTTTTTTCTCAACAAGGTAGGTCAATTATATATATCAAGAAAAGGAAAGGACCTAAGATCGAGCCTTGAGGGACGCCCATAGCAACAGTTGATCCAGGGGACACCTTTCCATTTATATTAACTCTCTGAATTATATTACTAAGGTATGAATTTATAACACAGAATGCTTGATTTCTTATACCTTAGCGACTTACCTTCCTGATTAACAGTTCATGCTGGACACAGTCAAAGGCCTTGACATGCACAGAAATGTAGACAAATATTTGTCCTGGGTGTAAAACTTATCCACAACAATAAAGTCAGGGTGGGCACTAAATATCTACACTAATACTATAAAGAGGAAAGTTTATATCGTTTTTTTTTTGTTTGTTTGCATTGAATAGGCTCCGAAACTACTTAACCAATTTGAAAAATTCTTTCACTGCTGGGAAGCTACACTATCTCTGGTGAAAATAGGTTTAGCGCGAGCACCCAGCGGAGCAGCTGAGACTTGCTCGTGCCCGGGTCGCCTCGCCGCATAGCAGGATGTTGTAGGTACTCACGTCTGCAACACCAGCTGCCTCGTGTCGGGGTCCTTGGTGACGTAGGCGGTGAGTCCGACGGCGGAGGAGCCGCGGCCCGACGTGTACTGCGCGCGCGGGACCAGCGCGTGCACCCAGCGGAGCAGCTGAGACTTGCTCGTGCCCGGGTCGCCTCGCCGCATAGCAGGATGTTGTAGGTACTCACGTCTGCAACACCAGCTGCCTCGTGTCGGGGTCCTTGGTGACGTAGGCGGTGAGTCCGACGGCGGAGGAGCCGCGGCCCGACGTGTACTGCGCGCGCGGGACCAGCGCGTGCACCCAGCGGAGCAGCTGAGACTTGCTCGTGCCCGGGTCGCCTCGCCGCATAGCAGGATGTTGTAGGTACTCACGTCTGCAACACCAGCTGCCTCGTGTCGGGGTCCTTGGTGACGTAGGCGGTGAGTCCGACGGCGGAGGAGCCGCGGCCCGACGTGTACTGCGCGCGCGGGACCAGCGCGTGCACCCAGCGGAGCAGCTGAGACTTGCTCGTGCCCGGGTCGCCTCGCCGCATAGCAGGATGTTGTAGGTACTCACGTCTGCAACACCAGCTGCCTCGTGTCGGGGTCCTTGGTGACGTAGGCGGTGAGTCCGACGGCGGAGGAGCCGCGGCCCGACGTGTACTGCGCGCGCGGGACCAGCGCGTGCACCCAGCGGAGCAGCTGAGACTTGCTCGTGCCCGGGTCGCCTCGCCGCATAGCAGGATGTTGTAGGTACTCACGTCTGCAACACCAGCTGCCTCGTGTCGGGGTCCTTGGTGACGTAGGCGGTGAGTCCGACGGCGGAGGAGCCGCGGCCCGACGTGTACTGCGCGCGCGGGACCAGCGCGTGCACCCAGCGGAGCAGCTGAGACTTGCTCGTGCCCGGGTCGCCTCGCCGCATAGCAGGATGTTGTAGGTACTCACGTCTGCAACACCAGCTGCCTCGTGTCGGGGTCCTTGGTGACGTAGGCGGTGAGTCCGACGGCGGAGGAGCCGCGGCCCGACGTGTACTGCGCGCGCGGGACCAGCGCGTGCACCCAGCGGAGCAGCTGAGACTTGCTCGTGCCCGGGTCGCCTCGCCGCATAGCAGGATGTTGTAGGTACTCACGTCTGCAACACCAGCTGCCTCGTGTCGGGGTCCTTGGTGACGTAGGCGGTGAGTCCGACGGCGGAGGAGCCGCGGCCCGACGTGTACTGCGCGCGCGGGACCAGCGCGTGCACCCAGCGGAGCAGCTGAGACTTGCTCGTGCCCGGGTCGCCTCGCCGCATAGCAGGATGTTGTAGGTACTCACGTCTGCAACACCAGCTGCCTCGTGTCGGGGTCCTTGGTGACGTAGGCGGTGAGTCCGACGGCGGAGGAGCCGCGGCCCGACGTGTACTGCGCGCGCGGGACCAGCGCGTGCACCCAGCGGAGCAGCTGAGACTTGCTCGTACCCGGGTCTCCGCATAGAAGGATGTTGATCTCCGATCTGCTCATTGGATTAATGGGACGGATTGTGAATTTGTCATTTGTAAAGATTGCTGTATCCTACTTTATTAATGTTTAGCGGCCCCCCGCGGTTTCAGCCGCGTACCCGGGAGATCTTCAGTTTTACCGGGATAAAAAGAACCTTATGTCCTTTCACAGGCTCTAGACTATCTGTGTACCAAATTTCAGTAGTAGATCATTAGTTTTAATGTGAAAGCGAGACAGAGTTACTTTCGAATTTATAATACACTAGACACAAAAAGTTATGGGAGATAAATAAATTTCGAAATTTTTGGCTGATTTTCAACGAGCTGTAACTCTGAGGAAAATAATAGCACAGCAAAAAAAAGAAAACTAAATTGTAGTTTCAAGTGTCTAGTTTTCAGATACGGCCATGAATTTTTTGTATCAATTTGGGTGTGGAGAAATTCTAAGGAACTACTAACGAAAAACAAATGTAATTTTTTTGTCATTTAAAATAAGGTCTATGGCCTTCGTCAGTCAAACCAAAAAAGTACTTTTTAACTTTGACGTTCAATAACTCTGGGAATAATGATCGTATAAGAAATCGAAGAAGAGTTTTGAAAACTGCACAATATTCTCTATAAGAAAAAGTGAATGGCTTTTGTCGAAAACATTTTTATTGAATTGAAAACTTTTACTGAAAAAAAGGCAAAAATGAAGGATATTTAAATAAATTCGTATAACTTTGGATAGAAAGTTATGAGGTAACAAACAAAAAAAAATACCAGTCGAATTGAGAACCTCCCCCTTTTTTTGAAGTCGTTTAAAAAGGGATGAATGAAGGATATCGTTGGTATTTTTTAACCTTAAGTGTCCCGGAAAATCTCTGAAAAATTCAAAGCGCTGCAATTCTTTATCAATGAAAAAGAGCGGTTTATTTCATAAAATTCTGATATATATATTTTTTTATTTTCCTTTTTTTCTCGGCTTTGCGTGTGAGAGTCCAACTGTAGCTGCTGAAGGGTCTGCACGTATACAGGTCACAATTCAGTACCGCGTATTGCCTCTGTTTTGGATCACTGCTTGTAGGCGCTCATGTTGACACATAAATCGATATTTTTCTATCCGAATTGTTTTACATAAGCCAATTTACAACAGAGACAAAAACTTTGCATTTTGTTTTCCTTGGTAGTCCTTAGAATTTCTCCAGACCCAAACACATCGAGCATGTAACCAATAGAGTAGAACTGTTAACAGTTTTGTTAGAAAACAAAATACGCCAAAACGCTGCGCCGGCCCCTGTGTTCTGATTGGCCGACTCAAGGTCAAGTGTTGCACTAGACGTACACACAGGTCTCTTATTGGTCGAGTACTGTTTTAGTTCGAGCGTGGTTTGTTAGTTATACCAGTTATACGTGACAAATCATTGATGCGTTGCTAAACAAATGGCTCACTATTGCTACTCTATTGGTTACATGCTCGATGCCCAAACATGATACATAAAATTCATGGTCGTATCTGAAAAGTAGACACTTGAAGTTACAATTTGTTTTTTTTTTTTTTGCTCTGCGATTATTTTCCTCTGAGTTACAGCTCGTTGAAAATCAGCCAAAAATTTCGTAATTTATTTATCTAACTAACTTTTTGTGCCTAGTGTATTAGTTAGGATTTTTGTCGCTTCCAGTCCCGAGGACGGAATTTATTTGAATTTTGAGCTAATCAAATGCTTATATAAACTTATACAAAGTATCCTACCAAATAAAATTTATGTTGTGGTAATATAAAAGGACCGTTTAGATATATTGATGTACCAAATGAGACATTGTGCGACAAGACCCTTGTGAAAATGCATAAATTATACTATTCTATTTCATCGTCTAATGCTAATATTATATTCTGTTCAGTCAGTTAGGGTAGTTTATTTTATTTTGATGTTATTTACACTAGAACTAGATGGCGTTGTGCCTTTTTCTTACAAGCTATGGTTTCGTTCTCAGAAAAATATATAAAGAATTAACCATTTGTTTACAATTGAGTTATTGCGAGATTAAACAACCATCTCACCTACGAACGTTCGTTTTTTTTTGGGAGGACCTTTAATAGGCGGGAACATGGTCCTCCCGAGCCGGAAACGCGAAGATAGATAGGTAGATAAAATCTCGGAAGTTGAGTCGTGTGTTGTGCGTGAAGTAGTGTGCCATCTTTATTGAACTTTGTAAATATGACATTGACTCTGTAAAGTATTGCCAATGCAGAAAGAAGAAATATTACGTACAAAATTAAATCAAAAATATATCGAGAAACTTTTAAAATTTAAAAATACAAAAATGAGCGCGTCCGATAGTTCGGAAACCTTTCACGATACGAACAAACTAAATAGTCTTCAGTTGGTGTTAAGTAAGCAGATAGAAAAGGCGCATTCCAATTTTAAAAAATCACCGAAAGATCGCCTAACATGGAACTACATTCAAACTAAGCTGAAATTACTCAATGATTATTGGAAAACATACAAAAAAAACCATAATAAAATCCTAAGAAGTGAAGATTCGAAGTTCGTGCAAGATGATACCTATTTGAATTCGTATTTTGAAGTTGAAGAGAATTATGCAGTAGCCAGAGATTTGATGTTGATGAAACTTTCCGAAGCTTCTCCACCTCCGCAACAGCATACTGAGTCCAAAACCAACTGTTCATCTCAAGAAGTCTCTATTGCGTCCGTTCAACAAATAAAATTACCTCGAATTCAAATCCCATCCTTTGACGGACAATACACCGATTGGTTATCATTCCACGATCATTTTGTTTCATTAGTTCACCAAAATAAAACCATAAGTAATGTAAATAAATTACATCTCCTGAAACAAAGTTTAAAGGGCGAAGCTGCCATCCTCCTTAAGAATATTATTATAACAGAAAACAACTACGAACCTGCATGGTCAAAACTGAAGAAAAGATACAGTAACAAAAGAGTGATTGTCAATTCATACTTTCAAAAGCTTATGTCAATGAAAAATATTTTTATTGAAAACACAAATGCTCTTAAGAATTTAATCGATAGTACAACAGATTGTCTCAGTGGATTAAACGGTATTGGAGTGAATACGGAAACATGGGATCCAATCATTATTTATCTGGTTTCTAGTAAACTGGATAACGAGTCACTCAGATACTGGGAAGAAAACATTAGCCGCAGCTGTGAGGATAACTTGCCCACATACACAATGCTTATGGATTTCTTAGAGACAAGAGTTAGAGCATTGGAAGGAGTTCAGTCAGCTCAAGGAAACAACACACGCACGACGAAACATATTCCAGAAAAGAAGGTTTTTTACAATAGGCCTAAAGAAGGTGCCTTATCTTGTGTACTATGTGGTGAAGATCATTACATCTACAAATGTGATAAGTTCATAGAGATGCCTGTGGAAGAGAAAAAGATATGTATTGAGAATAAAAATCTTTGCTTTAATTGCTTAATACCTTACCATAGTGTGAAAACCTGTAGACAAAAGACAAGATGTCGCATTTGTGGAAGACGTCACCATACACTCATACATACTGAAAGTTACAAGATGAAGACTCCCGAAAAAGACGAACAACAAGATACTACACGAGGAGATAGCAATACTTCACGAGAGAGAGAGAACAATAATAATGTGGCTTCACATTTCGCAACAGAATCCGAGTTTACCCAAGCAACACAAGTTTTATTAGCGACGGCATTAGTCAAAGTTGAAGCACAAAATGGCCGCACCTTACAGTTACGAGCATTGATCGACCAAGGATCCGAGGGATCATTCATAACAGAAGCTGCAACACAGATTCTTGGTTTAGAGAAAAACACAATCAATGGCTCTATCAGTGGACTTGGGAACAATATTGTGATGCGTACTAAGCATTCTGTGGCCTTCACGTTATGTTCAAGATACAACACAGATAAGTTTCCTGTCAACGCGTATGTCTCAAAATCACTAACACGTTTACTGCCTTCAAAACAAGTCGATAGAAATTTGGATCATTTACACGGTCTAGTATTGGCTGACCCAGAATACTGGAAACCTGCAAAGGTAGATTTGCTCTTAGGAGCCGAGGTATATAGCAAAATTATGCTCAATGGCGTGATATCTGGATCACCAAGTTGTCCATTGGCTCAAAGAACGAGGCTTGGTTGGATTTTATCCGGAGGAGTTTGTTCTACAAATAATTAGAGTCAGAAGGAGTATTTACACAATCTAAGATGACAGAAGGAGATATACAATGTGAGAAGATATACAAGGAAACACACACAAGAGATAGTGAAGGAAGATACTTACTAGAGATACCATTCAAGGATAAGAATTTAGATTATGGAGACACAAAATCAATTGCAGAGAAGAGGTTAATACAACTTGAATGACGCTTAAATAAAGATGAAGAGCTACAAAAATAATACACGAAGGTTTTAATGGAATATCCTAAGGTCGGGCATATCGAGGAGATAGACACAAAGAGATACACACCAAAACACAAGTTTTATATGCCCCATCTTCCTGTAATAAGGCGAGACAAAAAGACTTCGAAAGTAAGAGTAGTTTTTAATGCGTCATGTAAACAACTGAAAGAGAACCCCACAGATTTAGAAAAGAAAAAAATACAAGATTACAGTAATGACTAATACAAAAATGAAACCAAAGGAGAAACAAATAAATGGAGTTGAAAATAATGAAGCTAGAGAAAGATGTATTAAGTTATGCCAATGACAAGAGTATGAGAAAGAAAAAGGAAGAATCTTACTTAGAGAAAATGTACACCATGATAGTTGAATTCGTACATAGAGAAGAGAGAATACTCTACAGTCCGAAACACAACCCTGACATAATGGCGACAGTAACATCCGAAATCAAAACTGTGAAATGTAAAATTCTGTTTTTTAAGAGACCAATCGCCAAGATTGTCTTCCAGTAGATTATACATGTAATGTTACTTTTATGTAAGGACATCAAGATGTCCTTGGCGGGCGGTATGTTCAGTCAGTTAGGGTAGTTTATTTTATTTTGATGTTATTTACACTAGAACTAGATGGCGTTGTGCCTTTTTCTTACAAGCTATGGTTTCGTTCTCAGAAAAATATATAAAGAATTAACCATTTGTTTACAATTGAGTTATTGCGAGATTAAACAACCATCTCACCTACGAACGTTCGTTTTTTTTTGGGAGGACCTTTAATAGGCGGGAACATATTCTATTAGCATTAGACGATGATACAGGCAGGATTTTTGATTAGCTATTATTTTTAATTATTATTATTCTTTTTTTTTATGTAATAGAATTTTTAACATGTAACTTCCCCCTGTTGTTGTTAATTTTTTCAGGGTAATGCTTGTGGGTCGCCCGCGATACAGGTTTATCCTAGTGCGGGGGCCATTGATTTAATTAATGTGTAAATATTATTTTTAAATAAATTTATTTGAATTTGAATTCTGAACATAAAATTTGTTTAATAAAAATTGTATAGTAGTCTTATTAGACTAACAGACATTGATATATGAAAGCAAAGGACAGAACGACGACTGAACAACTATTAACCTATATATTAATTCCTATATAGGTATTACATTCATTAACAATACCTGAAATGAGTTCTTCCAGCTGCGTTAAAGTTCTTCTTAGTGCCGCCTAGCAACTGCAGTAAAACTCCTTTCTTGATATCCAAGTTTTCATATATAGAGGGAGCGATGGCTCTCGCGAGACGCTCATAACTATCGGACTGAGCCGCTAGTTCTTTGAATAGTTCCACTCTTTCAGGTGGGAAGAGATGCTCTTTGCTGTGTAGAATAAGTATATTTTTAAGAATATCTATTGTCTTTGAGATTGTTTTTTATATACCAACTGTAAATACATTTGAAGAGGTTGGCAAGTAGTCAAATATACAGATATCATATTTTTGCATATTCAGTAAATTAAATGGATTATATTGTGGGTGTTTTTTCTATGCGTTCTACCAGCATTATGCTCGGTAGGGATTATTTTGTGGCAGATATATTTTTGTTGTTAAAGTATGTTTATATTGATACTATAACAATAAAATTTCATTAAATGGAAAAAAAAATCACTCATTATTACTGTTCAAGGGTCGCAGGAACCTAAGGGATCCAGGCATCGTTCGATCGTTCGAGAATGTTCAGCAGTGGATGTTCTATGGCTGATATGATGATGATTGCTGTGTTATATAATCTGTATACTTAGTTACCATATAATGATTTCACGCAAAAACCAAGAAACCTCTAATTAATTAGCATTAAACACACCCTTCTTCAGTTTCCAACAGCCTATCATTATGCACTTTCTTATAATGCAAGGCGTCTATATGTGTCTTGTGCAATGCTTTAAGCGTGGCCTTCCTCGGGTGTACAGTCGCAGGCGCGGCTCGGAACACGCCAGTGATGGAGACTCGTTCGCCGGCGCCTACGCCCTCTACTAGGGCTCCGTGGGCCATCACGCTAACCGTCGCTGGAGTACGACCCGCTGGCATGTCATCTGTGGTAAACAATTTATATAAAGCAGGTAGAAATGTTAATGACCTATAATAGTCGCGTCAATGAATACACAAAACAGGCAATGTTCGGAAGAACAACTCCGATTTTGATGATTTTTTTGTAAAAAGTTTGATTTGTTATATTATTTGATATCAGAAACCTACTGAAACGGGGAAAAAAATTTATATTGTTTGAAAACATATCTACTGTACTATATTTGTATAAAAAAATGAGTTTGGTCTCATTTTTTGGCGAAAATGCTACGTGTAGGTATTAATTTTATAATAAAAAAAAGTTTTTAACAATAATTTTTATTTACACTAGTTGACCCGCGCAACTTCGTTAGCGTCACTGGCCCGTTTTTGCATCATTTTTGATTGATGCTCCGCTCCTCTTCGTTGTAGCGTGATGATATATAAATGGGCTATCTAACACTGAAAGAATCTGATAGAAAAATAACTATAGCAGTGACTAACCAGGTGACTCCTGCAGCTTGACCAGCTGTTTATCAGTGAAGTGTGACCGGTTGTGTATGAGCTGGAAGCAGTGGGCAGTGTTGCAATGGGAACAGTGGGCCGGCTCGGGAACACGACCTCGCTCCAACTCGGCCGTGGCGGGCGCACCGCATACTGCACACCTGGAAATTCACAATTTAAAGTTAATTCTTACCTTGGATACCAGAACTTTCAGCACTCTTTTTATATCTTAACAATAATTATGACCTAGCTACTAACTGAATATGTCTGTTTGTTCTGTGTCTGAATGTAAACATCTATATAAGTATGTATTTAAAACGTATGAAGTATATCAGGTATCTGGTTACCATAATACAAGCTCACTTTGCAGCTTACTTTGGGATCAGATTGGCCGTGTGTGAAAAATGACCCAGGATATAAAAAATAAAATAAAATAATAAATACATTTAGCAAAATAATACTAACTTGAAGTGTGCCTCGCGCATCTCCGGAACGATGCCCGAAGTTCGAATCACCATGCCGGATAGTGTCACCAACTGATCTATATCTGTGGATTAAAATAACAAATTTACAGATTACAAGTTCCTATAAATAGGTTGTTAATGCGAAACTTTGTAAGAATGTGTGGATGTATGTTTGTTACAAAAACTACAGAACTGATTGGAATGAAATTTGGAACACAGATAGTACATAATTATACTACAGTGAAGTACTACATCGTAGTACAACAGATAAAACATAATATATTTCTTAAGTTAATAGGCAATTTTTTATCCTAGGAAACTTAAAGATGCCCCCGGGAACGCATGCGAAGCCGCAGCGAACCACGAGTGTTTCAGATAGAAACATACAGATAACAAATCTAATATATAAAATTCTAGCGTCGCGGAGTTTGTGGTAAAACTCCTCCGAAACGGCTTGACCGATTCTCATGAAATTTTGTATCCATATTCAGTAGGTCTGAGAATCGGACAACATCTATTTTTCACCCCCTTAAATGTTAAGGGTAATCCACCCCAAAAATTTTTTTTTTCAATTTTTGAAAAAAACATTTTTTTAAATTTTTTTATGATACAGCATTAGTAAATACATATAACCCTGAATTTTCAACCCTTTACAATCATCCCCTATTTTACCATCGCGAATTTTATTTTTTAATTTCATTTTTTTTTCTCAATTCAATTTGATCTTCCGCCTTCACCGGTCGATAACCGATCAACGATCAATCGATCAGTTATGATAAAAATAATTAAATATTATTTAGTTCAATAATAATAAAAAAATACAGATATTTTGAAAATAGATACATATCTAATCATACATATATTAAGTCACTGTTTTTTACCAATACACTGATGGAAGGATTTATTAACTATTAATATTTTAATTTCTTTGAAGACAATTAAAATAAATATTTATTTGGGGATAAAGTACATTTATAACATTTATTAATAGTTAATGTAAAATTAAATAAATCGTATTTAATAAACTGATAGTTACAATATGAATAATTATTTTTTATATTTAGATAACTAGCCAGAATTGTAATTTAAAATATATTCTCTACATTAATAAACATTAATTTATTACCCTAAATAAAGCATTATTTTATTGTTTTCGATAAACGCTTTCGATTATAAGTACATCCCCGAACACTTATAGTAGATAATTATTTTTAATGAACTAAAAAAATGTTTCCTACAAATAATATACATGGCAAAACAACGTCTGCCGGGTCAGCTATAGGTATATGTAAAACATAGTCCGTTTTGTCCGTCTGAACGCGATGAACACAAAAACTACTAAACAGATTTCCATCCGGTTTTCACCGAGTTAAGGAGTATTTCATGGGGAAGGTTTTTGTGTATAATACATCAATTTGGACTCGGTAGGTGGCGCTGGTGGGCAGAACGAAGTCTGCCGGGTCCGCTAGTTATTATATAAATATTACTTATACTTATAGGTACCTTCAGGGTTCAGGTCCCTCATATTTCTTTGAGGAGCGTTAAAAGGACGCACTTGAATCTGATGTTCCAGCACAGCTGCTGGATATTTCTCGAAGAACAACTCATTGACTGCTGCATCAAATGCTGGTACTACCTGCAGGCCAATTTGAACTCAATTTACATACCTATAAAGTAGTCTTTACTTATATAAAATCTTTGCTTACACAACTAAAGTGAAATGAACTTTATTGACATTAAAATATAGTGTAAATTTGTTTGAGATTATGACATCTTACCTCTTGTGGATAGCATACAAGTTGCCTGTGAAGTTTTGGATCAAAAATATTCACATGTTCACAATCGACGTCCAGAAATGGCTCTTCCAATGTGTTAATCTGAAAATGAACCAGTGATCATTTTAGGAAACCTTAATTTATGGGAATTATTGATAAATGTATCTATATATCTGTTCATGGTATTAATATAGATGAAGGTAAACTTTTGTAAAAGCAAGAATGTGCGGTAAGCAAGTACAGCAACATAGCTTCCAATTACATTATTATTCATCACTGATTTCGTCTCCATGATTTCGCCTGCGTTCCCCAAAAGAAAAAATAAGTCTTTTTTTTTATACCACAATGGTGGCAAACAGGCATACAGTCCGCCTGATGGAAAGCGGTTACCGCAGCCTATGGACGCTAGCAACACTAGGGGCGTTACTCACGCGTTGCCGACCCTGAAGTTCATGTTTCTTTTCATTTTACAGCCTTTGTAGGTAGCAATTTTAATCAAATTCTGTTCACTGACCGACCAACAGACATACAGACAAAGTAACACAATAACTTAGATAGCTTAAACAACATACCTCTTCAAGTTTAAGTTCATACAACGGTTCGTTAGTGAGGGCGGTGGGTTCGACAAACCTCTGTATGAATTTAATGAACTTCTCACGGCATTCGGCGATCGCCACGTCAGTCCCCCAGACTACTAATTGAGGCTCGCCTGATGTTGGGTCCGCTGGTGCATCCTCTACCTGGTAAGGGACAAACTCTATATTTTATTGATATTTTCATAATGATTGATGAGAAATAAAAGGTCTTAAAGAGAATTTGTATGAAATGTTTTAGCTAGCTTTCTATTAGTGAAGGAATTATCCAGATCGGTCTAGTAGTTTCGGAGCCTTTTCATAACAGACAATAAGAAAAATCTCCTCTTTAAAAAATAGTATAGATTACCTCCTTTTCGAAACGACAAATAACTTCATAAATAAACCATTTGACACTGACAAAACACAAAAAACGAAAAGTCAAAAATCCAAACATGAACTAAACTAACAAACTTTAGAACCTTTACAAAATGTGTGACTCAAACTGTGAACCATTGAAAACTGAGTTCCAACCGGCTTTCCAGCCAAAGTTTGAGTCACAGGCAAGCATCACTACTAAGTCATCAATACTTAGCAGCTGCAGGATATGTCTGTCGTCTATCTTCGAGGCAGCCGCGCTGACATGCGGTCATAAGTTCTGCGAGAAGTGCCTGAACCAGTACTGGCGGATATGGGACAAGCCAGACTTTATAATATGCCCGCTATGCCGTGCCTGTGCTTTTAACATCAATTTTGCTAAGGTCGGTTTTTTGAATATCACTTATTTTTATTATCATGAAAGGCTTTGGACATGTTGAAGATGATGATTTTATAGCATCATAACGAGTATAAAGTTACTTTCATAAAACAAATTGTGACTATTTATAAGTGCCTGTTTCGGGCTTATTTGAATAAAAATATTTGAAATGCTAGTCAAAAATATATTTGTAGAAGAATCTAAAGATATTCAACCAACAGTGTTTATTGACTTGGTTCAAAATAGTTAAAGAAAATTACTTTATAATATTTATATTGTACTTAATTTTAAGAAATATACCTATACATGTGAAATTTTTGTTACAGAAAAAAGGTAAATCATCCACAGAGGACTTCCGCAAAACCTTCAATCCAGTTGTCGAAAAACAGAGTATTTTACACAATATCACAACACTAAGCCTCAAAATAGGTATAATGATGCCTATACTGTACTTTGTAATCAAATGGTTGAAACAGCCTATTATTAATTTGTTAACAATAATGTTTAAGTTAGAGTTTACAGATATTCAATATTAAATAATAGCAGCTTGTATTAATGTACTATGACATGAAAAATAAATTTATTACAAATTGTTTATGTGGCTCTTTAATTTTGATCTATAAAATTGTTACTCCTGTAAAGTCTATAGAGTTTCAGGAATTAATTTGTGAGAAGATTTAAACTAGTAAATTAACATTTTTAGAATCTATTTAATGTTATAATACTGATCTAGTACATGTTCTATAGATATGAGATATAAATATGTTTTTTTTATGATTAAGTTTATGATTATCTACAGCCTTAGGTCAAACATTTGCCTTGGATATACTTCTGTCTTTAAGTTGAAGCCAAGTGTAGACTATTATAAATAGTTAAAACTCAATAATAACAACATTTTTACTTACTCTTCTAGTAGGTGTAGGGGCAGGGACATTAGGACCAACTTGGTGTCCCCTCAGGTCAGCTCTCTGCCGTGCCGGTGTCATTGCACCTCGCATTAGTGACCGAGGAGTACTCAATGAGCTTGGAGTGCCATAGTTTAGTGGAGAGCTCATGTCTATATCTGTGCCTAAAGATTAAGTTAGTAGATTAATTGTAGGCCCTTCAAAATCACAAGCAGGTTCTAGTTTTTGAAAGATTCAGTTTTAAATGCAATACATACCTATTGGACTGGATGCTAGGGCACGAGCTGGTGATGTTCCAGGGGCCTGAGGCCTAGGTGTGCGAGGTGTCCCCAATGGGGTCCCAGGGGTTCCATCTATAAATCCAATTTATATGTTTATCAAAATACCAATGCATGACTTTGGGATATTCAAAAGTTTTGTATGAGTCTACATAGCTACAATTATCGGTCACTGGTGAGTTGCAAAGACAGCAGCAAGAAGGTACCAAGCAATAACAAAGGATGGGTAGATCCTGTTCTAAATAGATATTCAGTTAAGCCGGTTGAGTTTGATTTATTCCATCTGTGCTATACATAGAAATATTCGTTTGATATGTATTTAAATAGTAGTTTAAATGTTTAGTACACTGCTACCTAAATAAGATAAACACTATAATTAACCTTTCGAAGGAGTTCCGGTAGATCTCTGTGGAGTTTCAGGAACAACCAGTTGTTGCGAGGAACGCGTTCTACGCGATGGGGTTGCGCCTTCTGAAGATGCGCGTGATGACGGTCGTTTAGACGGCGTAGACATTGTTCTGTTTAGTCTTTATGACAATAATATTCACTATTTAACACACAATAATCATATAAACGTCTCCGATTGAGAGGTTAACTTTTTGTTGATTGTTAGGATTGTTGGCGCGAAATATTGACAGTTAATTTGACATAAAATAGATGTCAAAAAATGTTTAAGCTGCGTTCATAAAGATGTGTAATAGATTCTTCATTTAATGTTTACGAATCCCTTATTTATATTTCGTGTCTCGATATTCATAATAATTAGTAGTTGTATTATCATTCTAAAAGCAATCATAGGGAGACATAAAATGTACAATGCATTAGGTTAAATAAAATACAGAACATCTTCATCTCCACATATATTTCTCTCTTCTACGACCTTACATGATCCTGTGTCAATATTATCTCTAATATAGCAATGGATAAGTAAGCCTGATTAATTTATTGTTCCTGGATTGAATAAATCGATAGATTACAAATAATACAATATTTACGATAGTTTACGATTAAAGCTCTACGGCTGTCAATTAGCCATAGACAACGAAAACGCTTTTTTGTAATCAATTGATCGTTCATTCACCGCTGATGTTTTCATGGTGTTATTTTGTGATAAATAAAAATAAACGAATAATTGTGGAATATAAGCAATCGTGAAGATCAGCAGTATCAAGAACTAGTGCAATATTATAAACGGTACCTGCTTTGTATCTTAAAAATGTCGCGAAGCATTTGAAAAGCTATCTTTGTGTAAATCTACCTGCATTGGACTACAAATAATACTTGAATAAATTTGTCGGTGACGGAACTAAATATGAAGTTTTCAGATAAATAGACTAATGGATAGTTGCTACGCATGGTTGCGTCGTACATATGTACGGTTGTGTATCAGCAGTTCCGCAGAATTTGAAGTTATTTCGGTAAGTTGGGGGGTAGGCACGTAGATAGTGATGAATCATTATATCTCACGCACGCAAAGCTTTTGTGATGTATCTAACTAAGGGAGGATCTCGAAGAATATATATTTTATCTTAATTATTTTTTTAAATATTATATTTTATAGTTTAAAATGTTCACGCGACTATCGACAGTATTGTACTTACGTAAAGAGGACAATAGCACGCATGAATACGTTGTTGAGATCATTGTACTTTTATTCTCATTAGAATCGTCGAGGTTAATTTGTTAACTTACCTTTATATTACTACATTATATGAATAACAAGAGAAAAAATATATAAATCCAAACAGACACTAAGTTTTTGTTTGTTATTTTTTAACATTATTCCTTCCAAGAAAGAAAAGGGTAGTACAAGTAGGAACTTGAAATAATGAGACTCTTTTCTTTCTTTCTCTCTTTCATTTATCTCATGAGGATTAAAATAAAAAATCTTCAGTAAAATTCAGACAAGACTTTGCATGCCATGTTATCAAAATTCCTTTATAAAAAGTTCCAAAAACTTATATAAAGTTATAGATGAAGTAATTTAGTAAACAGTCTCACTTAACTTTGGATGTACCTCAGCTACATTTATATAAATAATAATTAATGTATACTAACAGCAACTAATGTATTGATTGATATGTTTGTTTTCAAAACAGGTTTTGTGTGACAAACCTACCAAACAACAAGAATATGAGAGCTATAAATATTTGTCTAATTAAATCGACAGGTTGTGATATTTTCCTCTTTCAATCTTGTTAATATTATCATTATTCATATTTACAACTTTAGCAAGCATTCACTTAAAAATAAGCAAGATCTATAAAGCTAAAACTAAAGCCGTTATTACTTTTTAGCCCACTGTATTAAGTAACATTTCCAATGTGTTCTAGATACACTATGGTTTAATAAATTTAACTCTATACTAGCAAGCATGAATACCTATAATGTAAGTCATAAGCTATCTAATTTCTTCTTTAAATTGATTAACCCACTTACTCATGTGCCTTGGGTCAAGCATCACACTCATCTACAATTTGTAATGTCTTATCACAACTTAAGTACCTACCTAAGTGCATCAACTATTAAATGTATTATTAACAAAAGGAGCTAGGTATTAGTCATATATATCTAAATTATTAGTGTAAATTATTAAAAATATTTTTCTATAAATGGTGTGTACATGAAAAAAAATTAGGAATTGTCTCCTATTTGGTGTGTTGCATAAACTCAAAATAAACAACTCTTGAAGATTAGTAAATATGTTTTATTTAATCAATAATTCATATAATATTTGGTACAGAAGGCATTTGAGAATGGTTTGATCCAAGCACACAAAAGTTTCTAAGATAAGTATTGTTTAAATAACTTCCATGTTTGAATCAAACAATTTATTATAATTTTAATATGGCATTTGGAACATGAGTTATAATAAAACTTATAAAAAGCCCATCAGGACCATCCTAGTTACCACTAACTTACCGTTACTTTGATTATGGAATCCAGTAAATAAGTACTGCATTATTTAAAAAAAACTCAAAACTGGCTTGTAATAGGAACATCAAAAACCAAACAAAGTATACAAGAAAAAAACCTTAAAGTTTTTTTATTTTAACAAATATCTGTGCCTCGAAGTGAGTTCCACACTTGTAAACGTTTGTAAATGTTACATTTCTTTTGCCTCTCGTGTCCCATCTCTAGATTGACCATGAGTTTTCAATCGGGTCTAGGTCCGATGGTTGAGAAGGCTACAGCACCATTCGCAGATTAGGTAGCTGTTAAATCCAAAGAGCAGCGGGTTGGGCAGTCTATTTCTCCGATTTCTTTTTCAGGATGTATCACTCTACCTGTGTACGGCTCCTCCTGATTCGATAACAGAATATGCTTTAAACTCTTGCGTGACCTCACGTGGACTCATGCGCTTGTGCCCCTCGCTGTCAATGCTAATTAATCCACAATATTTCCAGCCGGAATGTCTCTGTAATATAATAGCAAAACAATTAGCAAAATCTTATATTGTTATAGTTCCTTAGCCTCTGCTGTCCCTCCGTGGGTCGGTTCGTCTGTCATCAGGCTGTATTTCATGAACGAATTTGTAATAGGGCTATAATTTAAGGATTAAAATAGAGAATTCAACGGGCCGTTGTGTCAAAAAATGGGTTTCGCAAAAGAGGTTTATTTATACCTCTATTTGGCTAACTACAACGATTGAATAGGCGGGGAGAGCTTAATTCAGCTGATCCGATTTCCGCTTGTGAGCCAAAAAGTTTAGATCAGCACAAATCTCTTTTGTATCGTCTTGGCAGTCTTTTCAAACTCGGGGCATTGATCATGATAAAGTATGCTGATTGTACCATACGTTCCTGCGTAACATCTCGCAGTACAAGGACCGCTGTCACACACGTCATTCCGTTTTCAAATACAACGTCACCCAAAAACATCAAACAATCTTCGTCACAAGTTCATTATTCCTTTGTTTGACTCTAAAAATAAAAATAATAATTTCCACGACTGTGCTTGGCTTGAAGCCTTAAAAATGTTTATTAAACTTACGACTTTGTATTTAGGTTACGTTCAAGGTGAAAATTTTCCGAGAAACGTGTCGAAAACTTTACGATATACCGCCAGATCAATAGAAGTGTAGATTTGCTACTGGAATTAAGTTATCTTTAGTTACATTCAGCTTGTTGCATCTACGTATTTGACTCTCCCATTGTTTACTTTCGACTCTTCACAAGTGCCTTCACAAAGCAACCTTCCGAACCGAGCATTAGAGACGTGCCTGTGAAGGCCTATTTGAATTAATAAATTTATTTCATTTCATTTCTTCTAAGTATGAAACTGACTTCCGAACCTATAATATAGGTATGTTGCTTTATCATAAGTCCTTTTGTGTTTTCAATCCCTTATCTTCATAAATCTAAAATATCTAAATAGACAACATCTCTATCGTTTTTATCTTTCGTTTATAAAGATGAAGATGATGATGATTTCTTGAAGAATATCCTTTAATGTTAATGAAATTATGGGTCGTAAATGAAATATCCCATATATTATATACAGACAAATTGAGAACCTCCTCTTTTTATTAAGCCTTGTTAAAAACAAGGATTCGACTTTACCTATCTATTAGCCATGTATAAAAATGGCTGAAAAATTGTGAAGATTTCATAGAAAGAAAACTTAATAAAATAAAATAGACTCTAGACTAAAAGTTTATAATTCCGTCTTAATCAAACAAAGGCATCACATCGCTAGAACAACGCGAGCTCTCCTATTTATTTATTGATTTCTTCCACTCGATAACCGAGTAAGTTTATAGTAATCTCTTGAGTTAGGCGATGTTACAGGGGTTTACCCTCGAATTTCCGCATGCGTACTGCACTCCTTGGTCCCCTCAACTCCTGTCGTAATTACAACACACACACAACTATAAATACCGAATATTCTGGTGGTACGGGTCGAACGGCCGAGGGGTACGGGTTCGATGCCCGGGACGGCCAAGGTAATTTGTATATTTTATACCTAAAGTATCTTTGATAGAATTTGGGCCTAAGCTCGTCTCTTTGAGGGTAAAGGCGTGAAGTTTATTTTTGGTTGGTATTAGAAAACCACAATAGCATGCGCGTATAAATTGGTAGTATTGTATTAGTTTTATTGTATAAAGTTTTTATTTATTTTTTCTTCATCTTATATAAGTAGTACAGTATGCTTAAAAACTTGGAAACTTTGCCCCTATCGCAAATCCTACTTGTTTATTGTTATTTCCTTAAACCAACTTACGAGAAAGTTCGGACGGTCTTGCCGGACTCCGGATCTATTTTGATCTGTGCCCAATACTAGATACAGTATATCTAAATCAAATAAGTTTGCCAATAATTGTTGAGAAATAGGTTAATCAATTTTAGAGATACAGTAAATACCTTATTTTCGTAAACTTGAACTCAGTATTCACTTAAATGAATACAATAGAAAGATAAATTCCAAGATTCCTGTTACCTGTGATTGGTGTTAATCCGCCACGCGTATAATTTGCTTAAAAAAGTACAATCATAAGCCGAAAAACAATTAGGATGACCAAAAGAATTCTTCTTAAATCGTTTAATAGCCTCTTTGTTTAGTTGTTTCCGCTAGGTGCTTTGTCGAATACTTTTTGCTGACTAAACAATAGTGGTAGAAACAAAAGCGTGCGACTGCCTACATAGCAATGTTCGATGAAGCTGGTTTGTGCACTTTTGTATTATAGTGAGTTGAACTGGTAATGCACGGGTCCATTTGCAGGTAGATTTCTCCTAGTTATACCAGGGGCACTCAAAGCGTTAGTTATTTCTTTGTAATTTTTCTGAGGTAATAATGCGTGGTATTTTATTTTCGCGCATAATTTTGTTTATTTTTTTAATATGTACTTATTACTATTGCATCCATTACAATTGAATCCATGTGAATAGACATATATAGTGATAAATTAAAATTTATATGCAACATATATTAGGATTATTAGGAGGTGTTGTTCGATTTATTATGAAGAATGGATGAATGTTTGTGAGTAACTCAATCACATAAGCTGTTGTAAAGATTGGCATGTAACTTGGCACACAGATGGAATTTGATTTAGATTAACAGATCCGATAATATATTCCTCGAAAAAATTTACATTCCCGTAAGGTTGTCTATACTAATATTATAAATCTATACTAATATTATAAAGAGGAAAGATTTGTTTGTTTGTTTGTTTGTTTGTTTGTAATGAATAGGCTCCGAAACTACTGGACCGATTTCAAAAATTCTTTCACCTTTGGAAAGCTACATTATCCCCGAGTAACATAGGCTATATTTTATCCCTGTATTCCCACGGGAACGGGAACTACGCGGGTAAAACCGCGGGGAGGCAGCTAGTAGTTAAATAAGAAAGCTTATCTTAAAGGATTAAATAATGCACAATTGACTTAAATATAAATAGACTTTAATGTCTTTGTTACAAGGTTGAAAATTGAGATTGTGAATACTCTTTATACATAAAATCTTTGGTAACCAACCAACATCATTGTTTTTTTATTTATTTTTCTACAAAAAACCTTACTACTTATTGCAGAAAGTATAATTTTATTATTGTACCTCCTCCTTTAGTAAAATTGCCAGAAACACATTTATATTATTGTATGAGGGAGTATTGTTTGAGGACCGCTGCCCTTTCTATTATGAAGGGCTGAGCGCAGGGTGCTAGCACATTGTCGATACAGAGCCGACCTGAAAACTTATTGTTTCCAAAAACGGCACCATAAGTAATACACCAGCTTTATTTTTTCATTAGAAATGTACAAAACACATTTACCTGCCCAAATAAATGGTTGGCTTTTACCAAAGAAATAAATTTCATTGTAAATTCTGCAAAGCTTGGTAGGATTTGTTTGAGTTTAAATTTGAGGTAAAAACTATGATTAGTTTAACAATAGTAGGTAGTATCGTCGGTATAAGTGTAGTAAAAGAAGATAGATAGAAAAATAAATGGGTTTTAGGTATTTAAGTACTATTCTAAAAAATAACTAAAGGAAGCTTATTTGTCTGAACGGTACTACAAATTCCTGATCATTTAAAATTTGTAAATTATATTTGTTTCATAGCAACAGAAGGGACTTCAGCATATTTCAGTATATAAAGCTATTCATTGGGTGTTCTATTAGAAGACTGGGCTAGAAATCTTCGATCAATATTCGTACCTAGATCATACAGTACGATAGCTCACAGTAGCGCTTCCGTTTCTATTGCGGAACAAAAGTAAACAAGCTTATTGCCGGATTAGATCATTCTGGAAGGAGGAGAGAAAGTTGTGCCGACATAAAATGGTAGTCCCCGTGGTTGCGCCCTTCATTGGATATAAGGGCAACAAGGGAAAGCATCGATTTTCGGCACCCTCGAAACTCTGAGGGAGGCGGGGGCGCGGCAAGATGGCGTCGAGGGTCCCAGACCTGCCTCACGCGCATTCGCTTCCCAAGGTCAATCACCACGCATGTGGTACCAACGCTGCGCCTCCCAAAATACAAAAATCTCGATAAATGGAAACCATCCTTGCATCTCTCTCTTGTTCGACAATAAATCGTACTGTATCCCTCTCGCACTATCCGCCTATGAAATAAAATTACTACTCAATGATGATGTTAACGGCTGTTAGGGTTGACAATTGTTAGATTATTGTTGTTTGATGCGACTATGCGCCGGTGTTACCTAGCATTCTTATATTATTTAATAAAAAAAGAAGGGTTGAGTTGAATATTATTATATATCCTTGTCTGATAGTTGCATATTATTTTCATGGCTAAACTAGTTCAAATGATGACTTTCCAGTAGATGCCACTGAAAATTTATTTAGTACATTTATATCATATCATTGTTCAAAAACAGTCCAAAAGTTACAGAGAAATAAAATCGAAGCGAACGCTCATCGCCGACCCTAATCATAGCAAACCTCCTTATCTAAATTATGGAAAATTTTGGAATGCCACACATGCCCGTCCTTTTCGCACCCGTGTGTATGAATAGCATGCTTTCTCACTCGCGGCCGCTACCTACGGTATCACAAGGGGTAGTGGTAGGGGCGCACAAAAGATTTTGGGATCGGTTTTTTTTTTCGCAAACTGCACCATATGAATTCAGTGCAACCATCAGTCAGTCTATTTGTAGCATCATTGTCACGCGTTCCTATTTTAATTTAGCAAAATAAGTCTGTGATTATATTTTATTTTATTGTGATTAATTTAATGTGTAGGTGTAAGAATTAATTTAGTGTTGTGTTATAATGTTTTGAGACATTATTTTCAATATGTAAGTACCATTTCTATAGCTTATTCTTAAATTACAATTGGTAGTTCTATTTTTAATATGCATTTTATCTTGCATTTTGGTAGGATTTTCAGCCGAAACTTATTATATAGGTATTTATTATTATTACATAATAAATAAATAAACAAATCATTTTATCTTAGAGAAGCAGAATTTAAATATTTATATGGCATTTATGTCCATAAAAATTTAATTTTTAAAGAATTTTATTATTCTTAACATATAAATACAAACATTTCTTTGGGTCAATTTAGCTATGATTTGGCATCATATTTCCAAAATGTTGGGACAGCATAATATTAATGATTTCTGTAGGTACATTTGGGTAGCATTAGATAGGATTAGGAATGTTAGTTGAATTTATATGAAAATGCTCTTATTGTCCATTTTTCTTCTTATACTCTTTAAAGTAGAGATTATTTAGAGTAAAAATATTTATCCCTGGTAACACAGCTTTATCGACGGTTATTTTGTTTGCTATTTGGAAACCCTCAGATTATCCGGCATTCTATTACATTAGGTACATATTTATTATTATGTCTGAACAGTCCTAGACGACGGACAGACTCTTGCAATATTTATATGTATGCCATCTATATTAGGGGGTTCTAGTGATTTCTTATTATATGTAGCTTTGTAACTAGATACATGTGATTTACAACATAAATATATCTTTTTCGGAAACGATAAAATACTACCTCCATCACTATTTATATCTGTCGCCAAGTAGAGGCGATGTTGTTACTTTTTTTGGTTGTAATAAATAATAGATACAAAGTTTAAAGGCCTAGGCGATACCACTAGTATTGAAATTGTTTATGTAATTATGAAAATCTAGTGTAAAAAAGTTGTGTATGATGGCGATGTTCTTTTACCATCAGGAGACTATCTGCCTATATACATATCTAAAAATAACAAAGAGAAAAGACTATTATTTTACATTACATAAACAAACTACTGGACCGAAGTACAATTATTTTTTTTTTAAATTGCAATAAGCTATAACTATTACTCATAAGCTATGTTTCTATCCGGTAAAACAAAAATACCCTATACCACTGGGTAAAACCGAACGGTAGCTAGTATAACACATTATTCTAATGACTTATCTTACATTCTTAACCGATAACATTTCTTGTTCCAGCCTTAATGCCGTAGCGTGTGCGTCGTACAATGACGTCATTCGCCAACTTGACGCAGTCGCTGGCGTCTAGCCTGCCGTCCACGTCGACGGCGGTGACCAGTGCCGGCTCGAGCCACGGCTCCAACGACCAGGAGGACCCGCTCGCCATGACACACATGATCTGCAACCTCCTCGAGAACATGAACAAGCCATCCAGCTTGCAGAACGCGGCCTCCACCTCCGCGTCGTCGTCCATGGCCTACGACATCTGGGCCCTACCCTCCTGTAGCGCGCTGCAGAACCCCAACGGCCCCATCGGACGTGAGTACAATGGCACATCTAATAACAACAATCAGCACCAGTCCAAAGAAGACAACTCGAGCGGCTCGCCCGGCACCTCGTCCTCCGTGTCCATCACATGTTTCCGCTGCGACCGCGCCCCGACGACCCGCTGCCTCGAATGTAACGACCTGTTCTGCCACGAGTGCTGTCACAAAGTCACGTCTGACTGCCAGTTGAGGGAACATACTCTCCTCCCGATACACCAAATATCCCCGATCGGCGTCAGACCTAACTCTGTTAACAACGACAAAGAGATCATGTTTTGCGAGCTCCACGGTGATCCAGTAAGATATTATTGTGAGGCATGCATTATTTTTATCTGTCAAGAATGTACGTTATGGGTTCATAAAGATCATTGCTATACTCCTATCAAAGGCGCCCTCGACATGTGTCGCATAGGTGTCTTTAGAGCGATAGAGGACACGAAGACTGGTACAAAAGCGATCAAGACAGCCATAGACCGAGCGGTGGCTATGTCGAAAGCCTATGAAAAGGAGACCGCGGAAGCCAATATGAAGATAAGAAAGGCGATGCGGTGCTATGCCCAAGCTATCGAAGATCGTGAGAAATTTTTGCTAGAAAAAGTTGAAAAAATGCGCCAAGCGAAAATGAATGAACTCACCGATCATATGAACACTCTTCGGGGCATTCTCGCAGGTTTGGCACACACCAACGAAACTTTGGTGAGAAGCATGGATTCAGAAGGAATTGAATTATTCTTGGCTAAGGAGAAAGGGAGAGCTCAAGTAGACTATTTTTCTTGCATGTTTAAGAATATGTATTTATCAGAGGAAAGAATCATGTTCATACCTCCTAATTATGATTTAGTTGACCAATTGAAACGACAGTGTGATCTTCAATCCGCGTCGGCGAACTCTATGCATTCACTTACAACAATCCATACATCGTCCATACAATCTCGTCAGACATTATTACAATCTATGCAGCCATCTCAGAATTTCCCGCATGTGAGTTATAGTATGTCTACGTCTAGCAGCTTAAGGTCTATACCCGATTACACCACTGCACACTCCAGATCCACTAATTATTACGATCAAAGTCAAACTCCTATACCTGACCCGAATATTTTGCGGGGAATTGGTCAAGCGATCCCCGGCTATTGGATGTCTGTAACAGTGAGACCATCTAGAAGCCCTGTCCCTGGAGTTCCGACGTTTTCCTTCGGTAGAGAAGGCCAAGATGAAGGACAAGTCTCCAGACCTTGGGGATTATGTGTTGACAGGGAAGGCAGCATCATAGTTGCTGATAGAAGAAATAACAGAATCCAAATATTTACAAGTAGAGGAGAATTTAAGACCATGTTCGGATCAAAAGGAACAGGTCCTGGGGAGTTCGATTTACCTGCTGGTATAACTACGGATTCCTATGGCAGAATTATAGTTATTGATAAGGACAACCATAGAGTTCAAATATTCACGTCTACTGGTAATTTCATTCTCAAATTTGGATCTTTCGGCAAAGAATGTGGCCAATTTCAATATCCATGGGATGTAGCCGTTAACACTTTGGGCAATATAGTGGTGACAGACACTCGCAATCACCGCATTCAACTGTTCACCAGCGACGGAACTTACATGACTAAGTTCGTTTTTGAAGGCGCAAATCCAGCAAAAATGTTGAAAGGACCTACTACCCCGAGAGGTGTGTGTTTCACGACCGCGGGCAATGTTATCGTGTCAGACTTTGAAAATCATCGCCTACTGATGGTGGATCCAACCCTGTCGAAAGTTTTACATTGTGTTGGCCGCGAAGGTTCTGGTATCGGTGAGTTGAACAGACCGTCGGGTATCGTGTCGGACGACGACGGACGTATTATAGTGGCCGATTCGAAGAACCATCGTGTGCTCGTGTTCACGTCTGAACTGCGTATCTTATGGGCTTCGGACCTGAAGAGTCCGGGCCTCGATGATAAGGACAGACCGAGTGACGTGGCCCTGACGCCCGAGGGCTATCTAGTAGTATTGTTCGAAACTCTCCCCGACACTGCGCGTGATATATCTTCCCACGGCAAGCAATACATCAAAGTATATTAGTTATCTGGTATTTATAGAGACACTTAACTTCTTGGACCTAAGGCCCATTATTACTTTTATTTTGTTTCGTTTAAGTTGTGATTTCTTTGACAATGTGCCAATTTTATTATAAACGTTTGGAAAGATTCAAATCGAGCATAGCTTGCATGGAGAATTTGTATTGCTCTACTTCCT
Source organism: Thyatira batis (assembly GCA_905147785.2). Lineage (NCBI taxonomy): Eukaryota > Metazoa > Arthropoda > Insecta > Lepidoptera > Drepanidae > Thyatira > Thyatira batis. The sequence continues at coordinate 7,425,185 of LR990501.2, read as the reverse complement.
AGGCCGATAGTCTGCTATTTTTACAGCAAAGTCATTTAATTAATAATTTATTTATCGATTGGTTTTGTTGTAAAAATCGCAAGAAGCCGAGATCTTGAGGAAAATGAATTCTCTTTACGTCCATTGGATGAATATTTCGTTACCAATAGTAATTCGATTTTCGTTTCCGTTTAAGACTAGTCTGTAAGGACCAAACATAATTCGCAGTATAACTTTTACAGCATAATCTAGTAGCCGCCGATATCGTTAGTTGTCAAGTAATCTTTACATATAATAAAATAATACACCAATTGAATAGTCATCGCACTAATTAAGTAGTATAACGAGTATGTTCTATCCGTTCCGATCACTCTTATACCTAGTTCTACATAAACATATTTAATCATAATGATTATAATATTATAAAAATCACTATGTGATGTAAAAGATGTTTTTATGTGAGATAAAGTAAATAATAACTTGAAAAGTATTTTTCCAAAATGTTAACATTTTTGCGTTTTTTTTAACTTGGTTAATTGATTAATACAGACGTTGATATGTATTTTTACTATAAGTTATTTTGCATAATGAATGATTTAGGTGCATAATATATTTTATTATATAGTTATTAGCTCAGTGAAAGCTGTTTATAGCTAGGCGTTAGTTGATTTATGTATGATTTATTTTCGCTCGACCTCTTCCTATAATTATCTCTTTTGTTCGCGTTTTAGTCCGAGGGGAAGTGAAATAATGGCGAAAATGAGCAAGAAATCAATGCAATAAAACTTTAAGACTGACTTTAGAAGACTGTCTTAAAGAAGTCGATTGCGCCGGTCGCGGCGCGCGGGCGGACGGACGGGCGGCTAGCACGCCGCGGGTGAACTGACGCGTTTATTTAATGCGTAATTTATTACCAAAATTTAGGTATTATTATTCGGCGTATGTCAACGCTCCTATGCCGAAGATTTTCTGTCTTATTTGTTTTTAATCAGACGTGATATTTTTTTATTTCATGCGAAGAATGGAATGTTTTATTTCCTTAGATAATTCTCTACAAATTATGACTGCCAAGCAATTTTTTTGCACTACGATGAATCAATTTATCAATATAACTCTTGAGAAGTTTTTTTTATTAATGTATCTGCGCATTACCGACTGTAAATGCTTAGGTAGGATCATTTATTAAATAGTTATATAATAGACAAACAATATGCTCTGCGGACTATTGAGTAGCTAATTTATAGATATTCTTCTACCTAAATTAATATTACTAGTTTTGTTTATTAGTTTAATTATTGTCGTATATGTACAATTGAAAAAAATTGGTATTAGTTCAAATATTTTTAGCAAAATTCGTTTTGAAAAATCTATGATATTGAGTCTATTTTTCATATGTATAGGTATAGATAGCGTCGATCAATAATCGATTATATAAAATGATACCCTGTGTTCAGTCATGTTTGTGTTCATTTACCTAATATTTAACTGTAAGTTTAGTTGCATGTTAAAGTAAGACATGGTGTTTAGTTGATTCTTGTGTGCGCATTGTCTTTGTAGTGCTTGTTATACCGATAGGCCGTCGTTGTTGTGGTTTTTATTTGCTTTTATTTGTGAATGCTATTTAACTAGGCGTTTATGTACAGATATTAAAGCAATATAAAGAATTAGTCTTCTTAGCACTAGGATGGCGTAATGTACTCAGGTTTTCTTGCGTTGCACAATGCATTTTAAGGCTTAGCTTGCACAAAATATCTTTGCATGCAATGTATCTACTTAGTGACACACATGACAAAACACAGATTTTACAACGATAGAGCGTGAGTATAATATGACATTTCAAAATGTATCCGAGTAAGATGTCGTTTTTGAACAGCTGACATCTGCGTGTTTTCCCCATTCAATTAGACGTAGGTAGCAGAATAGGGCATCAAACATTTAATACAAATATATAAACAGAGTTTATAAAAGTAACAGAGTTTATTAGAATGATTACATATGATTAATTCTGTAAATAGTCTCCAACCATGCGCAGAAAGCTATATAGTACAATTGTAAGTGTCCTAGAAAATTTCAGATAAAATTATTATTCTGTTAAATTTCGTACCATCGCAATGTTGTTTGAATCTAACAACTCCGGCTCGACTTCGTAAAATATAGGTACGCATTTTTATCAGAAAAATACTTTGTCTGCTCCACCCTTTATTTGCATTTAGACGAATAATATAACATATTAGGAGCCTATCAATTTACGTATTATATAGAGTAAGTATAAATATAAAAGCAATATATTAAAATCACAACAAACTTGCGTAAATCTTAAAACTAAATTAAGTACGATGAGCCTTCAAACGTAACGGTATAGTCAAGTTTAGTTCGTCTAGGCTTAGGTCTAAGTTTTTGCGCAAGGCGACCTTACAGTATAAATTTAAAATTACTGTAGTATTAGCGAGTTGTAAATGCTAAAACAAATCATCTCCCAATAAACTAAACCATAAGTTAAATATCTCTTAAGTTAAAATACGTCTAGGTTTACATTTTTCACCTTTGTACTTAGGGTTACATTAGGCTAAGGTTCGGTTTAAAATTAATATTCTTCGTGGTATCTTAGTGTAAACACTTACCACTTCAAACAAAAATTTTCTAGTGATTGTGTGAAACAAAAAATGTAGTTGTAGTTAAGGTACTGATTTAATATAGGTATATACCGACTGGAATTTGAGTCTGAAATTAATTACTTAAGAATTGAAAATTATTGTTTGAAGTTTAAGCTCCAAGTAGCGAGAGACTGGAATGAATTGAACGTTGAACGCGTTTCGTGTATTCCGTATATGAGCGGTTGGATCGCTGCGGTTTCGGTTCTGCGCACGCGGCCGCCTCGTGTGCGCGGGACCTCGGACAGTCGGAATCGCAGCTAGGGTGCACATGCGAGCGAGTCGAGTCGAGTGACTGTGCGTGTGCTGTGTATTGCGTCTTGACTGTGAATCGATAAATTCCTCCAATGAAACTCTTAATATTTTTTTGGTTTCCAGTATAAAATAGAAGGAATTAAACGTTTACTTTTGTTCAGTGCCATTATTAAAGTATTACGTTATTTTTAAAATAATGTGTTGCATGAAATGCATTTTTTTTAACATTATAATTCTTTATCGAAATTAATTGAAATGTTCCAACTTACAATAATATTTTGAATGCTGACAACGAATCTCATAACTGTAATGAATTCAGTGTGTTGTAATTTTGTCGTTTGACTTCCAGCGGATTTGCAAAGCAAAGTCCCACCATCTTATTAATTATGTACCGCCCGGTGCATTCTTAGAATGTTATCAGTCGGTCTAACGATGTTTAAATGGCCCGAAACTATTAATTGTATCGTCTCGTTCTTATTCAATTGCCTACATTTTGTGCATGTAGGTACACACTTCGGCCACGTATATTATACTATAGTAATCTGTCAATATATAAATAAATATAATAACTCAGCGCGTAATATTATGTAAGTCAATTTAGGAGAAAATTATATACTGTCCTACACAGCTAATTAAAGAGAATATCCAAACTGTCGGTAAAATATAATTAATTGTAGCACTTCATCATATAATATTATAAATGTAAAAGAGACGAGACCCAAGGCCGATATATAATAAATAACTTAGCTGAAAGCTGCTGATGCATTACTTAATAAAATAAACTGCATTTAAATTTCGTATGATTTGGTTATGTTTATTTGGATTTATATTTGTTACTTTCTGTGATTTTTGTACGTCAAAAAATGATTCTATGTAATCTTAAAATGGATTTTTATCGCTTGCCGATTTCATTAAAATGTAACCACTTTATGAAGGTGGATAGATAAGCAAGTTTCCGATTCTCATGTCTTTTGAGATCATCACAACGTCAAAGAGTTTGATTGTGAAAAAAAAAACGATGTGTACTTTGTGAGACAGCTGCTAGCTGCTAGCAGTAAAATTGTAGTTTTGTGATAGAAGCAATAAAATTGACAACTAAATTATATTCGAAGCGTGATGACAATTTTTGTACAAGTTTTAAATGTTTAAAAATCACGTCGATTATAAATTAGATCCCGAGTACATAAGTATCGTTGTGTAGCGAGCACCTCCACGCCGCCGCTGCGGTACCTACCCACACAAGTGACGCGCGCGCCAGCACGCGGCGCGGCGCGAGAGACGCAACACGGAAACTGCATTATATTGATACAATAATGAGATTTTAGCTATTGTATTGAGCCATTTTCGTGCTATTTTTGTAACGTTAACTAGACGCTTGTGTTGTGTTAGTCTTAGTGTTAAATGTTTGTCTCCGCTTTGCGAATGTGTGGACTGTACATGTCGGAATGCTTTTAAGTCAGTAGGTAGGGTTAGGTCGCAAAGTGAAGACGAACATCTATTATCAATATCATGTAAGTGATATTTTTGCACACTGCCCCCAGCTATCATGGTCGATATTTAGCGAAAACAACAACTATAACAAACATACATTGCTGTAATGTTTTAGTTGAATATCGAACGTGATATTAGTATCGTAGGCGCGAGAATCATACCCCGAGAGCCGGTTGCAGGGGTTCAATTCAGTAAGATAAAAAGATACAAGTTTGTTGACGTTCCGGTGCGTCGTCTTTGCTCACTGTTTCGTAAGCTACGCTATCACGTGAGAAGTCCGCTGCTCACGCCGCGTTTCGCTCGCTCGCTGACGAAGTTTGTATTATACAATACAAGTGCTGGGGGCAAAAAAAGTTGTGTTCAAAAATATAACCAAACTACCTCAATTATTATTAAGAGGGGCATGTAACGGTGGTAAAATCACCGCATTAGAAGTCTGTTGTCTACTAATAATTATCATTTTCGTATCCAATAATTAAGCGTCCAAACACTATCGAGTTCTTTATTATTTTCGACTTAGTACACTTGTATACTTTCAATAACATTTAGTGCACAGCTTAACGGTGTCTTGATGTGTCGTGTAAGTGGACAACAGCCTTTTTCTTTAATATCTATTATATCTTACGTTACTCTTCTGTAATAAATGTTGAAAGAAGACTGAAATTTTTTATAAAATGTTCCTATATTTTAATTTAGAATAATTTACTGCCTACCATATTTTCATTTACATTATTTTACCCTTTCGGTAAAACATTACTTTGATTCTTATAATCTTATCAATTTGTGTATGACGCTATATAATGTCAAATTTTTGAAATTTTTAATGGAATTTTGTATGGAAAATTAATCAAGTGATTGAAAGAAAATGGACTTTTATTTCGAGTGCCCACATTCCCAAACCGTCCTCCTTTGAACACCATTATTTGAAACAATGTATGACGTTTAATCTAAATAAGGTGTGTAGATATTGCAAATGTCAAAAGTGTTTTGAGTTTGTGTTAAGCTAGTGCCAGATAGTAGGTACACTAAAGTTTAATCATAAATTAAACCGAAATCAAACTTGAAGCGATGGGTCAACAGCTCAGTTCAATATTCTCTGGCTTGGGAAGGTTCTTTGAATATCCTGTAAAGAGAAAACCTATATGCTTCTACAGACAAGAAGACTTTACCGCAACTGGTATATATTTATTAATAATACTTGTAACAGATGTTTGATACCATAGCTATTGGGTAAACGATAAACCACAGTACCTATTATAATAAGTATTTGGAATTGTGGATGCCTCAAAGCCGCGAACAAAAACATTATTTGCCAAAGCATAAGCATAAAAAATTCGTCTATATATAGGTACTTTAATATTGAACAGAGGTAAAGCTTAGGTAATGTTACGGGTAATCACCGAAAGTTATTAACCCATTTCTAAAAATATCCAATAAAGCTATAGTATCATTATATACTGTTATTAAAGCTATCAAAGGACTCAAAATCCCTCGGGAACGTGTTTTGATATCGTTGGATCGTAGCTAGTTATATAGGTAGAAAGTAGCGTAAAGCTGCCACAATATTTACGCGCGAGCAAAGTAAGTACCTATATTTATACTAATATGTATTTTAAAGACATAAAATGTTTGTTTAAGTAAAGTTTAAAACTACTGTAGCGAAAAAAAATATTAAATAAGGCTCTAGTACGCCCATTTCTATTCACCGGCTACAGATTTTTATAATTTTAATTCTGTTAACATAATCTCCATTTTAATGACATACCTAGTACTACACGAAAGCCTATTATGGGCCGGGGACGATAGCTAGTAGGCAAAATTCACCCAATGACGATGGCCATTCGTGGCATTGATAAAATATTAACCTAATGTAAATTCCTTCCAATAGGCGAACCCAACAGGAAGGCATTAGACATGCAGAGGATCACTATGACAGATTACGATAAACTGGTAGATTTATTTTACCAGAGGCTGGCAGAGCAGCGGCAATATAATCAAGTATGTAGTCAAACTACTTTTCGGGGGTATATTTCCTTACTTCTAGGCGATAGTGATCGCACTATTTTATAATATGATACCTAGCTAACAATTTGTAATTAAGTAGGTATATTAGTGTATACATTACAAGCCCAAAAAGGGAAAAAAATCAATAGCCCATTCTCTTTTGGGGTACTAAAGTGGTTTATTGAACCATTAACCGCCGTTGTGATCTGGAGCTCACTATATGTAAAACACAATGTTTTAGCAGCAGATATCAGTACAATATATTAGCTCTATCCCTTGAATTAGGCTGTGGCCTATATATATCCCGAAAGATATCCATTGTAACAGTAATCATGTTTATATCGATATCTAGGATATGAAAGAGCAAGACCGTAGGTGGAGTATGCAGAAGGTGGTTCGCACATTCCCCGGCTGGAACGAGGTTACGATTGCAAACCTGCACAGTCTGTTCCTACTGTTTGACAACCAGTCTAATGGGATGCTTGGATTTGATGATTTGTTAGTTCACATTTTTTAACTTTATTCAGTAGCAATCTAGGGAGTAAGTCAAGTAGTCAGTAGTCTGTATATTCTGGTAGCTGCACAACAGCTTCTGTTAAGGATGCATAATAATAGAATGTTTTACCTACCTACTATTTTTTTTATGTTACGAATAACAATAACCGAATTGAACCTATTCCATATTTAAAAGTAGGTTCCCTACTTTTTTCACCCTGACAATACCAATAAAGGTGGGACTAACGAAAAAGTGTAACTAATAGTTGCTAATATTTTGATAGTTTTAGTGATAAATAGTATAATTATATAATAAACTAGTGGACCAGGTAGACTTCGTTCTGCCCACTAGCGCCACCTACCGGGTTCAATAAAATTGTAAATCAAAATCATCCTCGAATCCACTTGAACACACACAACAATAACATTCAAGCTGGTCGGTCCAGCCGTTTAGGCGGAGTTCACTGTCAACACACGTACAGAAGAATTATATATTATCTTAATATATATAAATCTCGTGTCGCAATGTTTGTCCTCAATGGACTCCTAAACCACTTAACCGATTATAATAAAATTCGCACACCATGTGCAGTTCGATCCAACTTGAGAGATAGGATAGCTTACATATACTTGGACCCGGTAGGTGGCGCTGGTGGGCAGAACGAAGTCTGCCTGGTCCACTAGTACCTATATAAAGATTTTACTAAACAGTGGCGCTGTGCTCGAGAGCTTGGGTAACGAGAGCAGTATGGACGACAGAAGAGAGAAGTTCAATGAAGCAGACACCGATAAAGACGGATGGATAACTTATGATGAGTTTTTGTCGGTAAAACTAGCTTTAACATTTAATATTGTTAGGGTTTAAGTATTTGAAAGTCCCTATAAGCCTCCCTATAATAGTGAATTCAAACTATCTTAAGGTTTAACGCTCTGAAATACGTATAAGATTATGGAAAAATATGTAGGTAACTTATATTATTTGTATATTCTTAGACAGAGGTATTTATTTCAGTTGATATACAATTTCGACCAGCAAGTAAGGGGCCAATTGTCTGGACTAGCGCTGCTGTGCAACGAGGTAGCGGAGAACATACAGTTTGTTAGTAATTTAACTGTCGGCGAGCAATTAGAATATGGCTTGTTTTAAATAATTCTGCTTATGCGATGCTTTACTTTATTTATAAGCTCGTGTAGCTTGTAATAGAAGTTTTCGTAACTTAAATTAAAAGAAAATTGACACAATATTGTTTTGATTCAACACTATGTACAAATACCTAAGTTAATGCCCTAACAAATTCTGTTATTCTTTTTTTTTCAAATCATACTTATTATTGTATTTCTCAAATGAAAAGATCCTAAAGAAGATCTTGTTAGGAAACTGCAGAATGAATTAAATTAAAAATCTCTATACGATTACATACTAGTTCTTTATATCATAACTGTTTACTATGTTACATATTTCTTTCAATCTTAACTGTTCATTAAATAACCTAACAAGTTATTATTAGCTTTATTTATCAGTCTATTACGAAGACTTGTTAGTACCGAGGCTGCTCATCATCGCTAAGAGAATCGATGTCGCTCAACTCCGCAAGGCTAGGGTCACAAGCGAGGCACCGCTCGCCAACTTCACGCCAACACTCCGCGCAATACACGAACGGACACTTGATCATTGTGCACGAGTGCCAGTACTCTCTTGGGATCATGACTGAAAGGGAAGATAAAAGAGAGAGGAAGGCATTTTAAGCTAAATGGGTGTAAAATATCTTGCCCAAATCGAACGATCAAAACGCGTGTACGTAAATATTGTATAGATGCCAAGTAGCAAAGTCAGACAATTCTGTAGCAGTAATATAATAATTATAGTATGTACCTATATAATATAGGACTGAAGATCAATGCCACTGCATTTAAGAAACTAGCTGACCCGCGAAACTTCGTCTGCGTCACAACTGCCAATTTTTATCATCTGTTATTTTGTTTTTGGTGCAGTCGTTCGTATGTTATGCGCGTACATACATTTCGGCGAATCATTTATATTTATTTAGATAGAAGAATAGCGACCGTGATCTCAAACGACTACTTGTTACATTTACAGTATAAGCTCACATTGATTATTCCCGGGCTCAGTTTCTCCACATATGAGGCAGGTCATCCTGGCGACGGGGACTAACCGAAGCCATCCAAGCAGGCGGGGGAATTTGATCCTCATGCTGAGGAGGTTCTCGCCGGAGAGGTAGTGCGCGCGAACAGCTTGCACTGCCTTTCTGCATTGAGGAATGAGACTTATATTGTTGTCTCAAGGTTGATTATCCATTGGCAATGCCTACAGCTTAAATCTATTTCTCAAGAAAAAACTTTCCGTTTAGTTTCTTGGCAGAATTTACCTAATAAAATTGTGTCAGCGAATTACGTACCTTCGTAAGGTCTTCCCCATTTTCATTCGCTTTTTGAGGATGTCATTGTAAAGATGGAGAATGCGTTGTTTCTCGCGTTTGGCGTAGAAATAGCTGCAGATTAGTCTGGCACCAAATAAAATTGTGAATATGTATGCTCATTTAATAACTAAGACTCTGAAGGCTCTATCTAGCATGTGTCGTTCTGTGCATGAGTGAGCGAGATAGCATTACTGTTTAAGTTTAACCGCAGTTGTTTGACCAAACAATCTACCAAAGCAACAGTATTCTCCACGTAAAATATAGGCAATAATTGAATTCGCATTTTGTACATGAAAAGTAAGATTGTAAATATTTAATGTAATACATTTTTATCAAAATAGAACATCGTACCTTCTCAAACGTAACGTATAAGGGTTAATACATAGCAGAAGTATAATCCATACATATCCTCCATATATCTTGAGGAAGTAAATAGGAGACATGAGGCTTGCGTGAGGGACGCAGGCCTTGTTGGTCACGGTTTGCGCGACAGTGCGGCGGGACCTTATGCCGTCTATTAGTTTGCGTATTATACTCGCAAGGATACCGCTTCCTTCGACCTGATTGAGATTAACGTAATTTGTGGTGGTCTTAATAAATTAGGACAATAAGAAAAGCTCTTTCGCTCTGTTTTTATTTCATTTTTATAACCCTTTTACCTACCACAATTGGGAGTTGTCGACAAGACATTCTTGGGCGTCTCATCAAAATGAAGCTACTCAGGGAAAATTAGCTTGATAGTAATCAATTGCAAAAATGTACGGTGGAACCCGGACTATATATGGTAGGCCTAAGAAAAAGTCGTAAAGTTTCATTCCCTAAATTTATGCCTATGTACATTTTCGGAACATATATCTACTTATGAAATAAGTACGTGACCATACCTCAACCTCCAAATCCCTCGTGTTCTCCACACCGATGTCGGCTTCAGCATGCCGCCGCACCACGTCCAGCGCCTCGTAGAACAGTCTGTCCAACATCACGAACGTAGTCGCCGTCACCATCTCCAGCATCACCTTCAGGATCTGCGTCACCAGTTTGTTACGTTGGTACGACACGTACGATAATGACTCCACGTCTATGTATTTGCTTCTTTCCATCTGCAAGTTAAATTATGTTGAAGAATAATAAATTACTTTTCCGACGTCTCACTTCATTACGTAGTACGAAAGGTACGAGGTACGAAAGATATAGATGAAGTCCATTTATTGACGTTACTTAAAGCGGTAAAGTCATTATTATACCTATCATCATCATCAGCTCATATACGTCTCCACCGAGGAGCTCGAGCCTCCCCTAACATCGAGAGGATGTAGGCCATAGTCCACCACGCGGCCCTAGTGCGGATTGGCGGACTTCACATGCCTTTAATTGTAACATCTCGGGCATGCAGGTTTCCTTACGATGTTTCCCTTCACCGAAAGCCAGTGGTGTGAATCCGTACGTAAGTATTTATAAACTCTGAGGTACAGGCCGGGGATTTGAACCTGCCCCCTCATGATCGTGAGTCGGTGCGTTCCCAATTGAGCCACCACGGCTTCTAGTATTAGTAGGATTTAACCTTTTTCATAGGCAGCAGTGTGATCTGTCCCCTGTTCCTCCTTCTCTTATCCAAGGTCTTGAAGTACCCTGTAACGTATATGTTATCATAGTCGATGCTAGTTAGATACATGTCGTGGTAGGTCACCGCCGCGTTCACAATACGCAGGAACAGCAGAGCCACGCAAATGTTCACAATTGTGATCATCATGTGCATTGTTATCATTTTTTCCTCGAAAGCGTGTATCACTCGTTCGCCAGTTTCTTTTGGATCCTGTAATCGAAAACATTTTATTGCTATTATATAGGTACCTATGTACATATAAGCCGTGGTGGCTCACTTGGAAACGCACCGACTCACGATCATACGGGTGCAGGTTAAAACCCCAGACTCGTACCTCAGAGTTTAAAAACTTACGTACGGATTCACACTGGTGAAGAAAAACATCGTGAGGAAACCTGCTTGCCCGAGAAGTCACAGTTAAAGGCATGTGAAGCCCGCCAATCCGCACTAGGTCCGTGTGGTGGACTATGGCCTAAAATCCCCTCGATGTTAGGGGAGGCTCAAGCTCCTCGTTGGAGACGTAAGTATATGAGCTGATGATGAAAAAAATAGGCATATCAATACCACCTTACTTGAATATCATATAACACGTGCTCATTCCTCACTGTATATTGGAGTTTGATATCATTCAAGTTCTTCGTTAGTTCAGCTTTAGCTTTTATCAGATATGCGTACCCATAACCCAAACCGGAGTCGATCTAAAAAGTGATTAAAACTAGAGAAAACACTCACCGTGGATCAGAATGTTGGATAACTTACAGTAACCATAGATTATATTTTTATTTAGATAGCTTAGTCTTTATAAATCCCATCTGTCTTTGATAATTGCAAAAGATTGTACGCGGGTGAAACCGCGGGGCGGAAGCTATTTAATATATCTACCTTTTTCGTACTATCACACAGGTCGTCTTTTCTAACTAAATCCATGATATTACAGACATAGGATAGTTTGAGGGGCCTGCATAGAACCCGGGCGGCATCTCTCGGCATAGAGCGAAAGCACTGGTCGAGAGTACCAGAAAATATTTCTAAACAAAATTCCACCGCCCGTGAGATTTGTCCCTCACATTCGTACTCTAACTTCTTGAGGTATCTTGTCTGATAGTCTGTTTTAACATCACTTCTTTGCATCGAACTGAAATTATAAATAAATTTTTCATATAAGGCCGATCTGATTCTAAACTAAGCAGAGCATACTATGTTAACCAAATAGCTGATGTACTCCTAAATGTATACTTATTAGATATTGCGCCCAGACGAAAAGCAAACATTATGTTCAAGCAGACAAATATTTGTTTTGGTTAGAAGTCCAACCTACGACAAGAAAGTCAGGGTAGTTAACTACAGAGCCAGCCAGCCAGTCTATACCGGAAGTATATAGGAGTATTTACATAAACTATTAATACTACTTTCTCCTTTTTTGCAGTAACAAATATTTTTTCATTTCATTTCATTTAACATTAAACGCAGATTTATAAAACCAATACACCAACGAGAATTTCCTTTCAATCTGATCAGAGCGATGGGGCGTTTTAAAAACATCATCTACATAGTCTATGTCCTGTACGATTTGTCTCTGGTTATCCATATCACCAATCTCGTGCTCTATTGGTTTTAGAACATCTTCTATCGACCTGAAACATGTCGCATATAATATAGATACTTTAATGAAATAGTCTGCTATTGAAATAATGAAAATATTGTATTCAAATAGGCCTCCCAAGCACTAATGAATGGTCAAACTCAATATCCTAGATATAAGTACACTTATACTAGATTCAAATATATAGTAAAATAATTCGAGTAGTTAGAATATTTCAGTACTAAATATTGGTTCCTCTTTGCCACTAAACAAAGAAGTAATAAAATATTGCTGCTTATAAATCAGCTGTCCAAACGATAATAAACCTTATATGGATGGAACATACGGTACGTGTCAGTTTAATCTTTTTGAACCCAGAATTCGAACGCTGCGAATGGTGCGACTGAATCCGATGTTATTGTTGTTTCGTTCACTCCGACGACATCCCTCACATACGACTTATGTAATAACTTTGTTAAAAATATATAGGGTACTTGATATCCTACTAATATTAGAAATGCGAAAGTTTATGAGTATGGATGCAATAACGTTTACGCAAAAACTACTGAACGGCATCCTATGAAATTTGAAACACAGCTAGTTTATAACCTGTATTAACACATAGGTAACTTTTTATCCCGGGAAAATTTAAGATCCCGGGGAACGCGGGGAGCCACTAGTATTATATATGTGTAAAGCATAGTACCTTAATGTGTCCTTCACTTGTTCAATTTCAGGCCCCAGGCCGCGTGCTGTGTTCCTCAAGGGTCGAGATATGATATCATGCTTGAACTTTGACAAGTTATATGACAGTTGGGTACTGCAAGCGAACACGCGTACAACTTCTTTTGCGTTTAGTCCCATGTTTGTTATTGGTCCTGAAAACAATACATTATAACAGCTTAGAGAAAGAGCATCTTTTTGCATTACGCCGCAGATGTATATAAAAAAACTAGCTTCCGCCTTGCATATTTATCTGAGTCCCTGAGGGATCGACAATTTCTTAAGTAGTAATCTATAGCTTATATGTATGTATTCTAGAACATATTATTTCTGTGGCCAATTCTATCCAGATCCCTTCAGCCGTTCTGGCGTGCAAACATCCATCCAAACTTATGCAATTTTTAATATTAGTAAGATACATAATTGATGTACCCGTAATAACTGTCCAATTGGCCTAATAATTATCGACTCTAACTTTTCGGCCGGTCGTAGATTCGAATCTCAGACAGGACACAAAATTTTGTAGATGGACAGGTCCGTTTGTTGTGTCAGCTATATGATTACCATAGTACTACAAGCTTGGTTTGGAATCCGATTAACCGTATATCAAGAATATCCAAAGATATTGACTATTATCATTAATTAATAAATACATACTATACTACACTATTCTCTCTTCCAAAAAATACCTAAAATCTTAAACAAAGCTGATGATATACCTACATATATTACTGATGTTTGTTAACATGAGTAGAAATCAAGTTCTAAGGTTTTACATTCATGAAAACCTCTTCATTGATCCACTTTACCAATTAGTACTTTCCAAATGAAACTACAAGAAAAAAACATAATTTTACCAGCAACAACATACGTTAGGACGACAGCTTTCAACACACTGCGTCCGGCCTTACCGCAGTACATCGGCAATAGTAGCAGTGAAATACATCTTATTTGTGTTGATATTAAATTACCTAAACCTGGAAGGAATATAATATTACGGAAATTCCATATAAAATTAACATTTAATTACGATATACATATGGTCGAATATCGTACAGCAAACGTATGTCTTAGCTTACTAAGAGCAACTCTAATTCTTATAGGGTTGAAACATAAAATAGGTATTGTGAAAAGGCCTATTTTCCAACACTGAGATTGCAAAAGCAACATAGTATAAAATAATATGGCAGTAAAAAGGTACATACTAATTTTGTAAACAAGATCATACAAAGAGGAACTAGCTCGGAACATGGCTACATCATCATCATCAGTATATACTCAAAGTTACCTAGAATTGTTAAAATACATAAACAAACTCACCTAGCAGTAAACTTATAATTAGGGGTATTCCAATTCCAATATGATAAGGGAAAGGTATTTTAGTAAGTACACAGTGACAATAAAAGTGTCCCAGCATGAATCCGCCAGCGAATCTGATAATGTTATTTAAATACTTATTATCATTGATTATTGAATGAATAACATTTATCGTTGGACAGAATAATCGGAAACATTTGGTTATTATGAATCCGCACCAATTAAATATGCCCATTTTTTATAAGACACTGTATTTCTTAATTAAATGGCATTAGATGTGTATTATAACACAATTTTGCTATGCCGTGGTGTGAGAAAAACGATATTTTCTCAACGTAGCATAATGATAAACATCAATAAACAAGTGTCTCCGTGACAGAATATAAACACCTTCTGAAAAGAGGTTTAAGCCCTATTCTTCAAGTCTTCTTAGGTGACACTATACCCCACTATTTTTCGTCTATGATATTATTTTTTAACTATAAATTTTGGAAAAGTTGTTACGATCGTAATCGTAAGTTCGTAGCCAATTAAAGATACATAAAAACAGTAAAAGTATAATCATATTCAAATTTTTATTTCGATTATTGTTTTAGTATAATTAGTATTAGTCTTATAAAATTCAATACAACTTGTATAGAGAACTTAGAAGATAAATCATTGAGAGAATGTTAAACAAAAATGCCTAAAGCAATTAACAGCAGCATTTTAAATGCCAATTTACAGAATAAATTAACAATTTACTCGTCCCGCTATCGACGCGAATCATAAGAGATACAAGACCATTCATTTACATTTTAATATTACTAATTTCACCTTATTAAATTAGTTACAGTGTCACTTTTAATCCTGTATTCATAAATTAGTTATACCACTTTTATGAATATAAGCAAAAAAATTATGATAATTTGTTGTTTTTGACCATAAACTCATCCTGGTAAATGATGAGGAAGCTACAGATATCTTAGGATAAAAAGTCACACTGTTTTACTTCTAAGTGGGTTTACGTTTCTTTGAACCCAAATCGAATAAGATTGTAGCAATCAAATTGCAAAAAATTTTGGAATCAAATAAACAGATGCAGAAACTACCATCATATGTATAATTTAACATAAATAAAAAAACCTATTTAGTAATTGAACTATCACAAAAAATAATCTATTTCAATGTTGTCAAAGGTGAACAATAATATTGCATAGTTGTAGAAATCATTTTAGATAGGAGACACACAGAATTTAAGCAGGTTTATATAAGGTATTGTACCTTAAGAGAGTATATTATATATAGTCCCCAAAATCTGTAATCGTTAAGCTATTTTATACTATCAAAAGTACTGATATTTTTTGAGTGACGGTTTTTATTTCATGGCTGTTCAAGAGTAGATAGTTCCGTTGATATGCATATATGGAAACTATCTTTGTATTGATACATCATGAGAAATTATTACACTACTGTTCTTGTACATACATAATATTGAAATATAAATACATTATGTAACCTAGCTGTATGGCTTTTATCTTATGTTTAACGTTAACCAAGATTTAGCCATTCGCGCACTATACTGAAGCTCAAGACAAATTCCAGAAAGCATTTTCGATATTTCAAACTGAGATGTGCAAAAAATATTCTTTTATAATTAATATTTACTGAGACATCGCCTACACAGATAAAACATACCACTCTCAGGCTCTGTATAGTATGCGATTAGCTTCAACCAAAAATGCAACCGAAAAATTTGAACAATAAATTAAATGCTCTATGCTAAACACAACAAGGTCATTTTTACGATGAACTTGTGCTTGTTATAATAAATAGCGGGACCCGGAACATACATGAAGCGCTACAGTTCAGCCTTATTTTGAGAGGTTTCCTAGGGGGGTGTTTATGCGAGGGCCGTGGGAGGGTTGCCCGCGGGATCCTCTGTAATCACCATCGGCTCCTCTTCAATGGGCAGCTCCAGGATTCTGGGTCCGTAGAGCAGTAGGTACGCGCAGTGCCAGTCACCTAGAAGAAAATTACATTATTAAATAAAATAATATTTGACTTAAATATTCTTCAATTTCTCATCACGGCGAAAAACACGCTTGTTAATAAATAAATATCTTGGGACATTTATCACATGGCCTCACAAAAGTGGTTGGCTTTGTGATTAGTTACCCTAATGTTCAAGCCACCGGTTGTGGGTTTGAATTAGTGACCGACCGAAGTTTCGGTTTCGGCCAAAATATAGCCGAAACTTTCGGCCCCGCCGAAACTCGAGTGTTCGTGAATTTTCGGGAGTCGTTCGGTACGTTGTTACGACTAAAATTATTTTTTTATTTATTTTACTTCTTCTGTCTAATATGGACAAATTAATGTTTAAAAAATCAGTAAATTCCAGCAAATAATCGTAATTTTTAAAATGTTCCGGTTTCGGCCGAAACGGGATGCAAGGCCGAAGGTTCTGTTACGGTTCCGGTTTCGGCTGAAAAACCAGTTTCGGTCGGACACCAGTTTGAATCCCACCCAGCCACTAGCATGGTTTTATCCACAGGGAAGGGAGAAAATACTATTCCACTCTGTCAGTTTTATCTACCCTCCGAGCATGGCGACATGGGTGGATAAACTAGTCACGGTGGATAAACTAGTCACAGTGGATGAAACAAGGGAAACGCTTGTCTCGGAAATTATTGTCATTATAGGATACTCTTCCACTAGTCGCCATGCTATAGGCAGGGGTCCATGACTATCAAAAAGTGATATTATTCTATTCCCCCCTGTTGCCGTGCTTTGGCAGGTGGATAACATAATTTTGTCCCTTGTCAGGGGAAATAACCGGTGGATAAAAGTTTTATCCCCAGCCTGTGCTAGGGGTACTGGACGATTTGTCTTTTCGTTCTGTATCTAGACGTAAACCCGAACTAATACTATAAATGCGATATTAAAACTCTGTCTGTCTCGCTTTCAGGCTAAAACTACTGAGCCGATTTAAATGAAATTTGGTACACATATATAGTCTAGAGCCTGAGAAGGGACATAAGACTACTTTTTATCCCGGGAAAATTTAAGGTCCCCCGGGAGCCCCGGACGAAACCGCGGGTATGCACTAGTATCTATACAAGTATGTATATACAGGATATATATAGGATATCAGCTATACGGTTACCTTGGTACTGTAGAACTGGGTGTGAGCAATAACCCAAGATAAGACCTAATCCGTTACTCGTACAAGCTGCAAGCTACACGCTATCCCGCATATCCAGCGTACGCAGAGCAAGGAGCAGCGGCCGCGGTGCGTCAGCACGGCCTGCAGCCGGTAGTACCCGCTGTTGTTGCTGCCCACGTCTGTGTTGTGTTGTGTTGTGTTACAATGACTATACTAGTACGGACCTCCGCCGCTGAGCTTGAGCACCTCCTCCTCGGTGACGTGCGTGACGGTGTCGTCGTCGCAGCGCAGCCAGCGGCCGGCGCGGCGCACCCACGCCACGTAGTGCCCCGACGTGGACGAGCGCCCGCGGTGCGTCAGCACGGCCTGCAGCCGGTAGTACCCGCTGTTGTTGCTGCCCACGTCTGTGTCGTGTTGTGTTGTGTTACAATGACTATACTAGTACGGACCTCCGCCGCTGAGCTTGAGCACCTCCTCCTCGGTGACGTGCGTGACGGTGTCGTCGTCGCAGCGCAGCCAGCGGCCGGCGCGGCGCACCCACGCCACGTAGTGCCCCGACGTGGACGAGCGCCCGCGGTGCGTCAGCACGGCCTGCAGCCGGTAGTACCCGCTGTTGTTGCTGCCCACGTCTGTGTCGTGTTGTGTTGTGTTACAATGACTATACTAGTACGGACCTCCGCCGCTGAGCTTGAGCACCTCCTCCTCGGTGACGTGCGTGACGGTGTCGTCGTCGCAGCGCAGCCAGCGGCCGGCGCGGCGCACCCACGCCACGTAGTGCCCCGACGTGGACGAGCGCCCGCGGTGCGTCAGCACGGCCTGCAGCCGGTAGTACCCGCTGTTGTTGCTGCCCACGTCTGTGTCGTGTTGTGTTGTGTTACAATGACTATACTAGTACGGACCTCCGCCGCTGAGCTTGAGCACCTCCTCCTCGGTGACGTGCGTGACGGTGTCGTCGTCGCAGCGCAGCCAGCGGCCGGCGCGGCGCACCCACGCCACGTAGTGCCCCGACGTGGACGAGCGCCCGCGGTGCGTCAGCACGGCCTGCAGCCGGTAGTACCCGCTGTTGTTGCTGCCCACGTCTGTGTCGTGTTGTGTTGTGTTACAATGACTATACTAGTACGGACCTCCGCCGCTGAGCTTGAGCACCTCCTCCTCGGTGACGTGCGTGACGGTGTCGTCGTCGCAGCGCAGCCAGCGGCCGGCGCGGCGCACCCACGCCACGTAGTGCCCCGACGTGGACGAGCGCCCGCGGTGCGTCAGCACGGCCTGCAGCCGGTAGTACCCGCTGTTGTTGCTGCCCACGTCTGTGTTACAATACATTCTTCATTTACTAGTTGTCGCCCCGCGGTTATTCCCGTTCCCGTGATCACAGGGGTATCAAAAATAGATAGTAGCCGATTCTCAGACCTACTGAATATGCATATAAAATATCATCAAAATTGGCATCGACATATTTTTAGTAGTTTCGGTTTCGGATTCAGTTTCGGTAGTTTCGCTTTCGGCCAAACTATAGCCGAAACTTTCGGCCCCGCCGAAACTCGAGTGTTTGTGAATTTTCGGGCGTCGTTCGGTAAACTTCGCCGGTAATTCGTACCAGCTCTTGCCACGTACATTATACCTTACGAAGAGTTGAGGAGATTCTGGGATTTCCTCGAGCGCGGCAGATTAGTATATGGGAGGTACCTTACGTCTAGTTGAGTGCCTCAACCAAATCTAAGCTCTCCATGTGGAGCCGCGCGCGTAGAGCAGCCGATCAGAATAGTAAAAAAAAAAATATAGGCGAAGATACTCTAGCGCGTCAGATTAAAGTATGGTGGTTTAATCACATGCTGAAAAGTATGTGTATTTCAATAATCTGACGATTTGAGCGAGACGTATGGGAGTGACAAGGTCGCAAAGATGCAAAAAAAATCGATGACTGGACATTCTCGAGCGTAGTTGAATTAGATTAATTTTAGAGAGAATTATTCAAGGATCACAGAAAGCATATAATCTGCCGATTTGGACAAGCCGAAGTAACAAAAAGTTAAAGTTCTTAGTTGCCTTATAGTTTCAAGCAGAAAGTGTAAGCTCAGAGACGCTTGATACTAGAGCTATTATTTGGTGTGGTAGTAGATATTAACTACATCGACAAAGTTGAAACATAAAATCTCGAAAAAAAAATTGGTTGCCTGTAAAGTCGGTATACGGGCGAAAGTTTTACGTGACAACGACTTTGAGTGGTAAAATAATTTTAATGTGAATATTCATTCGTATAGTAGGAAGAAGGATGAAATAATAGTAACAATTTAAAACATAACGTGACGTTACGTGAGCGGAGCGTAACGCAGTTTCTTGAAGTGTCACCCGGCAAACCAATTTATAAGACGTTGTCACGTCAATAGTAACAATTTAAAACATAACGTCACGTTACGTGAGCGGAGCGTAACGCAGTTTCTTGAAGTGTCACCCGGCAAACCAATTTATAAGACGTTGTCACGTCAATAGTAACAATTTAAAACATAACGTCACGTTACGTGAGCGGAGCGTAACGCAGTTTCTTGAAGTGTCACCCGGCAAACCAATTTATAAGACGTTGTCACGTCAAAAAAAATTAAGGTTTTCCCATACATGTCAAACGGAGACATTTTTTATTCGCCATTCCTATAGAGTGTCATATCATTCGATAGCTAATTGAAAAATAGTTAACGAATTCAGGGTTCCGTTTACGAAATATTATGCATTTAATCTGTAATTTGAGTTACAGTAGAGTGTATCTCCCTCCTCCCCTCTTTAAAAACTATACCATTGTTTTTAGATTTGTAAAAAAAAAAACATTCTAGTATTACATATGACGAATTTAAAAGAAAATTATCATGGGTAAGTTGGCTTTACAGGTTAACGAGTAACAGTCGGCCAAGTAGAAAACATCCTAAAATCAACAGAGTGCGGCTTACTTTGAACTATTTCGTTCACCTCAGTATTGAAAAAAATGACTATCTAGCTACGGAACCCTACATTGCGCGTGTCCTAACACGCTCCTGGATGGTTTTTTTTTAACTTTACTTCAAGGAGTAAGTCTCCCATATTCATGACATAAAAAAATGTTACGACTTAAATCATTGTTTTTTATTCTACTTCTTCTGTCTAATATAGACAAATTAATGTTAAAAAATCAGTAAATTCCAGCAAATAATTGTAATTTAAAATAATTTTAATAAGTTTCGGTTTCGGCAGGGAGCAAGGCCGAAGGTTCTGTTACAGTTTCAGTTTCGGCTGAAAAACCAGTTTCGGTCGGACACTAATTTTTAGGCAAAAACTTGGCATATAAGTACAACTTCTTAGCGTTCGTAAGCTAAACATGCAAGAGACCACACTTCTGATATATATCTAGTAAGTCCGATAAACAGAGACAACAAAATATATTCCATATTATTAACTGTTACTTACCATTCTCGAACCAGTATGGCACAATCCTCTTATTTTTATGTTCATTTTTGCTGTCGCCATGATTCTTATTCCGCGAACTTAAAGTCGTCTCAACATTTGCATCATCAATTTCCTAAAAAATATTATTAACATCATCATCAGCTCATATACGTCACCACCGAGGAGCTCGAGCCTCCCCTAGCATCGAGGGGTTTTAGACCATACTCCACCACGCGGGCGTAGTGCAGATTGGCGGACTTCACATGCCTTTAATTGTGACATCTCGGGCATGCAGGTTTCCTCGTTTTCTTGTATACTCATGTTTTCCTTCACTGAAAGTCAGTGGTGTGAATCCGTACGTAAGATTTTATAAACTCATAGGTATGGGCCGGGAATATGCAACACCGCTCGATAAAAAAGCGTCGCGTTTTAAAAACGCTGTCGTATGAACATTTACATGGGAATGCATTTGTTGTATTTGAGTGTTTTTTTACCGTCCGGTAAAAAACACTCGTGCGAATGGGACGAATGGGGGCAGTGACTAATACTTTAAACATAAAGCAATAAGATATATTACCTTAAACTTATTTCTCATGGGGGCCAATCTCTCCTGCAGCTCGGGCGAGCACAATTCATAAATGTCCAAGTCAAGCGGGAACTTGACATCCTTCAGGATCTTAGCGTTGATTGACTCCTTTTCTTTGAAGTAGAAACGCACGAATTGCACTGTTAAATACGCGGGGATACGGCACATTTTGCTCTGAAATAGATAACAAGTAAAGTTAAAAATGTATTTGTTAATAATAGTGTGTGTGTGTGTGAGTGTATGTGTGTGTGTGAGTGTATGTGTGTGTGTGTGGAAGGATATGTTGTACTTACAGTTTTTGTATAGATAGCATCCCTTCCCAGCGTTTGTGACATCTTTGTGATTTGTTCTGACATTTTCTGAAAAAAATAAACATAACTTATATAGTTTTATTTATTCAAGTAACATTTATTTACATGCTATTTTCTAAAAATACATAATGGCTTTTGTTTTATGCATATCAATAAAAAGGTACTAAATGCTGTTTTTTGAAAATCTTCAGTAAGTTTAGAACTGTTGATTTTTTGAAATTCTTCAGTAAGTTTAGAACTCCTTGTGTCAGATGCAGCAGAATAACATACTAAATATCTTTTATAGAAGTTTAGAAATACAAATACATCAATCAAGTTATAGGTACATGAGATCAACAACATCATGTCTTAAAGTCAAGAACAATGCCAGATATAAAAGGTCACTTTTATAAGCATCTGCTTGTTGGCAGTTTCCATATATAAAAGGTGAAATATAAGCTTACAGATCTGAGGCCAGACTGCAGGTACTTGACGTCCTGCGAGATGAAGCACGAGAGCTGCATGAAGGTCTCCTGGGTGCGCGTCGGGGGTTCCTCGGCTTCCGAGCAGACCAGCTCCACATCGAGGGTACCGCCGAAGTATTGCTCCACTATTGATGTTCTGAAGAGGAAAGGTTTAATTTTTTATTATTTATCTATTACAAGTGTCGACAAGTGTGAGGTATGTAAATAATATCACTTACTCGCTAAATAATAAACTAAAAATTTTACTAAAACTAAGATAAAATCAACAGTATATCTATGTTATTGTTGAATAGGCTTTGAAACTACTGGACCAATCTGAATAATTCTTACACCAATATCAAGATAAATACGTTACGTTATTTGTGAGTGACATATATCTTATTCCTACGGGAACTACTAGTTAATTATATTAGTGGTATGTGCAAACTCTCAATGAAGGGGATAATTAATAGATTTTTGTTGGAAAAATTGTTTATAGGTACAATATTTAGTTTTGAGCATTAATTTTGTTGGCAAATTCCATGACTGATGGCCAATATTTATCATGTGCATGACTTCTTCTTAATTCACCAAAGTTGCCAAATCTTTAAATAGTAAATAATTAGTACAAGAATAAATCTTAATGGCTTTGGCACATGTTATTCTTTTGGTGCATGTAAACATAGCAATATTTACTTTAAACAAAAAATGAGTAATTGCCTAGTTAATTGCCGGCTCTTCTCCTGAAAATCAACCTTTCGAACATTAGAGTCGACGTTTCCTCTTTGAACTACACAAATATATGGAATTAGTATCTACAATGACCTGTTTTCAGTAAGTCCGGGTGGTGTAGGCAGGCGCTGCTGTAACGCGCGGATAATTTCCGACCAACACTCCGAGGCGTCCTGCTGGGCGAGCCCGCCGCCCGGTCCTTAAACAAAAACAAATATGAATTCGTCGTCAGCCTAGTCAGTCCGCTGTCCACATTTTTATCCTGGGAAAACGTAAAATCCTCTGGGTGAAACCGCTGGGACCCACTAGTACAAAATAACATAATAATAAAAAGTCTAAATATTTTTTTTCCAACCTTTGAACAGTCACTTGTATCCTCGGTTCTGAAAGTCACTTAAACACCACATTTTCATCCTTGGTAAAATTGAAAATCCTCTGGGAACGCTGGGATACACTAATACAACAACACATGATAAATATATAGGTAATAGTTACCTCTCTCCGCGAACCTAGGCGCAGTAGCATGTAGCGCCCGCAGCAGCTTGGCGGCCGCGCCCGCACACGCGCCCGCGCCGCCCGCGTCCAGCGCCGCCATCGTGTCGCTTAAAGCTATCGTCAGCTCTCCCGCTCTACCGCCGCCAGACGCTGGATACACACGCAAACATTAGGCGCCGTTCAAGTATTACGTCAGCAGATTTATTTACCACATCCCCCTTGTCAGTAAAAGTAACCAAAACCCCCCAAAGCTTACATTAACATTTTCGATTACTTTTCTAAGCTAGTACCTAAACATATGCATTATTTTTTGGAATCCCCGAAAATGCGATTCGTGTTCAAGCAAAGACAAGATGTGGGTTATCATATGTGAAAATAAGTAAATAAGTACCGATGATGTAATCATCATCTTGACCCCCATACTCTCCATGTCATTCAAAATAAGCAAAGACTTACATCTATCATAATGCATAAGGGCATCCTTCAGTTCTGGTACCGTCTTCATACATTGCACTGTCGCATTCATGTAGCAAGTGTTCCCCAAGTTGATCAGACCTTCAGGCAAGTCCAGCTGAAATATACCAAAGTGACTTTTAAAAAACTAGTATCTGGGACAATATTTTGGGACATTTCTCACACACGTCCAATCTGATTCCTAAATAATCAGAGCTTGTGATATGGTAACCAGAAAGCTGATATACTACTACTACTTTTAATCAGTATTTTGTTTGCATATCTTGTCTAAAGATTGGTTTAACTGTCTCATAATTAGATTAATAATAAATTCTAAAAAGAATAAATAATAAACTATTAATCTATAACAGTGTTTTTTAAAGCAGTATAAATCCACTATCCTTTCTTCTTAGTTTGGAAGAGATTATCCAAATTTAAATAAAAATACTAGGATATTTATATTAAAAAATCAATAGAACTCTTAGAAAGTACCATCAAAATATATAACAAATATAATCAAATGATTTCATTTAAACTCACAGCAGTAGCTAACTCCGACTCATTCATGTCCTCAACAAAGCGAGTCTGCTCAACAGGTGCTGCCGGCACATCTTCCTCCTTACTGCCCATCACTAGCACAAGGGCATTCTGTAACAAGATATATAATTAAGATATAAATTACTAATTAATATTGGGGTATTGAAATGTAAAAATATTATTATTTAGTACACAGTATTTACAATTGAGATAATTTTGTTTTTGTTGTTCATTATTAAGTAGCTGTTATATGAACTTTTCCTCATTTTAAATTGAACGTCTTCAAGACATTCATATGTCAGACTATTACAAGGTCAATAAAGGACAAACAAACTTTATCTTATAATAATAAAATAAAAGTAAAAACAATACATACATTGCTTAGCTTGAAGTTACCCCAAGTATCGTCTCTCAGGGTGACTCCCTTACAAACAACCTTCTGCCTCTCGGGCTGCACTCCAGTCAATGCAAAGATTTGTGCCTTGAACACAACAGGATCGTCTTCTGTGGTCACCTCCACACCAGGGTAAGTTTCCTTACCCCATTTCACCTTAACTGTAAAAAAGTATGAATTATTATGATTAAATACCTGTCTATATGATTATAATAATAATAATATAAACCTCATAAAACATTCCTATTCTATATTCAAATTTATTTATCTAATTGTTTAGACCTCAAAACGATGCTTATGTCAAAGCTACGAAAGAATGCTGCAAAGAATTTATGTGGTAAAATCAACTCGGGAGACATCAATGTTGTATCTTTTTTTTATTGAATATTATACTAATCATAGCTTGTACTAGGTAGTCACGTAGCTGATACACTACATTTACTAATGTCAGTAACATTGATACATCTTGACGGACAGACTTGGCTATACACACAAATGTTTGTTTGTAGTGGAATCCAACAACGCCAGCGTAATCACCGCACATGGCTTGTCTTAACCATATATTTACTTAAGTTATACCTACACATATACTGTCTAAGTGCAAGTGGAAAAGAAATTAGGTGAGCCAGTATTAAGAAGGTATCTGTGTGGAAGCTAATGTACACTATATTAGCTCTAGTCATGATAAAACTCTAACATTACCTATAGGTAGGTAGTATTGTAAAGATAGGCTATAGCTTGAGCTGATGGCCTTATAATGGACGACTATTACATATATGTATCTATATCAATTTGTACCATAATAGCAGCAATAAACAGCATTGTGAGACAAAGGGTCAAGAATCAAAGTTTGAAATACAATATTTATTATTGAAAAAAAAGGAGGAAATTATGGAAAGTATAAAATTAATCTATTTTCGTAGTTCTATTCAAAAAACATGAACGCCGGTTGCTGAATCGGTAGATTAAAATGGTGGTTCATAAAGTGATTTTGATGTATTATAAGACAATATAATCAATTTAAATACCTAAGATTGCCTTACTTTACTGAACTGATAACCAATGTATCAAATAATATAGCATTTATTCGACCTAATATGGAAATTCTGACATTTTGAATGTCTGATACAAAGGTCTAACCTCAATTTACAATGAACTTGCATTTTCTGATTAAATTAGTCTGGGTGTTGAAACTAACCTGAGAATTTCGGCATGGCTAGTTGTCGTCAAATCCCACTAATAGATCACAAATAAATGAGTTTATTTGCAATGAACTAGAAAATTGAAAGTCACGATCCGCGCTCACAAAACGAACACAAATGACAGTCATGTACTCATGACATTTGACGTTATGACATGATCAACAAAATTGTTGACATTGACAGTAATATGTTTTTTATTTCGGCCATAATTTTCGGATACATGCCTCAAATAACCAAAAATAATAATCCCTCGGCCGAAGTATGTTGAATTTTTTTATATAAAATCAAATCGGAAGGCTATTATTTGATAAAAAACGGAATGAAACAAAACAAGGCATTTCTTTATTAGGCTCTTATCCCATAAGCATAATAATTTTCCATATAATAAAAATATTCCCTGAACTTTTCAATTTCTTTTTATGGAAACAACTAATAGGTAGGTACTGAAAAAGCTTTACCTGTATTTTGCTATGTGTGCTTGCAAAAATAGAAATGTACTATGTACATACTTAAATTTTAAAAAGTGATGACTTGAATACGTAGACAGATATCAATATGATTTTTAGACATGTCCACCAAAAGGGAGAGTTTACTTATCTCGTAGTAAAGAAAAACTTATTAACTAATGTTTTAAATGAAAGCAATTGTTATATGAATCAATTTACTAAACAAATAAATTCACCGCTATTTTCCTATACTTCCACATAATAATATGTTTTCACCATAACTCTTTTGGTGAGTCCTTAACTAGAACTAGGCACAGATGTATGCCCGGGCTAAAAGTTTCCCGGAGGCTTTCGAGACGTTTTTCTCGTGCAATGACGGCGTCTCACCTACCGGCCGCTACACGTTCGATGAACTTTCCATTCGCGAAGGCTGCGCGCGCGCACACACCGGCCGCCAGTCTCTACATAAACCTAACCAATGCTGTACGTTAATATCCATTGTTAAACTGCGCGGTGATTTTCTCACGACAAAAATCTCTCCCCCAAGTGAGTGTTGTGTTAAGTACCTACCTTGTGTTCGCGGTGTGTTAACTTGTGATTGTAAAACGAATGTTAAACCATTACTCAGTGGAATGGTGATCGAGTTTACAGGGGAATCTCGAATGCCGGAGCTTATTGTAAGTTTGCAAGCTTTTGTGGTTTAGATAAGAGGAGATTACTCAATTGTGTTGTGGAAACGTCTCTTACATCTACTCTATATGTGAATAGGTATTCTGAATAGAGAGTTAATCGGCATACAAATATATTATAGGTACCTATATAGAAATATTAATGAGTTATAAAACTGGAGTAGGTGCCAAAGGTATCTACGTCATGAATCAAACGACATACATAACCGTGTCTTAAATTACTAATTACGTACTACCTTCATAGGTAGATAGGCTTCTTATTGGGCAAGTAGAGCAAATGTGCACAATACCTCTAATTTACGTTTATTTTAAATCTTCTATCTCAAGTAGGTATTTAATTATTCTAGTAAGTATTTATTCAGCAGTGTATAATTTCTTATATATTTTTTACTATAGAATATTACTCTATTATACCATAATACGCCACTGTCATAAAAGCTCAATCGTTTGCCCACTTCGCAAACCCTTAGGCAGTTAAATAAAAACACATTAAAATTATCACATACTTAAATAAATCTTTTGTGGGTAATGATAAAGAGTTGTACATGTATATTGTATCGATATTAAATAAACACTACCTACATATTTTTAATTGACTTCCATTACGAGAGCGAATTTTTTTCTTTGAGGTGTTAACAGAAAGGTTTTACAACAGTTTGGCCTCATAAAAATTAAACTCAATACTGTACCGTCGAAAATAAGAACCAGGTAATTTGGTAATTTGCCTGAATAACTTCTACATTTCTTTTGCTTCCTTTTACTTCTTGGCACTTGGATTCTACTCTAGTACAAAAATACTGAGATGTTCACGACGTAAAGGGCAACTAAATAAAGGTGTGTTTGACTATAAAACTATTAACGTGTGTATTGCCTCATTAAATGGAGGAAGTGTTTGCCTAAATTGGTCATTAGGTACTAGTAATCAACCTCTAACACCTCTGTAATCTTTCACAACCCAAGTAAAATAGATTATGATTTCTACCATTTACTCTTTTCTACATCATTAAGAAGGTCTGTAGAAATATAGGTAATAGCTTTGACAAACTCTTTAACTGAATGTCTAAACGGCTGAATGGAACATGATGAAATCCATCCTGCCATATAGCTATGCTATGTATAGGCAGGATGGATTTCTCCTTCCTCCTCCTGGGCAAAAGCTAGTTTATTTATTATTTAAATATACATTCACAGGGACTTGTGAATTGACTCTAACACCGGTTTGGGAGGCTGCTGTTATAGGTGCTCTAAATTACACTTGAAATGAAAACTAAATTTATGTATGTACGTACATAATATTGTGGGTTCTTTTTCCAAAGGTACACTGAATATAACAATCATTCAGGGGTGAAAAACTATTGCTTATTTTCAACGCGGGCGAAACCACGAACGGTAGCTAGTGCCGAATAAATTCATGGGTTTACGACATAAAGAGGTACTTAACGTTATACCTACGGTACGTCCGTGAATTGTCCGCATTGAATATAAAACTAGTTGAAGTATGTTTGCGGACGCCGAGGCAGCTACACCAAGGTGTTTTTACCTCGGACATCAGGCGTGTGGAATTTATAATGGGCTCCGAAGGACTCTACGTCTCATCTACCTGACGCTAATAGTCCGGCCACAGCGCTGTTAGATTGTCTAGTGATGCGCCACCGGATATATTTAACTCGAGTCATTCACTTTAATTTACTGCAAAATTGTATATTATTTATTCTATCAATATATTTTCTGTAATTATCGTATTGCAAAGTGTTTAATGCACTGTTATTCTTATTATTATGGGGATAGGGAAAAACAATTTTATACTTTGCCTAAGAACATATTTTTCAATACTAACTTTTTAAATGTAGAATTTAATATCAGCAATTTGATTAATACAAATAATTCTGTTTGAATTTTCATGGCTAATTGGCTTAAGATCCAAATGAAATGCACGAAGAACCTACTTAGTTATCAACGATGGCGAACTTTAGTCTCACTCATATTCCATCTATCGCGGATAAAACCACGAGGCAGAAACTAGTCAATAAGTCAGTCACATCTCTCAGGTCAGCCGCTCTAATGGTGAATACACCTACATCTCAGAATAATTATCTATTCCGATAAGTAAGTAGGTAAAACACTCCGTTGAGGCGTTACGTATTGACTGATTGACTTCAATATTTATTTTGCTATTCCATTATTGAGATTATTAAGGCAATGATGAGTAGAAAATAATATTGATTTTACATAGACACCTCATGTTGTATACCAACTTTTAAACGAGTAATATTTGGACATGAACCTTAATGTACGGTAAGAAACACCAATTTATATGGATATATAAAAAAACTGGCTCTATAGAAATTACCCATGCTATAGGTATTTTGCAGCGTATCGCTTTTTTATTAAAAGTTGAAGATAAAAAAGGTTGTTCGAACTTTGGCTCGATTCCACATGGTCACGACACAAAACTAAGTAAAATTAATTCAATAATAAAACATTTGTTAAAGACAAATATTTTTTATCTTTTCCATCGTCTGCGCAAACTTTTTATCGAGTCCAAATTTTAAATGTACATGAGTGCAAATTAATAGAACGCCATAAAAAGTATATTTGATTGATTTGTTTTTGGTAACTTATTTACCTATAGACCGTAGCTGCGTAGGTTGATATGCACCCACTGTCTAGTCTCTTTGATTACAGACCATAGAGGTATTATAACACCTCTATGTTACAGACATACATTTTGCATTTTGTTAGATTACCCTAGTTAAAATACTTAGATAATTTTGTTTCTGTGAATACTGTATTGATCGTTGCTTAATTCTGAAATCTTTTGATGTATCTATAGGTACACATAATGGTCACTTTAATGCCACAAAGTACAATCCGACTGAAAGATAAGACTTTAAAAAAGTACTCAGCAAAGGAGACAAGTATTTATTTAGATTATCTTTTTAACGACTTCGCATCCAACATCATTAATGAAATTCCGTCGTCTCGACGCTACACGGCAACACCGGCAAGTGACCAGTTTTACTAAACTTTGTGACCAGTCACTATAGTAGCGATGAAAGTTTACAATACTTTTAATTGGTAGAGTAGGGGTAAAGCCGCAGGTGCCTCGTGGGATTGATTCTTATTTTCTATATTTTTATACTGTTAATTTCAGTAAAAAAAATACATATTTACTTTCTAAGTAGGTACTTCGAGCTCTATTTGATTTGGGAATAACCGCGCGTGAAAACTGTCCCAGGACATATCTAACAGGTTTACAGGTTCAATCCATTCAATCATTAAAGTGATCATGTGTAGCCTACTCTTATAAACCGGTTGGTTTTTACATCTGTCATTCTTTGATACGACGCGATGACGGCAGCGGCGCCTGCGCTGGTCCATAGTATCTATAGACATGGAACACAAAACATATGACATTGTTCACGTTTTATATTAATACTTTTTACCATATTCAGTTATGTTCACGACCTCTAATGGTAATTACGCGCCGTCGCCTATTATGGAAAGTATTGCAAAAAGATTTTAATTACGATTACTTAATCTAAGAAATGGTAACATTTACTGTTGAGAACCGAGGTGTTGAATACAATACCTAAGTGGTTATTATCTATACTTAATTATTTTTATTTTAGTAGCAGTTTTTTTGTCCGTAGCATTAAACTGTCATATATTTTATCCAATCAATTAGTTCGAAATTTCGAATGCATATTTAATAAATAATCACGTAGCATAAAATCGATTTTAAATAAGAAAACAATCGAACATCGATACAAAATGTTATTTAATTCGAATGACCTCACAGAGGTGTTAGATGTGTTCTAGAACATAATACTTATTGACACGCTAGCTACTTAGTAGGTTAACATATTCTGTGAAATGATTAAATAGATGTTTTTGTCAATACGCTATCATTAGCTTCGCCTGTGGACGCGTGTTTCTGTAACGAAATCTTTTAACGTAGATTTTCAGCCCGTAAAAACCGTCAGATAAATTTGGAACTTAGCATATTTAATATATCAAGGAATAAATAATAAATATAATAAATAAAAAATAAAGCGTTTTTTTTTTATTTTCTTAAAAAGAGATTCACGTCTAGACTTTTAACAAATTATGATATTAACTATTTTTAATTTAACTATTTAAATGTTAAGTGCTTTTTAAAATTATATATTAGTGCATAGCTTGTTCGGGGTAGGAAGATATTCTTTCAGGCTACACATGAAAATAGACATTGTTACATTGATGATATGAGACATTTTTGTTATTTATCTTATAATAGTTTTACTTTTAGGTTTCGTGCGTAGTATGTGGCGAGGTCAATAAACAAAGTCGTTACTATAATGGGCTATTGCGAATGACTTGAATTGGTTTTAAACAGCGAGTGAAACTATATCAATGGCAGTTTATTGATTGGAAAACGTGTGCTATTACTTTTACTAACATTCAATGTGTTTTTGTCTTATATTTTATGTAATATTTTCTAACTGTTAGTTTGTTATGTAGAGTATAGGTATAAATAAAATCGAATTAAAATCATTTATTTATTTTAAGGGCAACCAACAAGACTTACACCAACGAAATTATAATTCATTACATTATATTATTAAGTAGATCTCATTTTAAGTGCTACCGCAATTATAGGCTACCACAGCATGCATTATATATTATTATTTAATCTAAGACAGATATAAAAACAATCATGTTTAGTCATACGTACATAATTTTATTTACTGTAAGGATAATCGTCAGCTAAAGGGATTAAGAATATCTAGGCAGTTGGCACACTTATAAAATATGATGAGGGGGCTTAGGCCAAAGTCTGCCACGCGGGCCTTTTTTTTTTTTTTTTGATTTCCCAGGGGAATCCTCATAGGATACCCGGCAACTCCGGGGGGAGCCGCCGGGTTATGTGGAGACTCACCGGCACAGAAGGTGCCGGTGCCTACCCACTAAACCCCTGGGGTTCCATTGACGCCTCGGCGCCGTGTGGCGGGGCTGCGGGACACGCGTAAGCTGCACAACCGCATGCCCCGCTGGCGCTGCTCGGCCTCCCAAAAACACAACTGGAGGCCGAGCCCGTCTCAGGGGGGCGGGACTCACGATGCGAAAACGCATGCGAGTCCCGCCCCCCTCTCAACTTCACCGGAGATGCCCATGGAACAAATGGGCATCTCCGGCATGGGACCGTTGGCGTGGGCGGCGGATCCCCCGATCCACCGCCCCGGTCCCCGGCGTTACGGCGGCAACCGGCCCGCGAAGGCCTGTCGCCGCCTACCGCGCCTGCGGCGGCGAAGCGGGAGAGAGTTGACGTCGTCCTCTCTCACCCGCTCCGCCGCCTCCTTCTGCGACATGACTTGGCCGCAGAAGGTTGCGGCCGCCTCCCAGGCCTCCTCGCTGCCCACCATGGCCCTGATGAGGGCTGGCAGCGAGAGGTCTGCGCCGACCGTCGCGGACAAGGCGGTGCGAGGAGTCGCCCAAGCGGGGCACTCCTCGCGCGTATGTACCGCCGTGTCCGAGACGCCGGCCCCGCACTGCCACGCGGGCCTAGCGCAGATTGGCGGACTTCATATGACTTTAATTATGACATCTCGGTCATACAGGTTTCCTCACGATGTTTTCCTTCACCGAAAGCCAGTGGTGTGAATCCGTACGTAAGTTTCTTATCTCAGAGGTACGCCCGGGGTTTGATCCCTCATGATTGTTAGTCGGTGCGTTACCCACGGGATCACATATAAGATATACATATATTATTTTGGCACTTTCGAATTGCAGGTAAAACTACAGTAAGTACTGTATCTATTCCAACATAATGTAGCAAGGTAGAGGTGCTCATAGATTTATAATTGAATAAAATTGGGCGGTCGCCGTCGGTCGGCGCGGGTCCGCGGGTCGACGGCCCGTCACGGTCGCTTCACGAGCCTCTATCTCCTTCCAAATGATCTTATATTTCATATTTACCTGCATATATTATTTACAGTTACAAGTATGATACAATTACTAGGAATGAGTTAGAAATTTATTAACGAGAAATAGGAAACAAGATTTTTTTTGCCAAATATTAATAACATTAATATCTATGGAATAATATAGATAGACTTTAAATAAATACATCCTTTTTTGTTCCTGTTTTTCCATCTTAATTTGCTAGATAAGTAGATATGTCGGAAAGGATAGTAAAATGGTACAGATCTATATAAATTATAACTAAATTAGAGATATGGGTCAAGTCTCTATGATTCCTAAAAATGTTGCAAAAATTATCTTCAGATTACAGATTTTTAGATTTCACTGATAGAAACAATAAGTATAAATATTGTCAAGAGTATTCTTTATCTCTCTTCATAAAAAAGACATCAACGAGTGTCGACAATTTTTACTAATGTTTTTATTTAAAAAAATGGTGTCGATTTTGTATTGAGGTTTTAGGTGGTTTTTATTCGCTAAATAATGGTCATATAACGTGTTATGTACAACAATGGTAATTAGCATTTAAAATATTTTCCACGCATAAATAGAGTCATACAACAAAATTATACACAAACTCGGGGGAATAAAGTTTTCAAGTAATTTAAGATTTAATCACACAGATGCAAAATAGATAAGAATCTTTATGTAATTAAATGTCAGTTACATAAAGTATAAGTAGGCATCAAACTATTACGTTACATCACTCCAACACACAATGGTCCATAGAATTTTTGACGAATCTAATAGTTTGTTCACACTATTTCGTTTTGTCATAATAATGGTTATATTTCGAACTATTTTTCATTTAATATCTTATATTTACCAGCTTAAAAACTAAGTATCACATTTGAGGGTTATTTGTGAACTTATTTTTAGTTATAGGGCGATATGTTAATGACAATGAAAAACAGATATTTTACAATAATTCAAACATATTATGATTTTGATTTTGACTTTATTGTTGACATCAGAATATAGAACGACATGAGAAATAAAAAAAGTGATAACGACTTAGGTGGAATTAAGATTTAAAAGGGGCTTGCAGTGATGCATAGGTAAGAGCAATAGTTACCGTGTTACGATCAATTTATTCTTCAAAACATGGACCTTAAATAACGCTCTATGGTTTAACGTTTCTTCTAGATATTTCCCGAAGCTATTTATTTATTCAGGTTATCCAATAATTGTTTTCACAATTTTTTTTTCATTCAGGCATAAAACACAAAGGCGACAGTTAAGGCTAACACAGTAAGCTATTGCAAAGTTTGGGATCATACAAACTTACGAACATCCAAGATAAAACTATTTAACAGTACAGTACATCACACAAGTGTTAATGCACCTTTAACCTCCATCATACAAGATTTATGATGTCATGTGGCTTTACGTAATGATCACAGCGCGGAAGTGCGGGAGATAGAAAATGTCATTTCTTTATTTATTGGGCAGGTCGCACGTCGCACAGCTAAAGTAAAAGTGCTTGCGTATTACTTGATAATGTTTGATTTATGACCAGCATTAAGTGTTATGAGGTCACTTTTCAAAGAGTTATTTATGGTCCATAATTATGAGGAATTGATTATATGTGAAAAGCAGATATCAGCACTCTGTTACAAAATTAAATTGGTTGTGAACTTGTGATCTACATAAAGACGTAAGATTCATTAATATGTAATAGGCTTGGGTGCTTTTGATAGGTTAACGGTAAACGTTTTATTTGGCAATCATTTTTTTCTAATATTGCTATAGATTTTATTACGATATATATAGTTACATTAAGTAACCCGTGGGGGAAAGAGTGATCAACCTATATACTTATTAAATGTTTACATATCCACCATAAAACAAATATAAAAAGTGAGGAGAAATAAATAAGCTTCCGCCCCACGGTTTTATCTGTTATACCTAGTTATACTATTCCAGTTCCATAAATCTTTCTCCATATTCCTTTTTCAGGTCTCTGTTAGGTAACAATCATTGAAATCATCTATCATCATATATAATGGATATAATCTATAAATTTTCGCGTTTATTGGTAGTATTTAAAATATGTTAGTAAGATTTATACGATTATATATTATCATAATCCAAGTCTATTCAATAGTATAGGACCGCAGTCATGTTAACCCTTAAAACAACAATTGCTATAAGTAATATAAAAAATGCCGGCGGAACAGTGTCTGCCCATTGCCCCGGGCAGATGCGCGTGCGCACCTGTCGTCCCTTCCAAGAAAGGGCGCCTGCGCCGGCCATCTCTGCCGTTCTGCACTTCTGCAGTTTCATTTATAGGTTAACTAGTGGCTCCTCGCGGTATCACTCGCATTCAATTTTTCTGGAATAAAATATACTTTACTAGCCACCTCCGCGCGGTTTTACCCGCATAGTTCCCGTTTCCGTGGGAATACAGGAATAAAATATAGCCTATGTTACTCAGTGATAATGTAGCTTTCTAATGAAAAAAGAATTATTAAAATCGGTCCAGTGCCTTTTGAGTTTATTCGTTACATACAAAAATACAAATCTTTCCTCTTTATAATATTAGTGTAGAAGTGTAGATATGTTATTTCAGAACATATCCTAGTTCTGTGCCAAATTTTATCGCGTTCCCTTCAGATGTTCTGGCGCGAAAGGACAACAAACATACATTCTATCAAACTTTCCCATTTATAATATGATAATGTTTATAATGATAAGATGAATTGGCCAGCAATCATATTTCTTTAACAAACTATTAAATGAGTTCAAATAATATTCATTGGAGTATACTTTTAGACTTTTATTATATTTTGATATTTTTTTTATGTATTTTGATGTGCAAATTCAAAATATTAATGTTGTTTTTTCTTTTTTTTACGTTTCAGTGAATACTGCAAGTAATTTCTGATAATTTGGAAAGCGATTGTCATTTGGTGTTACCTTGTTATTTCTTGGAAGGAACACGCTTATCGTTTTTTGCAATCTCGCAATGAGAACCAATATTTGAAACTGAAATTGAAGAAAGCACACGTCTAAATACACATTTAAATTCAGCGACAGTTACGATAACTTACGTTGAGAAAATATTAAATGACACATAAGAAGCGGGATTTTATATTCAGATTGGGACGCGGGATGTATTTCATTCGGACGTATTCGTATATAACTCGTAACGGTGCTCGCAACGGGTACGTACTTACCAATATGTACACAAATAATTGCACATCGCCGTAAACCCGCAAGTTTATCGTATTGCACTTTGTCTTTATGGATACCTGTATGTGCACAGTGAAGTTATGAGAAGCTCATGTCTAGGCACACTAACTAAGTAGGTATTTCTTGGTAGGAATCTACATTACCGTTTAAAAATTTTAACATAATTGAGGTAAACCTTATCTACCTACATATTTTATGATTTCTATCTTGAATTTTGTCTCATGAAATAAACTAAAGAACCTTTTTTTTGGCAATAGTGTCACTAAAGGCATAATAATAATCATGCAAAACAAAGCTAACTAATCAGCAGTATCAGCACACGTTTTGTTTAAAAAATAATAAATCAACCTAAAAGAAGAGGGGAACGAAACGACCAAACCCAAAGTAAATTAGGTAAGCAAGATGCATTTAGATGTTTACAAAATGGAAGGGCAGTCACCCGGCGCAGCAAGGACGCAGCCATTCATAAACGGGTTCGTTTGGACCTGCGCACGCGCAACTGTCACGAATAGTTAAACAGGTGATTTTACATCGTAGGTACATTGCAGCCATTGCAGGGAACCAATTAAAACTATGTAATTGGGCTACAAGAACAGATGCAAAATATTTAATTAATGTAGGTATGTTAATTACTTATAAAATAAGAGCTATAAAAAAGCTTTTAAATGTAGACTAACGATCACAATTTCGATTATTATATTTGTAAGTAAGATACCGCGTCATTTATTTTCTATTTCAACATGGTGCACACTTAAAATGTAATCAAGCAGTGGCAGGTAGAAGCTCTGCGTAGCTTTGGAACAAATTGCGTTCGGCGTAGGGCGTTCTGATTGGTCCGTTCACAGCTCTACACCAATTGGAACGCCATTCGAATTGTATTCGCAAAAAAGACACTTAAAATGCATGTGAAGAATACCCCAGGATATTTATATTTTACAGTTATTTTATGGTCAAAGGAATTATTGTCTCCTTTATTTGGATAGTCATACATCATCTACAAAGCCAGTAGGTACCGTTCAAACAGCCAACCAAGCAAAATAACCGCTAGCCATCTTCACTTGTCTCAACTGGCTATTTAACTCGGTTGGGCTACACAAAAGAAGTAAACAATGATTTGTTTGCTTTCATGTTGAACAGGGTGGAATTCTTGCAATGCGCTTCTAAGAAATTAAGGCGCTGAATTCGTCCAATTACGTAATTAATTTCTCCATACATCGTAAAGTACCTATGCTATGAAAAACCGTATTAGAGCGAGGCCCCATTGGTGCGGTGCGGTGCGGTGCGGTGCGTTGCGTCGCGTCGATTGCGATCGCGTGTCATAAAAAATGTATGGACGCATCCCGACGCAACGCACCGCACCGCACCAATGGGGCCTCGCCCTTACAGTGACTGCGTTTGGCGCTCCGATTTTTATGGTCAACATCTATCAAAATATTTGTCTTTTAGGTAAATTATTTCGCGAACGAATATTAATAGGTACCTAAATGTTAAAACTGGTGAATAAAATCTATAAATAAAATGTTAATCATATTCAATGTATTATGTAACATTAACGATAGCATGCTAATTTATCGAGA
The DNA here is from genome assembly GCA_905147785.2 of Thyatira batis. Classification (NCBI taxonomy): domain Eukaryota; kingdom Metazoa; phylum Arthropoda; class Insecta; order Lepidoptera; family Drepanidae; genus Thyatira; species Thyatira batis. The sequence goes on along the minus strand of LR990501.2, from coordinate 7,387,070 downwards.
CGAGTTCCCACATAATGCATAATATGGTCGTAAATATAACTACCAGTTTTGTATGCAAAATTGTATATCATTCATCAATAAACATCAAATAAAAACCCGGCATAATATTCAAATGAATGCGAAAATTAGAATGCTTGTTTGTTTAACGACATATGAAAGTATTAATAAAACCGTGTAAGTACATTAGGCACTGAAATAAAAGGAAACCAGTTTAAAAAACTGTTGACGGACATTTGACAAGTTATTTTGACATTTGTCAATATGTCTAGTACTCACGTATTGACGAACCGATAAGTTATGTTGATTAATTATTATTTTCAATCATAAAGCAACGAAACCTGATATACTTGCAATTAAAATTATATATTTTTATCTTATTTTGTTATCTTCTTATCTATATTTTTATTTCTACTTTAAGTTGCTATTTTTCTTTGACGGTTCCAAACACAACTCCTCCAAAGACTACTCAGCGATTTTCTTTTTTTTTTCGTGAAAACGTTTGGTTGGACTATCGATGTTTATGATAGGTGCTGCCAACTCGAACGGTGCGTCGCGTCTATAATGCAATTACGACAATTATGTGCGCGATCGACGGGTGTCTCGCGGTTGCCACTTGCGGGAACAATCGTGTGTGGTGGCTGGTGGCTCGCATTCCGTTACCAAGTTGAATGACCATCGACACGACGACAGCTCACTGAGTGTCGACTAATGACATCCTTGCTCAGATTACAATCGCGTTTGTGGCTAATAGAATCACGTAGTTACGCCGGTTATGGCGAATGAGACAAAGATCGCGGGAATTGTTACATTAAAGAAATTATAAGGCTACTTGACCAGACAATAAATAGTTGGACAGGCTTACCGAGTTACAAAGTTTTTTTTAAGAACTTTCTGACAGCTCGTATTTATTGCACATTGTTTAGGATCCAAACAACTTTTTAGGTCTTTGAGTCAAATATTAATGAAGAGTCAAGAAATATATTTCTTAAATACTTACATAACAATTAAATATAGAAGTTATGGCACTTAGATGACTACACTCTACACTGTTGTAAGCCGAAAGAGTATTTACTAGCGATGTGCCGAGTACGGTTTGACTCGAGTCAGACTCGATTCCTGCTTTGGACTCGTCTACTCGAATACCAATTTATTTTGATTCGAGTACGCCAGACTCGATTCCGGTACTCGAGTCAGGAAGAATCGATTCGTACTTGCTAACTCGATTCTATTTATGCGAGTTCAATTGACTCGAGTCTAGTTTACGAGTTTTGTTACGCTCTATGTTTTTAATTATCTTTCATTAAAAAGTAATTTAAACAACATTTACCGGACTTTAAAACACAAACGAATAACTGAAAAGTAATAACTTTGATACCTGATAAATAATAACTTAGATACATAAATATTTAAAATCATGAAGCGTCTTCATAATCGGATATGAGCAATATTTCTTTTGAGGTCGATGCCCCCCCGCAACATTAGGAAAAAAGGAATCGGTAATGAGGGTTGATTCGAGTCTAGCCGGAATTCGAATACCAAACATAGAATTCGAGTAGAGGGAATCGAGTCATGATTCGAATACCGTATAAACTGACTCGAGTCGACTCGATCCACCAAAACAGCGACTCGGCTCATCACTAGTATTTACTAAGTTTTGACATTGTTTTTGGCAACATATAAAAAAAGATATAGAGAAAAAAGAACGTTATGGTACCAGTATTCTACATACGAATATGGCAAAATCACAGTCGGATCAAAGACCCATGATGAGAACATCACCTCTGTGTGACATTGTCCATCTACTTTACATGTATATGTTAAACTAGTATTACAGATGCGAAAGTGAGTCTTTTGTCCTTATTTCATGTCGTAACGAAGCAACTTACTTAATTACACACACGAGGATAAATGGCAGGGCGGAGAAAGACGTACCAAGTTAACTGTTAATTAAAAGAGGGGTGGTAACGTAGTCTCTTAATCCTTATAGAGACAGCTTATTTATTAGCTTTTATAATGGACTATATTTCCATAACATTTAACTTTTAATCCCGGGAATACATTCGATTCTTAGGGAAACAACAACATAAGAAACAACCTTCTAAGACAAAAAGCAGCTCCTTAAAAAAACAAGTTTCATAGAATGTACCGTAAACAAAAAACTACCATGAAAATATTGAACAAATGCTCACGTAGAGATGATTGTAAAATCAAATAAAATTCGACGCTCATCAATTTGTATTACAATAAAGAAACAATAAGTTTATTCTGAACGGAAGTTTGTGAACGTGTCGAGGTCAGGTGAGGTATTGTCTTGTCATAAAGACGAGTTATTTAAAGACTGCCACGTTGTTTTGGATTTCTCCCCCTATCCTGTCCTACTCGCTTGTCATTTGGTTTATCAACTTTACTGTAACCAAATGAAAATTTTGACCCGTGATCAAATTGGACTTGGGACTGAATAATACCACTGTTTCTTGGTAAAACTGAGAAATAGGTAAATAGGAACCATATAGGTATAGCTACTGTTTTGTATGTGTGTTTTAAAAACGCTGATAATACCTAAGCGGATAGTAGAGGTAACAGGCAATAGATAGAACTTCGTAGGTACCTTTACCATAATAACTACATATTAACCTACCTACTATGTACACGATGATAAAAAATGGTGCAGTCAAAAGCATACTAGCAAGCTAGAACGCGTTGCCAGATATATTTTTAGCCAAGTCGCGATTTAGGATTTTTCGAGTGAAAAAAGCGGGATTCTTTTGTCGAAAGCGGGACATAGTAAAATTAATTTAATAGTAAAATTTTATTTGAAAAATATTGACGGTGCCCTTGTAGACGTCACAAAAATATTGACGTGTTTTTTTTTTTTTTAGTGGTGTTTCTCAAATTTACGCCCTTTTAGACGGCATAATAACATAGGCCTCATAGCACGACACACTTTTTCAACGGGCGTTAAAAGCCCTCAAACACAACAAATGCGCGCTTTCTCAGTACGCTGCACACACGGTCGAGTTATTCCCGAAAAGCGGGACAGAGCCTGTCCCGCGCGGGACATTAAAATTTGGTTTAAACATCGGGACGTCTGGCAACGCTGGCTAGAACATATACTAAAGGTGTACCAACATTCTTCTATATCTCTTCAGCCGTTATAACATGAAGAACTATTCTTACCAATGTGGTTAGTTCGAATATCCCACGACGGATTCTGAGTAATAAAACAATAGACATTGGACTTCAAAGATCGTCTTGAGCTCGCACCGTATTAACCACGGCTTGTTAATGCATTCATACATTGTCATTACAGAGAAAATAAATTCTATTGAGTGATGTTTGTGTCACAACTTCACAGATTTATTATAAAGAAATACGAATTGCAAACATAGGTACCTATTGTTTGATTTATATGAATGAGATTACTGACCTAGTTTGAAGAAGTTATTCCGTGTTTTATTTTAAACGACTTCAAAAAGGAGGAGGTTCTCAATTCGACTGGTATTTTTTTTTATTTTATGTTTGTTATCTCATAACTTTCGACTGGGCGAAGCGATTTTAATTATTATTTTTTCATCAAACACACCCGAATTTGTAACTAAGTTCTTTTGTTGATATGATAGATACGTACAAAGCAGAGTTAAACTTGTGTGGGTAGAGTGCTGATTAAAACGAGTCAAGCTTATTCGTTTAATCATGGTTTAATCCAATATTTCAAGGTGCAAACTCTTCGTACTCCATCCAATATAAGTAGGCATATAGGAGATTCTCAAAATAGCTTTCGTTTATCTTATACATTGTAAGAGCTAGATTAGAAGACTGTAGGTTTACTAGGAACGCTAGGCTTGTTACATATGTGTTACAATATGCTCGAAAATTATCAATTAAATATTATTATTTTACTCATAATAGGCAAATACCTAAGCTTAGATACAAAAAAGATACCTTTCTCTACTCTCATGTAAACTTTGCTTTAGGTCCTAATGACGTCACTAATTAATAGTTAAGCGAATGCTCTCGAAGAAATTCGTGTAGGAAATACAAAATCAGCGGTGCGGAGTCGTGGACCCCACAGACTCCACGTCACCGCTGTGATTTACATCACTGGTTATTTCACTGGAACCGAACCGAATCAGGAAGGCATGCAATTACATAGAGATTGATGGCGATACACTATCTACACTGAGCGGACTGGTTTTAGAAAGCCGACTAACTTTGCAGTTATCGCTAACTACCTTACAATCTTTGTAAGTAGGTACTATGAAATTATTCCAAATTCAACTAGATACATATCAGCCTACATTACATTTTAATAGCCATAAATCAACGAGTATTTATGCATCAAAATGTTGCTCTACATTTCCTTTTTATCGCTTTCTTTCTTCGATAAAATCAATTCATATTCTTAGACATTTATAATGATTGATTAGCGAATCCGTTATAAATTAACAATGCATTCTAGACTTATTCTCACCTCGTCTGACACAGTATCCTAAAAAGCTGATGCAGACTAGATATCCGATATGTTCAATAGGTAACTGTATCAGTTATTATATCGAATTTGAACCGCAATGACTAGGCTATCTACTAACGGATATAATATTTCAAGTATTAGTATCAAAGTTATAGGTCCGCGAAACAGAAACTAAAATCTAGGTCACAAAAAATTATAGCTGAAAACTTACTAGTGAAATATTTATTTGTTATTAGTATATGTATGCTTGTTCGGGTCAAATCATGCAACTGATTTTCAAAGTGGTTATCCTCGACCAATTAAGGTAAAACTTTGCAGACTCGTTAAGTTTGGTAGACGATATATAAATACAATCAAAATTCTTGATTTTTAAATATTTTGCTACCTATATTAGGCTATATGTATATAAAATTAGTATATAAGGAAATATTATTGTTCACCTATACATAAAGACATTTTACATGTACATTGTTCGATGATAACAAGTAGGAAGTTGGCGGCTCTTTCATTAAAATTGATAATTTATTTTTCATCCCACCATCTCGGAAAGAGTATTTTTAATCTTCAATATCTGAGTGGAAAAGCCGTTTTTATTCTCAAGAGGATAAAGTAAATTGAATTTGGAACATCGTGTGCACTAAGTTTGTGAATTAAAAAAAAACATTAAACCTATTTACTGCTACCTCTATGGTGCCGAATATATCATACAACTTTTTTTTAATTTGTTAAAAACTCAGACTCGGCACCTTCTTGGTGTTCTTTTTTCAATTTGCTTTGTACGCGGTTCTTTACGCGGCATTTTTTCACGTCATTGTTAAACCTTATATTAAAAACAAGAAACTTGAAAACAAGTGAAAAAACTAAAATGAGTGATTCTAGCGACGAGGAAGTTTGCTTGACGCCAACAGAATTGACTGAAACTGTTAATAATGCGCAAATGAGCTTTCTCCCTCAACAATCACGCGAGAAGTATTTAGTCATTTCCTCGCTGAGGTGGAATGAAAAGTTACGTGTTGCACTCGAGTGCAAAGATTTTTCACCTCGTGCTCTTTTGATTCCCTCGCTAACGCTCAGGATTCTAATTTTGAATCACTCGCTGCGCTCGTGATTCAATTTTAGAATCCTTCGCTTGCTCGGTCATCAAAATTGAACACGCGGTTAAAAAGCAACTTTGCACTCTTGTATAACAAATAACTATATTTGTAGAATTGACAGCCCGGTTGGCTTTGTGGTTAGTGACCCTGACTCTCAAGCCGCGGGTCGTGGGTTCTAATCCTACCCAGGACAACATTTGTATGCATGAATATGTCTATTTGTCCTGTGTCTGGATGTAAATATCTATATAAGTATGTACTTAAAAGTAGTATATATAGTATATCAGCTATCTGGTTACCATATCACAAGCTCTGCTTAGTTTGGAATCAGATTGGCCGTGTGTGAAAAAGAAAAAGAATAAAATATACAAATATATTGCAAATGTAGCGGACAATTTCCACAGCAAAGCAAAGCAATACATTCGACAAACAGATACATTTGACACACTTTCTAGGTAAATAGTAAATACATCCCGCTGTAAGATGGAAAGCGAGTAGCGAGTGTACGGAGCCGATGGCGAATTAAGTGAACGATGCACAAATGAAGAAAGTTTAGCTTTGGGCGATATTACACGTACATTATTTAATGCACATCACGCACAAGCGTTGATATTGCTATTATGTTAAAACCAGGAGAATGTTAATAACGCCCTGCGGTTTATAACTCAAAGTAGGTACCTACTTATATGTTGAAAACTCCGAGCCCTTTGGCTGCTTTTAATTTTCTTTGTTAAAGAATGAGACCAAAATGAAAGTTTTAAATCTATTACGAATCCAAACTTCAGTAAGTTATAAGAACTTTTGCTCTTATTCTAGTTTACATTAACCGAGTGTCAACAGGTAGGTAGCAACCGAGTGCAAGTGAACGCACTTATAAAATCAGGTGCAAAACTTGTTCACGAAGTAAAAACCAAATCAATGACTCGATCTTTATGTTTGTGCAAAATGTGTACCGACTCGCCATTAACGCGACAAGTCGGGTTTCAAGTCGACTAAACGAGGCCAAGAGCTTTCCCACTGCTCGTCAATGGACTGGGAACCAAATAATGACAACTTTTTTTTAACATATTTATTATTTTGTATATCGAATGAAAGACTGAAGAAAATAAATTAAATAATACCGATTCCTTTGAAATAAAAATGTTATTTCTTTTATTTGGAAACTTGTTTTTTTTTTACTATTTTAAAAGTGGCCATCGATAGTAGAGCTAGGTAGGTATAGGTATGTGACTCATTCCAATTACGTGCGAGTTGACAGTTGGGCATATACTGGGCTTATTTCGAATATAAATTGTTGAACTATAAAACATCAAGGTGTAATTAAAATACATGTTGTTATAAACATCTATGTCGTAATCCAATTATAAATTATGAAACATTGCGCATATTATTTTCATCAATCACAACTTCGATTGAGGAAGTGGTTAATTTATTATCTGATTTGCTCCAGTTACTTTAATACGAATTTGAACTTTAAACTTATTGGGTTATGTATTATATTTCAGCAATGATTGTGTGATTAACAGAGACTTATAGGCAGGTATATAGAATAGAGATGTAATCTTGCAAATGCACGCGACACGTCGTTAGATTTTTTTTCCATATGCGAACATGTCACCGGCCTAGTTACATCGTAATTAGCTAAATTACAAAGCAATTACATAGCTAGATATTTATTTTCTGTGACACCCTCTGTAATACGCATAATCATTATATACACTCACGTGACTTGTATAATTTTCAACTGTAAATACTATTTAAAGTTTTCAATAAACCAGCGGTGAAATGGAAACATAAAAAAATGTTAGAGAAACTTCGTCAAACACATTTATTTTTTCATTGCACATAAGTGATTTATTTAGTTGAAGTGATTTCATACCTGGGAGAGATGGGAGGCCCTGCTGTCAACTCTCCCATACCATAAATCCGGTCCACAATCATTCCATTGCAAATCGGCAATTGATGCCTAATATTCAAAGCAATTTCTCTACAAAATAAATCATAGGATCATAATAAATGTTGACATAATCTGAATACCTCATCTGGTCGCATGACCATGCGGAATTCAAAACTCGCACCGAGAGAAACGCGCCGTCGAAAGTAAAATTATAATGATTTATCTAAAATGAGAATCGTTCACGGTTGTACGTCGGACGGTAAGTGGACGATATTTCTTGACGCTCGTTACTAATAGGTAAAGATACCTATTTGACGCAGTTCTCGTAAATATATAGCTTTAAACATCTTTAAAATCTATCAAAAATTAGAACCGATATCAATATAAAGGATATAAAATTATTGTAACAACCAATTTCGTTTCAAATTACAGTTTTTAAATACGAGTATATTGTACATACTTACATAAAGCATATTAAAATTAGGTTATTTTTATTGTGTGTTCTGTTGTACAACAGTCCAGTATTGAAGTATAAATAAAGCTATAAAATTAGTTTTATTTCCTCGTAAAAACGTCACCTAGCTACTTTTAACTGGCATTAATTTTATATATGTATAAAGTCTATAGGTATAAGAATAATAAATAATCCTAATATATGATACCTAAATATTTAAATTCGAACGTTTGTGACACAATCTCGACTATAATTTGACATATCCGCTGAACGGGTTGGATGAAGTTTGGATGGATTATTGAAAAAATATGAAAATCATAAGTGGAATCTAGATACAGGATTGCTCTGAGTAAAAACTGGTAGCAGCAAAATTTGTGTAGGCACATTTAAAAATATGGACACAAAGTAAAAAGGACATCATAACTGTTTGTCTCTTGATTTCTATCGCATTGTATAAGACGGCATCCGGTTTTAGGAGTCTAACAAGTAATTGTTTGATCTTTGAGATTTCTTTAAACCCGATGTAGGTATTTACTAAATTGCATGTCATTATTTTAAACAAAGATTTTTTAAGAAAGTTAGGTATGTTTTGTAAGATAATCAGAGATTTATACAGCAGATTCATAAGCTTTCTTTTAGACATATCTAGCTAATTTAATTATAAACCTAAGCTTTCTAAAGTAGTCAGGCATATAAATACAATTAATTAGTGTAGCGAATAATCACTAGATATATATACTAATTATTCCTGTCCCTATAAGTAAAGATTTTTATTATATTTATTTAATGTATTTGAATAAGGGACTAGAATTATATCCACGAAATTACCAAATACTGTATTGCACACGCACCGTTTATTGGTGAAGACACCCACAAGTAGATTTTCACATTTGAATATTAGTAGCTTTAAGGACGAATTTACTATTCACCCTTTAGTGCTTACCTATCTAAGCGGTTACAAATTGCGAATACTAAACAGCCATAGAAGGCAAACTAATAAAGGCTTACATTAACTTCAGCTTTATTGATCGTAAGAAACAACTTCTAAGAGTAATCTCCAACTTATTGAGGCCAAATAGTCTCTTGACCATATTGGTTTTTATTGCTGCTGTTGCAAATATCCATTTGCGGAGTTCTGTGCGGACAATTATTGTGAAGTCCGATAATCAAGCATCGTAAATAACGAGTTTTATCGATTTATTTTATTCACCATTAACACCAAACAATATAAATTCTGGTGTTAAAGGTTTTGTTCTTGCCCTTTGTCGCTATCAGGCAGACTAAATTGGTCACCCATATGGGCCATATGCAATACCTACCAGGAGCTTAACCTGAGGGATGAAAGGCCGCATCATCGCGCCGCATAAACATATCATGAAGTTTTGTATCTAGTTGCTTCCAGCATTTTAGACAATTAAAAATAAGTCTTATTATATTCACAGTAAGGTTAAAATTTCCATTCCAGGAACAGATGAGTCAAGCCGAATGTTGAGTGATCCGCGGCTGATGGTGCGAGGATGCGCGAGGAGGAGCTGGAGGTGGCGCTCAAGGTGGTGATAGTGGGCGATGGTGGGGTCGGCAAGTCCAGCATGATCCAACGGTACTGCCGAGGCACCTTCACCAGGGACTACAAGAAGACCATCGGAGTCGACTTCTTAGAACGACAGATTGAGTAAGTTTAAAGGACCTTATGGGGAATGTATGAAGAGGAAAGCTGTTTCGGAATTCAGCCTTTGATTGACTGAGAATTTAACATTGTAAATACTCTAGTTGTAGGAAGATTAAGAAAGTTGTCCTGATAGATTTCTACCTCGTATAATGTTATAACGGAACCGTGGATTAAAAATTGGTTAGGGTATGCCTATAGAAGTCGACGTAACAGGCTAGGCTTAAAAATGTTAAAAAGACGACTTAGTTTCGTAACGCCTTTCATATCATGAAATTTTGTACTGTCTGATGTTCGATAGTAGGAAATAGGTACATGTAGAAAACTGCGCAATAATTAGCAGATCATTTTACAAGCGTAAACCCAGAATGGTCGGTGTGCACTAGATATGATTCAAGACACGTCCCACAAAATTCCTATCAGCGTTGTTTGTAACCAGCTCATCGTCGTTTATGGACCAAAAACAAGTTTAAAAACATGCGGAGTTTTATCTCTTTATGAGATACATAAAATGAAAAAGGAAACAATAATAATATGTAGTTACTTAGGTAGATATCTATATAAACGACTTTTAAGACCAAACACTTTGCGCAGCTTTTATATAAACTTTAATTATGTATTTATTGTCAAATTTTGTGGTAAATTGGTCGAAGGTGGTAAATAGGAGCCAGGTCACCTAGGTGCTATTTTAAAAATTATATCCTGGGACCTTCTTTTTATACATAGCCAATCCGATTCCAAAGTAAGCAACGCTTGTCCTACTATTGTGGATAGATCGCTGATATTTCTACTAATTTTAAATGTATCTTTGTATATCCCGAGTTCATGTTATACGCAAATTTGCCCTGAGTTAGATGCAGGACCTGCAGCTTCAAAATCAGGGTCGGTAACCACAAAGCCGATCAGCCCATCCAGTCTACATAATGAATGCTAAAATGACTTAGTTTGTCCTTTCTTTACATCGGAACGGAACAACGTCTCGACTTGTATAAAAATACAGATTTAAAAACTTTTCTAACAGTATATTGTTTCACAATTCAAGGATAGATGGTGAGGAAGTCCGGTTGATGCTGTGGGACACGGCAGGTCAGGAAGAGTTCGACGCCATCACGAAAGCGTACTACAGAGGCGCGCACGCGTGTGTCCTCGCCTTCTCAACAACCGACCGGGATTCATTTCTAGCACTCCATTCATGGAAACTAAAGGTAATACTTCTTCTACAACAAAGTCTCCGCCGCCTCTGTATGTCTGAACGCGATGAACACAAAAACTACTGAACAGATTTTCTTGCAGTTTTCACTAAATTACGGAGTACTTCATGGGGAAGGTTTTTATGTATAATACATTAAATTGGAACCGGTAGGTGGCGCTGGTGGGCAGAACGAAGTCTGCCGGATCCGCTAGTAAAGTATAAATAAGTTTCAGATAAGAATTTAAAACTAACGTAAAATTACCGAGTCAATTTACTACGCAATTAATGTAGGGTGCTTAAAACGGCTACATAGCTCATATGTTAATAATTCAGACATTATATAACTAGTTACATCCGCGCGGTTTTACCCGTGTAGTTTCCGTTCCCGTAGAAATACAGGGATAAAATATGGCCAATAATAATCGGGAATGATATAGCTTTTCACCCGTGATTTTTATTTTTAATTGGGCCATTAGTTCCAGAGATTACTTTCACCTTTGAAGGTCCCTTTGAAATTTATTAATATGAGTAGGTATATGAGGATACCTACTAGATTATTAGATACGCTTTGTTCCAAATATATATCCTTATAAACATTTGCGCAAAATTTTATGCAAAATCCAATGCGTTATTTGATTATAATATGGCATTTTATAAACTAACACAGATAGTGGAGGTCATGACATGACTCTTATTCCACGAAACAGTTCCGTGCAGATATACTTACCTACATACATCAAAACCACACAAAGTGTATCGCGTATCGCGTATCACTATCACTTACATTCAACATTATGTTTACATTTGTGCAACTATTTTTGGACTGGGAACCAGTAACACGATTTCTAAATCATTCGTCAAGATGCAGTCTAAAAAGTACGTTCTTCTCGCTGTGGCTTACTTAATATGCGAAATTAATTGTACAAGTAATTTGAAAAGTGAGGAGCTATGCCTCGATTACTATACGAGCGGCGAGAACTTCGATTTGAATGCTTTAAACGGTGAAATGTATGCGGTTTACTACTGGCCACCGAATCCGAGACAGAGGGACAGCTGCGAGGTTATGAACATCAAGAAGTTGAATCCGAGCGAGATATATCAAGAGAGAAACGAATGTAATGCCATCAACGTGTCATCCGATCAGACGGTGATGAAAGCGACTTACAAAAACAGTGCAAAGAAGATTGTAAACCTTCTCTTCTATGGTGACGAAGAAGTGAAGCAAATGTACCGTTCGTGCGACCGTATATTATCTAAGTATATCTTTAAAAGGGTTAATGATGGTTACGTGTTGGGTATAAACTGTTCGGCGGGTGGGAGAGGCGTTTTATATTCTAGAAGTTTACCGACGGTATCTCAAGTGCAGTCTGTGGTGGACGGTATCGATATCATGACAGGCCGGAATGGTAGCCCGGACTGCAGGCTAAGTACTCGATAAGATACAGCTTAAATTACTTACATTTTGTTATACGATAATTTGCCTACTTATTTTATACTCCCTTATTTTGATGTTTGTATACCTTTAAGTACCTACTTATGTAGTTATAAAATTTTATGTGAACTACGCAATAAAATTTTGTTTTAAAATTGTTGTTTTACTTACTATGTATAAATACCTACTTATAATTGTATATTGTATGCTCTTACCAATATTCATACTTAGTATACCATTAAATAACATATTCTATTCCCAAATTGTAACTGTAAAATAATTAAGCATTAGTAAGTATGGTAAATGACCCAATGGTGGCCAGTTTAAGAAAAAAAAACAGGTTTTTGTGAAATATTACCAAAATTGTGAAAGTTTCAGCACTGAATATAGTGAAACTGTAAAGTCCAGTCCTTATTTAATATTTGTAATGTGTTGCGCGTGAGATACGGCAAAGCTGGATTCAATTAATTTAACAAATAAAAGTTGTAGTTTTGTGACCCAGTCTTGGACAGGGAAAATTCATTAATAGATACCCCAGTCTTAGTCTAAGTTTATCTTTATTTTATGGTTAACACATGAAACAAAACTAATTTTGATTTTAATTAAGCAATACTATTTTACAAGTGAAACTTTCTGCTCACCGCCTTAACGATTTCCTTAAGAAAAACCGTCGTTGTCAATTTCAAATCACCTGACACTTTGTATTCGCGCATATTTGTACATGTAACTGACTGAATTCAATAAAACGTTAAACTTAGATAGGTCGATGTCTAAAGTCTATGTCACAGTGATCCCAATGTAAAAACATTCGCTCATGTCCGAATTCTAGATGTTTCTTTAAATTTTTGGCCATTACTGGTACCGTGGCCACGACTGGTACACTTACGATACTCACTATTAGTTATGGTAACTTTGGATTGGAGAACACTTATCTACTTACTTAGGTACCTACTTGAAACCTCAGAATAAAGCTTGGAACCTTGTAGTTGTAAGTATCTTGGAGCTCCAGAAACATACAAAATACATACAAAATATTTGGAACCATATTCAATACATCCCGTATTGTTTATATGACTTATATAATAAAAACAATATGTATTTAAAACCAAACTAAAAATATTATTTTCAGGTGGAGAACGAATGTGGAGAGATCCCCACAATAATAGTTCAAAATAAAATAGATTTGATGGACCAGTGTGTCGTCGGACCGTAAGTTTAATTATTTTCGTTTTTATTCTTCCAAGCTAAATGACTAAAAACTTCGTTAAAAAACTAGACTATGAATATTTTATACTTCATTTTTATTTTTATTAGATGTGGGTGGTTTAGAATATTATATTAATAACAAATACAAGCACATCTATACGGCAAATCACATTCTGAATCGTGTACCTATGTCATATTTACTATTTCCTTTTAAGTACCTCAATGCTCACCAAATTTTAACTAACCTTACGGTTTCATACCATCCACCATCTACAAATTAATAAAAAAACTAACGTAACACAACAGGGACGAAGCAGAGTTAGTGGCCCGGGCTTTGGGCTGCCGACTGATGCGGGCGTCGGTGAAGGAGGACGTGAACGTGGGCGCTGTGTTCAGGTCGCTAGCGGGGAGGTGCGTCGCCGACATGCGGCGGGACGACGCGGCGGACTCGCTGCCTCCTTGCGTCTCACCTGTTATAGGTAACATAAATAGCCATAGACTACGTCTATAAAGTCTTTAAATCGTAATGTTTTCATAAAATATCATCGCGATACTTACTTCTTTTCATTCCAACGACGGAAGAGTACGACAGAACTACGACATAGGTCGTCCGAACTTTCGAATGAATATGTCGTTTTAATATATAAACTTAGGCAATTCATAAACCAACTTAGAAATTAAATAATTTAAGTGCCATCAATAGCCAAATGACTTTATATTTTACAGGCACATTTACAAATCATAACAGTAACGGAACAATACTGCTGCGGCCGACGAAACACCGGCCCGGAGGCAAGAAGAAAAATGTGCTCAAAAACGCTTGCAGAATACTGTAGGTAACCCCTGTTTACTGAATCTGGGAAAACTTCTAATCGCAACAAATTGTTCTTATTCAGTTGTGATAACACATATACTAACTCAAGGATCATGATTTTATATAAAGTTAAGCACTAAATGACAATGCAAATATGGGTGACTTAATATCTAAAGAATTGAAAGGCCTCGTAAAACTTGCCTTAAATTCGGCCCTGTTGTAATGAACTTCTAACGTAAAGAGTAACAGGCGCATAGAGACCGCTGAGAAATCTGTGTACTAATATTTCTTCATCTTACTGAAAATCTCTATTATTCCTATTGGGATCTATTAAAATCTGTGGGGTAATCGCACACGCTACACAAGTAAATCATTTCAGTTAAGTGGAATACCTACTGAAATCATAAAGTCAAACCATGTCAATCAAATGAATATTAAATCTTTTTTCTTCATATAATTAAGTAACAAGTTTTACATATTCTGTGTACATACATGTAGTTATGTAAAAACTTGCACTGTGCAATTGATTAGCTCTAAGTAACGTATTTATGATATATAAACAAATGCTTGAATATCAGTGACGGAATTTCGGCGCTTTATAAATCCTACTACTTACTATATTTTCTTATGAACATGCAGTCCAAAATATGGAGGATAACATCAGAAGCTGCAAATTAAAGTCATAACTATATTAACCTACCTAGGAATATTAAAAAATACAAATTATGTAAATATTTTGTACTTTAGTAGTAGTAATATTGTGAAAATTAAATTATTTTTCTTTTAATATATATTTTTTTTATTGTAAATTATCCTTAACACATCTTTACATATAGGGTTTGGGTTACCAAGGATGAAATAAAAGAAATGATTCGTTAGAAACAGACAACATGTACTTCAATATTCCAAAGTATACAAGGCAGTTTACTAAAAACTACTTTTTGCAACAAAATAGTTCTTATTCAGTTGTGATAAGACGTATATTTTATATAGCATGGAAGATGGTAATAATGCTAAATATCAAAAGATACAAAAAAGCTTATTCATCATTTCGATATTCCTAACTCATACATTGAGCATTACCTCCTAGTTATATTAATTAAATATGTATTTTAGGGCGCTTCCAAAATTCAGTTTTTAAAAGTCATCATTTAAATTAAATCTGGCAGGACCTAAAAATATTTCTAATACAAAATCTTCCCGTCAAGTCAACACATTTTGAAAGCGCTCTAAAGAGATAAATATTAAAGTTAACTTTTGTAAGTACAAACTATATTACAATTTTATATGACTCCTTAAACGAAAATTTTTAATTTTTGGTTAATTATAGATTCTGGACAGGCCATGAGAAATGTGAATTATCAATATATAATCTGATATGACAAACAATAATGAGATCTAAATCATCGAGCTATTGAGTACAATATAATTTAATCTATACTAATAATATAAAGAGGAAAGATTTGTTTGTTTGTTTGTTTGTTTGTTTGTAATGAATAGGCTCCGAAACTACTGGACCGATTTCAAAAATTCTTTCACCTTTGGAAAGCTACATTATCCCCGAGTAACATAGGCTATATTTTATCCCTGTATTCCCACGGGAACGGGAACTACGCGGGTAAAACCGCGGGGAGGCAGCTAGTGAATAATAAATTGGCAGTGTGTCAGAAATTTACTAGAGTGGTGGGAAAACTGTCTTGAATATTATCTATCTGAAGCAAGCATCAAAATTTATACGAAAAGAAATTTGAATTTTCATTAATATATGGCCAAAACATGGCAACGATAATAACAATTAGTTAAGCGATTATTTATAATATTTTTTTTAGTTACTACCGCGAATGAAAATGGTTACTTTAAAATTTTACTAACACAGTGAGCACGTTTAGCGTAGCTTAGCCATTCTATAAAACCTTTACAATAACATAGACTGATCATGAGGTCTATAGAAACTCCTCGGAAGCTAATTCATCAAATGATAGCTTTATTTTCGATATGTTTTATATCTGCATAATTTAGTTTAGACAGCATCCTACGCGTGATATTTTATATTTACTGACAAATTGACATATATATAGTAATTTGACCAGCGATGAAAATGTCATCATAAAGCTACAGACGAACCTGTGTGACAAAGTGACAGTGAAGCGAGATCCTCTATAATGAGCATAAACAATCTAGTAGATTATTATTGTTATTATGTTCGCGCAAGTGTGACCGAAGCTTATAGATACATTTATCCAAGTTTAAAATAATTTTGTCAACTTTAAAAATGAAAATTTCTCAGCCAAAGCTCATAGCCTAATCAAAATATTTGCCACGCTGCAACTTAAAATGTAATAACAAAAAGACAACCCACATACAAACCGCGCTTAGAAACTTTGACAAACACTTGTTGAGAATAAGAACATATTAATGGTCTGTTTAATTTGTCATCTGTCTGAATTGTCTGTCTTCAATATTGAAAAAAATCTCGAGTGAGAAAATCCATCTTAAATCCAATGAAGTTACCAATCGTATTTTAGAACAACTTTAAATTTACACAATGTTAAACCTTAAGTCTGTAGTGCTAGACGACAATACGACAACAATTCGACAGAAACAATATTCAAAAGGTATACACAAACTATACTACTAAATGGTCCATATGCATAAGAATAAACGCAAAGGAAAGTTCCACGTGGAATCGGTTGGTAAATATAAAAATAAAATAACTAAGTAAGTATACATATGAAATATCACATTTGCCAAAGCTTATAAACCACTTTACTGTGGACCTAGGAATGAGAACGCTATGCTATGTGAATAAGACAAAATGGTATCAACTAGAAATTATTTTTTCTGCAATCTTCATTAAAAGTATTACAATGTTCTTTCTAATAAGGCATCCGACCCACACATTCATTAAATTTATTGCTAAAATACTGATATTTAGTATTAATAAAAGAATGAAAGCTGAATTATTTAATCTAGCTATCTTTTGTACATTTTATACCTAAACTTGCAAATTTTACTGTTAATTTATTGAATTAAATAAATAAATGCGTCACTCTGGAAGTTATAAATCTACCGGATTTAAATATGAAAATACTTGGGAGAATTATTTATCATATAACTTTTAATTTTAAAGAAGCATAATGTAATATTTAAGTACAAAATGAAACAAAACCTCACCCCTCATTCCGGTCCACGCACCGTTTAAAAAGAAAATCTGGCAGTAATAAACTCTGGGCGTAACGAGCTTACACTTGGATTTAGCATTCAGGAACAAGTCGTCACATTTAACCTGGCGAAGTATTCGAGGAGGCCCTGTAGACGCTTCTTAACTCTTTTCTGGTCGTCGAGTGTGCAGCCGAGGATGGCAGTTTCGAAGTTTTTATCTGTGCCAGTGGAGGGGTCGGGCTGGGAGGTGCACGCGTTCATGTAGGTCTGGCAGCGGGTGTGAGCGACCACTGCGTCGTCGTGGACCGACATCACTAGCTGGTCTATGTACATGTTCACCTGGAAATGTTAAAGTGATTTAAATTAGCTTTCTTGCTAGAGTATCTATGTATTTGTAAGTCTGAATAATATTGTGCTGTGTGTAAAGTAACTTATGTTAAGGAACTCAAATAAATATGCCTGTTTAGTCTGATAGATAAAATAATTGATGTTCTTGAATTATACCTATGTATCCTGTTATATTTATACTAGTGTCTTTTATATATGAGTGGACAGTCAGTGATCTATCTAGAGTTGCGTTATATTATAACTGTGGTATCATACCAGAAATGAATGAGAATTCAATCAGGATTTCGAAATAACAGTAGGTATAATTTTATAAAAGATGTGAAGTTTTTAACAGGTTTCGAAATATACAGTTCAATAACAATCAAATTGAACAATGGTAATAAAGGTCATGGCACAGGGATATGTTAAATTATTTCAAATAGCTTTCCGGCCGACAATTATACCTACCGGCATAAATCCCCATATGAACTTAAATTTGCTGTTCAGTACATAATCTACGAAATAACGATTTAGAAACTAAATCTCACGAACTGCAATTTCATGTGTGATTAGTGTTAAAACCATTGTTTTACTTATGAAGAATATCCAAATATATCATAACTACATCGATTTCCTAGCAAACTGGTTGATAGATGCCTGCACCCAGCGGGTTGCAATGGCAATGACCCTAGGTTCCCTCCTCAACCACATACTCATACCTAATTGCTATATAGGTATGAGTATGTGGTTCTTATTATTACTAATACTTCTAATAAGAAGTAAAAGCAACCTTTCAAACCGCAACAGCATTAGAGTCGACATTACATAAGTGCCTGTGAACTCTGTGAAGGCCTATTTAAATGAGTAAATATATTTCATTTCAATACCATTACTTATCTGTTGGTAGTTATTGTGTTCATTCATCTCTCAGCCTATAAAATACTTCATGCATAACAATACTGTTGTTTATATATGTACATATTGATTAAATATCAATACCTTGGCTGTATAAAATAGAGGACACATTGTTGAGGACACAATCTGCATTTTAATTAATTGCACCATTGAACTCATTCATTTCATTACAATAATTATTTTTTTCCTTCCTTTATCATACTTATTATTCATAAATATGTATAAATATCAATTGTACAAGCATTGTTCAGTAAATAGTTGTGGTTTTAGAAACTAACTAGGTGGCAATTATTTACACAAAACGGTAATCAAAAACAGTGAAATAAAATGTCACGTCAGTCAGTTTGTAAATATATATATGCCTTTATAAATAATAGTAACATTCGTATTCATAATATTAGTAGGTTATATGGAGTACTACAAACCTGATGCAAAGCCTCTTCTTGCTGTGAGTCCCGGTCGGTGCGCACGGCCACTTCCACCGTCATAGCTCGCGCTAGAATGCGTTCGGCATACCTTGTAATATCATCTTTATCACCTGTAAGAATAATGTTCAAAATTGGTTAACTTACTACAAGTAGTGTCAAGGTATCTGATCCCAAGCTATGCACTTTCTAAAATTATAACAGACATAAAAATAATCGTAACTCACAATCAGATATATCACCAAGCAGTTCAGAATGCTTCACACTATCTAAGGTGGACAGCAAAGAGTCTTTCTCCTCCTCAATACGGGCTGTGTCACGTCGGAGCCTCTCAACGCGCATCTCCACCTGGTCCAGCACCGTGATAAGTCTGGGTGAAACAATATAAAAGTATTTGTATTATAATTGTAATCACAGTTTGATTTTATCATGAACAATATACAAACAAAACAATTAAAGGTGTCAGTCTAATTGATAGTTATACAACAAAGCCTTGATAGTCTAACCATATACTGTTCATTATATATATACATAAAAATATACTGTGTGTGCAGCAGGTAAATTATGTTATGAAAATGTTAAGCTTATCTGAGCTATTTGTCAGCAGCATAAAAGTCAAGGTCAGGAAACCCCAAACCAACCACAATTATTATCTATTAGGAATATAGACAAATTACAGTAATAGTATAATATGTTGTCATATTATCTGCCAATACCATATTTCAATTTCAAGAAAGTCCGTTCACTAACATGTGTATGTCTATTATGATCTTAATTCATGTCCACAGAAAACCTAACCAAGGTACTCGCTACACTGAATAAGTTGCAGTATTGGACATAACATACAAACTTATAAAATAGTAAGGATGATGGGTTCAAAGACTTATTGTTTCTGGCAACCTGCCCGGAGTCATGAACCTATGTGTCATAACACTTTTATAAAATATGTAGCAAATTAGAAAACATACTTCCTTTTCTAATAGATTTTTTGGTGATGCCAAACCATAGTCAGCTTAAGATATTTAACCACAAATTATGTTTCTCTTTAACTTTTTGGCTACACATAATTGCCTGCCCAAATATAGCCAACAAAGTAGGCGGTTACATAGTCAAAACTACATAAAAAAATAATTAATAGCCATAGCAACGGGTTCTAGTGCGTAGGCGAAATAGTAGGCACTTTTTATAAAGCGATATCTACGTGTTGACCAATTTAGGACGGCCCATGCGGGTGCAGAGAAAAATTAAGAATCTCCGCTGATCGTCATATTTTTTAATATAGAATACCAAAAAGGAGGTTACCTGTCTTTAGGTGCCTGAGTTCCAAGAGTGGAAGTCTCGTCGATAAGGGGCAGTCGCGAACTTTCGCCGGCGTAAAACTCAATAGCGAATTGATCCACTTCCATGATTTGCGACTCGATCCTGTTATCGGCCAGAGTTAAATTCCGGTATTGAGAACGCTTTAGGTATTTTATTACAAACACAATAACTTTAAAGATGTCGAAAATGTCGAAATTAGTATAAATCAAACAACAAAACAATTCGAGTAACGTTTAGTTGCTCCTCTCGATTCACTTTTCGTGAAGTTTCGTTCACTTTGTTCTGGATTTTTACGAATTGCCTGTCAAACTGTCACTGACAGCCAATCACAACTTATATTCGACCTTATTACAAGGCAGTAAAGCACGTTTCAACATTAGCTTTAAATTTTCATTTTTACCACAGACAAAATATAATTGGATATAGGTTTTTAATAGTTTCGTTCTATCGGAAAATATCGAATGTAATAAAATTATGGTTAAACTGCTGTTACTGACGCTTGTGTCTAAAAAATACTTCATCTTACTTATTCAGAAACAAAGAAAATGTACCAAAGTCTCACGCGGGTCTCATGTAATAAACACATTCAGACTCAAACCACACTACCAAAGAGTAATATAATAGACCTACTATCCAGTAATCAATTGACGTAGAATTCGGGAGCGGGTTATTTCGTTGCGGACTGAAGAGCTAATGAATGAATGTATGGGAGATACCCAGGGTACCCGGGATAAAAAAAACAAAAAATTAAATAAAAAAGCGTATGTCGTTTATCAAGCTCTAGTATATTTTAGTACTTTTCATCAACTTCGATTCAGTTGTTGAGACAGTTACTTTTGCACTAATAATATAAGTAGGGATAATACACGTTTTTCGAGAAGATCTGGGGAAAAAAAGTAAACCCATACCAATGTACGATTTTTGAATCTAAATAAAAAAAAACATGTTACAATTTTTAAAGAATAAAAACAAAATATATTTACAAATATTTATTTGTATCTTATATTACAATGATCGGAATAAGCTGATAAACAATATTTTAATGATCACACAGTGTGTACATTATAGGGCTGGCCACACAGACCACTTTGGTGGTTCGTTTTTACATGTTCTAATTATTTCTGCTATTTTTACTTGTTGGACTCCTGTAAATTTAGAGAAATAATCCTTGTAACTGGTAAGAGAGGCTGTGTGGCCATCCTTGCCAGCATGAATAAAACGTATCTGCACATTAAGGGGACGGATATGTATGACAAACATGCCTACTATGACTTTTAAACAATCTGATATATATGAATATTACGAGTTATTTTTTTAATTATACAAGCTAAGTACTCTAAGTAGTAAAAAAATAACACGAATACTTTATCTAAATATTATTGAACAACAAATAAATAAATCTCTATTTTGTAAAAAAAATAACAAATTTCAATACTGACATCATTTTTGTGGAACATAGCTGAGTTATATGTTTTTGTTATTATTCTGTATATACTACACATGTATTAAAAATGTACACTTGAGTGTAAATAAATCGCACAGTATTTCCGGATATTTTATATTCGAATCGCTTAAAGAAGACGATTAGTTTAGTTGGTAACTTGTTTCACTTCAGGTGGTCTAAGATGAAGGTAGAAGTAGTGGTTGTGCGATTTTTTTTGCCCTCAAGTGTAATGAACTTTAATCCTTTAAGATTATTTTCAATTTTAATGTCTCCAGAGCCCTGACTGAAGGGTTTAATTTTAACCATAAAAATACATACAAAATTTATCATAACATGGAAAAGTTACACAAAACAAAATAAAACAATAAATTCCCTAAACAAATCTCTGTCTAAGTACTCATAGGGCTGGGATTCGTTCATACCAATCAGAACGCTAACAGTATGCGTTTTCGCAAAAATTTGCGCTCAGATCATATACCTAATGTTTTCTTTATGTAAGTTCTCAGAAATGTATTGGAAAAACGTAGAAATATATTATTTGGGATATTAATTTTTTAGAGCTTTATAAAATTAATATATTTCTAAAAAATCAAAGTAACAATGAGTGTCTATTGACATACCAACATTTTTAAAATATATGGCCACATACACATATTATTGTTTTGTTGTGGGGTTCGCACACAGGGACAAACTTATATACACGCCTACATAAATTAGGGCCGCGTGGAAAAAGTAAAATAGTATACTAATTTAATTTCCAAATTCGTTAACATAGAATGAAATTGGGCACACATAATATTGCCCGTTATTCACCTTGAAATAACTCAATTAATAATGAGCCTATAAATTAAGTTAAAATTTGAATAAGTATCAACAATATAAAAAACTTAAAGTTAACCTGTAAAATAACATAAGTAATACAATCATGAAAATTAGTAAGACTAGATTATGGAATATAAGTAAATAAAAAAATTATTGAAAAAAATAAACATTTTGACTGTCGCACAGCTTAGTACAGATAATATTACTAAAACTACTTTAAAAGCTCTATAGTTAGAATAAAACGTGGTTAAATGCCTTCGATTTGTACGTAGAACAAATGCATACAAATCGTGCTATAAAGTTAATCAGAGGTACAACTTCCTCGCTCTTCCTTACACGAAACCCCACATGTCAGAAAGAGACCTCAAGAGGTTTAGCTATTCTACTCTCATAATATGGGGGGTAGTTGTTTATGCATAGAAATCCATTTTTGTATTTCTATAATATAAATAAAATAAAATAACTATGCATAAAAAATCTGTAGATCGTGCGTCAATACAGACAAGACAGATTAATCGAAAATAAACCTTATATTTATTAAGGGTGAATTTAAATTGGGTTGTCGCAATATCTTCTTTTGACTCTAACATACTTTTATTGTAATAAATAGAATATTTTTATGGATTTTTTTCAAGAATCTCAAATACTAATGGCATACGTACAATTCTCCATATAAATTATATCTCATAACGTCTAATAAAGCTCTAAATTGAACTGATAATATATTTGTCCCATTCACTTAACGATGTTAATGGGTAAGTATGGCGCGTGTGAACGAGACAGAATTATTTGCCGCCCCACTCTGTGATGCGGCCGTTCTCGAACACTAAGTTTTTCCTTGGCAATGGAACTAGGGTACCTCGCTTCACTATGCCCATGTCTTCGCCTGGATAGTACTGTAATAAAACAAATATGTATAATGAGTTCAAATATCTTATGAAATAAAAATATCTATTTGATCAAATAAGCCTTCACAGGCACTTATGAAACTTCGACTCTAATGCTCGGTTAAGAAGGATGCTTTTGCTGAGAAGAGCCGGCAATAAACTCGGCAATTACTCTTTTCAAAACATGTTTTTACAATTTCTTTAACAATAATAAGTATTCCATGATGATTTTGACAATGAACATTATTAGATCCGTAATAATAAAGTTATTCATGAAGCAGATAATAACTATATAGGATCTAAACCTTACCTGGCATTGTGAAACAAACTTCAGTACATCAGCTCGAATGAAATCATTGTCCTCCTTTATTTTTTCTAACCTGAAATAGTTATAAAAGTTACTAGAATTAGTATCGTTTCCTGCATTTCCTCTCTTGAATATAATTAAAATATAAACTATATACTTACAGTTCTGGTTTACCTAATCTGTCGACTAAGCAACCACAAATCTTCTCGCAAAGTGTCTCATCGAATAGTGGAATGCCAAATTGGAGATCAAGAACTGTCCATTTCTGAAAACATCATTAAAAATTACATAAGCATAATTTATTTTAGTTTTACTAGAAAATGGTCAAAAGTGTTTGTCATATGTTTTAATATGCGTTTAACGATAGTTATTGTCATTCACTATTGTAATAAAAGTATAGTGGCTCCCCGCGGTTTCACCCGGGTTCCAGGAGGATCTTCAATTTTCCCGAAATAAAATGTAGCTTATGTACTTTCTCAGGCTCTAGACTATCTATAGTTTTAGCGTGAAAGCGAGACCGTTACTTTCGCACTTATAATATTAGTTGGGATTAGGATTTAAGAAGTTAATTGAAAGCACATACCTCAGGCTTACAGGTTTCTTCATCAGAGCCGTTGTGGGCGGTATCCACCCCGCTGTCCCCCTCAGCCGTCGACATCTCGGCCAACTTATCCGTCAACTGAGTAAACATCGATATCGACTCCTCAGCCGGACTCAACAAGTCTCCCAACTGGTTCACCGACTGATCCTTCTTCAGATCGGCTAACGGGGAATGTATCGATACCAAATCATCGGATATGATCGAGTTATCTTTGGAATGTTTCTTTACTAGGTCTTCGATGCTTGTTGATGTGGAATTTATGGTTATTAGGTCATCACTGATGGATTCTTTGCTTTTTGAGTATTCAGTTACAAAGTCTGGTAAATCTTCTGGTTTTGCTTGTTCATTTAGGACCATGTTGTCTAACTCCTCGCAGAGTAATTGATTAGATTCTACACTTGTGAAGCCGTTGGGGGGTGAGCTAGTCTTACTGTCGACAGTCGGTGTGACAGCGAAATGTGACTCTATGGGGGACTGCAGCCGACTCGTCGCGGTCTTGGAGTACTCCTCGGTCGATTTCTCAGCGGATTCCGTAGAGGATAGCGATATCTCGCTGAGGGGTTTCGCCATGCCGCACGTTTCTTTTTTCTTTCGCGATTGTACTGCAATTACGTTAAATATAATATTAGATTAGAAATATTTTACCTATATATTAGAGAGTAACAGTATATTTTATCCCTGTATTTCCATAGGAACAGGAACTACGCGGGTGAAACCGCGCGGAGGCAGCTAGTATATTTGAATGCTGATAAGCAATAATGTATCAACCCATAAAAAGTCGAAAACAAAGGTTTTGTTTTGATAAATGATGATACATGATGAAAGTACATAAAAATGGATTTATATCATACAAAAAGTCGTAAATCACAGACATTATTATATTTAAACGCCATTTTCTCAAAACCAAGTTTGTGAGGGTTAACACATTAATGCTTATCAGCATCCATTTATAATTCTATTCGTGGGTATATATAGTTATGTTACCTAGCTGCACTTGCGCCGGCGGTGTAGCACAGCCCAGGTCGGGTACCCCAATGTCTGCGAGGGTCACGTATCCCGCCGAGCGCGCCAGCCGCAGCCGCCGCGCCAGCCGCCGGAGCCCCGCGTGCCGAGACCATAGGGATTGGGACTCTATTACCATAGACATAAGATTGAATTTAGATAAATTATAGATGAGTTGCCTTTAACTGAATGGGTTGGGGCGAACTTTAACACCCTTTATGATCTTGTGGTCAAGGTAGTAAATTTTATGAATAAGAAGATGTTCATTTAAAAGTTGCTTTATCATAACGGAACGAAACGGTCACTAATGAGTCTTCAATGACCTTATAGAACCTATTTTTGAAATAAAAACATTAATTAATGTAAGCCCCGTGATTAGTTCCCTATTGTAACACTCTTATATATTATGTTATATCCTGAATGTGATTTGTTTGCGGACGGATGGCAGACAATAATAGTTGAATGCTTGAAGTACTGCGAGACGATTGCGTGATAGGACTAGTATTAATTTTAGTTTATGTATATTGATCTCATGTTTTTTATTTAATTTTTAGTCAGTATAATTGTACCTAATTAGTGTTATTGGCAATAGCCGTTCTAATTATGAATAAATAAATAAATGTTATACTTGTTATTTCTATATTATCTGTGGTGTAACAATACTACATTATTATCTATCTATTTAATTTGAATTGTGTCTGAAACATCAAAATCAATAAATACATCAACATACCATGACAAGTATCAGCCTCAGGTGGGAACATAAGGTGCCTGAGGGCAGCGGGATGGCGAACACCGAGAGCCTGCAGCATGACGGGTCCACGACGCAGGGCCGTATTCGCCGCGTGTAGGGCCGCCGCAGCGGGCAGGGCACCCGGGGCCACCGAGCCACCCGCGCCCTCCAGGGCCGCCTCGGCGCCCCACCACCATACCCCAAGACGCGAGTACCCGAGGAGGGGGCGGGGGACGCCGCGGAGTTGCGTACCTGGATGTTGAGTTGATTTTGATTTGTGTGACCGGGATTTATATGACAAATACTTTAATAGTTCAGAATTTTTTTGCGGTGTGGAAAGGGGTACTTATAACCTATATGTGACGACACAACTGTGTTACTGATTGGATATTTGTAGTTCTTTCTTTTTGATTTTGACACAATTTAAAAATAAAAATAAACATTATTGTAGGTACATAAAGGTATTTCTCATAAGTTTTAGTAGCGTGAATTTAGCTATTAACGAATTAGATTTTAACACCAATTTATAGCCTATATTTTTTACAAACAAAAAAATTCGATATTGCAAGAATTTCAACTATAATAAGAGCTAAATAAATGCCTTTGAAAATTAAGGTAGGTATGTGTTCTTTCCGTAGTCCATACCTATACATACATGTTTATCAATTAAAGTGGCATATCAATACCTTAATTTGATCTCCTTATTTTGAGCAGAATCTAGATGAGATCTAGAAACATCCGTTATCAAAATTAAATTTTTAGGTTTGCGAAGAGTTATTACTGTTATTAGGTTTGTAAGTTAAGGTATATTATACCTTTAGTGAGCAGCATGGTGGGCGGTCCGTATCCAGCGTGGTGGTACAAATAGAGGCGCATCCAGGGCGTGTGAGCTTCGGGCGGGGCAGGGCCCACGTGGGGCAAGGCCCCCGCAGCCGCCCCTGCTCGAGCCTCTCGGCATAGAGGCGCCGTTGAAATCGCCACCCTAACCGAGTCATATTTTATAAAAAAAAATACCCTGAAACTCAAGATCGCCACCCTAATAGAGTTATTTATTAAAAAAAAGCTGGGACCTGGGAACTAGCTGACAATCTGATTGGTAACAGGTACATAGGGCGAAAGAGATGCCCACTGACTTTTAAAAAGGTGATATTTTGACGTGAGAATTTACGAATGAAAATTAGGGTGCTTCAGTTAAAATAAGGTAAAAAAATAAATATTTTAAAACAAAAAAATACAGTGTTTTTAGGGCATAAAAAGATTGGTGAAATTTGGTGGAAAAACTCAAATATTTTTGGATGAGATAACAATAAAAAAAAAACAAATGATTATTTTAATTTTTCACATAAATATTGAGCTTATATGAAAAAAATATAGATACAAAAGTTCATTCTTTTTATTATTTACAACCTTGGTATTTAATTTTAGTACCTACCTAATTGGTACAATACCTATATCAAAGAATCAAAAGCTATACCTTACCTATACTTGGTAGATAGCAGCCTACTCCTGGCGGCAGCGCCTAAAGCGTGCAGCGCTTCGCAGCGCAACAAGTCTAACGGGCGGAGGCGCGCGCGCAGCGACCGCAGCGCCACGCGGAGGCACGCCGCCGCCGCGAGGTACCGACGAGCTTCACCCTCTATTTCTGGATCTGCTACTACCTATTAAAGGGGTTTACATGTTTGGGAGACAAATAGAGTAAGGTCGTTTTGGTCGTGTGTAGGTTGTCCCAAAAGTGAGAGAGACGAACTTCTTAGGATTCCATGGATTGACCGTGCGGGTGCCGGGTCCATCGTGTGACAGAGAGAGAAACTACGAGCAGATCCCGAGACTTGTGACACGGGTGTAGGTTTAAGGGGCCCCTTTCCGACGTACATCAACACTCACCTTCACTACTCATGTTTCTCTCCCTGCCCAGCCATGATCTGGTATGAATCTGCTAATGCTGCTTTAGATGCTCGTTCTAGTATAGAACTTACTGCAGTTCTGGCCAGGCCAAGATTTTGCTGGTATACCTCTCGCTCCAACCTCCACAGCATATAGATTAACTACATAACCGTTTTTTGTTAATTCGTTTACGAGGTTATAATATTTATTTTGCTTTATTGCGTGGTCTTTAGGTATGTTAGTTTCCCACGGCACAGTAAGCTCTACAAGAAAAGAGCAGTTCAACAACACCATGAAATTTAAAAAATGACATTACTTTTATTAATATACAGTTTTAGGAAGTTCAATTGCATATTTATATATTATTTGCTAGTTAAAAAGGGCAAAATTGATTAAATATTAAACTTACTTTATCCAACTCCATAAGTAGACTGTCAAGGCTCTCATCACACAGCTTTCCCACCTCAAACAATGTCACTGCGTGACTTTTTAAATCCTAAAAAAACAGTTTATATCATTAATAGAAATTCAATATAAATAGGTATATAAGTAGACTGAAGCAATTGTAAAACCTTGTACCCAGATAAAAAAACTATTCACGAATTACAAGATCAAAATATTTATTAAAATAAGTACCTTTTTATAGAAACATGACACAATAAGAAAATTACATTAACCGTCAATATATCCCAGTTTCTTTAATACAAAATGTCTAATAGGAGCAAGTATGTACAGATCTATAAATAACATACCGGTGATAAATTCCCCATCATGAGATAAGCAGCTAATGTAGAATCGAATAGAACAGCCACTCTTCGACCGCCGCCATTACTCGAAACGGTACTATTGTCTGGCACGTCTTGATAACTCTGTAAAGACAATTTAAACCTCAGCTAACAGGATATAGAGTTCATTTTTAAATAAACAAGCTACCTAGCTACCTTTATATCTAAGTGTACTACTATAGCTGAAGAGTTTATTTGATCGCGCTAATCTCAGGTATTACTGGTCCGATTTGAAAATTTATTTTAGTGTTAGATAGCCCATTTATCCATGAAGGCTATATATCATCACGCTACGATCAAAAAGAACAGAGCATCAATAAAAAATGTTGAAAAATGCCCGTTTTTGCAACATTTTTGTGAAGCTAACGTAGTAGCGCGGGTCAACAAGTGGTACTTTAAGTCTTAAGGTATTGGCAATAAGGTTTAATTTTGACCAACCTGTTTGGATGTCGACGGTTTGTCTTGCTTTATAAGTACTGGCTCCATTTGTATGGTATCGTCATCGACGTTGGGGTCGTAAGTCAAAGGCGCTATTTGTCTGTAACTAAATATATAACTCTATTAGCTATAGGGACAGGAGAAAAACAATTAAAGTATACAAGGCGATTTATTTGCATCCAAAAGAGGAAGTTGCAGTAAAAAAAAGAGTTTTCCAAATAGATTACCCGTTACAGGTCAGTAATTAATGTTTTAATTGTTGTTACAAAACGACTATTAATGACTTTTAAATGATAAACCTCATTTCCTAATTTCAAATTGAATATGTCATTGACATTGTATAATATAACTAGCTAATTGTGTGCAAAGAATTGTAAACCTTATCAAACCGAACTTTAATAGATGAATTATATTATAAGATTATATAGCACAGCGGAGGACCGGGATAAGTGGCGCGCATTAGGGGAGGGCTATGTCCAGCAGTGGACTGATAAGGACTGAAGACGACGACGATAGCACAGCGCCCGTCCCTTTCCAAAGTTATGCGACTGACAGAGAGGCAGATACTTTTCATAATATACTAACGGTTGGTGAGTGTGTGTGGTGACGGCGTCTCGCCATGACCTGTGTTGCGGCGCTACTGGTTGCGGTTTCAGATTGTTCGCGAAACCGAGACGACAGTACAAAGATACCGCC
The DNA here is from genome assembly GCA_905147785.2 of Thyatira batis. Classification (NCBI taxonomy): domain Eukaryota; kingdom Metazoa; phylum Arthropoda; class Insecta; order Lepidoptera; family Drepanidae; genus Thyatira; species Thyatira batis. Next base: position 7,357,096 of record LR990501.2, on the reverse strand, counting down.
TGCTTCACTAGTTCACACTCCACCTGGATTCATGCAATAATGAACTTTGTTATAAGGAATTAAGAGTCTTTTAAAATACAGCTTTTAATTTCATATACCAAAGTGAAATAAAGTAGGTAGGTATCCAATTTAAAACAGGTATTAAGTATGAATTTGAAATCATATTAATTAAAGCTTTCTAATCTCATACCTTTTAGAATTGAGCAAACCTAGTTTTTGTTATTTATTATGTAATTCCTTCCTTAAAATGGCAATCCTAACAAATTTTATAAGTACTACTACTACTGAACCAATTTAAATGAAATTTGGTACACAGATAGACTCTGAGAAAGGACATAGGCTCCTTGTCATCCCGGGCAAATAGGAGATCTCCCGGGTGAATCTGCGGGGAGCCACCAGTTAGAAATAAACGATCTGTTACACTAACCTGTAATACCGCAGCCAAATCCGCCACACTGGTATGCTCGTCAATAGAGACGAAAACTTTGTACAGTAGCGTCTCGAAGTAATCGCCCGCGATGCGGTTCATTACGAAACCCTTCAGCGGTGGGACGGACACCTTATCCGCTGCGGTTATGGGCACGTCTAGGTATATGAGGCCCCGCCTGTTGGAACGTAGATATGTACATATATACATATTAACTACGGCGATTAAGCAATTTTCTCGATTATTTTAAACTGGACATCATAGTTTCAAAAAAGTCTTGTCAAATTGATCCTTATCTTTTGTTGAATGTTAGAAAAGTGCACATTTTTCTAAAACCTGATTTTCTCTAGACTTTCTTGTCACCTTTAAAAAATAATGGGAATTTAATGATAATATTCATAACATAATAAGAAAAAAAAACTTATTATCTTATATTTTTATTTATTTTTTAAATATTAAGCACATGGCATGAAAGGGAAACAACAGCTTTATTCTATAGAATCAATTTATAAGCGAAACAAATTAGCGCATAGATCTCACCTGTAAAGATTCTTGATAACATCATAGTCGAGCGTGCCGGCGGTTTGCGACCCGCGGTCGATTAGCATATCTATTACAGCTTTCTCACTCTCACTTAGCGGCTGCATGCGAATACACATGTTATATTAATGTGGTGCGCAAAAAAAAAACACTTCTGTTTATGTATAGAATAGGTTAATTAAAACAATCAATTCTTTTCATCAAGGTTTTTATACAATCCGTAACTTTTTATTAAGTCTGTGATCTGAATATCTTGCTTATTTATATTTTATTGGTGTCTGATTTATTAATTATAAAAGATTTTATTTCAAATGTAAATATATATTAAAATAACAATATAAATAGTTTTCTGATTTGAATAACTACCATAATCTTAGATGCTCAAAAAGTTGCCATTTATATGGCTGTAGCAATAAAGGTAGATAACAAATCTAAGATACAATATAATCAGTAAATAAATTCAAACTGAAGTCGACAACGGAATAAATTTTATGAAAAGAAGCTAAATAGGTACAAAAACCTTGTAAATTTTTGATTAATCTTCAAAATCAAACTCAATCACTAACGACAAAAGATTGAATTTACCTTGACATCTTCTTCAAGAACATATCCTAGGTCGACACGCCACCAAGGTTGCATGGGCACATTTAGTGGTACTCGAGGTAGCAATGCTCTTATTGCTTTGGAGCGACCGCGACGTCCGAGCGACCTGGCTTTGGCAACCAGCTCCAAGTATTCGTTGCGCCCTATACCTAGGAGCCTTAAGCCTGGAAGTATTTCATTTCGTTAGAATAAGCTTGTGTCAATATTACCCTTCCATGAGATGAGATGTGGTTGTAAAGCCTAGGTCTTGGAATTTGACTGACAGGTTGACTTTGTGGTAATGAAATCAAGGTTGAAACCTTGATTTTCAAGCTTGTGGGTCTGAATATCAGCCATGACAAACATTCTTGTTCATGAACATGTCTATTTGTAATTGTCTGTAGTAAAATATGATTTAAAAGTAGTATATCACCTCTCTGGTTACCATAGAAAAAGGTGTGCTTAGTTTGGAATCAGAATGACCATATGTGACAAATAACATGTAACATTTATAATTTCTTAAAACACATAGTTTAAACAATCAATGATCAGCATACCAGTTTCTTATTACAAGTGTACATTGGGGATATATGCCAATAGTATGTGGCCAATGTTGGCATTGAAATATGAGGAATGTGTGGTCGGTAGGTTGGTAGCAATTAAACCACAATGAGGATGCATGACATGGTTTCAAATTAACACAATCCCAACTGACTTACTACTTGTATGTACAATACAAAATAATCACTGTAAAAGTCATATTGATGTAACTAAATTGCATAATATGCTATGACACTTTTGAACTGAATAAAAGCAAACAAGACTATTATTACATGTTATACAAGTTAAATGGACATAACTAGGTCATTGTTATAAAAATAAGTTATTAAATCAATCTGATATGTATAGTTTATAGACTATATGTTACTATATAAACACAGTAACAGGGTTGAAATAAATCCATTCACATTACTAATGATGACTTTGCAATATACATGTCTTGTTGATTTTAAAAATCATAACTATAGCATTAGAAATCATACTTTTGGTAGATTTAAAAGGCAATTTGTTTTTAGAGTTAGCTATAGAAGCTTCTGGAGTAGGTATATTCTTAGTCACATTTAGACTTTATGTATATTATTTAATGATAATGTTAAAACCTATGATACTCACAATCAGCTGCTGTGAAGTTAGGCATGGTGTCATAACTCTTCTCTAGTTCAATAAGTAGGGCTACTACTTCCACATAGTAAATAAATGGGGTTATTCTTAAACCTGAAAATATTTAAACATGAAATAAAACAACATATAGATATTTATAAGCTAAAAGTGAAAGCTGTTAGATGATATCAAAAATCTGTTTCTTCACTTTCTAATTAAAGTGTTACAAATGAAAGTATTGTTATTTTAATGAAATCTAAATGTTATTTAATTATTTGAATAACATTTTAAATAATTCCATTAAATTAAGATCTAATTAAGATAAATATGATAAAGCATGATATTTAAGTGATTTTATTACCTTTAACAATCATATCAGCTAAGTGATATGGGTAGAGCATGAGTCGCTGGATGCTGTTCTGAATGAGGGTCTCATAATACTTCCTTTCATCTTTTCTTACTGTCCTTACTATACAAGAGATATTAAACTAAGTATAAGATATTCTTGTAATATATATACTGTTATACACAAGAAACTAAGAGTACATAAAGGAACTGATAATATATGGTTACAATTAATATTTTACTTACCAAGACTACCTCTGAATCTTAACTGGTTCTTAATACTGAACTCATATATATATCTGTCATATTCCTTAGGAGCGTCACTTAATAGCTGAAACAATATTTACATAACATATTTTCGTCTCAATAATAGAATTTCTATAACATAGTAATTCTGTAAAAAAAATTATTGCAACAATAACAATGTAGATAGGTACCTTTCGCACGGGAGCAGGTAATTGGGCCCACAGTATCTTTTTTCTAATACATTCCTCTATTTCATCCTCCATGATATCGATGTGTATTTCATCTAGTAATTTACTACATAGATCGATCGCAAATATTAATTAGCGGCCTTGAATACTATGGATAAAATGCATGCACTAAATTAAATATTTTTTGATAAGGACATGATTTGTTTTGAATCTTAATAAAATAACATGTTTACAAAATATGTTAAACTTGCAAAGTTATATATTAACCTCATTGGAGAAAAAAAATTTATAAACTTTTAATTTAATCAACAAAAAAATATTTTTGGATTTTATTATGAAATAAAATTATTAAAATCGTCAACCACAAGTTAATTATATCAAATTAGTTTTGGTTTAGTTTTAAACTTTCAGAACGTTCTTATTTATTTGACGTTTGTATTTGACAAACTAAAAATGTTGCCACTACAAAGTTATTCTAATTGTTATTGTCTGGTGTTTAGTAGTTTTACCATTATGCTCTACTTGTATGCTTAAACCACTTTTAAACCTTAAACTATATTTTAGTTTTTATACATACGCTAATTATCTGAATAAAATCGTAGGATAATATACTATTATATATTATTATTATATTATTATTACTATTCCTAACTTTAATATTTGGTAGGTATTAAATAAATTGTTAAAACTTATTAAAATAAGTAATAAAAGTATTTTTAATTGCAAATTCTTTATTTAAATACAAGTATGTCGAGATGAGATTCATTTAGGATTTAGTGTTTTGTTGCGTCATGAATTTTTAGTGGTATAAATTATTCGAATAAGTTATTAAAGGCTGGCTGGAATTGTTTAAGCATATCTGAAGCCAGCATACTTCGACCAAAAAGACTATAAGCTTTGCTATTTAATTCTCTCGTAAACTTAGCTGCTGCATATGTCGCCACGCTTTGAGCAAATTGTATTGGATTATCATCATTGCAATTGTTATTTGACAATGCCCATTTGTAAAATGTACCCAAGGAACCTGATAAAATATCACCTTGCCCACCAACTCTTCGACCTGATCCACCTACAGAATTATGCCAATTGTATGATGATCTATTGCAATAAAATTCATCAGTTTCACCTTTGACCAATACTGATACGTTATCGCCCCAATAACTATACCAATTGCTATTGTTTGTAGTGGCTTTCATTAAATGTCTTGCTTCTTTGAAATTTGGTGTCAATATCACTCCTGGACTGGGGTAATCACTTAGAACAGTAACGTTCTTCGAGACACCAAATAGCCCATCTGCATCAATTACTAAAGGTTTTTTTAAGATTTTACAATCCTCTATTATTTCATACAGTAACTTCATTATTTTGTCGTCTCTTCCTAAACCTGGACCAATTACAATGACATCCATTTTAGGTAGCAATAAGTTTATTTTTGATGCAGAATTTGTTTCAAGGAAAGGGTATACTATAAGATCTGGACTGTACGTTTTGATTATAGGAGCGGCATTTTCAGTCGTAATTACATACACCAAATCAGCTCCAATCTGCAACAATCATTTGCAATTTTAATTTAAGTACTAAAACGCAATCAAACTAACATCAAAATCATCAAAAATCGAAAATGATATATAATATACATAGAAAATCACACACATGAAACAAGAATCTCCATTTATTTATTAAATAATATATTGAACAATGTAAATAATAACTGTAACAATTAAATTAATTCATTCCCACTTTAATTCAGCTAGTACCTAGTGTTACGTATGACCAAATCACAAAATGTCTTAAGTGGTTTTACAGCAAAACTTTAAAAGAAAGAAATACATACCCTAAGAGCTGATATAGCAGAAAAGTATGGAGCTCCAGTATATTCAACTGAGCCGCCAATTATACCTATTCTACCAGCATCACCCTTTTTTGATCCTTCTAATGATGGAATTATTAATTTGCTTAAGGTATTTAACTCACTTGAAGTCAAATTATTTTTATTACTACACTCATATTTTGTTTGTGATGATTGAGATGCTAGATTTAAGGAAACTAGTGTCGAAAAGTTAATAAAAAGGTAATATAACAATTTCATTTCGAATGCGACAGCAAGCTTTATGGCATTGAACAGTAAACATCTGTTACTAATGGGTATTAAGTTAAGATTAAAACATGTTAGTCATCAAAACAAGAGTTATGTAACAAGTAGAAAGTTTTTAACATAGTTTTGTCAAGGACAATGTACTTGATGAACAAAGGTTTATTAATTTGTTGTCTTGCTTAAAGATATGTTATTTAATTCACTACAAATAACATTTTCCTAATTACATGGTACATGCAAATTATTTGTCTAATGTAAGCTCATCCACTCACATCATCTTCATCTTTAATAGTTGTTTGGTTCAATACTGGCAGCACTGTAATCGAAAGTTGTCTATCTGTCACTAAACTGTCATTGTCAATCGGCCAGCCGTGCTTGCAAATCTTCTATTTCATTCAGAAAGAAAAACAAAATTATTTCACAGTAATTTGGTATTGAATAACGCCAATATGGATGATAAACAGGAATCGGTTAAACTCTCTTACACAATACATAAATGCTCAAGTTACTCGGCTAATTATGTTCCACAGTAAGTTCAATTTACGTATTATTTTTGAGTAATATTTTTATCATGTGATTTTTTGTTATAAACATGGTATCAGTGTATTATTTTAGTTTTACTAGCAAAATTTATTTATTATGGTGCTTATCGACATCACATTATGAGTTTCCGATGCGTTATATTACGTAATATTCGAGAGATTTAAAAAAATACCACATGTAAACAAAGTACTTTTTTTCTAGAAATATTATGGTGAACAACCCTGCAGATCAAGTGTCGAGATGGTTTACAGACAGCACCACACCGTCACAGTTTATAATGTTGAAACTTCAGGTGCCAGCTATAGTGGAAACTATTAAATTTGGAAAATATATAAAAACACATGTGAGTGATCTGAAGAAATTCCAAATATATGGTGGTACAGATGAAAATAATTTATCATTGTTATTGACAGGGTAAGTTCAAAATCCACTCTTACAAAAAAAAGTTATGTGTTATTATAAAAATGTGTGAAAGTTAAAGTGCTCTATATATAGATTGTCCTCAGGGGGACATGATATCTATATTTAGACTATAGTAGTGTCAACAAGCATGCAAGGACAAATTGTTTTTATGAAAAAGTGTATAGTTCTTGTGAATTAATGAAAACAATTTTTATCATGAAGATAAATAATTATTTAATACATTAACTCATATTTACACGCATATACATAGATACATGTACCTTTATTTATTATTGAGACAACTTTTTTATTGAATGAACATTTCAGTGGTCTGAAAAGAGACAGTTCTCCTGAAACATTCAGGCTCCGTCACAGGACATTAGAAGGTCTTTATCTACCGGTGCAGTACATAAAGATAGTCCCCCAGCAGTCGTGGGGCCCTACATACAACTATACCATATGGTATGTGGAGCTAGAAGGGAAGAATCAGGAAGACTTTATTAGTACAGCCCTGGAAACTATCAATTTAGTATGTAAACATGCATAATTTTATTAATCTAAGTCTATATTTCTAACATTATAAAGTATATAATGTAAATAAATAATGCTCATGGGCCTTGTGTAGATTAGTGGACTGGTGGTTTCCTCAATGTTTTCCTTCACCAAAAGCCAGTGGTGTGAATGTGTTATATAAAATTTATCAATTATCAATTGTTTCTTTACATAGAAATAATATTTTCTATCTATATTTTCATTACAGCGTAAAGAAGAAGAGGCAGTACGCTTATTGCTAAAACATTTACGAAGGCGTCGCTATAAAGACGCGTTTGAAGCTCTCTCAAGGGAAAGTGGCGTGCAACTAGAGGGCGCTATACAGTCGCGCCTATGGAACGCACTAGTGGAAGCGGGGGATTACAAACTAGCTGAACAGATACTTGACGAGGCTGTAGATGGTATGTTTAGTTCTTTTTGAACTCCAACATTTGTGTAATACTAGCTGACCCGTGCAATTTTGTCTGCGTCACATCTTCCTTGCAACATAATTTTTCGATGCTTCGCTGTTATTGGTTGTAGCGTCATGTTTATAGCCTACTAGCGGCTCCCCGCGGTTTCTCCCGCGTACGCGGAAATCTTCCATTTGTGTACCTAATTTCATTTAAATCGGTTCAATAGTTGAAAGAGTTACTTTCGCATTTGTAATACATAATTAGTATAGATAAGCCTTTCTCGGCAAATCAGCTATCCAACACAAAAAATAAACAATTTGTTACATAAATTCCTGAGATAAGCGCCTACAACAAACACATAATCTTCTTAATATTAGTACAAAAGAAATAGTCACCTATAATTATATCAGTCACTTTTACTAACTCTTTTTCTAGCTGGTGAAATGGACTGGTACATGTCATGGCAGCCGTACTCGCCCACGTGGCGGCAGATGTCTGCGTGCTCGTCGCAGGTGGAGGAGCGGTTGAGGTGCGGCGATGTGGCCCCTATAGGGCCGCCTGCGCGAGTGCAGGACTTGTTGTGTGCTGACAGGGAGCCTCGACCTGATGGATTGGTGAGTGTGTGTGTGTGCAAAGTTATATAAACACTATTGTCTTGTTGCTCGCCTTAAGAGGCTCGTAAATGTGAGAAGATTTTGACGCAAAAATAAGGAATTTTGACAGCATATGCTGCATAGCATAGGCTTGTGAAGGTTATCTTTATTGTTTTAAATAAATATTTTAATAAATGTCTATGTTATACTTGTTTAATATTATTTATAGAAGTCACTTTTATGTAACTTTTTTATAAATTGTATATGTTCTGGATAATATTTTTTATCTAAATATAAATGTATAGACCATATTTGCCAGTTAAATTATAGACACTATCACCACTTCACCAGTACCTAAGCAGTGTACTAATGAAATTAAATAGTTGTATACATGTTTCAGGAATCCCCATTGAACGGCGCCGAGCTGTTTGACCTGTGCGAGATCAGTTGCGGCTCGAGCGCGTGCTGTACTAAACCGGGGCCGCGGGGAGGGCATCAGCTGGTAGTTGACGCTACCACCGGTATGAATTGCTTTAAATGATTCTATACTTGTTGTATTTTGTGTGTACTACCAAAATTATTTCACCATTGGAAAGCTACATTATCAGGGAGTAACAGGCTATATTTTATCCCTGTATTCCCACGGGAACGGGAACTAATGGGGGTGAAACCGCGCGGAGGCAGCTAGTTACCACATAAACTAGATAACTAAATAAAATTTTATGTATTCTTAAATTGAGCATAATATTCATTGATTCAAGAAAACCGGATTTTATTTGCGCTTAGTGAGTTAAAATTATACTGAATAACAAACTCATAAGGCCATTTCATAAAATGTTGACGTAAATCTATCTATAATATCTCTTTTAGTTTATACCTCGAATTGAATATGAATATCAGAAACATCAATTTAATTTGTAATCCATAAAATTATATCAACAAAATCCACTTTAATTCCAGGTACCCTATACCTATTCGGTGGATGGAACGGCACTGAAGACTTAGACGATCTATGGGCATACAGCACGGTACACGAACGGTGGACGCTACTCTGCCGCCACAGCAGCCTTGTCTATGGTCCCACGCCCCGTTCCTGTCACAAGATGGTGTTCGACCCGGTGCACAGAAGGCTCTATACCCTGGGAAGGTACCTGGATAATGTACAGAGGATACCCAGTAATATGAATGTGAGTGTTTGTTATATTAACTGTGATAATGCTTTGTGTATTCATGTATGTATGTTGCTTAGATGTCTCAGGATCGACAAACATTGGTGATGTAAATAAATATCTTGAGAAAAGCTTGTACTATGTAAACCAGATAGCTGATATACCAATAAATTTTAAATACATTCTTATATAGATTGATACGTCTGATGTTACTGATGACAATTGCTGTGAGAAGCTATAATAAGTTGGAGTAAATAATTCGAATGACATTAGATTTGAACAGAAACGCATTTTAACAGGCCGGCTTGCGTTTTGTTTAGTTTAGTGATCCTGTCTTTGAACTTCAAAGTTTGAAGTGACTTATAAGTCGCCGGTTGTGGGTATTATTTGGTGGGTAATATTTGTATCCATGAATATGTCTGCTTGTTCTGTATCTAGATGTTAATATTTATACCTACATACTATTTAAAAGTAGTTTATTACCTATCTGGTTACCAAACACAAGCTCTGCCTAATCGAACTTTATTGGAGATGTGAAAAATTACCCTGGATATTTTCTTATACTACACTAAACTACTAAGACTGAGTGTCCCCCCCACCTCGGTAGGGGTACCGAGTTGTAGAAATATAGCTATGGTTGAGCCGTGGTGGCCCAGTTGAGAACGCACCGACTCACGTTCATGAGGGTGCAGGTTCAAATCCCTGCCACGTACCTCTGAGTTTATAAAAACTTACGTACGGATTCACACCACTGGCTTTCGGCGAAGGAAAACATCGTGAGGAAACCTGCATGCCCGACATGTCACTATTAAAGGCATGTGAAGTCCGCCAATCCGCACTAGGCCCGTGTGGTGGACTATGGCCTTAACCCCCTCGATGTTAGGGGAGGCTCGAGCTCCTCGGTGGAGACGTATATGAGCTGATGTTGATGATGATGGTTGTCTCCCAGAGCGACCTGTACATGTACGACATAAGGAACGCGTCGTGGTCGCTGATGTGCGGCGACACGGCGGCGGCGGGCGGGCCGCGGCTCGTGTTCGACCACCAGATGTGCATCGACCCCGACACGCAGACCATCTACGTGTTCGGGGGGCGAGTGTTGCCGGCTAACACGTGAGTACATGTACGACATAAGGAACGCGTCTATTATACGATGATACGATACTATACTGCTTTATAATAAGTTTAGTTGTTACAAAGAATTATTAGAAGAAGAAGCATTAAAAGTCATCCTATCTGTTCTAGAACATAATCTTTCGATGTGCTAAGTTTTATCTAGATTACTTCTTTCCTATTTACAAAGCAAATATGTATTTTTAATGTCAAAATCTGTTAATGATATACCGATTTATAATTATCGATTGAATGTAATTTGAAAACTGGTAAACTAGTTACCTGAGTGAAAGCCATCTAAAACCTTCTATTTTGATCGTAATAGAGGCAATTGCAGTACATTATCCCTGGAATTAAATAATATATTCTGTATACAATAGTGAGGAAGCAGTGTCGCCGCAATACTCGGGCCTGTACGCGTACTACATCGCGACCAACACGTGGCAGCTGCTGCTCGCCGACAAGCACGACCTGCCCGCGCCGCAGCCAAGGGTCTCGCACTCCATGCTGTTTCACCCAGTGAGTTCTTATTAATACTATTTTTGAAATCTATACTAATATTATAAAGCTGAAGAGTTTGTGTGCTTGAACGCGCGTCTAAAATCCATTATTTATAGGTTTGTGTATCTCTATTTCAGTTCGAATTTACTATATCCAATTTTTCAAAAGAAGACTATCGGACCCGGCAGACTTCGGTCTGTCCACCTGGGGCACTTGCTGGGTCCAGTTGTGAATCTAAACCATTCTAGAATCCCCTTGATCACACATAAAAAAATTCAATTCTTCCACATCCGTCCAGCCAGGAAGAGTTCAGTAACTTACACGTTTGACATTATTTACGTTATATCAAAATTAGTGACCGACCGAAGCTTCGGTTTCGGCCAAAAAAATTTGTTTCGGTTTCGGCCAAAATATAGCCGAAACATTCGGCCCCGCGTTCGCCTCCCAGGCCTCCTCGCTGCTCACCATGGCTTCGACAAAGGCCGGCAGCGAGAGGTCTGCGCCTCGCGTCAAAGCGGGGCACTCCTCGCGCGTATATTGCGCCGTGTCCTCGACGCCCGCCCCGCAGTGGTACCTACATCAACATAATGTATATGTGTGTGTACCAGACGCAGGGTCGGCTGTACATATTCGCGGGGCAGCGCAACAAGGAGCACCTGCTGGACCTGTGGTGGTGGGAGGTGGCCTCGGGGCGGTGCGGCGCGCTGTGCGCGTGCGCCGCGTGCCCGCCGCCCACGCCCGCCGCCGGCTTCACGCAGCGGGCTACCCTCGACCCCGATACCGATGAGATGTTCGTGCTGTCGGTAAGTGACCCTATCTACATGGTAATAAGGTTCATTTTTACATGCACTGGTTCTCGGATCTATCTTGAAGAGATCGACGAGATCTTCGTCCTCTCGGTAAGCGAAGTGACTCTATCTACATGCTCGCCCCCGATACCGATGAGATGTTCATGCTGTCGTTAAGAGACTATGTATATGGGTTAAGGTGCATTTTAACTTGAACTGGTTCTCGGATCTATCTTGAAGAGATCGACGAGATCTTCGTGCTCTCGGTAAACGACTCTGTCTACATGAGAAGAAGGTGCATTTTACATGAACATAGCTCTCGGGCCCCGGGCCACCCTCGACCCCGACATGGATGAGATGTTCGTGCTGTCGGTAAGTGACTCTGTCTATGAGGTTAAGGTGCATTTTAACTTGAACTAGATTTAAGCTTCATCCTGAAGTGTCATGTAGCTCTCGGCTCCCGGCCACCCTCGACCCTGATACCGATGAGATGTTCGTTCTATCGGTAAGCGACTCTATGTATATGAGGTTAAGGTGCATTTTAACTTGAACTAGTATTAAGCTTCGTCCTGAAGAGTCATGTAGCTCTCGGCTCCCGGCCACCCTCGACCCTGATACCGATGAGATGTTCGTGCTGTCGGTAAGAGACTCTATCTACATCGGATTAAGGTTCATTTTTACATGCACTGGTTCTCGGATATATGGTTCTCCGGGTTGAAATATTCGTGCTGTCGGCAAGCGACCATATGGACATAGAATTAAGGTAAATTTTTACTTAAACTGGTTCTCGGGTCCATCTTGAAGAGACCGACGAGATCTTTATGGTCTCAGTAAGCGACTCTATCTACATGAGAGGAAGATGCATTTTTACATGAACATAGCTCTCGGGTCTCGGAGTACGCTCGACCCCGACACCGACGAGATGTTCGTGCTGTCTGTAAGCAACTCTATCTACATCGGATTAAAGTTAATTTTAACATGATCTGGTTCTCGGGTCCCCCCTGAAAAAATGAGTAGATATAGAGACAAAGATTGGTTTTTCGTACGTGTGAAAATTATGGTAAAATGAAATTATGATGAAAATAATCATAGGATTTATTTTTGACTTCAGGGCATGAGTAAAGAGAAAGATAAACGGGTGTACAACACACTATGGGTGTTCTCGCTGCGCCGGCTCACGTGGAACTGCGTGTACAGGAACGACACGGTGGCGCCCTCTGAGCCGAGACCGAGGTTCGCGCACCAACTTGTATATGATCCCGTTAAAAAGGTTTGTTTTATTCTTAATCAACATTATTTTGTTTTATAAGGTCCGCCATTTTGCGGAAATTTATGGAACTTATTGGGATCCTGTTAAGCAGAAAAGATCCAGACAACATTTTTTAGAATCATGTTATCTACCTACCCATAATATACTCATTCAATTTTCTAAATAATTTACATATTGTGGCCTATTAAATTACTAACTTTCAAATAGATACTGTATCTTACGATTGTTTTATTATCTGCCTTACGTTTAACCGCATTTACTTAAAAGTAATAACAAGGTCCAATTTAAAGATAGATTTTCGTGATTAAGCCACTACATGTACCAAATAGTTGTGGCCTTTTTTAATACCAAACTGCGAATCGGTAACCCTAGCCTACGATTGCTTGCAACATCACTCACAGATATTAATTGCGCGTCGCCGACTTTACCCTCGCATATAATTAGACAACAATAAATTTTAGTGCTTTAAAATTGCTGGTAATATGATGACAGATTCATTACCTATTCGGCGGTAACCCCGGCAACCAGGCCAGCCCTCGGCTCCGGCTGGATGACCTCTGGTCGTTGACCCTGCGGCGGGCCCCCGCCGACCGGGTGGCCCGCACGGCGCTGGTGGCCCTGCGAGAGGCTCGGTTCCGCGAGCTCGCCGCCTCGGGACGAGCTGCTGATGCGCTACACTACCTGCGGAGGGACCTCGCTGAGGTGCACGATCATAACGATCCGGAACAGGTATGTGGATTGCTATCTATACTTATACTAGTGGCTCCCCGCGATTTCACCCGCGTTCCCGGGATCTATTTAATTTTTGTGGGATAAAGAGTAGCCTATATGTTAATCCAAGATGTCAACTCCATACCAAATTTTATAAAAATTGCTCCAGCCAGACAAAAAGGAACAAACGTATACACTCACAATGGATCGACTTTATAATATTATTGTTATATATAAGTGTTATATTGTGTTAGATATTGTGTGGCTAGATGATGCGATGTATACTCTCCCAAATAAATGCTAAAATTACGATAAGAAATTGGGGGGGAGGGGGGGGGGGGGGGGATGATATGTGAATGAAAAATACCTAATACATGTAATCTATTCTCATACTTATCTGTGTATGTACATACACAAAGAAAATCATAGTAAAAAATCGTCTAACAGTTTCCGAGGAGTTCGATAAGAAACACTATTATATTTTAGTTAGATAATGCATGTATATAAGAGATTAATATATATTACAAATTTAATTTAAGTTATACGTTGTAACTATATCCAGGTATCGCGTTTCCAAAAGCTGGCGACGGTGTTGTTCTCCCAGGCGCACGCGCAGACCCAGGTACAGTCGCAGGCGCCGCTCACCGCGCGCCGAGCCCGCTCGCTCGCGCGCCGCCGCCGCCGTGCACCGCGGCCCGCGGAAGCCGACCTAGCACTTGCCCTGGCCGCCGTGAGTATATGTACTATTTTTGTCTGTGTGAATTTCATAAAGAAGAAAGTAAAAAAAAGTAATTTTCGTAATGATATACTTTGCCTGAATACCAATTTTAGAACAATAACCAATGTTGCAAACGAACAGCAAATAGAGATATCTTTAAATCTTTCGATTATGGTAATTTATAGTTAATTATTACCCAAACAACGATACAAAGCATATGAATACAACGATATACTATAATTTATATCGTATTAAAAAAAATACGTGATTATTGTTAATTATCTGATGCGGATGCGTAGTGGGTGTTCTACAGGGTTCTCACTTGAGTCCGTCAGTTTTTGTATTATACATCAATGACTTGGCAAAATATTAGGTAGACCAACAAACACTTCATCCTCATGAATAAATGGTACCTACTATCTAAGTATTTTAATAGATAAATAAACTTGTCCACCACAGGTGCTAGGCGCAGACGATCCCCTTCCAGAACCGACACCTCCCTTCGAAGAGGTAGAGGAACCTTCACCGGACACGTGGGAGGCGGACATAGACGGCGACGAGGAGAGCCCGGACGCGGCCGCGGACGAGTGGCGAGCCCGCGCCGCTCGGATCCAACTGTACGACACGCTGTGCCGGTACTTCCGACCCTCCACTGTACCCCCCAAGGGAGATATCAGCGATCTCGTCACGTTTTAACTGCAAGTAAGTTTGTGACGTTTTGTGGATGATAGGTTTGTGTTATGAAGTGTAAATTCGATTGTCATAGTGTTTGGATTGGGTTAGTGGCAAGTTGTGTTTGTGTGATGGAGTGTCTATTTTTGATAGTCAAAGTTGTGTAATGACACTTGATTTTTTATGTAATTTAACTCTGATCTATACTAATATTATAAATGCGAAAGTAACTCTGTCTGTCTATCACGCTTTCACGCTAAAACTACTGAACCGATTCTAATAAAATTTGGTACATAGTGTATAGGACATTGGATACTTTTATCCCGGAAAAATGGAAACGCGAGGAGCCACAAGTATCTATGAAATAATTTATTGTATACAGTGAAATACCATCAAACCTTATGTCTTATTATAATTATGATAAATAAGGTGGTTTTAAAAGAGAAACAAACTAATATATTGTGAACCCTTTTCTTTTAGGACTCCTCCATCCCGAGAAGTAAAAACCCTGGATGACGAATGCGTACCCCTTTATACTTACGCGAGAACCATAATTTAATAATTAAAATTAAGAATGACAAAGGCCTCTGCAAAATTGACATGTCCCTGGTTATGCAGTATGGTCTAGCACAAAGGGTATTTTAATAATAAATTGTGACAAGGAAATGCAATGACAATTATAAAAAAAATGCGTAATAATTTCTGTAACACATTTAACGTACATACGTACAGGTTGATTTGATACCCACGATGTTAAATTTACAACGTAAAATGTCTTTGACACAATTTTTATGATATTATTCTGTTAATTCGTTATAAATTGCAATAATCACGAGTCATTTTAATCTAATTCTATTCTATAGTTTGTAAGGTCTATGTATAAAATTTCTTCACTGCCATACTCTATTGGGGCCCTAATTTAATAAATAATATCTTTTTACATTATCAAATCTAAGAATGTGAATCCAACATTTTTTTATTAATCTGAGACGTAACTAGTTCTCAAATACAACTGCCGTAACAAAACATTTTGCCTAAATGCAATATAGAAAAATGTAGATACGTTTAAAAAATATTAAAACAGGGCCACAATAAATTCCCCAAAAAAATGTACATCACTATAATAAACATTACATAGGTATTTTTATTACGGTTAAATTAATAGTTATTTACAATCAATGATGACATTATCATCAATTTAATAATTAATATGTACATATACTTTACGTTATTTATATTTTTAAAACGCATTTATAATTAAACTCTTTTCACGACTTTCCGCATTATTTTAAGACGGAATATTTTGCTATATTTGCATTTCAATTGTCTTGGAACGAGATCCTATAACGGCAGCTTATCTTGCTGAAGTCGCTCTTGAAATGGTTATTTGTCTTTACTCGAATTAATGTTCGTATAGTTTCATGTAAGTTTTATACTACATTAGTAGGATGGCGCCTGCTGCCAAAGTGAAGATAAAAGAGGCTTAATATAGATTGTTTTTCTTTGTAAGTAGAATAGATGCTTCTTCATATGTTCGAATAAAGGCATTTTGTAATTGTGCTTAAATAAGTGCACTGTTCCCTAGTCAGCACTGAAATAATGCATTTTTTAACCTTCTTTCGTTCATTCTTTAACAACATATGTTTTTGTTATAAAATCAGAACATATTTAAGTAAATGCAATTTTTTATTCCGGAGACAGTAACAAAAAAAAATCCAGTGCACATTTAAGCTTTATTTCAAAATGCGTCTATATATTTTCATTCACAATTCAAGGAGCAGGAATTGTAATTATTGTCTTATATTTTTAACTGACTGATTACTGTTTTGTAAAATGATTCGAATGGAATCTCGATACGAGGCTGTGTATAAACGTAGTCTTGTTAGTAGTGGACATTTTATTCGCCTTTTTTTGGATGTAAAGGAAAATCTTTACAAAGACATTTATGTAACGTACCAGTGATTAGTTTAATTACATGAACCTTAGGGTTCAATCAGATAGAGAGAGGTCGCGCGGTCGAGCGTTCAAGAGAACAGTAGAAACGCACGCAGGCGAATATTGAAAATGAAAAATGATTTTTATTCAAATAGGCCTTCACAGACGCTTATGAATAGTCAGACACTAATGCTCGGTTCGGATGGTTGGTTTTGCTGAGAAGAGCCGGCAATAAACTCGACAATTACTCTATTCAATTTAATTGGAACGAGTGACCACTCTCTGTCTGCCAGAACCCTAAGCGGTATACCTATGTCTGCGTGGTGGTGCAGGTGCGATGAAAATGCGTTACGACTATTCATAATAATATCACATTAGTTATAGCCTTAGATTTCATAAACCCCATGTAACAAAATACTCCAGTACGTTTGTAAATATAAATAAAAATTAAACTATTGTATGTATAAATTTTAACAGTTATTTACGTACATAGGTTATATTATAACACTGTAAATAATTCCGTATTACGATGTAAGAACAATTGTATTTATTTTGACATTGTAATATTCTGATTCGAAATATGTATATAAATAAATAAATGGGTTATTCATTTATTCACCATATTTTGCTAGTACATAGTTTTGTTTTCCACTTAACCTAATCTTTGTAGTTGTAAAAAATTCATGCTAGTAGCATATATGATGAAATTAAAAGGAAAACTATCACGGCTAAATTGGCTTTGCAGGTTAACTAGTTATAGTCGGCCAAGTAAAAAATATCCTAAGATCAACCGAATACGACTTTTAACTATTCCGTTGCCACCTCAATATTGAAAAAATGTTTAAGTAAATGTATATGTATACGTGAAGTATTGAATTTTGCCTATCTAGCAACGGAGCCTTACAGTGCGCGTGTCCTAACACGCTCTTGGCCGGTTTTTTTATTTACTGATTCTGAGGCAGTACTAAGTTTGCCGGGAAAACTAGTATATGATATTTTAGTGAAATAAAACAAAACATTAAATATAATCATTTATTATTCTCATACATGATTCATATCAGTCATTGTGACAACACGGTGTACCTTACAGTTTGAAAATAATTCCGCTCTGTCTGTCATGATATGTTCCCGAGGTTGGTTCATCCGATCTGTCGTTGAATATCAAAAGCGATACATTCATAACGCGACGTTAGTTTACACTCTCCGAAGCTCGTAAGTTGCAGTTTAAGATGAGATTCGTTATGCAAAGACATGTAATCTGATGTGGCCTTCTTTAAACAAAAAATAACTACGATAAACAAAAACTATGATAGATGCGTCAGTGTGAACCATCAAACTGTGCAATATTGAGGCCGAAGTGAATTAATTGACGACTTACTCAGCTACAGACGATGACACCGCGCAGTCGTGCAATGGGAACATTCATGCTAGAGTTGTCCAACACCTAAATCATGACGCAATACAATTATAAAGTAGCGAGCGTTCGATATACTTTCCATCTTCAAATAAACAAACTAATAATCAATACTTTTCTATAATTATAAATAATATCTATGCCTAGGCAAAACAAGTGCTCTAAAATGTTATAATGTATAAAGTAAATATTTGGTTAATCGCTCCAAACACCACCACCGCCGGGGCAGCAGACATCGAGCGACTGTGCCGCCTGTGCCGCTCAGTAGTACAGTACGCGACACTCGACAATACTGTAGCTGTAGCTCTCAATACCGGATTATGTATTGCTTGGGTACAGTCACCAACATAATTAACAGAACGGGACCAAATTAACTACAACACTATAATTATTAATATGATATAAAGTCAAAATAAACATAACTCTCGAAAAACTTGCATGTTGTTCTGTAAATTTAGATCCGTTTAGCTTGGACACATTATGTTGCTGACAGTACATGAAAACAACCAAAATTTAATTGCACTAATTATATAAAAGTAAATTGAAACACAAATTGCAATAGCGCAGATAAACATTTATCGGCGCTACATAATACTTATAACGAACAACAATTAATGGTCAAATAAATAAATGTAAATAATTGCATGATGTCAAAAGTGTGTCACAAATAACGTAAACGTAACAATGTCAAAAGGGACGAGAAGCTTTGTAACATACGCTCGAGTAGGACGTAGTCTGATGATTACTGTTCATATTACATATAATGTATTGCTTCTACGACCAAACGCGTATAACACATATTATGTTGACATCGGCGCTCCTAGAACCGCTTCACAAGTACCCTCAATACCATCATGTCACAAAAAACTATCTGCCTTAGTGAATCGAGTGCCAGGAGCGCAGACGTATCAGTGACTAGACATAAAAATACATAAACGATGTCTGCTGCTAAGCTACAAAAAATGGAAAAAAATAATACTTAGAAAAAAATAGATAGTCACTAAAGCTACAATCGGTAAGTCCATCGTTTAAGTACATGAAGAGTGATCTACGATAAAAGCTAGACAATATATTAATATTATATCTAAAAACAATAAATGCAAGGCTATGGTCCTCGGGCGGCGCGGCGGCTCCGCGCTCGCCCACTTTGAGCTATGCAAATAAATTATTCTATAAAGAGTTAATATTGCAAACCAATTTCACTACACGAGAATCAGACTCTCGTTTAAATAGATGATAACGCTAAGTTTACTCCGAGGTTAACGTATAGTCTAGGTCTATACCTAAATCAGTAAAAATACCTACAAAGGGCGAGTGCCCACGCTACATGGAACGGTTGAACTAGCCTAAGGTTAGGAGACACTAGAAAGGATAAACGACTACGTCATCGACCGCTCATTCGCAACCTTATCACGGGAAGCTGCCAATATCACATCCTAATAACGTAAATAATACCTCAATAACACCATTTTAATAATCTTTTGTAAATTTCGTCTTATCAATAGATTCGCCGGTCGACCCTCGTGAGCAACGACTTGAGCAACATAGAACAGCTGATAACATACTATAAATTTTATTCAACAAATAATAATGACAATAAGTGCCGACGGTAGAGGGCATGATGCACACGGTGTAGTGTACGGTACAGCACGGTCGACCGGCTGTTGGACAAGAAGTGGACGCGTGCGGCGCGTGTGCGACCGCGGGACGGCAGAGATGCGCGACGTGGCTCACGGCGCGGCTCAACGAAACGAACAAGGATACTCTACAATACAATACGATACGATACAACTAGAACAAGATGGACGAAAGTACTCGGCAGAGGGCCACAACAACACAACGAACGTATCGACTATTAGAACAGATTACATAGTCTTTTTGCGCACATAATGGATGGACATCGACGAATAATTTTTTTAGGTTTTTTTTTATTTGGACGTACTAAACATTCGTATCGAGTAGAGGATACTATAATAATATACGCGAACCTTTCGATTCGCTCATTAAATATAAGAATATGTATATCATAAAAAATAATGTTGCACGGTTTCATAATAACTCCTGTTTAACCACACAAGTGAATGAACATATCCAGCGATAAAACCACTGCATTAGTTTATTTTGTGTATGACACAAATAATAAGGATACCAATCAAATTGCTAATAATTCGGGGGCTACTCACTCGTAAAGTGTTGGCTTTATCGCGCGACGTGTTCAATCGCAATAGTATAAATCTGCTTCCGAAAGGAATATATCGTCCTCTGTGATATCGTAACAACGGCGATAAATTCATTTGCGTAATAAAATACAATGATCCTATTACAAAAATACACATTAAACATCAATCTGACGACGGGCGAATAGATATAATAATGAGGAAATATATTACGAAAACACTCGTTCGGGGCGACGCGGCGAGTACTCCGAGTAGACGCGCCCGAGCTCCGCCCTCGACAACAAACAACAACATCGAGGACCTCCCGCACCCGCACTCCGCCCACTCCCGCACTCCGCACTCCGGGCGCTCCTCACATTTAAAATCAGTCAACTTTAATATTACAATAGCGCCGACCGTTCGAGTCGCGGCTTCGACTCACTCTAGTGTAACTTGGGGGTAGACCGGGGCGCGATTGCACAGTTTGACGGTTCACGGAGCGGGCGCGCGCCCCGGTACCACATTTGACCGAACACGAGACGGGGTCACATACTAGCCGCTCACGACACACATATAGGTACATCGAACGGTCGGCATTCAATTTTTTATAAAACGTACAAATAATTTAGTCTCGTATTAAGTAGTGTAAAATCGTTCATGTTGTTTGGTCGATACCGTTGCCGACACCGACACTATAGAAGGGCGGATGCGGATGCGGGTGCGGGCGCGGATGTGGATGTGGGTGCGGATGCGGGCGCGGTCGCAGCAGGCCCCGCAGCGCGGCGGCGGCGGCCTTGAGCGCCAGCACCAGCCGCTAGAAATCCCGAGTGCGCGTGCGCGGAGCCCCCGCTGCCTTGGGCACGCGCCGGGTGCGCATCTCCCGGTCCACCTGGAACACAAGTTATTTTCAACTTTATTGTTAACAATATAAGGTCTATATATTTATCGAGTGCCGATATATCGCACTCCAGATCAAAAAGAACTAGTGGCTCATTTTAACAACATGGCAAAGAAATAGAGCAATTATTTTGATAACCTTCGACCTTTGAGCTCGTTCACCTGCGTCACGTACTCCTCGCACCGGGCCGCGAACATCGCGCGGAGACCTGGTCAGTTACCTCAAGTTCCTCGAGGCGCTGCGTGAGGGCGAGCTTCTGCTGCACGGCGAGGCGCAGCAGCTGGTTGAGGGTCTTCTTCTCCTCCTCGGCGCCGGTCAGCGCCTGCGTGAGCTCGTCCACCTGCGTCACGTACTCCTCGCACCGGGCCGCGAACATCGCGCGGAGACCTGGTCAGTTACCTCAAGTTCCTCGAGGCGCTGCGTGAGGGCGAGCTTCTGCTGCACGGCGAGGCGCAGCAGCTGGTTGAGGGTCTTCTTCTCCTCCTCGGCGCCGGTCAGCGCCTGCGTGAGCTCGTCCACCTGCGTCACGTACTCCTCGCACCGGGCCGCGAACATCGCGCGGAGACCTGGTCAGTTACCTCAAGTTCCTCGAGGCGCTGCGTGAGGGCGAGCTTCTGCTGCACGGCGAGGCGCAGCAGCTGGTTGAGGGTCTTCTTCTCCTCCTCGGCGCCGGTCAGCGCCTGCGTGAGCTCGTCCACCTGCGTCACGTACTCCTCGCACCGGGCCGCGAACATCGCGCGGAGACCTGGTCAGTTACCTCAAGTTCCTCGAGGCGCTGCGTGAGGGCGAGCTTCTGCTGCACGGCGAGGCGCAGCAGCTGGTTGAGGGTCTTCTTCTCCTCCTCGGCGCCGGTCAGCGCCTGCGTGAGCTCGTCCACCTGCGTCACGTACTCCTCGCACCGGGCCGCGAACATCGCGCGGAGACCTGGTCAGTTACCTCAAGTTCCTCGAGGCGCTGCGTGAGGGCGAGCTTCTGCTGCACGGCGAGGCGCAGCAGCTGGTTGAGGGTCTTCTTCTCCTCCTCGGCGCCGGTCAGCGCCTGCGTGAGCTCGTCCACCTGCGTCACGTACTCCTCGCACCGGGCCGCGAACATCGCGCGGAGACCTGGTCAGTTACCTCAAGTTCCTCGAGGCGCTGCGTGAGGGCGAGCTTCTGCTGCACGGCGAGGCGCAGCAGCTGGTTGAGGGTCTTCTTCTCCTCCTCGGCGCCGGTCAGCGCCTGCGTGAGCTCGTCCACCTGCGTCACGTACTCCTCGCACCGGGCCGCGAACATCGCGCGGAGACCTGGTCAGTTACCTCAAGTTCCTCGAGGCGCTGCGTGAGGGCGAGCTTCTGCTGCACGGCGAGGCGCAGCAGCTGGTTGAGGGTCTTCTTCTCCTCCTCGGCGCCGGTCAGCGCCTGCGTGAGCTCGTCCACCTGCGTCACGTACTCCTCGCACCGGGCCGCGAACATCGCGCGGAGACCTGGTCAGTTACCTCAAGTTCCTCGAGGCGCTGCGTGAGGGCGAGCTTCTGCTGCACGGCGAGGCGCAGCAGCTGGTTGAGGGTCTTCTTCTCCTCCTCGGCGCCGGTCAGCGCCTGCGTGAGCTCGTCCACCTGCGTCACGTACTCCTCGCACCGGGCCGCGAACATCGCGCGGAGACCTGGTCAGTTACCTCAAGTTCCTCGAGGCGCTGCGTGAGGGCGAGCTTCTGCTGCACGGCGAGGCGCAGCAGCTGGTTGAGGGTCTTCTTCTCCTCCTCGGCGCCGGTCAGCGCCTGCGTGAGCTCGTCCACCTGCGTCACGTACTCCTCGCACCGGGCCGCGAACATCGCGCGGAGACCTGGTCAGTTACCTCAAGTTCCTCGAGGCGCTGCGTGAGGGCGAGCTTCTGCTGCACGGCGAGGCGCAGCAGCTGGTTGAGGGTCTTCTTCTCCTCCTCGGCGCCGGTCAGCGCCTGCGTGAGCTCGTCCACCTGCGTCACGTACTCCTCGCACCGGGCCGCGAACATCGCGCGGAGACCTGGTCAGTTACCTCAAGTTCCTCGAGGCGCTGCGTGAGGGCGAGCTTCTGCTGCACGGCGAGGCGCAGCAGCTGGTTGAGGGTCTTCTTCTCCTCCTCGGCGCCGGTCAGCGCCTGCGTGAGCTCGTCCACCTGCGTCACGTACTCCTCGCACCGGGCCGCGAACATCGCGCGGAGACCTGGCAGGAGAGAAATAAATCATCATCGTGGTGTTAATCCCTATTTCCGTTGATCACGGCATCACGCGTGAACGGCTGGACCGATTTGGCTAAGTAATTCTTTTTGTTAAAGTCGCGAAGAAAAAATTAGAAATTTTAAGACTACTTAGGCGCTGTCTCCACGAGCGATAGAATCGCGGCGAAATTATCGTCGTGTCACGTCTCCGTTATACAGTCTCTAGAAGCCGTCTCCACACGGCGATATTATCGCCGCGATGCGACGAGTGGCAACGAGCGCGCGAAACGTCGTTACATCGTCGCTAGCCCGTCCGCCGTCGCGACTAGTCAAACGCAGCGTCATTTCAGCGTTGCCTCAAGGAAACGCGGCGATACCGTTACGAGTCGCCGCGGAAACGCTGCGATTCCGTTACGACTCGCGACGATACGCGGCGAAATTATCGCTCGTTCGTGGAGATTCTCCGACGATATGAGGGCGGACTCGTCCCGATTCTCTCGCTCGTGGAGACAGCGCCTTAACGACCATATAAACTTTTGTAATGTTACTTAATGGCGTTTGACATAAGTGTCAGTCGCTTTCATTCAATAAGATTTATAGTTATGACAGGCAGAACGACGTCTGTCGGGTTATTCAATGATAATATGTGATCAAATTTCGATAATACTACATGTTTTTTAGATTTAGCTTAAAACAAGAATACAAGTGCAATAATACTTCACAGCGGTGGTAAGACTAATTTTATAGATATAAACATACAAGAGACCAGAAAGAAAATTTTCTATTAATGAAAAATAGGTGGAAAAAGAAAATAACAGAGAAGTCAATGGCATTAGGCCTGCCTTGTCATAAATCAGACAGACTAATATAATCATCATTACAATACTCACTGGAGAACGTAGCGGCATCCTCCTTGAGCAGCCTCAGCTCGTTTCTCAGCTTCAGCATCGTCTCAGTGACGATCGTCTTCTCAGTCTCGTACTTGGACTTGAGGTTGGCGAGGGCCACCTCGGCGGTGTTCTTGTTCGACTTGAGCACAGTGCGCAGTGTGGCGATCTGTTCGCGTTTCGTCGACAGCAGGGACTTCAGTTTGATCACTTGCTCTTGTAGCTCGGCTAGTTCTGCGCCGCGTTCCTCCGCTTCCATTACTGCAGGTGAAATAGTAATAATACATAGAATATTATATAAATAAAATTCAATATTTGTTGTAGACAGTTTCGTATGATTGTGTGAAATCTATTTCAAAATGAATACATCTAATGAACTAATCAAATAATGAACTAATGAATAAGAAATAATCTGTGAACAATAATTTACTGTATAACTATTGAATTTTGTCGCCACTCTATTTTTGATGATTAAATAGAATAATATAATAGAATAGAAAGAAATTAGATGATGAATATTACATAATTAATATGAGTAAAATTTCATATGACTTCAACTTATGAAAAGACAAATATCACCTCTATACTACATATAAAATACTCTACATGAATTACTTTTACTTCATAAAATTCTGTTTACCATAAGGTTGCTAGCGACCACTTCATATCCTTATCAAATAATATACTGTAACATTAATACACAAGTAATAAGACTCTTCTTCAACGAATCCCTTATATTAGACATTAAATTTGTATCTTTCTTAATTGGTACATTACTATTCTTCTTATTATAAATGCTCTGTCCATTCAATATAGCATCTTTCCATATAGAATGTAGATTGGTAACCCTTGGCGTATTCTGTTTTGTCAAGTCTTTTGTTTTATTAGAAATACTATGATAAGCAAAATTTGACTTTATATAGCAGTTAATGAAGGACTTTTCCGTGTGCATATCTTTAATCTTAGACGACTCCAGTCCATGATCTTTTATTGATTGAAAATCATATTCAATGTCGTTCTTAGAGATATATTCAAAGTAATCAGTGATTTCCTTCACAGTTCGCCCGTTACCAATAAACTCGTCTTTATGTTTAATATTTTCGTCGTCAAATGAATGCAATTGCTCAACTAAACTGTGTAGCTTTCTTTTTGTATCGGTAATTTTGATTTTAGTGTTGTTTTGATCTTTTAATTTCTTTATTGGGATGTGGGATTGATTTTTGTGTTTTAATGTGTCCTTTTGGGATCCTAGGGAAAGGGATGTTATTTATTAGAATAGGGTGCAGTTGGGGCAAAAGGACTTTTCATCGAGAGTTGAATACATTGCATGATACCAATTTTACTAGAAAACAAATCTACCGAGTAAATTCAAGGTACCTTATGACTACATCGCGTTCTTATATTACTACAGTACATACCAGGTTGGTGCCTGTTTCTCGAGTCGAGCGCGGTATCAAGAGCGGCTCTCAAGTGCGTGAGCTGGTCGAGGAGCGTGTCCGCAGAACGCGCCACGGCGCCCGCCATCCGTAGACCTTCTAGTTCTCCCGCTGCTAGGGCAAGCGCCTCGGTTTCCACTGATCTGCCTTCTGCGCCAGGAACTATACAAAAAAAAGTATTAACTATAATATCCGGCTCAAAGGACCACTTAATTAACTGGATATAATTTGGGAGTGTCTTGGTCTAGTTAACGGCACGGGTTTTAATTTATATCTGGCTTGAGGGACCCGGTAATAAATATAATTTTAGATATTAATAATTTGCAATACTTCAGTAGAATAAATATAAACAATAATATAAAAAAAATTACTTGTCATGTAAAATTATAAGCCAGGTTAACTCCTGTTAATTTAGCATGAAGGTAACGAGGTAAACTTGAGAGAATAAAATCTTCTTGGCAAGTGCATCATTTAAGAAGGGGAGGATAGTTTATATTTTTCCGAGATTAGGTATATTTTTTATACCATAAACAAAATAAACAAAACGGTGGCAAACAGACATACAGTCTGCCTGATGGGAAGCGGTTACCGTAGCCTATGGACGCAACACTAGGGTCGTTACTCACGCGTTGCCGACCCTGTAAAAATCTCTTCACTCCCTTTTTGAAGAACCCCATAATTTAAGAGATTAGGTAATTTTTTTATGGTATGATCACACATTTATAAATCTAGGTGTATTGTACTTACCGTCAGTATGTCCGGCGTGTTCGAGCAGCAGACGCTCGGGCTGCGTGCCGTTGACGGCGCACACGTGGTGGTAGATCTGCGCGAGCGTCTCCGCCGCAGACAACAGCGCCGGCGCCGCCGAGGATAGCGCCCGACCCGCTCCTGTACAACACGATACAATTAAAACCGACTAATATTATCGTCCACAAACAAACAGGCTGACCTGATATGTTTGTACATAATTTAAATGATTTTTTACTTGATAATATAACAATGGTAAGTCACTTGAAGCAATGGTATCAATTTACAATAGATTCTTTTGACTTTTTACATGAGCAGAAAAAAATATATAGCTTTTATTGACACAAACTGCTCACTTTTCCTTGCTAATAAATAAATAAATTCATAATCAAATAGTATTTGATTGATCAAATTGCATCAAGCAGTATAATCTGTAATAATGTTGTCTACATATAAATAAATATTTATAGCACTACGTCCATACATTTCTCAGTTTCTGTCCTTATCTATTGAGTAGTAGAAAAATATATTTTCTTTCCTCTAACTGTATTTCTAACTAGCTGCCTCCGCGCGGTTTCACCCACGTAGGTCCCGTTCCCGTAGGAATAGGGGGATGAAATATAGCCTATGTTATTTATGAATAACATAGCTCTCTATTAGTGAAGGAATTGTGCAGATTGGTTTTTTCGGAGTCTATTTGTAACAAACAAACAAATCTTTCTTCTTTATAATCTAATATATAAAATTCTAGCGTCGCGAAGTTTGTGGTAAAACTCCTCCGAAACGGCTTGACCGATTCTCATGAAATTTTGTATCCATATTCGGTAGGTCTGAGAATCGGACAACATCTATTTTTCATCCCCTTAAATGTTAGGGTAAGCCACGCCAAATTTTTTTTTTTTCAATTTTTGTTTTTTTTTTTTTTTTTTATTTTTTTATGAAACAGCATTAGTAAATACATATAACCCTGAATTTTCAACCCTTTACAATCAACCCCTATTTTACCATCGTGATTTTTATTTATAATAATTTCTTTCTTTCTAATAAACTGATAGTTACAATATGAATAATTTTTTTTGATATTTAGATAACTCGCAAGAATTGTAATTTAAAATATATTCTCTACATTAATAAACATTAATTTATTACCCTACATAAAGCATTATTTTATTGTTTATAACGCTTTCGATTATAAGTACATCCCCGAATACTTATAGGAGATAATTATTTTTATTGAACTAAAAAAATGTTTCCTACAAATAAAATACCTACATGGCAAAACAACGTCTGCATATGTAAAACATAGTCCGTTTTGTCTGTCTGAACGCGATGAACACAAAAACTACTAAACAGACTTCCATCCGGATTTCACCAAGTTAAGGAGTATTTCATGGGCAAGGTTTTTATGTATAATACATCAATTTGGACCCGGTAGGTGGCGCTGGTGGGCAGAACGAAGTCTGCCGGGTCCGCTAGTATTAGTATAGAAGTATTAGCGTAGAAGAGTAAGTAGCGGTGTTATACCTCCGGCGAGAGTCCTCAGCAAGTCCGCATCAGCCTCCAGCGCTGCACATCGCACTTCAGCCTCTGCGACTCGGTCACTAAGCTGGGCTAGTGCCTGCCGCTGCAACGCCGCCGGGGACTGGTCCGTGGGCGCAGCGCCTTGCAGCTCGTGCAGTAACGCCGCCAGGGCAGTCAGCTCGCCGCCGGAGACTCGCCACCAGGTCAGCCATTTGGCAGCGCGGGATGCCACGCCTCCCTCGTTGGTGTCGTCCTCCTGGAATATATACAAATATTGGGTTAGATATATAGACCTATCCGTAGAACAAAATTCCATGTGACTTTGAACCGAAACCACTTTTATTGTATGTTTATGTCTACAATTAGATACTTGTATTTAGTAAATGGATATAAATGTTTTAATAAGTTGGTAAAAATATCTATTTTAAACCGATTAAGAAAAACGTAATGGTAAAATATGTGCAAATCACTCTTCTTTAAGTAGGGATTTGACAGATGTAACTTTTTTCTACGGAGAGGTTGATATATGTTATATGGTTGGTTTTGTTTTTAGTGACCCTGATTTTCACACCCAGGACAAAAATTTGTATGCATTCATACGTCTGTCTGTTCTGAGTCTGGATGTTCATATCTATATAAGTATGTATTTAAAAGTAATATATCAGCTATCTGTGGTTACCATAACAACTCTGCTTAGCTTATATATGAATAGTACTAGTACACATGAAAAATCTCCCTATTCATTCAACCAACGAAACTCCATAGAAACTAAAAAAAAACCGTTTGTGTCGGCCTTCTCGTATTCCAACTAGTCACATCGACATTCAAGTGTAGAGTACACAGTGCACCTTTTGTTATACATACCAGCGGCGCAGTGTCAGCGTGTAGGGCACTGAGTGCGGCGAGGCGGGAATGCGCGCGGGTGAGGCCAGCGCGAAGCACGCTCGCGGCCGCGCCTTCGCTCTCCGCCGCCGCCTGGGCCAGACGCATGGACGCATGGCTCTGGGTCTATACACACACATAAACATATTTATAACAGTACCAATACACATGAAAAATATCAATTGTTAAACACCCTATGTACAATCAAAGATCACGCAAAGATATTACTGTGTTTACATTTAAAAATGTATATAGAATAGGATTTACGAATAAATTATCGCAGCAGATACAAAAGTGCTCTACTGTAAATAAAAATAGGTTGTGCCTAGTTTGTTATCTCATCTTAATAACAAAATATTAATATAGCCCATGTGTATTAACATGTGCAAGATTTGTCGTGACTTCGACAAATCAACCCGCTAAAGAAAGCAAGGACATGGAATCGCAGGGCCAAGAGAAGAAAAATTGAGAGAACTGGTATGAACGAAATAGTAAACAAGGTCTCCCATACAGTGGGAGGTAGCTCGCGGGCCGGGCCAGAAAGCGCCCGGACAGGAAACAAAAAAAAAAACATGTGCAAGATTTATGGAATAAACCTATTTTAATGAAAATATGTATCTTTATTTCATTCTATTCAAGAGAGCCCACCCACTTCTAAAGGTAAGCACACAACATTTAGAGTAAACGTATATTTTAGCTTAAATTTAAAGACCATTAACTCACAATGAGACACAGAAAGAATTGCTGTCTTAAAACCAACATTGGTCCGCCAAGCCAGCGGTGTAAGTATGTCAATAGCTAATTTCCAAAATCAGCTCACCGGCAAGGTCGTAATCATAAAGACAATGACTTCACTCGTATGATGAATGGCTCATAAATCTTTACTTTAATACTCATTATGCTAACAGGTGACACATTACCTGACAGAACTACCCACATACAGTTACGGCAGCTTTTGAGAATCACTGATTACTTTTATAATCTAACTATGCATGTTTCAAAATTTTTTTTTTTTTTAAATAGAATTTTATCTAATATACAGAATAAGAACTATTATACAACCTGTGCTTAGTGTGGAATCAGATAAGCTATGCGTAAATAAATTCTAGAATTGTCTTTTCTTACTTTTATATTTTGTGCGTTACATGATCTCTGTGAATTTTTTAATACTTGTTTTGGAGATTACCTAACATCCTAACAATATATTATACGAGTATGTATTGCTAATGATAAGAGAGGTTACCATATTATGGTCCTATACACCAAATTACTGGCTTCATCTTCAACGTTTCCATGCAAATAATAATCTAATTCATACAACATTATAGGACTTACAGTTTCATTATGCGCCTGTTCCAACTGCTTCTCTAGTCGCGAGATCTCGTGTAGGTGCACCTCGGAGAACAGATCTGCGTGGTGGTCGCCCATCGCTGTGGCGAGCTCAGCTGACGTGGAGCCACCAGGCTCACCGTCGTCTTCGGTACCGTCTTCTGGCATACCTGGATACGTGTAGGAAGTTTAGATAGATACACATGTAAGATATATTATGATATAGACCCATAGCTGAAGGGCTAACAAAATATATTTACTTTTTTTTAAGTATATAGGTAGCCTAGATAGATGTTTTCATAGTTTAGTTTTGTTATAGATTACTTTGACTATATGAGTATTTTAATTACATTCGTTTGGGATCAGTCCAAGAAAATGGGGTTGGAGTTGACAGTTCATATGGACCAGTGAAGACCTATTTTAACAAGATGTTTCAAACATATATATATTGTACGTCGCTAATCCGTATAGTAGATGGGATTATCTTACCTCGTATACTATACGCCAGATTGGTAATGTTATAGGCTGCTTCCCTGCTAAGGTGTGCGTCGAGCTCTTTCTTGGCGGCGAACTTGGCTTCCCGTTCCGCTTGCAGCGCTTCAAGCGCTTCAGTGAGTTGTCGCTCAGCGATGCGGCGCAGCGCTGCCATTTCTTCAGCGACCGCGCGGGCGTTCTCTGCTTCTTCGCGAAGTTGACGAGCTTCATGTTTCAGACCTTCAAATTCAACCTGCGGAGAGTGACAATGTGTTGGGAATTGTACAATATTGCGACTTAATTACCAGGTCATTGACCCACCTATAATCAACATAGTACATGACTGACTATCTACAATAATTCATTGGTTACAGATTGATAAATTTACTATCATATGTCTTGACATGTCAGCAAGATGGTTGCTTAACTTGGAATCAGTTTGGCTTGGGTAAAATAATGTTCCAGGGTATATATCTAGACAATCCAGTAAAGCATTACTATTTTATCAACTCATATAGCATGCATCTTCAGAGCTTCATACAAAGATCTTCATTAGCAATCCCTCTACAGGAGCTAATCGTGAAGCTCAACATACCAAAACCTCTTAGCTCATGTAACACCTACCTGTGACGACCTAAGCGCAGAGACTTGCTTCTGCAGCGATATGTTCTCGTCCTCGAGGTCTCCAATGTCGACGAGGAGCCTCTGTTCCCTCTGTCTCGCTTCCCGCAGCTCTGCGCGTAAGGCGGCGCGTTCAGACTCGCGCGTCGCCTTGTCCGCACCGAGCTCTGAGCTCTCGGCCAATAGCCGGTCCCGTTCGCTCACCACACGGTCTAACTCGTGACGTAACTGTGGAATAAAAAATTGATTGAAAACGAACTCTAGTTTTTTGTTGAATGCAAGTTAAATTAAATCGGTTTTACCTATGAGAATAAGTATTTTTTGGGAATAGAATCTTCGGGGCCAGCGTGTACCATCTCACGCTTCGACGTCGTCGCTCATGTCAGAGCGTGTCTGAACCCAAACGTAAGCTCATTTGGTTTAAATAACAATCCTAACTAATAGATATTATAAATACGAAAGTAACTCTGTTTGTCTGTCTGTCTCGCTTTCACGCTAAAACTATTGAACTGATTTAAATGAAATTTGGTACACAGGTAGTTTAGAGCCTGAGAAAGGACATAGGCTACTGTTTATCGCGGGAAAATGGAAGATCTCCCGGGTACGTGGAGAAACCGCGGGGAACCACTAATAGTTTTATAAAGGCATCAAAACTTTAATTTCTTCATTTCATTAACGATTGAATCCGCAAACAAAAAACCTTCAAACGAGTACGTTTTCATTGTATAGGTATAAGTTAGGATGATAGCTGTATAACAGACAGGGTAGGACCGGCACGCGAGTTTTTTTTTCATTCAAATAGCGTGTCTACCATTAATAAATTAAATTTAGCGGCAGGTTGAGGTCCATAATGATGTATTAATGAATTATAAATTGCGTTTTATGTTCTCTTTAGACTGACAAAGATATCAGAAAGCGAACACGACACGCATTTGAAAACAATTAATAAAATGTATATTACTGTTTTAACTTACATTGTTTTTAACGTAATTACCTACTAAATGTAGGTTTAAAGAAATTCCAATGCTATATGGAACGTGAACTACATACATACAAAAACATAAATTCCAAATTGTACCTCTTCCAAGTTATTGATTTGTAATGTGTCCGCAACCGAAATAGCTTTGTCGTTCAAACAACCACTTAGTTGATTAGACAGGCTCGGACACCTACAAGGAGTGGCCGACTCCCATAAACTACAATAGCTTTGCATTGTTCCGTTACTATGGAGAAAAGTGAACACGCGACATTAGCTTAGAATATTTACCGTTTTTAAATCCATGATGAACAACCTAATGTTTATAAACCGATGAAATTTCTAATGTGGATGAACTGAAGATTTCAATAAATTTTCCTAGAGTTATCCAAATCTACCCTCTTTTTAAATGAAAAAAAAAAAACTCACGTCGTTGCAGTTTTCTAAATACCTATATAAACTGTATTTGTTGTTGATTTGTATATGTAGCATAGACAATTACGTATTTCTACATTAACAAAAAAAATGCCAATGTTTCAACCATATTTAAATTCTGATGTATGAAGGGAATGCAATCAAAGCTGTTAAAATATTTATGGCGATATGATAACAGAGTCGCTGTGGCCTAAATATCGCGAGACCTTGGTTCAGCTATTAATTATTTCGTGTCTGAGCTCAAGGTATGATGTGCTCGTGATGTCATTTTATTAAACTGACTACGATATTAATCTTTTTTCGTCTAACAAACAGAAGAATTAAACACTTATTAAATTCTAATTGATTTAATAGTTGGACTTCAAATTAAATAAACTAAGATCCTTTATATATTGAACATACGTTTCTGTAGTAGTTCGATGAGTGTAGTCATAGCCCAATGTTGTCTGACCATAAATTAACGATGATCATAATTCAATACATTAAACTTACTGAGCACCACAGCTGATTTTATGGGTGCTTAACGGGAGAGTGTAATCTCATACTATTCGATATCATATCACATATCTATTTTATATAACTATTTTTTACTAGCTAGCTAACTAGCTAGATCAAGGATGAGGAACCTATTTTCATTTTCCATCCGAAAAATAATAGGATATATTGCGAGCAAGCATTAAACACGAAATTAAGAAAGCATGGTTGAAATACTGGTATAATTTTTAATCACTAGTTTTAGGTATTTTAACGTTGATAAAGAGTTCGATTACATGCCTGCCCTTGCACCGGTCAATGAACAATACAGCCTATGTAAGGGCAATACGATACAAATTGACCTAAATGCGGACAGATCGCGGTTACCGATCGAACTAGCATGCAAATTTAATCACACTGACATAGCCGGCCTGATTGAGTCATAAATTGGTTTCCATTATTCATGTACACAAAACTGAAACCCGATAATTTTATCTGGATAAACCTATAAATGGAGACTAACCGTATATGTTTCGTTGGAAAGCTGCCAGTTACCGGGCAAGTGTCAACAATGTGCCATTATTTAAGTAAACACTTTTGTGACATGAAATATGAACACGGATTGTATAGACTCACCCTGGAGGCATTTACATTACAATGTCAAGAGAAACTACGAAAGGATCCTTTAGGAAACTTTTTGACGGTCATACTAACAAATCTAACAATAGTCTACAAGAAAATAACTTACCAGATAATCTTAATCAATATGAGTAATAGTTGAGAAAAATATATATATAAATATCGCAATACCTCACCACCTTCATTCATTTTCATATGATAGGAACACCGGCGCACTAAAACATTATTTACACACATAAACACTTGGCACACGCACTAAATACACCGCACAATTTTTATAATACGAAGCGCACGGCCGCAACGTGCATTTCTGAAAAACTACACATCATTGAGTAATGCGTGAATATGTGAATCAAGGCCGGGCAAATAAAAATGTATTTCTGGATCAGTGTTATGGATTCCCGTCGGCTGCGCTTACGCCATTCGCGGCATTACATCACGGCTGATAAAGGTCTTTTTCGTTCGCGCTCGTATTTGAAAACTGTACAACGTTGATTACTCAGTGATTAATCACGGCCGGCGATGTTATTTCTATTTTATTTTTTAAATCGTAAAACTCTTTATTGTAAGTTGGTTTAAGTGCGTTACGCCGGGACGCCTTGCGTTCACTGTTCGGAGGGTCCGAGGATGAATCATGCCAATTGCTCCCGTTTCATTAAAACGAGCGTAGGTATCATTCGTCAGATATGTCTGGGGAAACTGAATTTGTTTAATAAGATAATGTGTCTCATTTCTGATGCTTGCTCACACAATTTGGAACCGACGACGGAAGCAGATGCAAGAATGCATAAATATATGCCGTCCCATAGGCGGCATCAGACGGGAGTGTCGAGAGTATTAATTAGTCATAATTGTTCCCAGTCAACATTACAAAATTTAATAGTTCCTTGTCTAACACATCAGAGTAGGTACCTACCGTTTACCGTCTGATTTAGGAGACGGAAATCAAACTAGAAACAAGAAATATAAAAATCTAGTTCTACTGAACCAATTCACGAATAAGTTTCAGTTTCACTAAATAGTTTTGGATATCTGATATTTATAATACTGCTTTAAATAGCACATTTAGGGTTGTCACAATATGCGAGTAACGTCCGCGCATCACACTCACAATTTTTTTGTGATCAATGAGTTCAATAAATTGAAGTTTTGATAAATTTGACAACTTTGAAATCAAAGAAACTAGTTTTAGAATTTGACTAACATTTGGTAAACCATATCTTCATAAATTAGGCACAGAATCATATAAACCACATCTCTTAAATAAATACGAATATCTTGGAATATTATGAAAACAAACAGAACGTAAATTCATGTAAATTATTTTATTTTGTACCTGTTTTGTTTCACTCTCCAGCTCGAGTATTTGAAGTGTGAGGGAGCTCTCCATAGCTGCGGACTCGTTGAGAAGTGCATTTTCTTGTTCGATGCCACTCCGTGTCGTTACTTTTTGTGTTGTGTCCAGTTTCATAAGGGCCTGTTAACAAAGTAATCACAATTTGTACAGACAAAACATTTTATTTTACTTCCATAGAAGTTGACTATCTATTTAGATACGAAACAAATTCACTGTGAATATCAGTGATCACAAAGAATAGTTTTCAATTCAAAACAGTGATTATAAAAGGTAAGGTTTTCTTTACTAGTGAGTCATGTCTCTCTGCTTACCTCTTAACAAGATTATGGCTGCAAGAGTGTGGGTGTTGGTTGAGGTAAGTGCTTTTAGAGTGGCTGTAATATTATGCTTTCACTCAGTGTACAATCAAATTGAAAGCCTCGGGAAAAGGACAGTATTCTTATTGTGTCTAGATAACCAACATGGTAATACTAGATTTAGATGGCCGGAAGAATTAAGGTAATATGCCAGATATGCATGACTTAAATTCCAATAAGGACAAACATGTGTATTTATAAATTAGATATCTGGTCAGGATATCATGACAATAATCTAGAGTGTAATAAAATCTTCATAGTGAAATAAAAATATTGTTGTTTAAGACTAGGTCTATCTTAAATGTTGCTAACCCATTGCAAACCTTATTATACTATTACATTGTCAAATGAAACATTATTAATATCAAAAGAAATTATGATAATAAAAATCATGAAATGAAATATAAAAATCACTAATTCTTATCATTATGATTCAAATCAGATACATAGATAACAAGTCTAACCAATTTTGTTGGAGAACTGCAGTGACAAAAACTTAGATAATTTTTATCTTTGACTGTAACTTATCTTATGGTGGGAATTTAGGTATTTCAGATGGAAGCCTGTACTCGCAAAATTTATGAAGTAGAGCTTTATTATTTAGGACTTTCTAAATAGACTTTCATATACTTTGCCTTTACTTCCTTGTGGCAAAGTCATTGGTGCAAAAACTCTATGCCATAGGAAATATATTAATTTATAAGTGTCTAAAAATAAATTAATTTAATACAATATATACAATATTTAATACGATATAATGACTAGGAAAAGGAAATTTGTTTTCTCTACCAATAGATAATGATACCTAATAGTATATTATGTAAATATAGTTCTTATATAATTATGATTGATTGATGATTGATATAATTATATGGAAATATTCAAAATCATTTCAAGTAGTCTTTGTATGAAATCTAGACATATTATAATAAACTCTTTACAGCGCTGCTTCTGTAACCCATTATGTAAGACATTTTCATTGCCAATATCAGAAAGGTTGTTAACACATTTTTTGTTGGTAGTTTGTGTAAAAAGTAGTTTTGTGTTAAACTATATTCCATTCAACTGAAGAGCAAAAAATGGCCTTGAACCAGTGTATTCACTGGTTTATCTTGAGAAATGGTTTCGTTTTAAATGATTGGATTATTTTTTTCTGCACTTATTTGAAATCAATCATTGTGCCTTTTGTTCACAACTAGGTAATCAGCGAAATCTTATGTTTTAATATTTGACTAGTTAGTTTAAGTCAATCCTTATCCTTTTATTCATATATTTAATAAAATATTTTGTTGTAAGTGCCTTTTTAAGCAATGTGTAAATGTTTTCATGGAAAGACTTTGAAAGTCACATTTTAAGGTTTTCATGGATATGGTGCCCAATAATGTTAATAGAGGCAACTTATTAATAATATATTGCACACAAGAAGCATGATTAAAAGAAATAAGTTACTTTTACAACACAAAAAGTTTGGACTTTAGCTGAAACTTTCTAACTTTTCACCTACTGATTTGATTATTGATAAATTAAAGATCAAATAATATTCTCTTATTACTTAAAGCATATTAATACTACTGCAATCATTCATCTTGTTAAAACAGGTTCAGTTGTATGTAGGTTATATCCTGTAAGACAAAACTGTGCTACACTACTGTTTTCTGAAAGTAGTCCACAATACGAATATTAAATTGTATGAAAGATGCTTAAAACACCCGTCTCTGAAAGTTTTAATGTACCCATTAATGCATGAAGAGTGAAAATAATGAGTGTGAATGTAGGCCACTAACCTCTTGTGTGATATCGAGTTCGTGTCTCGTGTTTTCGTAGAGGCTCTCCAGTTCGTCGCATCGTTGCTGAAGGGAGCTCTTCTCTTCTAGAAGCACCAGGCCGAGTTGAGCCGATTGTCTCTTCTCGCTGCTCGCCTGGTCAAGTTCGCGGCCGAGCCTGTCGATCTCGGCCTTCAGCTCGGCGATCGATAACTCGCCCTGTGCCGTGGCTGCCATCGTGTGACAGTTAGACGGCCTGCTATTTAATCTTCATAAACAAAGTAAATAATCTCAGAAAAACAACGATATAAAACGTGTAAAATCAATTGTTTCTACATTCTCCCGAAGGTAAAACGTTTTGACAGCTCATTTTAGAGTTGCCAGCTCGTGGCTTTTTTTTTTTTTTTTTTTTTTTTTTTTTTGCGTAGCATTACACGGCTTGTGTATTTGCCAATGTCAAGTTTTTAAAACGAGGAAACTTTTAATGTAATAATCATAAAAATAGAGAGGAATTTGGAAAAGGAAGCAAAAGGATCAGGGGAGTAGGATAATACGGAAATGAATTATGATAGATTACATAAAATTACATAAAGAGGGATGAAAATATTATACTTTTATATTATTAAATGAAAGATACGATTCTATTGCAAGATAAATATCGATATTAAAGGATATAAGTAGACAGTTTATAGAAGTAGGCAAAGGAACATTTAATGATATTAACGTATTGATAAATGATAAACGGCAGAAATTGCGACAAGAAAATATTATATGGTTTAAGTCACCCACATCCTCACCACAAGCACAGAGTGGACTATTCATCATTCCCAACCGTGCCAGATGAACCGGACAAGAAGTGTGACCCAGCCGCATGCGTATTAAAACACTAGTGAAAGTTTTGGAGAGGGTAAAAAAGAAAAACCACGGTTTCTTTGGAACAACCGGTTGTATTTGAAATAAATGTTTGGCTTTAATTTTTGAGGAATCTTGCCAAAGCATATTCCAGCTTTCATAGAGGAAATCTTTCGGTAGTAATAGAAGGTCATTAGGTTGAATTTTAAACGGATGAATGTCACCAGAAAGACAAGCATCTTTCGCCAGACTGTCAGCCTTATCGTTACCAACAACGCCGCAGTGCCCAGGAACCCATACGAATTTCACGGTTAACTGTTTTTGATAGCATTTATACAACAAATTTCTTATATCATATACCGTAGAATGATGAGTGTTATTCCGGAAGGGAAATTTTTGAATAGCCTGTAATGCACTTTTTGAATCGGTAAAAATTAAGGTATTAGAAAGGTTAAAGCTATTTATGTAATCTAAGGCTTTGAAAATTGCAAAACATTCCCCAGAAAACACTGACGATTCCTGAGGCATTTTAATTTTTTGTGTAATGGTAAACTGTGAATGATACACACCTACACCTACGCAACCATTAGCAGGTTTCGATGCATCGGTAAATATATGATGCCAACTTGAAAGTTCAATATTCTCGGATATGCTAAGTTCTGAATCAGATTTCAACCTTTCACCTAGATCGAGATATATGGAAGGAGAAAGGAGCAGACAATTGAAATTATATTTAAACAAAGGAAATAATGGTAGATTGTTAATAGGTGCAGATAAAAAGGAATACTTATTCCAACTATTCACCAAACATGGAGGGGTCTTATGAACCCAGTACGGTGAAGACCTAGTGAGATCGGATAGTTGTTTTAATTTCGTTATAATTGGATGATTTGAATATTGTAAGCATCGAGATAAAAACCGATCAGATAGATACTGACGGCGCAATTTAAAGGGGGGGTCGCAACACTCTATTTGAAGACCATTCACTGGACTGGATTTCATAGCTCCAGATATGATTCTAAGACACTTGGACTGTACGCGATCTAATTTCACAAAACCAGCTAAATTACCGGGCTCTAAGAGAAAAGTACCATAGTCTATAATACTTCTTATCATTGCATTATAAATTAATTTCAAAGAGTATGGATGTGCACCCCACCAAACTCCAGTAAGGCAACGTAACATATTGATAAGTTTTTCACATTTTGCAACAATATAATCAAAATGAGCACAACCAGAAAGCTTAGAGTCCAATAATAACCCTAAGAATTTTATTTGATTTTTAACAGGTATAACAAAATTATTAAAATGTATTGAAACAGGAGGAGGTAAGCGCATTCTGGAAAACAAAACTATTACACTTTTTGAAGGAGATATATCAAGGCCATTTACATCTAAATACATTTTTAATATTTCTAAGGATCGGTTTAATTTAGAACAAGCATCACTAACTGAGCTGTCGATAACATAAAAAAGTAAATCGTCAGCATACTGAAGAACTTTTACAAAATTACAGCAAATAGGTTCTAAATCATTTACATAAATATTATATAGCAATGGACTAAGGACCGATCCTTGAGGAAGCCCTCTGTATAATTCTCTAGACCTTACAGAACCATCTATATTTAAAATAATAGAACGATTCGATAATATGTTAGTAATAAAATTTACAATAAAATTTGGGATTTTTAATTTAATGAGTTTGATTTTTAATATAGATATTACAACATTATCATATGCAGATTGAATATCGAGAAATGCTGCAAGCACCGATTTATTATCTGAGAATGCCAACCTGCAATCTGTGGTGAAAATTGCTAGGTTGTCTATGGTACCTTTCCCCTTCCTAAAGCCGTATTGGCTTTTTGATAATTTGTTATTGTTTTCAACAAACCATTCCAAACGATTTTTAACTAAATGTTCAGCTACTTTTAATAATACCGAAGACAGAGCTACAGGACGGTATGATGACGCGATTGAAGGCGGTTTCTCCGGCTTAAGTATAGGAATGACTATTTGTTTACGCCAAGCGTCTGGTATATTACCAGAAATCATAATAGAGTTTATTAGGTTAAGATAATATAAAAGTGATGGATCATTAAGGTTAGCAGCTCGTGGCTTTCACTTTTACTTTTTTATTTTATTTAGTAGAAAGTTACCAGCGCCTTATTTAAAATAAATACTACCGGTAAAAAATTATATGAAACCAGCAACCATTGGAAAAAATTATATGAAACCATCAATTACTTAATAGATTATTTCATATAATTCAACACAATCTATCTGAAGTGTGAAGTTGAGTAGCCCATTATCTTTTTAGTTAGCTACCATGACTTCCAAACCACAAAGTTTTAATTTTATTTGCTCGAATATAATTGTGTGAAATAGAATTTTTTTTTTTGTTTCTAAGTATTTATATGAAAGTAATATATTTTCAGCTAGTCACCTGTATATAAAAGAAAATATTAATCCAAAAGTATGGATTTATTAAAATAGATAGACCAAAGCTAAAAAGTCTTTCTGTGACGATCACATGGGAGCACTTTTGTTTGACATCGGAGGGCATAATCATTAAGGCTTAAAAACGCTTATTTACCTAAGTTGCTTGATGTGTTTGCCACCGTTGCATGGAGATTTCCTATTAAAATGTATACAGTTAATAATAAAAGCCAACAAATAAAAAGTCAAGTATTTTATTCATAACATCAATTGACTATAATTACAAACGTTATTACAAAAATTAACAAATTTATGTTACACCAAAATGAGATATTGAAAAAAATTCTTAACTTCAGAATGAATTAGTCGGAAACTAGAAAATTACTACAAACGATCCTTACATAGTGCATGTAAGAATAATAGTATTTAAATGGATAGTGCTTTACGAAATTTCGAAGTGATAGGATATTGTGATTATGGTGATTGATATTATGATTCTTGTGTTAAGTTTTTGTACCTTATCAGTTAGTTTTGCAGATGTATTATTTAAGTCCTGAAGCTGCATCCCCCGTCTATTGATAAACTTATACTATTCATAAGAATGTGTAGCAAACATAGTATTGCCAGATCCAAAA
The DNA here is from genome assembly GCA_905147785.2 of Thyatira batis. NCBI lineage: Eukaryota > Metazoa > Arthropoda > Insecta > Lepidoptera > Drepanidae > Thyatira > Thyatira batis. Next base: position 7,315,687 of record LR990501.2, on the reverse strand, counting down.
AGTGAAATCCCATGTTAACGATGTATTGTTTTTATATTTTTATCTGGCAGCACTAGTAAATTATAATAACAAGTGATTAGTTTCATTAGCACCTGACTGAATTTATGATGATTCATTAGTTCATAAGTGATCGATAGCATAAATCATGTAATTATATAACAGAAATAATTAACTCTTAACTGATACTCATACATAAATTACATTAAGAATTTAATAATTGACCTAATTTATAATAATTTACAATGGAATGTAATTATTGCTATTAAATTCTATTTTCTTAATCTCTAATTCCAATGGATGGGTAATATACAATTTTGCCAAAACCTTTTGGATTGCCTAAAACGTTTATACATTTTTTTGACATCTGTGGCTCAGTATAATCATGAGAAAATACTACAATTTCGCAATATTTGTAAATATGGTCACATAAAAAAATAAATATTTTGTACTAAAAGGCGAAATAATGATAATATTGTATTATTTCAAGCAAATAAAAATTGGCACCTTGATGGTGGTAAATATAATAGATTTGGGTACAAACTTTTTGTGTATAACCCTTAATCAGAATTGTTGCTAATAATAAAAATATGAGATTATCAATTGAGCAACATAAGAAAAAATTAATATTTAATTACAATTTAAGTTATTGCTTTAGTCAGCTGATGGCTAACTGATAAAAATAATAATATAACGATTTTATCTAAAAAAAACTTATCCTTATGTAAAATTAATTCTAAACAGTATTATTTCTATCCATAATAAAATTGTACTGTTAGTAAATACAAAGTACACATTTAAATATGTGAGTTACTTGTCTTTTCTTTCTGTAACATACTTCTCTAATAATTTTAATCGGCCCAAAATAAATATACCTTAAAGATTATTAAATAAACACATTCAAATGATCCTAAGTATATCTATACATTTACATATTACTAAGTTATAATATAAGTATTTAGTAAGGACATTTAAAACATAATTTACAGTTATCCCATAGCATTCGCTTGATTGTTGCCGATTGTTGCTGCAAGAAATTGATCAATGAACTTTCATAATACGACTTGAGGGTAATTTCATATTTATTTACTACTACTTTATCTTACTAAGATGAAACTTTTTAAAGACATTCTGTTCCACTCTTTACTGTATAATTATTATAGTAAAAAGTATTATAGTATTTTGAGTGATGTACCTTCCAAAAAATAATGTTCGTAATCAAATGCTTAAGTACAATTTATGTGTAAAATTTATATTAATTTTGTTAGTCTTAGTGGCAGTTAATATTGACACTATCAAAAATCTAAACTTTTTAATGTCAGTTACCTATATCATGATATTTTTACTTTTTACACAACTATGAAAATTTACCTATAGTAAAGTGTTAAAATAGATCTTATGCACAAGTAGTAAGGTTATAAATTCAACATCCCCTTTTTACACATGAAATTGCTTTTTGCCTATTAATATATGTTTCTATCTATCTAAGCAACCTTTTCAGTTCATTGTTCTTGCACGAGTCTACTAGTCCATCTCCCATATAAATGTGACTTCTGATGTGTTTCTACATTCTTTAAACTATTTAATATCAGATACATGATTACAGATGTCGCTCTAGTTTAAAAATACAGCTAGATTTTATTTCGAAATGTAAGTCCTCAATAAAATCACCTACAATAAAAAATATTGTAAGTTAAATTAAAGAAAACTAAAATCGTACAAGATGATAGAAATACATATAATATTTAAAATAAATATTATCAATTGTAAAACTATTTAATTTTAATTCATAAGACAGCACCAAAAGGTTCATAGATTACACATGTATCATTTCAAATAAATTAATCATATTCATGTACAGTACATTCTCCAAAAAACAGACATAAATATCTATACAAAATTCTTATAGTATCGAGACAGAATTATTAGATTTTAATTAACTTTAAAACACGCCATTTATTTAAGTAGTTTTGAGTACAATTTGTACAACTTATATATTGCACCCCCACTATACTGCACTAAGTCAAAATAGCAAAATTTTCGGAATTGACGGGAAACCGTTATCTCATTGTATGTACTACGTGTTACTAAACATTGCGCCATTTGTTGGACATTTTTGATATTACAAATACGTTTGTCTTCATTCGCATACACACATAATTTGATGCATTAAAACATTAACTAGTGGCAAATTTTTGGTTGCTCTTCGATATATAAAAGTCGATTTTGAGATTTTTGGACATAATACAGTGTAATTCTGGGTATGCGATATAATACACAATCAAATAGCAGTTTTTCTGTTATTTTTGTAAATTCCAATTTATAGATACATATTACATTATGGCACAACCAGATGACACGTCATCGCGTGGGGGTGGAACCGCTCTCGGCGCGTGTACGTTAACAACACTTTGCGTTGTTTCTGACCCTACACTAGGAGAGTCCTTCCTCACAGACTGTTTAGACACTTCTTGCGCCTTCTGGGGTAAAGGAAGCTTTGCCTCCTGCGCTTGCGGTTTAGGTTTAGGGTCTTGGGTCAACGACCCCGTGCTCGATGTCCGAATTCGGGTCTTGCTAACCATAGATAGGCGACGCTCGCGCGTGTTGATTATTGATGTCAGGAACGGTATTTGATTGCTGATAGCCATCATGAAGGGTTTGTAGCCAAAGCTGTTGAAGTAAAAAATATTTGTTTAAAATATAAGCTTATTTTAAATTGTATTTTTAATGGGTCATTAAGTTTTTAATTTATTATAATACCAATTTATGACCTAAAAATGCCCTAACGTAACCCATTTGGAAAACATTTGTTCTGTTTCCGGATGTAGATATCTATATATTCAAAAGTAGTATATAGTAAGTAGTAGTAAATAGTAGTGCGCAGCAGATAAGATGTAGTGTATAGTGCGTAGCAGATGAGATGTAGTGTGTAGTGCGTAGCAGATGAGATGTAGCGTGTTCTACGTATCGTGTAGCTGGTACTACGTAGCACGCAGTGCGTTGCGGGTGTAGTGGAGCATGAAGGGTATAGTACGTAGTGCAAAGCGCGCAGTGCGTAGCTAGTACTACGTAGCGGGTGTGGTGTAGGGTGTAGTGCACAGCGCGTAGTGCATAGCGCGCAGTCCGTAGCAAGTACTACATAGCGTGTAGCGCGCAGTGCGTAGCGGGTACTACGTATCGTGTAGCGCGCAGTGCGTAGCGGGTACTACGTATCGTGTAGCGCGCAGTACGTAGCGGGTACTACATAACCCGTAGCGGTAGTATACTCACCACTCAGCATCAGTCCACGCGCACACGTCCTGCAGCGCGCGTCGTAGTCGACGCACTGCACTCAGCGACACGTCGGCTCCGCGCGCCGCGTTGGTGGTGCGCAGGACGGCAAGCGCGTCCCGAAGCACCACCGCCACTATCAACGACCACTCCACGCAACTAGCCTCCGTTGTTAACTGGAGGAAGTACCTGCAATAAACGTACATATTGGATATAACACTACAATTTGTTCATACAAGATTATACTAACATATAAAATCATTCATTTAGATAATATTGACCTCAGCTGACAAATAAAACTAATAAAAGACAACTTACTGCAATGGAAAAAAGATCACGAATATTTATTTTTTTTGTACTTAGTACCCTCAAATTTTTATGGCCAACCGCCTAATTATTCTAATAGTGCATTGTGTAATTCATAAACATTGATTCCTATATTGCTAAAAACTTCCTTATGGTTCCTATTCTACATAAAAATATTTCCTATAGCCTTTCTCAAAGCCAAGTTACAGTATAAGACAGGATAGAGATACCTAAGCTGCACATGAGACACATGTGAACCCCGTTCAGCCTGGTGGTGGTGCAGCCGCTCCATGAGCGCGGCGTAACGTCGTTCTTCGCCGGCACCGCTCGCTTCCCACGCCACGCCGCCGCCTTCCGCCACGCTGCCGTCGCCTAGGGAACTACAAGATACAACATGATAACGACAGTTTAATATAGTCCCAAAATGAGCATAAATAATAAGTACAAGAAATTTTTACCACCTACTGTCGACAAACTGTTACATAGTTAAGCAGAAATTGTAATATGTTTATGCTTGTATTATACGAAAAAAGAAACGAATTAACTGACAAATCTCAACGTTTCGATCAAGTTATCAGCATATTATTATGGTGGTCAAAATTGAACATATAGTTCAGTTGTTATATTTTCCTCCCATATATACGTGAATTTAAAAAAGGCTGTCATATCAAATTACCTATACCTTACCAAATGACAAAACAATGGTGAGAGTTGGTATGAAAATCTTTGCTTAATTAATAGACCCACGCGCTACCCCTTAGTTAAATCAATATAACAAACGAGTTCAATTCATAAAATACCTTATATACAAGTGAATAGGATTTAAACTTACCTAACAGGCCCCGGCGACACGGGCGCGCCGGCCATCAAAGGCAAGGCGGCCCGCAGCGGTAGACTCATGTACCCGCTATCGCCGCATAAGCTGTCCGATTCAGCTGACGGTGTGTATGTACCTGCAATATTATTTAGGTACTGAATAGTAATGAACAAAGTAATTTAAAACATGTGTCTTATAAACTATTCTATATGTCATGCTGAATCTAAAATTTTTGGATTGGCAAACCATAATTTTTCTATGGTACAGTAAAATCCAAAAATATTTTCTTGAAAATTTTTTTTTATTTTACACTTGTTATTTTCCTAATTTATACTATTAAAAAAATTATAATATATTTATCATTTTTATAGCTAATTATGACATTCATTTACTGTAAGCACGGACAATCAAGTCACAATTTACCCCATTTTTGTTAAATAGGTATACACAAATCCCAGTCTAAACTATTTTAGTAGTCACACTGACATTAATAAAGTATTATACTGTTGAAAATCAACACCTAATGAATTTAAAATTTCACCTAATAATTTAATTAATACTCACTAGTAACAGTGCTGCCCTTCCTCTGCATATACAGCTCGGCTTCGTTCTGTACCACAGGGTAGGGCCACGCAAAGTCCTCATGGAGTCGTTTAACGCACAAGACAGCGTTATCAACGCGTGCTGCGCGTTCCCTCTCGCCGGCGAGCCAAGCGACGAGGTGGACGTCTAAAGCGGCCGCCATCTTGCCCAACGCGTGTAGTCGAGCAGTCGATAGTAGGAGGCGAGCGTGACGCTGTATCATCATGTCGATGAAGAACTCTTCCGCTGTGCCGCTGTATGAGTCTCTGCGGAGAGGACGGAGTAAGAGTATTATAGTAGGTTATTTTTAAACAAGAATTATTTGTATTATTAATTATATAGGAATGTCAAGTTAAAAGAAAATGGAGCAAAATTAATGGAGCGATTTCAATGATGACATTTTGTGAGAATGTGCGGATGTATAGTTTTATTAGGGAGGCTCGAGCTCATTGGTGGAGGTGGAAGAGCTCATGACGTGTATGAGATGATTAGTGGCTCCCCGCAGTTTCATACGCGTAGGTGATCTTTCATTTTCCCGGGATAAAAAGTATCTTATGTTCTTTCTCAGGCTCTAGAAGTCTAGACTATCTGTGTACGGTTCAGTAGTTTTAGCGTGAAAACGAGACATTACAAAATTTTAGTTACAAAAATGAAAATGTCTTTTTAATCAAATAGGCCTTCACAAGCACTTATGAATAGTCAGACTCTAGCGCTTGATTCGGAAGGTTGTTTTTGCTGAGAAGAGCCGGCAATAAACAGTTACTTTCGCATTTATGATATTAGTTAGGATGGTGTGGTGTGGTCCGGTACAGTGCGGTGCGGTGCGGTGCCGTGCGGTGTGGTGTGCTGTGGCGTGGTACGGTACAGAGTGGTGCAGTGTGCAGTGTGCAGTGTGCAGCGTGGTGTGCGGGACGTACCTGTCAGCCCTAGTGGGCACGGACTTCTTGCGCTTGACGGCGGCGGTGGCGGTGGCGCGCGCGTGCGGCGGCGCGGGCGCGGGCGGCGGCGGCGGCGCGGGCGGCGGGGAGGGCTCGCGCGGGGACACCGTCGTACTGAAGCTGCGGCCGCGACCGCCTGACAACTGTACCCCACATGTTATATATGGGGCATTTCACGCGAAACGGGCAACCCAAAAAAATGAGGTCATTAACTTTGTTTATACTCTGGTCAGTTATACTTTTAGTGGATGTGTACATGCAATTTTTTTTTTTGTTCATACAAAAATTCTTCGTCAATTTTTAAAAGCTCATAACTCAGCAATTAAGGATCATACGAAAAAAAAAATTGGATGTACACATTCACATCTACTAGAAGTATAACTGGCCAGAGTATAAACAAAATTAATGACCAAATTTTTTTTTGGTTGCCCGTTTGGCGTGAAATGCCCCATTATAATAGATACTAGTGGCTCCCCACGCTCCCAGGGGTCTTAAATGTTTCGGGTTAAAAGTATCCAATGTCCCCACACATTTTCAGCCAAATCGGTACATCCGTTTTTGAGTTATAAATAGCGTTACTAACACATTTATAATTTCAAACAATTTCTTTTATATTTAGGTCTATAGATTAGTTAACTTGAAAAAGAAATGAAAATAAAAAAAATATTTTTTTTCTTTTTGAAATTTTTTTCATCAAAGCAATAAAGATTATTGAGAAAAAAAATGTTTTCATTAAAAAAATTATTATAATCCAAACATCATTCTTAATGGTGATTTTAGCAAAAACAATAACTTTAAAGCCTCGGGGCACTAAGAAAAAACAATTACAGCTTTGAATTTTTTAGGGATTTTCCGGAACACTTTAGGGTTAAAAAATTACCGGCGATATCCTTCATTCATCCATTTTATCCAAAGTTATACCAAGTTATCTAAATATCCTTAATCATGCAATTTTTTGCCTTTTTTCAGTCAAAGTTTTTAATTGAATAAAAATATTTTCGACAAGATCCATTCACGTTTTCTTATAGAGCATATTGTGTAGTTTTTAAAACCCTTCTTCGATTTCCTATACGGTCATTATTCCCAGAGTTATTGATTGTCGAAGTTTAAAAGTACTTTTTTGGTTTGACTGACAATAACTCCGTGACAAATTATTGTACAGGCTCCCATAGACCTTTTTTAAGATGACAAAAAAATTGCGATATGAACGATAGAAATTCATAATCCTCACCTGCATATTTCCTAATATAACAGACAGATCTTCAGCATTTGGACTGACAGTCTGGGACTGCACAATCTGGCCATACTTCGCTTGGACGTTTACTGAATTCCTCGGTGAATCAACGTCGTTGGGATCTGAATATTAAAGAAAAATTACTTTAATATATTCTGGCTATTAATTGAACAAATTTAAAAGTATCACGCGTCTTTGAGCTTTAAATGTAGATCAGATTCTTTAGCCAAAATGACAAACAACATAAAATATTTTGATTGTCATATCCGGGATCTTTATTCGGAGACATTTACACTATATATATGAATATTGGTAAGTACCTACTATGAACATCTAACGTTTTTTATAACCTTGCACATTATATAGAGAAAATTATTTGATAGGGCATTAGGAAGTAGATAAATATCCTGGGACATATTTCACGCACATGAGAGTAACCTAGTACGTACCTATAGCTCTGAGGAATCGCACCAAATCCCTGGCGAGATCCCACCTTTCCTGCTGCAACGCCGTGTCAAGAAGCTGTGTTGCCAGCTGTCTGCTTACTGCGGAACTTTCTAGATTCTAAACAAAAATGTGATATTATTAGTATAATAAATCCCTTGTCAAAATTATCACAGTCAAGTTAAGATAGACAATTATAGAGGGACGCAAATAAGTTTAAAAAATAGGTCGTTTATAGAAATAAAACCCTATGTCATAGGTATTATAGGTATGTATCCCTTGTAAAGCTTAGTATTTTAAAACGATTTTAATTAACCACTTATTTGACTCTAATATTTCTTTACATTGTTTTTTAAATACAATTATAATATTATATCCCGAACACATACTGTTTTAAAATAAAGAAGAAATATTCTAGGATATAAAATATGCAATTAAGCAATTAACTGTAAGATTAATATTCAAAGTCAGCCATATATGACCAGATTGATATCGAGCCTCCTTCCAGCAAAGGTGTTAAGGGCGTCCAAAAGCTCACATAATAACACATAAAATAACTGTGTATAGGTAAATACCTTTAACAGCTGCAATTGATAATCAAAAATAATTCACAATTTAATTACGACCTTTACAGATTATAACTCAAAGGAAATTAAAAAGAAATAATTACCTGTAATATAATAAGGTAGGAGGCAGCAGTATCGAGCATTTTTCTTTGCAAGCATTCTTGAAACAGTTCCTTTGGTTTACCAGCAGCTGAGAATAAGTACGCCCATAGAGCGATCTCTGTCTTTCTTGCGCATTGGACTACCGTCTGTAAAGGAAAAAAATATGATTTGTCTATATGTATTATTTTATTTATAGACACTACTAGCTTCAGCTTTTATTTCACTTGTACTTTCGGGGTCAGAAAATGTTTACCACCTTAAGGTTTACAATTGCCTGCACATGTCTACGTCACAAAGTCGATATGTCATTCGACTAGATAAAGAGCATAGATTTTTATTTATTAAAGATAGATTGGTCAAGGAGGTGACTGACTTTTTAAAGCAACACAGAGACGAGACCAAAAAGGATACAGACAATCGCACAAGATTTTTGTAACTCAAATATTTTTAATAAATGTCAAAATCTGTGAATGATATGACGATTATAATATTAAATTTTAAATTAAGAAATGATGTTTGAATTGATATTTTACAAATTTAAAAATGTTATAAGTACATTGATATAGTATTTTAGGCTTCATGGGATGTACCCATTTTGTTTTGGAAAATGAAGGAAACTACGCTTTTTTATTAATATAGTGCTGAGTTCTGTGCAAAAAAAAATGTCCTTAAATAACCCTCACCTGCAAATAAACGGGGAACTCATGAACGAACTCAATGATGCTGGGTAGCTGTGCATCAGGTATCGGTTCCTTGCTGGTGGCCTCCTCCTCCAGGACCTCGTGCAGCAGCAGCTCCAGCGAGTGCGGGAAGTAGGCGAGCTGCGCGCACGAGCGGGCGATCTCCCACGCGTGGTAGCCGAGGTTCCGACGGAGTAGCTGACGCAGGATTTGGTGGAGGTATACCTGACTCTGTGGGGAAATGTACAAGTTTTCATTATAATAATATAGATACTATATGTTATAAATAAATCTAATAAATAAATCATTAAAACTGATATGTGTGAAAAATTATTATTTTACAGACTTCCGTGTACATCATCATTTGTGTACAACTTGATCAATTTGGTTTTAGCCAATATTTTTTGTCGTGTTCGTAGTAGTTAGAAAGAGAAAAATCGATATTTTTTTTTCATGTTTATAAATTAAGAATAACTTTTACCTCAGGTTATGTATAATGACCGATATTATTCGGATAAGCGTGAAGAAGAGTAATTAGTTCTAAGTAAACTTGTTAGCTTGTTGTATCAGACAACTTGATTAACTACTTTGTAATTATGGATTTATTCGGCTATTTCCACTTCTTTAAGGTACGGAGAGATCTTACACTACTTGGTTGTAGTAAATAATGTTTTGACTAATTATATTTTCCCGCACCAATTTAAAGTTAGCAAATAAATATTTCGTTTTATCCTGTTACTGTTATACATCATAAATTCACATTTACCGGCATTTGTATATTTGAAATTTCGATATAATTAGATTTTAATTAACACTCGATTTTAAATTGCTTGGGGTTGAACGTTGAAGTGTAATATGAATTTCCTAGATTGTTTCCGACAGATGAACGACGACGTATATTTTGAAACAACATGAGTAAATCTATAAAATATTTTTGCTATAAGTTTTTTTTATTCCTGACAAAAGATAAGAATGTTATATAGGTTTTGAAGCCTACATAAAGAAAGACTCACAAGGACTAACTTCAGTATTATTGTATGTCGTTTATTAACAGTTTGGCCAATATTAAAAATAAAAAGTGTAGTCAAACTTACCGTCCTATTGACGACACAGAATGGCAAGGAGAATAACGAGTTGGAATCTGTTGCGTACAATGTCGTGTCATTTTCAGCACCCAAAAGAATGGCGTCATCAAATAAGATTGCTGAAAAATATAAATACTATCATTGACAACGTATAAAATATAAACGAGTTATGTAAGGTTTATATATGTTTGTGTCTAAATCACAATATTGCTTACATTTATACGATACTTGATTTGCAGACAGTACGTATTTAAACCCAAAAAAAGTTTACACGATTCTCGGGAAACAAACGGGAGTCAAGACTTGATACCGGTTAAAGAGAAGCTTATATCTTTAAAAATAATAAAGGGCAAGATACTTCATTCTCGAGGTCGATTACTCTTGGAGATTTCCGAAACAAACGTAAATCACTCTATTGAGAAATCTAATGTAGAAACGATTGTCATAATGATACATCATTCTAGCTCATTAACTTCACATATTGATGCACATGTAAGGATGTTGGATGCGTCGGTGGACACAAAAAACAATGGATGTACGTAATCAAATTGAATGTAATAGAGGTTTTTTGTAACAATTTAACGTTACATAGTAGTGGTACATGAGCAAATTATATAGCAATTGATTGCCCAGCGACAGCAATATTGTTAACATCCATTATATTCCATTTTATTTCTTAGGACTGATATTCAGTATGAACTTTAAGGCATAGTACCTATATTCTCTATTTGAAGGTCAATCACTTCCCTAAAACCATTCTGAATAATATAGCGCATACTCACTCAACGGATAAATGTTGAGGTGAAACGGCAGCATAATCCTCTTCGCCATGAATGTATGCCGACCAGAGTCCGGATGTCTTGAAGCATCTCGGGGCAATAGAGGGAGCCACACTCGCGCCCCGAGGGACCCGCACCAGAGCCACAGAGCGCGTGACAACTGCGTGTGCGACGATGATCCACCTCCAGATGACCAAACGCTTTCCACACACGACGCCAATACTGTGGCCGGGAGGCAGCTGTATGCCTGTATGCAACAAGAAAACATGCGTCATGTTTTGTAAAAAGAGAGTGCGGACTCTTTAAGACATTTACTCTATTCTTGGGGCCACGTCTTAATTTACTATGATGGGATTAAGGTTAAAACATCATTTAAAGTTCAAGTGCATGTAAATGTGGCGTATTAGCATTAAATCATAGCTTTATAACTGTGTTATATAATCAGTAAATCCTGATAGTGATCTAATTGATCGATATCCGATGACATCGCATGCGTTGTACCGACAGACACGCGACGTATACGTTCCAACAACAGACGCGGGCGTAATTGGAGCAAATCGTCACATTATTAACCGCTTACATTGCGTCAAGGCGGACACGCTCCATGAAGCATTCTTAGTATTATGTTACTTATGGAGTTACCAATGACATTACAAATACCGCATCACATATTAGCGAAGGTAATCACTGTCGCTCTATAGGTACATATTGAAGCTATTAAGAATCGATAAAATTTTACTAATTAATAAGACGTCCTGTAAAGCGAGACCTCATTACATGTTAACTGGCGTTTTCACCGTCCGAAGGCTATGAAAATGAGGAAGCCTGATGCAACCCCACGTGATCGCTACAGCGGCCCGCAGTGGCATACATGTGAAACATTCGACATCCGCTAAGCGCCAGGACATGAAGGTCTCACCGAAACGCCTATAAATTCCCTCAAATTGCTCTGAGCCAACCAGTTTGTTTTTGACATCAGATCGTCAGTGCGTCTCGTACAAAATGAATTACATCGTAGCGGTGGGTGCCTAACAATCAATATATAAGTAGAATAATAGCATGTGAAGTGAAATTTTATTGAATTTTCCAGATATCGTGTCTCTTAGCTTTAACAGCATCCACCAATGCTGATGCATCGTGGGGAGGTCTTCTATACGCACCGGGTCATGCGTCGGCAGATTACTACGTGAGCTATTTGTTATACGTATTTTAGAAGTGTATGCTTACCATGGAAATAATTATATTTTATCATTCTAGGCCCATCCCAGATACGCCTTTGAATACGCTGTGAAAGATCCACACACTGGCGATAACAAGGCCCAATGGGAGAAGCGAGACGGTGACGTCGTAAAAGGTAAATATTCGTGGATACATTAATAATTAGGTATGTAGGTAGTTTTTAGCAGAAATAACTAACTTAGGATCAATTATTCACAGGAGCATACTCGCTGGTAGAACCTGATGGCAGTCTGCGTATTGTGGAATACTGGGCTGACGACAAATCAGGTTTCAACGCAGTAGTCAAGCGCGTCGGACCAAACCTACATCCGCCAACAATTCGAGCGACACCAATCTACAAAGCGCCCATTCCTCTCCTGAGTTCTGGTGCTGCCATCGCTCCAATTTCAGTTGGTCCGATAGCCAAATATGGCGGATTAGCTGGCGCTCCTCTGATCAGCGGACCGCTTTTGGGTGGTGCAATATCATCTGCATCTTTGTATAAGGCGCCAGCAATACCAGTAGCACCAATAATATCACAGCCAATATTGCCAGCGCCAATAATCAAACAAGCTCCAATATACTCAGCACCGATACTGCCAGCGCCAATCATCAAATCTGCCCCGTTATATCCCACGCCGTATAGTAATCCGTTTCTACAAGCACCCATTATAAAATCCGCTCCTCTGCTCCCGTCTTATTCATCACTTCCAGGACCTATTTATAAATCTGGACCAATACTGACTGGACCACTGCCAGGGCATTCGGGACATGGCCTCGGATGGTCCGGCTTCGGCTTAGGAGGCGGTTTAATAAAAGGTCCACTGATTGGAGCCGCTGGGTTGGACGACCTCGGTCACGGCCTACTCGCGAAGTCACCTTATTTAGGTGGTGGATGGAATGGAAACCTTAATTACAATCTCGGACTTAACTACCCTATTGGACTTAAGCACTAATTGATTGAGACGCCTGACGATCTAGAATGTGTTTATTTGGTTAAATGAAAAATTGCCGCTGTCCAATGTTGTAACTCCGCCATAAATATCTTTAGAACAATGTGAACTTGTCAACAATGTAAGCTTTAAGATAAATAGGTGAAGTTATATTGTAAATTATTATTGTAAGATATTATTAAATATTTATAATGCTAATGTTTAAGTCAGACATTGTAAGAGCACGATTAAAGCAAACACCACTATGTGGTAAAGTACAATTTGTTTGATTACAATCATTATATCATCGGTATAATCCATATCCTGACTTTTAATAAGAGAGACCGGTAGAGGGATGTGGGTGAAGGTAACAGTTCAATTAATTAGTTTGCAATAAATACATTTATGTATGAACCATAACGCAATGTTGTGTTTTTCAATAGTTCTGGCTACTAGTTCAATGATTAGCAGCTAACTGAGCTGTGAAGATTTTTTGTAATCTACATTTTATTGCACTTTAACACAAAGGGCACGTAACAAAATACGCCGTAAACCAGAATATTGTACTGAAACAAGTTTCACCAGTCCATGTTGTATTAGATTATGCAGTAGAGCACTTATAAAAGGATTGCTTACCAACCACCAATCATTTCACATTACAACAGCAAACTGACAAAATGAATCGACATTTAATGGTAATAAATTAGTGAAAATCTTTGAAATATCAATAAATCATTTAGTGATTCGTGTGGATTGTCCATTACATTCGTGTCAATCGTCGGAATTCTTGAAACATAGTTTCAAGTTTAGTGCACACAAACCGTAATTTTGTCACGGTTACAAGCCACTTGGATGATACTTAACTTATTAAATAATTAATTTGATTTATTTATCATTGCTTTTGACCATTATTACCAAAGATTGCCGGAACCAACCTCATGACTATTGCATGTAAAAAGGAGTTAATAGTTGTGTATTTTCAGGTTGCATTCTCATTGGCGCTGGCGGCGACGGCTGTGTCAAGTGCCGCAGCGCCTGTGGTGCCTGTTGTCGTTGGTGATGTTGTACGTATACTTGTGTCATATCATATTAACAAAGTAAATAACAAATTTTGACAATATAACAATTATTGGGAGGTTAAAAATAAACATTACCTAGCAATTTTCCGTGACAGGAAATAAAAAAATCTGTACAGTAACTGTCATCTAAAATTGAAAGTATGATGATGAATTACATTTGTATGCATAGTAATTACCACCTCATGCTGGACATAATAAAACTTAAACTCCTATAACAATATTATAATTGATTACAGGATCATCCTCGTTACGCATTCAACTACGCAGTCAACGATCCGCTGACCAGAGACAACAAGGCGCAGTGGGAGACGCGCGACGGCGACGCTGTCAAAGGCTCCTACCAACTAGTTGAACCGGACGGTAGTCTACGCGTAGTCGACTACGCATCGAATCATCTGACTGGCTTCAACGCCGTCGTCAAAAACGTATTGCCTAATGTACACCCATCTCCTTTGGTGGCAAAAACTGTAGTGCCTGTGGTTGCCCCGTTAGCAGTCACAGCACCATTATTGGAAAGGCAAACATCGATTGTGGGTCCTTTAAGTTATGGGTTTGGAGCTGGACCTATTAATGTAGGACTACCTCATATTACGTCTCTCGGACCATGGAGTCTGCCATGGGATCCTCTCACACACTCCTATGGGGGTTGGGTGCCTCTAAGTGCCCCACTACTACCTCTACCTATAGGTCCTCACGCGACAGTTATCAGCAAAAAATACGTCAACGGCCATTTACACAAATGGGTATCTGGACCTATTCCTCTCATAGGTAACAAACTAGTCTTCAGGAAGAAGCACTAAATAATCACCTTTATGTGTATAGGGATAAAGTTTAATTTCTATTTTAAGTTATTTATTAACTAATAAAGTTCATGTACCTGACTCCTCCGTGGGCATTGTAGCTAACTAGTCTTTTATATAATTTAGATATATTTACTGTTAAAGGAAACAATAAATATTATACCTGCCATTTCAAAAACTTTTTAATGATGTTATTTCGAATTCAATAAAGTGACCAAATCAAATTTAGTCTACCAAATGTTCGTCAAGTAGACACATGTATTAAAATTAAGAATGAAAATATAGACTTTGTAGAAACCACAGTATTTCTAGGTATCACTTTAGATGTAAAGCTTCAGTGGGGCCCTCATATTTCTCGGTTGGCGAACAGACTTGCTTCTGCAGCATATGCAGTAAAGAAAATACGTGCACTTACTGACGTAGATACCGCGAGATTAGTTTATTTTAGTTATTTTCATAGTATAATGTCTTATGGCATTCTCCTTTGGGGCAGTGGTGCCGACATTAACACTATTTTTGTTCTGCAGAAGAGGGCTGTTCGTGCTATATACAATATGAGTCCTAGGGACTCTCTACGAGATGAATTCAAAAATATTAATATTTTGACTGTACCTTCACAATACATCTATGAAAATTTGTTGTATGTACGTAAAAATTTACATGTTTTTCCGAAAAATAGCGACACTCATAGTATCAACACCAGAAATAAGCACAAACTCGCTATACCTGTAACTAGACTTACTAAAGTCAAAAATTCATTTAAGGGGCAATGTATACGTTTCTTCAATAAACTACCTAAAGATATTCAGGATTTACCAATTTATAAATTTAAGCAGGTAGTGAAGAAAACTTTATATCAAAAGGGCTTTTATAGTGTATCAGATTACTTGTTAGAAAAAGACCCTTGGCAGTGAAATGCTCGCTACAGGCTATTTCACACATTTTGTAAAAATCACTATTGTATTAGATCTAAGCTGGTTTTTTTGAAAAGAGTAATTACTGAGTTTATTGCCGGCTCTTCTCAGTAAAAAACAACTTTCAGAACCGAGCATTAATAGTGACTATTCATAAGTGCTTTATTGAGGCCTATTTGAATAAAAAATATTTGATTGATTGATTGATTGATTGACCTTACAAACAATTTTATTTTTTATCACACAAATTTATCTATGTTATTTAGAAAATAAATCAATGTACTTACGTCGGAATATGGATTATAAAAGTAATCCACAGAAACAGAAACATGGAACACAGAAATAACAACATGGAATTGTAATACAGGAGGCAATATGAAGATAAAATATAATTAGAAAAGTATTGTTTCTTAAGTTTTGTAATAAGTAGGTAAGAGGATTCCCATATAACAAGATTAAAATGCAAATGAATAAAATGAAGGGCACATATTATACATTTATTATTATTTTGGGATGCCCACTAAGCTACGGCGAAAAGAATTACCTAAGATTAAGATTTCGTTAAGCCGCATTATGAGGTTATTTGCAGCAACAAATCCAAAAGCACTATTTTACCTACCTCCAATCAATCAGCTATTTCTTTGCAAACCTATGTAAGTATCTACCTAGTTACAATAAATACATAAAGTTACGCATTTATTAAATTCAGTCCAAATTTTGATTGCTTGCTACTGACGGGCCAGTTGGCATGGTTGGTTGATAAAATAAAAAATCAATACATTTTTATACATATACATAGTTTCTTCACAAGCACTTAAATATCCTGGGATATTTTTCATACACGGCCAATCGGATTCCAAAATAAGCTTCAAAGGGAGCTTGGGTTATTGTAAACAGATAGCTGATCTACTACATATCATCATCATCAGCTCATATACATCTCCACCGAGGAGCTCGAGCCTCCCCTATACTACATTATAAATACATACTTATATAGATATTTACTTCAACACACATTCGTAGTCAATGCTAATGCTGATAGGTAAGCCCTTCCAGCAACAACCTACGACCATCGATGTTCTCATAATCCCCTGCCAGGCCTAACATTATAAATGTATAACAAAACTCAAAAGTCTCTTTGATTCAACATGGATACGGTTTACAAACCAAATAAATAAAAATCATAGGATAATTTTGACACATGGCCAATCTAATTCGAAACTAAGCAAAGCTTGTGCTATGGTCACCAGATAGCTGATACAACGTTTATTTATTGAAACCACATTGGTAATTGATGATTATGACGAAAGTAGGCACACAGAACCTTTAAACAAACTGGTTCTCATATAACTGAAAAATATCTATCTGTACACTCTCAAAAACTAAAATGTTTATTTCCGACTTTATTATGGGAACCGTAAAGAACATAATTAAATGGCAGCGACAATCGGGTTAGAAAGCTCAACCGATTTGTCTGAAATGCTTTGGGTCACAAGTGACACAAAGAGCTGAAATCTATTACTACATTGTATTTCAAATTTTCAACGATCTAAAAAGTCATACTACCTCAAGTGTAAATTGTTGCAAGAAGCAATCAATCCGCTCCAGGATTTACCATTCTCAGGATTCTATTGCTTTCCGTATTAATTAACACTGAAGTACCTAGTTTTTTTTATTTAAAAGCACATGTATTAAATTATAGTCGGAATTTTAAAAGGGTACTGAATAAATATTCAGCACAAACAATATTTATGGCATTTAATTTGAATAGTCGAGCAATCGTTAGTAACCCGTAACTAGTTGCACAGAGCTTAGTAGGGCGAGGAATTAACAAAAATTGTGCATAACTTTTGCAAAACTTTTAATATAATTTTCCTCTAACTCCCCAAAAATTATCTGTGATATAAAGTTCCCAGTCAATCGGAAAATTGGGAGTAATTATTTAATTAGTGCCAACATGGTAATGAGTGATATACATAATTGCACATTATGTATACCTAAACATGTTTTTGTATGAATAGCAACCAGGCTGAATACTTAAAAAATGTTTACAGAGTCAATCCATCCGTGGAAACGGGATGTTTGACAAAACCGGAGCACAGCCGGGTCGAATAATTAGTGTAGTATAAATAAGCAAGTCGGGAATGACAAAACAACAGTGCACTTCGTTCGCTCACGGGTATACCTTGTCTATAATATGAATACATACATTGCGGTAATTATATTATTTGTTTAATTTCCAAACTTTTTGACAATTTGTAGTAGAGAGGTGACATTATTTGTTAGAAATTGGTAGGCAATTGCAGACATAAAAGTAAGGTATTATTGTTTCTATTTTAATTGTATGGTTCCAGGTCACATGCCTTTTGGCACTCGCTGCGGTCGCGGTGGCGAACCCACCGGCGACATTGTCTTATGTGCCTATCAACACGATAGAAACCATTGTAAGTAAACCCTATAGTTTATATATTATGTAGAGTAATTTACAATCAGTAACGTAATGATTTTAGGCTTATGTCCTTTATATTTTGACCCTAAAGTCATTTATGAAAAGACTACTTTCCGCCCCGCGGTTTCAGCCCCGGGTATCTTCAGGCTTTGTGTTATTACAGAACATATATAATTATGCCGAGGGTTTGGAATCGAGTAAAAATTTTTTTTCAAAATACAAAAAATGCATCCCTTTAAAGGGGAGGTTTCTGAGCCCATGTCCTAGGATATATTATATTAACAATGATTTTATTCCCCAGCCGAACTCTAATTACGGGTTCAACTACGCAGTAAACGACCCATCGACCGGTGACAACAAGGCGCAGTGGGAGACGCGCAACGGGGACGTGGTCCGCGGCGCCTACTCGCTCGTCGAACCCGACGGCAACGTACGCCTCGTCGAATACACCGCCGATTCACTTAGAGGCTTCAACGCCGTCGTCAAACGTACCGGCCCTAACGTACACTCTGTCTCCGCTATAGCCCCTATTGCCCCCGTCATCACTAAATCCGTTGTCCCAGCTCCGATCGCTCACGTAGCTCCTATTGCACCAATCGGTCATATCGATATTGGACACTATGGTCTTGGAGGTCTTGGTCATATTGGCCCCATCGCCCCAATCGGACCCTTTATCCATGAGGCTATTGCCCCTGCTCCGATCGTTCACAGTCCCGTCATCACTCCAATAATCGAAACTGCCCCAATCATTGCACCCACTTGGGACCTGCCCATTCTACCGTACCGCTCGTCCCCATGGGTGTCACTCCATGGCTCCAGTTACGGTTCAAAAGGCAACATAGTACGTCGCTGGGCTGCTGGACCGATCTCATTGGACGGCAAAACTCTAACAATTAGAACTAAACATTAGGAACTAAGCTATTTATGTAAATAAATATATCATTAACTTCTCCGTGTATAGGTAACCTTCTAGTTACTCGCGGCGCTAGTGTATTCTTACATACTATCGACAATTGATGTAAAAATACACATAGGTCTGTTTAGAAGTTAAGAGAGACGGTATTATCCAGAGCAACGAAGTGTACCGGAACGAATATTGTACTTTTGTAAATAAATATTATTTACGAACGTTATTTTTTATTTCCACAGTCCCCATATTTCGGTATTTTATATTCTATAAAGTATTCTATAAAGTATATAAAATTGAACATAAAAAAATCAGAGCTTAATAATTGTAACATTTCGCAAAATCGCAAAATAAATTCATATAAGTTGCAAACATTCGCAAAGAGAGATTTTATCAACTCCTCTCATAAAGCTGATAAAACAGGAGTATTTATTTACACAGCAATTCTGTGGGAATTCAGTAATATTTATAGATATAATATCTTAACTATAATTAATATTCGAGAACGACAATAACCTCATTATATTCATTCAAATAGGCCTTTACATGAAACGTCAACTACAAAGCTCGGTTCGAAAGGTTGCTTTAAAAAATTTTTTTTTTCAATTTCCTTTACAATAATGTTAGTACTGCTAGAACAAGCGCTATACAAAAGCATCGTCATAATTAATATAATCAGTCATGCATCTAATAATGTCCATCAGTTATGCGTACCGAGCAACCACTGACACGTGCATAAATAATTATAATGAACAAGTTTAACAACGCTTATATGAACTAGTGTCGAGTAATTGGTTCGCATTTGATAAGAACACTTTAGTAGTAAACATTTCAGTAATAATTTAAATTACGGGCTCATTTATATAACTACTGTTGCATATTTTTTTTTTTTTTTTTTTTTTTTTTATACTACGACGGTGGCAAACAGGCATGCGGCCCACCTGATGGGAAGCGGTTACCGCAGCCTATGGACACCTGCAACACCAGAGGCATCACGGGTGCGTTGCCGACCCTTTAGAAACCTATTGACTCCTTTTTTGAAGAACCCCATACTGTATTCCCCGGCGAAAACCTCAGCGGGGAGTTCATTCCACAATCGGAGCGTCCGTGGGAGGAAGTTCCTCTGAAATCGAACGGTACGTGACCCTGTGGTTTCCAATATGTGAGGATGAACACCCCGTCGATGGCGAGCGGTGCGATGGTAGAATGTGGCCGTGGGCATCATGTCAAACAATTCCTCAGAGCACACCCCATTATACAAGCGGTAGAACACGCATAAGGAGGCAACATCTCTCCGAAGGTTTAAGGGTTCTATACCGCTTGTGACATTGGGATCGTCAACAATCCTCACAGCTCGCCTTTGAACCGAGTCAAAAGGGTCAAGTTGGTATCTTGGTGCACCCGCCCAAAGATGAGAGCAGTACTCCATATGGGGCCTAACTTGAGACTTGTATAAGAGCAGTCTTTGCCCCGGAGTGAAGTACCGCTTTGCTTTATTGAGCACACCTAGCTTTTTGGATGCCAACTTGACCTTATCTTCTAAGTGACTTCGGAACTGGACGTCTCTGGAGATGTCAACACCAAGGATCCCAATGCTGTCGGAGATGGTTAGGGGTGTGTCTAGGAATTGTGGGGTCACAGTAAATTGGGTTTTTTTTGCGGAGAACGCACAAACTTGTGTCTTGGAGGGGTTAAATCTGACCAAATTGTCCCGACCCCAATCGGATACTCTAGATAGAGTACTCTCGATTTGAGACACAAGTTGTTCGCGGCTTTCATCCACAACGGAACGAGGGATATTTGCGCGGCCCCTGTAAAAGGCATCGCCGGTGCTGTCGTCCGCGTAACAATGAATGTTATCAATAGAGAGCATATCATTGATGTGTAGCAGAAACAGCGTCGGCGATAGCACGGAGCCATGTGGGACGCCAGCATTTATGGCCTTAGGTTGAGAGCAGCTGCCGTCTACTACGGCTTGTATGCTTCTGCCTGATAAAAAGCTGGCGACCCATTTGCACAATCCCTCGGGCAGTCCGTAAGTAGGTAACTTTGACAGAAGACCCCGGTGCCAGACCCGATCGAACGCCTTTGCTACGTCTAGGCTGACGGCCAATGCCTCACCTTGACTCTCAATGGCAGAAGCCCATTGGTGTGTGAGATACACTAGAAGATCGCCAGTAGAGCGACCGTGGCGAAAACCGTATTGACGGTCGCTGAGTAGGTCGTGTTCTTCTAGGTATCTCAGGAGCTTGGAGTTAATGATACGCTCCATCACCTTGGAGAGAAGGGAGGTTATAGCAATAGGCCTGTAATTCGATGGGTCAGAGCGGTCACCCTTTTTAGGCACTGGGTGTACATGGGCAGTCTTCCACAAAGATGGGACTACCCTATTGTGGTACGAAAGCGCGAAAAGTCGCGTCAATACCGGACACAACTCGGGGGCACATTGCTTGAGCACCACTGCGGGAATGTTGTCCGGCCCACTCGACTTATGGATGTTTAGTGAAGCTAATTCCCGCCGCACATCTTTTTGGGAGATGATGATCTCCGGCATGGAATATCCGCACCACGGGATGGAAGTGGGTACGGCGCTTCCATCGTCATCCAAAGTCGAGTTTGAGGCAAAGAGATTACCCAATAGATCGGCTTTCTCTTTTGCGCTATGGGCCATGTTGCCATCATTTCGCAGTGGTGGTAATGACGACTGACAAAAATTTCCCTCGGCAGCTTTGGCGAGCGACCAAAAGGCACGACTACCGGAGGGGTAGCTTGCGAGCCGCTCACCAACTCTACCAACGAAATCAAATTTTGCTCTGGCAATAGTCTTTTTGCTGGACCTTGAGGCTGCATTGTAGTTGCGTTTCACATCAGATATATTTGGGTCCTTGTTCGTGCTTGCCGTGATCCAAGCTTTGTAAGCGGCTTGTTTACGTAGCCTGGCCTGCTTACAGTGCCTATTAAACCACGGCCGTGTTTTGGCCCCTGCAGCAACTAGTGGGTTGGGAATAAATAGCTCCATGCCCACTAGAATTGTCTCTGTGACAGCGGCTGCGCAGTTATCAGGATTTTCTGATGTGAAACAAAGCTGCCTCCACGGGTACGATGCGTAAAATTCACGCAATCCATCCCAATCTGCTGACTTGTAATGCCACATGCGACGTAAATTAAGTGGTCGAGGTGGTTCTGACTGTACGCATGAGGCTTTTGTCCGGACGAGGCAGTGGTCGGAAGAACCGAGAGGTGCATCCACTGATATGGTATACCCGTCCGGATGTGTAGTCAGCAGAAGGTCCAGCAAAGAGCTCGTGTGGTCCTCAATATCTGGTATTCTCGTTGGAGAAGTTACCAGTTGTGAGAAACCATGGGTCAGAGCAAATTCGTGAGCACATCTCCCCGCGTAGTCAGTGGACCGAGAACTAAGCCACTCTGTGTGATGGGCGTTAAAGTCTCCTAATATCACTAATATATAGCATATCACTTAGGCCAATCATTTGTGTACAAGAAAATGTCTTGTTCTGTTTCTAGATATTCATATAATATTTAGCGAATGTTGAAATACTTTCTGGTTTAACTACCATAAAACTTCAGCATCGAATGAAATTCTACTTTGATTTCATTCCAGTATAAAGAAATTTGTATTATTTATTTATTTGTAAGAAACGGATATTTATTTTATAGATCAGTTTGAGCCATCCTGATATGAAATTGTTGGAAGAACAATTATGACAATATGCCTCCATTTTGTAAAGACATTAATACATATCAGCAAATAAATAAATTTAACTTACAGGATTATTGTCTTCGTCAACATCGTATTCTTCTCTTTGTACCATCATCAGCTTGCCACTTGCGTTGATTACCTGTAACGTTAATACACACTTCCATTACAAAATAGGCTAGCAGATAAAACGCATGCAGGAGGAAATTAGCTCTTATTTTTTCATTTTTTGTGGCTTTGCAAAAAATATTACTTAATCTAACAATTTACGATCAAGGTAATAACTACTAATGACATTTGTGCTTCTATAAGAAGACTGTGGTGTCTTCAGACACCGGATAGGAACGAAGTTTCTTATTATAATACAAAGACTATACATAAATAATAATAGGTAATCTTACGTTATAGACGTTTTTTTCCGGTTAGGGTACCACTCCGCATCGTCCGATAAAAAACTTTGTGCCAAAAAACGGAATTTTTATCCCATTTATTTGGAAAATAAAGTTACAAACACATACGCAATCAATATACAGAGAACAATAAATTTTCCACGAATATCATTCATAACCCTAAATCTGTTCTCAAACATAAACCAAAAAAAAACAATAAAACACATTGCAATTAAGAAACAATAGGATCCATCCACCCAAGGTATAGTTAAGCAGCTCATACTGACCAGCGAGTCCGGTTGCCTGAGCACATATTGTACGGCGGCGGCGGGGGTGGAGGCGGATGCGGATGTGGTGGGCGGGCGCGGATGCAGCGGATCCTGCAGGCGGCACAGCGACGCGGACGCCACGCACGCGGGGTGGGACAACGCGGATATGTCCACGGCTTGTACGCAACGCATCTCTATGTTGCCAGCTGATTAAACAATATATGGGGTTAACAACCCACTTATGACGGGCTACTATAAAATAGTGTGTGTGTTTTTTTTATAAGAATCCACGTGGGAATGGTCCCCCTATATAATAATAATAAATATAATAAATATCCTGGGACATTTTTTCACACACGGCCAATCTGATTCCAAATTAAGCATCAAAGTGTGCTTGTATTATGGTAACCAGATAGCTGATATACTACATATACTACTTTTAAATACATACTTATATAGATATTAACATCCAGACACAGGACAAACAGACATATTCATGCATACAAATGTTTTTCCTGGGTGGGAATCGAACCCACGACCCGCGGCTTGAAAGTCAGTGTCACTAACCACAAAGCCAACCGGGCTGTCTATAATAAATATGCAATACTATTGCACCAGATTAGCGAAAAGCCAAAACTAATCAAGGTTGAAAGGCTTCATATTTTGTTTATTACGCTCTTATTGCTCAGAATACGAAAAGTTCAATAAAATGTGTTTTGAGCACGTTGCATTGTGCCCTATACCACAACGAAAGCAATGAAACATACTTTATATCCTTACTTTAGCTATGCGAATATGCTTAGTATATTCGTAATAAGCCTAACAGAATAATGGTTGCAAAAAACAAATGCACTCTTCTAGTCCAAGAACTTATCAATTACAATTTACATAGAATGTGATTGTTTCTAAAATTTGCCACTAGGTATATGTAAGTATTTATATATTACTTACCATTATCCAAGCAAGTCAACTCGTATATAGTGACGAGAGCATCAGCCCCGAACACGACCAGCTGATCGTCGAGTATATCGAGAACAAACACCTGCGATTGAACGCGGACAATCTTGGCGAACTTGTTGTCCAACTTCGCATCGCGTGGGTAGAAGCGAATTTCGTCGTGACCGTGGAGTATACTGTAGCAACCTGGGTGATGGAAAAGCATTTATTAATTTATTGATGCTCGATAATTTTCAACAAAAGGTAACCTATGTCCTTTCTTAAATTCTAGTCTATCTATGTACCAAATTTCATCGTAATCGTTTCAGTGGTTTAGGTGTAAAAATGTAACATACATTCGCATTTATAATATTACTAGCTTCCGTCCCGCGGTTTCACCCACATTCCCAAAATTGAACGTCTCACTAAATTTTCTTGGGATATATAGTAGCCTATGAGCAGCTTTGGCCGATGTTGCCTGACATAAGCTGCCGGTCGTGGATTGGAATCCCACCCAGGACAGTCATTTGCATGAATATGTCTGTTTGTCCTGTGTCTAGATGTACATATCTATAATATGTATGTATTTAAGATTAGTAAATTTAGTATTAGTTATTTGGTTACCATAACACAACCTCTGCTTACTTTGGAATCAAATTAGCCATGTGTGAAAAATGTCCCAGGATATTTATTTATTCGCACTAACTTTCACATTTATAATACTAGTGGACCAGGCAGACTTCGTTCTGCCCACCAGCGCCACCTACCGGGTCCAAGTATATGTAAGCTATCCTATCTCTCAAGTTGGATCGAACTGCACATGGTGTGCGAATTTTATTATAATCGGTTAAATGGTTTAGGAGTCCATTGAGGACAAACATTGTGACACGAGATTTATATATATTAAGATTAGTAAGGAAAAACGGATGTAAATAGTACCAATAACGACATAGTCCCGCCACCACAGCATGCCGCCGGTGACCACGAAGTCCTTCTCCTGCGCCTCGTTGCCGAACAGCTTCCAGCGGCGCGAGGCGCAGTGGTAGTGCGCCAGCCCCGCGCGCCCCGCCACGCACACGTTCACGCCCGCCTCGTCTATTGCACTGTACTGGAATATATTAACCAACATTTCATTTACTAACTTTTTCTTTAATTTATTTAAACATATTATAAAGAGGAAAGATTTGTTTGTTTGTTTGTAACGAATAGGCTCCGAAACTACTGAACCAATTTCAAAAATTCTTTCACCTTTGGAAAGCTACATTATCCCCGAGTAACATAGGCTATATTTTATCCCTGTATTCCCACGGGAACGGGAACTACGCGGGTAAAACCGCGGGGACGCAGCTAGTTTTAAATAAATTGAAGGAAAAGCTAAATAATAATGCTATATAGGTTAAAACCGTTCACGCGTAATCCTAAACTAAAGGGAAATAGGGATGCATTTTTACAATTTTTTTAGTCCCTTTCCTTTCATTTTTAAATTCGGTTGGACCGATTTCCCTAATTATTTTTGATTGTTTGTTATTGTCAGATGGTTTTTATGAATGAAACAATTTAAAAAGTTGCGCGGAAAACTAGAAAATTTAAGTAAACTGAATAACTTTTAAAACTTAACCCTGGCGCTATAAACTTTTCCAAAGCATGGGGAATGTATCGCAGAGCTACCTCTGCACAGGTTAGCTGACCCGTATTTATATATGAATATAAAATGTCCCAGGATATTTATTTACATATAGTATCGTATAGACCGTGTGTAACGTCACAAAATGTATTTATTGTTAAGGATCACTCTATATAAAGAAACATACCCTCAAAGGCCAATTGGTAGCTATGTATGTGGCTGGTAGAGGCAGCACAATCCATTGTTTTCTACACTCGTTGTCATCGACAAACTCCCTGTAATTTGTAGTGTTCTCAAACTCCATGTTAGGCTGGTCTTGCAGTCCATTCTCAACCTGGTAGTCGCCCGAAGAATCGATCATGGATATCTTTGTACGTTTAGTTAGATTGTCTTCTAAGTTAACGTAGAGTTTGTCGTCTGCTTGCAAGTATAGGTGTCGCTGGTTGCTCTGAAATAAAACATATTAATATGACAATAAGATTCAAATTTGGTATTTGGACACAAACGAAATGTAATTTTCAACTTACCATACAGGGATTAACGCTGAGAGGGCTTTTGATGAAATCTAATTGAATGAGATTGGTGCTCGAGTCTCCTTCTACTTTGACCATCCATAACTGATAGCCTTCTGTTGCCCATTCCTGAAAAAACATATAATAATAAATATCTAACAGGATGATTTCTGTTATAAATTATTTTGACTAACCTCGACGTTTTGATCAAGTTGCATTGATAGTGGTCACGAGAAGAGCAGTGAAATCAAACTTAAATTTAGTCCGCCAATGTTTAAAAGTATTTAAAACCCACTAATATGCTGGAATATTTTTCACATACTGTCAATCCGATGCCAACCTTACCCAGTGGCGTAGCGTGAGTCATTGGCGCCCGGGGCGGAGTCATAATTTGCCGCCCTTTTGACGCGACGTTGTTTTTTTTTAGAGTGAGTCACAATTTGCCGCCCTTTTAGACGTCACAAAAAATAATGCTTTTTTTTTTTCAACTTTTGCCGCCCTTTTCACCAATTTTGCCGTCCTTCTCATAGTGCCGCCCCTGTCCATCTAACATACATATATGTGGGTATACTAACCAAGCTGGAGACGACGAGCGGGTTGTGGTTGCCGAGGTCCTGGTTGAGGCCGTAGTCCCAGGCCAGCGAGCACATGAGCAGCGCGCCGAACGTGCTCCACACCGACACGCCGCCGCGCTCCCAGCTCACCGCTACCGCCCTGCCGTCCGCTGTCCATCTAACATACATAATATATATATCAAAATCATAACTTAATGCCCAGCCATGGGGTTTTTGGAACGGAGTTCTTTGTCGCTCGTTGCGAAAGAGGGCTAGACGGAAAAAGTTAAGAACAAATAAGTCGTAACGACACTTCCGAGCGGGGCCGAGCGAGGCCAAGCGGCGCGTGGCCTACTAGTTCAGCGCGCACTATACTACCTACTACTTGATGAGCGTACGTGCATGATGCTATCAAGTTTGTTACAGTTTCTAGATGAAGAATTTGATTTAGGAATAAACAACTTCAATTACCACAAGCCAATTACTTCAAGGGATATGTCAAACTCATAACTTAATACCGATTAATTTAAACAGATTTTTACAGGGTCGGCAACAGTAGCGTAGCATGGGGGGGAGGGGGGCGGAGGGGTGGATCGCCCCCGGCGGCAAAATTGGAAAATTTGTGAAGTCTAAAAGGGCGGCAAATTAGGACTCCCGTCCCGGGCGCCAATGACTTACGCTACGCCACTGGTCGGCAACGCGTGAGTGACGCCCCTGGTGTTGCAAGCGTCCATACGCTACGGTAAC
The DNA here is from genome assembly GCA_905147785.2 of Thyatira batis. Taxonomy (NCBI): domain Eukaryota; kingdom Metazoa; phylum Arthropoda; class Insecta; order Lepidoptera; family Drepanidae; genus Thyatira; species Thyatira batis. The sequence continues at coordinate 7,287,839 of LR990501.2, read as the reverse complement.
CGCTTCCCATCAGGGCACTTTCTTTTGATATAATGTTTTATTTCTTTATTCAAATTACACATATATCCCGTGGGTATCTCCCATTCCAACAATCTTTAATCAATTGTTGATTAAAGATTTCTTTGAACTCATTATAACACAAGTAACATCTGATTAAATCATAAGTTATGTTTATTGATGCCAAATAGTATGTCAATGAGAAATGCTACTACAACATTACAATGTTCTAATACAGTTTTCCGAATCACTAAAATATATTACCTGACACATTTAACAGGTCCAGGATCTCCTGGAAAGTCCTTAGAACTTAACACCATTGTGTGAGATAGTTCCAATCCTCCAGTAGCTTCGTCTATTGTAAATACGTCCACTTGAGAACTGAAATGTAGAAAAAATACATTAGAATCAATATAATATATGAACATATAATGCTTTCCTTGCTTGCTCTATGTTACTCTAAAATGTGTCTATTAGTCATAAAAATAAAGATTAATTTTAAATAAGGTGACACAACCGCAGTCTCAAAATTCGAATCTGATTTTAATATGTAACGAAAGTTATAAGCGATGTAGCTAAGCAAAATCATAAAGAAATACATAAATGGCTTACTTTTTTCTGCCAATCGCAATTAGTCTAAACTTATGATTGACTCTTGCACATGTTGCATCGTCGATGCATGGCGCCCAAATACCCTGGACAGCCTGAAAATGAATGTTATGGTTATTGACATAAAGTGCATATTTTATTAGCATTATTTAGCTCTACAACAGATAGTGTTATAGTGGGTAACTAAAAGTTTGTTTAAGCTTGTGCAAAGGACTTTATGTTACTTTTTTTAAACATACATATTTCTAGACGAAAGTAATATTGAAAAACTAATAAAAATATCGGTTTACAAGATTTTTCAATTTTGTATTATTTTGAGATAAAGTTACGGGAAGAAAATTACTTTTATTTGCAAAATGCTAGTGTTAAAAATAATCTGCAAGGTATTTACTGATAAAATGCTTATAAACTACAATATTATCACTGATAGCAATATTGTCAAATTGTTATATAGATTTTACTTAGCATATAGCTTACATATAACTTAATATGTAGTGTAAATAGCACACCAGGATAATTAAAACACAAGTGTATTAGCATAACACTCTTCAACACAATATCTTACCCTCAAATCTGTCTTCAGTTTTATCTGGGATAGTTAAAATAAAGCGTTTTTGAAAATTGAATTCTTACTTTATTCTATTAAAATAAATTACTTGGAGCGAATAACACCTATTGATTATTCAAATAATTTATGTATAGGATTATTTTACTTATACAAAGGTTTTATCGTTTTTAGGTAAATTTTACACGATTATATATTGAGTCATAAATTTAAGAAGTAAGTATGCGAAAGTTTATGAGTATGTATGGAAGTTTATTACTCTTTCACCCAAAAACTACTGAACGGATTTGGCTGAAATTTGGAACACAGATAGTATATAACCTGAACACATAGTATTTACACTGGAAAAATTACAGATCCACTGTCACTAGTAATTACTTAATGAAGATGGAATACTTACGTTAGGATCGAACTTGAGATTAGGTGCGGTGAGATATGCGGCTCGGCCGTCGTTGAGCGTTATTCCGAAACCGCACACAAGCGGCGAGTATTCTATATCGTTGACATGCGTATTGTCTTCGAGGATCGGTTCCGCTGAAAGTATTTAAAACTGTAACTATATGCAATTTGATTGATACCTATGTCAAAATTGTCATGTTGTAATTTCCCAATAATCTTAGATGATTTTAAACAGAATTAGTCAGAATTTGCGTTTGTATGTAAGACTGACTGATTCTCTTATAACACAGCTATGGACGTCATGACGTCATTAAAATTTACTTTTCATGACAGAATTACACATAATTTTGGATATTTCATGATGCTACATTCCAATTTGTCGTAGTGTTATACTGTTCACATATAGCCTTCCTCGATAAATGAGCTATCCAACACAAATTTATAGTACAGTAGCTCTTGAGATTAGCGTATTCAAACATCAAGCTCTTTAGCTTTATATTCATACTAGCTAACCCACTGAAAGAAATTTTCAATACGAACCAGTTACTGAGATTAGCATGTACAAACAAACAAACTCTTCAGCTTTATAATATTAGTTAAGACAGATTTCATCAATATTCACCTTTCGAAACCTGCTGGTTAATAGAGAATGGTATCCGGCCCAAGTCGAGACAATAGTCTCGGTTCTGCGAGCCGTCCCACCGGTACCGCAGCAGGTGCGCACGCGTGGTACACACCAGGATCTCCGTACCAGATATACAGCACATACGAGTTATCTGACCGTCCCACACTAAGACCTCTTTGAACTGGAAAAAAAAATAACAACGAATTATTTTTCTTAGTCATTTTAGTTCCACATCCAAAAATGCATAAGTACAACTGGCTTATTTTTGTCGTACTTTTATCATAATTAGATAGATGTTTTAGGGAAGCATTTATAAATTAATTGCATGATTAGTAGCTATTATGTTAATTAGTACTCTAACACTTCCTAAACTTTTTTAAGTCACATTAGGGTTTTTAAATAAGCATTTTTTTGTTACTATGAATTTTAAAGGATTGCCAAAGCAAAATATTAATTAAAAGATTTGATTATCAAAATTTTATATAATAACTTGCCTGCGTGATTTTAAGTGACGGAATAACTTCCTTGACAAATAGTTCGGCGGAATCGCGGCGGAGACTCGCCGTGGGCGGGTCGTACTGTTGATAAGCCGTCTGCTCGCTCAGTCCCTCTACATTGTAGAGAATTAAGTGGCCCTCTGATGTCTGAAATGAGAATTTATATTTCTAACTCCTTCCTTACTTACTTAAAAATGAAGAGGTATTTTCTTGTAATACTTTTTTTATGTATTTAAAATTCATCATCTATTTGGTTTGCTTGGAATGCAATTAGCAGTATGTAAAGTGTGTGATAATTTGTAACTTGAACAAATGTTCTCATCATGTTGATATAACTGTATATAGGCAGATATTTTAATTGGTCTATCTGTATGTATTTGTCACTTGGTTTTCTTACTTAGAGAAGAGTATTACTTTATTTATCTATTAGGATAATAATCCATACCCTATATAACATAGCTTTCTTTTGGTATAATAATTTAGAATGGTCTAGTAGTTTTGAAGCATATTTATAATAAACAAACAAAAAATCAAATCTTTCCTCTTTACAATATTATGGTACAGATAATAATTATAAAATGATTACCGCAATGCATATCATTGAAGAGTCTGGCTTCCATTCTACACCAACATTGACTCCGAGCCGCTGAAGAGATTCCTCACTCCTTTTGTGGTAAACTATTGGTACTGTTGGCTAGAAAGCATAAATACTAGGGTCAAAGGAAGACACAAAATAATGTTTGTAACAGTTATATATGTCAGATAAAAAAATTAGGTTAGTTTAAGACAGATTGTAAATGTATGCATAGTATCAATCAATAAACAAACAAATTTGAGCACCAAAAAAAACTGAATTATTGGTTCAGGCCAAGAAAAAACTCGCATTGACATGAATATCATTTAACTAAAAAAATAAATTAAATCCCTAGTATATTGGTTGAAACAAATGGCAACTATGTGATGGTTTCCATGAAAATTAAACAAGCTTCCCTTTACCACAGTGATGGATTAGCCCTTAAACAAATAAAGCAATTGCCTAGGGCATCACATTTTGGGGGCACCAGAAGAAACACAAAAAAATCCATCCTTAGGGCATCACATCTCACTCTCATGTCACCAAAAACCCCACCAAATATGGTTTAAAGACAGAGTCTTGTTGACGTAAGGATAGGGGGCCCGATGGATGTGGATTGCTTAGTTAGGGCATCAAGAAGTCTTAATCCATCACTGCTTTACCACCAGATATATATACAACTCTAGTTTGTTGAATTATGTTATGTTGCACATCCATAAACATTTGAGAAAAATAATAAATCCTGAGTTAGAACTGAATATGATTCTGAGTTTTAATTACTTACATTTGCACAGTTCTTTTTACTTATAAATCAAAAATAAACATCTTAATTAAAATTAAATATCAAGAAAGAATTGTAAATCTTTATTACAAGGAATAAGAATAAGTGCAATAAAAGGTTTGTTTAGTTTTAGTTAGAATACAGCTAGATCCCTGTATCTCATAATAAAGTCTTGAGATAGCTGATGTCAGCAATGCTACAAGGATTTTAGTATATATACCCTGAGATACATACCTTACAATACCAAACCATGAGACAATCATCGCTTAGTGATACAAATAATACTTTATCCCGATTAGACACGATTTGTTTGATAATTTGATTATCTGCACTCAGATTTCTCAGAACTTTTGGCCATCCTATTGGAAAATACATTTTGATCCAACATTTGCTGCTTTTATAACGTGTCACAGTAAATTTGCAAGAGAGGGATGTTTTTTAATTGTTGTAAATTAATTGCAAATATCGACACACATTATTATTTCAATACGATCAGATTAATTAGAAGAATGTTCGTCAGTCAACGAACCAACAGCAACACAGAATCACAGATTTTATTTGACATCATGACATGACCAGACATGACAGTCCGGCAGTCGACTACAGATAACTATATATCTGGTCACAGAACCATATACCATAAAGCCTTTGATGGACAATATCATCAAAGCCTAAATCCCAAAAAGGGTAAATAACTAACTAAATACTAGTGTAGTGTACCACTGTCTACTGGCGCTTGCTTGACCCTAGTGGTGGTTACTTAATACTTAGCCCTCATTCGCACTAGAGGTTTTTAACGGACAGAAAAAAACGTTCATACACAACAAATGCATTCCCAAGCTCCATAATATTCTGTACAGTTTATGCAATAAATAAATTCTGATTCTAATATGCTCTATTTCCAATGCCCAATAAAAAACCACCGCTCCATAAAAAAGCGTCGCATTTTAAAAACGCTGTCGTGTGAACATATACATGGGAATGCATTTGTTGTATATGAACGCTTTTTTTCCGTCCGGTAAAAAAACTCGTGCGAATGAGGGCTTAAGCTATATAAGACAAAGTTTGTCATATGAAACTTGCCAACATTTTAATGGTAAACACCTCTAAAAACGAGGCGAACACCTAAATTCCAAAATTTTTTCGAAGTTGTTAAGAGAAACATATTGGTTAAATTATTAAATAAGATCTTTTGGTAGTAGATATTTAACATCTAATTGGCAATGCTAAGCAATAATTATATGTAATATTTATGGGATTATTTGATTTAATGGCAGGCAACATTAGTTTATGGCAATTTAATGCTTCAAACAAATTACAGAAAATATTTTGTGTGTAAAAGTACAAACAGCTATGAGGTATCCGCTTTATTCTGTTTATAATTTTAAGCGTAAATGATGATAACTGCATCATTTCTTTTACTAACGATAAAATATCAACATGTCGAAGGAAACTGAACTGGGTTCAAACAACCTCTGTATAACAGAGGACGCATTTGAATCGTTTCAAGCTATTTCTATGTACCAAGAAGACGAATTTATCACTCTCTCTGATTTAGTATCGCCGGAACCCACAGCTTCTGATCCTGCATGTGATATAAATGAAATACCATACGACAATGAGGTAGTTTTGACTTCAAATATTGTGGAGTCTGATATGATAAGCTCCACATTAGATCCAGTTATTGAAGAAACTGTACATCCAAATGAAGAACCGCCAGTTTTAACCACTGTGAGTAATGAAGTAATTCATGAAAATTCCATAGTCACCAATAATGAAAATGGCTTGGACTCTAATCAACCCCTTATTGGTAAACAAAGAACCCGCAAAAAAAATAAAATGTATAGTGACTGTTCAGATTTCGTTACAAACTTCAGTGGAAGTTTTGATAACTTCATTGAAATAGAACAAAGTAAAGTCAACGATAAAAGCGTAAATAGCTTTGATCTAAAAGTGGGGGTAAATAGCTCTAATAAGAACCGCAGGAAAACAGTAAAACAAACAGATACATTACCTGAAAGCGTCACCTTACTAGAAGATGATGAAATCCCTCTTCAGCAATTATCTAAATCTGGAAGGAAAATCAAGCGTAAAGTTAATATAGACTCAGTATGCAATTCAAAGTCTCAATTAAGAAGAGTAAAAACCAACAGACCGGGTAGGCCCAAAAAAAATTCAATAATTGATGTAGATATGCCTGATGAAGCAGTCTCCACAAATTTAGGCAACAGCTTAGTATCTTGTGAAATGAGCCATTCAGAAAATAATGGAACTGATGACATGACTTTGGAAACACCATGTGAGAAGGTCAAAAGGAGGGGAAGACCGAAAAAAGTTAGAGAAAATGAAGATATGGATGATGTACCTTTAGGTACATTCAGTGATAGAGAGAAAAGAACTAAACCAAGAAAACAATCAGAAAAATGTGATTCCAATGAAGTGTCCACAGGTGACATGGGCAAAAGGAAAAGAAAACCTCCGATAGATAATACAGTTGATGATTTGACAATGAGAACATTAGGCGATGAAGTTGAAAGGCAGGAAAGACCTGAAAGAGGAATAGATGAACATACATTCATTACTACACTTAATGATGAAAATAATAAGAGTGCAAGGTCTATGAAAGATTCAGAAAGTGATGAAATTGATGATTTGCCTTTAGGTACACTGAGTGATAGTGTTAAAAAATATACTAAAACAAGAAATAAAGCTATATCAAATACTGAATTGCCTGATACTCTGACCTTAAGCGGTGTCGAAAATCATGAAAAGGATCATAAAAATGACAAAACTTTAAATATTTTGAAATCGGATACGCAGACAGCGCATAGTGTCAATAATATTAATAACATCACTTTGGAAATATCCAAAGAAAGTTTAATGGACTATACTGATTTGCAATCTAACAATGACTTAATAACTGAAATCAAGAAAAGCCCTGGGAAAAGAGGAAGAAAACCTAAAAAGCAGTGCACAGCATTGGAAAATAATGAAGCTAAATGTGACTCGAGAAAAAAGAGTATTGATGAAAAAACAGGTGAGTTATGCTTGAACCAAATAAAAAGGAATCCAAGTAATGATGGTATAGTAGAAGATGAAGATATTAAAATACAAACACAAATAGCAATTTCTCAAACCACATCATTAGAAGATAATAATGTGGATTTAAGTAGTGTTGATATTGCTAACAATAAAAGAAATTCTAAAATGCCAAAAATGTCTGACTTTGAATACAATCTAGATAGTATAGTTGTGAAAGAAGACACAACTGCCCTAATTGATGAAGGTAGTGAATTTGATAATTTGCTTGTTGAAGATCCATCAAAAAGACCTACTCGTAGAAAAGCTAAGAAAACATTACATTATGATGAGGGTTCTGATGAAGATCCATTTGCTAATATTGAGCTATCAGAAGATGATGAACCCAGGAGAAGAAAAGGAACAAAATATTATTCAGATGATGAATATGTTCCAGAAGGTAAAAAACGAAAACATGGTCTAGCTAAAGTTGCTGAAGAATCATCAGATAGTGAAATTGATGAGACATTGGATGAATTAATAATGCAGCGAAAACGAAAATCACCTAAAAAAGGAAATGTTCCAAAAGTTAGTAAAAAAATCAAAATTTCTGATGTTACAATTATTGTTGAGAAAGAAGATGATATTGAAGGAAGCTTAAAATCTTCAATGATTAAAGCTAGTGATAGTTCAGTTGATAATGAACCATTAAAGAGTTGGGGAATATCTAATGAATTTGAAAACTTTATTGCAAAGAAAATTCAAGGTACTAGTATACAAATTAAAAAGGTTCCACTTGTAACTAGCACAGAAGGCAGTTTAACACCTTTAAAAATTCCCACTCTAGATACAAACGCACTTAATAAGACATTCGAAATGTGTACTCAAACAAAACACATACACACAGACACTGTAGCTGTGCAAACATCAGTTCCTTACGATTTGCCAATGAAAGAAAATTTGCCTTTAACACCTGAGCAGTCAGAAAGAGCATGTGAGTTTTTAAGTAGCATTGTAAAAACCACAGCTGAGTTGGGTCAGCTTATGACAGAAAAATCAGAAGACTTCATCCAAAAGAAAATAAACACTAATCATGTGGTTGATACCTTTAAAATGGACTATTGTGTAAGGAAGTCATATTTATTATTTAAACTTGCAAAACACAACCTCATGCAAATGGAAGAAGATTTATCAATACAATATGCTAAATTCCTCGAAAGTAATAATTTATTAGCTTGTAGGGAACAGGTAAAAGAGGTTATATCAAAACCACCAAAGACTTTAACAGCATCCAGTGACAGTGATTGTGAAATTGTGGGAGAATCTACTCCTAGTCGAACAACTACAAAACGGCAAGCAAAGCCAAAATTCAACCCCAAAACAGTTTTCCTCAACAAAGAACTATCGATAAAAATTGCCAAAAAACCATCAGAAGACAAAAAGCTCAACATCAAAGGCAGACATACGGTATGGATCAATGATTCTGTCATGGTAAAGAAAGTCAAGCCCACTCAGTCTTTTTTAGCCCAGGACAGCCGAAATAAAAAACCTCCTGATAATTTTATTTCGGCGAAAATGGTAAGTGATTTTTTCAGGAACTATTACCGTATGAAATCATTAGCCATATGTGCGCCATTCACGTCACCAGAATGGCTACATGTGAGCAGAAATTATGTCTGCAGCTATTTTGTCGTCTCTCATTCTCCCAGTGAGTTTATTGATGACACCAATTACCAACCTATTAATGGCGATGATATAAATGGTACCTTAGAAAATAATAACGTTGTTTCTGAGCCATCATGCAGTCATATTTTTGCAAATGCTATGTCTAATAAAATAACATATCCAGAGACATTGCTTTCCCTATGCATCCATGCTTTGCAAAATAATTTGAAAATGACAAATCTTGTGAATGAAGCGAGTCATGACAATAGCAATCATCTTACAGATGGGAAAAACAGTAAAAGAAAACCAGTAACATTATTTAAACTGTGTGTTGCAGTTTTGAACAAATACGAATATGGTGTAAAACATTGTACATTATTACCAAGTATTGAAACCCCTCCTCATGTATATAAAGTAATGTCCTTAAAGACATTATGTTATGAAAGAACCATAGAACTGTTTTCTATGAATAATTTTAGTAATGAAAGCACAGTTCAGAATCCTCAATCTATTGTAAGTAATATTAATATAGAAAAAATATATAAAAACCCTGAACAACATAATTTTACATCAACAATGAATATTACTTTAAATAGAATAAAACCTCTATTTACTCTTTGTGTGGAATTCTTACAAATGGAGCAAGCAGCTGAGACACAATATATAAATTTTGAGAATCCAATAGTTACCTTGTATACACCAAGATCTTTAAAAAAAATTGCTTTTGAACATGTTCTGAATTTAATATATACAAAGAGAGTCATAACAGCAGAAACTGTCTATGAACATTCGTCAGACAGGGTGCCACATGCATTTGATTCTAATGAAGACACTCATGAAAATAATCAGGAAAATGTTGAATGCTTCACTATAAACTCTACTAATACCCTCTCGGAAAAAGCATTTCAATCTCTTAATGAACCATTCATTCAAGATGATTCCCAATATTTAATTGATGACAACCCTCACTATGATAACGACTTTGATACCGACTATAACACCTATGAAGATGATCAAACTGAAGAGGATAACTGGGTGTCACAAGTAAAAATGCAAGAGCTTAGATCGTGCTTTACACCAAATAATGAACCATCTTTACTTGAAAAAAAAATCCTCAGTGAAGAATTATCAGTTAATCCAAATATAGCCCATGTCAAAACAGAACCATTGGATGAAACAGCCAATGATATGGTTGATGAGACTATAATTAAAACAGAACCTGTATGCCATTTAAGTGAAATGACCATTATACCTGATAGCATAATTTCTAAATCAGAAATATTTGAATCTGAACAGCCAGCTAATGCTAGGACGATCGAGAGACAAAATAGCAATAGTTACGATGTTGATTTATTTGAAACTTTTGTCAGTTCCAATAAAATGATGCAATCTTTGAGTGGTTGTAGCAATTCAATTTTTAGCCAAAGTGCACTAAGAGTTCGTAGACAGCATGAACCTGATTATGCTCAGGAGTATGATGCTGGAATGAGTTTATTAATACCGCAAACTTATGAGCCTTTAAACATAGAAAATGCTAAAGGTGATTTGATGGAAAGTAGTTCTGATGATGATTCAATGGATGCAAGATTAAAAGGGAAGAAGAAAATTGAAAAACGCAAAGGAAAACCAAAGAAAAGTGATCTGAAATCGAAAACTAAGGATACAGTAACAAAAATGAAAGATAAGACTGCGACTGACAGTGAAGTAGCATTATTGACTCGTAGAATGCGTGAGAAAATACGGCAAAAAGAGAAAAAAGTGGAATCTTCCGATTCTGAAGATGATAGTTTGTCATTAACATTGAGAAAAGAAAAAGAGAAATTTAAACTATCCAAAAATGCCAAAAGGTCTGAAGATGAAATCCAATGTAACAATGTAGATTCTACTGAGAAAGTAAATGAAGATAATAATAAATCCAATACTCCTGTTGAAAATGATAATTTTACAGGATTCAATGCTGTTGATCAAAATGATATATTTAATTATCAGAAGTACATGAAATTAGTCTATGATAAACTAATTCCTGAAGAGAGCGGGCGTGATGAACAATCACAAAGTCCATTGATTGATTTTACTGAACCTGCCGAGCTCTTAGAGTGTGAACCTACAATGCCCATATTTGACGATATAGATGTAAAAACAAAGGGAAGAAACAAAGGTACTATTGATCAAAACCGAACAAATGAAACATTAACTGATTTGCATCATAAAAAGCAATGCATAGACCGCCACGGATGGAAATGTTATCCTGTGGATAGTAATGACCCAAAAATATACCAAAATGCTTATATCCCTTTAGTAAAACTGCCTGAAGATTTTGTTGACACATATTTGAAATATCAAGATATAACCAATACGGACATGGAGGATGAAGAAGTTAATAGGTCAGTTTAAATCATGTTATTCTTTGATGTTATTTTGAGATTAATATGCTGTGACCTTTATACCATTTGTATTTAAAAAAAATGTTGTTGATTGGCTTCTAAGTAAAATTTATATATTATTATCTTAATCAAATATACACTGACTTTAACTATAATATTATTATATTGTGTCTCTAATGTTGTGTTGTATTTTAGGTTAATAAATTTGAACTCATTGAATAGACCTAATATCAAAGATACGGCAACAAAAAATAGACAATGTCTTAAGAATACAGATGGTCAATCATCGTCTATTCATGAATCAGGAAGCAATTCTCGTATGGCGAGTCCGGCTAACTCGGACCATTACACAGAGCTTACGCCCTCTGAAGATGAAGGGGAGAATGCTGAAGGAGTTTTAGTCCCTCGTGTAAGTATTTCATTAATATGTTTATATAAATATTATTTCCTGTTTTTGTTCCAACTTCTACTACTATAATAATATCCCATCTACATATCTATTATAACTAGTCGTTAAATACCTGCCGGCTTTGTTCACCCATTCAGGCTCCAAGAAAACAATCAGCTGAGAACAGTCTCGCTAAAAACTTGCTGATGAACGATAACGATAGCGAATCCGATTCTGGTATTAGTAAAAAGAGTAATAAAGAGATTAGAGATGAAGACAAAAATATTAAGGAATATAAAGCAGGCCCAAAGTCCAAGCGTAAAGATTTGGACACAGAGCCAAAGGAATCTGAGAATTTGATGCTAACAGCTGATAAAATGATGAATAAAGAGTTAACGCTCCTACATGCGCCGATCGACTTAAAAACAGAAATACCAGAAACGCCCGTTAAAGGCCCAACTACAAGATATAAACAAGTGAGTACAAGTTTAAATCAATTTATTTTTAACTTATCACCCGATCCGCCGATCCTAAGTATTTTTTTGCGAAATTGGAACCTTTAAAAAGTTGGAATACATACTTTTCTGTTGCAATTAAACTTAAGCAAAATCATAAACATGCTTACTTTTTTATTAACATTGTTAAAATGATTAATATCTTTTTATAGAAAAGTGCTACAAAAAATACGGCAACTCGCAACAACACTAAAGAAGACTCTTCGGAGGAATCTGAGGAAGAGAAACGAGAGAAATGGGTTAATACTAAAGAGAAACTGCTCAAGAGAGTTCAAAGGAAAGAAGATGCCAGGTAGAGCTTTTATTAATCTTGAGTTTTCCGTTTCATTATTTAACACACATCTATGTAAGTATATTAATAAATAAATAAATATCCTGCGATATGTCTTACACGCGTCCAATTTGATTCTTAACTAAGCAGACCTTGTGGTATGGTTACCAGATAGTAATCTATACTAATATTATAAATGCGAAAGTAACCTTCTGCCTAAAACTACGCTAAAAGTACTACACGGATTTAAATGAAATTTGGTACACATATAGTCTAGAGCATAGCGAAGGACATAGGCTACTTTTTATCCCGGGAAAATGGAAGATCTCCCGGGTACGCGGGTGAAACCGCGGAGAGCCACTAGTATTATTGTAAACGTAAAGTAATTCTACACAGCATAGAGGACGCGAAACGTGCAAAATTGGTCAGCGAGTTCATCGAGAGACGCGGCGATGCTCCCGAGATGCAGAACAGAAAACGTGGAGGCGGCCGCCGATCCAGAAAGAAGTTCCTAGAGCGACAGAAGCAATTAGGGTATGTTTATTAACCCCCGACGCAAAATCGACGGGGTGTTATAAGATTGACGTGTCTGTGTAAATGTGTATGTGTCTGTCCGTGCCATCGTAGCTCCCAAACGGATGACCCGATTTTAATACGATTTTTTATGTTTTACCTCTGTCATAAGTTTTAACCTGTATAAACGCAATCTTTAAGTAGATTAGGGAGTTTTATAAATTAAATACCATTCTAGTCAAGCTAAGGCAATACTTGTTTATATTATAAATGCAAAAGTCTATCTATCTGTTACGCTTTCACGCCTAAAACGCTGATAAAATTTGGTACAGATAGAGCTTGAAAAAATATATAGGCTACCTTTTAGCCCGAGAACACGGGTCAGACCGCGGGGCGTAAGCTAGTTTATATACATTTACTTCCTTGCGCATTCTCACTTTATTACAGTTTGTTGTAGTTTGGTGTAGCTAAAACGATATTCACAGATTAATGAAAAATGCTTTTTATTCCAGAGTCTTATCAAAAGAGTTGTTCGGCGAAACATCAGACTCGATAGGAGGAACGGGAAAGAGATCGGTGGCGGCTTCATACAAGGGGCGCCGTAACATAAGAAAAGTAAGTAGTACTATAGTATATAGATACTAGTTTCTGCCCTGCGTTTTTCCTTTCCCTTACGAGCACAGATAAAATACAGAGAGATACTCACAAATAACGTAGGTTTCTATTGGCGAATGAATTATTCAGATCGGTCCAGCAGTTTCGGAGCCTATTTGTAACAAGTAAACAAAAAATCAAACCTTCCTCTTTATAATGTTAATTTAGAAAACCACTTAAAATAACTTACATTTAGAATATAGTTGTACATAGATTTACAAACTAATGTGAGCCATAATGTTTCAGGTTATAGACAAAAAGTCGTTGGCGCGAAGCACTGTCTTAGCCAATATGGAAGAGTTCGAAAGGAAACGAAGACTTAGCTTGCAACAAAGTAGACTGGTGAGTCATTTTATTTATGTACTAGTTGACCCGGGCAACTTCGTTAGCGTCACTTCCCCGTTTTTGCAATATTTTTCATTGATCCTCCGCTCCTATTGTTCGTAGCGTGATGATATATAGTCTTCCTTTATTGTAATAAATGTGAGTGTCTGACAAATTTACAATAGCAACAATACACAGTTTCGTGTATTATTTGGGAAACCTCTTTTATTGTATATAGCTGCCTCCGCGCGGTTTTACCCGCGTAGTTCCCGTTCCCGTGGGAATACAGGGATAAAATATGTTACTCGGGGATAATGTAGCTTTCCAAAGGTGAAAGAATTTTTGAAATCGGTCCAGTAGTTTCGGTGCCTATTCATTACAAACAAACAAATCTTTCCTCTTTATAATATTAGTATAGAAAACCCCCCTGATTTTTTTTTAGTATTTGTTGTTATAGCGGTAATAGAAATACATCATCTGTGAAAATTTCAACTGTCTAGCTCCGTTCTTGAGATACAGCCTGGTGACAGACGGACGGACGGACAGCTAAGTCTCAAGTAATAAGTTACCCTTTGGGTTCGAAACCCTAAAAACGGATTTTCTAATAAATATTCCAGCTTCCAATAACTATATATCCCCAACGTGAAAATCCAAAGTGCATATTGTTTTTTCCATAGACGGAGCTGCTTGGCTGCGAGGAGGGCGTGAACGTTCTAGTCATTAACGACGAGGTGTGTTTGGAGTACGACTTCGACGAGAACCGCCCCATCGTCACCGTTCACCGGTTCTTCACGAAAGTCATGAAGGCGCATCAGGTATGTTACATTATCCTCAGTCCCTACACAACAGTAGTTCTTTACATAGTATACAACATAGTCCCTTCCTGCTTCGTCAGATTTTTTGCTATAAATTGTGTATGCTTCAGCAGTTAATCCGTGAATGAGTAACAATCACCCACAAATAAAATATGAAATAATGATAAAAGTAGTATACATCCTTCTCGTTTTCCCGTGGAAGCGTATCAAACAAGCAACTGCAGCAATGCTGCATGCGCTAATTTATATCTGTTCTATATACAATTCTCGTGTCACAATGTTAGTTACCATACTGCTCCGAAACAGCTTGACCGATTTTTGAAATTTTATATGCATTTTCAGTAGATCTGAGAATCGGCTACTATCTGTTTTTCATACCCTTAAGTGATCACGGGAACTGGAACTACGCGGATGAAACCGCGGGGCGCCAGCTAGAAATATATATAACGGGACGATTCGCGCGTAGACTAGTATCAAAATATGAATTACTAGCTTCTGCCCGCGACTCCGTCCGCGTGGAATAGTTACTTTGTGCTAACGCTTACTTTCAACACGCGACTTCATTTACGTAGAAGGATGGACTCGCAGAGCCAACTGATGACTGCCCGTGCACGCCGGCCCAGCGCTTAACTCTTTCAGTCACACTTTTACATTAAGAATATTTTAATCATTTTGATTTTAGTTTTAGCATCATTTACAACTAAAATAACACCGAAGGTAGGAAAAAAAAATTTACATGTTAAGGCTTTCGAGGCATGAGGTGGTTAGTGACACTAACCACCATGACTATCGGTAAAAATTAAAATATCATGAATTATGTATATTATTTATTTATACCATAGGTTTTAATTGATTTTTCAACAGGTAAAACTAATGTAAACATTACATTGTGTGAAAATTTGAAAAACATGTATTTCCTTTACAAAGACTGAGGGGTACGTTACACGTATTGCACTGCTATGCAGTACGCACTTTAGATCGTTTAGTACTACATTTGCAGCATCTCCTCGAAGTGCTCCTCTCAGGTTGTTGGCGACATTCTAGACGAATTCCTTGGGGGCTGTAAGCTTGTGTAATTAATACATGGGGGTCCTGGAGAAGAGGCCAAGGCCAAGCAACCATAGTTGCTGCTGTTTATGAATCGGGACTTCGTTTATTTTTGACATATGCTGCCGACTGCTATACGTTTTGTCTAAATTCTTTCAGGGTCAATTAGATTAGGTCCAGATGTGTTGATGACTGCCATTTTTTATAAATTAAAAAGGCATACCGATAACACAATAGTCCAGAACGTGACAAAAAATCTGTTTGAATTTTCGGTGCTACACTCTGTAAAAAAAAAAAAAAATGAAAAATGTTTTTTATTCAATTAGGCCTTCACAGACACTTAAGAATAGTCAAACTCTAACGCTCGGTTCGGAAGGTTGGTTTTGCTGAGAAGAGCCGGCAATAAACTCAGCAATTACTCTTTTCAAAACAAACTTAGATTTATTTACATATCAAGGAATTAGTCTTACTGACAATATTTGGGTGTTGGGGAATGACTTAAAATAAAATAATTTAAAGTGAAGGTTTACAAAAATAACAATAGCAAACTTAAGCAGACCAGCCCCCACAAGCAGCACCTGTTCACAAGCATGACGCATGTGGCAGCCATCGCCCTCTTCGCCATATTTTAGGGAAGTGAGCGACCCGTCACACGACGCCGCCGCAAGCAAAGACTTTTAAGTGAGCATGACTAACCCAAGCTTGCAACAAACCACAAATGAATGAACAAAACACACACCCCCAATGTTATCAGTGTGACCATTAACATGTTTATATTAGGTAAATTACATCATATAAGTATCAAAAGTATACAAATTAAATAAATCTATAACCAAGCATTATTATCATTAAGATATTCATTTACATTATAGTAAGCCCTTTTTATTAATACGGCTTTAATGTGGTCTTTAAATTTTTGTGAAGGCAAATCTACAATTGATTTAGGTATTTTGTTATAGAAGCGTGTACACAGTCCTAAAAATGTACAATCTAAAAATGTAAATGTAGAATCCTGATTCTAATCGATAAGTTTTGCATATTTGTTACAGTATGTCGCGACGGCTAAAATATAAAGATGTAGAATATTGCAAAATGACATTCCTTCAGATAGCGAGAGTATTTGTGACGATGAGGATGACGAGGGAGACATAGAATGTCAGCTAAATCCGCTGTTGTAAAGTGATTTGATTAGAGAAGTTCAAGTAATTCCGATTATGATAACTTTGATTCCGATAATGGCAACTTTGATTCCGACGATGACCTCCTTTATCCAGCTTAGCATGCAGAAATAAGGATTTTGGCATGCTAAGCTGACTTTCGGAGACATTCTATGTCCCATCGTCATCCTCATCATCACAAATACTCTCGCTACCTGAAGAAATGTCTTCCAGCAAATATTCTGCGATATCTTTATCCTTATACCGGCGCGACATACTGGAACAAATACGAAAAAAACACTTATAGTTACATGCACAAGCTTGATATTAATTATGACAATAAACCGGCGACAGTCACAGTGGTTAGTTTACTAACCACTATTATTTTCATTGTAAATACACTCGAAAACACAAAAGTAGTAGATTTCTTATGTAAACCCGACTAAAGTAGTTATATGAGAATACAATAGCTTAAAAACGTTGAAGAAAAAAGCTTACTTACCCATTTCACAGACTTTTTAAGAAACACCTGAACAAAACTAAGCTACCGCAATTTTCAATTAAATTTAAATGACAACTATCATTAATTTATTAAGCGCCAATCGATCAGATCACGTCAAGCATACTTTGAACTTTCATGGTAATTCAATCTATTGTCCCTAGATGGTATAGATTGTGAATAAAAAAATAGGAAATAGGTGGTTAGTGACACTAGCCACCAAGACTGAAAGAGTTAAAGGCGCGCACAGTACCTACTTGATCATTATTTTGCGGCGATGTAATTTTAAATTTGCGATATCTCCTAAGATATTCATTGAAATCGAATGATGTAAATGGCAATTTTGTTTTAAATTAAATACTTGTTATGAATAACGTATTTATTTGGATAAGGATTAATATATTCTTTATGAAAACACCTTCACAAATAATGCCTAATTTTCGAACAAATTTGGTTAGCATAAAAATGGTCACAGTGAGCCAACCTTAACAGATAGACATATGCTATCGCGGACTTTTTTTTAGAACTTTTGAAGGGGAACAATTCTGTCATACATTATTTTAGCGTAACTTTAACCGTTTACGCAGCGTACTCAGCGGAAGCTCTCAACAGAAAAAGAAATCTCCCGATTTTGAAACATTCTTCATTGGTGCGCCGCTCCTATTGGTCATAGCGTGATGATATATAGCCTATAGCCTTCCTCGATAAATGGACTATCTAATGGCGAAAGAATTTTTCAAATCGGACCAGTAGTTCCTGAGATTAGCGCGTTCAAGCAAACAAACAAACTAACAAACAAACAAACTCTACTCCTTTATAATATTATATGAATTATTATAGCAAGCCGCGTTAAACGCACATCAGCCTGTACCCCTGGTGCTGTTACCCCGCCCCCGCAACCCTGCCGCCGCTCCGCTCGTCTCCTTGCCCGCGCGCCCCGTCCGAAAGGGATGTCGGAAATGCAATAAAATATCGATATATATTGTATCGATATTTTTTGAATATATCAATATCGATATTGATATTTTTATTTAAAAATATCGATATTTCGATATATCGGTATGATATGAAAAAAAAATATTTGGCCTAATTTACTTCAATCATCTTACATTACATATAGATAAATACTAATCTATAGACACAATTTTTAATAAATGAAGAACAACAATAAAAATTTTAATTATTTACTAATCAAGCCAATATTTATCTGATACGTGCTCGGCTGTAAGCCGACTTCTGTTATTGGGTACTGCGAGATTTACAGCAGATTGATTTAGTTAGTTATATTGTTTGAGAACTACAAATCAACTCAAATGCAGGCAGAAATACGCTCGCGTTGTGGTTATAATACGGATAACAGACTAGACGGATAGGTGAACGACAGACACTGACACAGCTGACACTGAAATGACATTGACTGATTGACAGACAGAGTTGCCAACTTAAGTACCAAATTAAAAAGCTGCAAATCGAGTCGGCCAAAGACAAAAAAAAATGTAATTTGTTAAAAAATGTTAGTATAAAACGTATTATTTTTTAGGATTTTAAAATCATAAAAAATATCGATTTTTATACCTTTTAATTACTTGTAATTTTATATCGATACCTCGATATATCGAAACATTAAATATCGCTCAAAAATATCGATACATTTAAAAAATAATATCGATACATCGATGTATCGATATTTTTTCGACAAGCCTACCGTCCGACAGTCGAGTAGAGTTTCCGGGATAGAACGCAAGCGCGCGTGCGGCGCGGGGACAGAGTTCCGTAATTTGTTAAATAAGTACATATGTATAATTTATATAATTCATGCGCTATAAATTGGCAGCCTAAACGTGGAGCTGAATTGTGAACTGTGTGTGTACTTCAAATTCTAGAAGTTCGGCGTCATATATTGTCGTGTGCAATTCGCGCGTTTGTCTTTACCAAACATTACCATATTTGGTGTTGTGCGATGAAAGTGCATCGTATGCCCCGCCCACTTCGTGCGGTACAGGCGTTATGCCTCATTTACATTCAGCTGTAGTGAGCAGGGAAGTGGGCAGGGAAGTGGGCAGGACGAGTATGTAAACGTATACTTCTCATGCCACTGCTTAATGCCACTCGCGCTGCCCAGCGCTCCCCAAAAGAGCGGTTTTTGTGCGGACTTCAAAGGACCGGCAGCGCGAGCGGTAGGGCGTGTTTACATTCTGCTCAAGCGCTCAGTTGACGCAACTTTTACGTTGACAGTAGAAATAAAATGCAGCTAAAAATTAATGTAAATATAACAACTAAATAATCAATTGAACCATTATTTTAAGCAGTAGTTTATTTGTTTCATGTGTATTTGTATAAAAAGTTCTACTAAGATTGTTTACCTTTAGTTAACTACCTAAACCGATAGAGTGTAGTTTATGTAGGATTGCACTAGGTGATTATTAAAACATATATTTTCTAATAAGTATTTATTATGTTATGTAACTAAAGACATAGACAGCGCGGACGCTGCAAAAATTTCAACGTCTGCCATTGCCGGAACTTGAAAGCGAAGTGAGAGGAAGGGCAGTATGTAAATACACATTTCCCTCGATCCTGCCACAGCAGTATTTAGGGAATTATTGCCGGCAGCGCGAGGAGCAGCGATAGGGGCTGAATGTAAATGAGGCATTACAGTGCTCGTGTCCCGAATAGTCCGTGGACTAACTCCGGCGCTTACAAGAAAGTGCATCGGATGCCCCGCCCACTTCGTGAAGTACAGGCGTTACAGTGCTCGTGTCCCGAATTTCCCAAACAGTCCGTGGGTGGACTGACCTCTCTGACTCCGGCGCTTAGTGTTTGTTTACACTTTGACACCTACTCTCCTCTCTCTCAGTGTTAAGAGAATTTTACCTATAATAGGTCGTATAGTTTCGTGTCGATATTGTACTGTGATAATCATCATAAGATCGCACGTTGTGACTAGGTATCGTTTCAGGTTACTAAACCTAGACCTAGGGTACTAAACTATTACGAACGAACCTATAGGGTAGGTACTTTGCGTTGTTTGAAACTTTTGAAAGTGAACTGTGACTGTGATAAACGTCGTACTATTGTGAGTAGTAAAGACTAGGTTTGATTCAGTTAGGCATTAGTGCTTACATAAAAAACTGAAGTACCTAGACGAACTTTTCGGTTTATTTCACGAACTTTTAAGTGAATCGTTAGTTCTATTTCCGTAACTTGTGAACTAATAAGTGACGATGGTGCTTACTCGATCGCGTGCCGCGAGCCCGGTTTCTGCCAATGCTGGCGCCTCGGCCGTACCGTCTGGGGACGTGGTACCGCCGGCGCCCAGACTGGAGTCTGCACCGCATGGTCATAGTGCGGATGCTGCGCAGGCGGTCAAGGTTGACCCGCCGCCAACTGCTGTCGCTTCGGTCGTGTTGACGACTGACCAACTTCAGATGCTGATCAACCAGCTAAGTAATCGGAGCGATCCTGTGAGTACACCTTTATCAATTTTACCTGGCCATTTTGCCAAGTGTACCGCGCGTTTTGATGGAGAAAAGTCCAGCGATGTCCAGGCTTTTCTCGACGCGGTCGAGACCTATAAAGAATGTGTTGGCGTTGATGATAGCATCGCGCTTCGTGGGCTTTCTATGTTGCTAACTGGACACGCCGCTACGTGGTGGCAAGGTGTCAAAGAGGCTACGCCGTCCTGGCAAGCGGCAGTTGAGTCACTGAAGAAAACGTTTGGGCCACGACTTTCTCCGCCTAAAATATATAGAAAAATATTCGAACGAGAACAGAAGGATAATGAATCAACGGATTTATTTGTTTGCCGCATTAGGGCGTTAATCGCTCAACTTCCTCCAACCACTCTTCCGGAGACGGTGCAATTAGATATGATATATGGGTTACTGCATCGCCGGATCCGCGAGAAGGTTTCGCGCGCCAGTTTTGATTGTTTTGCGGATTTGCTTACTCAAGCGCGACGCGTTGAGGATATTTTCGATGAAGGTCGTCCTAGAACTACTGCCGATTGTAAACCTTTGACGTCTTCTTCCACGGCAACTTCACCATCGCCGGCTGTGACTACCGCAAAGCCTACAAATAAGTTCCGGCCCTTTTGCAATTATTGCAAACAGTACGGCCATCTGAAAGAGGCCTGTCAGCGACTCACCAAGCAGAAGAAGTCTGTTAAAGATAACCTACCTGGTGATGAGCCGCAAACATCGACGGTTACGTGTTTCGGTTGCGGAGCACCTGGTTTCATCCGCTCAAATTGTCCTTCGTGTAAGGAAAATAAATCTGACGTGAAGGTGGTAACCGCTTTTCAATCAGTGTCCGCGAGTTGTGATAATATTGATGCGCGTGTGCGCCCAGTGCTTAGTGTTGAAATCTATGGTGAAGTAGGTAACATACTTTTAGACACCGGAGCTAAGCATTGTATCGGGAGTGTTAGCTTAAGAAATCACTTAGTTAAGAATGGACATCATTTCCAAAATGTATTTACTGAATTAAAATATGCCGATGGGCGAGTCTGTGCGCAAAATGTTGAAAAAGCACAAGTTAAGGTAACAGTACGAGGGGTAGCACTAGATGTCAGTTTTATTATGTTGCCTAATGCTACCGATAGTTTGTTAGGGATGAATTTCATTCAAGACGTTGGCATGGTGTTAGATTTTGTTCACGGTGTATGGTCTGTGAGGCATGATTCGGAGCCTCAGCCTATTTCTTTTGAATTCAGGGCATCACAGCCACTTACCTGCTCGTCTGTGGGTCTTCGCGAGGACGAGGGATCCCATCTTAATCCGGATGAGCGGAAGCGACTGTCCGACCTCTTGAATGGCCATGAGGACATTTTTGCTTCAGGGGGAGGACCTACTCACTTCGCTGTACACCGCATAGATACAGGAGATGCTGCGCCTGTTGCTGGCCCACCATATCGGGTTTCTCCCGCAAAGAAGGAAATCATCCGGAAGGAGATAGAGAAGATGCTGGAGGATGACATCATTGAAGATGCTGAGTCGGAGTGGGCATCACCGGTGGTATTGATACCAAAGAAGAATGGTGAGATCCGGTTCTGTGTCGACTACCGGAAGCTTAACAGCATCACTCGTACTGATAAGTACCCACTTCCAGTGATCGACGAGCTGTTACAAAGTACGAAAGCTGGTTGCGTGATGTCTACAATCGATTTAAAAGCTGGTTATTGGCAGACGATTGTAGCTCCGGAAGACCGACATAAAACTGCTTTTACGACTCCGTTTGGAACGTTTCAATTTCGCCGCATGCCGTTTGGCTTGAAGAACGCCCCGGCGACGTTCCAACGCTTGATGGATCGGATGAGATCTGGCCTCAAAGATGTCTGCGTCCTCACAACCCATATCGCATGAAGCGATATGGGTTGCCTCGTCGAGTGATCTCTGATAATGGAAGTCAGTTTATCTCAGCAATCATGCAGAAAGCAATGTACGTGCTTGGAGTTCAGCAGTCTTTGATTCCGGTATACCATCCCGAAGCTAACCCTGCAGAGCGCAAGAACCGCGAGC
Organism: Thyatira batis; assembly: GCA_905147785.2. Taxonomy (NCBI): domain Eukaryota; kingdom Metazoa; phylum Arthropoda; class Insecta; order Lepidoptera; family Drepanidae; genus Thyatira; species Thyatira batis. Next base: position 7,265,023 of record LR990501.2, on the reverse strand, counting down.
TGAAACAGCTCCTCGCCATCTTGCTTGGACCGGAGCATCGCAACTGGCCAAAAGTTCTTCCGATGGTACGGTTTGCACTCAATAGCGCCTACAATCAAGGGACGGGTAAATCTGCTGCTTACTTGACCTTCGCCCGGGAGCTGCGGTCTCCTATGGCGGGTCATACCGATATTCGAGCGATAGTATCTCAACAGAACTTTGTACCGCAAATCACCCCCTATTTAGAACACTTTGCGCGTATCCTGCATGATGTCAAGCAGCGAGTTGAAGAGCAACAGGATGTAAGGAAGTCGACCGGTGACCAGCACCGGCGAGAGTATACTTCTTATAAGAAGGGAGACCTGGTTCTTGTGGAGACCCATCTGGTGAGTAACGCGTCTCGAGGTTTTACTAGCAAATTTGCACCACGGCGTGAAGGACCTTATCAGGTCTCACAGATCGTGAGCCCGACGTCTTATATAATTGTTGATTGTAACGGAACTGTAAAAGGGAAGTATCATGCCAGCGCTTTGACTCCCTACGGGGGATCGTTAAATGCAATTATGCATCCGCGACGCCGAGGCCGACCAGCCAAGTCACAGCCGGGCCGTTCTTGTGACTTGGAGGGGGAGAATATAGCAAGCCGCGTTAAACGCACATCAGCCTGTACCCCTGGTGCTGTTACCCCGCCCCCGCAACCCTGCCGCCGCTCCGCTCGTCTCCTTGCCCGCGCGCCCCGTCCGACAGTCGAGTAGAGTTTCCGGGATAGAACGCAAGCGCGCGTGCGGCGCGGGGACAGAGTTCCGTAATTTGTTAAATAAGTACATATGTATAATTTATATAATTCATGCGCTATATTATTTTGATTAACCTCGACGTTTCGAGCGATGCAATTTATATGCCAATTATATTTTAATAATGATCTATGCGTACATGCGTATTGGTGGACTTCGCATGCCTTTAATTGTGACATCTCGGGCATGCAGGTTTCCTCACGATGTTTTCCTTCACCGACCGAAAAACAATATCCTCGCTGAATAGTTATATCTACGTTAAAATTATAATGTTTTGTTATGTTCCGTTCCAGTACGAGGGCGTGAAGTTCATGTGGGACGCGTGCTTCGAGAGCCTGGCGGCGATCGAGGCGGGCGGCGGGGGCGGCGGCGGCGGCGGCGGCTGCATCCTCGCGCACTGCATGGGGCTCGGCAAGACGCTGCAGGTGCTCGCGCTGCTGCACACTGTTAGTACCAACCATACTTGTATTTAGAAGTATATCAGCTATCTCGTTACCAATACAGGCTCTGCGCATGCCACTTCCCCCAGCGAGCTGAGCCGAGCCACGGTCCCGCAGGGGACACCCTCAGCGCTGTCGCTTAAATTCTCCTTCGGTTGAGAGCCCTCTGCGCTCACCGAAACAGTCCGCGTAACGGTGTAAAAGCCATCTGAGGCTTACACCAGCTAGTCCATTTAAAAAAAATACAGTTTGAAATCAGATTGGAAAATGATCCAGGATATTTTTATAGGTTTTTTTTATAAAGGAATCAAAGTAATATGTTACTTTACTAATAATCAAATTTATAATTTACAAAAATATTTATTTCATCAAAAACTGTAAAATAATTGAATTAATATATATATATTTTTAGTAATCATAGGCCAATGCTTAAATATTAAAATGAAGTATTCAAAACTAAATATGTTTGGTTTAGTTAAATGACTTTGTTTATATATTTTCAGGTATTGACCCATCCGCGAGCGGGCATGCATCGCGTGCTAGTGTGCTGCCCTCTGTCGACGGTACTCAACTGGGTCGACGAAATACACCAATGGATAGGGCCTGTCACCGATCAAATTAAGGTACTTATTTAGCTATTGGTACTGGCTCACTCTTGTATATATTCGATTTGGACACCATGCTTTGGCTTAACAAAATTAGGGAGCTCTATGTCACATGATATGTGATTTTTGAACACAATAAATTATTTAATTTTTATATTTTTTAAACATCTTGGATGTCATTGCAATAAATACTCAAAGCGCTTTATATTTTTAAAGCAGCGAAAATTGAAAAGGAAGCTACAGGTAATTGAAAACAGTAATCCGTAGTTAGTTTCATTTTTGCTGCATGCACTTTTCAACAACCAACAGGGTAATTAAAAAAAACTTGGCATTACAGGTTTTCGAGTTATCAAAACTGAAGAAGACATACGAACGGGCGTACCAACTCGAGGACTGGTACAACGGCGGTGGCATATTCATTATCGGATACGAACTCTTCCGAAGTTTAACGACTCTCGACCCTGTGCTCGATGGCATAAAGCCAGCAGTCGTGAACAAAATCCGTAAAGCATTGTTAGACCCTGGTCCAGATATAATTGTGTGTGACGAAGGACACTTGTTGAAGAACGACTGTTCAGTATTAGCCGTCGCTATGAGCCGGGTTGTGACAAAGAGGAGAATCGTCTTGACCGGTACTCCGATGCAGAATAATCTAAGAGAGTATTACTGCATGGTGAACTTTGTTAAGCCTAACTTGCTTGGAACATACTCAGAGTATTCTAATAGGTGAGTAAATACTTGGAAGCTTATATGTATGTAATAAAATTAAAGATCTTATATTAAATTTAAGTTAAATATAAATTTTCAAAATATATACGTAATTATAGTCGCCATAATTGAAAATTCAAAAACTTTACACTTATTTTAAAATAAACCTTATAACTTACTCCACAGATTTGAAAATCCAATAATGAACGGCCAGCACAGAGATTCGAGAGATCAAGACATCAAACTAATGAAGGCTCGGACCCACATTCTCCATAAAGTTTTAGAAGGATGCTTGCAACGTCAGGAGGCGTCGGTCCTCTACCCATACTTGCCAAAGAAACATGAATACACAGTATTTATACCACTCACAAAGTGTCAGTGGGATTTGTACAAGCATTATATGAATGTCTACGCGAATCAAAGCAAGCAGAGTGTGTTGAAAGACTTCCATATACTGCAGAAGATATGGTCTCATCCTCAAGTGTTGCATTTCTTTCAAACTAAGAAGCGCGATTATGCGAAGAATAAACTTAAAGGTTTGTTCCTTTAATTTTTATGTTATTTTTGGTTTTATCGGCTGTATTCAAGTGATATTTCCTAGGTTCCTTTCCATGGCACATTATTTGTCGGAAGTTGGTGGCACTTTTATGTACAATATACAATACAATATACGTATATTGGTGACAATTCTGTTACATTACACATCGCCAAATTTTTGATCAATCTTTTACATTCTATTTTAAGCCATTTGAATTCTTAAACTGTCTATCTCTTGGACGCACCTAAAATATCATTTATTTTTCAAACCGACTAAACAAAAATACTAACTTTTACGTTTGCTAAAAAAGGATCATACAAAAAGTATTTTGTTTATAAAACTAGTTGAGAAATTAGAAGACGACCTCGCCCAAGAAGACGTCGAAGACATAAAGCCAAGCGACACGGAGGTGTGGTGGCTCGAGTACCTGGAGGGAGGGAATATGCTCGAGATGCTGAACAGCTCCAACAAGTTTGTGGCCGTTTTTCGGATACTCGACGAGTGCATCAAGCTGGGCGATAAAGTGTGAGTGTACTGTTCTTAGATTAAATATTAAGTGTATGTATGTATATAGTAAATATTATATGTTTTGGAGTCAAATGGTATCTTATACATAAAATTCTCGTGTCACAATGTTAGTTACCATACTCCTCCGAAATGGCTTGACCGATTTTTATGCAATTTTATATGCATATTCAGTAGGTCTGAGAATCGGCTACTGTCTATTTTTAAACGACTTCAAAAAGAAGGAGGTTATTGATACCCCTTGATCACGGGAACTACGCGGGTGAAACCGCGGGGAGGCAGCTAGTTTAATTCTAAATTTAATCTTTAAAATCACTCAATTTCACTTTGTGAAAGGCATTTTGTCGTCTTATTATTAATTGAAAAATTAGCTTTGTCTAAGGATCGTATAATGTTTGTTTACTAAATAACTTGTGGTAATATAACAAAGGTTTCTATAGATTAAAGGTATCAGTTAATCCGAAACAAACATTGATTGGTTTATGCGTGATATTAACACTAATAATAATATAAGTGAAATTATATTCTAGGTTAATATTCTCAACGTCGCTCTTCTGCTTGGACGCGCTGGAGTATTTCCTGAAGAAGATAAACAAGTGGAGTCTCGGTCAAGAGTACTATAGACTCGACGGTTCCGTTCCCGCCGAAGTACGACAGAAGTGGTGTAGGGAGTTCAACGCTGAGCACAATGAGAAGACCAAGTGAGTAGTAGTATTATAAAAATATCCTTCTGAAAAATCTCCTCTCTTTTCGAAAGTTTGTGAGTTAGTGATGTTTGTTACTCATTCACCCAACAACGGCTGAAGAGATCTAGATGATATTTAGCACAGAGTTAGAATATGTTCTGGAATAGCACATGGGCTACTTTTATCACGGGATAATTGAAGGTCCATCGGGAACGAGAGTGAAACCGCGGGCAGCCACTAGTCTATATACAACTAGTCTATAACTATAACTAGTCTATATAAAACTGCCGTCCGCGGTCTCGCGGTTTCATTTGACTCCTTGTCCCGATTAAATGTGTCTCGATTATAAACTTTAACTTCTTATTTTATAATATAAGTGTAGATGTCAATGTATAAATGCTCGTCCAAAACAATATTTAGATTTTTCTTACTTAAGTGTATTTTTCTTACTTTAGTCTTACTAACGGTGTATGAAGAATATTTTATGTTTCCTTTTCAGGCTGTTCCTAATATCGACCCGCGCTGGTTGCCTCGGGTTGAACATGACGGCCGCCAACCGCGTCATCATCCTCGACACCTCGTGGAACCCCGCGCACGATATACAGAGTATATTCCGAGTCTACCGCTTCGGTCAGAAGAAAGACTGCTTCATATACCGATTGGTCGCATTGGTAAGTGTACCTTGTGGGCATGGATATAAGATTCAATGTTATATTTTGTTATTTCGTGTGATAAGTTGTTTAGAATCTTATGAATATGGTTATTAGGTTCAATATGATATGGAGGTGCTTTGTTTACCTATTATTAGTTTGATTGATTTTACACCTTATAAACCAACAGCATAAGATTATTATTTAATGAAGGTGTTGTTATTACGTATGGTTGGTTGGATAATTAGTTTTAAATCTTAAAAAGATGTTTCTAAGTTTCAATAGTAAATGGTGGTTTTAACACGAGAGTCAGCTTCTCAGACTAAGAAATTAATTCACATATGGGTTTTTTATTCTAATGTGTTGTCATCATATAGATTACATGTCCTATTTTGAACCTCATGTAAATAAGAATATGGTTCAAAATTAAATTATTTTACCAGGGCACAATGGAACAGAAGATATACGAGCGCTCAGTCACTAAACAAGCGGTCGCCTGCCGCGTTGTCGACGAACAGCAAATCGATCGCCATTACAACATGGCGGAACTCACCGAACTATACAGGTAATTAATAGAGCAAGTCACTAGATAGTATTTATTTAATTATAACAACCTATAACAAACTTTATCATATTTTACATAACGAATAAGAAATGCATTAATTTATAAGGGGTATAAATATGTACAAAACTTATATGTAAAATATATATACATACTAAATTAAAATGATGACGAATAATTAATTGATGTTAAATAAGAAATAGGGCATTCAAATGGCATGCACGATTTTTATAAAATCTTATATGCATATTCAATAAGGTCTGAGAATGATACTCCTAAGTGATCACGGGAACAGGAACTACGCGGGTGAAACTGCGGGGCGGGAGCTAGTATATATGTAATATATATGTCGTTTATTAATAGCGATTGGTGGAGATGATGTGCGGCATGACGAGTAACGTTACCACACTGTCTCTGCCTCTATTCCTCGCTGCTTCTCATGCTCGTCGAGTGTGTGGGCAGCTCATTATGTTGTGTATGTATTGTGCAGGTACGATGAATGTGGTGGGGGAGTGGCGAGTGGCGTGGCGGCGGGGGTGCGTGACGTGGCGCTGCTGCTCGTGGCGCGCGACGCGGCGCTGCACGCGGTGCACGAGCACGACTCCCTCCTGCGCGGCTCCACCGAGCAGGGCCTGCCCGAGGACGAGCGCGCCGCCGCATGGCATCAGTTCCAGCAGGAGCATCGCACTAAGCGTACGTATTACGTGCACCTACACCTAACAATAGCGTCTCCTCATGGAGTTCTGCCTACAGCTACACGCTCGGGAACACATAACGAATCCATATTAACATAAAATATACATAAACCGTTATTCAATACAAAAGTAAATATTTTTCACAAAATATTCAATATCATATTATATCATACTAGTGGCTCCCCGCGGCCTCGGCCGCGTTCCCGGAGATCTTAAATTTTCCCGGGATAAAAGTAGCCTATGTCCTTTCTCAGGCTCTGTCTATCTGTGGACCAAATTTCATTTAAATCGGTTCAGTAGTTTTAGCGTGGAAGCGTAACAGACAGACAGAGCTACTTTCGCATTTATAATATTAGTATGGATTATATATTATCATACTTACATATTACTAACAACTAGCTTCTGCCCGCGACTCCGTCCGCGTGGAATAGTAACTTTGTGCTAACACTAACTTTCAACACGCGACTTCATTTACGTAGAAGGATGGACTCGCAGAGCCAACTGATGACTGCCCGTGCACGCCGGCCCAGGTCTTAAAGGCGCGCACAGTACTTAATCATTATTTTGCGGCGATGTAATTTTAAATTTGCGATATCTCCTAAGATATTCATTGAAACCGAATGATGTAAATGGCAATTTTGGTTTAAATTAATTACTTGTTATGAATAACGTATTTATTTGGATAACGATTAATATCATCAATCATCAATATAAAAACACCTGCACAAATAATGCTTTATTTTAGAACACATTTGGTTAGTATAAAAATGGTTATAGTGAGCCAACCTTAACAGATAGACATATGCTGTCGCGGACTTTTTTTTAGAACTTTTAAAGGGGAACAATTTGGTAATACATCATTTTATCGAAACTTTAACCGTTTACGCAGCGTACGCAGCGGAAGCTCTCAAAAGGAAATAGAAACTCCCGATTTTGAAACATTCTTCATTGGTGCTCTTGTTAGTCGTAGCGTGATGATATATAGCCTATAGCCTTCCTCGATAAATGGACTATCTAATGGCGAAAGTATTTTTCAAATCGGACCAGTACTTTCTGAGATTAGCGCGTTCAAGCAAACAAACAAACAAACTCTACTCCTTTATAATATTATTAGTATAGAATTATAATATTAGTATAGATTGAATCAACATACAAGATAACCGATAGACGATTTGCGTGTACACTATATTTATACATATTACGCGCGAATCGAGCCAATATATACATATACCTATATCCTTCTAAATTTATTTTGATTTAAATTATATCATATTGTTACAGAAATGCAAAATGACATAGACGCAAACAAAGAGATGCATGCAAAACTAATGCACGAGAATGCATTGAAACAAGGTAGCTCACAGGACGCCGTCGATGTAAAAATAGAAGGCCAAGTCGCCGGTGAGCCCGTTCCATCCGTTTCCGATGCAAAAGGCAAGAAAGGCCGGAAAAGTACTGTCGTTAAATGCTTTATTCCCATTAATACTGAGACCGAACAACCGGGACCGAGTACCGTTCCAGATACAGAGAGTGAAATCGACATGGTGAAGCAAATCACACGTATACTAATCAAGCATAACTTTCAAAATAGGAATGGTCCTTCCGAATTATCAGCCTTGGTGGACAATGTACGAAGGATGGTCCAGGAAGGGACGACTTCTGCGCTCGATATGGGTGACGAGCTGACAGCTAGCATAGCTAAAGTTGTACTACAGGGTGAAGGCAAGCCGATGCCCGCTCTAACCGACGTTATGAGCGAACCGTCTGTCAGTGCTGGCCCCAGTGCCAATACAGATACTGGCGCAAAAAAGAGGGGAAGGCCACGGATATTAACTGACGAGGAAACCGACACCGCCAGCGATGTACCCCCTGAAGACCATTCGTTCGAAATTGATGGGAGAAAGAAAAGAAAAGCAGCTTTAAAAGCAGTTAAACACTTGGACTCGTTGGCGAAAGACTCCATTATTGAATTAGACGATGACGACTGGAATGCTGGAAGTGACACGGACTCTGCTTCACAACCCGAGGAATATTATAATAGCGTCGAAACTCCCCTGCCAAAAAACGACAAACCGCTGCCGCCGGCAAAAAAGTGCAAAACGCCGTCAAAAAACTACGAAGCCCCCCTGGCAAAAAACTGCGCAGGTCCGATAGACTTATTAGAAAATGACAGTATATTGCTGAGTGACGATGACGATCTTGCGTTCATAGTGCCTGATGAGACCACTGTAGTTGAGATACCAATTAACAAAGAAAAATCAACTACCGTTGAAAAGTCTCAGCGTCCAGGGCCGGCGTCCAAGAAATTTGCCAGCAAATCTAAAGGCGCAGAAGTACCAGAGAGTGAGAAAGTAGTCCCATTACACCGTTCTCTTCTTTCCAATAAAAACTTTATTAAAATAGTGGCACATACATACTTAGCTGGTAACCCTATGTTAGACGAAGATGCGGCAACTCTCGCTGCTCAGTACAGCACGTTCAAAGCCCTGAAAGAGGTCGAGGCAACGGGAAATGAAATTAATAGTGGACCTATTTATGATATTGCTGTTAGGGTAAGTCGTTTTATCGTATCATTTTAATTTTTCGTAATTTTAATCTACTATTATTAACCTACTTATTACAACTTATTTTTTTAGGTACTTGGCATAGAAATATTGCAAAAGCTGCACAAAAGCAATTTACAAGCGAAAACTTTGCAAGAAAAATCAAAAACCCAACAACTGCAAGACAAAATGTTGGAATGTGAACAAGCTAAGATGGGGATATCGAATAATGTTCCGGGATTAGACAATAATGCAAAGAAAAAGCCTAAACTTGGCGTTGTAAACTTATCTTCGATGACAGCTAGCGTGGCGCCGCCGGCGATGCCGGCTGTCACAACTAGTGTACCGGACGTAGTACCCGTTGGATTGTAAGTTATTAATAAATAATGTACCTTATACAGAGGTATATATATTTATTTAATTTCTCTACCACAATTTTATATAAAGTATGTCATATGTTTTTTTTATAATATTTTTCGAGGCTTTATTTAAATTCAGATTCATTATTTCCAGTTTCAAAGGGAGCAGCAACATGTCGACAACGGAGACGATACAGCAACCCTCGGGCGGGGAGTGTATCCTGCCGGACGACGACGACGTCCACATAGTGTCCGACGCGAGCCCCCCGCCCTCCGCCTCCACCTCCACCGTCAAGCCTATCAGGATCAAACGCCGGGTCCTGCCGATAGTAATTAACAGGAACCGCAACACCGGCGGGGCGGGAACGGGAGCCGAGGATAAATTCACCATCGTACCGCCCTCCACGGTGGTCCCCAGCACTCGTCTCATCCAAATATCCTCGGGGCGGGTGGTGGTCCCCGCGGCCCCGGTGAAGGCGACCTCCGCCCTCCCGCGGGCCGGGGCCGGGGCCGGGGCGGGCGCGGAGCCACTGGCGTCGACCATCTGCCTGGACAGCGACGACGACGACGCCGAGTCTATAGTCCCGCACGCGAGCCCCGCGCCCCGCCCGCTCCCCGTCGCCATGACGACGGCCGCCGCCCCCCCCGTGCGCCCCGTGTCGCTCACCGCCGCCTCGGCCCAGGGCCCCCTCCTGCTCCTCGAGCCCGACCGGGAGACCCTCGTCCCGCTGCCGGCCCCGGCTTCGAACAACATTGTATACCTCAAGCCGAACCAGAAGTACCTCCTGCCCGCGACGATAACCCCGCATATTCGAGGCTCCGCGACCCCGGGGGTGCCGCCGGAGCCGCGCCGCATCGTACCCGGGAAGACGTTCTCCAAGCCCGGCGACATTCTGCGCATCTCGAAATCTGGCCAGATAGAGGTTTTGTCGAAATCCGTCGAGTCTGTCGTTCCTCTGGTAGGCGGCCAGCGTGTAGTGGGCGAGCCCGCTCCTCCCGTTGAGATTCCATCTCCGAAACCCAAGGAAGATGCGTCCGTGGTAGAACGAGCGGTGCGGTCGGTGGACGACGATGAACCGTCGACGAGTCAAACGAGGAAACGCATCCGAGTGTTGTCGTCCAGTAGCGCCAGCAGCGGCAGCTCGCGGTCCGCCTCGCCCGCCGACCCGCTGTCGATCCTCAAAGACGTCGTCCAAATCCATGCCGCATACCAACCGAATTCCAAACCCAAGAGACCCGTCGAAGTTAAAGCTTCCGAGAAATCTCAACAGAAGCAATCCGTTGCTTCCAAATTGGCCCTACCCAAAACCATCATGAAACAGAATACCATAACGGTAATAAATAGAGATGTGAAAAAAACGAATAGATCGTTAATTACGATGACGCAAGGATCACCGAAACCCACATCTGTGAACGATAAAAACGTTCAAAAAACGAACTCCGTGCTGAAAGACAGAGGTTCACAGCAGCAGAATGTGACGGCCGATATTTTTAAAAGAGGGAACCGATCTCTTCCAGCATCTAACAGTAGTAAATTTGACAAATCTAAACCTGCATCGAGCAGCACTGTAGATCTTACTGATTATCTTATTGGCTCTACAAAACAGAAGAGCTCTGTTTCGAACAAGTTGACTGCTAAATCCCTACTTAAAGCACCTGACAAAAAGAATGCCACGACAGTTGTTGGCACTTCAAAAAGCTTGATTATCGACAGAAAGTCTATCACAAAGACATCGAAGAATATGGCGGCGACTGTGGATCTTACGTATGTATATTTTATTTACATTTTCTACCAAAATATATGAGCTACATCTTTATACTTTACATATATCATGAGGTGAAGTTTTAGATTTGTTGGGATGAATTCCTTTTCTTAAGGATAGCTACACTAATATTCCAGAGTGACATAAGCCAAGTTACTGCGGGAAGTTAGTACAGTTAGTTACTAGTTGTAATATGTAACGCTGGATTTAATTGAAACTTGGCCCACATACCATGTTCATGATTAACACGTTAAGAACTTAGATTTGATTCCTCCAAAATTTGTTAGTTCTTATAAGATTTATTTATTTTTAGTGGACAAAAATCAATACAAATAACGAATGTGAAGACTCTTATGCTGGGGCATGCGCACAAAACCAGCACCGAGAAAAAGAAATCATCTGGCGTCGAAACAACCGCGCCTAAGAAGAAAAAGACTGAGCGTAAGTTTAAAATGTCTACCGAAATATTAAGAAATATTTGACATTGATGTATGATCATATTTTAGTCTATCGCAGTATTTTTAATGTGCTAGGGTAGCTCGTACTAGCGTGCCTTCACAGGCACTTATGAAACGTCGATTCTAATGCTCGGTTCGGAAGGTTGCTTTACAGAACCTTTGATTGATATTTTAGGTTAGGTTTGCAGCAGATGGCTGCTGAGTCACATGGATATTGGTCCCTGCTATTCTGATTTGCAACTACTAAACTTAGCTTAAACTACAGAACATTTCCAAATCTTAAAAAGACAGATTTTCACCCATCTTGCTTTGTTATCTTTTTCTATCGTATCTAGCCAATAATGATAACTATATATTTTTTAATGTTATGACAATTTTGCTTCACTATGCTTTGGGAACTGATTCCCAATATACATCAAACGTTAGTTTGAACCAGGGCTTGCATGGATACTATTTGTTAAACCATTTTTGTTCCACTACAGATTATTATTATATATAATCATTGGGTGATTAGGTGATGTTCATGTGTTGTTCATATTGTTGTTTCAGAAATGACACTCAAGGATTTCAACATAGATGATATTGATGACATCATCGAATTGGAATAAAAGTGATTGGAATAAATGATGTATGAGAAACATCTCCTGTTTCTACGACCGACGAGTACTACCCCCTAAATGGCTTCATTTGATTGTGAGTATTTTGATCGAATTATGATCTTTAAATATTTTATGTTTTCGTTGAAAATAATTATATTACGAAATTTGAATACGTCGAATATAAGAAATGTCGATTTATATTATTATTATATTTTTCATTGTGATTAATACATTTATTTCTTGTATGTAAGATATATTTGTGTCCGACTATAGTTGTTTAAGGTATGGAGATTTAAGTGATTATGGCGTAAACAATTTAGTATTCAATAGTTTTATTTTAGTAGACATTGTAATGTACGCACGATTCAAAATATCTCTTAAAGGTAGATATCTGTGAAATACAGATACGTTTTTATTAAGAAAAATCTCATAATTTAACGTAAGTTTCTAATTTCAGTTCATAATATTATATTAATGACAAATGTGCTTGTAATAGTGAGGATTGCCCTAACTAAAGGTATCTCGATTTTATAACATTTACACTATATTTTAATAAATATGTTTTTTGCACGTTTTCCTTTAGGTCGCTCTTAACAACATTTTATAAATAATACACTAGGTACATATAATATAAGAATATGCAATATATAATTTGGAAAGCTTAGTCATAGAATATAATAGTGAATGTTATAAAGTCTCCCTAGATCCTTCTTTACATTGTGTCTTCTTGTGCATTTCTACATTTCGTAAAATATGAATGTTGTTTATGTTAAATATTCGTAAGCTTAAGAAATATATAGTTAACTTTATCCTGGTGTTATTATTTCATCACTGTTCGATTGGAACCTTTTTCTTATACCAAAAACAGATAACAAATACCTTTTTTATGAGTAATATAGACATAAAAAAATAAAACAACATTAGATTATACTGCATCTGTATATTCTCTTACACTTACAACAAAAATATATTAAACATTTTTAATTTATGTATCTTATTCTAGGACATTAAAGCTTCTACAATATATAGAAATTTCAAAAATAATTTCACAATAGTTAACCAATAACAATGCCTGACCAGTCATATTATCACTTTCAAAAAACTTAACACAACTAATTAATGGCTATACATTTTGTGGATTCAAGATCTTCGTGTTTGTTACAAAATATACTTAAATGCTATAATAATAAAGCATGTTATTCTATTTTTGTTTATATTAACTTCTTGTTCGATAAAAATAAATAATTCGTATAGGTACATGTAATGAGAAACTTGTTGCATTGGAAATATTTATTGTACTAAAATATATTATTTATATGTATGTATATGTCAGATTACCACAACTGAGATGATCCGAGGTCCGTGGGAGTACGTGAAATTACTGTCATTTGAAATCACAGGATTCTGATATCGTGTGCTTTGAAATATAATCTATTTTGTAGGTATAAGGTAACCTATTTATTTCAATACATAATTTACATCGACAACTAGTTATTCCATACGGAATAAAAAACGTCATTAACTATACTTCGGTCAACAATAATTGAATGCATTGATTTAATAGCTTAGTGGATTACAAAATATTTTTTAGTAAAACACAAAACATTCCCAGATAATGCAAACGCTTGAAATAAAGTGCATATGTTTATAATTTATTTTTCTAAAATCTAGTTTTAAGTTCTAGCGCATAATCTCCACAAAATGGGAATAAGAATTAAAATATGTTTTGTAAGAAGAGTAAGAAAACACTTAATTTATATAAATTTAAAAGTTTACGATAATACAATTGCATAACAATAGTTGATTTATATATTTTGCACCTTATTTTTTAGAGTGCACCTTTTGAATTTTTACTGTACTATTTTCTGTATTGTTATTTTAGTTGGTAATTCCTTCCTTTTACATTAAATATAAATACAATTAAATATTACGGGCTAACACACATCCAGCATTATAAATAGTAATACTTCAGTTAGGTTATTTTCTCAAAATAGCACAGATTCATTTAAAATAACTGTAAATTACAACTTCATAGATGCCATTTTTGTATCAGCAGTTACTGGATTAGACAGTCATATATTGCCGGTTAATGTTAGAACATGGACAGAACATGGTGACAAATTTTATGGTAAAAAAAATTGCGATAAAAGTCAAACTAACAGGTCAATAGACATCGCTGATGATTCAAATACAAACTCAGCCATACATATTTATAACATACTAGCTGACCCGCGCGACTTCAACTGCATTACATCCCCATTTTCGCATCATTATTCCTTTGTTGCTGCGCCTATTGGTCGTACCGTGATGTTATATCTATACTATAGCCTTCATCGACAAATTAGCTACACAAAACACCTCACAAAATTTTCAATTAGGAATTATTTCCTTATTATCGCGTTCAAACTAAGTCATCAGCTTAAAAATATCAGTATAGATCTTTAGAAAATGCTTTATAACATGTGAGTAGTAGGTATACAGTTAGGTTAGTCTCACCGCTTGTGCGTGAGGCGTCCCTTGTCGAAGGAGCAGATGGCGGCGAGCAGCGCGGCGCGGTCGGAGCCCGCTTCGGTGGAGCACGAGCCGTTGGCGCTCGTGTCCGCACCTGGTGACAATATATACATTTATTTAGATATTTAGTATCTGCACAAAAGAAAAACCCTTAATAACAATTAATTAGTGGCTCAATATTTATAGGTGGGTTGGCTCGTATTGACGGAGCGGTTGACTTTGTGGTTAGTGACCCTGACTCTCAACCCGCTGGTCGTGGGTCCGAATCCCACCCAGGACAAACATTTGTATGCATGAATGTCTGTTTGTTCTGTGTCTGGATGTAAATATCTATATAAGTATGTATTTAAAAGTAGTATACATATATCAGCTATCTGGTTACCATAACACAAGCTCACTTTGGAATCCGATTGGCCGTGTGTGAAAAATGTCCCAGGATATTTATTACTATTTATTAATTAATTAGCCCCAACATTTATAGCTGGGTTGTAACTAACGTGTATAAATTTACAAAAACAAGACTAAAAATAAATATGAAGACAATGGCAACAGCATTTGCATACAGATAATATTACCCAAATGAGTATAAAACCTTGGGTTTTTTCCCTGGATTATTTTTAAAAAACGGTCGATCTGATGCTAAGCAGGACTTGTACTGTGGTAATCAGATAACTGATACACTACTATTTTAAATAAATACACAACAAGCAGACACGTGCGTGTATTATACTTACAAAGCACGGGCGGAGTTGGCGAGGACGCAGTACTAGCGCTCTGCGACCGAACTGTCTCCGCTAACGATGAAGAGGACTTCCAAACACTATCGCGCTTTTTCTGAAAACATAATTAATATATAATCAACTAGCCGACCCACGCAACTTTGTAAGAGCGAGGCCCCATTAGTGCGTTGCGCTGCGTTGCGTCGACGCAGCATCGTCACTGCGTCGTTTTCCATATATTTTTTATGACATGCCCCATTAGATCGTTGCGTCGTCGCGTACGACGTTTCAACGGATCGACGGACAAGAGACGAAGCGGGAGGGAGGGTGATGCGCTGCGTTGACGGAGCTCCGCTGCGTCGACGGCCTGTGATCCACTGCTGGGTGGACTGAGACACAGCCGCGACGGCGAGCATACCGTCTTGCGTTGCGTTGCCGCAGCGTCAACGCAACGCAGGTGTGGCATACAATGCGTTGTTCCGTTGCGACGACGCGACGCAACGCAGCGCAACGCACTAATGGGGCCTCGCTCTAAGCGTCATGTTCCCCGTTTTAGCAATATTTTTCATGTATGTTTAACTCTTATTGTTCGTAGCGTGATGCTATTACCTTCCTTGATAAATGGCTTATCTAACACTTAAATATTTTTTCATTTCAAACTAGTAGTTCGTGAGATTAGCGCGGTCAAACAATCAAACTTTCAAACTTTTTAATATTCCTATTGATACGTCCATACAGCTCTTCTAACAATGATTTTTTTCAAGAGTTGGTTGAATAGTTTTCATGACGATAACTTCTAATGGAATATGGTGGAATGCATACAAAGGCTGACAACGTTAAATATTACTTAAGTTATATTTTTATTTACTTATACCTAATATATAAATCTCGAATGAAACTATAAATAACATACCGCTCGTCGCTTTTGTTTCTTCATTTCTTCCTCTGACCCGAGTATTTCCTGTATACGGACTTCACGCCTCGCACTTCGCACCTGAAATTATTATTTAGGTATTTAAATTTTTCATTCAATAATTTAATTTTGTACCTACTATTCAAAGTTATAATTTCAATGGCAAGATACTTGCTCTGCCGTAGATGCCATTAGCCACTCATTAAACCAGCACAAGATTGGCCATAATATCATTACAAAACATCATATACATAAATACATATTTATTTACAACAGCACAAGATTCAGTCTTCTCGTGACCACGATCAATGCAACTTGATAGAAACGTCGAGGTAAGTAAACATAGTCCACGCGCGAGTCGTCCCGTTGTATGTATCAATCATGAACACAGGTCCAAATAGTAAAAAATTATAAATAATTAAAGTACTTACCATTTTCTGATCCCTCTTTAACCTCGCCTCGACACAGGCGATCGCTTGTCGTATCTCGTCTTTCAGCGTGAGCGGAAACTTGAGATGCCCCCTGATGTCCTCTCGAGATAACGACAAGCCGTTGAGAGGGACGCGGGAGAAGAACGGATGCTGTATGAGATCATCGAGTGTGGGCCCACCGTGCTTACAAGCCGTACTTGAGAGGCACAGGTGGAGAACTGATTCTGGAAAAGGAAAATTCATAATACATGTTAATCTATAGTTTTGATTTTTTTGTTTGTATTGAATAGGCTCCGAAAGTACTTATTCGAATTAACAATGTCATTGAGTGTTAACCCATTTATCGAGGAAGGCTATTATGCTACTAGACATCATGCTACGACCAAAAGGAGCGGTACATCAAAAATGTAGTAAAAACGGGGAAAATGTGACGCAGACGAAGTCCAAAATTAAAGGACTAAAAAAATATAGTATGTATCATTAAAAAATTACATGCTCAAGTAATTTGATTCTGTGGTAGAAGGTTCAAAATCGGATACATGTGATCAAATAACTTCGACCTAAAATCTAGTCAGTTACAATCACTTTAAGACATTCTCACGCACTGTTATATGATCCGAAATTAATCATAGCTTGTACTGCGGTAACCTGATTACTACATTGCATTATTATATCAATTATAGTAATAATATAATATGTAAACATATACATAATAATGAACAGAAATGTTAAGGTACACATTTTTCTCTACATTTAAATCTTTTATTTATCTAATACTAAGATAAGAAAATAATTATCAAAATTGTAAAATTTATGCGAAGTTCTTACATATAATTTACAAAAAAATTTAATTTTTTTTATGGCATATATATACATATATTGTTAGAATCTGTCGTCAGTATAATGATATTATGGTTAGCCACAGTAACACTGTTGATATATATGATTTGAACAAATATAAATTTAAAAATGCTATATTTAAAATTATTCGCAACAGTCATTAGTCACTATAAATAAATTTTATAATTAATAAGTAAGTTTACTAACACACTAATCAACACTTTTAATTTTACGTTATCGTTTGTAATAATTTATGTTCCCATAGTTTACTAACGTCTTACTAACATGCCCACTGTCTTGTTGTGTATTTTTGTTTTTAGTCATGTTGTGTACACATGTTTAGGAATGCAGTCCTGTTAAATATCTTTGTTTATGTTATATGTTATCGTGATTTGAATGTATTCTGTTTTGTGTTCCAAATAAATAAATAAATAAATAAATACATAGTCTGAACCTATTGTATACAAACAGAATGGAATTTTATTTCGAAATATGTATAATAATAATACACACAAAAAAAATATACGCGTCGAATTGAGAACCTCCTCCGTTTTTCTTCATTGGTTAAAAATAGAGAAAAAAACTCACCCAAATCTTCTACGGGATAAAATTGACAGTAGTGTTGATTTAAAGGTGTTGCAAATGCCATTTCGTACAGGGTCCTGCCGAAACAGTACACGTCCACGGCCTCCGTCGACGTGGTCCGCCGCAGCTCCAACAAATGTTCCCGGTAGAGGCACGGAGCACCCACTAGGATGTTCTCCAAGTCCATAAGAACCACCTTTTGGTTCTCAATAGCTATGTTCCCCGGGTGTAAGTGACCTGTTGATTGTTTAAACTAATTTAATTACCTTCATCATGAAGCAATTAAGCAACCTTCCGAACCGAGCATTAGAGTCGACGTTACATAAGTGCCTGTGAAGGCCTATTTGAATTAATAAATGTATTTCATTTGATTTGATTTGATCATCATCATCAGCTCATATACACCGAGCTGCACAAGCCTCTCCTATCGAGAAGGTTTAGGCCATAGTCCACCACGCGGGCCTAGTGCCGATTGGCGGACGTCACTATCTAACAATTATTATAAATGCAAGAGTTAGAATAGTAGCTACTTTTTATCCCAGGTAAACCTATACGGGACAGCGAGTGAAACTGGGGGGCGGAACTTAGTAATAAATAAATATAACATACCATGCGGCAAGCCCTTCTCGTGTAGAAACTTCAACGCGTGCAGTATCTGATAACCGTAATGCGCTATTTGCCCCGTCGTGAAAGGTTTCCTCACTTTAGGGTTTCCATATTTGGCTAAATGACTCTTCGTATAGTCCGTTCCATACAATATATCCCGTAGACTACCATTCTCGTGTATCCTTCTAACTACGTAGGCACCTTGTTCTAAATTATGTATAGCTAATACTTGGTCTATGTAGGGGTGCTGTGGACAAATGACAAGAATAAATTACATCATATAGAACAATATTGTGTAGTTTTATTTCTGAAACAATTATAAAATTTTCTGCACATATATTATAGCGGGAAGAGATTTGTTTGTTAGGTAATAAATAGGCTCCGAAACTACTGATTTGATATAAAAATCTTTTAGTGTTATAATACCCCATTTAATAGAGCTATATAACATCAAGCTACGACCAAGAGAGGCGGAGTTTAATTAAAAAATATTGCAGAAACGGAGAAGATATAACGAAGCTAGCTAGTAGTATAGAAAACAAAAGTTTATAGTTTAAAAGGAAATTAAAAACATGAAAAATAATACCATAATCAATCCACATTTATGAAGGAACTAGTGGCTCCCCGCGGTTTCACCCGCGTACCCGGGAGGTCTTCCATTTTCCCGGGATAAAAAGTAGCCTATATGTTAATCCAGGTTATAAGCTATCTTTATTCCAAATTTCATTCAAATCCATTCAGTAGTTTTTACGTGAAAGAGTAACAAACATCCATACAAACTTTCGCCTTTATAATATTAGTAGGATCTTTGTACTTTATTCTCTTACAAAAATGCTAACAATTTCTAGGCAAAATCAAGGTTCAGTAAAATGCAGTAATAATTATTTATATTACACTAGTTGACCCGGCAAACTTCGTACTGCCTCAGAATCAATTAATAAAAAATAAAAAAGCTGAATGCTTTAAACCTTCCCTGTACTTACACAAATAATTCAAGACCAAAAATAGCCAAATCAGTCCATACGTTCTCGAGTTTTTATGAGACTAACGAACAGCAATTGATTTTTATATATAAAGAAGATAATACAATACTTACAGAAATGTTTTGTAAACTCTTAAAAGCTGCTTGCAAGTCTTTATCTGCTAAATACCTATCGGGGCCGTATTTCTGCCACGATAGTAGGCAGTTCGTTCGACTCTCAGTGTCAGTTACCTACAATAATAAAAACAATATGTTAATAGCATAAATACTTTATGTGAATTTAAGGTCAAAACTTATATTGTAAATCCTAACTAATATAATGGGAAAGTAGCTCTTGTCTGTTTGTCTCGCTTTCACACTAAAACTACTGAAGCGATTCAAATGAAATTTTGTACACCTAGACCCTGAGAAAGGACATAGGCTACTTTTTATCCCAGGAAAGTGGAAGATCTCTCGGGTACGCGGGTGAAACAGCGGGGAGCCACTAGTTTCATATAATTCTAACTTATGTTGTAAATGGCAAAATAAGTTTGTCTGTTTATATTAGAAATGATTAAATTTAGCATGCATGTATTTTTAAACAATAAAGTTATTTGAAGAGCTGCTAACACTTAATATAATAGGTAAATAATGTAGACCAAATGACAGAAATGTAGGACATCTAAGGCTAAAGAAATTGATATGATAAAAGTGCAATTCAACTCAAAATAAAATTGTTGTTTTATTAAGGGCAATCGCTTTTTGCTTTGTTATTTTGAATAGCGACCGAGACGTAAGTTCGCATGAATATTTTTATCATTTACCTACTGATAAGGTCCGACGGGACTATGCGCTGTGATTCATAACTTCAAATATATTTATATACAGAAATTGATGAATGGTTTTTGAATAAGCTGGCTAACATTCGGGATTTCCTCGTTAGATACGCCCCGTTTCATAATTCTAAGGATTTCCTTATCAATACTATGAAGGGTGTATTATAATGATGTTTGTTTTAATTGTAACTTCTATTTCCATTTACAGACTTCTAGCTGATAACTTCAAGTCCGACATTTCTCAATATCACGATTAATTTTATTCAGTAAAAATAAACTTACTAAAAAATAATGTTTTCTTATTCTCCATCCTATGTCACCTAAAGGGCCTTTCAGTTCATATTTTCCATCGCCTCTTAAAGCTATGGACACCGTCTGCAATGCCTGTTCTGTAAATTATAAATTATTTTATACTACCTACTTATATTATAAATGTGAAAGTTTGTGAGAATGGATTGATGGATGGATGGATGTTTGTTACTCTTTCACTCAAAAACTATTGAACAGCTTTCGAGAATATTTGGAACACAGGCAGTTTATAACCTGTATTTACACATAAGATACTTTTCATCACGGGAGAATGGAACTCGGGTGAAACCACAGGGAGCCACTAGTGGAATTATAAAATCAATAACAGATGTGTCAATACTTCACAATGTGAATACTTATTTAACAAATTGGCTTCATGAATCAAAAATAATATAGCACATACATGAGTAGAGATTATCTATACTAATATTATAAAGAGGAAAGATTTGTTTGTTTGTTTGTTTGTTTGTTTGTTTGTTTGTTTGTTTGTTTGTAATGAATAGGCTCCGAAACTACTGGACCGATTTCGAAAATTCTTTCTCCTTTGGAAAGCTACATTATCCCCGAGTAACATAGGCTATATTTTATCCCTGTATTCCCACGGGAACGGGAACTACGCGGGTAAAACCGCGGGGAGGCAGCTAGTTCTTTATAATGCAGGCACTGACTAGAGCTTAAAAGTGATTCAGATCTAGATTATTTCATTATACTATCATATTTCATTTTGTATCAGGTGTGATCATGTAACTAGCTTGGTCCAGTGAAAATATTGCATTAATTTATATCAAAGAATATTCATATTCAAAACTGTAGTTAAAAATATGTAAATGAGTTAACAATAAAAGATGATCAATGATCATATTTAATCTGTGACCAGTATGTAAATTTTGAAACATGTGTCAGATTTAATTGATAGATAATAGTTGGAACTGGATATACCTGCTATAGCCGATGTGTAGTTATTTGGATCCAAAAAACTCCGCACTTGCAATGACAATTCTAGTATTTGGTGTTTCAGTAATTCATTGATGTAGTTCTGGAATCAGAAATTATACACAAAATTGCATACTCTTATTTTCATAGCTCTAGTAATGTAACTGTGTCAATGGCATAGTCTGTGAATTAACTTATCCTTAAGAGTAATTGTTTTTCTTTTCAGGTTTCTTTTGTAGACAACATCCCTATTTGATTAAATACAGATAAGTTTGCAGCTTTGTCATTTACAAGTAATACCAAAATTATTGATGATAAAATTATGACTATAAAACTTTGAATAAAATAATAAATTTTTAATGTCCTTAATGGCTCAGGGAAAATGAGTCATGAGTGATAAAATTTATTGCATAATTATGAATAATTATTCTACTTATGTATTCTAAAAGATCATAAGTTTATTTCCAGTAAAAATATTATTTTATGATATTTGACAAATTCATTTCTCAGCAGTGGAATGAGTATAGTAGTTAACTAATGCACAAATAAAAAAATTATAATCTAAATCTTAGATTAACCTACTTACATGTTCAATTTACTTCTTGCAGTATAGCAACAAGATTTCTAACATTATATAGTTTTTTATAGATAACTAGCTGCCTCCCTGCGGTTTTACCCGCGTAGTTCCCATTCCCGTGGGAATACAGGGATAAAATATAGCCTATGTTACTCGGGGATAATGTAGCTTTCCAAAGGTGAAAGAATTTTTGAAATCGGTCCAGTAGTTTCGGAGCCTATTCATTCATTACAAACAAACAAACAAATCTTTCCTCTTTATAATATTAGTATAGATACCATAAAATACCTGCAGAGCCAACTGCCTTTCGGCAATAAATGATGGCTGCATATTCCCAATAAGTTTCTTTGGTGGCAAAGGCAGGTCAATGTTAGCCTGTTGGAGGCTCACTTGTAGGGCTGCAAAGTCCCTGTACCGGTGAGATACTATCCATTGGTTTTCTTTAGAAGGGCCTCGTTGTACTCTCAGTCTGTATTCCTATTAATATGATTGAGTTATAAAATGATATAGCTTTTACAGAAATCCCAAAGAAGTAAATCAAAACATTATTACACAATTGATATGGCAGTTTATGCAAGTTTTCACTAGGTACGAGTGCTAAAAGCTTTATGCACAAAGTAAACAAAAACCCATATTACAACAGACATCAGCTGATCAAAGTTAGTGAGAGGCATCATCAATAGACCGTGAAAATTTCAAAATAGAGACCAAAATTTATACATACGGTATGTTTGTTGACGTTCTGTGCATTTTCTACAGTACACAGAAGTTTTTCTGTGTCATCTAAAACAGCTTTGGTATTAGTTCTTTCAAATATCGCCATTGTAACTTATATACTTTATGAATACAATGTAATTCTACAGTAAACACTGAACTGAAAACATTTTGTTGTCACTGGTAAATAAGAAGAATGAATAGACGTAGTCGGTCGTAGAACTTGCGAAGCAACATAAATCACAATCACGCGAAAATTTGATTCCACGAGAAACCAATTGGAAATAAAATAATATTATCACTCTGTCTTTTTCTTCTAGTAACTAATCGGACCCGTGCGCGAGAAGTGACGAAGTTATGTGTCACTGTCTGTATGTTGAAATATATAAAAATATTATTCCGGAACGTGCCCTAGGTATGACAGCTGATTGCTGACATTGACAGCCGTTAAATGGTGTTGTAATTGCCCAATCTATTTTAAATGAGGCAGAGTAAACAAATAAATATATTAGAATTATTCCTTTGAGAAGCGAGAATTCAATTTCTGTTCTAATCTTTTCATTTATTTACAAGAGTAAATAAGACAGGGAGTGCACTTATTTTTAATTGATAATAACTTACATCATATTAATATTTTAAGCCTTTGTCTATGAAAATTGTCTTCCCAGAATATTTTTTTTTTTTTATACCACGACGAAGACTTTTGTTCCGAAGACTAGTTAAATATTTTGGTTTCTACATAAAGGATAAACAAAATGATGTATGATTTGGTCAGTTATGTTATCAAAATAAAACATTATAATTTTAAGAGTGATTTGGATGAAATCACAAACATTGCTGTAAAATTTGAAAGACAATTATGTATAAAACGAATTTTAGCATAATTGTAAGTAAGGTTTCAAAACGTATCTTCACGGATGAACCATAGGCAAATGATCGATATGTCATTTCCGGTTCTACCGCAACGAGTCGCCAGCGGAGAACTTACACGGCCTCCTGTCTGCCAAAGTTAAAAGAGTTTGTGAAAAATGTCGCTGATCTCCGCTCGTATCGCCGGCTCAGTGGCCAGGCGCCTTCCTAATGCCGCTTCGCAGGTAATAATCCCTTCTACGATACTATTTTAGTGTTTCAGAGAAGAAAAAAATTGCAACCTAACCCGGCGATCATGTCTTGGGATGTTCACGGCACACAAATCAGTGATTTGTACTCATAATTATATGATTTATTCCCATCACTTACATAATAACCGCATTTCTAATACAATAGAATAGTTTATTACGTTAAGAGATACCTTCAATGGGAACCGACTTGTGTACGATTGGTGTTATGTAATATGGGCGATTGGAATTTCTATGACCGAAAAAATTGAAATACCGAAATATATAAATAAATATGATTGAAGACCATCAATAGACATAGGTAGTTGGAATAAATGTTTTAGTGGTTTTTATACAAGTGAAAAAAATTGGTTATGTATTTTTCAAGGTGTCGAAGGTCGCCCTGCCCGCCGTGTCCGTGGCCTCCCGCAAGCTCCATGTCTCCTGCACTCAGAGGGCAGTTGAGATCTCCACCATCTTGGAGGAGAGGATCCTTGGTGCAGCCCCCAAGGTCAGTTTTGTCATGTTACATAAACTCATTTGTTACTTAATGTAAGGTTATAATGTGATACAAGTATAATTTCTTGTTACAGTTTGCTGGTATTGATCCATGACCTATTTCTTTAGTTCATTCACTTACATGTTGTTACTTCTATCTATAGATTACTTCAATTGAGCAAATTATTTGTGAATATGGAGTCAAGTTGAGGTTTACATGAATATTCTATACATTTTGAAATTATGTACACTGTTTCCATAATAAGTACTTATTTACCATGAACCTATAGAAAAGAGTTCTTGAAAATTTAATTCAGAACTTGAGAAAAATGGAAGTAGACATTTTTGTAATACTAGGTTTATTTGTGTTATATTTAGGCTGACCTGGAAGAGACTGGCCGTGTGTTGAGCATTGGTGATGGTATCGCCCGTGTGTATGGACTCAAGAACATCCAGGCTGAGGAGATGGTGGAATTCTCCTCCGGTCTTAAGGTTTGACATAATTTTATATTAATAATGGGGGACTGGGGACAGAGATTGTCATTGAGAAAGTATATAATGTATAAATAATTATAACTGATAAAAAATACACATATAATACTTTTAAGTTATGACAAACATAATTATATGTTTGACTCTCGGCAATTATAGTATTTTTAAGTCACATCAAAATTAGTCAGTGCTCAAACATTTGTCTGCTTAATTTAATTTAAATCTATAAAATTCCTCTTTATCCTAAGAGCACACATTTTACAATATAAAATTTGTTGGGCTAGTAACTATATATTATTACCTAACAGTATGGTGTATAGATAGGTTTTACTCTGTATTTTTATTAAAGATTAATATGTATGATATCTAGTATGACAAGAGTTATAGAGAAAGCCAAATTTTAAATGTCCTCATAGATCTTTTTATTTATCCAAATTTTTAAGGACATTAAGCCTGATGGTAATCCTACAACTGTTCTATCTAAGTTAGAATGGCAAAAAAAGCAATTGTACTCATCACCTATATCGACAATGACCCAAATCACAAACCAGCTTAAAATACCGTCTTCCTCTAGGGTATGGCCCTCAACTTGGAGCCTGACAACGTTGGTGTTGTAGTATTCGGTAACGACAAGCACATCAAGGAGGGAGACATCGTCAAGCGTACCGGCGCCATCGTCGACGTGCCCGTAGGCGAGGAGCTGCTCGGCCGCGTCGTCGACGCTCTGGGCAACCCCATCGACGGCAAGGGCCCCCTCGGCACCAAGACACGTATGCGTGTCGGTATCAAGGCCCCCGGTATCATCCCCCGTATGTCTGTACGCGAGCCTATGCAGACCGGTAAGAATATTTCCTATAAGATCCTTATATAAAATGTAATTTTCTTGGTGTATCTGTTGTTGGTTGCCCTTAAAAATTTATAAATAAATATGGTTGAATTGAATAATGTAGGAAATAGATCATGTTATTCAGGCTGGTTTTAATATATGAAATAGGCCTTACATAACAGCTGACTATATTCAGACCTTTGAATTTGTAAAATAGATTATCTTCATCTGTGATAAAGGTTTATCAAAAAACTTTATTTTATAATTAAATTCAAATAATTTTATAATAGACACGCAGAAATAAATGGATCACTGACAAAGAGTTAAAATCTGACATGAAATACTCACTTGTCCAGGTATCAAGGCCGTAGACTCTCTGGTACCCATCGGTCGTGGTCAGCGTGAGTTGATCATTGGCGATCGTCAGACCGGTAAGACCGCCCTCGCCATCGACACCATCATCAACCAGCAGCGCTTCAACAAGGGCCAGGATGAGAAGAAGAAGCTGTACTGCATCTACGTCGCCATTGGACAGAAGAGATCCACTGTCGCCCAGATTGTCAAGAGATTGACTGACGATGGTATGTTATGTTTTTGTATTTTTTTTACTCAAATTGAGAATTCAAAGTATTTTTTGCAACAAATAACATGTAAATAGCAAAACACCTAAGTTGAGTAATAAATATAAAAAAAGAAACATTTTATAATTATATCAACTAAATGATTTGATGAAGTACATAGTTATATTTTAGTTTGACAGTGACAAGCCTACATTCTCAGACTGTATCAAAACTCTTTGCATGCCATTACAAATATAAAAAAATATGTTGTCTATCCCAGGTGCCATCAACTACACCATCATCGTGGCCGCCACCGCGTCCGACGCTGCTCCCCTGCAGTACTTGGCGCCCTACTCCGGCTGCGCCATGGGAGAGTTCTACCGTGACAACGGCAAGCACGCCCTCATCATCTACGACGATTTGTCCAAGCAGGCTGTGGCTTACCGTCAAGTGAGTTACCATTATAGTTATGCTAAACGATCACACGAAAATATGTACTACTGCATGTAATTTTCAAAATCCAAAGCTGTTGGGTTACCTAAATGGCTAAAATGGCCATGGCAGTAAGGGCAAATGAAAGTCATATTATGAACTAAAATGTGACTGACAAAAAAATTATATGTGTGATGGAACAATTTCACAGTTATTCTCGTCAAATAAATACTGTTGATCTAGTTATGTCATAATTTATTGTAAACATATCTATACATTTATCAATGTGAGAATATATTATATAAAGGCACAGACTAAGGTTATTTTTGCTGCATGTTGCGTGTTATTTCTAATGTTATAACCATGGTGATGTTTGCTCACAGATGTCCCTGCTGCTGCGTCGTCCCCCAGGTCGTGAGGCCTACCCCGGTGATGTGTTCTACCTCCACTCACGTCTGCTCGAGCGTGCCGCCAAGATGTAAGTACTATCACCATAGTAATATTTCTATATTAATCTATCATCAGCTAAGTAAGATTAAAAGGAGAGTTTTAGCTCTTACATAACGTAAACCTGCTTTAAGAAGATGCCTATAGTATGTGGAATTGAAATTAGGT
The DNA here is from genome assembly GCA_905147785.2 of Thyatira batis. Taxonomy (NCBI): domain Eukaryota; kingdom Metazoa; phylum Arthropoda; class Insecta; order Lepidoptera; family Drepanidae; genus Thyatira; species Thyatira batis. The sequence continues at coordinate 7,237,664 of LR990501.2, read as the reverse complement.
CACCTTGTTCTATTTCTAACAAAACGGAAGCCAGCTCATATGTTAATATTGAAGTTTCAACAATATCCAAATTATTTAACACAGGTCCGACAAAATGGGCGGTGGCTCCCTCACTGCTCTACCTGTGATTGAAACCCAGGCCGGTGACGTGTCCGCTTACATTCCCACCAACGTGATCTCCATCACTGACGGCCAGATCTTCTTGGAGACTGAGCTCTTCTACAAGGGTATCCGGCCAGCCATCAACGTCGGTCTGTCCGTGTCCCGTGTAGGATCCGCTGCCCAGACCAAGGCCATGAAGCAGGTGCGTAAGATATTACTACAGTTTTATCTATATAAAGATTTTGACCTTACTTATCTATGGAAGAGTAAATATACAGCTTAAAATTACAACACAAGTACATAGATAACAATTTTAAATCTACATTATATGTATCAGGTGGCCGGTTCCATGAAGTTGGAGTTAGCTCAGTACCGTGAGGTCGCCGCCTTCGCCCAGTTCGGTTCCGACTTGGATGCCGCCACCCAGCAGCTGTTGAACCGTGGTATGCGTCTCACTGAGTTGCTCAAGCAGGGACAGTATGTGCCCATGGCTATTGAGGAACAGGTATGTTGCAAACACTACTATTTTTGTTGCTACTCATAGAAATAACATTTTGCTTGATCCTAAAAAAGTTGTAAGATTTTATTATATAAACTGATAATAGAGTTTGAAATAAAAAGAGTTGCTAATTAGGAAATTAAATAATCAATAATGAACTTTGTATCAAATGATAAAATTAATAATAATAATTTTATTGCCAGGTCGCCATCATCTACTGTGGTGTCCGTGGTCACCTCGACAAACTTGACCCATCAAAGATCACCGCTTTCGAGAAGGAGTTCACCCAGCACATCAAGACCAGCCACCAGTCCCTGCTCGCCACCATTGCCAAGGATGGCCAGATCACGCCAGAGTCCGATGCCGCACTCAAGAAACTCGTCACTGAATTCCTTGCTACCTTCCAGGCGCAGTAAAGTGCATAGTGTACGATATTATAGCTTTAACTTAAGACTACACAACAATCTTCTACTGTTATGAAGTCCCGAGTTAAACTCTTCGGTACAAAATTATAATGGTCTGCTTACGGAAGCAATTTGTAAAAAAAATGCTTCCGTAAGTGACCTAGCTGTAGTTAATCATTCGTAAGGGACTGTATTGTATGTCTACAATCATGGAATGTATTTATCTCGAACGTCAGGAGTGGTTATGTATAAATAAAATAAAATTAAATATAGTGGTTTATTTTTACCTAGTTACTATTGCATGATGTTATGAGGATGTTATATAATACGAAGGCCGGGGGTTCAAAGCACTTTAAATGGTGGGGAAGGGTTATTGGTTGAATTAAGTTCGATGTAATTAGGGCTCCGTCCATTATGAGTTGTAATTCATTATATTCTAATCGCATAGACGTGTCGTAAGCAGTATATTCCCAGTCGTAGACAGAGAAACTAATAGACTAAGTGACGATTCTTTCTCACTCACACAAGAAAGGGAGCGAACATTTTAATACGAATGCGTAAGACAAAGATGCAACTAGTACATTTTCTGTCTCATCGTGTGAAACCAGTTTTTTCAAGTGTTTCGCAACTTTAATTGCGAAACAAACCTGACAGTTCGTGCTTACATTGTGTTGGATCTGCGAATTTTATATGTTTTAATGTGTTAAAACGATTCTAATATAGTGAAAAGACTGAGAAATTTATACTATTATAACGCCAAAGGTTATACAATGGTGCGTTGTCGTGTAATTTCATGTGGAAGCGATAGTGAGCAGGAAATTGCCGGTGTCTCTTTTCACGCGTAAGTACGACAGTTTTTGTGGTTTATTGACCACAAATATGTGTTTTCAGGGTTGATAACTTATTTGATAGTATAAATTAGCAAAATATTGCGTTAAATTATGAAAATTAAAGCGTAATATCGAGTTTCAATCAAAATAACCTATAAAAACATTATTGTGGAAGTGTTGCCAGCGTCCGGTAAAAAATCTCCCATTTTTATTGTAAAATATTCTCTTGAGAATGTGTATTAAAAGAAAGCAAATTAACATGGAATCCAATTATCACAGTGTTTTCTAGCAATAGCCCCGGTATTTTTATCTAATATATAAAATTCTTGCGTCGCGGTGTTTGTGGTTAAACTCCTCCGAAACGGCTTGACCGATTCTCATGAAATTTTGTGTGCATATTGGGTAGGTCTGAGAATCGGACAACATCTATTTTTCATCCCCTTAAATGTTAAGGGTAATCCACCCCAATTTTTTTTTTCAATTTTAGAAAAAAAAAATGTTTTAATTTTTTTATGATACAGCAACAGTAAATACATATAACCCTGAACCCAACCCTTTACAATCAACCCCTATTTTACCATCGCGATTTTTATTTTATCTTCCGCCTTCACCGGTCGATAACCGATCAACGATCAACCGATCAGTTATAATAAAAAAATTAAATATTATTTAGTTCAATAAAAATAAAAAAATACAGATATTTTGAAAATAGATACATATTTTATCATACATATATTAAATAACTGTTTTTTACCAATACACTGATGGATATTTTAATTTCTTTGAAGACAACTAGGTATTATAAATATTATTTTTTTTACATTCAATTTATATTTATTTTGGAATGAAGTACATTTATTAATAGTTGATGTAACATTAAATAAATCGTATTTAATAAAGTGATAGTTACAACTGAAGATAATTAGCAAGAATTGTAATTTAAATTTTAAATTTATATTTTAAATTTAAATTTAAAATATTTTTTTATTATTAACAAATATAATGTACTATTAACTTAATCAGTAGGCTTAATTTTAGTAATAATTAGCTTGTGGTAACTGAAGTAGGACACATGTTTGAGATTAAATTTTAATTTAATGTTTCCCTTTCGCAACGCGGGATAAGGAACTCCCTTCCAAAATGGGAAAGTCGGGCACTGTGGCAACACACGCTTACACTATCTCTGTTTCAGTCGTGGTTACAGGGTACCTTAGTCTATTAGTTTCTCTGTCTACGTTCCCAGTATATTCTTATACTCTGGCGCATAGATCATTACTATATACTAGAGACTGGTCGAAAGTATCTACTGATTTAAGAACGTGGCATAGAAAGTGTTGCCAAATTACAGATTCTAGTATCTTATTTTTATAGCGATACTTCACCAAATAAAAAGTTTACAGCCACCGCATGAAGAGTTTGCATACAGTGTAACGAAGTAAACTTTATTATTCTGTATTACTTTTATTAGTAATGACAAACCATCAGACATTACACCACCGCGTTCACGGAGGATTTTTGAAATTCCGAAAGAGTAGTTTCGGGGACTTATATAACAGATTATCGTTTTTTTACAGAAATGCAACGTTTGTGTTAGTTTTGGCTAACCTTTTATACACGCGACTAGCACATATGAAATAAAAAATATGTCTTAGCCCTAGCTCTTATTTTCAGAGAGAGACGAACTTCTTAGCATTCCATGGATTCACCGTGCGGGTCAGGGGATGGAATGTTAGTACTTAACCTCCATTCGACTTAATTTTGCATGTAAGGTAGCTCCTCTGGTGGCTGTTTGGCTTAAACTTTGTTGTGACATAAAAGTTCGTAAAGAAACAACTAGATGGCAGTAGTAACCCCGGCTTAAGTGGTACAACCGTTTTGTTCTACGCATAATTACATTTAAGCGGATAAAAATATTCATAAAATTATCCCATTTAATAATTTTATTATTTATAAAAAAATACTTTTATACGTTTTCCCTATCAATTATTTAAATGTTGCACATATTTTTAAAAAATCTGGCTGATTTTAAATAAAAAAAGTTACAGATAAATTAATAAAACTTCATGGAATGAAACGTTTTTCGACAGACATGTACTTTGTTTGGAAAGTTTTCATGCGAAGTGGCAAATTCTAGTATATCTCACTTATTTGTTGATACTTTTGTCGTTTTTCACTGTTGTTATTATTCTGTTTTTGTTGATAAACCGTTATTGTTTGTTATAATGTTCTCAAAGAGAAAAGTGTATTGCGTATTTGGATGCAGTGAATTATAAATGGGAACCTTAAAAAAAATCTTTTTTTCGAGGTACCAATTCGGTTAGCAAGTAAATAATATTTAAATACGACAGATTGTTGAGATTGTAAATAGTAATGTATATTTTATTATTGTAATCAGAATTGTTCTTTGTAGTTTATTTGTTACTTTTTAAAGCTCAATTTTTAGATCTACATGTTGTATAATGTTTTGTTAACAGTATGTTGTGTGTTTTTGTCAATGTAGACTCAGTATGTGTAGTGTTGTTGTGACAACACTTCACCTTTGTGGTTTTTTAAATGCTACTATGTAATCATTGTTATGTTGAACCTGTAAAATCAATAAATAATGATAACCTAAAAATAGAACTATTATTTGCTTAATAAGCATGGTGGTATGCTCCATTATTTCCTTACCCATATCCATTACTCAAATATATAAGTTACCTACATATAACTATGCATATGTATATATACAGAGCGCATGCAGCTTGGCCCATCATACGCTTGGAGGCGCCACTGAGCTCTATACGACCGATTTTATCACGCGAGATGGCTCTCTTTTCCTTTATGGATAGTTACTATACTCTTTGGTGCGGGTGCCGGGTCCATCGTGTGGCAGAGAGAGAAACTTCGAGCAGATCCCGAGACTTGTGACACGGGTGTAGGTTTAAGGGGCCCCTTTTCGACGTACATCAACACTCACCTTCACTACTCATGTTTCTCTCCCTGCCCAGCCAAATCTGGTATGAACCTGCTAATGCTGCTTTAGATGCTCGTTCTAGTATAGAACTTACTGCAGTTCTGGCCAGGCCAAGATCTTTCAGCAGGTTATAAACTTATTCTATAACCTGCTGAAAGAGTAGAGGTAGTTCTTTCTACTTAACGAATAAATTATATATGTAAATTAATTATTATCTATATAATAATAAATAAGCGTTTGTGAAGAGACGAGGAGAGATGGTCGTGCAAGTGTCATCTCAGTCAGTCAATCAGTCACTCAAAAATAGACTACATATTTGTTTATGGTCGTTTTGTTTGTTTTGACAGCGAAACGTGTTGTGAAATTACTTGGAGGTAAATTGGATTCTTCACATTAAAATCATTAAGATGGGTTAAATAATTACTTAAGTATAAACTATATTGGAAAATAAATACATATACATATTATTCAATACTTTCAGTAACTAAAATAAATTTAAAATGGACTTCTTTGAACGTGCTCATGTTGTCAAGAAAGAGAGTAAATCGGAGGAATCAATGAAGAAACAGCTTAAGCAAATGTTATATGGGTACAAAAAGAGTGATAACGAGCTAATCAAGAACAGCGCTGATGTGAAGACAGGTTATATCGACCCAAATAATTGTTTTGATGATTCCACATCGGTAAGCGGTTTTTCAGACCTTAACCTCACGGACACCAGTGTTGAAGGTGCTATAATGCAAAGGACACTAGACTCTATCCAAAGTAACTCAGGCGATCACGAAATCAATTTAAGTAATGAGATCAATGATGATACCATAAATAGTCTAGAATCTATTTCAGAATTTAATGATGATTTACAATCACTCTCTCAAGATACAGCGGATATTAGTCAAGACTCAACTTCAGAGAATAGCAATGATCTATCTCTAATAACTGGTTTAGAGGAAAAATCAGAAGTAGACTCCAAACAATCAGAGGACTTTGACGCTGATGGTATCTTAGCTTCGATGATATTAAAAAAAATAGAAGATAAAGAAAAGAAAGCTAAGAAAAGGAAAATCGATCTAGCAGAAAAGATTCAACATTCAAATGATGTTAAAGATAAAAGATTGGATAGAGAAGGAATAACAAGAGAAACATATGCAGATATCAAAGATACAAGTTCACCAGAACAAATTAGAAGTGAAGAATTTATAGAACATAGTTCTGATAACAGTAATGTTGATTCATCATCATCAATGAATGTTTCTTCACCATTTGTATCAATTATAGCATCAGATATGCCGGAACAAAGCCTCAATGATGTTTTAGGATCCTACCAACATCCAACTGTTAGGAATCTACCATCTGAAAAACAAACTATTATTTATTCAGCAAATAACTCTGAAGGGTTTGATTCAGAGAATATAAGTCTTGGTGAAGTACAGATTGATGATGATGTTGATAGTTTAATACCAGAGTTGGATGATGATTTGACAATTGGAGATCTAGAAACAGATCTAGAAATGACTATGGAACCCCCAAGTGAAAGTACAAGTATCTATGATGATACGCTACAGTCAACAACTTCAGAGAAAGACTTATCACTACAGAGTAACTATGTAAACCCAGTGAAAGTTTTCTACGGAAATAAATGTTGTATATTTGTTTTAAAACATCCAACGGAATTATATATACATGGAAAGGTTAAAGTTAAGGCATTGGGTGGCACCGTAGAGACCTTTGGTTACACATTGAAACGTGAATGGTGCAATTTGTATGCACCAAATTATAATTATGCTAATTGTATAAAAACGGTAAAGAATTCTAATGAATATTATGGACTATTCAGTCAGTTATCTCTGTCTGGATTGTCAGTAGCTGAGTCAGAAGAAATAGTTACTGGTATTGGTGAATATGATGGTGTTATATGTTTACAAGCATTAAGAAGTGGCAAAATGGACTTTGTTGAAAACAATTTCACAGCAGGTGATCTGTTTAGTAAACCAAGTAAGAACATTGAAAATAGCTTAAGGAAAGCGTCTGAATTACTTGGTTGTTCACTATATTTGTCTAAACCATTGAGAAATTTAGAAATTAATTCTTATTGGGAAGAGGCAGTGAAATGTGGATTAAGTAAGTAAAATTTGCTATTATTCACTATTTTAATATCACTTCTTCTATTATTTATGAATTAATGGAAATTTGTTAGTTATTAACTATAATATATTATGCATAAAAACTAACTGAATCTCATCAGTTTACCCAGGGTTTCATCCAATGCACCATTGGGGCTAAATAGTATAATATAATTTAGTAAATAGGTAGTTTTCATTCTGAGGGCCGTTTTCTTAATGCTTACAAAATTACAGATAAAAGAAGCAGAGGCTTAGTATGCGGTGGCAAAGGCACTGGGAAATCAACATTCCTCAAGTACTATGTGAACAAACTCCTCGCTCAGGGACCAGTGCTGGTGATAGACCTAGACCTCGGGCAGAGGGAGTTCACTGTAGCTGGCACTGTGTCTGTCAATGTTGTGACCACACCACTACTTGGACCTAACTTCACACATCTACAAACGCCGGAGAAGTATGTGGTTCTTATGCTATATATTCTAGTATTGTATTTAGGTATGTACTTTAGATAATTTGAGGGGCTGATATACTACATATACATACTATATTTTCAATACATACTTATATACATATTTACATCCAGACAGAACAAACAGACATATTGATGCATACAAATGTTTGTCTTGGGTGGGATTCGAGCCCACGACCGGCGGCTTGAAAGTAAACGTCAAGTCAACCACAAAGCAAACCGGGTTGCCAAAATGAAATTAAAGAACACTTTAAAACTTGATTTCAGAATGTACAACATTGGAATGATAAGCGTTATGGACCATCCGGCGCGATACGCCAAAGCAATCGACGCTCTATTTGCCGACTGTAAACGCACTGAGAGGTATCAAGAGATGCCATGGATCGTCAACACAATGGGCATGTCCAATGACATGGGCCTCCGGTTACTGACCCTCGCGATACTACATACGGAACCCACATTCATACTACAAATTGATTCAAAGAACCCCAAAAAGCGTTACGAATATAATATGTACCCACATATTGTTAACAAGTTGTATAATGAACAGTACCAAAATAGTTATATGTTCTCCAAAGTGACGTATCCAGAGAATTTGGATTATCAGCTCATTGTATCTGAGCATGTAGAGGGTAGTATGAGGAATTGTTCACTGGCGGCTCGGGATGAAAGATATTTGAATTACTTAGCGTATTTTGGACAGCTAATGGACAAACATAGAGGGGAATTCCTCGGGATTATACCTTATGAGTAAGTTCTTTTTTATTTATATGACGATTTTAATATTAAGCCTGATAAATAGCGGATGATTTATTGGGAGTATAGAATGGTAATGACAGCCCATAACAGATGTCGCCTCTGTTCTAATATTTTCCGTCTTTTTTGGCACATGATGAATAAGTTAATAAATATCTTAGGTATTTCTTTACACACTGCCAATCTGCTTCCAAACTAAGCAAAGTTATGCTATGTAAGCTGATCACCTAACTGTTATACTACTTTTAAATACATACTTCTAGTTATATTGACATCATGCCAGAATAAACAGATATTTCCATCCGCACAAATGTTTGGATTGGATCGAATCGATCGAGGGAATCGAACTCACGGCGGGTGGCATGAAAATCAGGGTTTCTAACCACTAAGCCATGGCCTATCAAAAAATATATACCGGTATATAAGTAACAGTCTAGATTTTACATAAAATATATAATTTTATAATTGATAAACAAGCATGTGCAGTCTCCCACCGGTATATTAGCTGGCCAACATGTTAAACTACCTATATTTATTGCATATTTACCAGTTTTGTTGAAGTTGGAATCTTAAAAATATTCATGAAAATGTATTTGATGTGGTATTGTGGTGTGATACTGTATGAAGACTTGGAAAGGAGTCGTTTTATCGCATGACCTAATAAAAAGGTAAAACGATTTCATTAGAAAAAAACTTATTTCATTAGATAGAATAGTATTCTAATTCTACGCTGCAGTAGTAAGTTTTATATATTCAGTAAAAAATTACAATAGAATTTCTATCATTATCTTGCATTTAATTTTGACTTACATCAGGAGAAGAAACACCTAAAATGAATCAAGTACCAATGCAGTAATATTTAATACTAACTTCCGTCTCGCGACTCACTCCCGTAGTTCCCGTAGGAATACAGGGATAAAATATACCCTAAGATACTCATAAATAACGTAGCTTTCTATTGGTATAAGAATTATTTAGATCGGCCCAGTAGTTTAGGAGCCAAACAAACAAAATATTTCCTCTTTACAATATTAGTATGTGTTATGGGCATAATTTAGGCATATTATGTATATGATTAACAACAACGTGGTAGCACCGAAAGTGGTATAGCTCTGTTTATTTTGGTACCAGATAATCGTGTGAGAAGATATTTATTTATTACTATATAGCTATCGCTTAGCGGTTTCACTCAGAATGTACTTATAATATGTTTTCCATGAGAACCTCATTTGAAATATTACGAATATTTTAAGACCAAAATCTTTCTCCATGTATGGTGACCAAGGGACATACGGATTCATTTTTATATATGTATAGTTTGTTATGTGTAATGTTTGTTGTTAAAGCATTTCTAGGTAGTTAACATTGTCTCCAATTGTCAACTTACAATGTAGAGTTGTCGCAATGTTCCGTAGGTAATGAGTAACAACAAGATACCATAAGCTAGTAGGAATCGAAAGTGATTCATACAACACAATGCACTATTAATCAATCGTCATTAATTGTTATCATATTTAGCTGTTTTTCACTTGAATACCTAGTTACTGTAAATTTCATTTGTATTCTATACTAATATATCAAGCTGAAGAGATTGTTTGCTTGAACGCACTAATCTCAGTAACTTCAGGGCCGATTTGTAAAATTATTTTAGTGTTAGGCTATATATTATCACGCTACGACGAATAGGAGCGGAGCATTAATCAAAAATGTTGCAAAAATGGCAAGTGAGGGAAACAAAGTTTCAACGGGTCAACTAGCTAGCGAATGATTTGGAGCACAATTTCAGTCTAGTTAAAGATGTTTATGAATTAGATACAAATATCTGTGTAGGGTACATGAACTCTATTCTTGTTCTCTTATATAAAATACTAGGTGCCTCCGCGCCGTTCCCGTTCCCGTGGGAATACGGGGATAGAATATAGCCTATGTTACTTCCTGATAATGTAGCTTTCCAATGGTGAAAGAATTTTTAAAATCGGCACAGAAGTTTTTGAGTTTATTCATTTCAAACATACACACCACACACACAAGAATACAAATTTTACCTCTTTATAATATTAGTGTATTCAATCTACATCAGATTGAATTTCCTCATTTCAGCAAATACTCGCCCATTCCAATACGTGTAACTCTTCAAGTGACAATAATTAACTGTTGTTTCAGAGTCCATTTAAGACATTTCAATATCTGCACGAATGTACAAGTATCTAGACATAACCTTAAGGAGGTGATCAACGGTAAAATAGTAGCACTATGTCATATGGATTCAGATAGAAGAAATGAGGTTTATTGTTTCAACAACAAACATTCCATGCTTGTATGCTACGGATATGGTATGTATTTTACTTATTTTTTACTAATACCTATCTACAATTATACAATGAACTTCAGAATTCAAAAAGCATAACATTTAAAAATAATTCCAAATATGTCTTCCTAGCGTTTCCGGATGGAACCTTTGTACAAACACCTGTTAACTATGTGTTCTGAAAACTAGAACTTTTATTGCTGACTATACAACCAATTTGTATATCGCGCTAGGCTTGCCAATGCCAACGCCGGCAAATCAACAGAGCAGCATTAAAAGATGTTAGCTGATTCCTGTATCAGTATTTTTAACAAGTTTCTCATACAGATCCATTTGTTTATACCAGTTTTTTTTAACTATACATAATATGATTTTTAGAAGTATTTTGTAACTAGTACAACTATGTAGATTCCACGCTTCATCTAGTTTTAAGAACAATTTTCCATTTTCATCGCTGTTCTGGTTTCATAGGGAAGCCAATGAAAAACCTGCACATTAAATTAGACCAAATTCAAGGCTCAGAGTCGTCAACAGGTTGGCGATGCTCCAGTTATTAGACGGCTATGATGAAATCTTCTTCCTTTGGATTTTAGTTAGGAAACCATAGAAATTGTATCAGCTATTGTTGCCTTTCACTGTATAGTATAGGTTCATACAACCACCTGTTGCCGAAATCATCTTTGTACTATTTATCGTTACATACTATTTATTGTTATTTCAATTTAATGCTCAAAAAAGTGAGCTAGTGACATTATTTATTTCTAATAGGATTATGACTAGTTTTGCACTTTGTGCAACCAACGGTAAAACAATATATAACTCGCTATTTCCTTTAAATTGCACTCAATATTGAAAAACAAATCTTCGAGTACATAGCCAGTGAAGCATTTTACTATCTAACATAACTTTAGACAGGCGTTACTCATACCTATTAAATGCCTTTATAAACAAAATGAGCCAATGATGTAACTCAAATAAGGAGAATAAAGATATGCCGTATATCTATAGAAATATGTATAATTAATATCATAAATGTGTTATCAATAAAAGTACCGTAATAAAGTGCTGATTAATGTTGATAAGTGGTAACGCGATGTACTCATGCACACAATGACGTATGGTTCGTTTGCAGGTCTCATACGGGGTATCGACTTTGAGAAGGAGTTACTGTACATAGTAACCCCAGTGGAGGTGGAGAGGCTGGGCGGGGTGAGCGCGCTGGCGTACTGCGACTGGACGCCCGAGCTGCGGACCCGGACGCGACGCGTGCCGGCCGGGGCGGCGCTGCCGTACCGCACCGCCTCGCACTACAGCCAGCGCGCCCTCATGCACACGCCACGCAGGCGATTCAACCCGCTACAACTATTGAAAATGACAAGGAATGCCTAAATTGAAACCTTCGATCGTTAGTTAATAAATTTGTAATTGGAATATATCCAAAATTATAATCTTAAATTATAAAAGGAAGTCTAATAGTTATGTTAATTCATGTATATTTGAAAGATAATTTTGTACTTACAATACTAATAAAACATAATAACATAGATGTTTGTTTTAACTTAAATATTTTCCCCATCCTAAACACCTTTGATTCATAAATGCTGTATTAAAATTTTTATAAAAGTCAAAAAGAGTCTAGAAAAGAATTGTTAAAACATGGGGTTCCTTTATTACTAATAAATTATATTAGGAAGTTAAAATTTCACACAAACAATAGATTACAATACAACTGCCCTACGGTATCAGATGAACGTCTCAGAGACGCGCTAGCTGACAGGCACTTAGCTGAGAGTGGGGCTCGTGCTCCATGTCAAATAAACATCCTACACGATTTATACATCACTATTTTATTGAAAAAATTAAAATACAAAATATCAAACTAAACAAAGTCTCGGTGAGACTACACCGGTCGAGGAATAAATCTATAATGGAGAAATGCTACTAGATTATATAACATGATAGTACAGCATGAAAAATTTTAGTGGGCCTGCCAGAGACAGGAGGTCCACGTTCGCCCCGACTACATTTGTTAAGGCATTTACGCTTATTCTTTATAGATAATCTATAAAATATACAAGTACGAATCGTGAGAGTGTAGCCACACAAATACTGAGTGGGTGTGCGTGCAACGCGGGCCGCGACATCGCGTCAGCTGTCAGTATCTGAAGGAAGCACTGTGTGGCCGACGCCGCGACTGCTGCAGAGTCCGAGTCGTTTCTAACGTAAGTTATCAGGCAGTATGCGAACGATTCATAAATCAGAGTTCTCCCGACACCGGCACAATTACAGCAGAGAACACCTCGTCTTCTTCTTCTTTTTGACCTGTAACGCTGCGCGAGTGGCAGTCTCGAACACCTCGCGCACGCCCTCCTTGCTCTTGGCGGAGCACTCGAGATACGCAAACGCGTTGATCTTCTCTGCCATGGCGCGCCCTTCCTGTGGCTTCACAGGCTCCTGCTTCATCTTACGCAGCTCATTGATAGTGGCCGGGTCATTGCGTAGATCCTTCTTGTTACCCACAAGGATAATGGGTACGTTAGGGCAGAAGTGCTTCACCTCCGGCGTCCACTTCTCCGGTATGTTCTCGAGCGAGTCGGGCGAGTCCACCGAGAAGCACATGAGGATCACGTCGGTATCGGGGTACGACAGTGGCCGCAGCCGGTCGTAGTCCTCTTGGCCGGCCGTATCCCATAGCGCCAGCTCTACCTGCTTGCCGTCCACCTCGATGTCGGCGACGTAGTTCTCAAACACTGTAGGCACGTACACTTCCGGAAACTGATCCTTGCTGAATACTATCAGGAGGCATGTTTTACCGCACGCACCGTCACCGACGATCACTAATTTTTTGCGTATCGCAGCCATCGGTCCTGTGAAACAATAGAACGCAAAATATTACGATCGTGTCGAGCGTCAACGCCTTTCATCACTTTATAAATATGGCCGCCGTATAGGATTATGGGTAGGGAGTAGACTAGACAAGCCCGCAAATGTGAATAAGCACCTGAACTAGCGGAAGAAGAACAGCACCACCACATAGTACCCTCACATGCGAGGGTGTTATTTATTATATTTTGTAGATACCTGAAGATTCTGGCTAATTTCTGCAAAATATTGGCTTATCGACACTTTTTATTCGTCTTTGCTCATCACAAGCACTTTCGTTCGTAAGAGACTAATGTTGCAATTGTAGAAAACACTAGTTTCTATGAATTCAACAGTGTTTGATTAAAAAAATTACATGATTTTAAATATGTTTTGAGATTTATCAGTATCAGAAAGTATCTTTATTGCACATTTATGCGTATGGACGTTAATTTTGTTAATTTTATTAACTAAAGAATTTATAAACCCAGTTAACAATTTTATTTAAAATTGCCATATAGTAAAATTATAATGTTTTGACAGCTGTAGCGTTTCGGATACACATACATGAGGTTAAAGCACAGATGCATTATTGTAGGTCTGTAATAATCAGTGGTTTAATAAAAACGCTGAGATCAGAAAAGTGCAATTTTTTACCAACAACAATGTACTGAAACAGTTATCTTTTGTAGTTCTATCTACAAAATCTTGTTCTATAAAATTGTAAGATTTGAAGAAATCCTATATTGTTTATCTGACTATATAAAAACTATAATCTTTTGATGTTATAAAGTCAGCTTACATCTCTACCAATTAAGCCTAATTAATGTACTGTGATCCGTATCTAACAAACAATTTAAGGATTCAATTCAGTTACAATAGGTTTCCAAAATTGCTGTTTCTTAATATCTGTACACTTATAAGCACTTCATTATGTGGTGATATGACTGCATTGATATAAATAAAACCCCGTGAATCTACTCTGTGATGAGGTCATAGAGTTCAGTGGTGCTTATGAGGTCAGAAAGTTGCACGTCACTCAAGGTCGTAGGATACGAGATCGAGTGACAGTTGCACACATGACACAATTAAATACTCTCGTCTATATATCGTTACGTTGAGTATGAATCGTCCCTATTACGTAGCCCGGCCCAGCCCAATGACTCATTCATGGCATGAGCGTGACCTCAGAGTCCACTGAGTAAATATATTTAACAACACGACGTTGTTACAATCTTAGTACCTACTGCTACAAAGTGAACTAATCTTTATTAGTGTGTTTGTACCGGATGATACTTCAGAGTATTAAAATTGTTTATATGACAATACAATACGGAGTTTCTAGCTTGGTATCGATTGAATAAAACAGCTGTTTTATATATAGATTTTGTTTATTTTCTCTACCAAAATGGTCCCCACATTTATTTACAAACACTTATCCAACAACCCTAACACAATAATAATCCTTATCAGTATAATAATAATAGAGTAGCATTTAAAAAAAATCAATACAGTCAGTTATATTAAAGCTTTAGAAAACTAATGGTTGAAAATAGGTATGAACTTAGTAAGCTAAATATAGAATGTATTGGAATAACAATATGAAAATCTTACTGAAATAAAAATAGAATAGGTTCAATATTATTACTTATATATTATAGTAACTGTTTATAATTTATATAACATAAATAAAATCAAAGGTCATATAACAACAAAACGATAACAAGTAGGTAATAAAGTGGAAGCCAAGACTCTATTGACGCAAAAAATAATAAGAGCATTGACGTTAAAAAAATCGGACTTTTTTGCAAGTGGAATTTTGTATATTGACTGTCACTGAAAATTTATTTTGTAGGTAATTGACTTTATTATTTTTGCGTCATTTAAAATAATCATCTCAGCTTATAAAGAGTGTATAAAATAAATGCTTCTTAAATGTTATAGGTATTGAATGTGAAAAATACTTTGCATTATTTTGTAAATAAAATAAATCTTTGATACAATACTTATAAATATTGCCACAATGGCGAAGTACACCGATTCTTTGCTTTACGAAAATTATTTAAAAAAACATATTTTTAATGTAGTTTCAAAAGTTAGAAACTAGGAGTCCAGAATTGTTTACCAAAAAATGTCTTGATAAAATTTATTTCAACTACAACATAAGTACAGTAGGTATTTAAAAAAAATGTCATGTACCAACACTACCAACCATTTTCACACTTAAAGGTTTTTTTTTAAATCAATAGTGCCATGCCAATGACCAACATTATGAGGGTTTGGTAGTTATATTGCTGTGTGAATTGATTTCTTATTACTAATGTATGTTTGCAAACGTTATTTATCACATTATACTTGGATGTAGCATTCCTTCGGAGCTACTTCAGTCTCAGCTTACAAATCCTCTGAGGCCATCTGAAACAAAAATGAATAATGAAAAATATATAAAAATATAATTTGGTGCGTACAGAAACGCTTCTTATAAACGTAATTATGGTTAAGAATATTGTATATATACTATACTGGTAACCCTAATTCTATATGGCAACAATATCAAATCCCACTCAGAAATGTTAGAAAATATGTTTGTGAGAAGTTGAGAACACATTAATGGCAACTAATTTGGACAAGGTTTGACACACAGATAAAAAAAAAAGAATGATAATACTAGAGAATGAAGAAGTCAATATGATTTTTTTACTTATTTTGTCTGTAGAAGTTATTTAGAGTATTTCTTAATATCATTGATAAATGTCTTGTGTTTAATATTAATAGATCCGTTTATATTAAAATTTGAATTTCCTTGAATACTTAGGTATTTATTGAATAACATTATAAGAATCATATTTCTTTTATAATTGAATCTAATTGGGTTGAATGTTATTCCATAATATAATTTAAGGGTAAAATAATATTTGGGGTCATCAATAGCTAATAATGAAACAAAATGATTACTTTTAAATTATTTATGAAATATAACCTTTACAAGACTTATTGTTACATTATCTTTGTATGCATTTAACAAGTTAATATACATTTCAATATGCACCTACAATCTCATAATGAGAAAACCTTAGTTTATTTTCTTTTGATAATCTATTTAAAATCTATTCGCTATGAACAAATTAGCCTTTTTTCTGTCTGTATTATATATTATATTCCGATTACGTATAAATAATAATAAATACAAATACAGGCATTAATACCAGTTTATAATAATTGTATATAAAAAGCATATGAATGTATTTCTCTTACAATACTATATTAATAGATTAAACAAAGCGAATTATCTTTTACCGTTTACTTCTTTACCTTTTGCCATGCGAAGATACCGTATGAGATGCCGGCGCCGAGTGCGAAAGCTAGCAAGTACGGTAGGTACTTGAACGATGGCCCGTTGCGCTTGCGCATCAATGTTGTTATGAACTTCAAGTTGCCGTCTGTGTATGGAGGGTAGC
The DNA here is from genome assembly GCA_905147785.2 of Thyatira batis. NCBI lineage: Eukaryota > Metazoa > Arthropoda > Insecta > Lepidoptera > Drepanidae > Thyatira > Thyatira batis. The sequence continues at coordinate 7,220,903 of LR990501.2, read as the reverse complement.
GGCCTCTGTAACAGAAATTATTGGATTAAATTAGTATAAGTTAATAATAATATTTAATAATAATAATAATATTAATTTATTTTGTCAAATTTGTTTCCTATAAATAAATATACTGGGACGGGACATTTTGCACACACTGCCAATTAAATTAGTAAGCTTCAAAGTGAGCTTGTGTTATGGTAACCAGATAGCTGATATACTACTTATAATACTTTTAAATACATACATATTATAGATATTTACATCCAGGCACAGAACAAAAAGACATATTCATGCATACAAATGTTTGTCCTGGTTGGGATTCGAACCCGCGGCTTGAAAGTCAGGTTCACTAACCACAAAGCCAACCGGGCTGTGTCTATATTTTAAGCATTCTCTCTCTCTTTTTCAAGTCCTCTGTGGCATACAGCGCCATCTATTATAATTTAGAGAACTATTTTAAACAAGTTACTTACGATCCTAACTTCTCGCCGAGCCCAGAGAAGTTCTTGATCAAACAGCTCTTCTTATGAGTGAATGTATCGAAAGTTGCCTTCCCGTGGTATGCTCCGATTCCACTGCTGCCAACACCACCGAACGGCAGCGTCTCAACTGTAATATTGCACTTTATTAGTATAAATATAAGGTTAATATTCCATTGTTATTTATTATGGAAGAAGAAATGTTAATAGGATTCGAAAAAGTTTTTAAACATGCTGTGTAAGATTTCTAAACATAGAGACAAAGTTAATTTGCTCCAAATAAATGAACCAGCACCAAGCAGATTGCTTAAACATAATATAGCTTGTTGATATTATTTATAAGTTTTTAGGAAGTAATGTGCTTTGTAGGTACATGCAGTCGTGTTTAAAGTTTCTATACTACTCCATAGCCCTATATTACAAATTTGCAGACTAACTAGTTAGTAGTACCTCCTTTATGTAGAGATATGAGCTTTATATAAGTGAGTAGGTAGGTAAAATATCAGCTCATGCCTATTATATTTTAAATTAAAGTTAATGAAGACTAAATTTTATAATGACCAACCGAATCTTACTGTTATTGCGATCTAACACTGTCTAATCAGAATTAATTTCAGAACATTCATTAAAAAATCCGATTCAATTTAAACTTAAATCGCAATAAGAGTTGAACCTACTTACGCAAAACTGAACCAATCCACACAATTACACTAGAGAGTATTTTTGTCAAAATTTAGGGATCATCATCATTACAGAGCGTCCACATTGAAACCTTTAAGGGAATTGGTTCTTTTTTGCATAAGTAGGCTTAGTTGTAAGGGCCAAAGGTATGAAAATTGTGTCAAACCTCCCATCTGCATGACCGTATCGTTAACGCACAATCCGCCGGAGCTGGTGTTGTCGACGAAACTCGACAACACCTGGGGGTCGGTCGCGAACAGGTACATCGTTAGCGGCTTCTCTCTACGTGCGGACAGACGTACACACCGCCACCGGTTAATATAGATTACAGAAGGAGGAAGAGCTAGGATTGCCAACACATGTCGAAATTAAGCAAATTTGGGCTAATTTATGGTGATGCTAGTGGCTCCCCGCGTTCCCGGAAAATTTCAATTTTTTCCGGGATAGAAATTTCCAGGTTATAAACGAACTGTATTCCAAATTTCATCCAAATCCATTCAGTAGCTTTTGCGTGAAAGAGAAACAACCAAAAAACCATCCATACTCAAAAACTTTCCCATTTATAATCTAGAAAATTCTGAGATAATTTTGTTACCAAGGGATGTTTATATTAAGAAAATTATGGGGTTTTATAAAGTGATACGTAATTTAGAAGCAGCTAAGATTCTTTATATAGTTCTCGGTTGAGATCTTATGTAGTGAAAGTTACTGATTGAATGAAAACTTCTCAAAATCTTTACTAGCAAGATAATAGCATACGTTAAATATGTTTGACAACCCTATATTTTATATACAAGTAAGCGTTGCACTTGGGTGCATTATTTTCTTATGTACTAATTGTAGATTAAGTAAATTATATACTAAGGTAAAATGTCTGATAAATTCCATGTTCTATATTCTTGTTTGTGACATCTACGGAGCCTCAGATAGAATATAGGTATTATATTGTATTATATGTATTATGATAAATTATTTATACATATTAAAGAAATTGTTCAGAAATTTTACCTTTAATACTTACTCTTTTATTTACAGTGGTACTAAAGCAGGCATACAATTAACTAAAGTAGCAAATCTTATAACATAAATATACATATGTCATTATAACATTCAGAACTTATTTACAAATATCTGTATATATTAATTAATAAAAAACCATCACCAGTATCGTGCCAACACCGTAACATGATGCAGTTTTTTTAATATACCTTTAAAACGTCCAACATAAATAAAACATGCTAAGAATATGTGAAATGATTTGATATTGAGATTTCTGAACAAACATCTGGATTGTAGTCACATGATAATATAAACTAAGGACTCGCCACTGAAAACCTTTATTTGAAGAATAAAGTACCTACAAAATCATATTTTTGTATATATTTTTAGATATGTACCCATATAATAGATTTAAATTGCTAATTAAACTTCATGTGAAGACATCCTTTTTAAAATCAGAATTCCCCAGGTTCTTAGAGATTGAAACCACATCGCCCCATGTTTTTTCTACCATTCGTACAACTATATAATGTAACACAATAGTTAGTGTATAGAATAATGTGATCAGAACATCAAGGAATAAGGTACATATTTGGTTGTTCAGCACAGAAATGCGGAAGGTCATACAGTTTGGGTGGGAGACAGCCAAAACCTTTTTTCTATACCACACCCTATTTGAATCAGCTTTTTGCAAAAACAAATATCCCTCAATTCAGCTGATAAATGTAAATAAAATAAATTTTATGTTCATATTTTCTTGTTATTGAAGTATTATAAAGAACTTTTAATATATTTTATTATTGAGTCCTGTAAGAATGAAAGGTCAAGGTCAATCTTTAATAGTATTGTAAATTGTCAAAAATATTACTCTCACACAATTCATGTCTAGACAGAGTACAATATAACTAACATTTAAACTCCATTGTTTTTGCAAATAGCCGATATGTAATATGATCATCTCCTTACCGCCGTAAAACATGATCGTGTCGTTCATAGAGATACTGCCCGAACGGGTTTGTTCGGTGAACAACTTTTGTATGTTGCTTTGACTGCTGAACACGTAAAGTACTAATGGATGTTCCCTGAAAATCGTTCACGCACCGTTGGTATGATGACTCAATGTGCTTAATATAGTACACATTCAGCAATCAATATCGACCGGACTTCCTAAATATAGTACACCTTTAGTTATATTGGTAAGGTGTCCTTATTAAAGTACACCTTTAGGTGTTATATTGGTTAAGTGTCCTTATTAAAGTACACCTTTAGGTGTTATATTGGTTAAGTGTCCTTATTAAAGTACACTGTTACCCGTTATATTGATCAGGTATTCCTATTAAAGTACAATTTTAGCAGCCAATGCGGCTGGATGTCCTTAATTGAGCATTTGCGTAAGATATTGAATTAAAGTATCTCATTCAGTGAAAAAATATTCACTTTTTACTTGTAATAGTAGGTAATGGTAGTCAAATGATTAACCATGGTACATCGGATAGTTTTTCGGATTAAAGTCTTTATTACATTAGATATAAAGTGCAATTTTGAAGTATAAATGTTGTGCAATTAGACCTTTTAATGAGAGGTCGGGAAGTTAAATAATGGATTATTGATGGGACTTTATGAAGGTCATAAGTATGACCATGATATACAAAACCATTAGATTATATTATAGATATGTAAATGTTTATATTTAAATTTCATATCAGTGTTGTTGATTTTTAATTATGTCCAGTGTAATTTAAAATATAGATATACCTATTAATATAATGATAAATTTTCCCATATGGTCACACCACACATGGCTTATAATACCCATGATCATGGCATGATGGTAACAACCCACTATATTGACATATACAGATGACCTGACACACACACACACATAAATACTTTATATACTTTATATAGCACAAATACACTAAGATGTATAGCTGAAAATAATAATAAGGACACTTTTAAACCGGGCATCCGGTAAACACTAAATCTAATTGAATTTACCTGTATAATATGAGTCGATATTTAATTATTTCTAGAGTGAATGCCCGATTTAAAGCGTAGCAATTTTAGGACAATAAGTAAATGCCCTTCGTAACCTTGAAACTTCACACTGTTTGAGTTTAGTGTGTATACTTTATCAAATTAACCTTTGGAAAAAACAGTACCCTTTTATCATGTTTGTTGTTTAACAATCAATTCTAAATTTAGATACACTATAGGTACTATTCAAAGTCATGATGGAAACTTATAATTAAATTTGTCTTTACTCCTTAAAATATTATCCAAGCTACCTTACCTGTCATTAATGAATTTGATAGCTTCGTAAGCGTTCTCAATGGGTACGATAGGCAGTACTGGCCCAAATATTTCATCTTCCATTACTTTATCACTCGGCGTCACATTGGCTAGGACTGTGGGTTCAATGAACCTGTCGTTAGAGTCGTACCGCCCTCCGACGGCGACTTTGCCTTTGCTCGCATCGATTATTGCTTGGAGACGACTGTAATGTATGATATGAATAAAATATTAGAGTTCCGTGTATAATATTGATTTAAGATCATTTTTTTATAGAATTCTTGACCTGTGTAGGTTATGTAAGGTTAGTAACCCTAATAAAAGAAATAAAATAGTCAATATAATATTCAATAAAGCTAATGAGTTTGTTTGAACGCAATAATCTTAGTAACTACTGGTCCCATTTGAAAAAATACTTCAGTGTAATGTTGTTGGCTGTTAGGCTGTTATGATGATGATGTTATATTTGCGACTAATATTTAGAAGTAGTATTTTTAAAGATATAACTATATATGTTACAAATATTCAAATTTACATGCTTAACTTGAGACTGCATCAGTAATGTCTCACAACTCTCTTACCTAATAAGAAAAGCAAAAAACATTTCACATACCTAAAATGCCTGTTGTTAACAATTCTGCATAGATCAGGTGACTTCTGGGCATCTTCGCCGTACCACTCTTTGAGGATCTTCTTTGAGGCCTCCACAAACTTATCCTGTACTTCTTTAGAGCATAGAATGTAGTCTGGTGCGATGCAAGTTTGTCCAGCGTTGATGAATTTACCCCAGAGTATGCGCTTAGCTGTCACGGCTATGTCCACTGTATTGTCAATGTATACAGGGCTGGGGAAACAAAAATAATTATATTTAGAGTAATTAAGAGTATGTGTTAGTTGATAATAAACCTTATTAAGTAAACTTAACATTGAAAATTGTTTGTCATTATAAAATTATAGTGTCATACGTATGGAGGTAGTACATAAATAAATGCATTGTTTGATTATTTTTGTGATAACATGAGGTTATGAACTAGAGGACCTTACAAAGTGAACAATGAAGATCTCCGGGTCTGCATATCGTCGATGCGCGTGCAAAAGTACCTAAGAGTTAATTAGTTATTTACGATTGTTTTCTGCAGTTAATCGTTATTACAATACTGTAAAACAGCTAAGTGATAAATGCAATATTTACCGTAGTAGTAACCGAATGTAATGTAGCTATGTGATATTCATACATGAATAATCTTAAGTATTCTTTGATAAAAATTTTTTTTTGGGACTCCTTCTAAATCGTTAAAAAAAACACAGCGACTTTTGGACCCCAAGTAAAATTTGGAACTCAACCCTACAATGTGTAAATATCATAATTTAAAAATATATGCTTTGAGTTATTTATATGAAGCTGCTAGTGTGTTTATTATTATTCAAATATCTATAGGATCAAAGTTCATGCAGTACCATTGATACATCGATCGTATATATTAAAATTTTCTACAAGTCATTATCAAAGTGATATTGTTAACATATGGAATCGATTTTCAACCTTATATCATTACAATAGAGTGCTGTATAATACTACTTAATAGTCGACCGTTTACGTCTATATTTGCTTGAAATGACAAGAGCAGGTAAACATATTTAAGAGCAATTGACTTAATTATATACAAGATGATATTCCTTGTGATACCCAATATTATAACTACGAATGTTTATAACGCTTTCACACCTAAACTACCCAATCGATAGTAAAAATTCTTTCACCAATGGAAGGCTACATTATCAGGGAGTAACATAGGCTATATTTTACCCCAATATTCCTAGGCTCTAAACCAGCCATACTCAACTTTTTTTTTTATAGGGGCCAGAAACACGTTTCAGTCATGGTGTCGAGGGCCACAAGAAAAAATTATTTAGGTCTTCATTAAAACGTAATTCCAAGTTAACGATGTAGTAAAAAAATTTGTAACTTCAGATGGGCCAATAACAAAGGCCCGGCGGGCCGCAGGTTGAGTATAGCTGCTATAAACCATATATGAGCTGCATACCATCTGAAATTTCAATAAGCGAAGTTAACAAGTAGGTATTTACCTTTTCCCTCCCAATTCCAAAGTGACAGGGGTCAAGTGTTTAGTAGCGGCTTCGTACACAATCTTGCCAACGTTGGTGCCGCCCGTATAGAAGATGTAGTCGAACTTCTGTTTGAGAAGTTCGGTGGTTTCTTGCGGACCACCTTCTACCACAACTATTGCGTCCTGAAAATGCATAATTTAAGTAAATAACTCATTTATGAATCTTGAATGAAGGTTGCAAAGTCGAAGTGGAGATTTTCACCTTTTCAACCTTGTGGGACAAATAATTAAATTTTAACAATTGTATGTAATCTTTGATCAAACTAAATATACATTACATGTAAAAAAATACCTAGAAACAGACTTTAGTGACCGCAGCATAAAACGACTATATTAGTATAAATTGTAGAAAATCATTTACATAAGTCTTACAAATATTATAAATACGAAAGTTTGTGAGTATTTGAATTGATGTTTGTTACCTACGCTTTCATGCCAAAACGGCTGAAGGGATCTGCTTGAAAATTGGCACAGAGTTAAAATATATTCTGGAATAACACAGGCTACTTTTTATTTGGGGAAAATTTAAGGTCTCCCAGAACCGCGGGGAGCCACAACTTACTTCATATAATGTTACAAGTCAACAGTCTAAAAATAGGTTGATAAAATAATCTAGAATGTACAAAAGTAATAAGTAGGTAGTTATTATCGTGGTAATAAAACCTGTCATCATTAAGTTTTTTTATAGACTGAGTCATAGTTAGTGATGGACAGTAAACACTTAATATAAGTTTTCCAGAACGACTATTCTAAGAAGGTTCTGACATATAATTAAGTGAGCGGAAGTTTAAAAATAGTAATAGTTATGCATTATGTATGACCCGTAAGGTCACTAAGATCTTTAGGCATATTAGAAAAAAAATTGTGCATATATTACTGACTAGTGGCTCCTCGCGGTTTCACTTCCTCTTTAATTTTCCCGTGGTAAAAAGTAACCTATTTGTTAATCCAGGTTATAAACTATTTTCAATTACAATTTTCATTAAAATCCATTCAGTAGTTTTTGGGTGGAAGAGTATCGAACATCCATACATACAAAGTTTATAATATTAGTAGGATAGTAATACTTTGTACAGTCAGTTATTTCTGTTATAATCAAGTTTATTTAATCTGTTTGTTTAACTCCTAGTTATTGTTCAGAGATTGTCTGATACCTAACTGGTTTTCGAACGAAGTTTTCCTTCAATGTAACCTTTTAGATTACTCCGTAAATTGTATTACATATTTACATTCCAACGTTTAAAAGTTTTGCATTTACAGGCTTTTAGATATATATTTTTTTAAATTTTTAACCATAGCTTCTGCTGCTGCCCCGCGGTTTCGTCCGCGCTCCCGAAGACCTTTAACGGTACCGGGATAAAGGAAGGAAGAAAGAGTAACAGACTTTCGCATTTACAATAGTAACTATCTATATGTGTCTGCATGTCTAGATAATAATACTCCTCACAAGATAAGGGTACTCCTTCACGCTGACCTAAAGTATCAAAAATCTACTTACACTATCCAGATACTTGGGCAGCATCTCAACGACGAAGTTGGCACAAGCGACAGACAGTTCACTTGGCTTCACAATGACCGCGTTACCAGCTGCGATGGCACCGGACATAGGCAGCAGTAAGAGCTGCAGCGGGTAGTTCCACGCACCGATGACCAGCGCCAACCCGTACGGATCGTTGTATATGACCACATCGTCGAGCATGTTCACGAAACCTTTCGGTGGCTAGAAAATGATACAGTGTTTGTGATGCTGATGGAATTCTTGGGAGTAATGTTACACAGGAGTGGTTGTTGGAAAACAGATGTGTTAGTCTGTTCCTGTAGTTAAAAGTACCCTTGTCCATCGCATATTGCCAAAATCTTATGTGGGATTTACATCAATTAACTTCTGCATTATGAGTATTTAAATATGTATAAGATTTGAGTTGTTGGACTTCCGCATGAAATCATAATACCTACATAATACTAGTTACGAAAAGTTAGAATTAAATGTAAATTCATAAAAAATATAGTGTCCTCAAATTCTTCTCAGTTTCGTCATTTCAGTAATTGTAGAAAATTTAATATAATCTTCATAGTAAATGAAATGCCATTGACTGTTTTAATAAATAAGTTGAATTTGCACACAATGACATTAATTACAAGGCCATTACTCAGCCCGTAAATATTTAAATTAATGTTTTCAGTATAGGAGGTAAGTCATGAAATGGGTTTCTTACATATTAATATTTTACCAAAATTATTACATTTTGTATCAAATAAAAAAAAAGTATTATTTTGTGTGGTTTTCATTTTGTGATGAACATTAGATTGTATGGTAGCATATTGATCAATTTAAAGTGCTTTTATAATAATTAATAGCATTTAAATGTTACCATTTAGTAATTAGAATTTATTGGAAATTTTAACAAACATTTCTTGCCATACTAAGTATAAAATAAATATTATTATTTTAATTGTTATGTCATCGTTAAATTATGTTATTATCTTATCATGGCTTCTGTTGACACCTAAATAAGTGATGACCCTTATCAGAGGTCACTATCAGGTTTATGAAAGCAACAGCTATAGTTATATCCTATAGAAACAATTTTTAACTGATAACATTATGATTATACATGATTGATTAGAGTGGCCATCAACTTTATGCCTTAATGTGTACTATATTACATGTAAGTAAAATGTCTTTTTGGCATAGACATTTAAGCCATAATTTTCGACCTTAGGCTATAGCATTTGGCTAATATGAGAATGCCGCTACCTAAAAATTGTTTTACAGCTATATATGTATATAGCTACTGCCCCGCGGTTTCACCCGCATAGTTCCAGTTCCCGTAGGAATACAGGGACAAAATATAGCCTATCACCTATGACACTCACAAATAACATAGCTTTCTATTGGTATAGGATTTATTCAGATCGGTCCAGTACTTTCAGAGCCATATTCATAACAAACAAATAATCGAATCTTTCCTTTTTATAATATACATATAGATAAACTCACCCTGGTAGGCTTGACCCATTCATCGAGATTATTTAAAGTATTCTTCAAGTCATTGACCAGGTAGTCTACTTCAAGTAAGACAGCTTCCATCTTGCTTCGCCTCAAATCCTTGTTGAGTGCCTCCAGCATGGCATTGTAGTTCTCCTCGTACATGCGCAGGAGGCCTTGAAGTTGTTTCCTCCGCCACTCCACAGGGCGGGTGACACCACGGTTGAAGGCATCTCGGGCCTTTTGGACCGCCTGGATAAAAACAATCATAAAATGACTTTGAACATTGAAGCTAGTCATTCATGCATTGTTTGTATATAAAATATATATACTTTCTATGACCTTGAGGTCAAATTATACTACAGATTGGCAGTCTTGTATATCACCATGACAAGAATAAGTGAACATTAAAAAAGTAGAACAAGAACATTCTATCAGTCTAGATTACTTGATTTTCATAAATACTTTTCGTACAATGGTTCTGCTGATATAATTATGTAAATGGAATGCATTGACCTTGTAATTCTTTTAAACTCAGTATTTTACTTTTAATTCTTACCTCAGCCACATTAGTTTTTGGTTTTGAATGTGTTAAGTTTCCTGAAACAAACAAAGAAAAAAATGTAATAAATTGTATTGTTTTAAAAATTCCCAAAATTGAAATATCTTTGTTTTAGTTTGCTTTACATCAGTAATATTCACATCTTTAATTAATAAATAGATCTTTGGATATTGAAAAAGTTAGGATGTTCTCATTTTTATTCTATGAAATACTTTCATGGGATTCTTATATGTAATTATACAGATAAAAAAGGTTTATAGATAGCTCAGGGCCTTATCATGCAGGTAATTAGTATCAATTGATTGTGTACAATCTCATAATGTTAAAACAAGCTTTTTATATAATCATCTCTAGTTGGTAATGACCTATTAGTGGTAAATATAATTGGAATTTGGACGACATTATCTGTTTTTCATGACATGGATATACCTGTTTTATTGTTTGGATATACCTGTTTTACTCATTATCTTAAGACTTACTCATAATCTAGTTTTCTCTGATTAAACCGTATCCTATAAGAGATTTTTTTATACTAAATCTATGCAGGTTATGGATGATTTAGATCAATTTCATTTTCATAAACCTATCATGTGAATATTATAGAATATTTAGTTTTATTGATAAATCAGACAAGAACTAACATGTTTTTTATACAAAAGGGTGAGATTTGGGCCTTGGAACAGTGACATATATGTCGGGTACAATAATATGTGATGGGACCAACTGAGTATATGCTGGTGTTATCAACAGTGCTGATATTCAGATGAATTTAACATTTGTGATCATGGAAATACAGAAAAGAGATTCAATATAAAGAAAATAAATTTAGAGCAAATAGACATGTTTATGTACACATATTTATGGTGGGAATTCAACCTACAACCAGGAGCTCTCTCAGCTATCCCATTATCCTAACTAATATTGAAAATGAGAAAGTATCTCTGTCTGTCTTGCTTTCATGCTAAAACTACTGAACCAATTAAAATGAAATATGGTACACCAATAGTCTAGAGCCTGAGAAAGGATATAGGCTACTTTTTATGCCGGGAAAATGGAAGATCTTCCAGGTGAGCGGGTGATACCGCGGGGAGCCACTAGTATATTATATAGTACCTGCATTGAATTGATAGTATAAATTTGAATAATATGGAACACCTAAGCATAAGAGTAGATACTAACATATGCAAATATGACTATACATAGTTGATTAAGGCAGTACCTAACAAGGTAAGTAAGGATTTAATTCGGATAGTACAGTAAAATCACATTAAAGTCTTGTTTACAAATAAGTTGATAGACAACAGAATGGATGAATGAATTATGCTCTACTTTGGAAACATTTTTGAAACATTAAAACATATATTTTACAATAAAAGAACCAGATTATATATACAGAATAGTTGGAAAATTGAGAATACTTTAGAAAATTGTCAATAGCTTACCCGCAGTCATCTTATAAGGCTTTTAACTCTGATCAAAGTCCGCCAGAAACGAGAAATTCCAGATCGTCTTTTATTTATTACACTTAAGCAGATCACAATATTTACCAGATATATATATTTTTGGAGGTAACAATTACGTTTGATAAATACTTTTAATACAAATCAAATATAATATATTTAATTTAATAAAAAATTAAACAAGAAACTTCCTCGGCTGTGTGTGTGTATTAGTCAGAAGACGTGTTTGACTGATTGACGTCTGGCTATGTAAATGACATGAATGAATTACGAACGAACGAATGAATCGGATTGACAATAACAAAAACCATAGAGAATTGACAGTAATGACTTGCTCTTGTTGTGTGTTTTCAGCGGGAACTTGCAAAAATATTGGAGCATTAAAGTTGTGTAATATTATAATGATATTAGTGTTCAGTTTTAAAGCTTAAATGCACTGACATTGAGCTAAATCATTAAATAATAAATAAGTGCATATAACAATATACTATAATGAAATCTTGTGTGGCCTTTCAAGTTATAGGTAATGCATGGCTGGAAATAATTCCGAGAAAAGGTATACAACTTAGTACTAATATATTATTAACGTATGTATCGCCTTAAAAAGGTATATAAGTAACTCTAAAGAATATCGTTATACAAAAACAACTCGGGCTTACTTTATATAAGTATTTGGTTTTCAGACCAGGCAGAGTATTACCTACCTAAAGATGTATTTATATTTTATGTTTTTGCTTATTTGAAATCCACGCGCCCAATTTCTCTTTAATTATTATTTTCTCGTACTCCTTTCGTTACTCAGGATTTTTGTTTACAGTTACATACCGAATAACTGAAGTAACATATTTTCTTCGACAATTAGATAATAGTTAATAATTATTGACATTGCTTATTGTCTCTGGTGAAATCTCAATTAACGAACATAATAATAAATAAACTCATTATCCTTCGCCATATTTGGAATGATATCGTCAATTGAAAGGCATTGACCTCGTTTGGTAAACAAATTTAGGGTATGTTGCTTACCTTCGATTCTCTTCGTGCTGATATACTATTTATTCATATTGTTGCTGTATTACAGTTTTTGGACGGAAAATAAAGTGTAAAAAATTATTTTTAATTACTAATTTACCTTGAGTGTACTTACCTACGCTTATTTTATTAAGTACCTACCTAAGCAAAATAGGATAAAAATAACCAAGCCACGACTATTAATGTCCTGATGATCTTCAAACGACATAATTGATTCTAGTAAAATATATCTAATTATAATCTATAAGTTTTCGATTAGGAAAAATTTACAAATAAAAAATCGGTTCTTCTATTTGATAACTACACATATCAAATGAATTGAATTGAAAAATACTATAACTAATTTATAAAACAATATACTAGTTACTGCCCGCGGATTGATACGTGTTTTAAGCTACATGCAACGCCATCTATTTACACGTAAATAAAATGATATTGCTATACATTATTCGTAGGTATCTCGAGAACCAGTTTATTTATGTCTCTACCCGCTCTCAAAAGACCTTATTTATACCTTTACCGGGATAAGGTAGCCCAAACTTTACTTTAAAAGTTTAGAGTTTAAAAGGGTAAAAACGGGACCCTATTACTGAGACAAGTATCGCTGTCCGTCCGTCTGTCACTAGGCTGTATCTCAAGAACGATGATAGCTAGACAGTGGAATTTTTCCAGATGATGTATTTCTATTTCCGCTTTACTATAAATATAATAAAAAAAAATTTAAGTGGGCTCCCATACAACAAACTCGGAACCCTTCGTGCGCGAGTCCCACTCGCACTTGGCCGGTTTTATCTATATTGGTTCAGAGGTTTAGACGTGAAAGCGTAACAGACAGAGTTACTTTCGCATCTATAATACTAGCACCTAACTAATGCTTACTTACTTATGTAAAATTTGCAACGTTAAATACCCAAAAATAACGTATTGCAGTGATACTTTGAAATAATTCTTCTAACAGGCGAGACCATATTTTTGGTGTCACTTTGCTTGTGTCAGCTTGTTACTTCATTGCTTTTGTTCTGATGTGCGGTAATAATACAAGGTCTGTCACGCATATCAAGTCTATTAGAATAAGTTTACTAAGTGCTTATGAAAATATTATTTGTTTCCGTGTTTTTTTATAAGGATACTCAAACTTGTTTAAAAAAACTATTAAGCGAATAAAGATAATTCAATGTTTCCTTTAATAGAATATGTAGCTTCTAAAGTTGAATTCAAACTGTTTTGTAGTGCATTCGGATTTGCCCATATTATTGGGATAAAAAATATTCACGTTATATGTTATGCAAATGTTTTTCAAATCTAGGTGTAGGTAAACTAGGTAATCCAATGTAGATGTAGTAATTAATGGTATTGTTTCATTTTAGCCACCATCAAATTATAACCGCCAAATTCAATTAACATTTGAGTTATATCGGCAATTAATTTTAAATTTAACATATAAAATATTCAGCAAGTACATTGAATTCACCAAAATTACTACAGTACATTATTATTTATAACAGTAATTATAAAAAAATATCTTGATACTATTTAATCGTTCAAAAGATTTTAAGTTGAAAGTTGTTGTTTAAAACTATTTTTACGTTTGTCGTATATCGAATCTGGTTTATTTCTTGTTTATGTTTTTGAAGGAGGTAGGGCGCAATGGATTCGTCCGTTCGAAATTGGAGTAGCCCGACTGGGGTAGTACCTCCACCTTACAGAAGACCGCAGCCAAATAACACTATATGTAGTGTTGTGTTCCTGCTGGGAGTAAGGTAGCCAGAGCTCCATGAGGAGACGCAGTGGCAGTGGGGGGACCAAGGATGGAGTAGCGTCGTAGGGGTATGCAGGAGTGATACCTGTTTAGCCTTTCGACGAAAAGTACATTGCGCTTTGTCCCTTTCACTGCCTATACAGTTGCTCCCTTTTTTATAGGGTCGGCAACGCGTGAGTGACGCCCCTGGTGTTGCAAGCGTCCATAGGCTACGGTAACCGCTTCCCATCAGGTGGGACCGTATGCCTGTTTGCCACCCTTGTGGTATAAAAAAAATAATTACAAATATTAAGTTTATTTGTATACCTATTTTATCGAAAAGAGAAAATTTAAGATAAATTTCGAGCAAAGAGAGAACATCGTACATTTTGCATTGCTCATAATGACGAAATTTGAGGTAAAACATCCACCACTGAAGATACTATAAATAATAAACCATTCAACTATTTAGATAATCAATATAAAATACATTTTAAGTACTATACTATCCATAAAATTAATAATTGGAAGTCATATAACGAAACACTTTTTGGAATTATGTCTATCTAGGATTATAATTTGTATCGTACAGCATATCTATATCGTAAAGTTTTATAAGTAATTACAACATTTTATATTAATATACAATGGTGAGGATTTGATTGTGTGTTTACATATACATGTACTTATTCGCTAGACACAATTAAGGTATTATAAAATAATAATATTATCTCTATTCCCTGCCAGACTCATATAAAGATATTTTTATTCAAATCAAAGAAAACACAAACATAATAATATATAACTACAACCACTTCAAAACTTGTTTGCCAACTTTTTATTTTTTTTTGTGCTTAGATCATTTGTGTTTACAGCGCAAGGTATTTTTTTCAAGTCATTTGTTTCCTCATATTTATGGATAGATAACGATGAAGTTGGTGGTTGAAAAATACATGTGCTCATGGTGGTACTAAGGATCTAGGTTCTAAGGATTGATTTGATCCTCCCAATTCAATTCTATGTATGTGCACTGTTAGTTGTGTGTGACGCTATAAATTAATTTGATAATAGTGGTCATAATTGTATTCTATATAGTATCAAGAATCTATATTTTAAGTACTGTAACAAATGTCATAAAAAAATATCTTACCATTTCCATTCATGGCGGGAGTCTCCAGTGGTACCTTTTCAATGTATATATTAGTCTCTGGTAAGTCTTTGATGACTGTCACAGAATCGATTTGATCGTTATCCGCATCGATATTGATGACGTACACGTCACTATTATGTTTGTCACTCGCGTGCTGTTCTGCCGGCGATGGCATCACAACTGATACCGGCTGAGCCTCTGTTTACAACTTTTCAAGGTTACAAGTCCGTGAACCTGCCCGAAATATTTGTTATTTTTTTTATTTATTTTGGGTCTGCCTTTGGTTACTGGGTGTATGTAGAAACTTATGTTGTTTTGTTTTCTTTTTAAATGTACGATGGAGGAACTTACTTTTTTAAATTAATTATTTTCTCGTTATGTTATCTCACTTACTGGGCTGCGTAGCCTGCGTACCTACATTTATGAACCTTTATTTTTATTTTTTTTAATAGAAAGCTGGCATAGGCAGTTTTTTTGTTTTTGTTGCATTTCTATCGATCAATAATTTATTACCTATATTAATATTGTAATGCTACTTTGTATCATGTTTAAAGGTATTATTTGTATATAAGTACACAAATTAAACTGCTTGTCATTTATAATTCTGTTAAAGAAGTTATATAACAAAGTGAGTCGTGACGTAAATGGAGACATTTACCGAGTTTCTAGAATTAGTGAGACAGGTATTAAGTCTAGTATAAGTACGTGTGTTATAATTATTATTGTGCCTCATACGAGCTAGACGTAGCATTAGATAATAATAGATAATGAGTTAACTCCACACCACGCTACGGTAACGAATAATTGTTGCAGGAACTAGGAAAAATAGCAATAGACGCGTAACAGCGTCAAACCAGTTGCAGTAATTACGAGGGTACCTATAGGTTTCGTAATAAGTAACATCAGTCTAGCGCTATAATTTAAATATAGTATTAATAAAATTCATAACATGTATACGCCCAATAAACTGATAAAAAACTAGCAGACCTTGTGCTATGTTAACTATAATTTAATTGTAACCATATATATAGCCGAATGAGTTTACTACTTTTGAAAAGGTACTTGCGCATAGACACACAGACATAAAACAAGCATAGATACATATATACAAATGTTTGTTTTGGATGCGAATTGGGCCCATTTTTTAGGGTTCAATAGAACCTACGAATCCTTATTAAACCTACATAAGCTATGTAGATTTAAAACAATATAATTTAATACAGTATGTGATAATGTATGTGATAATTATTATGTTAGAAAGACCTTGGATTATAAAACCGGCTCTCAAATAGTTGACTGGTTATTCTTCTCATGTACCCACTTCCTTGTCGAATCTAGTTTTCTATGTGGTCTATCGCGATACTATAGCTGCTGTTATGTGATTAACAATTTTTATATCTTGCTAATAGTTTGAATGCGAATGTTTGTGAGGACGTATGGATATTTGTGACCTTTTCTCGCAATTACGACTGAAGGGATTTCGATGAAACTTTGTACATGTAAATTAATGTTCTGTCTGGGCAGGATTTATGAATATATTTTAACACCACTTTACTGTACAGTTTATGCAATAAATAAATTCTGATTTTGATTCTGATTGAATATATATAAAAAAAAAGATCCACTGGAAATCTGTGAAAAAGTCACTGGGTTAAAGGTAATAAAATCCGTATAAAAGTAGGTATCTACCTAACCATGGCATCTTATTCGTTTTTTTACAAATATTATTTGAAGCGTTCTAAAATCAAGGATTTACAAAAAAAGGGTCGCCAAAATAATTATTATTTAACCGTATTATGAAATTAGTATTTTGTTTGGCTTTGAACTCGTACCTTTAATGAGCGACGCGTGTCAAGAAGCCCATTAGACTATATTGTCTGACTATGTAATTACCTAGGTATAAAAGAGTTCCTAATGATACTAAATAATAACCTTCCGCCCTTCTTTAGGTACGTTAAGACATTATTTCTAATTATTTTTTATTTCACAACCCACATAATAACCATATAGGTACATAGTTGCGTATATATTGTTTATTTTACTTAATGGTTTATTTATATATTTATACATTTTAATTACAATAAAGTAATCTATGTTTATTTATTCATGTCGTTATTATTACTTCTTTAATAATATACCTGTAACTGGTAAACTAACTTTTTGTCAGTTAATATTTTATTTTAGTCACGGTAATTCATTAGTTTTTTGAACAAATCTCGTATTTTTGAATTGAGTATTGAATTGAATATGTTATTTCCCGTAAATACAACTTGAAAAGGTAATTACCTAAATTATGAGTAGGTACTAAGCTGTTTAACAATACAATGCATCGACCGTTTGAATAAGTATTTGTTCTTACTAACACGAAGGTCTTAACTCGCAATGATCTACAATGGGTTTTAGAAAAGGATTCATATACCTAGTTAAAAATTACATTTAGCCTTGACTTATAGGCACAGAGTAGCGCATGCAAATCGATTTTTGTGGTGCGCAAGAGTTTACGATATATTCAAATTATAGATGTAACAGTTTGGTCATACTTGTTACTTATATCTAAAGATCTAAAGACTTGACTTGTAAAGGCTTTAGTATGTATGGGAAAAGTTTTTTTTCAGTGTGAAGGCCTATTTAAAGAAGCGAATATATTAGGTACATGAGTAAATTTTTAACTTGTATTTTTGCAACGGTATGACTGAAATATTTTCATGGTACATAACAATATAGTGGTGTATGTTTGTTTGGTACAGATAAACAAAACAAAAGTATATTTGTAAATATTCTGTCATTTGAAATGATAATATTGTTTTGATACTACTTACAGCATTGTTATTGAAAGCATTGTTTCAGTTTTCTGCATATCTTTGCGACGGATGTACCTTAGTGGATGTTTTACAAAACATCTGTGGGTACATTAAAACTAATCTAGAATTTGGGCTATATATATATAGACTATGGCTATATATATAGACACATGTTCAATACCGAATAATAATGGAATCTTTAAGGGGCTGTATTACTTAATCATAGATAAGGGTTCAAACGTTTTTTTATTAATAAAATGTAGAGTATGTCAATACCTTCATTTGCAAACCTAATAACTCCACTTTTTTTTTATTTCGTTGTTGTACCATCATCATCATCATCTAGTCATCTAGTTTCTGCCAGTATAAAAACGATTTTTTTTAAGTGGAAATATTAGATTTGCAAATTAAGGTATCGATGTCCGTTATTTTCAAGGGAGTGTATGATATCTGCATACATAGTCCTTACGAGAATCCATTAATGTATGTGGGAAAAATAAATAACTCTATTTAATGATGGGAAATTAAGTAAATTATATTGCAAGTTTTCAATTGTAGACTAAGAATGATGGACACCTTCCAGAATCAATTATTCATAGGACATTCGAACTAATAACAACCTAGGGTCTAGATCGAAACACTATACGTCTTTCGCGGTCTCAATCAAATTATAAATTTATTTCCTGAAGTTAAAATGAATTAATGAAATGCAAATTCAAAATGCAAGCTTTATTACCTTGGAAATTTTAAAAATGCATTTTTAAAAGTGTTTAATATTCATTGGGTATTATAATATGTGACGTGGTAAATAAAAATAAAGTTGTTTGGAAAATCACCTAAACATGTTATTATTTATGTTTGTTTTTATATGTATAGGTATCTATTTTATGTAGAGAGAGAAACCGTTTGGTTTTGCTAGTGACTCTGACTTTCAAACCGCCGGGTGTGGGTTCGAATTCCACTCAGGACAAACATTTGTCACAATTATGTCTGTTTGTTCCGTGTCTGGATGAAAATAGCTGTATAAGTATGTATTAAAAATTGTATACTAATAGGTAATATATCAGCATTATGGAAGTTTATTTTAGATTGGTACGCACCTTTTCATAGGTATTGTTTAAAGTTGGAACAATTTATATTGTTATACGCTGAGCCAAATTAGGGCTTAATTAAGAAAAAAAAATTTTAAGATGGAAAAATAAATTAATTTTCAATAAAATATGAAATTTATGAAAAAAAGGTTTCATACGGTATCATATGAGTAGACCGAACCAAAGAGGTTGAACCATTTCTCGATAGGCTTACAGGCACACTTATCACAATGCTTGGTTACACAATTATTTAAAAAACAAAAATAAAAAAAAATATTTGCTTCCGAGGCACGCGGCACTTCGGTTGGTGGTCTCGCCGTAACTGACTTGAATATATAATGAATGAATGGTCTATCACTATCAACACAAAATGCAATTATGTTATTTGAATCATGTTTATTTGATGACTTCCTTTTAACGAAGTCATTTTTAAACAGCCACTTATATGTTGAACATGAAACAATTTCACGTAAAGTGTGCTCCATATTAAATGATGTTGTGTAAGGTATACGAAGCCTAGAAAGAAAGTAAGGGAAATTTATTTACGTACGACCATTAGACCAGTAAATATGTTTACTAATCTCTTAATATAAAAATCACGCAAATTTGTATCATAATCCTATTACTAATTCTGAGAAGTAAGATATATTGACATATTTGATACTAGTGGCTCCTCCAATTTTCCCAGGATGAAAAGTATATGTGTTATCTATACTTATAATAAATCTGTAGAGAGGTCAATTCTGTACATGAAATACATTTTCAAAATAACTATCAGGGGGTGATTAGTGATCGATACTGATGCCAAAAATGCAATCAGTAAAATTTTTGTCTGTCTGTCTGTCTGTCTGTCTGTCTGTCGGTCTGTATGTTCCTTATAGAAACAAAAACTACTGGACGGATTTTAACGAAACTTGGTACAATTATTCTTCATACTCCTGGGCAGGTTATAGGATACTTTTCATCACGCTACAATCAATAGGAGCAGAGTAGTGAAGGGAAATTTTGGGAAAACGGGAGAAGTTACTCCATTTTTAAGCTTCCGTCGCGTGTGCAGCCATAATGGTTAAAGTTACATAGTAATTATGTATGACGGAAATATTCTACACAAAATTTTATAAAAAATATCTCGCAACAGCATATGTCTATCTTTTATAGTTGACTCAGAATAACACGTGTAACTCCTGATAGCTTAGCAGTTCGGAGCATTCTGATTATATTTGTTTACTCTTACGTTTATAATACTCTCACTAATCCCTAATTTAAAAAAGTTAACATTATTACCTATTCAATAAAAAATAATCATAGAAATCGGTATAGAAACACCAAAATTATAGAAGAAATAAGCCATCGCGTCGTCACACGTGAATACTAAATCATGCTATAAGTAAGGATTATTTTTAAACGACTTAAAAAAAAGGAGGAGGTTCGAGGAACGAAGTCGCGGGTTAAAGTTAGATTTAGCCCAAAGAAACTATTCCACGCGAACGAAGTCGCTGGCAGAAGCTAGTTCCAGAATATATTCTAACTCTGTGCCAAATTTCATCGCGATCCCTTTAGCCGTTCTGGCGTGAAAGTGTAACAAATAGAGGTTAGGTCCATACATTTTTACAAATTTACGCATTTATAAACTTAGGATATTTTACACCTTCGTATTGCCTATTCAAATAAAGTAGTATCAGTAGTTTCTATGTAACTAAATTATGTTTGCTTATATAACATTTAGTTCAAATAAGTTCAAGTTGTTACTTACCTTGAATTCTAATTCGGTTTTACTTTACTAGTTCTGAACCACGGTTATTTCTATTTGATTAAATTATCGCTGGGGATTTAAGGGTTCTTAAGTTATTCCCAAATATAACTAGGTAGTAATAAAAGTAGGCTATAACTAATATTATAAATGCGTAATTTATATAGTTTTTATCTAGGTATGTGTGTTTGATCCTCTTTCACGCAAAACTAGTTTATAACCAGGATACCCTTTTTATCCCGGGAAAAATCAAGATCACCGGGAACGCTGGTGAAATCGCGGGGGTCACTAGTACAACACGCTTTGTTTTATCTGAATACGATCAGCCGTTTGCGCTTTAGAAAGTAGTTTAAGCAATAAACGTAGCACTTAGGACAAAAATGTAATTAAAAAAGTCATATCCACTTCACGTAACATGTTCCTAAAAGTCGCTTTATTTCATAAAGTTCCAGAAAAGGTAGTAAAGGGGCTACTAAAATTATTTATTGTGAAGGTGTATAATAATATATAAATCTCTGTTTAATCTTAATTGACCAAGCGATTAAGAGCACTGATTAGGACTGACTGCCACAGATTCATTATGTATATTGACAACTAAGATGTACCAACACAATGCAATCAATTAAATATTATACCTATAAGGAGAATTGGCTAAATAAATATATATTTAGGTATTTAACTATAAAATTATATATGTGTTGAACCATTAACACTGTGTTAAAATTAGACACTTTAAACATTTTATTTACCAATGAAAATATGACGAGTAAATAATAATTTTTTTTTTTTTTTTTTTTTTATTAAGGATGGGCTTGCATTTGGTCTCTGACCCGTCCATACAAGACGCTGCCGAAACCTAGGATGGAGCATGCTTGCCCAGAAGAAACCTATTCACCCTAGCCTTGAAATTGACAAGATTGTAGGCGTCGGGAAACACAGACGCCGGAAGCAAATTCCACTCCCTCGCTGTCCGCATTATAAATGTGGAAGCGAACCGATGT
This sequence comes from Thyatira batis, assembly GCA_905147785.2. Classification (NCBI taxonomy): domain Eukaryota; kingdom Metazoa; phylum Arthropoda; class Insecta; order Lepidoptera; family Drepanidae; genus Thyatira; species Thyatira batis. Next base: position 7,198,767 of record LR990501.2, on the reverse strand, counting down.
GTCCGTATGTTCGGTATGTCGACAACGTATGGGTGGAAATTATCCCGGCGTCTTGTGGTTCGGTGTAAAAAAGGGGATGGTGGAATAAGATCGAACAGATCCTGCGCACACTCTCCAAAATATATCCTGTAGAAAACCGATAAGCAAGCGACTTTTCGTCGATGGTCTAGGCTCGTGAGCTTTGCTTTAGTAAGAGACTCATCTCCGATGAGTCTCCTCGCACGACGATCTATTGAGTCAAGGGCGTCAAGCTGATACTTGGCAGATCCATCCCAAAGGTGGCAGCAGTACTCCATGCATGATCGGACTTGTGCTTTATAAAGAAGGAGCAACTGTCCTGGCGTGAAGTACCGCTTAACCTTAGAGAGGATACTCAGCTTTCTGGCAGCTGTTTTAGCTTTTGACTCAATAGAACAGCCAAAGTTAATTTTGGCTGTTAAGGTCATGCCAAGGAGATCAAGCCGATCACATACAGGCAAGGATATATTTTGGAAAGTAGGAGTCAGGTGAAAAGGACTCCGTTTTGCGGTGAATAGACACGCCTGCGTTTTGGTAGCATTAAATGTGACCAGATTGGCTTCGCCCCAATCGGCGACTGCCTGTAAGGTCACATTCAAACGCTCTACCATGGCCTCACGCAACAACCGGATCTCGTCACTGGTGGCTTGCGCACTGGAGATGTATCTCTCCACAACTGTGCTGTCATCTGCATACCCAAAGGTGCCGGGCTTCAGCAGGTCATTAATATGCAGCAAGAATAAGGTTGCAGAGAGAACTGAGCCCTGAGGAACTCCGGCATTGATTGCCAATTGGTCCGACGAACACCCGTCTATAACGACTCGTATAGACCGTTCACTCAGGAAATCAGAAATCCAGGCGCATAGACCACAAGGAATTCCATATGAAGGAAGCTTGCTTAAGAGGCTTGCGTGCCAGACTCTATCGAATGCCTTAGAGATATCGAGGGAGACGGCTATCGCTTCCCCGAACCTCTCAATGGCTTCACTCCATATGTGTGTGGCATACACCAGAAGGTCCCCAGTGGACCGTTTTTGGCGGAAACCAAACTGTCGGTCACTGAGGAGCTCGTTACCTTCAAGGTGCGCCAGGAGCCTCCGATTTAGTACACGCTCCATAGTCTTACAGAGTATGGAGGTGATCGCAATCGGTCGATAGTTGGAGGGATCGGCACGGCTGCCCTTCTTGGGCACAGGCTGCACATTAGCAAGCTTCCAGACTTTCGGAACTTGACCTTGTTGGAGCGAGAGGCGAAACAGGCGAGTCAGAACAGGAGACAATTCGGGCGCGCAATTGCGTAGAACAATGGCTGGAATGCCGTCAGGACCACTGGCTTTATTCACGTCTAGATCACGCAGTACCTTTAAAACCTCCTTTTGCCGGATATGAATGTCCGGCATTAGGCTGCTGCTTGGGGATTGCACTGGAGGAGTTTGTAACCCAGCATCTAGACGTGAATTTTCCGCAAATAGAGAGGCAAACAAGTTGGCCTTCTCTATGGCAGTGTAGGCCAGTGTTCCGTCAGGCATCAGCAACGGCGGTAGCGACGGGCGGCAGAGGTTGTTTTCGACCGATTTGGCAAGGGACCAGAAAGCTTTACTCCCAGAAGGACAGGAGGAGAGCTTTTTTCCAATCCGACCAACATGGACGAAACGTGCCTTCTTAAGGACCTTTTTGCAGGACTTGGCAGCGATGTTGAAGGCTCTCTTCTTCAGACTCGTGTCTGGAGCTTTGCGAGTGCGAGAATCCGCCCAGATTCGGTAAGCTGACTGTTTACGGGCCTCGGCAACGGCGCATTCAGCATTATACCACTTGGGGGATCTGTTGTCAAGTGATATGTCAGAGAATGGGATGTAATACTCCATTGCTTGACATATCACATCTGAAATCGCACTCGCACAGCTGGACGGGTCATCAGAAGTGAAGCATGTTCGCCGCCACGGATAAGATGCAAGGAAAGAACGCATCTCATCCCAGTCTGCTGACTTGTATCGCCATACTCGCCTAGTGCCTTTTGGGCAAGGATCGGGCGGAGTGTAGGACGACACAGCTTTCACCAGACAGTGGTCGGAGGTACCCAGTGGGGCATTCACCGACACCGAGTATCTGTCTGGATCGGTTGTCAGCAGAAGGTCCAAGCAGTTGGCCGTGTGGTCAGCAACATCCGGCACACGTGTAGCTTCCCGAATGAGCTGGGAAAGATTTAGCGATAGGGCCAGTTTCATCGCCTCTCTCCCGGCTAAGTCGGTCTCCCGGTATGGGTACAGCCACTCGCGATGATGAGCATTAAAGTCCCCCAGGAGGACTAACTGCGCACTAGGATATTTTCGCTGGACCACGTCTGCCGTGTCGCTGAGGTATTCGAAAAGCCCGATTGTCTCCCGGTCACCGCTGTGCGATCGGTAGATACAGGCATAGAGGATTTGCTCTAAGCCTGTACTCACCAATATCCACAGGACAGAAAAACCTGGCTTTTCAAGGCCACAGAGACGCCGACAGCAGATGTCATCGCGAGCATACACGCAGACCCCAGCGCGTGGTTTGAATTTGTGCTCCAGGGTATACCCTGGGTAGCATAGGTATGCCGCGTCAGACGGACATCCGATCTGCGTCTCCGTCAGAAAGAGTAGGTTGGGTTTTTCCGTCTCAAGGTGGTGATGGACGGCGTCGATATTTGAGTGCAGTCCTCGAATGTTTGAGAGGTGCACTTTGAGTGAGAGGACGTGCTTCCGCTGTGAAACGCTACTCTTTCTTGTACCTTTTTTCATGTTTTTGAGTGAATAGGTGTGGAGAAGGCAGTTGAGCGAGACGTTGCAAAAAGAAAACCATGGAACAGACGTAGGCATCGTGAACCGTTGGAAAGCTCGGCTGGAGACTGCGGGGACGCCCGAACCCCCCCGAGAGTGGCCATCGGGTCCTCTCATCCGGTCGCCAACCGGCACGATGGAGCACCTCGGGATTTTTCGCGAGTTGGCGGGGCAGCCTTTCATAGGTGGCTGGCCTACTAGTTGGGCCCCCTACTAACTGCGGTCGGCCAGCGGAGAACCGTGCTTCGGATCCCGCTACCCTCCAGAACAAGACTACCAGGACACAAGTCCCACGCTGTTGAGACCGGTTTCTGGATGCAACGCAACTGCTCTAACCCAACCCCACTAATGGCTTCCCCGATCTTCACGTCGGAACACGGCAGCTGCCGCTTGGCGACATGTCTTAGCTCGGGGGGTGGTGACAAGCCTCGGCCGAAGCCTACCACCAGACATCGTTGCTCGTTTAGCACCACCCAGGGATCACGTGTAGGGTCTCGAGGGTAAACCTACGGACGCGAGCAACTTCGATCCCCAACTACTATACTGCATCAAATATTGATTTGATGCAGTATTTTAATATATACCTCTTTGGACTGACATTTAATGAAAAAAAATTATTTAAGTTGGTGTTACTTGGGAAAATACCTTTGACTATGAATTGCTTTACAAACTATTTCACACAATGTATATACTGAGATCAATTATTTAAACTTAAGTCGTAATTTTAAAATAACGTAACTGCCGAGTTTATTACCGGCTCCTTTCAATGAAAGCAACTTTCCGAACCGAGCGATAGTTTCTGACTATTCATAAGTGCTTGTAAAGGGCTATATAAAAAAAAAACATTTTATATTTAGATCAAACGCTTAGACCAAAACTAGACAAATTATAGATTGGTAGACTTACCTATGTAAGTACATACCTACTATATAGTAGTACCTACATAGGTAGGTAAACAGCTAAGGTAAATCATATTCATAGAACCGGTTCGCCAAGTTCACCGGCAAATGCTTAACCTAGAACCATGTTATATAATGCTTTAGGTACATACCGATATTCACTAGTTTATGCACACGACTTTACCCACGTTTCCGAAAGATTGTTTTCAAAAGGTTGTTTTTAAAATGTCGCGAACCGAATTCATGTTTTACGTCTGTTGAAAATTTAAATTTGAGTTTGAGTAACAAAAAATTAAATGCACAATTTTTTTTATCAGTTCTCAGGATTGATTAGCCTATAACTGGTCTTCATTTTAGCCTACATAAATAAGGATCTGGGATTTTTTTACATAAAACCAGTCGGATTCAGAACTAAGCAGAGCTCGTTATGTGGTTACAAGATGGCTATTAAAATACATTTTAAATTAAATACACACCTACTTATAAATATATGTCACCTATGACCTAGACATAGATGTTCATGCACAAAATTGTTTATCCTAGATGGAGATCGAATCCACGATCAGAGGCGTCAATGTCAGGGTCGCTAAACACCAAGCTAACTTCGTGTTCGTACCAAAATGTGCATTATGTCCAGTGCCGGATTAAGGAAGCGCGGGGCCCGTACCAAATACTATCGAGGGGCCCTTGATCTGCTACTGGTAAAAATACTCAAAATGTTCGTATATATTCGGATTCGGGGTCCCCCCTTTTGCGCAAGGCCCGTAGCATTTGCTACTCCTGCTACGTGGTTAATCCGGCACAATTTAAGTCAATATACAAACGGGTAAGATGCTCTTGAGTTTTCAACCAGTTTATGAACCAAGTAAGACAGACAAACAAACACTTTACAAGTAACTAGGATGTTTACACCTCACTAAAGCGGTACGGATGATTGAATGCACAAACATGACAAGGTACCTATTGCACAAGAAAATTTTGTTTGACATTGAGAAATAAATGCATTCTGCATAAACAGATTAATAAAATTAATTACGGTCTATGCAACTTCGATGTTAATATGACTTCTATATAAATAGATATCTATTATGAGTATAGTTTGTGATTAAATATTTGTTTCATTATTCAATAAAATTTACCTTAATATTGTCAAAGGACAATTGGCCATATTAGGATCAATGTCAATATTGATCCAGAAAGGTGTGTGTGTATTTTTATACGTATTGTTTTATCGTATGTATTTCGTGAAATCATAGTATTTTAATGACTTTTACGCATTAGGTTAAATCCCAGGATATTTATTCATAAGTGAATGTGATGGGATATGTATTTCAATAAAAATATGGTTTTTTTTTATAAGTTTCACTACTACTCCACGGCGCAGCGTCTACCTATTGGTAGGTAGGTAGCAACATCCGCACAATCTTTGGTCCATGTATAATCAGAATATTTTTGAATATTGATTTCAAAATTATATTATAAGCATAAAAAGTCCAGAATTTAAACATCAAAATAGCAATATTGTATTCGCTTCAGATTTTACTGAAGCAAAACACATTATATGCCTACATAAAACCGTCTATATACCTATATAGAGAGGAGATCCTCGCATATCTTCTTCGGATCCGGTAAAATGAGACGACCAGAGACAGTAGGTACCTTGATGCCCCGGACTGCATTCTTTACTTTCACTATAAAAATAAGTGACCTACACAGACTGGCCACTTTCGTTTGAAGAGAGTTGCTTTTGTTATTTGTACCCATGGATATAAAAAAAAACCTCTTGTTTTCTTCCTACGCTTGTACCTAGAAGGAAATTACACAAAATTGGTTGTCATACTGGCCCAGAATAATACAATAGCACTTGCTAATCTCACGACAGGGTTATTCTATATACCTACCTATTATTTTATTAAGTTGAAAGCCAATCATACATATTTAATACCATAAAAGCTACAGTAATTAAAACCATTTCATAAAAAAAGAACTTGAATGTTTGTGTTAGTATAAGGATATTTGGCCCACTTTAGCTGAGCTTTAATCCTAGGACCTCGACATAATGAGATCATTGGCCCTGTCTGCTTTTGAAGGCACTCGTTGCCCTTGCTTCGAGGCAGCTTTATGGAAGAAATAGGTAACGTACGTAGTCCGTAAAAAGAACGTGTTAAAGTAATGCCACCTGTTGTGATATTTCGAAACTAAGTTGTACATTTAGTAAATAACGCAGTGGCTAGATGTCGCTTGTTGTAATTGAAAATAGTATGATAGGTTGATGTTGTAGTTCATGGAAAAATCTCCAACCCACAATACAGGGAATGTTAACTGAGTTCCTTAGATTTATTTATATTTGTTTTTTTGTACAAATAAAACGAAAATGGTGGCTTGGTTTTGTAATGACCACACAGAACAAAATATTTTTTTATTACTGGTAAACTAGCTTATTTTTAAAATTGATAAGGTAAGTAATTAACAACCTACTACTTACTTCGTGAGTCGGTGCGTAAAAAAAACGCACCCACTCACGAAATGGTTTAAAAAAGCCGTGGTTCACGAAAAACTCACGATCATGAGGGTGCAGGTTCAAACCCCGGCCCGTACCTGTGAGTTTTATAAAAACTTATGTACGGATTCACACCACTGGCTTTCGGTGAAGGAAAACATCGTGAGGAAACCTGCATGCCCGAGATGTCACAATCAAAGGCATGTTAAGTCCGCCAAACCGCACTAAGCCCGCGTGGTGGACTATGGCCTAAACCCCCTCATTGTTAGGGGAGGCTCGAGCTCCTCGGTGGAGACGTGTATGAGCTGATGATGATGATGATATAAGTATTTATAGGCTTCATTATCGACCCAAATAATTAAATGAGCTACAAGTAATCTTTTCCGTTATAAACTGTATATAATTATAAAAGTATTTGAAGTTTTGTTTAGTAGAAACACCTGTGGTTAGGGGTTTCTATCTTCAGTCAGTAAATAAGTTATAAATTTAATTTAGAAGCATAAAAGTTAGGATCAAGTCTTACCACATTCTGAATTGCTTAGTCATCACTAAACGATCTGCCACAAACTTTGTGCATAGTTAATCATAAGACATCTCAACAATGCTGATACCTGTTCTGTGGAAGTTTATGCTATCTATACTAATATTATAAAGAGGAAATATTTGTTTGTTTGTTTGTAATGAATAGGCTCCGAAACTACTGGACCGATTTCAAAAATTCTTTCACCTTTGGAAAGCTACATTATCCCCGAGTAACATAGGCTATATTTTATCCCTGTATTCCCACGGGAACGGGAACAACGCGGGTAAAACCGCGCGGAGGCAGCTAGTACACAATAACTTACAAACAAATAACTTGGATCAAGTTTTCAGCACATGCGTACGCATACCTATTAGTTATGTTAGCTTTAGTTTCATCGATAGTTAAGACGTATTTAATAGATATTATTATCTATCACATGTTTTAAAAAAATAAATTAATTGGTGTTTCTGGCAAAGCCGTTCAAGAATTTTAAATAAACAAATTAAAATCATTATCATGTAGATTTTTATACAGTTTCGATACAGCTTATTACTTATATAGTTTTGGGTAACATAGAAATTTAACACGTCACATAGTTTTTTTAAATATTTTAATGTCAATTTAGTTTAAGAACTACAATTCATCTCGAGAGACTTTCATCACTACGCCATCGACTGCCATCTTGGAATATTTGTCCAGGAATTCATCCCAGAACTTGGCACGATCACCCAGGGGGTTTTTCTTCATCGCCAGCTTCTTTGTGACGTGGAGGTAGTTCAAGTCTTTATCACTTTTGTTCAATGGCAACCAACTGAAGCCTTTTAGAATAGTATCGTTGTCGGATGGTGTAGGATTTCTAAAACAACAAAACGTGCATATAGATGGGTTAAAGAAAAGGTGGGGTTTGCTGTTAGCAAATGATGTACTATTGATAGATTAGAGAAATGTATACGAAAATAATAAAGATCATTTAAGTCCGTATTATTGACGGAATGTTGAGAAATTGAACAAATTGGACATCTGCAAAGATTTTCTGAACTAAGGTTTAACAAGTTCAATCCAAATTATTAAGATCTGCAGGGTATGGTAATAAGTTGAGAACAGAAGGTGCACTGTTCAATCTCAGAGTACATATTATAGGCATTATATTTATATCAGTCAATGATCATACGCGTTAGAATTATTTTCAAATTATACCATACCTAGTCTTGGCAAAGTTAGACCACATTCGTACCATATTCTTCAAAACTTTAAATTCAGCTGGTTCACTCACACGTTTCTTCACACTTTCATAGTCTTTTATTATTCTTGTACAAAGTAGAAGGTAGCATAGATCATCTCCTATAGTAGCTCCCGTGTGCATAATGTTAAATCTACTATATCTTGTCAAATAGTTAGTATTTTCATTTAACTGTCCTCGATAATCAAACATGTAGTAAAATATGGGAGATTCTGAATCAGCTGCTATCTTTCTGGTAGCATAATCAATAGCATAACTATTTAAAGCGTCACCAACAAACACACCATATTCTAAAATATTTAAATAGTGAATAGCTTTATCCTCAATGTAGAAATGTAATATTTCCTTGGTTGCTTCCTTGAATACCAAGCTTTCGTTATCAAATCGGAATCCAGATCTGATTGGTAAATGCAAAAGTTTATCATCAATATTTGTAGGCAACAATTCAGGTTTGAAAATAAAATGTGAGATAAAATCAAGACCTGCTCTAGAGTTGAAGCCTATTATAATTGGCACATCGTTAACAATTTTTCCATTTTCAGGCAAAAAAGGTAAAACTGCATCTGTGCTATCGTATTCAACCGTCGGTGCGAATGGTAAAGTATTTATTTGTCTCACATTTATTTCATCACTCTCTAGAACGTACACCTCTTTCCTCAATATTTCTTCGGCGTCTAGTTTTTGAAGTTCTTCTAATAAAACTTTACTGTCATCGGTTGTTATTTCAAACTGTTCACCAAGTTGAAAAGCTTTCGTTTTTGGATTTTTGAAGAAATATGAGGACTCCATTGCCGTTCCACTATTCATTATAGCGGCAGAAAAGAGACCCTTAGCTTTTTCGGAATAGAGTAGAATTTCCACAAGGCCAGCTCCTGCATTACTGCCCATCAGCGTAACTCTATCAGGGTTCCCGCCGAATTGTTTAATATTGTCTTGAATCCATTGTAGACCGAGAATGAAGTCTCTTATGCCATTGTTACCAGGGATCACTTCGTCTTCAGTAGTAAGATAACCATAAAGTCCAAGCCTGTGACTTATGGTGACAACAATCACATCTTCTTCCATTAAGAAATCGGGTCTGTAGGTTTGAGTACCATTGAACCCAGTACGGAAATTGTCATTGTAATCGAATACGAGAACTGGAGCGTTACCTACAAGGCTAGGTGTGAATACACTTAGGTATAGACAATCCTCCGAGCCAGAGATCCCGAAGGGTTCGTCATTTCGCATTCTAGAGCAGAATTGTAAACAGGTTGGCTTGTTGTCGTAGGCTTCGTACTTGTCCCAGCCTTGATGTGGCGACGGCGGCTGGAATTCATTATTACGATAATTAATGTATGTACGAAACTATAGGGTTAGGTGTTAAGTCTTCATTATGTACATACTTATGTATGCTGTGGGGTTTGAATGTTGTTTGTCACTCTGAATTGAATATTACAGTAGGAGAGCTATAGGAAGTGATGGTTTCAATTAGGTACGTAAATATATCGTATTAACATCAAAATTATAATTTTCTTTATACTATGGTCACTTACCTGAAACCTTAATTCACCAACAGGCGGCTTAGCATACGGTATACCCAAAAACGCATTGTAACTTATGTCCTTATAAAATGACTTATTTACTTTTCCTAATAAAACGCCTTGTTTCAGTTCCACCTGAACATTATCATCGATTTCTTCACCAACACATAAATTAACTAAAATAACTATAATAAAATTTAAAATTATCATTTTCTAATTTACGTTATTTTTATTGGTTTGATATGAATGTAATGCATTTCGTTCATTAAGTAAGTTAATACTAAGGAGTTAAAAAGATAAGGCATAACGAGTACGTGTACTTATTTATCTATAGCCGATAATTCAAATCTATCTGATATACCTACGTATACTGAAACGGGCTGTTTGTATTATTATAGCTAGTTTTCCGCCCCACGGCTATAGCCGCATTTCAAAGCAATTCGCATATAAACATCGGCCGCAGTCATTATAATAAATTTCATGACAAAAATAAGTTTAACTTGGTCCTAGCAGGCGGAACTTGCTAAGTTAGCAACTTTAAAGCATTACCTTACTGAGTAGTATGGCAGTGGTGTTAAAATAAATAATAATAAACAATAACGTAAAATAGCTTCAAAACAAAGTCAAAGATATTTATGACATTATTACAGGTATATTAATGAATTAATATTTTCATCATACATTAGTAGCTTCAGTAGTCATATTTATGTGAATGAAGTATGTATGTATGTTTATTTTTTTACTACTTTCTGTGTCTTTCCTTTCATACAATCAATACTATAAATGTAAGAAAAGTATTACTCTTATGTGGATTTCATACTTTTCGGTAATAAGTAATTTTATTTCAAACATTCCATAAATGTTTCATTTGGTATTTAGTACGATAACTGTCTATGAAATTGTAACTTATTTTTTGGAAATGTTATCGAAATTTTATTGCGGAAACGTGATTATGGCATGTTATAATATAATAAATAAAATTGTCATTTTAGTATAATCAGGTTTTAGACAACATCATAGTCTCCAAAAGAAAAGACAGAAATTTATAAATTAGTTATATATTTACAAAATTATTTGAGTAAGTATATTTTAAAGTTCTTCTTTCACATCATTAACGAGACCATCTACAGCTAACTTCTGGTATTTTTCAAAAAAGTTTTCCCAGAAATCGATCCTGTCTTGGTGGAGGTTTGTCTTCATCTCCAAATCTTCGTTAATGACGAGACATTCTTTCTTTTCTTTGGTAGCTGGTGTCCAGGTGAAGTCACTGCCTGGAGGTGTTGGGTTTCTGAAATATAAGGAGATTGCATGTACTTAAAGATATAGGACTATTTGCAATGGCTTCGCCCAAATCAATTTATTGCTTTCTGTATCTTAAACAATAAATGAACAATGGCGGCAAGACTTATATTATATTAGTATAGATATAATCTGTTACTTACTTGGTTTCATTCAATAATAAGTATATATTTTTCTATAGCTAAATAAACTAGAAAATTTTATGGCAAAAGTTGTTATTTAGAACTTATTAGCTCCTCCACATAAATTAAAGATTTATAAGTAACTCTGCTAAAATAATAAACTGATTTATATAACAAACCTAATAGATTTATGTAACTACGTTTTACACTACTTGTACTCCACTATCTTGTCGATATCTTGCATTCTAAAATTGCATTAAAAACTTAGCGGCGCCATGCTGCAAAGTTAGGAATGCACTCGCTCCTTGTTACACAAGTCTAATAGATTTTTGATAGTGGCAGACTGAAACTTGGTACAAATTGCACAAGAAAGATAAACAACCTTACCCATATTTCGCAAAGTTACTCCACAACCGCACCATGTTCTTTAATACTTTAATTTCTTCTGAATCTTCATCCTTCAGAGCTTTTTTGTACGCTTTTGTAATGGGTTTGCAAACGAAAAGGTAGCAAAGGTCATCGCCGAGTGAAGCGCCCCATGTGCCATCTGCAGTAACCGCCGACTCCAAAATTGAATTCTTCCTCATATTCAATTCCCCAGCGTAATCAAACGTATAGTAATATACAGGGGCTCTTGACTCATTAGCATACTTCCTGAGCGTGTAGTCAATTGCATAAAACGATTCCACATCTGCCATATAGGTCAAGTATTCTCCAGCTCTACTTATTTTCACGTAACCCTCGTCAAAGTAGAAATCTTTGATTTCTTGTACAGCCTTTCTGTAAATTTCGGAGTTTAATTTGAAATGAAAATCAATTCTAATTGGTAGTAGTAACAAGAAATCTCTGTCAGCGAACGTTAAATACTGCGGTTTGCGCAAGTATCTTTCACAGGATTCAATGGCCTCTCTTGAGTTGTAACCGATCATGACTGGTATGTCGATATCGATTGGACCATTATCTGGAAGTGATGTGAGAATAGCTTCGGGATGATCGTGTTCAACTGAAGGTCCAAAAGGTATTGATGCCATTTGCGACTCTCTCGCTTCATCTGAATGGACACTCTTCCATTCAGCTTCTGTGATATTCTTCGAAGGTAAGTTTGATAGCTCTCTAATTAAAAGAGGGCTACTACCTGATAGTATATCGAGGGCTTCAGCTTGAGCTATCGCCTTTTCACGAGGCTTGGTACGTAGGTACAAAGAACTCCACGAGGTACCACCTTGCAGGATTACACCGCTGAATAATCCTTTAGCTTTCGGAGAGTGTAAAAGAACATCAGCAACTGCTGCACCTCCATTACTACCCATTAAAGTAACCCTGTATGGGTCTCCACCAAAGTTATGAATATTTGTTTTAATCCATTTAAGAGCTAAAATAACATCTCTGAGACCATTGTTTCCGGGTAGCAAGTCATCTTGATAAGACAAAAAGCCGAATGATCCAATCCTGTGGCTGATCGTGACGATTATAACATCCTCTTTCATGAAAAAATCTGGTCCATAATCTCTTGACCCGTTGAATGTTAATTTGAAATGTTCATTGTAAAAGAATACAATTGTTGGAAAACCTAGATCTTCGTTACCAGGTAGCTTCGGAGTATGAACGCTGAGATGAAGACAGTCCTCTTCACCATGGTAACCATAATCCTCTAAATGTCGAGTGGGTAAATTGAATTGGGGACATGGTTTTCTCTCCTTTTTCGCCTCCAGAACATCTGACCATCCTGTGTGTGGTTGTGGCGCCTAAAATTAAATTATTTTCAAATTTAAATAACATGTTAACATAATGTTTCGATTAGTTATTATATATTTAAAAAGTTTTTAATATACTTAGCACAAAATAACTAGTAAATATTGGCGACAATTTAATTTAATGTAATGAAATTTATTTATTTTCTACAGCGTACTAAAATTTTACTAACGTAAACATTATGCCGAAACTCTGGTAAAATGTGAAGCACCAAATATCATAATAAAAAATATCTAATCAGAGATACTAAATTAAACGGTACCTACCATAAACCTGAGATCCCCGAGCGGCGGTTGCGCAAACGGAATACCCATAAACGAATAGAATTTCTCATTTTCTATCACAGACCGAACTTCGATACCCGAAACTTTCCCCAAACTTGTATCCACGATGAATTCTCCATTTGCAAATAAAACACTAGTAAATAGTACACAATAAATTAAACATGATCTAAGGTCTGCCATATTGTCAATGTTTTCATTGAATAAATTGTTTACTGTCCGATTAAAAATGAATGTGTTTTACTGACGTGTCCTTACGCTACTAATTAATCTCTTCAGTTTATTATACTGTATTTATCAAATTTATGATAACGCATGTCGTATTTAAGTACTTAGTGTGTATTTAGATTATAAATCCCTTCGGTGCTACTATCAAGGTATTAATGTATGAATTGAAAGTAGGTATTTTTGTATAGCCATTAATGGAATTTACGCTGTTATCGAGCTGTTTCTATGTCAGATAGATAGTTAGATATTGCAATTTGCTGTCTCAGATCAGTTATTGTAGTTATAATTTGCTTGACAGGCCAGTTGGAATGGTTAGATATATTGACTATTATGCCATAGATATTGGTTTCGGTCTCCTTACCTAATACGTGTGATAATTGTTATTAAAATAGTCATATATCTATATATTAATTATCGGGTTTTCAAAGTAACTGGTATATGCTCTATGTTGCGTGGTACCTAAACCTTGATTTATACCAATGTTATGTATAAGAAGTGATCAGAAGAAGTTTCAGAAATATTTTTCACGTGTTAATAATTAACTCAGCGTGACTGATGTTTTGGATTTATTAGTAAAATTGAGATAAACCATTCGCGTTGATAATTATTAACGAACTCATAATCTATATATATAAAAATGTTATGTTGTTTTGTGTACGCTTCAAAAACTCAAAAAGTTCTGCACCGATCGAGCTGAAATTTTAGAATGATATATAATGCGCATCAAGGATTGTATTTATCTAATTTTTGCATCAGTCACAGCGAAGCGTGTCAGGGTACACCTAGTACATTATAATATCATTGTATAGTTAGATTTTAAGGTATTATTAATAAGCATTATGATGTCTGATAAATTATACACGTCTAATACTTAATATAAATATTAATTACCACGACATAATTTGGTAAAAATCACCATGATGATTATGATGATAATAATATGATTATAAGTTTCATATTGCACGTCTATACTAATATTATAAAGAGGAAAGATTTGTTTGTTTGTTTGTTTGTTTGTTTGTAATGAATAGGCTCCGAAACTACTGGACCGATTTCAAAAATTCTTTCACCTTTGGAAAGCTACATTATCCCCGAGTAACATAGGCTATATTTTATCCCTGTATTCCCACGGGAACGGGAACTACGCGGGTAAAACCGCGGGGAGGCAGCTAGTATAGTATAAAGTAAAAGAGTGTACCTATATATAAAGTGAACCCTCGGCTCTGTATCACGACAATAATGCAACGGAGCCAGAGTTAAACCGAAGCACGGTTTATGCTTCAAAGAGCTTAATTAACTTGTCAGCACGTAATATCTCCCTATCTTTAATAGTAAAGAATTTACAATATTGCCAGCGTAAATATAAGATGCATACTAATAAAATGTTATCTTATATTTTTGCTCTTTGAAGAAACTATAGGTATTAGGTATACAGATGAAATAATGTTTTCAAGCTAAAAATGTAGTTAGCTCAAATATGTATATTGAACATAAGTTATATTGTGCTAGGTAAATAAATACTGTATAAAAGTACGTATAAAAGTTATTATTTATTTACAATATATTCTTACACTAAAACTTTTTGGTTCACAGTTCATCTTTTACTTTATTCATTGATCCTGAAATAACACCATTTACAGCTATATTCTCCCATTTTTGGATATTAGAATCCCAAAAAGCAAATCTGTTTTTGTTTAAATCTTGTTTTACGACCATTTCCTTGTCTATGTGAAGATATTCTTTAGTATCTAGATTGTATGATGGCCATTTTAAACCTTCGAGTAACTCATCGCCTTCTGGAGTTGGGTTCCTGAAATTAAGAGGAAAATGTACTATGGCTATTAATATATAAGTATCTAAAGGTACATTGAAAGTTATGGATAAAGACAAAAGGAAAGTGATGAAAAGGGCCATTACTACAAAATCATTTTAAAAATCTCACCCATATCTGGCGAAGTTCGCCCACATCCTAACCAGTTTCATCACCATTTTCCATTCAACGGACTGGTTTTCTTCATGTTTTTTATACGCTTTCCTCAAATCTGGACACTTGAATAAATAACATAGTTCATCCCCCGAAGCGGCACCCCAAGTACCATCTTCGACTGTCGCGTGCTTCATTATATTATTCTTGTTTTCATTCAAATCGCTGAAGTAATCAAAATGGTAGTAATATACTGAACTAGAAGATTTATTCGAGTATGTTCTCGCTACGTAATCAGTAGCATATCCTATATAAATATCACCCATGTATGTTACAAGTTCAGGTACACTTTTCAAAGTTATTTTACCATCTTTAAAGTAATACTCTTTTATCTCATTCGTGGCTTCGGTGAAAGCATCATCCGTAGGATCAAATCTAAAATTAACACGACGTGGTAGCAAAAAGGGGAAATCCTTCCTTAAAAATGATAAAAATCTCGGCTCTATTAGATATTGCATACTTGCTTCCAGACCTTCTCGAGAGTTGAAACCGATTAGAACAGGAATATCAATTTTTTCAAAAGAATTCTCTGGATATTCTGTAATAAGACCATTTTCTTTTTCAACTATTGGACCAAAAGCTACAACACTCCTTTGGGTGTCTTTAAAGTAATCTTTTGGACTTGCATGGAGGTCTTTTGCAAGTATGTTCTCTGGTGGAGCATCAATCAACTCTTGTAGAAGTATTGTACGACTAGCAGTAGGTCTTTCAATTATTTCTCCGAGGCTGAAAGCTCTGTCTCTTACATCTTCTTGTAAATATGACGTGGTCCATGAGACACCACTTTGTAAAATAGCTGCGTTGAAAAGACCTTTTTTATTTGAATGCAGGAGTAGATCAATAGTTGCTGCTCCACCTTGACTTCCCATTAAAGTAATTTTATCAGGGTCACCACCAAAAAGGTGTACATTTTCCTTTACCCATTCTAAACCTTGAACTATATCTTTCAAGCCAGCATTACCAGGCAGTGATTCATCTTCCAATGATAGGAATCCGAAGGCTGAAAGTCTGTGGCTGATTGTGACAAAAACGACGTTTTCTACCATGAAAAAATCAGGAGAGTAGTCTCTAGTTTTATTGTAGGATTCTCTTAGGTGTTCACTGTAGAGAAATACAATTACGGGCTGTATTTCGTCATTATTATATGACCTAGTGAAGATGTCTAGATATAAGCAATCTTCTGAGCCGTACACTCCAAAGGGTTGACCTTTCTTGATGTTAGTATTGAACTGTATACATGCAGGTTTTTCTTTAGTGCATTGTAGAGTTCCGTCCCAAGGATCGACTGGCTGTGGTGCCTGAAAGTTAACATTTTCTGTTATTCCGTATCTAATATAGGTATACGGTGGCCTCTAATATCCACTTATGTAATTTATTCGATATAAATATTATCCTTTAGATATATTTAATCGCTCTTCATATATGTAATGCTTTTTTTTAAATTAGTATCTACTGACAATTCAGCAAGTTAAATAAACTTTAATATTGAAGGTTAGTGATGGTTAGTGGACTAAATACTTACTGCAAATCTTAACTCATTGACCGGTGGTGCAGCATAAGGTATTCCAGTAAACCCATAGTACACAGAGTTAGTAAAGGACGCTACCATCACCTTCCCCTCAACATTGCCATGACTAGTTTTCACAATAGGAATTTCACAACAATCAACTATGACAATCAATAAATATAAATGAACTATGTAAAGTAATTTATTATTAAACATTTTTAATATGACTAGTGTTGTGACTGTGGATTATCGGCAGATACTGCCGCTCGCTTGAAGATTAAATTGTTTTATCAACACTAAATAATCTTTTTGTACACGTTGCGGCGGCAATAAAGTGTAGGTACGTCACTCTTATATCAAATATTAATCACTAAAATCTTACTGGCATGTGTGAACAAGTTGAATTTCGAATAGAGATGGGACACGTACTGGCACTATGCTGTTAGCTTGGACACCGTGGAGATGGCTAGCGACATGACGCAATATCAGGGATCGTGGGGTAACGACCTACACGTCAGTGTTTCCTCTATGGAATAGCAAGCTTTAATCATATATATCACACGTTCGTAACGATACTGGCTGGCATATGTGATTATTTCGATTATATATGGCATATGAACCACCTGTTAAGATGACCCTGAGATTAAAATAGCAGAATTGTTATCTGCCAGGTGAAACTGTTTAATAATAGACAAAAAAGTGCTTCATTAATAAATAAACAGTTAAACATTTCCTGTACGCGACCACGCGTGGTACCTATAAAGATAAAACCCCATGGCTAAATAGAGTTGCAAATAATATTTTTTTTAACGTAAACAGTCCTTGATATACCGAAAACATTTTCACGCATATTATCATAGTTTACAATGACGTGGGTAATCTTTGAGAATTCAATATAAAATGCATATATTATTGTTTCATTTTGACTCACTAATAGCTATGTAGTAACATAATGAGTATAGTATTTAGTTTTTTAATATTTAACTTGTTGTTTTTGCAGCTGTGCAGTGCAAGTGACGATTTTGTGGTTATCAATAATGGAAGTACTATTATTGGAAAAAAAATGTATACAGCATATGAGAATAAACCCTACGCTGTGTTTTGGAAGATACCGTATGCTGAACCACCTGTTGGAGAATTAAGATTTAAGGTACGCAATTGGGTTATTAAATCCTAATAAAAAAAAAACTGAGTCATATTATTTATTTTCTAGTTCTCAAACATTTACATTGATAGAGAAAGAAAGAGACAGATGTATAATATTAATATTTAAAATAACGGATACTAGTCTAGCATAAAATGAAAATACTAACGAGTTAAATACGCTATATGTTAAGCTACAAAGCTACTACGTAGGTATTAGGTCAGCTATATAGGTCGCACAAAAGTCAATAACCAATAAAGAAATGGTTTTCGATAAAACACATGAAGGCTTACATACAATACACGTGGAGTTGTAACTGCGGTTGTTATTTAATTACATTAAATACTTTGTATTTCAGTAAAATATATATAAAGTTTTGTATATAAAATATTAACTAAAATTAAAACCTAATACATAAGTACATTGACATTAAATGCATCATTTTGACTTATTACAGCCCCCAAAAGAAACCCCATGGTTCAATAAAGCCGTATACAATTATAGCAAAATTTATAACGAGACTTGTGAGTCAGGATTCAGCGAAGATTGTCTATACCTTTCCATTTACAAGCCGATAACTGATGCTATTACACCTTATCCAGTGATTGTATGGATTCACGAGGAATCATACTTTCATGGCCCGGATTTCTTGATAGATGAAGAAGTGATAGTCATCACAGTATCTTTTAGAGTATCATTACTAGGGTTCCTTAATACAGGAGATGATTTTGCTAAGGGTAATATGGGAAGCAAAGATGTAGTTATGGCCTTAAGGTGGATTAGGAGTCACGTTACTTTGTTTAATGGTGATCCCAACAAAGTCACTGTTATTGGGTCAGGTGCAGCTGCAAGTACAGTAGCTTCATTGCTTTTGTCAAATTCAGCGGAAGATTTGTTTTCAAGAGTTATAATTCAAAGTGGCAGTGCTTTATCCCCAGCGGACTACAGAAGCTACAATTTTGATATCGCAAACAAATTATACTGGAATTTAAACGGTCCATTTAAAAAGCTCAACCGAACCAGATTGTATGAGATTCTAAGTACGATTTCCGTTAATGAACTAGCATCGGCGTCTCGAGATCTTTTCGATAGCACTGAAGTGAGAGATAATCAGAGATTAATCAATTCATTCGGGCCCACAGTTGAAACTTCAAAGAGACACGCCTTCATGAATAGGTCCCCTTTAGACGTTTATAAACGAAGAATGAGTAACAACAATGCCCAAGTGATGATTGGATACACCAGCTTAGAATCCCTTCACAAACTGGCTGGCTTCGTAAACAACAGGAAACTCCTCAAGTATTTGAATTATAACTTCCAGTATTTATTACCGTTTGAGGGAAGGAAGGACGAATACGGATCGATACGCTATAAGGAGATAAGGCGAAAAATAATGGATTTCTATTTCGTTAATGGCACGATTGGGGAACGAAGCTTGAGACGTTACGCGAAATACGTATCAGACCAAGTTATTTATCCAGCGCTGTGTCAGGCCAGATTACATGCAGGGGTCTCGTGTGCTAATGTTTATTTGTACAGGTTCTCGTTTAAGGGGGCCTTGAATACCGTTTGGAGTTCCACATTAGGGGATTTAAACCTATCAGGAGCGACGGCGGGCGATGAAATCTGTTACCAATTCAAATGTAAATCAGCAAACGTTTACAATAGTGTCGCTTCTATTGAAAGACGGTTCATTACGAAGATTTCGAGGTTATTGGCAAATTTCGCTAAATACGGGTGAGGTTAATAGCATTTAAATATTTGTAATGCTGAGTACATTTGGATTTCTGCCAAAGCGATGAATTAAAGTTTGCTGGGTTGAATATTTTATTCTCACAGTTGTTTGGGGTAGTTAGTACTAGTTAAAATTTTGTTGAAGGGATATTTGCTCTGACAAAGCTTGGAATAGTAATGTTATATTTTACTATATTGGCAGGGCAGAAACTCGTATTTAATTATGCCTCTACATTTTTGTTGTTTTTTGTAGTTTTTCCATTCTATTTTTATGTCGATATTAAACTATCGAGCAAACATACATTTATACTCTTTTGTGTTAGATAAAATAACATTTATATTTAATTGTTTTTTTTTTCAGAAATCCAACGCCTAAAGTAAATGACGATATTTTAGGCGACTTAAAATGGGAACCATTACTTTCTGATCAGAGAATGAGGACTATGAACTTGGGCAGAAATCTTAAAATGATTTATATACCTGAGGAAGAAAGAATGAAATTTTGGGACAATCTGAGAAGAGATTTCTTTTCAGATGAAGATGATAGAGATGAATTGTAAATTATTATTTACTTACTCCATAAATGTATATACCTATAAAATATCACGTAGATAAATATATATAATACCTAAAACTCTTTGTGCAAATTGCTGTATTGATGTATGAATTTGTAAAAAAGTAATTTTATTGCCTTCCGTTAAATCAGTTGACATGTTGAAATCAGCGATGGATGGATGAAAAAAGGATTAAATAAATTTATTTTTTGGAACACACGGCCAATCTGATTCCAAACTAAATACCATATACCTTCAGATATGCTACATATTTGTGCATACTTTTAAACATATAGATACAGAATATATATACCTAAATCTAGGCACATCAACCGTCATCAAAGCTATGACCACCAGCTTGAAAGCCGGCTTACCACAACGCCGGCCGGTCTGAAATTTCCAATAAATAATATTACATACATTAACCATTTACCACATGATTTGAGTACGCCATCATTTTCCCCATAAAGCTTCGGCTAATTAAAGAGCGCAATCGACTAATGGGCGTTTCACCACATCAACAAAACGGTTAAACTCACATTTACGGCCAAGTTAGTTAATCAGCTCGATTGACCTAATGTGATTAAAACACTAACGCAACTGACCCTAATCTAAACTATATGCTAGCTATATCGATGACCTACTAGGAATGTGCTCTAGAGCCTTCCTCATTATACTTCAGTGTTCTACGATTTATCCGCGTGGGTGTAAAAGCCATCTGAGGCTAACACTAAATATCATATCATTTTGGTAAACCTAAAACTTTGATTACTTTAAGTTGTAACGTCTTTATTTCGAATTCAGAAAATGCGAGCGAAATGGAAAAAAATAGTCTTTTGTTATAAACGCGATTCTGATGACGTGGGATAGGGCCAGAGCGATTCTCTTCGCAGAAATGAAAATATTCTAGCTCCAACACAATCTTTTGTCACCTGAATGCTCCTAAGCTCTATCTTTGATTCGCCGTCAAGAATAATAAAGTATTGGAAAAAAGCGAGTCATTGAGTCAGATAAATCATATTTTCGTTACAGTGAGTGAGCTTACACGAAATATTACTATAGGGGGATCGAAAGAGGGGGGTGGAATACACCCCATATATTGTTGTTTGAAAAATCTTTGTCGTTAGTAGGTACGTACCTTTTATTACACAACCTATATGTATTTCGGAGAAAGTTGATAATCATAATGCAGATGAACGGATAAATAGGGGTAATGTTGCTTCCCATCTAGTATCTTAAACTAAATTATGATCAAAGCTTAGCTATATTTATCGTCACTTAAAACTATACAAATAAAGCATCTGAGAATGCCCATTTCAAATTTAACACCGAATCATTACTTTAGGGGCTTTTCTAACCCGCTGTTTATTTTTACGATGATTTCTTCGTGTTCATTTTGCATCTTTTTAGTACAAAAGGCGTTCATTGACAAGTAAATCATGTTCGTATCAAGGCCGGGCGTCGCTAACACCCCGCCCTACCCATTGTGAGTCGCTCATAAATCTAACGGCGACCTTATCGGACAAAATATGCTCACGTAATATCGGCGATTTACTTACCATAGAGGTTTATATAGTATCTATATAGCTCGCATCCCCCTGAGGCTTATATTGCCGCGTTTTAATAATGTTGCTATGCACAAAAATAGTAGATATGGCATCGTTTGGCGTTTCACCCCATAGTTCCTTCCAAAGCGTGAAACCATTCAGTTTATTTTTGCATAGTCTGTATTAACTGTCAAATGAAACAAAAAAAAAAAACAATTGTGTCACTTTCGATTCGATAAAAATGAGCTGTGAATTTAGTTGAACAATGATAAAAGAAAAGTTATTAAAGTACTTATTTGTTTTACTCGCGAGATAGCTCGTACGCGTAATTCGATTTACTGACGGAGCATACGATACATAATTCATGAAAGGGATTTGTTCGTTGAGTTGCTATCGAATGACATATCATTCATTCATGATCCGATTCAATACACAATTGAATTCTATTCACTTTTCAGTTAGCCTTGTTAAATTAATAACGTATTCATACGAAAAAGCTGTCATGACGAAAGTATTAGTTGAAAAGCTTAACGATTTAAGGATTTATTTAACGAGTTTATTTGATTCCATTTCGGTTACTGCCATCAGATAATTGATTACCTAACAATCAGCAACTGAATAATATAAAGACTTATGTATACAACCTGTAACAAACCTACTTGTTATGGATAACTTTAATCTAGGAATAAGGATTGTTTGCTATATTTTGCTTTACGATACCTTTATGATCTGCACAACCTTAAAAGCGACAAATTTAAAACAAAAACAAGTAACACGCTTGGTTATAAATAAAATAAAAACTTGAGAGGTGTCAAGGGACACCCGGATGGAACGAAGTTCCTTTCGATTAATAAGTGAAGGAAATGTTAATATATTTTTTTTAGTTGTAATAATATTTTTTGTACACACATCAAGTAGTAGGTAGTATAGTGCGCGCGGAGCTAGTAGGCCGCGCCTTGGCAACGCGCCGCTCGGCAAAGCTCGGCCAAGCTCGGCCCCGCTTGGAAAAGTGTCGTGACAACTTTTCACAACGCGCGATAAGAAACTACGTTCCAATTCTACTCATACTACGAGAATTTTTATACCTACATCTTTATTTTTCAGTAGGATTGTATCTAATTCAACTCTCCTTAATGAAAGTACCGGTTAAAACTGTCTCAGCGAGATGACAAAAGCTCCAGACAGCTGCAGGGATCATCTCAGGGTCCATTGTTGTTGCTAAGCGGTCCTCTTAATTCTTACTCTATTTATTATCGCGTAAGGACAGCTTGTCTGTATAATGCTACAGTAAAGGATTATCTATATTGTACATGCTTTCTTTGTTTATGAGTAGGATAGTATACAATTTTGATACTTTTTTTTTTACTTATCGTAATAAATATTAATATAAAACTAAAAATAAATATAAATATCCTGGGACATTTATCACACACGGCCAATCTCATTCCAAAGTAAGCTTCAAATGAAGCTTGTGTTATGGTAACCAGATAGCTGATATACTACATATAATACCTTTAAATACATATATATTATAGATATTTACATCCAGTACGTAATGTCTAGTATGTTTTTCAAAGATAAGCAAAAACAACCTTCCGAAGTTACATAAATTCTTGTTCCAAATACGAATGAGTTATTATAAGAAGTAGCGATGTGCCGAGTACGGTTTGACTCGAGTCAGACTCGATTCCTGCTTTGGACTCGCCTACTCGAATACCAATTTATTTTGATTCGAGTACGCCAGACTCGATTCCGGTACTCGAGTCAGGAAGAATCGTCTCGTACTTGCTAACTCGATTCTATTTATGCGAGTTCAATTGACTCGAGTCTAGTATACGAGTTTTGTTGAGTTGAGTTTTTTTTATTATCTTTCATTAAAAAGTAATTTAAACAACATTTAGCGGACTTTAAAACACAAACGAATAACTGAAAAGTAATAACTTTGATACCTGATAAATATTAACTTATAAATATTTAAAATCATGAAGCGTCTTCATAATCGGATATGAGCAATGTTTCTTTTGAGGTCGATGCCAACCGCAACATTAGGAAAAAAGGAATCGGTAATGAGGGTTGATTCGAGTCTAGCCGGAATTCAAATACTGACTCGACAGCCGGACTCGAGTCAGTATTCGAATACCAAACATAGAATTCGAGTAGAGGGAATCGAGTCATGATTCGAATACCGTATAAACTGACTCGAGTCGACTCGATCCACCAAAACAGCGACTCGGCACATCACTAATAAGAAGTGCACACAAATAATGTATTGTATGTTTACCGTTTAACCTAAATCGTGAATTCAGGCCTCGTTCGGTGTACGAATCGTAAACAACTCAAAGTGAACGAAAGTTGTCGCCATTCCCTCCGCAACACACACTTTATAAATGTAGTTTTACTTTTATCTAACGTCCCTCGGGAAGTTACAGCAATAAATATGATTTGTAACAAGTTTTAACGGTAAATCAAGTTATATTATTTGTCATAATAAATGATCCACCGGACTTTGTTATTGCTTTAATGAAAGGCTTTATTGTATTTGTGGAAAAGATAACGCAAAAAAAGATTTTATAAAAACCCGTTGGAATTCTTATTTTATATTTATTATATTATTTCATCGAAGGCGTTCAATCACTTCAGAATTAGGTCCAATTCCAACAATAGGAATTAGAAATTTAAATATGTTTCTTTTTATTAATCTAAAATCAAAACCTAAGCAGTAATATTAGTATAAATAGAGATGATCATTTACAACGAGATAACTAAGTTAGAGCATAAAATGATCGAGTGCAACTAAGTTGGCCAGGTTGTTCTAAGTTTAATGTGTGTTCTAGTGGGTAACTTCTAACTTATAGTTACTGGTTACCACTTATATTAACGTCCGATATTATTATGGCCTTGTAATAGAAATATATGAAATGTTGCAACAGACGAGAATAGATATATAAATTAATTTCATGTAAAGTGTTTATAAATATGATATTAGAATTCTTATATAAACGATTAAAAAAAAGTTCAACATTTTTGTATTTCATTTTTATCTTTCTACTCTAAAGTACCTATCAATACTTCAATAATGTATCGGGAACGTCTCCAACTGGCTATTTATTTAAAAAACCCAAAAACTAATGTCATTTAACTTTCTAAGTAAGTACATAAACTAAACAAGAAAAGCTAGCTAAGTATGAATACCAGTAAAAAAATCATCATTCCATTTTTCAAAATGGAATGATTCATTAGTAAGGCATCTAAGCTGTCTAAACAATGGTGGTCTATTAAATAGAAACATACGTGAATTCTCCACTGAACATTTCGCGAGCGGTTAGCGGACGGTTCGCCTTCCACACATTGATCAAAGGGGCCGTGTGGAACGGCGCCGACACCCAGGGCTGTACACTGCCCGTTTACAAATAAACAATACCGAAAATCCGTCAGTATCCTACTTCCTACTAATATTATAAATGCAAAAGTTTGTAAAAATATATGGATACATGTTTGTTACTCTTTCACGCCTGAAGGGCTGAAGGGATCACGATGTAATTTGGCACAGAGTTAAAATATCTGGAATAATACATAGGGTACTATTTATCCCTGGAAAGTTAAAGATATCCTGGGATACGTGGGTGAAACCGCGGGGAGCCACTAGTCTCTCATGATTAATTAAATATAACCATGAACCGAACAGAGACAAACCTAGTACGACAAATAGAAAATCCCATAAATTTGTAATAAATAATGAGGCAACAAATGATACGTCTAGTTATAGCATTCAATGAATACCTACTTTTTTCAGAAGATCCCACGCTCCCTTCAAAATACCATTTCACTTTACAGAGTTTTATTTATTTATTTTTAGCTTACTAACACGTAGTGTTTCCAATTACGTGAACCACAAAGTAACATTGTACCTACGGCAGACAAAGTTACCAAGAATACAATTGTATTTACTCGGAATTAAGTAGGCATCCCACGCATCGCAAAATATGCTGGCGCCTCTTTGCCTTTTATTCATGTGTTAATATTTTTAAATGTGGCAACACCGTTTCTTATTCCCACGCCTCGGTCGCGTTTATAAAATGAAATATATTTAATTCCCTTTGACGTCCATAAGCTGCCTATAACTATTATTTGCGTTTTCCTCACAAGTCAATGTTTAAAGCTGCAGCGTATTTTATAATTATCAAGCGTGGGTAGCCTAGATGTTAAATTTGCTGATTGGCGTTTCGTACATTGCCGGAAGACTTTTTGCAAATCGAAATACTTGGACCTCAGAAAAGTGTGTTAAATTACATGACTGGTTTCTGTCCATTTATAGTAAAAACCTCACCAATAAAACTTAAAGCTTACAAGTACATGTGGTACATCCTTATATCAACGTTCATAATTTTTAATGCAATTAAAACTACGGACCGGCAACCCTAGCTGCGGGCATCAAACACAGCTGGATAGCGGCGGTGGCGCCTGTCGTCGCGCCGCTATATACATTAATATAGTATATATACATTATATATGATGTATTATTAACTGTTTAGACGAGAAATGTGTCACTCGATCTACAGATTCCTATATCTATGTATAAAGCATCAGGGGTTACATTCAGTACGTTAAAACGATATTAGAGTTTCAGTACGGATTTAGTGCTCTGTCCCTTTCGTTAATTACGCTATCATGTGAGAGGTCCGATGCTCCGAGGTCGCTTTGCGTTCTTGTCAAAGTTATACATAGGTCGATTTATTAGTCGTAAACCTTATTGGAATTGATTTTGTTGATTACTTGGTATAAGTTAATAGGTATAGGTTGATAGGTTGGTGTGATATAATTCTTCGTTACTATTACAACATGATTTGAACTCTTTGTTAGAGATAATATAACATTAATTGGATTACACAATGCACTAGATTAACAAAAATGTCCACCCTTATTTATATGTCTGTTAGATCCTAAATAGCGATAATAATTTGACATAAAAGTACCTACTCATGTTCTAGCGTGCCAATAATTAAAGGGTATTGATCTTTATCCTTTTTGGAGTAGGTATCTCACTGTAATTACTTATAATGTGGCCTATATGGCAAGACCGTACACTTTATAATGTAAAACTAACTATCATTTGCTGGTCTGGCACAGTTAGTATAAAACACGTTTCAATTATAAAGGATTAAGATTCGAGTAAAAAAAGCGAAAGTAGCGTGTCTAGACTCATTCATTAAATCTTCATCATAGAACAATGGGGTCCTTCGCGGAGAGGGTTTTATTTCAGAGATAAGAGAGGGCAATAAATTAGTGACGTCACGTGATGTTAGGGCAGAGCCACACGATAAGTGTATGTATGTATAAGTGTATGTATATATGGTTGGGCGAGTTATATATTATAGGTTACGAATACATCGTGTGAGACTAACGGTAATGGGCACACTACCTTATATACAAGTTGTATATAAGTTAGTGTGCCCATTGTATAATACAACGTAAGTAAGTACATATCTAGGCTAGTAAGCAGACCATGGTTTCACCCGCGTAGTTCCCGTTCCCGTGATCGCTTAAGGGTATCAAAAATAGATAGTAGCCGATTCTCAGATCTACTGAATATGTTTTTAAAATTTGTTATGAGAAGTATGGTAACTAACATTGGGACACGAGAATTTTATATATAAGATAAAAGGCAGTGAAATTGCTTAGCTCTTAAATAATAATCTGCCGTAAGTCTTATATAGATTAATTTGCTAAGTAATTATAACTAGAGTACCAATACTAGAGTATTGGAACAAAACAGGCAAGATTTCATGTATGACAAAAAAACATTGTTTTATTCGTTTTCAATTGAAAGATAAAACCTACTAACTTTCCATTTCATTTTGTTTGGTCAGGAGGCTTAATGATTAGTGACTCTCAAGTTTGTGTGCATGAATATGTCAGTTTCCCTCGTTTCTAAGTAAAAATTAAATAAATATGTATTTAGAAGCAGTAGGTATATGTCTTTTATCGATTATCCGGTTACCATATGTAAAAATGCCCAAGGATCTTAATTTTTATTTTTAACTAGCTTGCGCCTTGCAGTTTCACTCGTATTTCCTCCTATCCCATCTTACATTTTCCTGTTCTGTTTTAGACTATATTTTAACACTGTGATCATCCATATTCCTTCAGCGGTTATTGCCTCAAAAACATTCGCGTTTATAATATTTCTAGGATCCATTAACGGTGATAGGTACATGATAATATTA
The DNA here is from genome assembly GCA_905147785.2 of Thyatira batis. Taxonomy (NCBI): domain Eukaryota; kingdom Metazoa; phylum Arthropoda; class Insecta; order Lepidoptera; family Drepanidae; genus Thyatira; species Thyatira batis. Next base: position 7,170,881 of record LR990501.2, on the reverse strand, counting down.
GTGGGTGAGTGGATATTTTGGTTGAGGAAAAAGGTATAAGAATGAGTGACGCAGAAACCCCTTATAAGAAATGTTATAGAAAACAACTCCCACGCGTCGCATGTTAGTAGACAATAAAGAATAGTACAATTCCTTTATATATCTTACTTTATTTACGGAAATAGAACTTTTATCTATATTATTCATTCGAATAAAGTTGTTCTTTTGATAATCTTGTCTCACTATTCTATCGTAGGTTCTTAGTAAGATGGTTTCATTATTACTAAATAATCATAATCATCAGCTCATATATATTTCCACTGTAGGAGCACGCATCTCCCCTTACATCGAGGGGGTTTAGGTCCTAGTCTACCACGCTGGGCTAGTACTGATAAATTATAACTACTTATGTTAGTTTCATTTATTTATTTGATTTATTACTCACAAATACTATTTGTTTGACCTTTAAAAATATATTTATTTTAATAAAAAAATATAAATTCTCTCTTCATGTTACTATGGTTTTGCTTGTATTCTTATGGGCGGAAGATGCTATACGTATTTTTTTGTGTATTTTCATTGATGAAAAGTATCTAAAAGCACTTTACATCACGAGTTCACAGTATTTTCCTTCACGGAAAATTCATGATGGAAATCCAAATTGACTTACGCTACAATAGCACTCGATTCTACCTAGTTCACAGTAAATCGAACCTACATTATTATGTATACAATAGTTCAATTCTATAAGGCAAATTACATGAGGATGATGTTCCGGCCTTTATTCTACATCTCTTTCGTTCACAATATAATCAAGCGAGAAGCCCGAGCTTTGAAATCTCGTTGCGACGACATCGAGCATAAATATTGAATCGTGAAGTAACATAGATAGGTAATATTATAGACACCGTTTATACGGTGCGTTTGCCGTAGTTTCAATTGCCAATTAGCTGTGTCCGGATTAATACACAGTAGGTGGTCTGAAATGTGCATAATTAATCTATGGCACGTTACTCACGTACGGTTAAAATGTTTATGCTGCTTTTTGTATGGGAATCAATAAATTATAAACGATTGTTGCATTTTGACTTAATATAGACTTATTTGTAGTTTGGCTCTATTGTTTAAGTAAGTAGTAATATCAAATTTATGAAAACGTTATTGGTGTATGAAGATTTTACGACTTAAAATATAATTGGAATAAAAAGACTGTAATATACTATTATAATGAACATAACTGTATGTAAGGCATATTAAATAACTTTTTGAGCATATTAAAACATAAAGACTCATTGAAATTTACCCAACAGTTAGTAAATCAAGGGTACACACATAAAAATGATTAAGTCGGTAATTTTGGCACAGCAGCCAAATAAAACTGAATTTATTCACGCAAATCTGGCCTTTTTTGTCTCACTTTTATGAACATTCTGTAGTACAGTATAGTATAGAATACAGTTTACAATGTTCTATGCAATTATTATAAAATTAATGTTGACTATGAGGTGAACCTTTCTGCGATGTACCTTTTTGTGTTTCTAAAAAAAGGTTTTGACTTAGGTAATTATTCGTAATCAAGATACATAAATAACTATAAATTCAAAACAATTTTAACTATTTTTTTAAATAAAGCGTATATTTTAATCATTAACAAACTGAGCTTCACTTTTTGTTTGTTTTCTGTGAGTTAGCCCTTAGTAGTTTCATTCGTAGCTCGTAGCGAAACTTCGTAGCAGTAATAGTGTCGTAGCATGAATCTGTAGCGAGTGTATATCTTTATATACACGTTGAGAACTTGAAAGAGATTATGTGAAAGAAAACAAAAGTTTAGTTATGTTAAAATTTAACAGAAAATTTTAAGGAGAGAATGTCCTGGTTATAAGTGTAGGTACCTATCCATCTTATCGAGTCTCTTTAAAATTATCCAAAATAAACTCACTACAAAAATACTTCCTACTAATATTACACAGATAGTTTATAACCAGCACTAACACAAAGGCTATTTTTTATCCCGGGAAAAATTTAAATCCCCCGGAAACGCGGATAAAACCGCGGGTAGCTACTAGTACCTTATAAAATACGAATTTAACCCTCTACAGTCGTATGGGGTAGAATAATTTTCCAGGTATTCGGTAAAGAATGCCCCGGGGCGCGTACAAAAGCGGGCACAGTCGGGATAAACGATTATGTCCGTGACGTCATGAGTGTTATGTGGGATAATTATATCATATTGTTGGACTGTAAGTAAGGCTGTGTTCATTGAGAGGGTTAATATTTTTTGTTAACCGAAAAAATCCGGTTTAAACGAGTTATGATACGGTTAAAGATTGTCTTGTATTCTGTCACGAACAAAGATTAATTATATAATATAAGTATTTTGGATTTGCCTTCCTAACCTATCTGCAAAAAGAGGAGGATGTTAATTGCAACAAAATTAGAAGAGTCTAGAAATTCGTCTTCAAATTTTATATAAATAATCTAAATAAAGCAACGAAATTATAAGTATACCTGCAATGTCTGTAAACAACAAGAACACAATAATATATTAATGAGCCACCATCCTTATGTTGAGCATGAAAATATCATGCGAAGGGTTGCCTCAAGCCGGCCAGCCTTGTTTGCGGGGGCGTTTCGAACCCAAAACTATTTATAACACTTGCATACCGCGACGCGACTGGCCGTCGACATACGTAGATACTTTAAAATCTCGCATATTTCATTACAGTCACGGTTTAAATGAGAAATATTTTAATGTAAATGTTAAATATTGTTTTTTCAAGCTTTTTAACGCTCCATTTTATGCATTGTTGGAATTTTAATGAATATCTGTACACGCTGTTAGTGTCAGTGGCGTTTTATTGTTGTATTAAACGACATCCTTAATAAATTGTGGATTTGTGGTGTGTATCATATGATAAAGGCATTTTTATATGACACTAGTGGGTTCCTGCGGTTTCTCCCGTATCCCCGGGGGACTGTCAATCCTTCTGGGATACAAATGCCATATTTATCTTATAGATTAAAAGTAAAAAAGCATCATAAAATTTTGTTAGTTTTCTTTTATATTTTCGTAAAAATCAAATGAAATATGTTGGTTATTAACAATAAATATAGCCTTAAAATAGACAAACCCTGTTTAAAATTATACCAACCACATATGATTATAAGAAGATACTCATGCCATAGATGGGATATAGGACTATTGGGCCGCAGTCTCGACATAAATTTCGATAACTTTGCGACCGAATTCGGTCGGTAAGTCCTGTCAATCGGAACTTAACGATATTTGGTAGTCTCTACTGATGAAGTTATCGACCGACGTCGGTAAGTTACCGAAAAATCGATGAAACTTTGCGTCGATTTTTGACAGCCAAACTTAACAATATTTGGTAGTCTCTACTGAAAAAGCTATCGACTGACGTCGGTAAGTTACCGAAAAATCGATGAAACATTGCGTCGATTTTTGAAAGCCCGCAAAGTGATCGGTACGATCGGTAGGAAAGCAAACTCCGAATTTTGAAAATTTTCAGGCGTTAAAAAGCAACAAATACTTAAAATGTACAGCATTGGTACATCGTCAGGAGCAGGTAGTAGGTGAATGAAGATATTGGTGCACAGCAAATACTCTTAGTACTCATAGTCCACCTATTTACGTACTTTTTATACCTTCATTCGTTTTAGGTGTCTTACTTATCTATCTTTAATTACAGGAATAATAAATCGGCACTGGGCGAGCTGTTGCAGAGCAAGAACAAATAATTCTTATTGAATTAAACTAGATTTACGTATTTGTAATAATAAACCATAAAACATTTCAAAAATATTTATTATTTTCATAAATATACAGATATTTATTTATATCTTTGAAATCCACCGCCAAGGTCTGATATAACAAATGCCTAAGCTTGAACTTGAACTCAGCTTGCGCTAAGAAAGCCTCAGCCTCTGCTTGCAGTAGAGTTGCAGCTGCTATCATCTGTAATTAAAAAGACGTATTATGTATCTCGAAATGCTTTGAAGTTTTCTCTAGCGTGATGCCGAATCTGCCGAATCAGTGACAATTGATTAATTCTCGTAATTTCGTTTTGATTCAGAATTTAGTATTATAAACATTGTATGTGACTTATGAAAATAAAGCAACAAACAAAGTAGATTCGCAAATGTATAAATTTGTAGGTTGTACTTACACGACGTCGCGGCCCCTCGGGCCTGCTTGAAGAATTCCTCATTATTGAAATGAAGAAACAACGCCAAGCAACTGATTTTCTCTTTAACTCTGCGTGTAATACGGAGACAAGAAGATATGACATTTTAAATATTTTTTCATAAAATTTGACATAAAATAGTGTTGCTAGGTGGCAAACTATCATAGTCCCTCGACAAATAATAAATTAATTAAATTCTGGTAAACACTTTGTACTAATTGTAAGTTTTTAAGAAAAAGCTATATGCTTAATTTAAGTTTTATCTAGTTACTGTAAAATTTTCAAATAAAAGATATTATTTCGATAAAATCATCAATACCAAATTTCCCTGTTTTCAAGTAAACTTTTTAACAACCAATATATTTCATAAAAAAATGCCGGACTATGAATAACTTTTTCGGTAGCGTAGCGACGCATTAATTTACGATATTGCTCGCTATCTCGCAAGTAGAGACTTGCATTTGACATTAAGTTCGATACGGCAACCGATTTTTTTTGTTAACGATTATCGGTAGGAACTTTGCGATGACAAGTCGAGACTGCGGCCTGGTTCTTAAAATTAATTTAATCCCAAGGATTCCTTTTAAAGAAAGCTAACACTAAGTGCCCGGCGTCGCTCCCGCTGTTGACAAAGGAAAGTGCCTTGACTCAGGTTACAGAGAGCGAATGGAGCTGTCTATATTTTTTTTATCTATAACTTCAGCCAGGCATAAAAATGAGGTGGAGTTTTATCGATTACTTATTTTCTAGTTATCTATTATGCATTATGCAGTTTTTACAAAGGTGGTTATTTTTATATAAATCTTGATGTTTGTCGGACAATGAATGGAAGAAGAAATTTTATGTAGTACTTTAATTTATGTATTAAATATTCATACACATAATATTATATAATGGTAACTGTACGTAAATAAATGTGAACGTAGTAAATGATTATTGGATCGATACAGCTTTTACAAGCTGATGAATGATAGACAGAGATTTTAAATTAAATATTTTTTGCATACATGAAGATGTTGGTCACTCTTTTTTTTTTTTTTTTTTGTAGACAGGCTTTTACTTATTGAACTGTATAACAGATGTAGTATATATAGGTAATTGTATGAATAACAATATGCTACAGATAATGTAGCCGTGACGGTACCACACATACATAACACACGAATTATTGTCCGTCTGTCCAAATGTTGGCAAACACAATTATGCAAAACACACAGCGCGGCTAATACGGCATAATTGTAAATAACACTATTGTTAACTAAAGCTATTGATACATATTTATTATTATTTTTAATCTATTATATCCTACATATATACCTGATTTTCGTTGGTCACGGCATCACGCGTGAAAGGCTGGACCGATTTCGCTAATTCATTTTTTGTTGTGTTTGTTATTATTAAGAGAAGGTTTGTTTGATTATTATAATTTGATCTCTTATATTTGCAGAAAAATTACTGAGATGCTATTGAAACATTGTGTACTTGAAGCGAAGAAATTTAACGGAAAAAATTAACGATGATACCCATAAGACACAGAAGATAATATTTTAAAGAAATTATATTCAAAATATACTTTAAATACTCTCTCATAAGAGCTATTCTCCGACAATTTAACCGTCGTAATAACATTCAAATTACAATTACATTATAAAGTGATGAATCGTCGATTACCATCAGTGTTACCTTGTGCAAAATGTCACGTCGCAATAACGTTTAACGAGCTAGTGTGGATGAGCCCTTAAGCTCGTTAGCACGATCAATCACGGCAATCGGGCCGTGGCTGCGTGATAGTGATCAATAACCGAACATCCACTGATCACTTTATGATTGTGGTCACTTCATCACTGAACGGTGAGGTGTGGGCAAGCGGGCTACTCCTTTAGAGTAGGTATCCATTGCCGAAATCTGTCGGATCGATCATCATGGTAGCGCAAACCTAGACGCCTAAAAACCCTTCTACCTAAAAAAATAATTGAGAAGGCGACATATATTTTTTCATTGATATGATAGGTAGTAGACTCCTAATAGTAGGTATATATGGAATATGCGATAGCATGGTAATTTTGTGTGTAGACCTGAGTCTATCACCATTATATCGACAAAGTCGTGCAAAAGTTTACAGTGTCTGTGTGTTACGGTAATTTCTGAAAACGTGATTTAACAAAACAACCAAAACGATAGGCTGTCTAGAAGAACATATCATTTATTGAATATGTTTTCATTGTTACTAAATATTTTTACCTAGTGAGAGTGAAACAAACTTTTGTTAAAAATAAAATACTTTATAAAAATTGGCTTCCAAGTGTATATTTTTTTATATAAGTAAAGCAAGCCTGTAAAGATTAGGATCGCGAATTTCAATGTAAAGCCGATTTATTTTAATATAATGATAATTTTTATAGACTTATACAAATTTTCCTTATAAAAGTAAAGGTTTTCATACAAATAAGGTAATGTTTCGTATTAGCCTTGTACCATCTTATGAAGGTTGTATTAAAACTTGTTTCTAACTTCGACACATGTTAATTTCGGGAATCGTTGCTCCTTCATATTTTAGTACAAGTTTTAAAACAGGAAATTTTCGTGTTTATAACTCAGTGTGTAGGAAGGAATATTTACGTGTTGATAAGTACTTGTATGTGTATGAATATTTTATAATACTTCGATAAATAAAATTTACAAAATTTGGTGTGAATATTTAAACAAAAGTACACCTTAGATTTAATAATAAGAATCACACTGGCGCTTATACTAGTGTTTCTTTAATTACAAGATTTACAGAAAGCTCAAACAAAAAACATTACAAAGACAAATAATTATGAATACGAGACAATTTATAAATATTGAGTATCGTTACAAAAACCTTTATCGGTTCATGTTATTTATCAAAAAGAAACTAAAGTCTCAAAGTAGGTCGAAGGAACAATTATAGGTACTGAGGCAAGTAACTAAAGTACTTTAATCAATGATCAAAGAAAAGTTCAAGGCATTATGTGAAATTAGATACTCAAAGAAAAATGGCAACTACTGTACATTTAATCTTGCCGCTAAAATTAATTAAGTGTAAGAATATAAAGGCTAAAACCCTTTTCGTGTAAACGCTCCGTGTGGCCCTAGGGCAGAGCCTGGATGCTAAAGAAGGAACAATCCTAATATGGTATATTAAATTCTACGTAAGTCTTGCTAAAATACTTTTTTAAGCGCTTAGTTTTAAGTTTATTTATACACTAGTTGACCTGCGCAACTTAGTTAGCATCACTTGCCCGTTTTTTGCAACATTTTTGATTGATGCCCCACTCCTATTCGTCGTAGGCGTCGTAGCGTGATAATATTTATAGCTATCTAACACTGAAACAATTTTTCAAATCGGACCAACAAACAAACTCTTTACTTTTATATATTAGTATCTATTGATATCTAGAAGTAATGACGTAAATCAAGTAGTGAACTGCATAGGTATAAATATTGTGCTGGTATTTTTCCAATATCGAACTGCCGACGGGTTCCGAAAGAGAAAGTCTTGCCACACTGATGGATCACGCGTCTTCTTCCGTACGTTTAGTTTCATTCGTATTGGTAATCTACTTTGATAAACAATATAACAACGGTTATCTACAATTATATTAATATCATAGATTTGTATTAAAATGTGACGACGTTTCAAAATCAATGACCGTTGCTTATCAAACCTCCACAGTGAAATTTCTTATTTATCAGCGCCACTTGAGTGGTATAAAAAGAACTTTACCAAAAGTTTTGGTGAAATGTCAAGAGCCTTGAATGTGATTACGAATGTGCGAAAACAACCAAGATTGATGGGAGAGCGTCCTTCGTGTTTCGGATGGGGTTGACTTTCGTAGGATCGACGGAGTTGATTGACTTCGTAGAGGTCGTCCAAAATAAAACTGAACCTAACGTTAAAGTTTAATTGGATATGCTCCTTATACTTATGTATCTAGTAAAATAATTACATGTTTAGGTACATAAATAGCTACTTGGGATGACACTTACCATATTTAATTTATCTAGGTATATATTCAAAAGAAAGTCGTGTTATTTACACTACTTATAACTCAAGAACCGCTGAATCGATTTGACTGGGGAGGTAGCTTAGAACTAGGAGACGGATATAGAATACTTATTATTCGGAATCTTATAGATCTCCGGGAACGCGAGTAAAACCGCGGGGAGCCACTAGTAGTTTTATAAAATTACATTACCCGGAAAAAAAATATATAGGATATCATAGTTTCAACAGATCCTTATTTCTGTCTTAAATCATTATTCTGTGTATTAAATGTAGCTATAGGTATTAAAAACCAAACCAAGACTTGACTTCAACTGCTACAGCACATCTTCCATCTTTCTCTGAAACGCGAAAATGATCGAACACCGCGCGCAGAATGATAAGTGAGGCGAAACGGTCGCAAACAAATTGGCCGGGACATTTTGTGGCGCGCCCTGGGCGCGTTAGGGCCCACCCTTGGGGCCTATTACTGGGGCCGAAGTGGAAAGGTGACACATAAAGTTGCGGAAGATAGATAAGGTGAGGGCTAAACAGATTTTTCGAAGACATTAGACCTTCTTTAAATCGATTAGGATTGTCTAGATATATGAGAGAAGCAGGGTTGTTAGACACCTTAAATTACAAGATCCAAGCATGCTTATTTGACCCTTATCTGGGTATTTATATAATGAAACAATACATTCAATGTAATTTATTTGATTTTTAACTTTACAACAATAATACCTATAAATGTGCCTATTTATATGTTAAATAGTGCACTACTTCTGAGCTTTCACAGTAAACTAATACTAAAACGGACACCAGTAGGTAGAAGATCACTATTTGATATAGTTTGAGGAAGCAGGAAAACAAAGAAATAACAACCTTATCACTACTAAAAGTTTGTCTTCCATTAAAAAGGAGTTCCTTATAAAAAAAATGTATCAACATATCAATTGAGATAAGGTCTGCAAATATATAGAAACGGAACAACCCACGCGGACACATTTCCTGTTTCCCTTGACATAGGTACTGGTCGTGCCATAGTTCAGCTAAATTAGTTTGTTTAGGATCCTGTATTTACCTTAAACGCTTAAGTCGCTGCGAAGATTACATTGCCATATAAATATTAGTTCAAAAACAGGTAGGTACAATTTTAATTTTCATAAAGAAATGAGATACGTAAAAAGAAGTGACTTTCTCTTGTTTAAGCAGGCTCTGTTATATTTTTTACAAGAAGTTTTAACTAATATTTATTTTAAACAATGCAGAATTACATAATAGGTATCTCTTTTAAACTCGAAGAAATGAGCGAAATGTTCTATGATAAATAAATATGGGACCTTTTTTTTTACCATAGTGATCATGTCTACTCAACGACGATATAACCACTGTCTACTGATATTATATTTTTACATCCAGACACAGAACAATCAGACATGCATAAAAATTTTTGACCTGGTTGGGATTTGATCCCACTACAGGCGGCTTGAAAGTCAGGGTCACTTACCACAAAGCCAAACAACATAGGTGTCTACTATAGTAATTTAGAACATCTGCATATATAAGTAATTTGATGTAACATAAAGCTCTGCCATTTTATATAACGATACTACTACGTGCGTCAAAGTAATCTCGCATAATGGCGTTGGTCAGATTTCTTAATAAAACATAACAATGTGTAACGAACGGTTAGATGGCGCCACAACTGCTAAACGCCATATCATATTCCCACAGGAAAGGGTGGCAACACTGTATGTTACAGAAGGCAGGGCCGGAACAAGGCGTGCCCTGCTTTGGGCAAAAACATATTCGATGGGGCTGTAAAAAAATATGAATGTAATTTTTGTACTTACGTTGACCAAATAGTATATAAGCCAAGAGAAAGTAGGTGCTCACTGTTATCTGAGACATAAACAATATAAGAGATATGGATAATGTTTTTCCAAGACAAGTTACGATGAAGTAATTGTATGTTCTGAGGGTGATTTTTAGTAAGATGTAAATTATAAGATGTTGTGAACTAAGCGATATAAAATTAACTGTAATTGAAACTGCTGCTAAGAATGTTTAGACTAGCAAAACATTTGTTTAAGTTTTGGTTTTTCTTGCATATTATGTCCAGTCTGATAAACAGTAGTAAAATCTGCTTCAATATTTAACTATCCCTTGTCGTCTATTATGATATGCCTATTATGATAAGCAAAAGAAAGCCCAGAATCGTGTCTCCAAAACCAGCCCTGTACATAAACTGGTTCCGCTCTACAAATAACCATCTTGAGATTATCCCCGTCATATTTCTAAACAAACTCTCTTTGTTGCGTTTTATATATAGTTAATTCTACGTTTATCCATGAGCTGCAATATATTGATAACATATTATTATGAAAATCTTTAAATAGCCGTATTAACTAGAAAGTATGGCAATAGTAATAGACTACGTTTAGTAACATTTTTAAGCAATCACTTTGTAAATTTTCATCTATAACAAAATTCAAACAAGCGATTTCAAGATTGGCCGATAGGTTTTGTGGTAATCAGCCACTAGACATGAGTTCTCAACATTTATGTGCAAACACACATGTGTTTGTTCTGTGTCTGGATTTATATATATGTAAGTATACAAGTATGAAACGTATGTAGTATGTATATCATCTATCTAGTTACCGTAGTAAAAGTTCTGCTAAGTTTGGAACCAGATAAGTAAAAAAAAACTCAAGATATTAATTTATCTAAAACTTAATATTAAAAAAAGAATGATCTGATTTTTAATTTCTTAAAAAACTTATGGACCGATCTGAATAATTCCTTCACCGAAATAAAGCCACGTTATTTATGAATGTCTTAAGTTATATTTTGGCCCTGCATATCTATAGACGAGAACTACGCGGGTGAAATCGCACGACTTATGCTAGTTTGTAAAATTAATATAAAAATAATATTTAATACATTTTCAAGGGCACTGCTATCTATTTATATGCAAAGTTAATTATATCAGAGAGAGTATAAACTGGGTAAACTTTGCCCATAATGGATGCAGATGTGTTAATGAGCTTATACGTATAAGTTGAACATAAATTAATTTCGGTCGACATTTCCCATGTGACAACCGTCTCGACAAAAGTTTTGGTCCAAACGAATTTAATTTTAAACTGGAAGTAGGTACTTGCTATTCAGACATGCCTAGACTGTGATATAATATGTAAAATGCGTACCTAAACTTATTTATATGAGTAAAAAAACATTCGAAATGAGACCCTGTTTTTTTAAGTCGGTTTTTAATTAATATATGCTCATAGTAAATGTTTCAGATGTGAGTAATGAAAGCATATACAAATTCAAGCTAGAATACTGTTATATTTGATATTTCTTGAGAAATTATAGTTTAGTAGGTATTTACCTAAATTATTTGATTATCTATTTCGGTCGATCCTTTACTTTATTTCATTAATGTAGTTACCACGAGTAATGTTAATAACGCATATAAATCAATTAGGTCGTATCGTAGTAAGATAAGATTTAACATATTTATTTTTCTAGCCAATTCAGATAGTTCATCTAAACATATATAGAATAACGTAGCAGTAGAACGAAACAAATTTCACAGTTCATTGACCTCAAAATGTCGCTGTTGTCTTACAATTTGCCGGTGCCCTCGTATTTGTGTCGAAAGGAAATGAAATCCATAGTACAAGGAGTGCATTTGCAGCGGTATTACTGCCATTAAACCCGGGACAGACTGTAGAATTAAATAAAGACATTATCCAAGCAACGTTGGGAATCCACTTCTGTTCATTTCGCTAAGAAGCTTTTGTACGTTCATCTCTCGAGGAAGAAAGCTATTTAACAGTGTTTTTACATTAAGTAGGCTTGTGTTTTTTTATGTAGTAACTACCTTGTAACTACGTTTTTTACCTTCATTCCCCAAGGGTCATAAATTTTGCTACATTTAAATTTTCTATGCGATACATGACTACTTATTTAGATCCCCAATTACAAAAGTATGTCAAATTCACATATAATTATTTCAGATTGAAGAGTGACTTAGAAACAGTCCTAAGCTTCCATATTTTCCTTCATGACCATAGTAAAAACAAAAACTAGCTGTCAATCGATATTATGTACTTACCTTGTTTCGAAAATAATAGGTCAAGCTTATGTCTAAGATTCGGACATACAGCATTCTACAAGACTATCGACCAGCGTCTAAGTTATCAGTTGGGAATGTAAGTTTCACGATGATCAGAAAACCTCGAAACGGTTTATACCTATACCTCCAACTTAGTGCACTAATGGAATCGGTCAAACCTTAGTTCCGGACTTCTCTTCGGATTCAATTTAAATGTCACAAATGTAAATGCGTGAAAACTAAATCACTTTAATGTTATATCATGGGAACACGCCATGCAGGCCTTCAACCCAATAGTGAACAACTATAAAGAAGTTTTAGAATGGTCAGAACATGTCTTTATACACAAATAGTTATCTCAATGGGTTTATTCCTTCAGGACTTAATTAAAAACAAGTTTTTTAGGATTCCAAGTCCCGGGAATCGTCAATTTTCTAAGTATATGCAATTCCGTAACATATCTGTGCCAAAAATCGTCTACTCCTTTCTGCTGTTCTGGCGCAATTGAGTAACAAATATCAATTCATGCAAACTCTCTCTTTTATAATAATCACTTACTTTATATAATAAATGCAACATAGATACAACATATAGAGATACCGCTAGTAGGTACTGATAATGAGACTGTACCTCTAGTTGTACCTCTTTTGTTTAGGAAATAAATAAGCAAAATATACTCTATATTTTGCTTATTTATTTCCTAAACAAAAGCGTACACGGTGTTGTTTTAGCAAATACCTTCTGTATACTCATCGTGTGATAGTCATATTAACTAACGCACGGTTGAACCAAGCACTTCTACAAGCCAGAATCCTTTGACCTATTGCGTTCCTATCTAAAACTAAGTTGTAGGCCAAAAAGTTTAACTTAAAGGGTCTACAGTAATTGGTCCCAAGAAGTCTACTGTTAGTCTTGTATGCATAGTTGTGACAATTCCATTTGAGCAAGTTATGTCGTGCACCGAAGTGAAAGTGATTCATATAAATAGATTGTACAATTACACTGAACAGTGACCCAGTTATTCATCTTCGTCCTACGGCACTATTATAAAGTGACTCATTCAAATTATAGTATCTTCCACCCTGCAATATCTGCGTTTCCCGACATCTTAAAATTTCCGGGATATAAAGTAGTATAACTATTTCAGAACATGTATCTCTATGTTAAACTTCTTCGAATCTCTTCATCTGTTGTGACGTGATAATGAAACAAATTCTATCAATTAAAACTTGATCATTTATATTAGTAGAGTAAGATTATATATATACTTAAATAACCTTATTTTAAATATGTTCCTAGAACAATGAAATATCACTTAGTTTAATATTACAATGCAAGTATTTAAATCTCTTAAAAGTGTCTTCTAAAACGAAATAGTACTTGAATAAATAAAGGTATCTGAAACATTGGCACATACATGTAAATAAATCTCGCCTATTTATTATTTAGCTGAGCGTTTCGTTCAAATGCTCCTGAGTTTAAGTTAGTTTTATAGACGAAATACATTTTTCATTGGCCAATTTATTTACTGAAACAAGATTTATTGAGTTGTGCAACATTTTAAAAATGTTTGGATTTCAAGCTATTTATAAGATTAATTGAATAGTTAAGAGGCTATTCCAAGTTTAAATATTAAAACATCGATAGCAAGTTTTATAAAAATAATGTGTTATTCTTTACACAGGGTCCAATTATGCAGAGATTTTATTATGATCGCTACATACTAGATACTATTTTTAAATACACTTTCAATTAGATATTTACACCTACCACAGAAAACCAAACATAGTGCAATAATGTTTGTCGTAGGTGAAAATCGACCCACAGCTTAAAAAACATTGACAGGCGCCATTATCATCCATCAAGGAAATCAATTTCCCGTCCGTATTCTAACAGAGCTGCGCCTGGCCTACATGTCACAGTATATAGTAACCGTAGTACCGTAGTAAGTATGACGACCGCATCGCGTGGCGCGCTAATGCACACCGCCATCCTCTGACAACTGCATTAGTTTGCAAAATATTCAAAATGGACGCCTCGACGCCGCGCGCCGCGCCGCGAGCTGCCAAGCTTTTAACTAGCTCTTACGAGAACGAATAATGATGTTCAACGTAATTGTGTGGAAATAATAGATCTTTTTGTCGTTTCACAAGATGGTTATGCTCTTAAGTTGTTGCCGGTTGATGTCCCAGATGATTTGGTATTAATAGTGAGTTATTATTTTTCGAGGCTTTGAAATTTTTACAGTTTTATCTGAGGTATCTCCTTCTTGCCCTTAAGCAGGGTCAGCCTTCTTCGAAGGTATCTATATTGTTAGGTTAAATTAATAGAGAACTTAAACGCTTAAAGATTCATAAAGATTTTTAAATGAAATGTTTAATGTTTGTCTCTTACGCAATAACAGCTGCATACTTGCAATACCGTTATGACCTCTTACCCATATAAAATAGTTAGGTACATTAAATGTCAAGAAAATTGAAGATCCCACGGGAACGCAGCTAAAATCGCGGGGCGGAAGCAAGTCTTACATAATTCCTGAAACAACGGTTGCGCCGTGTTTGTAAAAACGTTTTCCATGTACACTAGTGTAAATGGACAGATTTACTGACCTCGAAACTTTATATTTAACAAAGTTTTTATCAGTATCTCTACTGCATATGTATATAACACAGTTTGCACTCTATGTATGTATATCTCTACTCTATGTTTACGTATACGCTTAGCTAAAAGATAGAATCTTAAGTTATAGTGTTTTGATTGCCACAGTGGGTCATGGGGGCTTTATAAATAAAAATAAGAGCCGTGTTTTATAATAATACACAAATTCCACGCCTGGTTGCAGTTGTCCATCATCATCAGCTCATATACGTCTCCACCGATGAGCTCGAGCAGCTATAGCACAATATAAATAATATTGTGAGCTGTTTTCGTTTCAAAATGTCACTAAAAAAATGTTCTTTAGGACACAGAACTAGCGAATTTTAGACAAAGCTATTTTTTCGTAACTTATCTCGGAATATTGCGTGGAAAGTTTAATTCCATTACTAGTTAAGGTTAATTGTTGCCTACGAGCTCACAATAACGAAGACGAATGCCTCGCGGGTTCCCTCACATTAAACGTAATTAAATAAATGCCAAGTTACCTGAGTGTACCGGTACAATTAGGTACTACGTGAACAAACGTACGTAACTACATACTACAGATATGTAAGTGCGTGCTAGTAGAAATGAGCTATTTATTTCTTGCTAGCGACCCGCCCCAGCTTCGCACCGCACGGGTGCAATGCTTACCTATACATCACATTAGAAACCTCCAAAATTTACAGTGTTAGAGATAACATATTATGCATGTATTGTGTATGAAAACCTTTCTGCTGAATCACTCTATCTATTAAAAAAACCCCATCAAAATCCGTTGCGTAGTTTTAAAGATTTAAGAAGACATATGGTAAATGACCCAATGGTGGCCAGTTTAAGAAAAAAAAAACAGGTTTTTGTGAAATATTACCAAAATTGTGAAAGTTTCAGCACTGAATATAGTGAAACTATAAAGTCCAGTCCTTATTTAATATTTCTAATGTATTACGCGTGAGATACGGCAAAGCTGGATTCAATTAATTTAACAAATAAAAGTTGTAGTTTTGTGACCCAGTCTTGGCCAGGGAAAATCCATTAATGGATATCCCAGTCTTAGTCTAAGTTTATCTTTATTTTATGGCTAACACATCAAACAAAACTAATTTTGATTTTAATTAAGCAATACTATTTTACAAGTGAAACTTTCTGCTCACCGCCTTAACGATTTCCATAAGAAAAGCCGTCGTTGTCATTTCAAATCACCTTACACTTTGTATTCGCGCATATTTGTACATGTAACTGACTGAATTCAATAAAACGTTAAACTTAGATAGTTCGATATCTAAAGTCTATGTCACAGTGATCCCAATGTAAAAACATTCGCTCATGTCCGAATTCTAGATGTTTCTTTTAATTTTTGGCCATTACTGGTACCGTGGCCACGACTGGTACACTTACGATAGGGATAGTCAGCGGAATGCGACTTTGTTCTATAATATGTAGTGATGATGGTCTAGCCAAAATGTAACTTCTTTGAAATGTGAGTTTGTTTTGAAAAGCGTATTTTCTGAGTTTATTGGCGGCTCTTCTCAGCAGAATCAACCTTTCGAACCGAGCGATAGAGTCTGAATATGCTTATGATTTGATGCATAGCATTTTTCATATTAAGAACAAGATCATAGACCATTTTTCACTATGCTCCTCTTTGCTTATGATATTAAGATACTTGGTTTTTTTAATTTAGCTTTCGTGGTATTTAATGAAGTTTTGGCTCTGTATATTTTCATTGTAAATTAGGTTAAGGAAGTTTCCTCGTTTTACTCCTTCATTAAACGTCAAGATGGATTAAAAGAGGGGTTTGTTATAATATTTGTACTCTGTTAGATATAAAATAAGATTTCAAGAAAATATTTGGCATGAAATAACATCCCTTGTAGGTAAACTTTAATTAATTATTGAACTTGCGATATTAAATTTGAATTAAATCCTTCGTGAATAGAAAGTATTTTCTTGGAAAGCTTATATGATATTTCTCAGATACTTATTTATTTTTGTTAAAATAGTAATAAAATTAATAATAAGGAGTAAAGTAAACAACCGGTTTTATACAACAAATAAATATATTTTCCATTAAGTTCCATGTATAAATTTTAAAATTACTTTTTAAATAACATTCATGACAACAATATCAATAAGATTTTTTATTTTACAATATTCTGGAAGTTGAAAACTTGAAATCACAATATTTCTATATAATTCATTTTAATAGTAAGTTACAGTTGTCCTTTCTATAATAATAATCAAGTTTAATATGTATATGGTATACAATTTCATAATTTGGTATAATTTAGGTATAATGTAGGTACTTGCGACTACATTAATTTGTTCGCTAATATTATTTACATAAAGAATGGTCGTGCGGCGAGATTTCATATACCGTAAAAACTCTTTTTTTTCCACTTAATTATAAAGGAAATTGTTCACGTGTTTATTTATATATTACTAAACAAACATCGATTAATGGTCCACATGAAATTTTAACTTACTATAAAGCATTTACATCATCGTAACTAGGTATCTACGAAAAAAATAATTAAAATAAAAAAAAATCCAAAATAACATGGTAATGTTTGTTTAGGTAGAAATAACATTAATAAGTTTTTGGGTAAGTTATATTTATTTATTTAAAACTTTAAGTAATACTTAATAACTCAAACTTTATATTAAAATTATTATTTTTGAAAATCCATTTTGAAAGACGACTCACAATTCAATATCTTTATGATTTATCTATTAAATATGTATGATATTGATTTACTGGCTATTTCACTGTATTTAATGTTATTTCTATCGGAATTCACATCAAAATTCTAAAAACACTCAAAAATTGTCTTTTAAACATGTACAGTCGCCAACACAACTTATAAATTGTAACTTACTGTTGTAGTTGTTTCTGTATAACCTATTATATATTATGCTCAGTTATTATATCATTTATCCTATGAAAATTTTCTTAGTATTTTACAGTTAAAAAATAATATTTAACACCCAGTGTTCGAAAATATTACTAAAATCAATATACTGAAAATAAAATTGGATGAAATAGTTTGCATTTATTTTTTGCAAATTAAGTTACGATGTTTTCCATTTTGCCAATTGTAAAATAAAAATGTCTATTTGAATTTTTACTCTTTTCTGTATGTTTATAAATTACTTTAACTATTTTTATTTCATTATTTTAAAAGCTTTATAAAATCACTATATTTAATTGTTGCAGTCGGGGATGTGGGGAACTTGTCACTTTTATTTTACCAATAAATATCAGAGCTGGCTTTAGATTGTGCGTGTATTATTCGTTAAAATAATATTATTTACATATATATTTTTTCAATAATAAAATTCTAAACACGTGGCAATATATTGGCTATGTTAAATAATTTTAATATAATTTATTAATCCTATAAAATTTTATACGCGGATTTTATCCACCTTACATATGCGCAGGAACTAAAAGGAAGCTTGAAATATCCATTAAGAAAAATCTAAATAAAATTAAACTGAGATCCAAACTAG
Organism: Thyatira batis; assembly: GCA_905147785.2. Classification (NCBI taxonomy): domain Eukaryota; kingdom Metazoa; phylum Arthropoda; class Insecta; order Lepidoptera; family Drepanidae; genus Thyatira; species Thyatira batis. The sequence goes on along the minus strand of LR990501.2, from coordinate 7,152,412 downwards.
GCATGGTGTCACCTAAAGTTGTTTAGCGTTTTTGGAAATTGAATCCTAATAATAAGAGCTAAAGGTTGATAACTGCGCGCGCAATTTTTTAACTATTTAAATTGTAGTTATTTTTACTCAATTTATAATAAAAATTAAGATTTTGACAAAACATTATTCACGTTAAGCATCGCAATCATTAATTTATACTGCATAATTCATAATACGAAAATACATAAGTAGGTATTATAGTAAATATAATATATGGACAATTATTAACGCAGTGAGCTAAATAATTAAGATCTCACTAATTAATATAAACTATAATGGAAGGTTCCCTTATTTACCTAACTACCAAACTGGGACTTCAAGTCCATAAATTGTAATATTACGGGTCATTTAAAATTAATTATCTCCTTTCGGGCGTTTCTATTGCAAATACATTTCACGAAACTTTATTTCATATAAATAATAATAAATTTGGTGTTTTACATATTATATTGAGATATTTAGTGTAAATAATTTTTTAAATATTAAAATACAATTTTATTGAAATATATTAATTTTAAATGACTACACATTTTATTTTATATAATATAAAAATGATGGAAGAATTGGCACATTTTCAATACAAACCTAATACTATTACACAAAATAGCAATAATTAAGTACTGGCGCGTACAAAGTAACACCTAGCACACGATACATCATTGTCTCTGCAAAGTACAAGCTATACAATACATAGGTATGCGTACAATATAATAATAATCACACACGAAAATATTTAAAATATTAACACATTGGAATAAACTAGACAAACATTTAATAACATCGACATATCATTACGACACCAAAACATTTAAACTTAACAGTTTAAGATGAATATAAAATATTTTTTTATCAATTTATTTGAGAGATTAAAACACTTTTCTACATACATGTTCTGTCAGTCTGCTAATCGGGTGAGAAACAACGCTGCGGTAGAGTTCTCCTCGGATATACGTCGCGTCGTGTCAATAAGCCATGTCCTATTAGCATGTTACATCGTAAAAAAGCACAGTAACTCCCAAAATTAATTAAATTATTTTTTTAAATACCTATAACTAGCTAGTTACACATCGCGTGGTACATAATTGCGATGGTTTAGGGCTTCTCACACTAACGCCTGTTTCAGGATACGCGATCAATGTTGAGACCATTTTTAGACTGTGACGTAGGCGTAATCCGTGGCTAGACATTATTACTAGGTATAAAAAATGCTCTTATTATTTTAGCTGTTTCTCAACGACCGACTTCCTACCACTTCTTTAGTATTCGTACATGAAACACACGTCAGTGCGAGAAGGGATTTTATAAAATAATTAGCTAAATTTGACCCTGTGTCAGTCGTGGACTGCGACCGAGGCGCCTGCGGCCATCCTCGGGATCAATTTCTATCTACGAGATTTAGAATCTACGCTCTACGCACGTAGTCGACTTAGGCACTGCCTATCTAACGATACCGAAAAAAGACGGCGCTACACTATCGACTATAGTAATATTAATGATTCTTTTAGAAATTTGGCAGTTACGGTTCGGTGAACGGGCGAAAACTCGGGGAAGATCAATTTACAAGGGGGAGCTTAATCACGAAGACTAGACTAGAGAGCGTGAGCTGGTCCGCTAAGCTATACCTACACCGGACCTCGCTCGGTAGTCACGCTGCCGGCGAGCGGGTGGCGATGTACGCGTACAGGGCGCGGGGGGCGGCGCCGGCGAGGCGCACGCGGCGGCAGCGGGGGCGGGAAGGCACGAGGGGGGGCGGGGCGGCGCGGCGGCGGCTGCGGCGCGGCGGGGGGGCCGGCGCCGCCGCGCGCAGTCAGAGCGGGAAGCAGCGCCCCGAGCGCCGCGGCTCGCTCGCGCCGCGCCGCCGCCGCGCCCCGCCGCCTGCCGCCGACCGCACGCTATTCACATCGCCGTCGCTGCCGCCCCGTATGCTTGCGCTACCACCGCCCAGACGCTCCGGCTCGATCGGCTCCAGCTTGTGCATCGATGGCCTACTCGACAGGCGTAAACTCTCCGCCGCCGGAGTGGACGCCCCCGCTCTCTCCGAGGACTCGTCGTCGAGGTCGATGCGCCCGAGCCTCAGGGCTAGCGTATATTCCGTGCGCTCGATGACGCTCGTCTGCTCCTCCTCGACTACGGTCGTGTCGGCCAGAGTGGAGTCTGCCGCCGCCGAATCGGCCCGGGGAGAATCCGGCACCGTTAGAGAGCGGTGGGTTTCTTCCGATGAGGGCGACGCGTTCGCTACCCGTCGCTCGGGTGTGGTAAACACCGAGTCGGAGGTCCAGCTGCGAGTCTCGGAATTCTGTCGAGTGGTGTCGTCGACGCTCCGCTGGGATATCCGCCGGCTAGTGCGTGGACTCTCGTCATCTATCGCGCGAAAGTCTAGCGTACTCAAGTCGACGGGTCCACCTCGCCTTCGGGAACCGTCCCGGCGAAACGAAGGTCGATGAGACGAGAATGCTGCGTCATATAATTCGCACAAACTCGTTCGATCCGAGTGCGGCTCCTCGTACAGCGTTAGATTTCGCGTTTCAGTAGCGTCCGAGGGAGTCTCGTCTCGATTCGAGGTTGCCTCGCTACGCTCCGATATGTCAAACGTGAAGCGCGCTTCGAACTTATCCGGACTGAGCACCGGTGCCGACCGGGAACAATCGTCCATATGTTGAGGGTCCGCGTCCGGATCGAGCGGTAGCGGTCGCAGCATGGAGCGGCGCGGCGACGTATCTTCAGAATCTGTGGATCGATCGGACCGTGGCATTTGGCATACGTGCCGTCGCCCCAGAGCGGGCTGCGAGCCGCACGGCATTTTGCGACAGCAAGCCCGCTCGTGCCGGACGTCCGACCCACTACTACCGGTCGACTTCGAGTGCGGTGGCCGACGCCGACGGTCGTCCTCTCGCCCATACAAAGACGTGAACTCCTCCGAGCAAAACTTCTCGAAGAGCTCCTGGGAGCTGAGTCTGGTCGAACCGGTCGCGTTGTAGAACGCTTCCGTCGGCGAACGATCGGCCCTCTCGTACAGAGCGCTCGAACTCGCTCTCTTCGACTTATCCATAAGGCCAAACTTATATATTTTAGGTAGACGGCGCTCGAACACGCCCTGCGAATGCGCGCGCGCCGGGCCGCGGGGCGCGACGTGCACCTCGCGGCCGCCGAGCACGCGGTCCGAGGAGCCGGCGCGCATCGGCAGCGCCGGGGCTACACAATCAGAAGTGAAAGGGGGGGAGGCGGCGAACTCCGGTTCATAGTCTTCCTCGTCGGGCAGGTCGGCGGAGCGCTCGAGCGAGCCGCGACCGCACTCGCAGTCGTCGTGGTCGTCGCTGGCGTCGCCCTCGTCGAAGGAAGGCGGGCGAGGGCCGCGGCCGAACATGCGGCGGCGCTCCTCGGCCGCGGCGTCCTCGTCCTCGAGGCGGATGGAGCGGCGCAGCGGGGGCCGGTCGCGGCGCGGGCGGCGCGGCGGGTCGACGGTGGCGGCGTGCGGGATGGGCGGCCGCGCGACGACGGGCAGCAGGCGGTCGAGCGAGAGGCCGCGGCGGGGCCGGGCGGGCCGCGGCTGGCGCTTGGCCTCGCGCGGGGCGGCCGCGGGGCTCGTCTCCTCGGGCGTCGTCGGCAACGCGGCACCGCGACCGAACTCTATGAACCAGAGCTCGTCCTTCAGTTCGCACTCTCACTTCTTTTCGTTCATATCCTTATTTAAATAATGCAACACGTAATGGAGCACCAGGTCGTAGCAGTATTTGTACTCGGTCTGGGAAAATAAAAAGTCATTTTATCAATGTGAACCTGTAAAGAGACATACGATGCTAGTTTGTTTATATATATCATACCATGTTCTCGACGAGCTGCGGCCGATGCCGGCGCACCGTCTTGACGGCTTGGAACACGTCTACTTCTCCGTGCTGGATCACTTGTTCGATGCAGGCATTAGCTGCGCAATATACGCCGGCCCTACTTCGTCCGTCTCTGTTTAAATAACATATATATTAGAAGAGTTTCACTTGGCAAGAAAATGAATGTAATGCTATAACACTTACGGTGATACGACGCAAACAGGGCCATAGTCGGTACGCTGTCGCCACCTTTCAACCATATTCATGAGTTCCACCAGAGAGTTGGTCGATGACGGTACTTTATGGCCCATCGGCCAGCATGTCAGTTGGAACAGCTGGACTGTTTTTGGTGGGGCTTTAACTCCTGCCATTAGCTCAGTGAGGGAGACGATCTGATGAAATATGGAACAAACATTATATTAGGAGATTATATTATGTACAAAGAGTTATGCGAAGTGTTTAAATTTTCCATACATGGCCATACGAAGCAGATTTTATGTTATGGTAACCAGATAGCTGATAGACTACTTTTAAATACATACATAAATAGATGGATGCTGAGGTCAATTCTTAAAAATTCTCACCTTCTTATTAATTCTGAATATCCATGTTTTGATGTTCGTGTAGTGATTATGGGAGATGTGGTCAATAGTGAACACTGGACCGTATTTCTTCGAATGCCGACCTTCGGGCCAAAAGGGTGGAAATTGTTGCTGCAATGAAATGCTTGTTTAGTCTTTCAAATGTATTATCTGCGTATTTACTTTTTTTATAAGAAGAGGACAGCAAGATTTTATTGCATTATAGGTAAGCTAAAATGCTTATGGCTATATTAATTAAAAGTTACTTACAGAGCTTTTTGGAGGTACACACAGCACCACGACAGCAGCACACTCATAGTCGTATACCAACGACCAGAACTCACCCTGAGTCATCACTAGAGGCCACTCCGTCACTATGTACTCACGGGGTTTAGTGTAACCCTGCAATAAATAGTAGATAATACTTAGAATAGGGAAGTCTTTAATGTTATACTGGTAAATATCTCATAACTAGAACTACTGAAATCTTTATTCCTTCAGCAGAATTAACGAGCTAGTTAAAGAAGGTTAGAATCATGAAAAATTGGTTGAGAAGTATTACTTACATCTACAAACACAGCATTGATGTAATCCGTAAAACTGTTCCCTTGGAAAGATGTGAGGTAAGGACGAAAGTTGTCGGCTGAAAGAAATAAAAGAGCATTTAAATAAAATTGATCTATAATACTTTTATATTATAATACTTAAATAGCCATTTACAACCAAACAAACAAAAATGCTTTGGGTGGCATGACCAGTGGCTAACCACAATGCAAATACATTTTACGGCTTGACTTAACGTCAGGGTCTTTCATAATGCCGACATAAAATTGCTAAACAAGCACCCAAAATAAATAACACACTCTTAATACCACAAAAGCAACTCACGTGGTACAACAAGAACATCGCGGTTTTTCTCCCTGTTATCCCCTCTGTGACCACCAGCACAGTCCCCAATAGTGAATCTTGGGGTTTGCTTGCAAATCTGCTGGTATTCCTTTTGGTATTCATTGAGTTTTGATACGGGATCCCTCTGCGATTTCTGCTTCAGCCTTTGGGATAGCTCTGAGACGGGGAACCACGATATGCCGCATACAACATGCTCTTCTAATGTGTCGTAGACGAATTTGTATTGTTCCTAAAAATATTTATCGTAAATATAAGTTAATAATCCTCAGAATATTGGCCAGTTGCACCAGTAAGTGCCTCACATACCTCGTTCTCTATAAGTCCTTTCCGTGCTTGCCTCAGTTTCTTCAGGTAGCCAAATACATCAAAAGCATCCTCCTCTTCAGCCAGTTCAAGGTTTGCGTCAATAGCTAGGTATACTCCCGATCTGCCTCCACCATCACTAAAATGTAATTTAGCTTTATAGTAAGTAATTCTATCAAGGATCTCTTCAAGTCGTGGAAAGTTTGATAGCGTCTTTGAATATTTAATTTACTCCTCATAACTTTGTTAAAGATTTAGTAGGCCTTTAAGGTTTTTTGGCTCAGCTATTGAGTCTTAGATCTAATACAATTGTAAAAATTTAAAAGATCTTTATATGAGGTCCTGGAACAAACCAGTTAAGGCTGTGTGGTAGATTTTTGGGGTAGATTGCCAGCCAGTGTGTGCAATAAACTTACTTGCAATGCACAACCATAGGTCCAGCTGCAGGGTTGGTAGCCAGCCTCCTCCCGACGACGGCCCGCACCCGCCTCCTGAACTCGAGGAGAGCATTGCTGAATGGACACGTGTGTGAGTGCCACTGCGTGTAATGGAACTGGAGAAGGTAACGTTCTTCTACCACCACCTGAATGACAGAAAAAGAGTATTTTTAATACAGTTGCTCAAAAAGTGGTGTATTGCAGGGACATTTAGCGTTCGGAAAGTGGGCTATTACACACTAGTGCTTTTTTTTACCTTTCCCGAACCCGTGCGTGCATCTTTCCCAACTGTCAAAATAATGTCTATTAAAAAGAAAAACCAACCATGAAGGTTTTACTAAAGAGTTTTTATGATTAATACAAATACGTATATTTCTAAAAAGAAGCTTGTAATTTATCTCAATATCAGATTTAATGATTTAGGTTAGGTTTCATTTCATCTCATTAAATTTCATTTTCATTTCTTAGCAATAAAAAAATATACTGAAAAGTAAGCTGTATAGATAGTTCCCTTTGCCTACCAAGATGGGCGAAAAAAAAAACTCTGCTTATAAAATGGCGCCAACCGTAGGCGCCATTTTCCAGAAATTTTCATTGCGTGTTTAGTTTATTGTGTTTTTATTATTTTATTAAATTGCTTTATTTTTTCGCAACTGTATTAAAAATAGTCGTTCAGTACACTTGCGGAACCGTCATTGCAACTTGTTCCGACTATCAACCCTCGCCTTCGGCTGCGCCGCGGCTCGGGTAGACATTTGTCGGAACTCTTTGCAATGACAGCCTTTCCGCACTTGTAATGAAATATACTAATTAACTTTTATTTTAATGTGATCAAGTGTACGTTAAGATTTTTTAAATTTGTTCCTTGGGTTCTATAGAATATAGTAAAAAATACTTACGCCTTTCTCACTTTTGTAAAGCCTGAAGGTTCGTATGTGAAAATTAGCAAGTTCCTCCTCTTGTACGATGCCGACGCTAATATCGCCGTATGTTTCGTCCTTTTCTTTATTGGGTGGCCAGTATTGGACGCACATAACCTATAAAAAACATATCCAAATTTGAACTAGAAACAAGATTGTTTTCAAAAAATGTAAACTATAATGAGATATAGAAATAAAATAATACTGTTTTATATAGATATAAATTTATAGACAAATGAGATGTGAGTCACAACATAATCTGGACGAATAAAGGAAATATTTCCTAGCATCTTTTAGATGCAATAATGGCATGACATGTCACCGCGTTTACCTATAATATAAAATCACAGTGCGATGTCGGTCGCCGGTAAATAGAGGGGAAAATATTTTCCAAATTTTCTCGCGTCGCTTCGACGAGCTTTAAGTTTCAATTTGTCGCACCAGTGTCGGACAGAAGCGAGAGCAAACAAAAACCAAAGGGTTATCGTAGGTAAATTTACTTGCAGAAAATTGCTTTCTGAGGAAAACGAGTTTTTAAAGGCTGTAACTTGTTTTTTATGGGCATGGAACTTTTTATTCACTGTAGTTATTATGTGATAGACTACCATACTTTGCGATGGAAAATGCCTTTTATTCTCGTTAAAAATATGAGAGTTTATTTTGTAATGTACATAGGTGTATTTATTTAAAACTATTCGTTTCGCTTATTATGTTGGCAAATTATTCTTCTTCTTATTGCACCTAGTTGGTTCTAAAGTACAATTTTAAAAATTTTCCGATATTCCGAAACAAAATTCAAATAGTATGAATCTTATGAAATGGCATCAAATTTTATCGGAATTTCTTATTCTATAAAATGTGACTCGTAAAGTTATTTGTGCCAAAATCGTTGTACCAAATTTTTGTTCAGTGTGATGGATGACGATATAAATTTTTGTATGGGTCGTAGAGGGAAGCAATTTTGTACGGTCGGAACCATGTTTTCTTTATTCCATTAGTTAAAAGAAAGTTTTGTTGGAAATACTTATTTGACTCATAATTCACTTTTACCTAAATTAACCGTGACATTGAGACAAATTCGTGACGGAAGTAAATTGGCGAAAATGGAAAAGCATAATTTGAATTCACTTTGCGCGGCATTTCAATTTGATATGCGCGCTTTGTGATTCAGTTTCAAAGAGTAATATTAAATTCAATTTGTCATATATTCATGAGCTTGTTTTGTGTGACATTAAATTTATTATTATTCAGAATTGTTTTTCTAATGAAAATTTGAAAACATTAATCAAGCGAATAGTTTAACTTAGTACGTGTTAATAAAAATCACTGATCTAATTAAAGATTAAAATATAGTTCTAAATATATATTTTAATTTGAATATGCTCGCTCGTGGTGACGAAAAGACCTTGGAATGCCATGAGACATTTGCAAATCTACACTAGGTCCAAAGCTCCCTAAATAAACCCTTATTTTTAGAAAATGCTAGTACCCTTGCAGGGGATACATACACGCTGATGATAATGTAATTTACAAAACTGAACTGTAACCCACCTTGATAAAGTCGAAAGTCTTAGTGAGCATGACAATGGCAGCCGCGCGCTCCTGCCATATCATCCGCCAGAAGTACACCACGGTGTCTTCGGTTGGACCCTGCGTCACTATGTACGCGTTTGGTTTTAATATACTCTGCAACAAAGGTGGAATGAGTTTATTAATACTACACGAAATAAAAATCCTTGGTCTTTAACACTTCTTTATTAATCTTGTCTTTCGCGTTTCTGGGGATTATACATCGGACTTTGATCCAAATATAATATTATAAAGAGCTTTCAAGCATATTAATGTTTGTCATAAGTGAAAATCGAGACTGTCTATAACAAAATGATGTTGTCGAAAACCGAAATATATTCATATATACCTACAAGTCATTTAGATAACTAATCTTTGATCGAAGATTTATAAGCATATTATAGTTTGGTTTGACCCATTATTTACCTTTCTTATAGCTCCCTAAAAGCCAAATGGTACAAAGTCGTAGGTATAGTGAGCGCAATATAAAGGGAAAAATAAGTAAAACGAAGGCTGCCGTAGACATTAATGTGTCTTTTATGGGTTCATAAAATTTAATGACCCTCATTTACTCATAGAATGTGAGCGACTGGCTGAGTATATTGAATAGTACCTTCAAAGAGTATTTATTAAAGTAAAGGTATTCAATAAGAACATATTTCTTATGGTCTAATAAAGTAAAGATATTGTTCGAGCTATCAAAATGTAACTATGTCATGAAGCTTCGAGAAGAATCAAAATTATTTGCGAAATATAGAGCATTAGCTTTCGCCCCGCGTTCCAGGGGGATCTTCAATATTCCCGGGATATCAATCCATGTTTTCCTGAATATTAGAAACTATACGTATAATTTCTTACTTCATCTCTAGTTGATAACCGCATTAAAATACGTTGCGTAGTTTAAAAGATCTATGCGTACAATCGGCGCCAAACGACATTGTTTTATGCGATGTAATAATGCAGTAAGATAAATATCATCATTATATTGCTTTGTGTCTAATTATTTGGGCAATCCCAATACATATTTGACCTTTCGACACAAGAGATTGGGTAGAATATTTGAGTGTAAGGTGAACTTTCAGCTGACGCCATCCGGCAAACATTACTGTTAAAAGGGTCCAATGTCCCAGTAAATAATATGTAATAGTTGGATTTACCTTGGAGGATCGTGGACCGTACTTAAAGAAAGTGTTTGATGTCATATTCATTTAGTGGAAAGCCCTTGATGGTACCGTCACTAACTTATTCAAGTATTACCAAATAGAATATACTCATGATCCATATTTTGTTTATAAACTATCAGTGAAATTCAATAATAAAGGCTGACAGTTAGAACATACATTGCTTTTCCTTTAATGCAATAAGCCGTAGGTGGTTCACCCCGGCCCGTACCTCTGAGTTCTAAAAACTTTCGTACGGATTTACACCACTGGCTTTCGGTGAAGGAAAACATCGTAATAAAACCTGCATGCCCAAGATGTCACAATTAAAGGCATGTGAAGTCCCCCAATCCGCAGTAGACCCGTGTGGTGGACTTTGGCCTAAATCCCCTCTTAGGGGAGGCTCGAGCTCCTCAGTGGAGACGTATATGAGCTAATAATGATGAAGTATGTGCAAACACAAGAATGTACAATATTTTTGTACTCACATTATCATAACAAGAATGATAACATAAAATTATGTCGTGTCCCAAATTCAATAACAAAAGGATCCCAATAAACGTAAACGAGGTCAATACATGAGGGGAACTACGTAATAGCGAGCTGTTGGAGGGTTCATTAAATACAACCCTTGTGCGGCTTCTGACATGTATAAATTGAGGAGATATTCTACTAAGTTCTCTAAGGAGCTGTTATTCATCAAGGTAATACGGTTTTACTGTAGTTTACTTACATCTGAAACTAGACTCGGAATAGGTTTAGTTCGTTTGACTGGCCAGGTGACATTGTGGTTAGCGACCTTGACTTTCATGAATGACTGTCGTGAATTCTAGGACCATGACAAACATTTGTGTGCACGAACATAGCTGGGTGTATATCGATTTAGGGATGTATTTAAAAGTACACCGCGTGATGGAAGCTAGTTAATGTAGGCAAAGTAAGTACGTACTTATTTGAGTATGTTAGTTGAGTATAACACTTCTGCTGGAGAAGTCAGGTAAATAGTATAAGGTAACTATTTTGTATCACTATGCAGTAATCTACGATCAAGTATGTCGACTTAACAAAGACCCTCTCACAAAATTTACAACGATTTGTGACCTACCTACACTTTCCTTTTAGTCGAAGAATACTTTTTCAAATGGGGGTAAGAACGCGGAAAACGGTAACCTTTTGAGTAGATCGCTTTTCTTATATCATTCATCGTTCCACACATTCGGAGCAACAATTCAAGCAATCATTACGTGTGGACGTGACACGATTTTGGGAACGAAACGTTAGAATGTCAAGTGAAACACTTTTGGGAATTTACACAATTCTATCAAACTTAACGCCTTGGCTCCTGAATAGACGAAATGGGAAATAATCATTGATTGATCAAAGACTTTACCGCGTCTTTAAAATGTGTATTTAAAAACGTATATGGTTATACATATAATAAAAGTTACGTGGTATAATTAAAGTTATGTTTGGAAGAGGAAAAAACAAACAATTGATTAAATGTATTAGATTGCCTAATGTAACTATACCTATTATAATTATGAATTTTCAATATTTTTCCTTTTCAAACGTAGGTATATGAGATGCGTAACAAAAAAGGAATACAAAGTAAATCCAAACACTCATAACATGTTCGAAAACATTTAAACAAATTCACAAACAAGGTCGGCCGCGACCCGCCAGCTCCTGAGAATAATAATATGATAAAGTACCGTGTTTTTGCTTCGTGTGAGTTTTTGAATCATCATATTTTATTTTTTATGTCCCTAGAAAAGGACTTGAGGATCCGCGGGGCTTGTTATTAACTGCTTATTGTTGTTAGAGCTTGCCCTACATATTATTGTGATCTCTGAGCTTAAGGCCTTGACGAATGATCAACTGAGAAGATTATTTTTTGATGCATTTCGCTGAAAAACTGAAAATTAAGTGGCTTTTTTGTGGCGTACCTACCTGAGGTATATAATTATATTCTACCGTTATAGTTTAGGCACATACACATTTATTTCGAAAATACTACTAATATTTATTTCACCTTTTTCTAGATTAGAGTTACAGAGAGAATATCTAATATAATATACGGTAAGTACTCACATCTATATAGGAAGCATTAATATAATCTGAGTCCGGTTCTCGATCCACCGTCTCTAGCACCACTCTGTTGTAGTCATCTGTGAACAGAATAATTTATGAGAAAAAATATGTACTTGGAATAAAATACTTTTGCGAGAATTGTTCGTGTTATTGCCATACATTATGTAGCAGCTTTTTAGAAGCTTTCATACCCCTATAAACATTCGCGTACTAAAAATGTTGAGTTCATTGTGGAAGTAACTTTTCAGATTTTATCAAAACCAAATTAAGAAAAAGGCATGATGTTAGTAGTATATTAGTTACTGAATACTGGTGTTTATTTTGGAGGTTAATTTATGGAAATTAAAACAATATTTGACTACATCAACGATTAATAATAACAAGTAATGTTTCTATAATCGTGTTTATTACTAAATCATTCATTAGATATGTAATAGTTCTTCTCTGAGAGGTTTTATTACAAACTAGTTCCCATAGATATTAAAATTGCCCGATATAAAAAGTAGACTTTGTGGTATTCCAGAACATATGCAAACACTACCAATCCTGCTGTTATCGAGTCAAAGAATAGAAAATCCCTACAAAATTTCACTTTCATGTTAATAGCAAATTAATTTGTAATTCCTACAATAACCTTCAAAAAGGTACTATTCAGTTGCGTTAAGATTAAATATTCATAATTTTAGTTACACTTACAATTGGCAACAATAATTCAAACTGTGCGATCCGACCGCAACCGTTTACCCACTCAATTAATGGATAGGCTCACACCCAGGGAGGCAGAATAATTGTGGATTAAAATCGCTTTATTGCTCTGAGCCTAATGAACTCATATTCATATTGTAATTTGTATCGGTATATGCATTTATGTACTGTATTTAATTTAATATTTTATAATCAACCGTCCCAGAGGTCGCATTTTCCGCATACAAACATAATAGGTATTACATGAAAACAGTTCTATGAGTCAAAAGATGTCGGTAATTTTAAACTTTGTGGCTTATCGCGGTTTCCCGCGTTCCAGGGGCATCTTCGCTTTTCCCGGGATGAAAAGAAGCCTGTGTGTAAGTCCAGGTTATTTAATATCTGTGTAACAAATTTTATTTAAATCCGTTCAGTAATTTTGGCGTGAAAGAGTTACAAACATACATTCATACTTACAAATGAAGCATTAATAAATAGATTAAGTCAAGTTTTGACAATCTTATACTGCAATTGTAACAGTCTCTATGGAATTTTAAAGTATTTTCGATGCCTCGTATATTTTCCAGTTTCAGTCGTAACTTTAATAATTCTTAAATAACAGAGAAAAAACTGTATTAAAATAAGCACATCTCCAAAATACATACTCTGTGAAAACACTAGTGGTATTGAGATGAAAAACATCAGAAATGTTTGAAAAACATCTCTTTACCAAAACCAACGTCGTTTGTTGTCTATGTTGTCTATGAGAGACAATAGTAATTTTGAGCCCCTCATAAAGTAGCATTCTCATTAAACTTGTTTGGGAAGTACAACAGAGCTGAGAAGTTCTGTCTTTGTGTTATACCAGACGGCAAATTGCAGGTGAATGCTGTGCGGTTGACTGTACCTTAGTAGTTTGTACGTGGCGCCTCAGGCGAAGTTTTAATTTCACACTTTGCACGTCGAATGTTTTTATTACAGTGTTTGTCATTTTGGGCTTAGCTGATTTAATTTAGATAGTTTGTATATATTTACCAGCTTAAAACCGTTTTGGAGAGCTCAACGTGTGTTATCTTGAAAAGTATACCAAGTATAAAATATTTACTTAATAAACAAATTAGCTATGATAAAATTTGAGTTTTTTTGCCTACTTTCTATGGTGACAATATTTCTTTATGAGATTTTGAGCTTGTTTGTTACACTTTATGCCTAAACCATTTTACCGATTAAAAAATCTACAATATCAGGGAGTAACATAAACTACATTTTATCCCTATTTGCCTGCAGAAATGGGAAATATATGGGTGAATCCACTAGGCAGAATCTAGTATCTCTATATGTTTGTATCTAAATATCCATCCTTAATAAGTACCGTTTGCCTCAGGAAAAATCATTGTTGACAGCCCGGTTGGCTTTGTGGTTAGTGACCCTGACTCTCAAGCCGCGGGTCGTAGGTTCGAATCCCACCCAGGACAAACATTTGTATGTAGGATATGTCTGTTTGTTCTATGTCTGGATGTAAATATCTATAATATGTATGTATTTAAAAAGTAGTATATATACACTAGACACAAAAAGTTAGGGATATAAAAAAATATTGAAATTTTTGGGTGATTTTCAACGAGTTGTAACTTCGCGGAAAAAAATCGTACAGCAAAAAAAAGAAAACCAAATTGTAGGTACAGTCAGCAACGAAAGTCCATGAACACATTCAAATTTACAAAACCACTGAGCACTAAAACTGTCGTAAATCACTAACCACCGTAGAGTACAAAACAAGGTTGTCATTTCAAAGTTACAAAAAAGGCTGATTACCAATATTCCTTAAGTTGCTGAATATGATTTTACCATAAGTAGTTGAACACTAATTCGCAATAAGTAGCTGAGCACTAAATGTGCAATAATTCGCTCAACACTAATTCAAAGTTATAAGTCAAGTTTAATTACGACTTGTCTGAATATTAGTGTTACACAATCATTGGGTATCAAAGTATCGTGTCAATAGCCGAGTCAATGAAGACATAAAACAGGCAATATTCGGAAGTCCTCAAGAACAGCTCGGATTTCGATGATTTTTTTTGTTAGCTTCATTTTTTATTTTTTTTATTTATTTATTTATTTTTTATTAAGTTAGCTTGGTTTTTTTATACCTATTATTTAAAATCAGAAAACTTTTGGAGCGGGGAAAAATAAATTATATTGTTTAAACTATATCTACTTACTATACATTCGTCGTAGCGTGATGATACATAGCCTATAGCCTTCCTCGATAAACACAACGTGAAATATTATATATACATACATATATATATATATATAGTAGCCTAAACAAATATATTTAAGGTATACACGTATCATGCAAACACGCATATATATTTTCTTATGGTCTATATTTCTACTGATAAATAAAACTAAATAGTTTATTTGTTTGCTTGAAGGCGCTAATTTCAGAAACTACTAGTCCGAGTTCAAAAAATTTTTCAGTGTTAGATAGCCCATTTATCGAGGAAGGCTATGTGTCATCCCGCTCCGACGAATAGGAGCAGAGCGTCAATCAAAAACGTTGCAAAAACGGGCAAACGGTTTCATATAAATATAGTAAGTAGATATTGTTGAAACAATATTTTTTTTGTCGCTCCAAAAGGTTTCTGATTTTAAATAATATAAAAAACAAAGCTAACAAAAAAAAAACATCGAAATCGGAGCTGTTCTTGAGGACTTCCAGGTAAAATGCTTTATTGACTCCACTTTCGTGAACTTATAAGAAAAGACAGTAGGTATATTTTTCATTTTATTTATTTACCATGCGCTTTTAAACAACAAAATTTTTATAACAATATTATTAAAGAAATATTTGAAGGTAGAAGTAAAAAAATATGTAGTAAAGTTTTATGAACAAAAACAAATATCTGAAGGTAGAAGTAAAAATATGTAAGGTAAATTGAATAGAATCCGTCATTTCAATTGTCATCCGAACCAAATAATTTTATTATTATTTCAATTGTGCCTCTAGTTACATCTATATATATAAAACAAAGTCCCCCCGTTTTTGTGTTCATCGTGTTCAGACAGACAGACGGAGGCGGCGGGGACATTGTTTTATATATACCTATAGCTACTAAAAAAAAATATTTTACATATAGTTATATATACTATATTTTTATAGCACTTATTAAAATAATTTAGTTTCATATACCTAATACATGAAAGTATATTTTTATCTATCTATATTATGTTTAGCAACTTGCTAAACATATACATATGTAGATTTATGCAGATAAAAATAGAGGAGATGATAAACAGAGAATCGGATTTGTCAAATAAAAAAAAAACTGTGCTCATGGCAATTTTATATTGATAATTTATTTTCGTCGCTAGTAATGTTCAGCAACTTATGACAATTCGAGAATTAGCCTCGTCGAGTAACAAACTATCATTGTTAAGCAACTTTTGTATTTTCTTTTGATAACATATTTTTGTCGCTAGTAATGTTCAGCAACTTATGACAAACCTAGAATTAGCCTCGTCGAGTAACAAACTATTATTGTTAAGCGACTATTGTATTTTCTTTTGATAACATATTTTTGTCGCTAGTAATGTTCAGCGATTTATAGCATAACAGTGCTCAGCGACTTTTGTAGTTCTATGCTGACAAGGTTATTTTGTAGTTAACTTTGATCAGTAATTTATGGTAAGAAATACGTGTGCAGGTGATTTGGAACTTCATTGTGTTCAACGACTTCCGTTGCTGACTGTACAAGTGTCTAGTTTTTAGATATGACCATGAATTTTTTGTATTATGTTTGAATCTGGAGAAATACAAAGAAAAGTATCGAGGAAAAAAATTTACAAATTTTCCGTCGTCTAAAAAAGGGCCTATGGGCTTCAAAAATGACTTTTTTATTGTTTTTGTTAAATGTTCTGTCAGAAAATTTAATGCCCTTTAATTTGTTGTAGTTAAGAACCCTGTACAATGATTTATCACGAAATTATTGCCAATCAACCGAAAAAAGAACTTTTTAACTTTGTCAATCAATAACTCTGAGAATAATGATCGTAAAGAAAATCTAAGAAAGGTTTTGAAAAGTACACAATATTTTCTATAAGAAAAAGTGAACGGCTTTTGTCGAAAACATTTTCATTCACTCAAAAACTTTGACTGAAAAAAAGGTGAAAATTTGCATAATTAAGGATATTTAAATAACTTGCTATAACTTTGGATTAAATGGATGAATGAAGGATATCGTCGGTAATTTTTTAACTTTAAAGTGTCCCGAAAACTCCCTGAAAAACTCAAAGCGCTGCAATGCTTCTTACTTAGTGTCCCGAGGCTCTAAATTTATTGTTTTCGCTAAAAACACCATTATGAACGATGGTTCGATTTCAATCATTTTTTCAATGAAAACATTTTTTTTTCTCAATAATCTTTATTGCTTTGATGAAAATGATCGACTTTTTTTTCAAAATGTCGAATAGAAAAAAAAACATTCGATGATCTGTCATCATGCGAGAGCGCTTACGAGCAGTGACCCAAAACAGAGGCAATACGCGGTACTGAATTGTGACCTGTATACGTGCAGACCCTTCAATAGCTACAGATGGACACACAGACAGACGGACAGACAAACATACACACACACAAAGTCAAGAAAAAAAAATAAAATAAAAAAAAAAGGTTTTTTTTTTCTATCCAAAATTTTTGAATTAAACCGATCTTTTACATCAAAGTAATAAAGGTTATTGAGAAAAAAATAATGTTTTCTTTGAAAAAATGATTAAAATGCAACCATCATTTATAATCGTGATTTTAACAAAAACAATAAATTTAAAGCCTCGGGTCACTAAGAAAGAAGAATTGCAGCGCTTTGAATTTTTCAGGGATTTTCCGGGATACTTTAGGGTTAAAAAATTACCGACGATATCCTTCATTCATCTATTTAATCCAAAGTTATGCCAAGTTATCTAAATATCCTTAATTATGCAAATTTTGGCCATTTTTTCAATCAAAGTTTTCACTACCATGAAAATGTTTTCGACATAAGTTGTTTACGTTTTCTTATAGAGAATACTGTGTTCTTTTTAAAACCCATCTTCGATTTCCTATACGATCATTATTCTCAGAGTTATTGATTGACAAAGTTAAAAAGTTCTTTTTTCGGTTGATTGACAATAACTCCGTGATAAATCATTGTACAGGGTTCTTAACTACAACAAATTAAAGGGCATTAAATTTTCTGACAGAACATTTAACAAAAACAATAAAAAAGTCATTTTTGAAGCCCATTGGCCCTTTTTTAGACGACGGAAAATTTGTAAATTTTTTTCCTCGATACTTTTCTTTGTATTTCTCCAGATTCAAACATAATACAAAAAATTCATGGTCATATCTAAAAACTAGACACTTGTACCTACAATTTGGTTTTCTTTTTTTTGCTGTACGATTATTTTCCGCGAAGTTACAACTCGTTGAAAATCACCCAAAAATTTCAATATTTTTTTATATCCCTAACTTTTTGCGTCTAGTGTAGTATATCAGCTATCTGGTTACCATAACACAAGCTTCATTTGAAGCTTACTTTGGAATCAGATTGGCCGTGTGTGAAAAATGTCCCAGGATATTTATTTATTCATTATTATTTATTTTATATAGGTAGGTATCCTATGTAAGTACAAATAAGGAGTAACCCATGGTGACACGTAAGTAGTTATTTTAAATTGCACATAAAGAAAGATCGTAAAGCTAGTCTTTTTATTACTTCTATTGTGGCTTAGAGAACAATAAACCTGGGTTAAGTCGATGCCAAAGGTGTCATTTGTAGTGATTTTATTACTTTTTTTTGGTAAATAAATGTTTTCTCAATATCACATGGTAGTTAAAGTTAAAACATATTATATACCAAAATATACATGAAAAAGCAGCTTTCTAAGCTATCTACCCAGAACCTACTAATATTATGAATGCTAAAGTTTGTGAGTATGGATAAATGGATGTTTGTAACTCTTTCACGTAAAAACTACTTAACGGATTTGGATGAAATTTGGAACACAGATAGTTTATTTCCTTGATTAACACAACGGCTACTTTTATACCGGGAAAATTGAAGATCCACGGGAACGCGGGTGAAACCGCGAGGAGCCACTAGTAGATTATAATATAGCTGCATGGTTTTCTTAATCTTGTATAGTTTTAATAAAGGACTAGCTTCTGCCAGCGACTTCGTTCGCGTGGAATAGTTTCTTTGGGCTAACTCTAACTTTAACCCGCGACTTCGTTCCTCGTAAAGGATTATAGACATGTAGATTTCAAGAAGGCCAATCTAAACAGAATAAGGTTACCAGATCAAAAATAGTTACCTTTTTTAATAAACTTACTAGAATATGTATGTCTATGAAAATGAGCGAAAACTACAGACTAGTTATCTATGTATGCAGTGTAAATTTGTGTTTTTTCAGTCTACCTTCATCACGGAAATGTTACAATTTGCAAGAGCTTCATGAAAGATGAATACGCGTTTTTAAATCCAGGATTCAATTTTTGCATTCTGAATGCATATGTTGATTGGTACTGCCTTAGATATATATTTTTAAGCCTAGTGCTCCCTATATAAAATAAATAAAATCTGATATCTTTAATATACGTACTATTTCTACAACGCAGTTTTACACGGATTCTGAATATTCCCGGGATTAATAGCCTATTAACAGAATTATTATTATTTCCAGAACGTATTTTATTTCTGTGCCAATTTTATCTAGATTCCTTTAGCTGTTCTGGTGTGATTGAGTTACATAGTATAATTAAAATTGATCGGAATAAATTAGTTACTATATTTATCTACTTTAAAAACTGTATAGGTATTTAGTTTAATTATGATTTAATCGATTAACAGAATTAATTTTAATTAAGTAAATACAAAATAAAGAATTATTATGACCATATTATAATAATGTTCATGTCTCGATCATTAAAGCGCTACGTCGTAGAGCATCTACGAAAGTCCGTAGCGTGTTCGTAGCTGTCGACGCCACGCCGCCATTGCTCAAGCCAAGTCGCCGGGAATTTGTAACGAAAGATATTATCTTTTATCCTTTGCATCGTGAAAAAAAGAAACGCTTCCGCTCTCCGATAGTGTTCAGCGTTTATAAAATAAATAAGAAAATAAAAGATTATTTCTTAAAACGTAGCAAATGCAATTTCGTAAAATAATATTGTAAGTAATGATGCTTAAAGTCGTGATGATTTTTTTTTCTAAATTGTTTTATCCAATAATTTGGTTAAACTGAACATTGGTTAAACTGTAGTAGCAACATACATATCGATACCTTAATTTGCAAACCTAATAACTTCAGTTTTTTACGAAAATTAAATTTTTATACCGGCAGAAATTAGATGAAATATCTATCGTAAGTGTACCAGTGGTGGCCACGGTACCAGTAATGGCCAAAAATTGAAAGAAATATCTAGAATTCGGACATGAGCGAATGTTTTTAGATTGGGATCACTGTGACATAGACATTAGACATCGAACTATCTAAGTTTAACGTTTTATTCAATTCAGTCAGTTATATGTACAAATTTGCGAGAATACAAAGTGTAAAGTGATTTGAAATTGACAACGACGGCTTTTCTTAAGGAAATCATTAAGGCGGTGAGCAGAAAGTTTCACTTGTAAAATAGTATTGCTTAATTAAATTCAAAATTTGTTTTGTTTGATGTGTTAGCCATAAAATAAAGATAAACTAAGACTAAGACTGGGGTATCCATTAATGGACTTTCCCTGGCCAAGACTGGGTCACAAAACTACAAATTTTATTTGTTAAATTAATTGAATCCAGCTTTGCCGTATCTCACGCGTAACATATTACAAATATTAAGTAAGGACTGGACTTTACAGTTTCACTATATTCAGTGCTGAAACTTTCACAATTTTGGTAATATTTCACAAAAACCAGTTTTTTTTTCTTAAACTTAAACCATTGGGTCATTTACCATAGATGGGTATCAAAATGATTTTTTGTAAAAAGGTGAAGTTATTCGTTGTTACAAATTAAGGTATCGATATTAAGGTACACTTATACCAATAGCATTATTTAAAGATCTGCTCTATTTGGTATATTTTGTATAAGAGTTGGCATACTCACTTTTTAAAACAATATAAATAAGAGAGAACATTTCTAAAATACACTAAGAAGCAAAATTTTACAATTCCCTGCATAATTTCACTCCAGTCTGGTTTTTCTTTAAGTTATTAATAAAATGGAAAATGTCTTGTTAACTTTACATAGAAAGTTAACGGATATTCAGATTGTTACTAAATAGTTTCACCTCGAGGGGATGAGAAAGAGTTAAAGACTATTAAAACATTAAGTGGTGTAATTTCTTTGCTCTCCACTTTGTAGGTATTAGTTTTAAAATGTGGTAAGTTTGTTTGTATTAAGAGCTTCCTTTAAAACAAGCCTATCACTGATAGAAACCTAAAGTCCCAAGCTATGTTTCTAGCCTGGGAAAAAAAAACTTTCCGGGAATTTAGGTGACATCGGACAGTAGCTGCTCTACATTAATAAAATATGTACATATTTAGAAGGGGAAGATTTATTTTTTGTATTAAATAGGCTCCAAAACAGCTGAATAATTGTTTCTACAGAAAACTACATTATCAGGGTAATATAGGCTAGGCTAGGCTAGGCTATTTATCCCAGCATTCCTACGGGAACAGGTACCACAAGGGTGTAACCGCGGTGCGATGCTAGTCTATACTAATATTATTAAGAGTAAAGATTTGAATAAACTCAAATAGTACTGGACCGATTTTAATAATTCTTTTTTCATTAGAAAGCTACATTACCACTGAGTAACATAGGCTATATTTTATCCATGTATTCCCACGGGAACGGGAACTACGCGGGTAAAACTGCGCGGTGGCAGCTAGTGTAGTAATAAAGTGATAATACTTACAAGGTATAACCTTCTGGTTCTGGTTTTTATGTGAATTGGTCTTCCTCGTCGCGTGTCGACACGCGTGTGTCTCCACTTTGACTGCTGTCTGCAAACATACTTGCTATTAGCTTTACGTCCTCAATGCACTAAAAACCTTAATACATGGTAGTAAGATACATAATAGTTTGATATATACTTGAAGTGTAGGTATTAAATAAAGCGATAAAAAATTTATCAAAGAAAAATAAGACCTAATGAACTACAACAAAAGAAGACAGTGGTTTTATTTATGAAATGAATTATCTCATTATTATGATGTGAATGTTCATGGTAATTGGCATATGGATTATGTTACATAACTTTATTTTTAATTTGATTTACTATCAAACCTAACTGCCCGTATTGAATCGTAAATGTAACCAAACCATTACCTATTCATAACAACTGAAATTTTCATTGAAATCTAAACATTTCAACAGGAACCGACCGAACAATAAGATATAAAATTGGTAGAAAATCCATAATCCAGGTACACTTTCTAAACTGGCAGTTTAAAAAGTAACCTTATCCGCCTGAGCCAAATAAAGCTGCACAAGTAGGTCGCGTCAGCCAGAGTTTAACCTAGATAATTTATGTCCCTGACTACCTATAGAACGATGGCCGTCTTCGGTAACACTGTCAGACTATCTTGTTAGTTTGTGAATGCACTATAAAAAGTACAACGGAATTTTATGAATGGTAAAGGAATTTTGTTATTTTATCGTCACCTTAATAGCTCAACTTCTGTTACTACTGTCGTGGTCATGATGATTTTAGAATACTTCAACTTTTATTTGTTGTTTTAATTTTATTTGTAAATAATTATACAAATACAAAGCAACATAAACTATAGTCTAAGCTAACATTAAACTTTACGTAATACTTGATCGGTACCTATAAATAAATTAGTCCAAACAACAAGTAGGTAGTTACAAATAGCCATTACAATAAATATCTGACAGATTAAAGCAACCCGCCCTCAGAGAATCCACCGGCTAGTGTAAACAAACAAGGCAAGGGCAAAAGAAATAAACTTAATTTCACCACACAGTACAGTCCACTCCGGATTAAGTTGGAAACTCGTTGATTCTGCAAACTTTATAATCTATGTCCTTTTAAGAGGACTACGGGAATAATTATATTTGTCCTTTGTGTTTCATTTGAAGTTTGTAACATTTTCTCTGTAATAATGGTTGAAATTGGAAATAAATGGCAGAATATGATACGTATAATGAATGAGAATAAAATATCAATATAGATTTAAAGTAAAATTTGGTGTTTATTTATTAATTTATTATAAACAATCATCCATTGAGGAACTTCAAAAGCCGATAAAAACGCAATTAAATCTTATTGTGGGCCTGTAAAAATAATATTGAAATACACGCTGAATGAAAATGTCAAGTCCAACGAGCAATTTCTTTTGATCCGCATCTCACAAAATGGCAATTTATTTTTGATCTTGAAAATATTTTTTGTTAATTATAATATTTCTGAGCCACGAATTTTCCTTGTCACAATTTTTGGAAGAAAAACACAATTTGAACATTGAACAATCGTCTGGTATATTTAGCGATTACTTAGGTATATCCTATTACTAGATGTAACCTATTAATTCAATGATAAATCAAGAACTAAAACACGTATTTAATTGCGTCACTTAATTATCCTTTACGAGTCTATTGGCTTAAGTAAACAAATAGTCGAATACTTAGCTGAAACTATGTCGGCTCGCCGTCCGATACGATACTATTACTGTGACTTATTAGCTCCATGTAATGGGGACTCTTGGCTGAACACCAAAAAGGCACGAAACGAAGTAATCTAAAGTGCCGGCGATTATCTCTTGAACCCTTTTAATGGCGGATAAACGCTATCGTTTTATGAGCTTGGTAATATTATAATCGAACAAGCGTTTGTGGCTAGATATTTGCATAAAAAGGACTGACGTGTCAGTTTTTGTTGTAACAAGAAATCTTATGTGATAATTTTTAATGTTAGGGGCAATGAGTAGAACGAACGAACCTACATTATCATTAACATTTATATAGGTTCACTGTCTTTGATTATAAATATAATCACTATCATATCAAATTGATCACTACTTCTACTATCTAACAACTTCGCTCCATTTAACCCAAAAAAAGTTTTTACAGAACACAAATCCCCTTTAAACTAAACAGGATTAGGTCTCACAGAGTCCAACTGCATCTAGGCCGAATTCCGATGCAATAGTTTACTAGACATTCAAAGATGTATGAAGACACTTACTTGGAACTCAAGTTTATATAATACTGGGAATTTCCGTCGCTGCTCGCACAGTTTTGGAAAGTTCTTCACCTCGACTGGCCGGTCGGGGATCGTCTCTGATATTGAGCCGTTCTCGTCCGCTGTGAAATAAATAACATTTATACAATATGCAATGATAATTGGGTTATGTTAGGGCATGAACTACGTATGAGTTAATATGGTGTGTCGCTACTACTGGTTGAATAAGCGCTACAAGTTAATTTGCGTTCGGCTTATGGATGTGTTGCTGTTTAAGCATTCATGGAGTTTGATTATTTAACTTGTTTTACGTGCTTAAAATATTTCCTTACTGTTGCTTGTTTGAATAACTTAACTAATTAAAGTGCTATTAAGTTATCGCAATAATTTATAACATATTTTCTAACGATTCAGTTTAAGTAATATTTTTTCTATAATTATTTTGTCAGTATTCTTTGAATGTTTCGGATACAATGCCACGTAAAATTCTATATATAGGTATAATTACTTAGTACCTTAGCTTTAAAACTAATACTTAGTTATAATTTTGCATTAACCATTATTTTGATAAAAAAAATCTAATTCGTAATAAATACTTTGATGAAGAATTATTACAAGTTAACAAAACTGAAACGTAAATTAACTGACATAAATTAAGAAAAAGATTTTATTTTAAACTTTGTATAAAATAACACTAATAATTTTAAGTTACCACTTACAGTATCCGTAACAAATAATTATATTTCCAACGATTCGTCTTCTTGAATCTAGATAAATACCTCCATTTTTAATATCATAAGACATTAAGCAGGATATTTTTCTATTGTAAAACAAAAGCGACTGACTAGAGATGTCATTGACATTTCGTGTCATTGACCCTACTTCAATAGACACAAGTCAAAAATGAAAACGTTACGGAAGGGTGAATGAATAGCATCGTGAATAAAACAATAAAACGATTATCATTCAGAAATTGTAAAGTAAATTATGAGTTATTGTCGAGAAATTAGGGACGAATTTGCGTCGAATTTCAATTTGCTTTCATCACTCTGATAAATTCAATATTTTACAGGTAAATATGCAAGGAATAAAATAAATGACGTGTGTTTTTATATCAACCACTTTCATATATACTCAGCTTAAATAATAAGCAATTTAGTTCACATGTATCTAAATAATATAATATTTTTAACACATTTGCGAGTAATGAACATAAAAACAAGATAAGATCTAGATATTATGGAAAATGGCGCGTAAGTTTTTTTTTTCTTTTATCACGCGCCATATGCAAGTTGATTAAACATACAGCCTACTTCAAAATTATAATATTAAGAGATAAAATAATTAAAATGCATTATTGTAATACCAATTATTTAGAATTCTAAATAAATTGATTAAATAAATGTCTATATGACTTAATCAAGGACATACACTATAAATTATTCCAATAGTTATTAACAATACTTATATGGATTTTCAGCGGCATAGAACCTCTTTGTTGCAACAAAAAAAAAACCGTATTAACCGATTTAATTGTTTTATATTTTTATTTATTTATTTATAAAAAAATGCAATTGATTGACAGATCTGTTTACTCCAATATATAACTAGGAGTAAGATACATTTTAAAAATATCAGGCGCGCGCGCGTATAAACCTAGTGTTACTCATTAAAAAGTCCTCATTTCAAAACTTACATAACATTCACTCAACTATGTTGTGCTCAATGATGCATAAAGAAACCTACTTATTAGAAGGAAACTGTCTGGAAACAAGCTCGGCTGAAGTGACTACAAGAGTTGTTGCGGGACCACTAACCACGAGACGGGACCAAGCACCCTTAAGCGATGGCTCTCCAAACAACAATGATAATGACGGATGTAAATTGACCCTAGATTATAATGACGTCCTAAAGAAATTACCTCAGCTATTTTGAAATATTGCAGCTGTTTGGAAAGCTGTGAATAACTTTAGTAAATGCTATTTCCTTGGCCTTTTTTCCTTTTCTATTCATGGGTAAGTAATGTGTTTTATATTATTCTTTTCTATTATTGCAATTAACATTAAAATAGGAAATATAACTTAAGAATATTGAATATAAATTTCGTTCTGCACTTTAATTAATATTTGACAAATTTATCGCAAATAAACTAAACCTATTCTTTTTTTTCTTAATGTATAAAATCTCTTTAATTCATTATTAAACACAAACCAAGTATCTTCTTCATTATTTTTAAAATATTTTAAAAATTTCAGACTACACAAATGAGTATCATCATCATTTTGTTGTACAAAATGTCGACAGTTCCCGTCATTTTGTGGAAACTTTCACATCGTGACTTATCAGCTCCATCGGATTTCACTTCACGAAAAGCTTTAGAAGTAGCTTGTTTACGGAAAATATAAAGCACCAACTTAATATTTATATATCAAATAGAAATATAGATATTATCCTTAGACGTTAGCTTTGTTCAATCAATAAAGTAGTAACGTTTTCAAATCTCAGAAATCTTGAATATAAACAACACTTAGGAATTACTGTACACATGGCTACACTTCAGATGCTTTTAAATTATCCATAACATTTATTACGTACGTCATGAAAATATTCCACGAAGATTGTTATGAAAACAATTTCAGTACATTCAAAATCTGCTTCGCGTTAAGGCGCTAGTAAGGTAAATGGCAACCATTTTACTAAGCTAAAGCACTGTCGTTGCGCGTGCAAAAATCACTATGTGTTTTTTACAGGAAAAACTGAAAAAATGATTTCCTCGAAAAAAACCTAGAGCATATATAAATGTCGTAAAGCAACATTACATTCGATTACTCTTTAAATATTGCATATATCATTTAGCTGCTTTAGAGTATTGTTAAAACTATTAAAAGAAAAATAACTTATTAACACATAGCTACTTTTACACGCGCAACATTGATATGCTCTGTCTCTTTCGTTAACTATGTAATCAAATGAAAAACCAGCTTTCTTACGAAATGAAATAATATCGTATGACTTTCTTTTTATGTCTCATTTGATAAATATTGGTTATTTTTCAGTTACGTTTATTTTAACCCGACCTTGATTACAAATGTTTGTTTCTAGAAGTTTATATTCATGAGTCATTGATATTATTTGAAAATATGTCCGCTTCTTTGAATTGTTTATAGTCGTTATATCTCAAACAAGCTAACTTCAGAAAGTAAAATTTATAACAATAAATATTTGAATGAAATGTTAAACTTCGGTGTCGCTAATTGATCGAGACTTAAAACTATCTAAGTATATTATACTAGCTGCCTCCGCGCGGTTTTACCCACGTAGTTCCCGTTCCCGTGGGAATACAGGGATAAAATATAGCCGTTAATCAGTGATAATGTAGCTTTCTAATGAAAAAAGAATTATTAAAATCGGTCCAGTACTTTTTGAGTTTATTCGTTACATACAAAAATACAAATCTTTCCTCTTTATAATATAAGTGTAGACTTAGATAGTTTTATTTTATTTTTTCCGCGAACAACAAGCCAGCTATCAGCTCGTCTAGACTGTCCAATATTCTATACAATCAAACCAATCGCTGTGTTGCCAACGACTAGCATAATCAATTTATGGGTTACACTCACTTGACCCTGGCAAAAGTAATACGTCATTTAGACACATTGATTATTGAATTATTAAATGTATACACATTGATTATACGGATATTAGATACTTTGACTGATATCTACTGGTCGGGGGTACTATCACTGATGCACATGATTTACCGTGGGAGAAAATGAGATACGCAGCATTTTGAAGGTTTTACTTTTAATGTGTGTGTGTGTGAATTGAACTTTCTTTTTTTTTAACTAACTTTAATCTGGAGTAATGCTTTTCATTATTAATGCACAACAAATTAAATTATTGATAGTTCATTTATTTTATACAATATTAACAATTATAAATAAATGAAATCCCACAAAGATTTTTCACTCGTAGAGCTGCTACGTCGTAGCTATCAAGATTTACTTTGCACACTTCGGCTACGAAATGCTACAAATGGCTACAAAGTTTGTGTGGCATTTTGTTATCGGTTGTCATACTGGTAGTAACCAGGCTTTTATATTTTTAATTTAGACGTTTGCACATTTTCTCAAAAGCATTATTTCTGTGTGCATAACGCGCTTCTATATATCCAATGAAATGTAATATACTAGCTGCTTCTGCGCGGTTTCACCCACGTTCCCGGGGATCTTAGATTTTCCCGGGATAAAAAGTAGCATTTCTGTTAATAATCCAGGGTGTCAGCTAACTCCATACCAAATTTTATTAAAATCGCTTTAGTCGTTTAGACGTGAAGAAGTAACAAACATACTAATTTTCGCTTTTATAATACTAGCAGGATTCATTACTTACAGTTTCCATATCATATCTCTCGTATTTGCTTAGTACATCGAGAGAGCAAACAGCATACGCAGCAAGCTGACTTAATTTGGGAAATGCTGTTTCCTTCACAATATTGTATGCATTCGCGTCTGATTTCGTAGCGACATTCAAATATGCAACGTAATGGGCAAGGAACAAGACATTATTTTAAATATATCATGTATTAGATGTTTTCAATAAGATAAGGTTACTCGTAATATATAAATAAATATATTAAGACAAATTTCACAGACGATTCTAATCCCATAAATTATACACCAATTGGATCTTACATAGTAAAATAAAATCGTCAGAACTAATATCATAGATGTACGAAGTATTTATATTTATAAACCCTACTGAATCTATGTAGCAATATTTAACTTCAGTTTAAATACAAACGTTCACTATTATGCTAAAGGGAAAAGAAAGTATCTTTAGTGTTACATTCAGGTAAGCAAAAGATAAACACTAAAAAGTTCTACAGCTAAAAAAGTAAACCTTGTTTAACAAGATCGCCAAGATGTACAGCCAACAAATTGTCAAGAAATCGCAATACCTACCCGCCGCAGTGGCCCTGGGAAATCTACAATGTCTCGCGACCCCGCTGCGAATTTAATCATACGACCGAGAATACAGTTCTCAAGCTATCCCTTGCTTTGTTTAGATTGTACATTTTATTCTAGTGGTTAATAATGTTACACAATTCTTAAGTGAATTGCGGTGACAGGAGGTTTATAAGATGAAAAATCCTTGCGAGTCTCGCGTCGTACTTACCCATTACTTACCTAATGAGTTAGATTAGAATTTTGTGCTATATAACAAAGGTTAGGGAATGGCACATTATTGTCCATTTTAATAATTGCGACCCATATATATAGTTTCATTATAGTATTTCAAACCTAAATATAAAAAAAAAAACTTGAGAGGTGTCAAGGGACACCCGGATGGAACGAAGTTCCTTTCGATTAATAAGTGAAGGAAATGTTAATATATTTTTTTTTAGTTGTAATAATATTTTTTGTACACACGTCAAGTAGTATATAGTGCGCGCGGAACTTGTAGGCCGCGCCTTGGCAACGCGCCGCTCGGCAAAGCTCGGCCACGCTCGGCCCCGCTCGGAAAAGTGTCGTGACAACTTTTCGTAAGAATTTTTTCCGTCTAGCCCCCTTTCACAACGCGCGATAAGGAACTACGTTCCAAAAATATATTTATCGAAAAAGATAACATCCTCTTCATTTGAAGTTGGTTAAATATTAGCCATACTTAAACATAATTAACTTATGTAGAACGATTATGTAAACCAAATCTTTGATTCTGTTTGCGGTTGAATTAATTGGATGATAATGAAGGAAGCTATGATGTAGGTATAATATAATAAGCGAATCATTAGCGACGTAATGTAATGTAACCAATTATTTTGATATTGTCAGTCTGCAGTGCGCTTCCAAGCCACGTTTTGCTTATAATGCATATTCAGTTGAGAATTGTAACGTCATAATGAATTGAGAATATGCTTAATGCATAAATATGGAACTATATTTTTTCTATCTTGTTGATATAAGGAGATCCTATTACAAATTTACCACAAAAAACATCAATGATAGGTTACCAGGTAGGTCCTCGATAATTTATCAACAAACATTTTCGTTACAAAGTTGTTTAACTCGATATGTTTTTCCAAAAGAGGTTTATATCATGCAATGTATGTTCATTAAATTTTTCTCCAACTCTTGTAATATCTTTGAACGACCAATACTTAAAGTACGTACTACGGTGCCTCAAAGTGTTCAGATCAAACAAACCGCTTTGTACACAGAGTACGTTTCGATCTTAGATCCGAGATCGTAGATACGAC
The DNA here is from genome assembly GCA_905147785.2 of Thyatira batis. NCBI lineage: Eukaryota > Metazoa > Arthropoda > Insecta > Lepidoptera > Drepanidae > Thyatira > Thyatira batis. The sequence goes on along the minus strand of LR990501.2, from coordinate 7,122,400 downwards.
AGAGTCCAATTACCATTCAGCTATTATCCCAGTTCTGATTAACTGGGCTTTGTTGACACGGACTTGTTTATACAAGGGGACGTGACACTACTCGCTAATGATGGGTGAACTGCATAGTATTGATAAATGTACCGTTCTGATTAAATGGTCGTTTCTAAAGTGAGATTTAAAACGAGAAAATACATAGTTTAAATATGTCAATATCGAATCTTTAACAGAATTGTAAAGTGCAATAACAAAACGAATAAGTAAATGCCGACTGAAAATCTCGATATGTGTCAAAAAAGTAAAAGTGACAGTTAAGCAATTTCAAACTTGAAAATGGAACTTGCAAAGCTTCGCGTCCGCGGGGAGAGATGTCGCCGCACGCCAACATAGCTGTATCGGTGAGAAAATGGCGGACAAACATGGCGGCGGCGACGGCTTGTCAGTGGCATGAGTTGACAGCCGCTAGGGATATTGCACGTTGCAAGTTAGAAGTTGGAACTGGGGCATATGTCGGATATAATACATAAGAGTAGCTTATCTTCTTAGAATGGGAAATAAAATATTTAAACATAGTATTATTGTATTTATATGGAGTTTTTCACTCTACACTTTGCCATAACCTATATTATTACCTTCGTTTTTAGCTTAAAATCCGTAACGACTATTTGTCCAGACAAAACAAACGTAACATTGCAAACAGGTTCCTTTTATACCGTACATAACTGATGGATTCCTCGAAATGTAGCAAAGGTAGGTAATATAAAGGATTTTCGCGTGACATGAAAGCTAGTACGTATGTAATACCTATTACAGCTCCTGCAACACAAAGGCCCTTACTAATCAGGTCACCGGTATGGAAATCCGTGGAACTAGACAAGTGAAAATCAATAGTTGAGAATCAAAGGTCCCAGAGTGACTTGGATATAGTATTATGCGATTCGATGCTACGAGCTGGGCCGCGACTATCTAACTTGGTAAGATATCATTTCATAACTTATAAGATGCAAAATGTTCTTGTGGCTGTTAGACGTACGTATATATAAGTTTTAACAGAAATACTGTAGTTTATTATAATGGATAGTACATAGAAAATAACATCATGAAAATTTCACATTCTGATGCTGGTACTAACATCTAAATGGTTAGAGTCGTGTGTAAACTCTACTATTCGTATTTATTATCGTAAGACCGATTCATAGTTAAATGAATAATTCATTTTAAAACAACTAAAAAACTATAAATTGCCTGTTAATTTCCATTACATAATAATCATAGCAAAATCTGTTATGAGCAGCTTTCTACTAAGCATTGTTAGATCTAAACACCATTCTAAAACAGACTTACAGTTTAAGCGGTTAAGCACTAATTCACTACATAAGTACCTAGTTACGCAAATTATTTTCGTTTAATTGACTTTGTTCATAATTCTAGTAGACCGATTAAAAGTAAAAAGTAAATTTTTGCTTCAAAAAAATACTACCAAAAAACATCATTTATCATTAGAGAAATAATAATGTTATTTTTAAAATCCGCACTCAGTAAGTACTATGCCATCCTTCCCTCCCGCTTAAGTACGAAAATAGTAGCACAAAAAACGTTTGATTACAGCCCTCAGCTTCTATGTAAGGAGGTCGAATTTAATCCTGCCCAACAGATGAGTTTCGAGAGTAACGCACAAAAAAATCAGCACTCTTTTCGCCAAAGAAAAACATCTTAGGGAAACTTGAGCGCCCTGGGAAAAAAATGCCATGTTATAAAGCGTCCAAGGACAGCTAGATTGACATGTTGGGTGTAAAACTCGAGAAATACTTGCGGGAGAAAATGGGAAAGTAATTCTTGATGAAACAATACAGTTTTTACGGTAAATAATAATGTACTTGAAATTCTCGTCGTGGCTTTCTATTTTACACGATTTGTATGAATGTTCATTGTATTAGACCTAAGTTGGTTTTGAAAAGAGTGATTGCTGAGTTTATTGTCGGCTCTTCTCTGTAAAAGCAACTTTCAGAACCGAGCCTTGAGAGTGACTGTTCATAAATGCCTTTTTGATTAAATATTTTGATTTCCTTAGTTCGTAATCGTTTATGAAATGTTTAACAAAAACTAATGATTGACGTCAAAATAACACTTGAATATTATTCTACTATGACCACAACGCTTTGAACTTAAGCAAAATACTGAATTAATCTCCTCTTATACCCCAGAAGTAGCGTGAGATGAATGGCTGACCTCCTTATGACCCTCTCCAAATAGTTTGCTTTATTAGAAGCTACCCACTCAAAGGCTTGTTTGTATTTGCGATGAAAATTGAGATAAATGTACATACTACTTTAGGCTATATTACTTATATTTTTATGTATTTAGAGGAAATAAATATGTGGGTCCTAAACTAGTAGATATAATAAAATTTATTCTGTAACTCAGTTTATAAACTTACCTATTGCATTTTGTCATTAGAAATAACGTGTTTAAAATATATTTGCGACACTTTAAAAACAAAGCACTCAAAGGCTGGTAACGAAAGTTGCTCCTTTGAGCTTTTATATGCTTATAGTAAAAGTTTCTTTCCGTTATAACTTTCACATTATTTTTCTCGTAATTCAGTGATATTTTCCTTTGTGCGAACCGCAACCTTTTTCTCCTAAACCTTTCACCTTCATCAAACCATTATATTTTATTATGAATCAATTTTTATTCCTGTCAATATTCTGTAGGCAATATTTGTAAACAGTGAATAAATAAACCTCATTAAAATACATAGTAACAATCAAATATCACACGAATGACGTAAGCTGATTGAATTTGTCCGTAAAATTATTAATTTCAGGTACCTACATTTCAGTAAACTTCAATCAATCAAATCAAAATATCATCATATTAAACGCATCGCTGAACAATGTTCCTATTAGTTATTTTCTCGTTTATTTCGAAATAATATTGTATTATATGTCTACCTGTTTTATAACAATTAATGTAGAAGCATTAGTTCTATTCTAGCTTAAAGCTTCATGGCTCTTTCTGGTTTCCACAAATATTCTGAACTGAAGAATTGTTCTTATTACATTCAGAATTATTAGTAACATTTTTTTGTTAATTACATTAAAGTTAATGAGATTTTGTTAATAACCTTTTCCACTTCCGCAGAAATCATCTTATTTGCCGTTTTTGGACTAGCTATTTTAGGTATAATTATAAAACAATTTTGAACTAACTTCTTCAATACAAGTAATATTCAGTTGCAAGGATATTTGCGCAATAACACCAGATTGAGCTCACTTCATCTAAACACAAATAAATGTTTACCAACAAAACCTTTAACTTACTCTCCGGTTTAAACTTCACTCGGTCTGAAATAATAAAATTACGACGTTAATCCTGTGTCTGACACAATTTACTGCCCGTTTAGTAGATGTAACTGCTGTCATTTTGTAATGAGATTGCTTTAACACAACCATTCTCAAACTTTTAACTTACCACCTAAATGTATTAACATAATTTATTAATTTAAATTATGACGATTTTGAATACAGATAAATCAATATTTTCTTTAATAATGTTGTTCTTATATTGTCTCTCTCAAGTAAATTTGTGTACTAATAAATGTATACAAAAGTTTGACAAACTCTGCTTTCAGTAAAACGAGATTTCTTGGTACGCGATTGTGTTGCAAGTTAAATGGGACTGTGAAACTTTACAGTCAACTAATAGGTAGCTTTATGTCTGTCGTTTTATGGTATACATTCCCGTGGCAGTAGTTATTGAATTCTTATTGTAATGCAGAAATTGGAAAAAAGATCTGAAAATCTATCTGTACTATTTTTGCCTGTATTCTTCCTTATAGGAACGTGCTAATGTCATAGCAAAAGTATCTAAACTACGATTTCCGCTTGAACTAACCACGTAACGACTACATAGAATTTTAGCTACAACTGTAAATGTTAAAAAAAAACTATTTACAAAAACATTAACTTTCTCTGTCATACACAGAGCTTTTGTGACCACACGGAAACCTGAGTCAGTACAGGTATATAGCGCTTAAAATTAGGACTTACCTGTTATATGAAATCCAAAGTACATGAAACAAAAACAGTAATGATTAGTTACTTACAAATATTAACATATTATCAGTTAAAAAACATAATTAGGTACATTCGGTTGAGGTTCAAGCTCACCGTAAAAGTCACGTAAGAGTTAAAATACATACAATTTTAAGGTACTTACCTATAATATTTTCTATATTTACATAAATGTCTATTCCTAATAAACTGTAAGGCGTAAGTCTCTCGAATCGAAAATATAGAAACTAAACTAGACTACTCTTGCTCACTTACTTTATGTGTTTTCTTTACTCAAGTTGTATTAATGTCTTTTAAATTTATAATGGTTATTTACGCGATAAAGTAAGCCATATGGATTATGTTTAGACAACATTCGTGTTACAAATACACGAATAATCAAATCTCAATAATGAATACTATTTAATGTGGAGATTTGCCAAATCGATCAATTATTCGGATAAGACCTATTGATTGAAACTTATCCTATGAATATCAATATTTGGATAATGCGGCACTCATTATGCCCTCATGCGTCAAAGAGGTGGTGAAATCGAATATCTAAATCCTGATACTATTAATTCGAGTGTTAGTTTCTTAATGTTTCATTGCTTGACGTTTGTAAAAGATCCTCGGAGCTTAATACAGTGTTACTTTAAAATATGAAGAAGGACATACGAGTACTTAGGCTACTTTTTCCGACAACTTACCTATATCACGGCAGTACTACAGCGAGTCAAGACTATAGTATTAAAATATACTTTCACTACGAAATAAATGCATTTCGTAAGCCGTTCTTAATTAAATAAAAACGATATGCTACAGCATGCATTAATAATATAATAAGTAGGTCAACAACCCGTTACATAGCGATTATTTTCATTACATTTTGAATCCTTGAAATTTGATCTTGTGTTTTTTGCCGGCGCGCCGTTGTGGCGCCAGCATCCAACCCTCTTTACGCCACCCTTGGATTTTACTTGTGGTATAAGTATCGAGATTATAGCGATATAATTTAGTAAATAAATTAATACATAACCTATAAAAAAAAAGGTTTGGATAAATGCGTTGTTAAGCGCAAAACTCGATGATAGACTAATTTGGGTACCTATTAGTTAGCAAAATGTTGGTATTATCAATCAATCAAAAGGATAATTAAGGAGTTTCCTTGTTAAAAAGGAAGTGAAAGCTTGTTGGAAATAAAGTAATATTGACTTTGTATAATGAATTTAGTTCACAATCATAATATTAATTATAAGTAAAAACGTTCACTCTATCACAAAAAGAACTGTAGCAAAATTTTATTCACCTTCAAAGAAAATAGTCGTTGGAACCGAATTCTTCTTACCAGTACCTATTTGAGGCAATTGATCCTTTGCACATGGAATGCAATGTATTGGACGTCTTGGACATATTTTCCTTCTAATATTTGTTTTCATATTAGTTCACGTCATTTAGCATAATATTATTCCTTTAACGTAAGCTCTGACTTAATCATCGGAACATTTTATGGCATATAAAACGAAACGAGTATTAACCAGGGAAATATGGATGGAAAATGGCGTCCGTAACGACTTCCCAAATTGGCTATACAGCTTACATCTAATAACATATACCACAAGCTCTCTCCACGAGGTATAGCCAGAATAAACACCCAGTTTCTATGTAAATTGTGACTTCATGTACACACCACTACTAAGGCTAGGGTAAATGTATGCGACAAACATGATTGAGCTATTTTGGCATCAGTATATCCATATTGGGGTTTTATACCCAATTCATTATTATATGAAGATGATGTACTGCTAATGTGTGAGTAAGATCTATGGGTCTTGTACGGTGATGTAGAGGCTGTGTCTATCTTTATAGGTCAATTGTTTTATTGCTTTTCATCTTCTGTGGTACTATCTTATCCAAAGGTTAGTTATTGTACTCATTTTACCACTACTATGTGAATATATCATGTATTTTTCCTGCATTACAGTAATGAAAACCAGTTAAAAATAGTTTTTTTTATACATAATAAACATTTTTTTTGGTGACATAAAATCTATTTTATTCATTGAGTAGATATGGACTCCATTTGGATTTATAGAAATATGCTTTCCAACATTAAATGCTAGTACATTTACAGCACACTTTCATTGTGTAAATTACTAATGATATTCAATTTGCTAAAACATTTTATTATGCGGAATCCCCATCCACTTACACTAATTAATTAAACATAGCAATAGGAAGTGATAAAAATAAGTGGATCGCTATATAATGAGGCCCTCGGAACCTAATGTACATTTAATTGTTTATTATACGTAATAAACTCAGCCATTACTGTACTTAATTTGTCATGAACTAGTGACTGTTTTATTTCGGCTTTTATTTGGGTTAGCCTCGTAAAAGCCTACACAGTTCTAGTTGTATTTGGACAATAAGTTTGACAATATAAATGATTCAGATCACAGCCTATTTTATTTGTCATTTATTGACCACCTGTCAATGTCAAAATTGTGTAAATATTTTATGACTTCATATAGAGTGTTTTTTTAACAAAAATAAGTTTTATATTCTTCTAACATGTTTATTAGCTTTTTTTTATTTAATTTTCTTCGCTTATAATAATTTTAATACTTGATATCACAGATTTAATTATTGACTAAGGTTAATATAGCATAGCTACTGCTCTATAGCATGTAGTAACCTTTACTAGCAAACATTTACTTATAGTAAAGCAAAAAGGTAGAAGGATGTCAATCTCCCCAATCGAGATATTACTAAATCGATTTCCCTTTTCGATAGAGACATGATTTTCTAATACAAACTTCGTTGGCGAGCGAGGATCGCAGCCTCGTAGCATCGGACGTCTCATGCGACTGCGTAGTTAAGGAAAGAGTCAGAAGACAGGCGTTGAAACGTCATAGAGCTTTCATTTTCCTTGCTGAATTGAACCCATAGAGGTACTCTATGATTGAACCCAAATTGTAGAAATTGACAAGTGAAGCGCCCTTGAACCGGGAATGATGACCTCACAAGAGTACTCCAACATGTATTGGAGTGACTTCACTCAATGGACAATGTACACGCTATGTATATAATATAGTACCTCTTGTATAGTTTTTTTAATGGACTAAAAAGTGTTAGTGTCAGATGGCTTTTAGCTTACACGGACTGTTTCGGTGAGCGCAGAGGGCTTTCAACCAAAGGTATCCTACAATTTAGATAAATCGTACTTATGTTATAAATGCGAATGTTTGTAGTCTATGTGTTATTCTAGAACATATTTTTAATCTGTACCCCATTTCACACAGATCCCTTCATTTCGTATACACATCCTCAAAAAATTCGTATATATAATACCTAAGTATTATAAGGACGAACTAGTAATGCGTAACGGAAAACCTATCGATTCGTATATTATTCTACTTATACTTTAAATACGTTGAAATATTGGTGAAGATATCTACTTACTTCTTATTTTAAGTGAATATAATTTTATTCCCGCTTCATGTTATATAAAATAAATAATTATAATAAAGTGAATATATGCATTGTTTAAAAACCATTTGTTTTCTCGAAACCTTTCTGCCATCTCAGAACAAACAGGGGGCCAAGTCTGCTATTTGACAATAAGCGACCAACTATTGCCATTCTATCGACATCCTATTGAGATTCCATTTCCATTGTGCCAAATTTGGTATTCTGCTAACATTTTATAAAAGTCTCGATATAATGTCGATGGAGTGTCAGTTTTTTTTTTTTTTTTTTTTTTTTTGCGTAGCATTACACGGCTTGTGTATTTGCCAATGTCAAGTTTTTAAAACGAGGAAACTTTTAATGTAATAATCATAAAAATAGAGAGGAATTTGGAAAAGGAAGCAAAAGGATCAGGGGAGTAGGATAATACGGAAATGAATTATGATAGATTACATAAAATTACATAAAGAGGGATGAAAATATTATACTTTTATATTATTAAATGAAAGATACGATTCTATTGCAAGATAAATATCGATATTAAAGGATATAAGTAGACAGTTTATAGAAGTAGGCAAAGGAACATTTAATGATATTAACGTATTGATAAATGATAAACGGCAGAAATTGCGACAAGAAAATATTATATGGTTTAAGTCACCCACATCCTCACCACAAGCACAGAGTGGACTATTCATCATTCCCAACCGTGCCAGATGAACCGGACAAGAAGTGTGACCCAGCCGCATGCGTATTAAAACACTAGTGAAAGTTTTGGAGAGGGTAAAAAAGAAAAACCACGGTTTCTTTGGAACAACCGGTTGTATTTGAAATAAATGTTTGGCTTTAATTTTTGAGGAATCTTGCCAAAGCATATTCCAGCTTTCATAGAGGAAATCTTTCGGTAGTAATAGAAGGTCATTAGGTTGAATTTTAAACGGATGAATGTCACCAGAAAGACAAGCATCTTTCGCCAGACTGTCAGCCTTATCGTTACCAACAACGCCGCAGTGCCCAGGAACCCATACGAATTTCACGGTTAACTGTTTTTGATAGCATTTATACAACAAATTTCTTATATCATATACCGTAGAATGATGAGTGTTATTCCGGAAGGGAAATTTTTGAATAGCCTGTAATGCACTTTTTGAATCGGTAAAAATTAAGGTATTAGAAAGGTTAAAGCTATTTATGTAATCTAAGGCTTTGAAAATTGCAAAACATTCCCCAGAAAACACTGACGATTCCTGAGGCATTTTAATTTTTTGTGTAATGGTAAACTGTGAATGATACACACCTACACCTACGCAACCATTAGCAGGTTTCGATGCATCGGTAAATATATGATGCCAACTTGAAAGTTCAATATTCTCGGATATGCTAAGTTCTGAATCAGATTTCAACCTTTCACCTAGATCGAGATCTATGGAAGGAGAAAGGAGCAGACAATTGAAATTATATTTAAACAAAGGAAATAATGGTAGATTGTTAATAGGTGCAGATAAAAAGGAATACTTATTCCAACTATTCACCAAACATGGAGGGGTCTTATGAACCCAGTACGGTGAAGACCTAGTGAGATCGGATAGTTGTTTTAATTTCGTTATAATTGGATGATTTGAATATTGTAAGCATCGAGATAAAAACCGATCAGAAAGATACTGACGGCGCAATTTAAAGGGGGGGTCGCAACACTCTATTTGAAGACCATTCACTGGACTGGATTTCATAGCTCCAGATATGATTCTAAGACACTTGGACTGTACGCGATCTAATTTCACAAAACCAGCTAAATTACCGGGCTCTAAGAGAAAAGTACCATAGTCTATAATACTTCTTATCATTGCATTATAAATTAATTTCAAAGAGTATGGATGTGCACCCCACCAAACTCCAGTAAGGCAACGTAACATATTGATAAGTTTTTCACATTTTGCAACAATATAATCAAAATGAGCACAACCAGAAAGCTTAGAGTCCAATAATAACCCTAAGAATTTTATTTGATTTTTAACAGGTATAACAAAATTATTAAAATGTATTGAAACAGGAGGAGGTAAGCGCATTCTGGAAAACAAAACTATTACACTTTTTGAAGGAGATATATCAAGGCCATTTACATCTAAATACATTTTTAATATTTCTAAGGATCGGTTTAATTTAGAACAAGCATCACTAACTGAGCTGTCGATAACATAAAAAAGTAAATCGTCAGCATACTGAAGAACTTTTACAAAATTACAGCAAATAGGTTCTAAATCATTTACATAAATATTATATAGCAATGGACTAAGGACCGATCCTTGAGGAAGCCCTCTGTATAATTCTCTAGACCTTACAGAACCATCTATATTTAAAATAATAGAACGATTCGATAATATGTTAGTAATAAAATTTACAATAAAATTTGGGATTTTTAATTTAATGAGTTTGATTTTTAATATAGATATTACAACATTATCATATGCAGATTGAATATCGAGAAATGCTGCAAGCACCGATTTATTATCTGAGAATGCCAACCTGCAATCTGTGGTGAAAATTGCTAGGTTGTCTATGGTACCTTTCCCCTTCCTAAAGCCGTATTGGCTTTTTGATAATTTGTTATTGTTTTCAACAAACCATTCCAAACGATTTTTAACTAAATGTTCAGCTACTTTTAATAATACCGAAGACAGAGCTACAGGACGGTATGATGACGCGATTGAAGGCGGTTTCTCCGGCTTAAGTATAGGAATGACTATTTGTTTACGCCAAGCGTCTGGTATATTACCAGAAATCATAATAGAGTTTATTAGGTTAAGATAATATAAAAGTGATGGATCATTAAGGTTAGCCAGGAAAGAATATGGTATGCCATCAATACCCGGTGCAGTGTCTTTAATTTCAGAAAGAATACCTTGTAATTCTGGCAATGTAAAAAATGCATTAATCTCATCTTGGTGATCATCAAAATATGATGAACCTACATTGAGTGATATCAATTCATTACATTCCATTACACTGGGAGGAGCAAGAAGATCTAGGAATGAATCAGATAGAGATAATGGAAGTGTTGTTTTAGGAGGGTTAATCCAACCACATTTAAATCTCTTTATGTTTTGCCAAACTATTGATGAATGGGTATCGGGGGAAATGGAAGAACAAAATCTACGCCAACCGTCAAACTTCTTCTGTTTTAGAAGTTTTCTGGTCTGTTCCATTATCTCTGAAAGAACAGTAAAGTTTTCAGATGTCATATTACCACGATATACTAATTCAGATTCCTTTCTCTTCTTTACCGCAATAGTACACTCTTCATCCCACCATGGTGGTGATGGTATATTACCTGAATTTCTTTTTTTTTTTGGAAATACTACATCAGCGGCAGATAATAATGAGTCAGAAAATTTATTTAAGCATAACTGTTCTTGTCCATGTTCAATGGAAGGCAAATATAAAACTTTTTCATCTACTTTAACTTTATAACTTTCCCAATCAACATCTTTTAATTTATATTTCAGACGAGGTGGTGCAACAGAATGGTCAGGAGTAGGGTTTGGAAATGATATTAATAATGGGAAATGATCACTACCATAGGTAGAGCATAATGGTTGCCATGACAAGGTGGAGGATAGATCAGGAGTGCACAGAGTTAAATCAATAACACTAATATTCCCATTTGGTCCGGTTCTCCTAGTGGGAGCGCCTGTATTAAGTAGACATAGGTTAAATGTGTCTAATATATCAAGTAAATCTTCACCATATGAGTTAGTTATAGAGCTTCCCCACATTTGGTGGTGTGCATTGAAATCCCCTAACAGCAAGAATGGTCTTGGAATAAATTTCAAAATATTATTTAATTCTCTAAATATATGTTGTGATGGGTGGGGTATATATATAGAGACAAAGTATATATTACATATGTTCACTGCAATTATAGAAAAATCATTACTATGAGGTGGAAGAGATAAAGGAGAGTATGAAAGAGAGTGTTTGATGAGGATGGCAACACCGCCATACCCATCAGACCTGTCTTCTCTGACACAAACAAAACCTGGCACCCTAAAATGAGAACCAGGCTTTAACCATGTCTCAGAGAGACATAGTACTGAAGGATGATATTTATTAATAATGTATATTAAATCAGATTTCTTACTAATTATACTACGACAATTCCACTGAATTATGTTTGTTAGCTTGGCCATTGATTATAGAAGAACTTAGTATACTATTAATAAGAGAAGCAACGTTGGACGGTGGAATAAGATTACACTGAGAAAGTGCATTTATCAATGCAACAATGATGTCAGAAAGAGCTAATTGAGAAGATTCATCCTTGGCATCGGTTGATTTCAATGCACAGCCATTAATGGAAGGAGAGAAACTATAATCTTTAGTCAAAAGGTCATGTGACTTTCTATCATAACCTTTGACTGGGGATGAAACTTTTTTTGGATATTTAAAAATTGTTTTTTTGTAAGATGTAGTGCCACTAGGATTATTTTGACTATTGTTAATACTTGAAAAATTTATTGGACTACTATCATTATGAGAATTAAAATTAAAAGATTGAATTAATGCCTCGGAATATAGTTTATTGTTGACTGGAGGGTGAAGTTTAATGGCTTCTGCATATGAAATAGATTTATTTGCCATGGATGATTTGATGTCCTTTTGTCTTCCAAACTCTGGGCAAACCCTACTGGTAGCAAAATGCAAACCCGAGCACATGCAGCAAGATGCCACATCATCCTCAACCTTACAAGACACCCCAGTATGCTCTTGTCCACACTTGTAACATCTTGGTTTGGACCTACATTGAACTTTTGTATGTCCATATCTACAGCAATTAAAGCATTGGATGGTAGGAAAAATGTATGTTTCTACTGGTAAAGCATTGTAACACATAAATATATGCTTAGGTAACACCTGACCATCAAAAGTGACTACGACTGATTGCGAAGGCTTCCAAGTGGGACTACCTTCAATCATGACCTTAAAATTAATTCTCCTAATTTTTATAACTTCTCCACATCCAAACGGTACAGATATATTATTTTTAATTTCTTCAATAGACCAGTCTGCAGGAACCCCACGAACCAGGCCAATGCGAGTAATATTAAAAGATGGGATGAATGCTTTTAAATTATGATTTGATATCGAATCATGACTAATGAAGTTGTTGGCATCAGTATAGTTGGAAAAGCCTAATGAAATTCTATTCCTACCAATTTTTTTAATACTTCCATTTATAATGCTTTTAAAACTATTTTTTTTCAAAAAATTGCCGAATGCGACTGGGTGAAAAGAGGTACCATCATTGACCGTTGTTTCAATTTTTTGTACATGTACGGTATATGGTGAAGAATCCATGGCGGAGTATAAGCTACGTCCTACTTTTATGGGATGTGGGGATGGGGTATCTGAGGAAACAGGTTCTGAGGCTTTGGATGAAGTACCGTCAGTTCCGTCCAAAGACCCAGAAACAGGTGGAACGTCGTCTGCGATACAATCGCTATCCGGGCATTTGCAAGATTCCTTATTTTTATCGCCTGCCATTTTGTTCATTCTTTTTTTCCTGTTGCAATTTCCGCATATTTTTTTGTCATGATTCCGCTTTCGCGGTTTCTTTTTGCAAATTGATGAGTCGGAATCATTAGGCTCTGATATTGTTACATAGTGAGCTACGTTATTGTTCAAATTAGAAGTATTAGAACCCCCGGGATCGGGGGGATCGTTATCGTCGATCATACAAAATAAAGTAAAAACTCACCTATATACAGCAAACTAATGTGAAAACTACAGAAAATAAACTAAATACAAATAATAAATACAATGAACACCTCCACTGATCACTTATAATTATAAAACATTAAATAAAAATTAATTTGAAAAAAAGACACCCGTGTTGTTCGAAGTTTCCCGCGCTTTTTTTCGAGTGTCAGTTGGATGGAAATGGAATGTCAATGGTTTAGTCGACGATGTTGCCTGTTAAAACTACCATGAAACCAATGATGCCAGTATAAACTACAATTTGTAGTCAAATACGTTTTAAGTACTTTTTTGTGAATTTATTACATTGATTTCGACAAATTATTAATTTTTACGATATAAATATCAACATTTATTAAAAATACATTTTAAATAATCTTACCAATCATGAAAAAAGTAAAAAATACTGAAGATTTGGCTGTATGGGCTAGATCCCTTTGCCTTCCATACGTATAAGAAAAAAACAAAAAAAATAAATTGACACAAGTTTGAAATCTTTGAAGACAAATTCAACTTAAATAATATAATAAATCATCTTCGAAAATTATGATCCCCGTCGTTTATCTTTAACTAACGTGACACTGACGGAATTGTGCTACTGGCTACAGTCGCCATTTAAATAAAGAAGAAGACTTTTTGCAAAGATTTGGGCATATTAATTACTGCTCCTATAGATCTTTTAGAAAATCACAAAGAGCTGGCGCTTCAGGCGCTTGGCCTCCGTACTAGGACGAAGGAAGGACGTAGCCTGACCAAACGCCTTTGGGCTGAATGCTCAGTTCTCCTTAACAGCGTATCCTCCGATTGCGTCTCCAAGACGCCGGACCAGTGGAGAGTGGTAAGTTTAATACACAAGCTTCTTGTCTACTTTTAATATTAAAAGCAAGTTTATACCTACTTCTAGTAAGTATAATAATTTATATTCTAATATAGGTACTGGGATTTTAATGTCCTCGACGCACGCAGCAGAACTCTCTTTGTAATCTATACATATAATAACTGTGAATATATGTATATATTTATTTAAAGTATAGGGTAATGAAACTAGGAATTGCATGTAATGTTTTTAATTAGAAAATCTTAACTAATCTCTAATTTTACTGTTAATGTCCATCTGAAATCTGTAACAAATTAATAACATAATTACTTCCATACTGTTATAGATATAAACTTATTAATTATACTATACTTAACAATCCTTCCCTTCACAGCCTTTCAACCAGAGCCTGCTGTAGTGCCCGGCCTCTTTGAAGCTCAGGATTGACTTGGTGGTCCTGTGGATTCAGTCTATTGTCTTCATCCTAAAACAACAACAAGTCTTTTGTGAATTCTTAAAATGTTGTACTTGTTAAATCCTTAAAAAGTAAAATGTTTAGTTAGTTGATTATGTTAAACTTGTGCAGGCTGTGATCATAATGTACCTAGTTTTAATTGTAAATTAAAAATATGTTATTTAAGGCTGATTAAATGTTATATAAACAAAGTACATATACCTATAAATCTTTTACTTTTCAAATCACAGAACCATAAGACAAGTATAAAACATGCCTGATTCTGCCTCTGATTCTCTTCATCAGCTCCCTCAGGTGGAGGGACTCTGTTTTGATTGATGATATCTCTGCTATAACTAGTATCTAGCAATTATGTACCTTTCAAGTACCTAAGTAAAACATAACTGAATTAAGTAAGTACTGAACTCTAACTAACCTTTAAATCGATGGATATCCCATCCTGATGTCGCTGCCTGGTGAGATAAGGGTTTAGCTCTTTAATGAGCCCTTACTTGCGCCTTCCCGAGACGAAAAGTTTTATAAACTACCTCAGGAAGATCAAATGCGTCAACCTTATCTAGGTAGGTATAAAACCTACTTCTAGTAAGTATAATAATATAGATTTTAATATAGGTACTGGGATTTTAATGTCCTCAATGCAGGCAGCAGAACTCTCTTTGTAATCTATACATATAATAACTGTGAATATAGGTATATATTTATTTAAAGTATAGGGTAATGAAACTAGGAATTGCATGTAATGTTTTTAATTAGAAAATCTTAACTAATCTCTAATTTTATTGTTAATGTCCATCTGAAATCTGTAACAAAGTAATAACATAATTATTTCCATACTGTTATAGATATAAACTTATTAATTATACTATACATAACAATCCTTCCCTTCACAGCCTTTCAACCAGAGCCTGCTGTAGTGCCCGGCCTCTTTGAAGCTCAGGATTGACTTGGTGGTACTGTGGATTCAGTCTATCATCTTCATCCTAAAACAACAACAAGTCTTTTGTGAATTCTTAAAATGTTGTACTTGTTAAATCCTTAAAAAGTAAAATGTTTAGTTAGTTGATTATGTTAAACTTGTGCAGGCTGTGATCATAATGTACCTAGTTTTAATTGTAAATTAAAAATATGTTATTTAAGGCTGATTAAATGTTATATAAACAAAGTACATATACCTATAAATCTTTTACTTTTCAAATCACAGAACCATAAGACAAGTATAAAACATGCCTGATTCTGCCTCTGATTCTCTTCATCAGCTCCCTCAGGTGGAGGGACTCTGTTTTGATTGATGATATATCTGCTATAACTAGTAACTAGCAATTATGTACCTTTCAAGTACCTAAGTAAAACATAACTGAATTAAGTAAGTACTGAACTCTAACTAACCTTTAAATCGACGGATATCCCATCCCGATGTCGCTGCCTGGTGAGATAAGGGTTCAGCTCTTCAATGAGAGCCCTCACTTGCGCCTTCCCGAGACGAAAAGCTTTTATAAACTGCCTTAGGAAGATCAAATGCGTCAACATTATGTCTTACCGCTGCACGATATTTGCGGCGCTGGCGCAAAAGGCGACGTCTTTGGTCAGCAGCATTAGCAAGGGCCAAAATACGCCAACGCAATGATGCGGCTGAAGGCCTCATGGCTAAATTTTATGTTCTTTTTTATTTTTTTTACTTCTCAAATGCTCGAAAAAGGTGTCGTTGTTCGATGGCAGTTGAATGGCCAAATTACAACTGAAAGTCCATTGATACAACTGTCAAACAAACGTCAAATAGCGAAGAGAATACCGTTTGCACCAACAATTACGATTCCATTCAAATTCAATTGACAGCAGACTACCGAAAAGAGCAATAGTAGTTCAATGGAGTGTCGGTGGAGTTTCGATAGAATGGCTTCGGATTTAAACAGCAAGAGAATACCAAATGCCAAAATCCAATCAGCTGAGACACAATCGACACTCTATTGAGACTCCATTGGTGCATTTGTATTTAGCAGACTTGGGCCCCAGCTTTTACTTTTGTTAAGTCCCGTAAGTATATACTTATCCAATGACCTTATTTTCTTTTACCAATACGAACTCCTAATATCAGAATTAGTAAGAGCGAGAAAGCTAATAGGCGAGCTAAAAAGAGAAAGGGACACAAAATTAATATCTCTGAAAGAATAAACGAATAATCCGGCACTCGTTAGGAAAACCGCAGAAGCTTTATCGCGGCCCGCCAATTTATTTTATAGGATTTCCTTTTTGTTTCCACTCTCCTGTATAATGTATGGTTTATATAAACGAAAGTTACATTAGAATTTAAATTGTTCTTTGTTTTTTCAATGTCGGTAAGTAAATTGAGGTCACAGAGGGCCAGTTGGACTCGAGTTGGGATTCCGTACAATAATAATAAACGCATTACAGGTACAATATTATTACTTAGTATTTTACCAATAGGTATTTAATAAATAAGTATTCATTTGAGAATGATATGTTTGCAAACTTCAGCTGAAAATGCGGAATGGTTATTTTAATAGGTATATTTTCGGACCTTATGTAAAGTAGGTACCTATAATAATGGTTCATGATATTTCAGTAGGTAACTATTTAGATACATTCCTTTTTAATACAAAAAGGAATATAGACTACGTCTATAGGGAAAATGATAGAATGTTATTAATATTGTATAATAAAGATCTCATAAAAAGTTTTCACAATGCCAACCTACTTTGTACATTATAACATGTACCACATCCATTGACCTCTCGTCAGGGATTTGTTCCTCACTCAGCACATATAACCCAGCAATGTAATTCTCTCATTATTCTAAATACTACTCTAAGGCTTACGACCACTTGTTGCTACGCGACGACGCATGCGCGGTCCATACCGAGCCAAGTTTAAATGACCCCCAATATATTCGTACGAGAGTTTTTTTAACGGACGTTAAAAACGCGGTCAAATACAACAAATGCATTCCCATGTATATGTTCACACAACAGCGTTTTCAAAACGCGCCGCTTTTTTATCAAGCAGTGTAGCATTTTCAATTTTGAGCGTTGGAAATAGAGCACATTATGGTACTTGGGAATGCATTTGTTGTAATTGAACGCATTTTTAGCGTCCGTTAAAAAAATTCTCGTGTGAATGAGGCCTTAATATCCAAAGATTCGTATAGAAATTACTTGCGAGAGCAATAGAGGTCAATTTACGATGGCTCTGTTGATGCAGGTGTGTCAGTTATTTTGACTCGTCATTCGCGAACGATTTTACACCCACGCGCATCACCCGGATCCAGCTTTAAGTATCTGGGAATATTTTGAATTCCCCCGTTGAGAATTTGAGATTCCAAAATTGAATTTATGGCTCATCAAAGATTCCGGTTGAAATACCGTTGAAAATTATAATCCGTTAAAATAGAAATGACAGCGTTTTACACTAATGTTTCCGTAAACAGGATGCATTTTGTCCCTCTGTTGCGGAGGCGAGTTTTGTAATTGTAAACATATTCGTAATGTTCTTCTTTCATATTTAAAAACATTTATTTAATTTCCTTCTTATATAAGTTGAGAAGATGCATAGAAATCACCTTTAAATTCAGAATTTTTTTATAAATTCACCTGATAAAACAAAGTAATCTTTCAATTAGGTGTTTACTACACTGCCCAAAAGGTGAACAATGGTCTGTATATATCTTTTTAACTTTTCAAATACAAATTTTGCTTATGTCATCACTCTTTTCATCACTCATCACTCATGTCATCACTCATGCCCATGCCAATCTTTGTGTGTAGTGTATGATCTTAGAATTGACTGATTTACAATAATATATGTAATTTCCAAGGATTCGAATTCCACACTCGTTCCGTAAAAATTTGCAAGTGGACACGTGCACAGTGCACGACACTAGCGACACAGTGTCTGCACTTCTGCAGTATGAACTTTATAATGGAATACTTCACGACCCGCCGCCCGTACGGAATTCATGCCATTGTGAATGCAGCTTTCGTTTTGGTAACTTGCATAAAATATAAGGAGACTCAACAGATACCGTATAAATGAAATACCTACGTGGTTTATAGGTACTAACCTATAAACACAGACAACGCAAAACCTTAAGCAGGAAGGATTACATTGATATGTCGTCGCCGATCTTTTGGGAGTTTACTTGTGAGGTCAAATAAAATATCGTGGGATATTTTCACACACGGCCAATCTGGTTCCAAACTAAGCAGTAAGTAGATAAGCACCTATACTACTGCAAAGTATACTATTTTTAAACCCTTATGGTTGTCTTCGGTGGGATTTGAACCCACAACCGGTGCCTGAAAGTCAAATTTAGTCGTAAAACTAAGTGAAAGATACATGTTCCTTTGAGTGAGTGTATTTTCGTAATGTAGGTTCACCGTCGGAGGTAGTAACGCGCATAATTGAGAGTGAATTTGCCCTCTAGTACATACATTACGGTAACCTCAATTTGTAGTATGTGAATGGAAGGGAATTATAGGATTGGGGGTTCATTGCCCTCCCTAATGTAAGTAGATTGCTTCAGACTTAGGTATTAGGGAATGTTGCTGTGAGAATTTATTATTTAACAAGATGTCGTTTCACTCGTTTCCTTGACAAATATATTTTATCAGAAGTCTGTCTACTTGGTCTTATTATTTACTCGGTTAGGTAACATTAAAATATCCTACTAATATTATAAATGCGAAAGTTTGTATGTTTGGATGTTTGTTACTCTTTCACGCCAAAACGGCTGAAAGGATCTGCTTGAAATTTGGTACAGTGTTAGAATATGTTCTAAAATAATACTTAGGCTATTTTTTATCCCGGGAAAATTTAAGATCCTTCGGGAACGCGGATGAAACCGCGAGGCGGAAGCTAGTCTAATACTTGCGAATTACCTACTCAGTTAATTCAGTACTCAACTGGATTTCATTCTCTACCTTCGTTAAGGTTCTCGTAAATATCCTTTATTACCTTTATAGACCACAGCTACCTGACTAAGTCAAACCTCTGCTGTGGTTTCTGCTTGGAATTTAAGACTAGCCCTAATTTAGAACCCTTTTTTATCGACATAAAACAAATGAAATATTATTAATTCAAATAGGCCTTCACAGCCACTTATGAAACGTAGACTCTAATGCTCGGTTCGGAAAGTTGCTTTTTATAGTTGCACCTTTGAATAGGCTTCTAATATCATAAATGCTAAAGTTTGTAAGGATTGATGGATGCATGTTCGTTCAGCTTTCGGTAGCTGAAAGCATTTAAACAAAACTTGTCAGACAATAAGAATATGTTTTGGATTACGCCACGTTTTATACCGTTAAAAATGTAAGTTTCCCCGGATGATAAAATAACTTAAACTTGAAATGGTTTTTAAAATTGCGAAATGCGTTATTTGTTTCATAGCCCTTTCTTTATATATTTTATACATTGGTAATGCGGGTCATTGCGGGTAACACCACAATTCGGAGCATATTTTAATTTAAAAAAAGCATGACTAAAATATGCTGAAACTTTCACGCAATTTCCTCACTACAGACGACCAAAAGTTTATCTGTACCAACTAAAATGTTTTATTTAAGCTTAATTATCCTGACTTCCAGTTTTAAGCAGTTTTGCATAATGAAAAGGTACGGGAGAGGCTGCTGACAAATTTCAGCATAAGATTAAGTGTCTAGGCGAGGGAGCTTACACAAATTGTTGTAGCGACCTAATTAAGGCACCCAAATTATTTGTCAAATAAGACGTTTTATAAATATGTTTGTTTTAATAATGAGGCGCCTAAATACTTTAGAGGATATATCTTTCTGGTAAACCGCAGGGATAAATGATTGTCTTTTGTTTAGTCTTTTTATTAGAAGATTAAATTTATGAGTTAACTGTATTATTGGTATTCCATTGAGGAACAGTAGTTATACTATTTTATATGTTTGAGCTAACCTGACCAAGGCATGGGTTCGAATCTCATCCAGAGCACATTGTGTTTGGCTATTCTGAATCGGGGTGTAGGTATCTATATAATTTGGTGTGTATTAAAAAAATTAACATTATATAAGCTATCTGGTTACCACAGTAAAAATTGGGTTAAGTTAAGAATCAGGACTGTGAGAAGTAATATCTCCGGGTATTTATTTATTTATACCTAGCTTTTCCCCCTTCAGACATGACTGCATAACCAATGAAGGCGTTATGAACTCAACAATCTACTTATTCCATCGATATATATGTACTACGTACTAGATAGGGCGTTCCGAACACTCGCTTTTATCAACTCAACTGAACTGCAGTCCCCACACCCGACTTTAGTGTGGCTTCGACATTCATTCAGTGCGGGTGCGCACGGAGCAGCGTTAATAACAACGATAATCCGAATCAAAGTAGACCCTGGACGAAAATAACTAGTCAGTAGTCAACTAAGTAAAATTACTACCTGTTTAAGTGAATTAATAGGTGATAATTCCGTAATTCCAGAGTAGAAAAACAATTTATCTAATTAAATACCACGCCATTCTACAATCATATACTAAAACGTGCAGATGTTCCCTTAAAACTGGTTGTAGGTAAAAATATGTAACTGAACACAGACTTGATATGTTTTTTTAGAAAGGTTTTAATTTGATTAATTGTTAATGAGTTTTTAATTAGTAGTGATAGTTTGATATTTTGAATAATTGTTTAATGTTAATTCAAGCCCTGGCCCGTACCTCTGAGTACTCATTTAAGCCATGTGAAGTCCGCCAATCCGCACTAGGCCCCCCTAATATTAATATAATACATTTTGAAATCGAGTTTTATTCTAATGAAGTTTAGAAGGTAAAAAAGATGTGTCACATCTGCGGTGTGAACTCTATAGGGACGACATCTTAGTGTAGTTAACTGAACGAAACGCGTAAGCGCCATGAAATTTGCGGCGCTTACGACGTTTTGGTCGCGAGAAAACTATACTCTAAGCAATCTAGCGCTGTATCTTTTAAAATAGTTTGGTTAGTTGACACAGCTTTATACAGCGCTGCAGCGAACTTTAGTTCTAACTCTTACCAGTTTTTAAACAAATGTTTTACATGAACGTTCTTGTCTATCGCTATACGTCGATGACTTATTCCCATAGTTTTTATTACACAATTCACTTGGTTCTCAGCGTAGTGTGAAATTGGGTATGTTATCATTGATAACGGTTTCGTTATGAGGAAACACTCCATAGATGTTTATTTAGGTATAATCGGATATCATGTTTGGTTGAGAATTTAAGCGTTTTAGTTTGTTTATTGTATAGTAGTTTCCGCTACGCGGTTTCATCCGCATATTTCACAAAAAGTAACTTAATATATAACTCATAAGCCATTGATTCATAAAAGATTAATAAACATGTATACAAACTATTGCTGAATAACATTTGTGTTAAAATATATAAATACATAATTGTATAGATTTATTTTGATTGAAGATTTATAAATGTGATGGTGATATATTAAAAATAAAATTACCTCCATCAGGGTAGTATCTGTTGCTAAAGATTAACCAAAGCAGGAAAACAAAATGCACTATGTGTAATAAGGGTAAAACACTTTTATTTAGTACCAATTAAAATAATTGAAATTTTCCACCGTTTCCTCCGCCTTGCGACTCGCTTTTCATTTCATTGCAACCGCATCAAATTAGCTAATTGAGTTTGTCTTACTAAAGGATGTTTGCAATGTAAACTATTTATGTTGAAACTTGGACGTACAAAACAATATTAACTTTGGGGCTAGTCCTCAAAGTATCTTATACATTTGAGAGATTAAAATTATTACATTAAATGAACGTTTTTAAAAATAACGAATTTAATAGGTAGGTATATAGGTTTTCATTACTGCCGTAATAGTTAGTTGCAAATGCGAGAAAATAAATGTTATGCTATATTCTAGAACTACATTAAACTATAAAATATATTGACTACTAGCTTCTGTTCTGCGGCTTATTTGCTTCCCGGGGAACAAAACAGCGTAGGTACCTATGCGAAAATTGTGAGACTTACTATTATTGACTATCCACAACTCTCTATAAAATTAATCTCCATTAAAATTCATTACAATCATAACCTTTTAAATCAATTTAAGTATGTTTTTTTAAGCATAAAAGATATAGCAATAAAAGTACTAGGATACCATAACTGCTTTAAAAGTCAACCTTATTAAACATACGTAAAAATATTTCAGGATTAATAAATACTTAAAAAAATTACGTGAGGCACTCGGGGACTGCCGCGGTAAAGCTATTGCATTGCATAGCATTTTGTATCAACTTATGCAATTATAATTTTATTTATTTATTTTAATAATAAATGCACTTTGTTCATTCATATTCAAAACACTTCATACACAAATTTTACAAGTACAGCTATTCACTGTTGTACATAAATACATATACACCTATATACTTTCTCATAAACAGCTGCTTATGTATTCGTCCGATTTCGGAGCAGCTCGTCTCGATTCGTGCGAGTTTCGTAGAGTCGTACAATACGTCTAATCGCACACAACGCCGTGTCGAAGACTGCCGAACTGAAACGACGTTAGACGATGCACGGCCTTCAAGCCACACCTCCTTGCCCGTCGGAGTGGGGGGTGTTAGGTTTTTTCGTTACGGAATTTCGCTCAGAGTCCGCGATAAAAGCTATGCTTAAAAGTAAGGTAAATGACCCAATGGTGGCCAGTTTAAGAAAAAAAAACTGGTTTTTGTGAAATATTACCAAAATTGTGAAAGTTTCAGCACTGAATATAGTGAAACTGTAAAGTCTAGTCCTTATTTAATATTTGTAATGTGTTGCGCGTGAGATACGGTAAAGCTGGATTCAATTAATTTAACAAATAAAAGTTGTAGTTTTGTGACCCAGTCTTGGACAGGGAAAATTCATTAATGGATACCCCAGTCTTAGTCTTAGTTAATCTTTATTTTATGGTTACCACATCAAATAAAACTAATTTTGATTTTAATTAAGCAATAATATTTTACAAGTGAAACTTTCTGCTCACCGCCTTAACGATTTCCTTAAGAAAAGCCGTCGTTGTCAATTTCAAATCACCTTACACTTTGTATTCGCGCATATTTGTACATGTAACTGACTGAATTCAATAAAACGTTAAACTTAGATAGTTCGATGTCTAAAGTCTATGTCACAGTGATCCCAATGTAAAAACATTCGCTCATGTCCGAATTCTAAATGTTTCTTTTAGTTTTTGGCCATTACTGGTACCGTGGCCACGACTGGTACACTTACGATATATATATTTTGTTTTAACCCAATTTTACCCTACTCTCCATTCCCATTTAGCTCTAATCTAAAGGTGTTTCACATAATTTCGTGGTCGCTCGACCATCGTACCCGACCAGAGGCTACAGACGTCCAACCCCAAACCATAACTACCTTTTGTATAGTCTGTGTAAACTAGCCATTCTTAATTAAGATGTAAGCGCGCTGTAATGATTCAGTTATATGGAAATAGTGCTGTAGTTGATTTAAAATACGGTTTAAAATTCATTAGCATTAGCTAATATGCTCATTATCTGCCCTGTATGCTTTTTGGTCATCCTTCAGGTATATAGATGCTGCATACAATCTCCTTAGTTTATTTAAAAACCATATAAATGAATATTTTATAGTAAAGGTCATAATCATAAAAGTATTTTAATTAGCATTATTATTTATCAACACGACTGCATAACTGCTGACCAAAACATATCGGCATGCCAATAAATACCTACATCACAAAATTATGTAATGCAGAACCATAAAACAACTCTAAAGCCATTATGAAAGTTATTGTTTCCAATAAAATAAATGTGT
Source organism: Thyatira batis (assembly GCA_905147785.2). NCBI lineage: Eukaryota > Metazoa > Arthropoda > Insecta > Lepidoptera > Drepanidae > Thyatira > Thyatira batis. Next base: position 7,098,020 of record LR990501.2, on the reverse strand, counting down.
ATAATTAATCATTGCATTAGCGGAATGTTTACGAACATCAATAGCGACCTCTGGCGGCCATATTTGTTCGCAATGTTGCCAGCTCCCTCGCATAAATAAAACTATTAGTCACGTAGAAGGCAGGGTGTTTAATTTATGGGTCGGAGAACAAACATTCTAGCAGTGGAATGGAAACTACTGAGCAACAAAAGGCGCTGGTTGTAATTAAAAAAATACTTGTGTTACAACTACTAATACTTTTACATCGATATTATGACATCACCAATAGTGCCAAAGCTAAGTTTTCTGTGTAAGATGTTGACTTTTTAAGTCTTGCAAGTATTGAGGTATATTGCTTAAAATATAACGTCCATTTAGAGGACACATGCAGTAATAAACGATAGTTAGTTTCAGCTTACATAAAAATAATAAACTAAGTAGTAACTAATGTAAGAATAATGAACTGACTACTTTGGTATAAAGCAATTCAGCGAATGGAGTATCTCTTACAGTGAATACTTATATGGAAACGTGACGCGCGTACTCAACATTGTTAGTAAGATACATTTTTCATATGAAGTCGCCATGATACTTTCAAAAGCACATTGCCTACCTTCTATATTTAAAAGAAGAACTTAAAGTTCTCCGTCGTTAGATTTATGTAGTGAAATTTACTTTAATTACTAAATACTAGTCCATTTAGTTTAAAATAACATAGCTCGGATCTAATTAAGGCATTACCGTAAACAAAATAACTCTGCTATGGATAATTTTTATTCAGTAAGTACTTCATCCTCGACAGAAATGTAATTTCCCTTATTCGTAAAGCATGATAAAAAAATTATTCTAACACAGCTCATCTGCCTATTCTTATATCATACGAGTCAAAAACCCGCTTAAATTGAATTCTAATAAGTAGGTTCCATATAACAGTCGCTCAACTACAATGTCCATAACTTTCAGTAGAACTCAATTACCTTTTAACGAGATAGACGTTTTACAATACAAACGTTTATTCATAGTAGCATAATGTTTAGAAGCAGACTGTACAGGTTTCAGGCTTTATTCAGAGCAGGCGGGCGGAAGGCGTCGAGGGGCCGCGTCCGGCCGGGCGCCGGTAGACGCCGCCAATTAAGGGACGCGGTCTGGTAGGCCATATGTACCGGTTTGCTGCATTTTTGGTACAGATTTTTGGCCTGTTGCAATTTTGGTACCGGGCTTTTTAGTTTTTTTTTGTTTATGGGCCAATTTGTCATGAGTAGTTGTTCACTAGGTTGCTGATATGAGAGTTTTGTTTAAAAAAATCTTGTCTTATTTGACATCGTTTGTGTGGTAAGTTATAATAATTAAACTATGTACGGGCAGTAGTTACATAAAATACGAAAAATCTAACAAACATTGATTTTTTATAGGTATAATATTAATTCTGTTAACTTGAAGTTTTTTATATATCTATTATATGTGTGTTGTAATACAAAAAAGCACTATATACCTAAATATTTTGTTAAACCGTGCATAACACGTTTAAACCATATACTACATAATACTAAATCGATAAATCTAATTATACTGGCAAGATGTATCAACGCATTATTACAATACATTCTAATGCCTTATCATTAAACGGGATCCAAGCATCTATTCCGAATGGCTGAACTAATCTGAATCACTGGATACAAACTTGCATGGCCGCTTCCGATCAATTGGACTTGTAAACTTAGACCTTAGTCTAGAAACTTTAGGTATATATAACTTAAATTCTATTCTTAGTTACCGAGGAGAGCTGCCGTTACAGAGAAATATGACTTAAGCGTAGGGTTTGAGGGTCGAAAATGCATTACCATTTTGTTTTGGTTTCCAAATGGCGTAAAGCATATTTTTTTTTGTTAGAAACTAAATTTTCAATTCCCACATAGTAAATATAAGAGAAATAAGAAATCCCAAAGTACTCCAGTAAGACTATGTTTATTATATTTTAACCATAACTACATAGGTAGTTTTCAAACAAAACCTGAAAGTATTAAACTTCAACGCAAACTCGAAAGTAAAATATGAACTTTGTTCCTTGAAATCCATTCTGCAAACTGAAGAATCCAGTGCAATGAAACGCGAGAACACTGAGAGACGAATATATGTTTGAACGGAAATTTCACCGTCACTGAGAAATATCACGTGTTACATACAGCTTTTATTAATGCCATGTGTGTGAATATCAAAAGGTTTATATGCAAAAATGGCGGTAACGACACTGGCAATATATTGAATCGGAGGCAAGGTTGGATTCAAATATTCAAATGCCCCAATACTGGCACAAATATTGGCGCCAATTTTAATTCAGTTTATAGGTAGGTTTTCTCGTTGAGTAGATTGCATGCTATAAAAATACGTTAGATTTTCTGGAAACCAATTTTCAATTGGATTTGCTCCAGTCCTATTCTAGATATTATCTATACCGACGTATGGGTACCTGAATGCTTACTTTATATGTTAAAAGTAATTATATTTTATTAATCAGTTATTTAACTAGTCATATAGATATCAATAATCACCATAATTATAATAGTTAGTCAATAGAACTCATCACCAGATTTTCATCGATATTAAATCCAATCCAGTGTGTATTTATAATTACATATTTTAATTTAAAACTCCTAAGCGCCTAATAGGGATAACATAATGGTTCCTAGCTCTAGTCGTCTGCAATAAAGTAATAAAAAAATATACTGGCCAAATAAATAAATAAATAAAAATTTGTTTATTTCTCTCACAAAACATAACAACGGCTTACCTTAGATCTATTATTATAATAATTTAATTACTGCCTTGTGAGAGCTGGTGCCTGATTTAGGTTTAAAAAACCTGTATTACAGGTCACCAGGGCCCACTCCGCCTATTAAACTATTGTTTGACGCAATTACACCAACAATCAAAATTATAAAGATAAACAAAATGAACAAAAATAAATAAAATTAAAAGCAACTTTTGTAATAGTTTTTTAAGTAAAGTAAGTTGGTTAAGGTGTGTACTGTGTGTAATATATAAAATATATAAGTATGTGAGTGTGTGCGTATGAATGTGTGTGAGTGTGTGTGTATGTTTGCGAGCGTGTGTGTGTTGTGAAGTATGAGGCGATATATATTTGTGCGGACAGTTAAACTGGCCATGTCAGAACACTATAATAAAAATTTCCGAACGATTTTAAAAACTGCGCTGTCTATTTAAAAAAAAAAAGTTTTATATTCCAATTTCGAAAATTGCGCTTTGAAATGAACATCAAAGTGACCACATGTAACTATTGCGATGTTTTATTTGTAAAAAGAACTATGAATGAAAAGTGGTGTATAAATTGACAGTGGATATGTCACCCGAATGGCATTCTGTCATTGACAGAGCTGATTATTTCGGTAACATTCGTCACGGGACGGTAGACTGCGCAAATCTGTATCGACAGATCTCATACACGCCACGCGGGAAATTTTCCGCCATTTTGGTAATGACTTTTTTTACAAGCTTAGTTGAAACAGACATCAGTTTTTAACAAAGTTATCTAAAAGAATGATGTTAAATAAACTTTGATTTTTTCATGTATGTTACGATACAGTTTCGATTCAGTTCGAGTTTTCCCTGTGGAAAATGTTGAATTGATAGATATTTCAAAATTAGAATTGCATTTGTATTCAGAGCAAACGTGAACAAATGAAACCGATTCGACACCACAAATCAGAAATGCCACCAATCCTTTCGCTTTGCAACTGTATACATAATAGAGTAATCAATGAATGTCACCACTATCCGTTTTGGGGATCCTTTGGAAATCGAGGCCGGGGTAACAAATGGCGCACTTTATTAGATCTCGGGTTCCGTACCCCGACACCCAAGTACCTGAGTGTGTCGTCCGCAGAATACATAAAATGATTGATGACAATTTATCAAGCTCATGCCGCGTGATTGCTTCGTACAAATGAGATGGATTGATTGATTAGCGCAGATTTCGGAGATAGAATAAGTGGTACTTTTATGTTACAGGAGATTTAATGTATGGAGATTTATGCGTAGTATTTTCGGTTTAGATATCTACTTTGATTTGCATTAGCGTTATATAATTTAGGTATATTGAGGTTCTTTAGGCAAATGTCGAGATTTCATTGTACTATATATACCTACAATAATATAATTACTGGAAATGGAAAATATAACATATGGTTCATAAAGGTAAACGAACTCAAACTTAGTAAATTCTCTTCCGTTTATGAAATTCGAACAAAATACAAAATGTTTACCTACCGCCGAGTGTCGTAAAGTGACCCATTTCGATTCGGATCCCCCTCAAAATTATGTATAACTTAATATTGGGCCCCGATATTGGACCCTTTTTGGGGCCCAACGAGGCAAGGCCCTAATATAGCTAAGCACAATACCTACTTACTGAACGGATAACCGATCCCCCGGCACAAACGGATTAAACGCCTAAAACGTTCGCTTTCATCTATCCAGATATGAAAAATGCTACGAACTTTTTTTGAAGTTATTTTATGTTGCAAGGTTTTCTTTATAAATGGAAAGAAACCTATGGGAAAGGATAAAAGGGAAGGGAAATATTAATCTACTACCAATACAATTAAATAATGCTGAATTATATTATTATGATCGATAAGATAATAAGAGTTAGGTACTAAAATAAAAGAAATAAGGTACTTAAATTCGTTAGGAATTATAACCGATACACCGCTATAATTCATTATATGTAGATATAATTTATATTTTGTTTATACATATTGAGTTACATGCAGAAATGTGTTTAGTCTTTACAAAAAAAAAATCTTAAAAAAAAAAATACGTCATTACTTTTTAAGATTCAGCACTTTGATCTAACATTGATAAAACAATCAAAATGCAATTTTATATGTAGGTATAGAAATACGATTTATTTTAGTAAGTGCGTTAGTACCTTTCTGCGATGGCTTTTATGTATCATAATAATGTAGAGTATTCTTTTGATGTTGGCAAGACAAAGCAAATATTCCGCTTTGTAACATTTTATAAGTACAGCATTTGATATGAATAAATTATTATATTTAAACTTTGTTATTATAATGCTCATAATAAAATTGTTAGGAGAAACGGTTGGTATTTCGAGCTTTTTGTAACAATAAGAATGAACTACTAGTCATAAGTCAACGATTTTTTCTCTCCCCCATACAAACTTAAGGCGATAATCGTTTAGTGGTAGTGAGGTGGAATCTCGTGGTACAAATATTATAAATGCGAAAGTTTGTAAGCATGTTACTCGTACGCCAAAACTATTGAAGTTTGGTAACAGACTGCTTGAAATTTGGTATGTAGTTAGAATTTTGGAACAACATATATTTCTTCTTATCCCGGGAAAATTAAAGGACCCCAGAAACGCGTGTGAAACCGCGGGGAGTCACTAGTATTCTATATATGATTCTGTGTCTAGTTGTTACCAGGTAGTTAATTCTTGATTAATTAATTTATTTCCTACTTTCTTTTGAATAATTTTGATGTTTTCGACATCGAAATCTTTAGAAAGAGATGTCAATAGATTTAAGTTTTTACTACCCAGCAAAGTGCTTGTTCGATAAAAACTAAATTGGCTAGTATTGGAGTGGAGATTAAAAGAGAGAAAGGGACAGATGTCGTGATAGAGTGTGTCGTTAAATCAATTACTTACACCACGGCTTAATTGAGAGGGCAATCTCGGAGTAAATAAGACGTTGCTGGCGGCAAGTCTTATTACTTGTCCCTTATTTAGGTTGGTATATAAGTAGGTAGGACAGCCAGGTCTTTCACGTAAGAGTGTAAAAGCCATCTGAAGGTAACAACCTTTTCAAATAAAATAAAACAGGCTGGCAGGTTGGCAACCCTACGTTCTACTGGTCGTGAATCCGATTCCCAACTAGGACAAGTATTTGTGTATGAATATGTCTATTTATTCTATGTCTGTTTATTTTTTAAGCAAAAAACAGCTAATAAAATATGAAATTATCTATCGGTATTAAAAGGGATGACTATTCTATATCCGCTAAATTATTAACTGAAATATATGGAGTCTCTTGAGGCATTACAATATTAAAGATTAGTTAACTAATTAACTATCTATCTATCATAAAGTATTCACACAAAGCAAAGATTTAGCTAGATGTAGATTTAAATTGATTTCAGTATTAGGTAAGTACTTTTTTTGCCTATTCAAATACCATATTTTAACTGACCTAATAATTTTGTCAATGAATTAACTTTTAGATACATCGTATGAAATAAATAAAATGTTTTGTAATGTTAATGTGTTAACATATACTTACTTAGTTTCACCTCGAAAGGTGTATGTAAAAAACTAGTGAGTAAAACCCAATAAAAATACGCAGCTGCCTTTCTGACGCCAATCCTATTGGAATTATTTTATGGACCACATGCTTCTTGATTTAGGACTAGAAATAAAACGGTGCATGCTAACATTCCAGAAACATTCAAACATGTTCTAATTTCATTCGAAATTTACATTTGAAAACTATTTCATGAAGAAGTTCTCATGCCTTGAACATGATACCTATTTCATGAAGTTCTTATGTGCCTTAGGCATGATACTGTACAGCCTCTGAGGTGTGCCCTCAATCGCACGAGAGTTTTTTAACGGACGTTAAAAAAGCGTTCAAACACAACAAATGCATTTCCTAGTATCATAATATGCTCTATTTCCAACGCCCAAAGTTGAAAATGCAACACCGCTAGAAAAAAAAGCGTCGCGTTTTAAAAACGCTGCCGTATGAACATATAGGTACATGGGAATGCATTTGTTGTATTTGAACGCTTTTAAAAAAAAACTCTCGTGCGAATGAGGGTTTATATGTAATACAAACTTAGTCGAGTAACGACATCTCACTTGATAGCGGAGTAAATGAAAGAGACAGAGCTAGTGAAAATTTTCCTTACAGAATTGAATCCCACTGCTTGTTTTACCTACGTCATTCTTCTTGACCTAGACTAGGCCAACTACCTTTTCAGCCTATTTTCGTACCACGACTCGACGCTAAATGAAACTAGCCAAAATATCAAGAATTATTTTCATGTATTTTTTTCTATGTAGGTACTTATTGTTATTGTAAATATTAAAATAACTATGATAATATTCATCATTACATGAGTGTGTGAGACGAGAGTAATGCTAAGTGTAGTGAGGCACTACCCAAAATTGGCTTGCCATGTGTAAAAAACTTCTTATAAAACTCGGCAATAAATCATGTTGGAAACTCTCGCGTATCTTTTCAGAGAAGGTTTTAAGGAAAATTTATTTCCCTGGTAATCACCATGGAATGATAAATCGATCAAAATCCGACATTAATTAGGGTGTAATTAATTTGAGCTCAATTGATTAATGAATTGATACCTTGGAATGACTTTAAGCCTGACAAAATATATATCTGAGAAAACCAACTAAAGAATTTTTCAACATTGTTTTTTTGTTAGCTTGTAGTAATTTTATTTTAGACTGAGTTGCCAGTTACAAATTGAAAATAAACAACCCGAACTTTTTGTAACAGTTATGCCGTTGTATAAAAAGTTACTTCTATTTGACTCTGGTACCTACAATTATTATGAGTACGAAAATATATTTATACGTTGGAACTATACTATATTAGCGGAGTAAATGAAGCATTATGGGTCCGTTTTTTTTTACTGTGAACCGAATTGCATAAAATTTTGGAATTAGGTTCATCTTACCCTTAACTTCAAAAGTGAAAATGATTTGAACTCCGCAACCACCCTGGGTGTGGTTGCCACCCCTTCTCGGGGGTGAATTTCTTTTTTTTCAAAATTGCCTCGGATATCAATAGAAGGCCTAATTTTAAGCAAAAATCTTATATAAAGCTTTTCAAAAAATCCAATACTTTTCAAGTTATTGGCTATTGAAAATTTGCAATTTTTTCACGGTTTTCATCGGTTTTTTGCAAATATCTCCAAAAATATACGTTTATCGAAAATTTCATCAAGAACAAAGTTGTAGCAGGTAAAACAATGAACAATTTGGTATTTTATAAAGTATTCTACGTGCAATATTAAGCTAGATATTAAAGATCAAAGCCGTGTTTTATTTTATCTGAAATTTAATCGATGTGGTCAATGCCATCTAGTGGCGAGCAGATGCATTTTATGCATTTACATACAAAAGGGTTTTGTAGCGCATAAAATAAGCTTTAAAATGAGCACTATTTAAAGTCTTTTGCACGTAAAATAAGTGAGCTGTATTGCAAATAAGGGGAGCATCTAATGTTTTTTCTTTTAAATCAATGGGTTTCATAAGTGCCATTTCCACCACAATTAAAATTAATCGTATTCCGCCTAGAATTAACTTTATTATGAAGAGTTTGATGGATAGTATCAGTTTGGCTGCTTCAGGACACATATTTTTCAAAAAATTCATGATTATAAAAAAAACAAACTTTCAAATATTTATAAAATTCCACCCTATTTTTCATAATATCTCAAAAAGGACGACAGATACGTATAAAAGTGTGGAAATAAAAAAATTGATAATTTTCTGACAAACAATTTGGATGTTTTGGTTTTTCTGTGAAACAAAAATTGACGGAGTTATGATTGTTTAAAGAGCGCGTGGCAGCGGAATCACAGCCTCTCTTAAGCCCTTTAACCCTTCACCGTTTCAGAAAAAGGTTTTTTTACTATATATTGCAATAAAGGATGTTGTAGCTCTTTTAATTACCTTTACAATGGTGTTTTATAACTTGTGATAGCATGAAAATTGAAGGAGTTATGGTCCAAAAACTTAACATATTTTTATCTACTTAGTAACTGAAAATTTCGGAGTGCGAATATTTGGAGCAATGTGAAAGTACGCAGTATACTAGAGACCCACAACTATTGTAATGTGTATATATGCTACTAGAAATGTATGAAATCAAGGAATTGAATACAAATCCTAGGAAATGTGTACAGTTCCGATACTATTTAGGAACTGTGTACAATATTGTTTGAAAAACTATTTAATGCATCGATATCCTAGGAAATGTATAAATTTCCTCGGAATTATATGGAATACCTGCTGGTCCACCGGCAATGTGTAAAATAACTATATTTGGGCGTAGTAATCAATGTTATGTTAGGACAGTAAGTCTTTGTCACTTTTTTTGTGTTCATTTCAGAACATTTAGACGTTCGAGGCTTAAGGGTGGCCCGAGGGCCACCCCCGCCGCACCCTAACCTATATTAATAATATATTATGGCGATAATACACAAATATTATCGCCATAATATATTTATATGGTATATATTTATACCATACTATGACACATTTGCAAGGGTTGTAAGATTTTCAAGGGGTTGAAAATGATTTTAATATGAGGTAATTATGTAAGAAAATACTTTACAATTTCACCATTTGCTATTAGACATGTTTTCTAGCGATAAAATGGCTCAATCTAATTTTTTCCATGTAGGGTGTAAACCACCCCTTAAAAATGATAGGCGGAGTTCAGATCATTTTCACTTTTAAAGTTAAGGGTAAGATGAGCCTAATTCCAAAAATTTCATGCAAATCGGTTCACAGTAAAAAAATTCGGAGGTAAGACCGTATTTTTCGCTTCGTTTACTCCGCTATATACACTACAGGTACTATAAAGATAATTTAAAGCAACCAAGAGTTCTTCTTTACCACAGAACAAAATAAATTCCCACAATATTTATTTAGTTTTCTCAAGACAAGTATTTAGATAGTCCTCTGTTATTTTTGGTAAAAATGAAAACTACATTACCTGTTCCACCTTATCTTTATTTATTATTCTTGTTACTCTGTGTGCTGAAGTCTTGGAACGAACGTTCAAAGGCGTAATGTATCGCAGTGGAAAATTCGTTCCACATTTGAAAAGTTATTTTTAAAATGTATGCGGATCTTCAATGCTCGCTCATTGAAACTCTGTGAATGCGTATATATACATAAATGTAGATAAAGACGTTTGTACGTAAGTATTAACTCCCGACGCAGAAGAAGTATTATTAGTTTTGGACTTGACTTTTCTGTTTCCAACTAGGACAATTTGTGTGTGAACGTATTGTAATATTTTCATGATGATAACTATAGGCACATAAATCAGTTAGAAGTAAATTCTTATGAGTAACCAATGCCTTGGAAGCGAACTTGCTCATTCAGTAGGAACATAAATAAAGCGAGAGTAGGTCGCTCTGCATATTTCATGCGCGTATCATTTCAGGAATTGTTTTTTTGTTTTTGCATGTTCCCGAGTATTCCATATTATGAATGGAGGTAAGGAATTTATACAATGTTAATCTTGGACTAAAAACTAGATGAGGCAGCCAGTTATTTATGTAAACACACTCTTTTTCATAGAACATCTAGGAATTATGTGCATATGATTGGACCCATTTCGATATTTAATACAAAAAGATACCTAAAAGTTATCGCAAATAAACAGTGAGATAGTAAATATTCATATAAATATTATTATAGTAATAAAAACACTTTTATGAAATTGAAAGAGAGTTATGGTAAATGCTTTTATATCGTTCTTGATGGATGATATAAATAAAGTTCTTTGAAGACCTACCTGGGATATAAAATAAGTATATTTTAGTCACGTCATAATTGGATGACTTTTACTAGTTACTTTATGACGGACATATTATTCAATTCTACTATTTCCTTACATTTTTACTTTTAACTTTCCTTATTCTTTTGGACTACTTTAAATATTGTAAAGATGTCAAATTTCGGTTCCTGGCAACTCTAAATAAAAATATAAACGTAACTATTTAAAAATTGAAAAAAAAAACTTACCAAAAGATATGAGGCCGCTATTAAGCATGGTCAGCTTAATGCTATTAGGGATGGATACCAAACTGGTGGTGCCCGTGGTCCTCAAGTCCTTCTTCTTCGGCTTCTTCTCCAGGTCATACCGGGTCGTTGACCTCGACCTGTGCTTCCTCTGGCTCGTGGCCACTGAGGTGCCCCTTTGGCCCGTACGCGAAGACATATTGACACACAACTTTCAAATTTCAATCTCTAATTAAGGTGCTCACTGACTCAAACACATTTCAATCACTCGCGCACAATTTTAAACACTATCTATGGTTTTGATTATAATTATTAAAAATGTAAAGCGGTTCTATATGTTTTTATAGTAGTTGTAAGCGTTTTATTCATATCAAAACTTAATTACACTATATACATTTTGTATCTTAATTTATTTATCATAACTCGAACATTGTTTTGCTGTCGCCACCTGAAACAAATAAAAATACACATTTTAATGCGATTATAAATGCGATATTTAGGATGGATGTGTGTTAATCTATCACCAAAAACGGCTAAAGAGATATAAACAGATAATATGTTCTATATATTTAGTTACCCCGTAAAATATAAAGACCCGAGAATGCGGGTGAAACTGGTGCGGTAGAAAATAGCTTTGCCTAGACTTCTAAAACGAACACTCATATTACAATAAGGTTGAAAGTTCGAAATCAATAAACAGTTGAAGCTATTAACGTCTGAATACAAAGTAAGTATATTAGTTGTTTGATATTGAACCTTAAATCCCAAATTATAGTTCACGGCCGTATATTGTGGACTTGTGTGTTTATTGCGACCTAATGTTGAGTATGAACTACGAAATAATATTACGGATTTTCTCAACGGCTTTAAGTGCTATATAACGGAGCTAAATCCAAAATATATGATATTTATTATAACAAAGTGGCATAAAGTCTGACATTTTGTAGTGCGAATTAGCCACTTAATTCACAAATTTTAGGGATGTGCCTACATCATAAAAAAGCTTTAATAATCTTGTGACCGAAAATCGAAATGATATAAAGACACTTACACTCTTTTTGTTACAATAGACGGTCATATTTTTATCATTTTTACGATTAAATTTATTCCCCAAAAGACACAACTAATTTATACACTCTTGAAAGATTACTCTTATCAACAAAAGTATGAAAAAAAAAACTTGGAAACTCTTTCCAAGTTTTTTTTAATCATTTGGTTTATTTAATCATATTACTTAGTTTCAAACACTTACACACAACGGTGGGTTTAGCTGTAGAATTCCTGACAAATCACTTGTGAAAGTGATTCGGTGACGAAAAATTTCAATTGCACTTGTCAGCTTTCCAAAAATACGTTTGGGATAATAGTGAAACGACAACCCTGACTCCGCGCGTTCAGCCGACTGAATTGTAACAAGCTTGTTTATCGGTACGTGGTGGCTGCGCGTGCGCCGATTTTATGAATGGAGTAGGTATGAAGCGTCACTGTAAGAGATGGAATTTTAAGCGTTCCGGAAAATCCGCGATGACTATATTTATTTTCGTATGGACAAATTATACTTAAATGTGTTGTAGTTGATTCATCATCTGTTTTATCGGAAAGTATTTCAGGGCTGTTCAGTTTCATTTGTTTTAGTGAGCATCGTAATTATAGCTTTGCACGTATTTTTAACGGCTTTAAAAAAATGGAGGAGGTTCAGAATTTCATTTTTGTATTTTTAGTTTGTTAAATTGGCAAGGAAAAAAAGATTTTTTTTCTTATAACGATGCTTTATCTATCTGCTACGTAGGTATATGTTGGATACATTTAACGCATATAGGTACCTACTATTGCTAAGTTTTTTTCTTCTTTGTTGATATTTTTAAGTAGATTTCCACTCGTCATTTGATGTATTTATTGTTCATGACATACTTTATATTATATGCGTTATGAAACAGTACCTATAGTACAATTTTCCCCTTTCAAATATTCATTCCCAATCTTCAAACTTCCTTCAACATGGCAGGTACTCCACAACGTTTCCAATGATTAGACCACAATGGAATTTGAAAGTATAGCGTTAATAACATCGTTTTAACGTGAGAAGTAACGTCGCCAGCGGGCAGCCTGCCCATTTTAATGACAACTCGATAATGGCTGAGTGTTGCCAGAAACAATGACGTATTGTGTGACGATGGAGTGTGGGACGTGGAATTTTGAAATTTCAGTAGACTTGTGTGTAGTATCTAGATACTAGTTGACCAGCGCAACTTCGTTAACGTCACATGCCCGTTTTTGCAACATTTTGTATTGATGTTCCGTTCCTATTCGTCGTAGCGAGATAATTTATAGCCTACAGCCTTCCTCGATAAATGGGCTATTTAATTTTCAAATCGGACAAGTAGTTCCTAGGATTAGCGCGTTCAAACAAACAAACAATTAGGCGTTTCTAACGGTAGCTTATTGACATTTAACTTACCAGAATCGCCATAAGATGTCGTCTCTGACTATGATCCCTTAAAATGCGAGATGGCCCAAGAGTTTCAGTAAAACACTGTTCTTAAAATATAGCCGTTATTTCAGACGTAATATAAAAATCTCTAATTCATAATTAAATATGCATGAATACATATATTGCTCAATTTAATGAAATTTATATGAAAGAAACTAAATTAATATTTTGGCCTGGGTGTACCTTTTTCGATGTCGATATGTCTGACATAAAGCTAAATAAAAGCTCTATATTTAACTACCATTACAAACACCTATTCAATCTGATTGGTGTACCGGATTATTTCATACAAGAATAATGTGAAAACCGCATCGGATATTTTGAGGCAAATAGTTCGAATACGAAATTCCTGCAAGTGATGAAGTGTTAAAAACCTAAATGTTTTTATTTGGTTATCGGCACAGATTTTTGTTTGTTTCTGCAAAATAAAATTGTTCTAACGAGTTAGTTTTGTTTGTTGTTTTGGAACTAGGATCATATCACGTGTATATTTATTCTTTCTTATTTTTTATACTCCTATCAAGTTGAACTCAAAAAAACTCGCAATAATTAAAGTATTTTTGATAATCGATGAGTCTAAGATTTATAGTTTTATGAAATAAAAGTGGCTGCCCGCAGTTTCACTCACGTTTCCCGGGGATATTATTTTTTCCCGGGACAAAAAGTAGCCTATATGTTATTCCAGAACATATTCCAACTCTATGCCAAATTTCATCGCGATCCCTTCAGCCGTTCTGGCGTGAAAGTGTATCAAAACTTACATCTATACATCCATAACTACTCTCAAACTTTTGCATTTATAATATTACTTAGTAGGATAATATTACAAATATAATCAAGGTGGTTTTTATTACTATAAAACGGTAAACCATACCACCTACATACTGGTTTACTCATGTCATAAATAATGCAGTAGACATTATAAAAAACTCCAAGTTCAAGATCACATCGAAAAATTTTAATAAACCAGTTCGATGCAGATGTTCAAAGTCCATAAAACGTGCATTAATGTATGAACAACAGCATATTTTCCGCACACGTATCCTGAAGTCGTAAATAAGTTTATATTATGGAGACAATAAATATTTTTCGTCGGTGTTTTCTTCCGTTAATCGGCGGTAAAATTCCGAGACGCGCTGGCGGCTATATATCATCGTAAAATGGAGGGAATTTAACGCGGGTCGGGTAAACAGGTCTTCTGTAACTAAAGAATGAGTGTACAATTTATTTTTATAATATTTTAAACATGGTATAGTTGCCCCGGACGTGTTGGGGAGGATGAATGTCAATCAGTCTGGAGTATTGCACCCGAATGGATTGTGGGACTAGTCTACCTAACTTACAGGAATTTAATTGTTTTTATTGTGTTAGGTAGCTATTACATATCTATTCAAAAACGTATGAAAAGGCACTTCGAATTACCATAAAGAAAATAATTACCATGATTCTAAAGAGCTTCTTTCATGTGTGTTTTTTGATAATTCTCCTGTATTATTTTTGTGCACTTAACCACTAACGTATTTAGGTTAAGAGCTACATATTTTATCTGTGTATACCCACTGAAGTTATTAAACCTTCCACTGTAAGACCCTACAATTTATTTATTTCAATGAAAGAAAGCAAGAAAAAGTATAGCGCAAAGTTTCATGAACAGCTTTTTTCTATACAAAAGAAACTTAAGGGGGAAAGTTTTGAAAAGGCTCACGTTTTTATCAACGCTTAAAGAAATTATTTGCAAAAAAGAATAATAAGTTGACAGCAATTTCTCCACAGGTTTATTATGGTTAAGCTACCAAGCCATTTTTACACATACATGTAGGGATACATGTCTTATTTTGCCAATGTCGAGTTGCAATAATGCTATGAACACTTCATGGTAATTCTAAACCAAATACCTAGTCATGAAGTTACAGTAAGTACTAACTTAGTAAACTTCATCGATAGATTTTATTTTTTTTCCAACATAACGGTAATAATTACCAGACATTGTTCAAATAGAATGAGTGTTAGTAGCAAAAGCCGTTCAAATTTCAAATAATTAAAAGAAATTAATACAATATACAGCAAATACTAATTAGTCTAGGCGACAATGACCACCTACAATAATTTATCAGAAAATTTAAAAAGTTATTTCGTGTTTGTAGATAAATGCTTTTATCCTACGCTAAAAGGATTACGTTTCACACGTTAAGTATTAAAGTAAATTCAATTCAAATGCAAAATAATAAGGTACATTTTTCCACGTCTCTTTATTTAGGAGCGAGCGTCATAAGCGTGACAGAGGGAAAATAGTAAAAATTAATTCATATCCGGCCGTCCCACGTTTCATTTTGTGAATGACGGCGGAGAGCGAGTAAACACATTTCTCTACAGTCACGGACCACGGTAGCTGAATAAACAAATAATATCCTGTGACATTTATTTTACTCGAGGCAACGGAATTGCATTATTTGTAACAAAAACATTTGTTTTAGGGACATATTTACTCAATATGAAAGATGGCTAACAAATGCAAACAAACAACAATAAATAAATATGGTCACTCAGATAGCTGATCGTCATCCTTTTTCTTGCCTTATGCCCTATGTCGGGCTTGTGCGTCATGTCCCTAATAGATAGCTGATATATTCAGAAATTATTACGTTATAACTTCTTTATATGCTAATAATTATGTTTGCGTTTACGTGTGCTGCCAATAAATTAAATACTAGGTAGGTACATCAGTATTGCTAAATTTACCTATTTTGGGTACCAAATCGTTCTCAGCGATAATACAGGTCGTTTGTGCAGTTTGTTTGGCAAAGGGAAATGTCTTGGGTTCGATTTTCACTCACATGTATGTGTCCATACGCAAGACTGTATGCCTAGGTATAATAATGTACTTAAAAGTAGAAGTTACCTACATTAGTTATTTATACCAGCATTCGAAAACAAATCAGTCTAAATAAAAATAAATATTAAAACTCTAATCACACAGAAGAAATGTCAAAATGAAGGAACAAAACCCCAAAAAGTCCCTGAAAAGGCTATCTCTTAATTTATAAACTACGTCACTCGGTCACGTTTGTTGGACTTAATCTTTTATGAGCACAATCTACCAAAACATTTATGCAAAAAAGCCCTTTTAAAAAGAGCCTTCAAAATCACAATAAAGTACGTTTTACTCTAGGGTTTTGTAAAAAGATTCCCTTAAACGAAAGTGTGTTTGCTATTACGTTCTTTTCATACTATTACGTGACGACTACGAGACGATTTCGAGTACCTAGCCTAATTAAGATTTGGTCGACTAAATCCGGGTACAACTAGTTTTATTTTCTAAATCAAATAAATATGGGGCTTTTCATACATGGCCAATCTGATTGCAAACTAAGCAGATCTTGTGCAACTTTATATTAAGATCCAAGTACAAATCAAACATATGTTCACGCACAGAAATCTCTATCCTAAGTGGGATTAAAAGCCATGGCCTGTGACTTGATAATCAGGGTCACTAATCACAAAGCCATCCAGCCAGTCAAAATTGAAAAAAATATAACTACATATATATCCATTTTATGGCAAATGCAATATCTCTTTTAATTAAATAAAAATCAATACAAGTAAAGCTCAATATAACACGACACAGCATGTGTTATTTACAATGTGTGCATACTGCAAAATACTTTCGTCGAACAGTTAACTTAATGGCTAGAATATATTACTTTCAGACAGCGGTTTTATTAGCGGCTGTGAGAAGTTAACGGGCGGTTTACGAGAAACCCCTAAGCCACAATGCATTTACCCCGCCTTTATGCTCGCGTCTAAAGATTTCCATCTATTTTTACCGCTGAATCCGTTTTAATACGAACTGACCTTTATTATAAGTATCTACGTATTTTTATTTCCCGAACGCAGAGGTCTGTGAGTGCTGAATAATCTTTTGCTACTGTAATTCTCTTTTATCTCGCAAATCTGGTCTGAACCACTTTAATCTGGAATAGACGAGAAAAAACCAGTATGATCCAGCTTTAAGCTATGTTTATTAGCATTGCAAACGTTGGGTTACCTTTGTGGGGGGATAAATTAATTTATTACGTTTGAATTGTTCAGTGGTATGCAAATGGTTGCTTTGTCTGATGTTATCATATTTTGCGGTTGTAAGTAAATCTTTTGTTCCAAAGGGTATGTATAGCATTTAAATTAAAAAATGTTATAATATCTTCATATATAAAGTAACCATTTACTTGTTGACTATAATATAAGCGGATAGAACAACAGACAATAGGTAAGCTAATTAATAGTATTCTTCTTTGGCGTAGGTAAAAGTCTGAATATTTCGAACTCGTATTCCTAAAAGATCATAAGTTCAATGACCCAAAAATCAAAAGCACAATTACCAACATCACTAACATAGATAATATTCATATTCGTAATTGAATCAAAACCACCAACATTCACATTTATAAATTAGTAGAAAAACATTTCCTTCGAATGAATAACGATCCGCAGAAACACGCCTTAAGTAAATACTCGTTCGAATACAAAGTACTGGATGGGCAATAAAACAGGAGTTTGAGTGGGTACCTATAGCCTGTATAATTACCGACCTCCGGCCTCAAGGCCCCAAGGCCTCAAGGCCTCTTCCATAGTGATTACCATCGAGATTGACTTCGGAACACAATTTGGCGTTAAATCACAATGAATTTCATTCGCTAACTAAGAGTATATTAAAGCTTACTCAATGGAGTGATTAAAATCATAATAACACTTAAAACCCACGGTGTTACGCTATATTTTGATTATACTGAATAAATTGGAAATTAAGTGCGTAGAATAATGAAAATATGAAATAGCCCAGTTTCTCATCGGGAGAAAGTGACAAACATACTGCGAGAAAAAGAGACAGACAACCTTATGAACCCATCCCAAAATAGGCCTAACCTTTCCGTCATAAATCTAATAGGACTTTGGCAGTTTATAATTTTTTTTTAATGCTTTTTGCAAGGAATTCTTTACATGGACGTCGGTCGTTACTTCCGGGGTACTACATAACCTATGGTTTATTTAGATACCTCCTGTGAGCACAGCTGTACTCACTACGCGGAAATGCTCGGATAAAAAACTGAACAAAGTGGTAAAAGCTTTTTAAGAAAAATAATGTGTTGTTTAGATTATATTCCATTTTTCATTTGTTAGTGTTTAGTGAATAAATAAATTACTTAGAGCTTTTAAATCATTATTACTGTCTCACATGTTATCATAGTAAATATCCTGGGTAATTTTTCACACACGGTTAATCTGATTCTAACCTAAGTCGAGCTCTTGCTAAGGTAATTATATAGCTGATATACTACTTTTTTTTATACCACAAGGGTGGCAAACAGGCATACGGTCCCACCTGATGGGAAGCGGTTACCGTAGCCTATGGACGCTTGTAACACCAGAGGCGCCACTCACGCGTTGCCGACCCTATAAAAAAGGGAGCAATTGTATAGGCAGTGAAAGTAACTTTTTTAATATACATCTTATATTAGAGCAGAACAAACAGACATGCACAGTTGCACACATTAGTTTGTCCTGGGTAGGATTCGAACCCGCAACCAACAAAGCTCAGGGTCGCTAACCACAAACTCAACCGGCCAGTCAAAAATAAACACAAGAGAGTGGTCATTAACCTTACTAAACCACAGTATTTCTATAATACAGTAAGTAAATTGAATCCAGTCCCAATAGTGACCAAATTTATTTCTTAATAACAGCGGAACGTATACTCGTGGGAAATACGGGCTCTCGCGACTGTGGGATGAGTAAGTTGTGAGATTTACGTTATCCCGATTAGGCTATACTTTTCCATTATTTATATCGTTCTCTGAGATAATTCGAGACTGTTTTTCATGAAAATAAGCCTTAAAAACATATGAGACTATGTCAGTACAATTGATAATTGATCCTGTATTTACTGGATACTGAAAATTTAAAGCCTTTTATTCAGTTTTGGCCTGAAAAGGGTAGTTATGAAAGTCCAAGCCGCTGAAACTAGTGCCAATTCGAATGCGTTCAACTGAGAAAAAACCGGCAAGAAACTCAGTAAAGTAACATTTTTATAATCTGACTTATTCTGTCTTTTTTCCCAACCGTTTAACAATTCAGAGCATCTACGTATTAATATGTTAAACATAAATGACGTATTCTTTAGTGTATTTCAATAAAATTTATGGTATAATTTGAAGATTGTAATTAAAAGTTTTTTAATGAGAAAGGTAACTAATATTAATAAATCTGTACCTATTGGTAAATTATAATATCTCTCTATCCATAGACACAATCATGTCAATCATAGATAATAAAACATCGATAATATTTTTCTACATTATCCTTAAGTTGTAGTGTGCGTCTGTCCACAAAGGATCTTTTCAGTCACATAAAAATATGTTACAGACCGTACTTAACATCAAAACCTTTTGAAATACATGAATTTTATGAGACACGGACAAAAATGAAGGGTAACTGGACGTAAAATTTTAATATTCAAATAAGAGTGGAGAACATTTTAATATTCAAAACTGGTACATTCAATTTGGGCTTATTTATATATTTTATGATATAATTTTAAATGCTGGCAAGGAACTTAATTAAAATGTGAAGAGCTTTTTTGTTTCTTGTGGAAATGAATCGCGCGGTTCTTTTTTAGCTCTACGTACCGCACCTGTTCTGGACTTGTTTTAACTGTGGCCTGTGCATATTTTTTCTGTTTATTTGTAACCGCATAGCTTTTTAATAATTAAATTCCACTTTTCTAATTTTTGCTTCGTGATACATTAAACCTATATACCATACTACCACCACAAAGCCTTCATTCCTGAGAGACATTATTGAAGATTTTTGGCATATCTACATATTGCACATGTTTGTAGTTTTATAACCTAAATAGATAAAGCATTTGACTGACTACAATGTTCAAATAGGTAAATACTTCGCTACACTATTTTGAGTTACTCTTTTGATTAGATATAGCGGGCTCCGCGCGGTTTCACCCACGTAGTTCCCGTTACCGTCGGAATACAGGGTTAAAATATAGCTTATGTTACTGATAATGTAGCTTTCCAATTGTGAAATAATTTTTGAAATCAGCATTTTTTGTTTATTCCTTACACACACAAACACATAAAAATTTAGTTAGATAAAAAGATAAGTCTACTTGTGTCTCAAAGTTTATAAATTTATTGATAAAGCATCAAATATTATAAATATCTATAGAACTTACTTAGAAATTCATTAACAGGTATCTGTCACCTGGCAAAAAAGCAATTAATAGATTTAATTAGATCTGATTAAAATGAGCTAGAGCTTTTATAACAGGCGCGAAATAAAAAAAAATGTCTAATAAACCGGTCCAGACCGCTAGAGCTTCTTGTAACAAGTCTGGAAAAGTCCACGTCTCAAAGAGCTTCGAGGCAAAAAAGGTATCCAATTAGCCTTTGATATGGCCGCGAGCATGGATGTAAAAAATCTAGCCGAGCCAAGAGATGGCTGCGTTTTTCCATTACTTCTCTTACGGAAACTTTACACGGAAACTAAGAGATTGGTGTAACTTTATCTGTAAATATTTGCACTAAGTTTTATTTTATAAGTCAATTAGAAGTGTTAAGTCAAAAATTACTTATAAGCGTTATATTAAGGCTAGATAGCAATAATAGTAGGGGACATTTCATCCTGGCATAAGTGAAAAAAATTGATTGTAGAAAGACACAAATGGCGTAGTAAACAAGCTCTACTATGCAGAAAATAACAAAACTGAGTCTTCTCACAATAAAAACTAGATCCAAACTAACTCGACAGTTATATTAATAATGAAGATACCAGCATTTTCAATTAACAACAATGTTTTAACACTTCTTTGAATATAACTCGGCGAAGGAGAGAGGGTCAAAAATTCTAACCCTTTGCGTGCCGCACGTAAAGTAAAGGTTTACATTTTACGCAACCGCTTCGTCAGTATGCGGTCCGCTTGCCTACATTTTGTTTTAATATTAAAACACAGGGAGATAATTGAAATCTTTTACGAATTGCACGCCGAGCCACCCCGGGGGGAATTAATGAACATGTAATATTAGCCCGGCTTATAAGGATTAAGTAACAAATCGCTGTTTATTGAAGGATGCTTTTAAAATGTTCATGATTTTATATACGGCATAATACAAAGGGATGTATGTATATAGATATATAAAATAAATACACGAAAGATTTTTGTTTATGATCCGTATTCATTATTTTGTTTTGGAATCTGATCTTATCTTAAACTATAATTAAATTAAAAGCTTATTTACCTTAGTCATCCTTTGTTTATAAAATATTTGAACCTATTGTATAAGGCTATGAAATTAATAAATATATTAAATTATGAATATTACAATATAAAAGAATATTAGATACATTATACAACGGCATTATTCACATTTCCGTTGATTTATGGAATCTGACGAGTGACGTCAGCCGCGTCGTGTGGCGTCCCTTATTCATGTCGTGACGTAAACAATATGCTTTCCACGACCATGCAAGGGTTAGGTAATGTTTCAATGTTTTGTGCCAAGGGATGCAAAACTTCTATTATACAAAAAATAACGTCTAGATAAAATTACCAATTTTCTAATATAAGTTTATAAGTTTTTAAGAAAGTATGTATGGATGTTTGTTACTCTTTTAGGCTAATAGGATCGCGATGAAGTTCGGAATAGAGTTAGAATTAATCTGGAATAACACATAGGCTACTCCCATATCCCGGGAAAATTTCAGATCTTCCGGCAACGCGGGTGAGAGCGCAGGGAGACACTATAAATTTACATTTAAAATTAATTAATTATTTAAAATTAACAACCACAAAATTATTGAAACAATACTTTTAGTATAATTTTATAACAAACAGGGAGAATTGATACCAATCTATACTAATATTATAAAGAGGAAAGATTTGTTTGTTTGTAACGAATAGGCTCCGAAACTACCGAACCGATCTGCACTTTTCTTTCACTCATAGCTACGTTATTCATAAATAGCATAGGCTATATTTCATTCCCGTATTCTTACGGGAACCGGACCTACGCGGGTAAAACCGCGCGACGGCGGCTAGTAATCTATAAAAGAGAAATCCCCAAACCAATTATAAGTTGCGTAGGTACCTACTAGAAATAAATAAGGCTTCGCAATAAAAACTAACAGTTACCAACTCAAATATTCACACAAACGTTAGGTACAAGTTGAGCTAAACTAATTTCAGTGGCCACCCAACCGGGAACTTTTCTCCTATAATCCATCAAAAAGCTCTATAATATTAGGGTGCTTACACAGTACACACTAACTTCTTCCAACTATTCCGGATGTATAGTCCTAATACCGGATATTTATTGACGAAATAATCTGAATATTTATAGCTTAACAAAGTATTTGCGTAGTCGTATTAAAATTATTCATTACGGTATATTTATATATTATGTAGCTTATATTGGGTAGATAAGCCTAAAATAATTGAAAAAATAAATACGAGAGTATTACTTATTTTACTATTCTATTATTTCACTTGAAGACAGCTGTAAGTTTAATTTAAAGATAATATAAAATACAAATGGTTTGGGTAAAAGGAAATTACTTATAATCACATAAGACGTAACTATGTAGTTCTTTCTGTCTGTATTATTTTTATACATGTTAAAACAATAAAAAATGCTTGAAATAGCAATAGCACTTAAGTAACAAGATCTCTCTGAATTTCACTGACAGCGTGGGCTGTTGGTCTGAATTAACCTAAATGAACTTAATACCGAAACCTGACAATTGTAGATTTGGAAAATGTTCTAATACCGGACCAGACCGGATAAAGCTATACCATTATTAAGCCAATTTTTCGGAGTCCATGTTTTCCAAGAAAGTGAAGCAGTGATGAGATTTTTACAGGGTCGGCAACGCGTGAGTGACGCCGCTGGTGTTGCAAGCGTCCATAGGCCATCATAACCATCCCATCAGATGGGACCATAGCCCTGCTTACCTTGGTGAAAAATAAATTACTATTGGTGTATCCACGTCCTAACGCAAGTACATAGCACTATTACTAACTATATAGCCGAGTACATAGTCGGCTATGTATCTCGGGTGGCTATCCGGTGACCATTGATTAGTTTAGCTGTACGCCGATGTCGAATGGCTTCCACTAGTTTTATTTGCGATATGTGCTCGTTACGAACAAAAGGTACCTACCAGTGTGAGTTTCAGCGATAGCAATCACGAATGTGTCGATGAGATATTGGAATAGGTTTCAAATCAATGTTAACTGAGTAGCTGAATACGTCCGGAATTACATGCACATTGGATTTTAAACTTTATGCCGTTGGGATAAAAATAGTTTGGTGATGCGTATTGGTATGTTGGTATATTGGTGCATTGGCGTATTGGCAGTGACAGTGTATTAACACGTAGACCGTATGTATGGATTAAAAAGAAAGGCACTAAAAAGAAGTGAGTAGGAAATTGAATCAGTTCAAAAAGAGTCCGTTTATTTAATCGAATGGTTGTTGTATGTGTCAAACATTATAAATTATTCTATCTATTAATAAATAACTATCGACGTATATAAATTACAACGCTACACAAAAAAAGATGAGATGACCACTGACAATTTTATTTTTAATTAATGAAGTTCACTAAGTCTATTCATATCTATCTGATTTAAGATATGAATAGACTTAGTGAACTTAATAAAAAAAGTTCAAGCCTTATGTAGGACAATTTCACGACAAAAACGACTTGAAATCACGTTCATATTCCACTAACACAACTATAAATAATAAATGAATAAAATTATAAAAGGAAAAATAAACAAACACGATATTTTAAGGTCTTTCTGATATACGAGGGTTATTTCAAAAACAGACTGTACTAACTAAAGTTTCCCGTAAACATTTACCTTTGATGTGCGATGCGAGTTAGATGGAAGAACTTTCCAAAAGTCGCCAGTCAGTCAGACTTGTTTGAGAACTTTGTCAGTCCGAATGGCTATTTACTTTTACAGAAGCACAGACGCAAATATATATATTTTTTGTAAGAACGAATTGAGGTCAAACATTTGCCTAGCAATATAAAAAAAATACGCATATCTCCGTGGAGTTTAACCTAACTTTATAAATGGGAAAGCAACTCTGTCTGTCTGTTTCGCTTTCACGCTAAAACAACTGAACTGATTTAAATTAAATTTGGCATACATATAGTCTAGAGCCTGAGAAAGGACTTAGGCTACTTTTTATCCCGAGTACGCGGATGAAACCGCGGAGAACCACTAGTAAGTTATATTTCAGACTCCAGGATACCTATTGAATAGGTATATTTTCTTCGTAAAAACGACTATAAGATAATATAGTTTGCTACAGGCACTTTGTAACCAGATACTGTGAGACGCAATTCCTATCGAGTTTCGTTTGTCTATAAGAAACATTCTTATCATTGCTCAATATTGCCTGGTAACTCTCATATTTTCAATTTTATGAAGTTATTTCTGGGGAAATACACAAAGGCTAAGGTAACCGCTTCCCATCAGGTGGTACCGTATGCTTGTTTGCCATCTTTGTGGTATAAAAAAAATATTTAATTAAATTATTGTTTTTTTTTATATTTACTTTACGTTATGTAGGTTTGTTATTATTAATTTAATAAAAAAAATGATGAACTTTTAAATACAAAATCTCATCGGTAGACACAAAGTCCAAGCATAAAGGAAATAGACTAGCAATACATATTAAAAAGAATAACGCATTGAAGATTGTCAGTAGGTACACACGATACGTTTGGAGGCAGTCATCTGGAACAACTAGGTGAGGGAATGAGATTCCTACTCAAACTGCGCTGTGAGATACTAGGTGGGAAATGGAATTGATCTTCATTTGTTTGGTTGATCTTTTAGTTTTTTATTCATTGTCATGTTTGTGGGCTGTTAGAAACTGGTATTTTCGATGTTTTTTTTTAATGGGCTAATAGGTGTTAATTCCAGATGGCCTTTACACCTTTATTTCGGTGAGCGCAGAGGGCGCTCAACCGAGAATCGGAAGGACCGGAAATCACATTATATAAATACTTATTTATCAGAGAATGAAAGTGAAGTCTCAGTACAAAGTTACGCGGTACAAAGCCTCACCAAATAGACAAGTAACTTAAACCACTTTTAATTTTGGAATATTCATTATTAATTAGAAGCATAAATAAGTACTTCACTTGTATTGCCTTTTTGTTGAGAAGCTTAAGAGGTCAGTAATGGTAGGTACAACACTATATGTCAAGGCATGGAACGCTTCGGTTACTTGCTTTCCATCTAGCGACTTTGCTCGATTCCCACTATAGTAATGTTTAAAAAACCTCATTGTTATTAGTATGTTATGCTCAGTGTGTCCCAAACACGGAAACCGTGTCACAGAGAGCAAGTCAGCTCGATAAAACCGCCGAGTCTACTGTATTTCCACCCTGATGCCACTGCCCGCGTTCTATATTAATAAAACAGGAAAACATGGATGTTGGTATAGTACTTTACTTTATTATAATAAAATATTTATAGGACCGTATTTCAGTAACGCAGATTGTGCCTAGACGTAACAGGTGGCGTTTAGATTGTTAATTACGTTTTATTTATTATTATTGCCGCGGAATGAAATTAATTTTACAATGAATATTGTTTTGATTGTAGATATTATTTCGTGTAATGTAAAATATTTGGCATAGGTATATCTATTGAAATGTGGTTAATAGTATACTAGCGATCCGACCTGGCTTCACACGGTTGAAATATACTACTTTAATAGGCTACGGTAACCGCTTCCCATCAGGTGGGACCGTATGCCTGTTTGCCACCCTTGTGGTATAAATAAAAAAATTTAAATAGGTACATTAAGTCATTCTATACGTATGAACCTTCCTCTTAAATCGCAATATTCTGATGAAAACCGCATTTAAATCCGTCGCGTGAGTAGTTTAAATATCTTAGCGTACATATGGCGGGAAGTGACTTTATTTTAGTTTTTTTTCTGTTTTATTTACAAAGTTAGACCAGAGTCTATGGACTGAGCTTAATGTGGGTAACTAGATTTAATAAGTAAAAGAGATTTAACTACACAAACACATAAAATTATACTCTACTTAAGCGCGCAGAAAAAATAATGTTTTTATGAAAAAAAAATACACTTACATGAAGAGAAGTGTTGTCAGCCTAATATTCAACAAATTACTAACGATCGTTCAAATTCAGCTTGTGTATTCACTATACTTATAAATACATATAATATTCGACGAGCGAGCACATCGAGGCCTTGCACTTCTGACCTCTCACTTATTCCCGTAGTTAAAAAACGAGACAGAGCATATATTATATACGGCTGTTCACACATCGTCGACCTAGAGTCAACTTTATAGAATCGACACAGGCTAAACATTTTCCGCTAATGAAATCTTATCTAATCTTTTTGTGGCTAAAAGCAAACTTATATTTTATTAATATAGATTACAAGGTGAAAGGGGCAGATGGCGGTCATGTGAGAGTCGAAAAAGTGGAATAGAATAATGTCTTAACTGGAAAGCATTTAGAAGTTCTGTTTATTATTTATATTGGGAGTCTATTCAAAGCATTTTTTTAAGAACTATCATCCGCCCTACGGTTTCACCCGCGTTTCCGGAGGACCTTAATTTTTCCTTTGATAAAAGATAGCCAATGTCCTTTCCTAAGCTTTGCTCTATATCTATAGCAAATAAAATGAAATGAGATATATTTATTCATTCAAATAGAATGGACTCTAATGCATAGTTTGGAAGGTTGCTTTTTCTGGGAAGAGCCAGCAATAAACTTCCCAAATTTTATCAAAATCGGTTCTTTAGTCTAGTCGTAAAAGCGTTACAAACATACAAGGTTACTGTCGCATTTATAATGTCATTAAGAAAGTACAGCAGTATAGAAACACTTGGAAAACTACAGGCATCCTGTTTTCCTTACTTCAGAAGGTAACAATTCAAATATACCAAATATTTACCTATCTAACTTTAGGTAGATATACCTTCTGAGAATTATAAAGCCTTATATCATTATATTAAAGGTACCCACGTGTAACCACTATTTAGCTCAATTCCACAAAGTAATATAATTTCCAGTACCGTAAACATTAGTATACGAAATATCTAAATAATTTTGCTTACGAGCTACCGCAAATTTTAACCAAAATCAGTTGGAATTTAGGTATGAAAATTACTTCGATGCTCGCTCTATAAATTATTTGCAGGAACTCACGAGGGTTAATTAAGTTTTATCTATCTATCTATCTATCTATCTATCTACAGGCTGCAGGGTAAGCGATCCGAACTCATCTTCTTTAATTTCACGTCATTTTAATAGTATTATATTATACTATTAAAATGATATATTTAAGGTATTAAACTCAATAATTTTTATTTTTAAAGGAATTTCAGTCTTAATAAAGCTATGTAAGCCATGTAGTAGTAAGTAGTAGTTATAAATAATGTGCGTTTGTTTGTTTTGTCACGCCTAAACCACTAAATCGATTTGAATAAATATTTTACTAATGGAAAGCTGATTTGTTAAGGAGTAACATAGACTATATTTTATCTCCGTATTCCCATAGGAATTGAAACTACGCAGGTAAAACCTAAAAACCAGCATTATATATGCAAAAGTTTGGAAGAATGCATGCATGTTCATAAATCATGGAAAAATTACCTAATGTATTTGAATGAAACTTGACATTAATACAGTTTATTACCTAGATTTACGAAGTACCCTTTGGAACACGGGGTAAAACCGCGGGGCGGAAGCTACTACCTACATCCCGACTATTAAGGCCAGTTTCTGTACAGGTCTCCCCACGTACGGTCGATTGGCACGATAATCTGATTACATTGTTATATGCTTGCTTATAGCGATAGCCGTGTATTGAAGCGCGAATTTGATTAAAACCCACGTCATTCCAATATAGAGATATATTGTATATGTTTTATAGTCGTTTTCCGCGGCTTTACCCGCGTTTCCGGGTGTAAAATGTATACTGTGTTATTGATTATATTATTATGTAGGTACCTATAATACAGCATATCTTCTATATATATAAAACAAAGTCCCCACCGCCTCTATCTGTCTGTCTGAACGCGATGAACACAAAAACTACTGAACAGATTTTCATGCGGTTATCACCAAATTACGGAGTATTTCGTGGGGAAGGTTTTTATGTATAATACATCAATTTGGACGCGGTAGGTGGCGCTGGTGGGCAGAACGAAGTCTGCCCGGTCCGCTACTTCTAACTTTAGGGAAATTTTATTAAACTGCGCTGCTATGTTTGTATCTCAGGGAAATTAAAAAGCACCAGGATCGCGGGTGAAACCGAGGGAAGTTACTAGTCATTAATAAGAGTTCGAATAAAAATTTTGCGTTGCTACGAAAACATGAACTGAGAACGAATTGCTACACTGGGATAATTGCCCAAGTTTGTATCGCACCCCGGGGCATAATTCAGAGAGGAATTCCAATCAAAATGTATTATATTTCATGGAACTCTACTATATTGGGCTTCATTAGATGTTCTTGCCGAACAGGCCCGGATTAGGCTTATAAAAGGCCCTCTGTCCAGAGGCTATTAACGGTCTAAGCTCTAAGCTAAGACAGATGCGTTTATATTGGCAATTTAAAGGTTCAGCTTTATTAAGTTTCGTTCGTTGAGTATCTTGTATGTTCTAGTATTGTAAGTTGTATTTTATTTTGTATACTTGTTCAAATATCTATCATATAAGTAGAGAATAGTACGTAGGTAACTAAATAAACAAACAAACGGAGATAAAACGCAAACTTTCAATATAATCTAAGTCAAGCCGCAGTTTGATTCAACTTCGTATATCAGCCTAAAAAGAATTTCACATCGTTGAACAAAAGGCCTATGGAATATTTGGCTCGCCCTTTTCATCCTTAAGCCGGCCCTGTGCACGTCAATCAAATACATGTACTATAAGAGGGTGTAACATTTCGTTTCTTGTGGTTTGATATCGTGTTTTATGGACGTTCTTACAGAAATTAGATTCGAACTAAAATAAATGGCAGAAATAATATTTCCGGTATATAAGAAATGTTATTTTATTTGAAGGTGGACTTTTCTTTATATGCGAGTGGTGCCTTTGACAAGGCATACTTATTTCCTTTAGATTAAATGTGACAAACAGACAAATTTGAACCTAACTGCTTCATTTTTTATTTACATAACGTCATAGTTTTTAAAAAAAGGACAGCTATGAAACTCAAAAGATTATTACAAGTATAATATAGAACAAGTACTAGAACATATAGTAACAACAGCTCTAAAAAGCCTCTTGAAAAGCTGAAAAAAAAAGTCTAAAATGTTGCCAACAAATTTCAAAGAAACTTAATGAAATCTTCCACCGACACAGCCTGCCTTTGAGAGCACGCAGCCAACTTCCCCGACTTGATTATCCAGGTCCTGAATTTGTAACAGCTTATAAATAAGATAGCTCACTTCCTCGCCTATGCATACTTGAATCTAATACCCACTTTCGAGCGAGCTGCACAAAATCACTACGTTCAACCTACATTTTAAAATTAATTTTAATTTAAAGTTTAAATTATGAGTATGTAAGATGAGATAGTTATTAATTAATAAGTACATAAGTAATTAGTTGTTTAGGAAATTGTGTTACTTCAGTAACGCACCGGCAACCGGTGATGTGTAAATTAAAAACTGTGACATAATAAAAAACTAAATTAAATTTAATGACTATTTTTAAATTTGGTAAAATAGCAACTAAGTATACTAGCTTCTACCCGCGATTTTAACCTTGTTTACGTGGGAACTCCTTCCATTTTTTGTCGTGAGAACTTAATTTGAACGATCCTATCTCATTAAAAACATTTAAAGAGTGTAAATACATAAAGTGATCCTGATGTTCTTGAGCTTTGAGCTTAGTATTTAGCCATTTTACTTTGTGAATATTATTGAGAAAATCAACAGTAGGTATCTCTTACACAATATTATAACTAAGACATGAAACTGAGTTAAATAAATTTGACAATTATTTAAAGAGGTCATGAACTTTATCGGAGATCAGTCGTCTTGGAATGAAACACAAATAAAAACATAAGTACCTAATTACTTTTAAACAAATTCCCAGTAAAGTTATTGAATTGTAAAACAACATTACAGTGATCGACATCACAAAGAAAGAAAACAAATTTCAGGGATTTTGCTTGAAAAGTCTTACACCCGTATTCTTAATCGGAAACTCAACATTTCCTCGACTCCACTCAAACGAAATTGAGCAAATCGATATTCTTAGTCGTAAATAATTTCCTCCACTCAATATAAATCCTCACTCGAGGTGAGGAAACGTTGAGGGTGGAGCTGTCAAACTTAAGGTACCTCGCGATCTACCTTAAGCCGCCATAAGGCTATTAGATTCCTTTCCCGTGATAACAGTGTCAAGTAAATAAATATTTATTCGACATTTTTTTGCGACTATAATGGATTTCCAACAATTTGTTGACTATTTGTATGATACTCCATACAATTATCCAGAACGAGATGCCGGTAATCCCTTGGAGTTGTACGACAACACGGAATTCCAAAGGCGTTATCGCTTCAAAAAAGATACAGTAGTAAATTTATTATTACCGCTGTGCCAAAGTCAGAGCAACATAAATAACAGAGGATTACCTGTTCCACCGATAATTCAATTGTTAGTTGCTTTAAGATTTTACGCAACTGGAAATTTTCAAGTAAGTGATAATTCTAGATAAAGGTGACTATGTTAGTAAATGAAATGAGTGTAACATGAATAGTTTGTACTTACTTTTTTAATTACTTCTTTGCAGATTGTATGTGGTGATTTGCAGAAATTAAGTCAGTCAGTTGTATCTAAAATAGTGGCAACTACATCAAAAAAAATTGCTGTAAAGGTTCATCAATTTATCAAATTTCCTTCCATAGAAGAACAAAATGAAGTTAAAAAAAAATTCTTTCGCATGGCTGGATTCCCTGGTGTATTAGGATGTATCGACTGTACACATATCCCAATAAAAAATCCAAACAGACAGAACGGTGAAGTTTTTAGAAATCGTAAAGGCTGGTTCTCGATCAATGTCCAGTTAGTGTGTGGGCCAGATATGCAAATATATGACATTGTGGCACGCTGGCCGGGATCAGTACATGATTCCCGCATATTTTCAAACTGCAGATGCTGCATGAGATTTGAAGATGTAGGGAAGTAAAAAAAACGAAATTAAAACATATTTTTATACTAATTTTTACTTTTTGTTTTATTTAAAATTATTTCAGCATTTTCTAGTTCAATACAAGCTTTTTCATATAAAACTTCTGCAGTTTTTACAAAGAATTTATGTTCAGCTACTTTTAAAAGGTGCAGTTCTTCCTCTCTTTCTTGAGCTCGCTGATAATTATTGCGCCGTAAACTAAATTCATCGGCGATAACCCGCGCTCTTATGTTCTTGGCACCTATAAAAGTAATGTTTAAATTATCTAACAAATAACTCATAATCATGTTATTTCCACACTTTTTTACTTAACATAATATCTCACAAGACATGTTGGACTATGATGAAAATACACAGAGCACAACATATTGTTATTACTGATCACAACCACAGGAACTGGACAAACACAGATAGATTTTGTAGATCCCATTATGACATTAACTCGTTAATTTTATTATTATAATAACTGTAACAATGCTCAGTGCATGAATATTGAGTTGAGAATAATAATGGTAATGGTACCTGGTGTTTGCTGTCCTCCTGTGCTATAGTCTGTAAGATTGGACCCAGAACGCTTACGAGACCCAGAGCGCTGGCAAGTCCCAGAGTGTTGAGGTACATTATCTACATTGAAATAACAATATTTTACCAAAAAAATATTACATTTATAAATTTTATTATTAAAATGCACTAATTAATTTGTTTAAATTACCTCTTCCAGTAATTGTCTCACTATTACTTTCTCTCCTCTCTTCCTCAGCCAGAAATTCAATTGTTGAGTTTTGCTGCTCCTCAATAATAGTAGAAGAATCTAAAAAAGATAAACTTAAATAATCATACTTATAGAAACATTACATTTATGGCGACAGGCCAATTAGCTTTGTGGTTAGCCACCTGACTTTCAAGCCAATGGTTGTGGGTTCAATTCCCACCCACGAGAAACATATGTATGCATAATCATCAGCTTGTTCTGTGTCTGGATGTAAATATCTATACAAGTATGTATTTAAAATTAATTTATTTCATGCTTTGTTCAAAAGTATTTTACCATAGAATTTACCATCACTAGCATCTAGTGTTAGGTTATCACTGTCAATGGCATACTGCAGTTCTACGTCTGTCTGATCTACTAGTGCTTCATCCATTAAAAAAGGGTCTTCTTTGGAGGTTCCTGGCTTAGGGTCATATGGACCCCCCCCCGTCATCATGCGCTCTTTTTTTGCAGAAGCTAGAGCTGCTTTTTTTCTGGTTTTGAGGTTGTCCCAACATTTTTTCAGCTGGGCTTCTGTTCTCTAAAAATGGTACAAATAGGCATGTTAATAATTGAATATTTAAATGAATTTCAAGATTTAGTATTGTATATAAAGTATCATTAGTTACCTGTGAGTTGGTTTCAATTGAGTTGAATTCTTCTACTAATCGTGCCCAAGTCATTTTTTTCGCCGCTGGGTTACCGGCGTATGTGGTAGCGGCTGAGTTTAATTTATATTTAATTACTAATTCTTGTAAACACCATTTCTCTGGATCGGAGAACACTTGCCTACTAGACATGATGAATGTTTAAAGAAATAAACCTTTATATAACAACTAACAACACTAACAAATACTCGATAACGAATTATAATATAGTGGACAGCGCGCGTACAGGAGAGAAATACAATAGAACAAAACAACAATAACAAAATACCAGGATTTTGACATGACAATGACAGTTTGTGGGTTACCATAGTGCACAAATCTTTAAAAAAATATTAACAACACATACGATGACGTCATTTATGACGTTTTTCCTCGACTCAACCTCCACTCACACCTTGTTGGAGGATCCTCAAAATGAGTCAATTTTATGAACTTAGAATATGAATCCCAAGGATTGTTCGAGGATCTCCTCAACCTCACCTCCATTGAGTTTGAGTCGAGGACTTTTTGAGGAAACGTTTAAGAATACGGGTGTTAGTTCATTCGATTTACAATTGAACTTATCAGTATTTTAAAAAGCCAAATACTTATAGGTGAATCCTACTAATATTGCAAGTATGGATGTATGTTTGTCACTATTTCACGCAAAACTACGGAACCTACATAGGCTACTGTTTATTTGGAAAATTCAAGATCTCTTGAGATCGCGGGAGAAACCGCTGGGAGTCACAAGCCTATCTTTAAGTATGTATGTAAAATAAGAAGGTAAGATGTATTTCGTTATCAGCGATCTAGTTATTATAGTCCAAGCTCTGTACCTATGCAAAAAAAATCCAGAAGATTTTTTTGTTTTCTTTTTATCGGATAGCTAATATTATTATGTTAAATTGTATTATAAGTATAAATATGATTACGGTACGCCCACGGCCCTAGAGCAGACGTATTGACGCCGCCACTTATAAATAAGTCCACCTGACATTTGTCTAACATTAGTTACTAGTTAAAATATTTAGGTCACTAATCATACTCTTGTCACAGAAAAAAAGTAAACTTCAAACTTAACTTATCCATATAATAATAATAAAATGTTTTTATTACATTTTTATTAATTTTATACAATAAGAGTGGTTAACGAGAAAATCGTAACATGGCAGATCCGTACGATACATAATTAAATAAAAATCTGTCAAATTAAATGGCAAATGAACAATGGTTGGCTATATTATTTCCCGCTTTGTGAAAAAATATATCAAAATTAAACAAAAATAAAGAAACAATCTGTGCTATTTTTATTTAAATAAGCCAAATAGATCTTGATTAAGAGCAAATAATCCTGAAGCTTAATTGACATTACAGTGTTGCTAACATGTCAGTATGCAGTATATTTATATTTCCTACGACCACCTATTGCTCTAGATTGAGTTATAAATAAGCACGGCAACACCTGGGTTATTGACCCCTAGGGATTGATAGATGTCCACTAAATAAATTGCCAGGTAATAAATTGCTATGAGAAAATAAACCAAATTGATTTATGTTAATGGTTTTTGGAGAATCTGGTAATTTGTTATATGCTGTTGAAGGGAATTTCAGTGTCCGTTGTGTAGGTATGTACCAGCGTTGCCAGACGTCCCGATTTTTAAATCAAATTTTAATTTCCCGCGCGGGACAGGCTCTGTCCCGCTTTTCGGGAATAACTCGACCGTGCGTGCAGCGTACTGAGAAAGCGCGGACGGGTGGCACAGACAAGTGTGGACTGGCCGCCTGTTACTCATTCAGTTTAATCTACAGCTATCCTGTGAAGAGTTCTTCATATTTATTAAAGAGAAAAAGGATACTTAGAAAGAAGTTAAATCTTCACAGAAATATCATGAATAAGTAATTATTATAAACTAGCTGCCTCCCCGCGGTTTTACCCCCGTAGTTCCCGTTCCCGTGGGAATACATGGATAAAATATAGCCTATGTTACTCGGGGATAATGTAGCTTTCCAAAGGTGAAAGAATTTTTGAAATCGGTCCAGTAGTTTCGGAGCCTATTCATTACAAACAAACAAACAAACAAACAAACAAACAAACAAACAAACAAACAAACAAATCTTTCCTCTTTATAATATTAGTATAGATATAGATAATTATTCTCTTATTGTAAGTTGCAATTTGTAATTGTTATTGTTGTGCAATTTGTCAGTTTTCAGACTATTGTTTGAAACGCCATATTTTTCTAATGAATTAAACTTTTTTTGATTTTGATTTCTGTTTGTTTTGTTTAATTTTTTTTATTCGGAATTTTTTATTTTTACTCAACTATTTAACGATAGGGTAAATTTGATTCAAATAGATCATATTTTTATTAAAATACAATTTCTATGGATATTTTTACTATCTATTGTCACATAAACGTAATTTGAATTCAAATAAAAAGATAAATATTCAAAAATGTTTATATACGATTATTTTACTATGTCCCGCTTTCAACGAAAGAATCCCGCTTTTTTCACTCAAAAAGTTCCAAAATCCCAACTTGCCAAAAAATATATCTGGCAACGCTGGTATGTACACCTGTGGTAGAACAAATCAAACGCGTTGGTTTGACCTGAGTCGATGTTCCGATTGCCTTGCTCCCCGATATCCACCAAACGAAATTCTAGCCAAATGAAATTCTAACAATAGGTACCTACGAGTTGGTTCTCACACGTGAAATCGTGTAAAAGATAGTAGATAGTATAAAAGTATTATTCTAGTAGGTATATGAAGACAACTCTTATTTATTTATAAAATCGTAGGATCTGCCATTTGACAATAATAATATAAAATTAAGTAATGCCTAGGTATATGAATTTTTTTCGCAGTAATTTAATTGTGTAGCCGTTAAACTGAAAATAATACCGCATATATTTTAGGAATGAAATAAATAATTACTGCGGTGAATTTAAATTGCGATTCCAACGATATATGTTAAGACTACTTATTGATTCGCAAATTCAATTTTCAGTATCAATTTATTGAAATTGGATCGGAAAAATAAATGAGAAATCCGTAATATGATTTCCATTTTATATTAAATCTATTTTATTTTTATTTTTCGTTTACATTATTTATTTATTTATTTATTTATTTATTTAAGGTTTACCAACAATTGTTTACATTAAATGCAATACACAAACCATACAGAAAATACTTATTCCTATGCAACAATCACTTATAGGTAAACACCACATATAAGATATAAAAGCTAACAAATTAATTAAAGACAAACTAACTCAATATAAATAAACCTACACAACACTATACATAAAAAATAAGAAATATAAATGCTTACATGTATAAGAAGTAAAAAATAAATATATGAACTTATGAATATGAAGTTTAGTGACACAGAATTTAACGACTGAGATATAAAATTCCAAAAATCCAAATTATTCATGATCCGGCAAATTGCTGAGGATGGATTTTTGTTTATAAAAAGAGTCAAAATGTAAATCAATTTGACCGCTACAGCAATTCACCGTTCTGCAAAACCTCGCAAAGGGAGAATGGGCGCCTAGAACCGACTTCCTTAATGGTGGACAAAGTGGTGTGATAGAGCTACGCGGAAGCCTAGACGGAACGCGAAATTTAAAAAGGGCCAACAACCGGGGGCAATCAATTTTATGTTGAAGAATTTTGCTTACGAACAATGCATCATTTAGTGATCTGCGATTGTCTAAGGATTTGATGTTAAAGTGTTTCAGTCTGCTTTTATAAGAACGAATTTTTTTAGCTAAGCCATTTGAAAATGCGAGATGCCAGAGGAAGCGCTTTTGGATACGCTCAAGACG
Organism: Thyatira batis; assembly: GCA_905147785.2. Lineage (NCBI taxonomy): Eukaryota > Metazoa > Arthropoda > Insecta > Lepidoptera > Drepanidae > Thyatira > Thyatira batis. Next base: position 7,061,204 of record LR990501.2, on the reverse strand, counting down.
CAGTGAGTGGGTAGCATAGTGTGGCCGCCAGATTACGCTACAATATTCCAAGATGCTCCGGATCAGGCTATTGTACAGCAATATTTTTGTTCTACTATTTCGAAATGTTTTGCAATTTCTTAAAACAAAGCCCAACATTTTCGATGCTCTTTTTATAATACTATCCAAATGAGGCGTAAATGTTAATTTCCTATCAAATAGCACACCTAGGTCCAGGATTGTATCCACTTCATTAATTTGGTCATGGTTTATAAAATACTTGAATTTTATAAAGTTATTCCTACGGGTATATTTTACGTGATAACACTTATTGGAATTAAGATGCATTTTGTTATTTTTGCACCATTGAACGAGCCTATCAAGGTCGCTCTGTAGAAGTTGGGCATCATCAATTGACCTGATTATTCGTACAAACTTCAAATCATCCGCGTACATGAAAACTTCTGAAAACATGAAACAATCCGGGATATCGTTTATGAAAAAATTAAATAAGACAGGTCCTAAATGTGAGCCCTGGGGAACACCGGAAGAAATACATTGTAAAGCCGACTGATAGCCGTTGACTACAACAAAAAAATTCCGGTCCAGCAAGTAAGAAGACAACCACTGTAATAAGGATGCAGAAATACCGTAGGCATGTAATTTACCAATTAAAATTTTGTGAGAAACTTTATCAAAAGCTTTACTAAAATCTGTATAGATGACGTCAGCCTGATGTCCCGAATCTATGGCATTTATTAATAACTCGGTAAAAGGAACCAAATTTGTACTCGTGGATCGAGACTTGACGAAACCATGCTGATGGTCACTCAAATAAAGCTTTAAATGATTTTGAATATGTGGACATATTATTGCTTCAAAAATTTTGGCAAAAGAAGATAAGATAGATATGGGCCTATAGTTAGATATTGCTGCACTGTCGTCTGATTTATGAATCGGAACTAACTTTGCAATTTTCCATTTCGATGGAAATACACCAGAAGCTAAAGATCCATTATAAAGAAGCATAAGCGGCAGAACCAACTCAGAGGAGCATCTTGCAATAAAGAAGGGAGGTATTCCATCGGGGCCTGCTCCTTTTTTAATATCAATTCTTTTTAATTTATTTAATACGGTTTCATGATTTAATAATGGAATGTTTAAACATAAACTATTATTTTGTAATGCTTGTAAATAATCAGAATAAAATTCATCACTAACATTTTGATCGGAACTATACACAGAGGAGAAGTAGGTAGCGAACATGTCGCATATTTCTGTTCCATCAGATGAAGTATTTAACCCACCTGTCATAGTTGTAGGATAAGCGCTAGAACCTCCTCGTTTGGCTTTCACATGTGACCAAAATATCTTGGGATTATTACTGACTTCACCTTCCAGAAATGTCATATACACCTTATAACATTGGGCGGCCAAACTATCACAATTTTTACTAATATATTTTAATTCAATCGCATCCAACGGGTTCTTATATTTTCTGTATCGCATCCTGAGCTTATTTTTAATTCTTAACATTTTTATCAGATTACGGTTAAACCATGGAGGGAATTTATTACTTTTTGGTATACAAAATGGTACAAATTTTCGTATCGCGGTGTTGAGAACTTCATAAAAGGCCTCAAGCATCTCATTCACGTCACCCCGTCCCTCAAATAAGTCAGCCCAGTTCTGTTCTTTTAGGTATTTACAAATTGATTCATAATCTCCTTTATAAAAATTTGGTCTAGCATCAGCAATATTGTATGGAAGTCTTGCTTCTTCCTTTAGAGTGATAACAATATCCAATGGGGGGTGCAGTTGATCAACATTACTTATAGGGTTTACACATTTACTTACACTACACAGTGGACTAGAAGACAGCACTAGGTCTAGAATACGACCAGCAGTATTATTAACAAAATTCAATTGATCGAGCCTGTTGACGTAGGTAAAATCCAATAAACAGTCTTTAATGCTAAATGCCGAACATTCACCAGATTTGGATTTTACTACTTTCCAATCGATATTGCTCAAATTAAAATCACCTATGATAAACACATTAGAATCAGTAATTTGTTCAAAGGCTGCATTACAATGGTCAATATAATGTTTTAAAACTGATCGGCGAACAGGAGGAGGTAGGTACACAGCACAGAAAAATATTTGACGAACAGGACGTGCACCAGGTATGTCTATAGATACCCAAAGATCCTCACAAGAACTTTCCCAAATCTTAATGCGATGAGAATTCATAGTTTTCTTGATGGCGATTAAAACTCCACCACCTTCTTTACCACACTGTAAACTTGAAGTTTCTCTATCCCTCCTGTAAACTACGTATCTGTCGTCAAACAGTTCACTGCTCAGTACAGAATCATTTAGCCATGTTTCTGATAGAACTATTACATCATAATTATTGCATAATGTATTACAATAGACTGTACTAGTCTTTGTCCTTAAACCACGACTGTTTTGGTAATAAACTTTAAGACTACTGAATTTTTATGAGATAAAGAATAATAATAACAAGCCAGAAATTAATAGTAATGGATAAAAAATTTAATGCTAAATCTTGTTTAAACTATCTCGGTTTTTAATAAGAATAGGAATAGTGTCGTCGCTTTTTTTAATAAAAATCCTGCCGTTTCTAACCCAAACATACTTATAGCCCTTATCCTTTGCCTTGAGTCTAGTAGCCGCATGAAGAGCTTTATTAGCCGGGGACAAATGTTCGACGACATAAATCGGGGTTTTGTCACCAGCAAACCCAAGGTCTGCACTATTGAGTTTATTCTTGGTATTTTTTTTTATTGTACTCAATGACAGAGGCCAAGAGCTGATCGCGAATTCTGGATGAGGCAAACTGGACAACAACAGACCGCGGGCGGGTGTTGTTTGCATTAAGTTTTGCTATACGAGTGGAATTTTGAATATCGCCTTCCTTAAGTTGGCATCCGACTACTAAACCTAGTTGATTAGTAATAGTGTATAAATTTTCAGCTTTATTTTCAGGCAAACACTGCAGTTCAAGGTTATTTGATCGCGCGTGCTGCTCTAAATAATTCAGTCTTATATGTAAGTCAGAGACTGTGCTCTTTAACTGATCATTCTCTTCCGTCAGATTCTTCATGGTGTTTTTGGCTTTAGCATGTTCAGATTGTAGGTCTTCAAATTCCTTAGTGTGGTAAGTAAACGATTCCTTTAGTTCTTGCATATCCTTTTTCATTGGGCCCAGCTCCTTGCTAGTGATGTTAACAATCATACTGTTTATTTGTTGAAGCATTGTAGCAAATTCCGTCTTGATAACATCTTGAACAATAGAGCGCACGTCTTCAGCGGTAACAGCAGTTGATTCAGGTGGGGAGTTAAGAGCCGGTCTCTTGTTACCTCGTATTGTGGTGACATTTCTTACTGGGGTGCAGTCTTTTTTAGAAGCTCTTGGTATGACACTCGCGCATTCCGGACACTTCCATTTACCATAAGCATCAGACTCGTTAGGTATTTCTGGTATTGATAAACAAAGGAAATGGTATGACTTTCTGCAACGAATGCAATTAATAAATTCCTCATATTCCTCTTTCTCTTCATTGGTGCAGCACCCCCAAGATAATGAAATTGAAGTCATATTAAAGAATTATGTATTTTGATCCAGAGATTGATGATGATAACAAACAATCCGAGCGGAGTTAAAATGTAGTTAGGTGCAATACTGTTAAACATAGGTGTTAACTATAGGTCGCGAGAAGAACGTCGTAAGCGCCGTAAAACCTTGACGAGAGAGATTAACTAGATGTTAACTTGTCAGCGGCGAAGGTAGTATGTATATATATATATAGTATATATATATACATTTAGAAGTTGGATAAAAGATAAAGGTAGAGATATAGTACACAAGTTAGATTTATGTAGGTAGGTATGTCTGTATGTAATAAACATACAATAACCAAAAACAATATACAAAGTACCAACAAAATCAATTATATACAGAAACCATAGAAAAGTTTTAAAAGAGTCCTTAAAAATTGCCCAGTAAATGAGCAAGCCACATTCAACGCTCGGAAAGTGAAAATAAATTCTGTCACCCAACAATGGCTGAAAGTTTGAACAGCTGGCCCTTAAATACTGAAATAAAATTGACTTCAAAGTTGTTTTGTGAGACCTTAAGAAAGTACCTACTTATTGGACGATAAAGAACTTTGGTTGTTTGACATTATTTGTTATAATGAAGTACCTAAAGTTTAATTACTTATTATAGCTTTTGCAGTAGGTATTACAACAACATACAATATTATTACATTTATAAACAAATATCCTGGGAAATTCACACGGGCAATCTGATTGCAAACAAGTGTGAGCATGTATGATGACTAGATATCTACTTTTAAATGCTTACCTCTTTAATATTTCCTTTCTGATACAGAACTAACTGATGTGTTCATGCACACGATATTGTCACTTACGGTATGATTAATAATCTTATTGATTTCCGATATTTATTTCGGCTTGCAATACTCCAAAATATACATAAAGTGTACCTTAATCTTTATTTTTCCAAAACTCATTCATCATCATCATCATCAACAGCTCATATACGTCTCCACCGAGGAGATCGAGCCTCCCCTAACTATGAGGGGGTTTAGGCCATAGTCCACCGCGCGGGCCCGATGCGGATTGGCGGACTTCACATGCCTTTAATTGTGACATCTCGGGCATGCAGGTTTCCTCACGATGTTTTCCTTCACCGAATTAAGCCAGTGGTGTGAATCCGTACGTAAGTTTTTAAACTCAGAGGTACAGGTCAGGGGTTTGAACCTGCACCCTCATGATCGTGAGTCGGCGCGTCCCCAACTGAGCCACCACGGCTCTTACTTCTTACAAAACTCATTGTTATAATTGAATTAAAAAAAAAACAAGCACAATCTAGAAACAAAAATAAACGGACGAATTACATTACCAGCGTTAAGTAACGCGTCTCATTTCTTAAAACTTTGGTTAATTAAATAATCTAATTTGAAACTTCTCTGAGCAATTCCAGTAAAAACATGGATTCCGGATACCGAGCGGACTCCTAATTGACTGGCTTGCAAATGAGATACGGCTGATTTATCTCCATTTACTTTTTATGGAATAATTACTTTAGTTAGTAGATAATAGGTAAATAATAATTAGTAATTAATACCGCAAGGGATATCATAATATTAGATTAAATCTTTCAAATGGATTATGCAAAATTGTCAGCGCAGTTGCAAATAAATATGTAAGTAGGTACCTATGCTTCCACCCCTGAGTAAAAGTAGCATGATTATGTACCATTCCAAAACATAATCTAACTCTATGCAAAATTTCGTTTAGATCCCTTCAGCCATTCTGACGTCATTGGATAACCAACATCGCCCCAAACTTTCGCATTTATAATATTAAAAGCCTAGTAGCTATTAGAAGTAAATATGAAAATTTACCGTCTTATTTGCAACGTAAATACATATTATGTCTAAATTGAGACTATACTTCACCTGGTTGTTAACCAGGTGACACCAACGAATGCCACTTTTGACACAAATTGGATAAGTAAGACCCGAAGCGGAGGCAAATAAATTGGATTAGGTACTCCCTGTAAACATAAACATTTCCACGTATGCAAGTGAAGGTTATATCATCAACAGCTCATACACGTCTCCACTGAGGAGCTCGAGCCTCCCCTAACATCGAGGAGGTTTAGGCCATAGTCCACCACGCGGGCCTAGTGCGGACTTCACATGCCTTTAATTGTGACATCTCAGGCATGCAGGCTTCCTCACAATGTTTTCCTTCACTGAAAGCCAGTGGTGTGAATCCGTACGTAAGTTTTTATTAACTCAGAGGTACCTACCTACGGGCCAGGGATTTGAACCGCCACCCTCATGATCGTGAGTCGGTGCGTTCCCAACTGAGCCACCACAGCTTTTGAACGACTGTGAAGGTTATATGGCCTTTGTATACGCTAAACAAACTTTCCTCAGTAATGTTTCCTTTCTCACGTGATTGCATACTAAAGGACAGAGACGGAGAATAGAAGTCGCGCTGAAATATCGGTGAGCCTAACATCATTTACTATACAAAATTGAATCCGTATCCCCAATATAGAGCGCACTGATTGGATTAGAGGTAGAATAGGTCTATTGTAGTATCATATATAGGACACTAGGCCATTAAAATTAGCTTTATTTTTTATTATGTAGTGTTATTAGTTAGCGACCCTGACTTTCTAGCCGAAGGTCGTCGTGAATATGTCTATTTGTTGCCCATAGCTCGGCTCAGCTTGATTTGGAATCAGATTGGCTCTGTTTATTAAAGAATTCGCGTCAAAGTGGCCGAAGAAATATAGGTACAGCGAGATACGCATTTAACTATTTTTAATAAGAACACCACATGGATTTACCTGGTTTTTTACTTTTGACTTAGATTTGTTGAATATTTATTTCGTTGTTTATGAAACACATACGAAAAGTTGTAAACAAAACAGATATACAATTACATATTCATAAAATTGCAGCATATATAAAATATAAATTATATATAATAACAGCAAAAACGACACGAATTTATAATCCACATCAGACAAAACAAAATATTTGTAGGTCTGTTATTTTTGTTAATATTTGTACCAATATCATTCAATGAATAATATCTATCTATTTTTTTTACTATTCTTATGAAATAATATATTTAATATTTTTGTTCTTCAAGGTAAAAATAATATAAGACATAGGTACAAAGTATTCTCTTAATTTAACCATCTCCGTCCTAATGACAGGTAACTAAATAGCTAAAAGCTAGACTCATCTGTTGATAGAACCCTAAATATACTGTAAACTTTGTCTGAAAGCACTCAAGAACTTCTCGGTCCTTGCCCAAGGCTTAAAAGTTTCCTAAAAGCTCCGGAAAATAAGGTGTCAAATATATCAGTCAATCAATAGGAATTTAAAACATTTCAGTAAATACCAATGAGGTTAATTTATTTATATTCATACAAGCATCGTCCCGTGGTTTCACTCGCGCTTCTGGCCATCTTTTTGTTTCTTCTACTTTAAAGAGTAGCTTATTTATGTGTTACTTTAGAACATATTCTAATCTGATTTAGTAACAAACATCTACTTATATAGCCGCTCGAAACATTTGCAATTATAATTTTTCAAGAATGTATATTATGAAATTTAATAAAACCCCATCGTTTAAATTACTTATTGTAAATATAGGAGTATACTATTCCGAACTATCGACTGTGTAAGCAATAGTATCTTTCGAATATTAGATTCAATTTCAAAATCATTACGACATCACTCCGTTACTGACATAATCCTCATTATTGACTTCTAACACATACCTACATAGATAATATACACATATCTATACTAATATTATAAAGAGGAAAGATTTGTTTGTTTGTAACGAATAGGCTCCGAAACTACTGAACCAATCTGCACAATTCTTTCAGCAATAGAAAGCTACGTTATTCATCATCATTTTCATCCCCGTATTCCTAAGGGAACGGGAACTACATGGGTGAAACCGCGGGGTGGCAGCTAGTATCATATACAAATGGTATCTCAAAGCCAGTGGTATCATTAATCTTGTAAACAGAATAGTGGCGGCACCTACGCCGGTGCCGCGAAGTGTGCGCGACAGGGCAGGTTTGTCCCGTTTCCGTCTCAGCGGTTGTGTTACGAGGGTACACCTAATTCCCTTCAAGGAACTCTACCGGAACAAACGATTGGGTAATTGGAGCACAACAGCTGTTTCTAACGCTTTGTTTATCGGTTTTATTATAAACAAAGGGTTGGCTATCTTTTTGATTATAATTGAATGCATGGTTTGTCTGATTCCAAAAGAGGTTACGTATTAGTAGCTCCCAGCGGTTTCACCCGCGTTCCCGGGGTATTTTCAATTTTCCCGAGATAAAAAGTAGCCTATGTGTTAATCTGTGTTCCAAATTTCATCCAAATCTGTTCAGTAGTTTTTGCGTGAAAGAGTAACAAACATCTATCCATCCATACTCGCAAACTTTTGTATTTATAGTATTAGTGCAGCAAAATGTAAATGCCATAAAAAAAATTGAGACTAAAGGATAGAACATGTTCCAGGATTTAATACCAGCTGGAGAAAAGCAATATCAATTAAAATAATATTATATTATTAAGCATTTAAGGTCCAATTTAGTTTGTTAAGCAAGCGTATAAAGTTATGAGATCATTTCAATGAAATCGCTTACGTGATTCCGTAGTAGGAACGCGGGGCTAAAGTAAGTATATAAACCAATTTACCTATCAGCTAAAATGTAAAAGCTATTGATTTATAGATTGTCATCATGAATACAACGAAATCAAGTTATCGACGACAAAGGATATCAATCGTTTTGTGATAAAAAGTGGTCGGCGACTGAGTGGTTTTCACTGCAAGGGCTGACAGGACACGCGTTTAATTTGATTTGTATACCACTTTGACGTATAAGCCTTTTATTACTATTTTTTAAAGAGGCTTTATTGGTTTCTCTGCGATATTTATGAAGCCGAAGGAAAACTATAATATGATTTATCACTACATTGTATAAAACAAAGACGCTTTCTATGTCCCTATATCCCTATGTTATGCTTAAATCTTTAAAACTACGCAACGGATTTTAATGCGGTTTTTTTATAATAGATAGAGTGATTCAAGAGGAAGGTTTTTATAATAACTATACATGCATAATGTGTCAGAGAAACACTGACAATTTTGAAGATTTCTAATGTGATAAGCATTGCACCCGTGCGAAGCCGGGGCGGGTCGCTAGTACAATATATTTTTACGTAAATGAGGGTGACATGTATTGCTTTATAAAATGATTCAATACTCATTACAAAATGGAACAGAAAATTTTCAACCAATAATTACCTATTAAACTACAAACTCCATAGAATTAAATGTAGAAAGCTTTTGTGTTATTATTCCATTGCATTTAATAATGGATTCTTATAAATACTTGACCGACATATTCCTGAATCACATGGCTGTTGAATATTCATGAAGAGGCAGCCCTGCCCTAGCTGTCGATACCGCTCGCGCTCGGACAAGAGCTCGCGTCGCATCGGATTGCATTTTATTAACCAACATCGATTTTATTACATGATGGAGGTACATAGTATTAGGAATTCATGATTTTAAAGAATATTTATGTAACTTTATCCCACGTTTACCATTTCTTCCTGAATAATATATTCTATTAGTGTTCTAAGTCATCTTACGTTAAAAAGCGTGAAAGCAAAAGTAATATCCATTGCGATTATTTCCCAAATTACGCTAGTTCTTTTTCATACAACACTATTTTAGTAGGTGTTAAAGTGTTATTTATGTATTCTACAACAACTTTCTAAGAAACACTAAATGCGATTCACGATGACCAATAAAAAAAACCACACGAATCTATAAAATGAATGCATAATTTATATCAATCTACGTAATATTCTAACAATCATTAAACGTTAACTAACTTTTTATTATCCAATAATTCAGCTTCAGCCTACGTCTAAGCGATCATTAAAATTTCAGATCGCATCGATTGAATAAACTGCGCGCATTAAATTTAATTCGTATACGTCCCGGGCTAATGGCATTTAAAAGTTTGCGAAAAGAGCGGCCTCACTTCTGTTTATCTGAGGCCACTCGACCCGGAGTAGCTGAGAGGCCGTCGATCAAACCTTCCGCCCCAATAGGCCTTTATTGCCTCTCGTTCCAGCAGTTCCGTTTTATATACTTATTCCTTTAAACATACACTCTGTATTGACCAGGGCTTGATTTATTTTTATTGTTGTGCTCCGGAGAGTTAATTATGGGTCGAGCTATTTGATAGAATGTTTGTGACTTTTCTGAAACAGGTATGATAAAATCAAACGTAGAGAATATGACCTGGATTAGTAGTTTAGATTTTCTAATTTAAACTAAATGCGAATGGTAGGTAAAGCTGCAGAGCAAATTTAAATTGCAAAAGCAACCATCCGCACTGAGAGTTAAAGTCAGTATTTAAATGTGTAAATATTTTTTACGAAGGCAGCCCCCCTACTGTTGCTATTTAAGCGATAAATATGCAAGGGATAGTGAAATAAATATTAACACATTATGTAAATCTATCTATAAGCATAATTTCAACATTCAAACACCTACGACTGCCTTTCTGAGGTTGAACAATGTCATAAAAATAGCAGTATCGCAGTTTTCTTCCCGACCGAAAAGGAAAATATAATGTTTTGACTTAAGGGGTGTCACCCTTCAGGGTGTAAGGAATCACGAATATGTAGGTTGAGTTAGATCATAGGTTTGTCTGTAAATTTTCTGAATGTATGGCGACAAGATAGAAGAAAACGTTTTAATACTGCTATAAATAAGAAGATGTGTTGATTGGTGGACGGTGGATCATGAATGCTCGCAAATACTTCTACTACGGAGATTATCTACTAAGTATATTATTAAAGTAAATGGAATAGCAGTAGGTATGTCTTTTCAAGACAACATGCGAACAACTACCTAAAAGCAATATTTTAGGGAAGGAAATTAAGATAACAAAAGTGAAAAGACAATTCAGTTTACATATTCAGTGAAAAGTCAAAAGGATACTGAACAAATAAACTGTCAAATGCTACATAGGCACTCTTCTAATGAATATCATTTTGTCTCCAATACGAAAACCTCGCCACAAATTCGTACCCTTCAAGCGATTCCTTTCCTGCAAATTCATTTTTACCGTTAATAACAAGATGAAATCAGGAAACTGAACTAAACGGTACCTTTATTACATCCCCTCCAATAAGGAATCTTTTATTAAACGGTTTAATGAAATAGAATTTGATTTTGTTCCGAAGCGTTTGGAAAATCAGCGGCCGACGGACTCACGAAGCAAATTAGAACGCTCCAATGAGTTTACGTTTGATTGCTGAGTTGTAGATCTATTGTAGATTATTGTACAAAGTCTTTGTTGTGGGGGAACCTTCTAGAATAGTTGTTGTTGTTATATATACCACTGTATATTGGTGTAGTAAATATCTCGGGCAGTAGGTATTTTTTATACACACAGATTGCTTATATATTTATTATACCATTTTGAGTCTCAGATGTAACAAGTAATACACAACACACAACCTTTCGCATAATAAAATTAATAAACTCAATTTTATTTTTAATACAGCTACAATGTAAACAACTTGTGTAATAGAATTAACACAAACACTACGTGTTTTCCTTCTAAACACACATTTAATAAAGGTGGGTGTAATAAAAATGTGTTCAAAATAAAAAAAGAAAGTTATGAAATATTTTAACATGTTTGGCGTAAAAACATGTTAGTCGGGTTCATGTTCCACGCATGTTAGGTTATGCTAAAATTAAATTGGATAAAAGTAAACCTATGTACGCCGGTAACGGAGTCCTGAAGGTACATATTGTGTCAGCTGATAGTTTGGGGAAAATAAACAGAAAATCCCTTTCAACTTTTTTCATGACCTAGAGATCATTCAAAACGAAATGAGTATTTAAACTCACAGGTTCATTAAGGGACTGCAAAGTGCTTTTGAATTAACAATATAACTAATTAATCAAACAAAAAATCATATATTAAAGTACCGATATATATGAAAATACTTTGCGATTTTATAGTACGTAAATTACATGATTATAAGATACATATACATACTACATATAGACTGTGATTAAAGTAGGTCACAATCAACACTTTAGCTAAATAAAGCTTATAGAGTAGCCAGTATTAAAAATGTTGTTATTATTCATTTAATAATGTATTTATAGGTCCTCTAAATTACCTTTTACCACTTAAATATTTTGTACTTTCTGTACGATAGAAGCTTCAGTTGAAACCCAATAAAATTTGCCTCACAAAAACGAGCGTTCAGCATCTCAAAGATACAAACAGAATTACCATATTGATTGTTAAAACGATAGTTTTTGGTCCAACGGAAGCGCAGGCTTATTGGAACCACAAATTCTGCTCAAAGAAGTAATTTCCATAGTTACCAGGTCAGTTTACGAGTATATGCAATGAAATTGGTAACGTGCTATCCCGTATCGTTTTCTACCTGTATTCATTAAGGCTGGGTTGCGTAGCTGAAACTCTGACATCCCTCTCTGTCGAGTGACGTTTCGTGTACGTCAGAGCGAGACAGGTGACGCTATATTAATTTTGATATACCGCATCTATTAATACAAGTTAGGAGATAGTTTAGAATTGGAATGCATGCGTAACTTTAAGGAGAGTAAGTTTGTAGTGCACCACTTTCGTTCTAAACAAAGTTTTAATTTCAACCCTGCATTTTTATAAGGACTCTTACTCTTCATATTTTTTCAAAAGCCAAGGATGCAAAGTGCAATTTTATTTAATGCTAATGATTATTTTACATATTACGAAGTGGAAATACACCATAACATGAGTTCGTAAACAATTCACTGAATACGTCTCATTAACATAAAGAAAGTTCGCGTATTTATTATTCCTGAGGGATTACCATTCTAGGTGTGTACCTACCTATTCGGAGGAAAAAATAAAAGGAAAAGTAAAGCATAAAATGTGACGTATATACATATTTACGCTCCCTATTCATATAGGCGTAAACTAACGGTTATTCAAAGTTAGGATTGTTTTTGTTGAGAGACGAACTTCTTAGCATTCCATGGATTCACCGTGCGGGTGCCGGGTCCATCGTGTGACAGAGAGAGAAACTTCGAGCAGATCCCGAGACTTGTGACACGGGTGTAGGTTTAAGGGGCCCCTTTCCGACATACATCAACAATCGGTTGAGAGCCATCTGCGCTCACCGAAAAAGTCCGCGTAACGGTGTAAAAGCCATCTGAGGCTGTCACCTTCTAGTCCATTCAAAAAAAAAAAAAAAAAGTACATCAACACTCACCTTCACTACTCATGTTTCTCTCCCTGCCCAGCCAAATCTGGTATGAACCTGCTAATGCTGCTTTAGATGCTCGTTCTAGTATAGAACTTACTGCAGTTCTGGCCAGGCCAAGATCTTTCAGCAGCTGCAGCAGCAGCAGCAGCTTTCTATATACCTACAATAGTTACGTATATTGTGTTCTGCGACTGGGACGTGCTAAATGGAAAAGTGAACCACATTTGACTTCATAAGATCTGAACAAAGCATAATAATGATACAAATTGTTGCATGTATAATATCTTCAAACAGCTTCTAGTGATTTTTGGCAATGCTTTTCATTATCAACCTGATTATTAGGTAGTTTGTGAAATGATCTATTATGCAAATATTTGAATCTGATCGTTCAGAATTCATTTTGATAGGCCTTAATAATGGCTACCTAAGGTCTGAAATCTGTGTTATTACTCAAGGCAAGATGCGTGCAGTCTTTAGTTACAAATATAGGTAAACAGGGTATGCTTTATGATGAGAGTTTGCATCAAAAGTGTATTTTGTATGTGCAAATTCCGTACTAAAATACTATACGAGGATTCCTATCAAAATATCACCTCAATTTGACTTTCACGAGTATATTTCGTGTTGAAAAAACATAATAAAGTCGACAAATTGCACATCGTAAACTCTACTTTATTGCACGTATACATAAAACTGTTTTATGCTTGTACAATAACACGAATCAAAAGGGGACATTCATGTCTCCGTTCTAGCAAATATTTTCCGCAAACATCACAAGGACAGAGGCACGGGGCATCGGTATATTGAGGAAATGTTTGGGTTCCGGAATAGACCTCTTAGCCGCATCCTACCGAATATAGTAAAGTCAGACATGACACAGCATAGGAATTTGCAATACGTGAACATGGCTTGCCCACTCCAGACTTTAAACTAAATATAAATAAAATGGACGTATATGTAATTGTTCTTTATTCAAATGTACACCTGTGGCAGTACCTAGATTTAAAATATAGTAAAACTAATATATTGATATATTTTCATTAATACTTTTATATATTTTTCTAAGTAACAGGTAAACATTTACATTAAATAATTGTTACCACTTCAGCGCCTTAAAAGGTTGTAGATCACATTTTTTTTGTAATGTAGTTTTAAATTTTAAATAATATAATAACATAAATAAATAATACCTACATTATCAAATAATAAAAAAAGTCAATAATTAAAACAACTACGTGTAATCAGCGAAGTTGCTGAGTAGATTATTTCAATATCGTATAATAGATAAGCCAACATAATAAGCAAGGTTATTTCATTAAATCTCCCTCTGAAGGCTCAGCAGGAAATTAAATGCTGAATTATGAATGTCTGTCAGTTTCATTTCATTACAGAACCGGCGATACCATGGCATCTGTTATATACCTAATAACGGTTTCGCCCGCGGTCTCACCCGTGTTCTTGGGAAATATTAGACTTTCCCGGAGTAGAAAGTAAAGAGTGTCATTCCAGAACATATTCTAACTCTCTGCCAAATTTCAACCAAATCCCTTCAGACATTTTAGGGTGAAAGAGTAACAAACATCCATCCTTAGAAACCTTATAATATTAGTAAGCAATTTATAGTTACTTAATTTCGTAATTATTTACTTTTTATTAATAAATGGTTCATTGACCTCGCTACAGAAAAAAAGGTATTTATGAGAATTCAATACATAAAAACATCGTTAGAAAACTATAACATCTGAGTAGTTAGTACTGTCTGCTTGGCTACGATAAGCTAGTTTCCTAGATTTATAGAACAAATTGCATAGGAATCATAGGAAAACATGCCTTTTAAGACAGTATTTGATTTATACTGTGTTGCCCTTTCATGAGATTTTTGTATAAAATAGACGAAAGAAGAACCTCTTTTATTCTTCAGAGACGGTTAAAAGGAGGGTTGCCTTTGGACTAGGTATTGTAAATTCTAGTATATCTATATATTTTTATATGGAAAACCTACACTATTTAATAATGCAACAAGTGTCATAACTACAATGTTGATGTTTATTCATAATGGAATCTACGAATTTAGCAACAATAGTACAAACAACAATTATATAAACCAAACACAATTTCTCTAAGAAAACCATGGCACAGTATAATCGAGACAGTGAGACAATTAGCAACCGTCATTAAAATTACTAACTGAGTAATTATTAATTACATTGCCTTCCTACATTTGATATTTACATTATCACCCTCTCTGTTCTGATTGGTAATGCCTGACATACACGTACATTGTATAATCAACACAACACTTGCCGCCTCCATTCCCGCCCTTATTAGTGAGGGTGCCAGGGTGGCCAACTTAGCGCCAATGAATATTTCATTTTCCAATACAGAACTAACATTTCTTACTCCCAACTTCACAACACACCTACACATACAAAATAATGTACCATAATTTATATATCAGGTTTTGGGTAGACCGAATTCTAACATCAAAAAATACCAAATAGTCCAGTTTTCAAATTCATATAATGTTTCTTTGATAATATTGCTATATGCTTGTTAATTGTTATCTTGACAGTAAATAATATTTGGGTGATAAATAATGGGCCCGAGATGTCAAAGTTAAGGCATGTGAAGTCCAATCCGCACTAGGCCCGCGTGGTAGACTATGGCCTAAACCCCCTCGA
Source organism: Thyatira batis (assembly GCA_905147785.2). Classification (NCBI taxonomy): domain Eukaryota; kingdom Metazoa; phylum Arthropoda; class Insecta; order Lepidoptera; family Drepanidae; genus Thyatira; species Thyatira batis. The sequence continues at coordinate 7,045,624 of LR990501.2, read as the reverse complement.
TGCTAGGGAGGCTCGCGCTCCTCGGTGGAGACGTATATGAGCTGATGATGAAGTAATGGGTAGTATTTTAAATTTATTTGTAAAGGTATATGCTTTAGTATTAGGGGAGTGGCTCGAGATCCTTCAGGAGACGTATATGAGGATGATGATGACATGTCTTAGTATATTAAGTATTCAGATATCCTTCAGTGGAGAGATCCTTCATGTTTTAGTATTTTAAGTATACTTAAAATAACAACATGTTAATTGTTCAATATATCCAAAGAGCAAAACTATTCTCTTACACTTATTTAATTTTCCCAGATACTAAGTGCGCCTTCTGCACTTACCTTTTATGTGGGTACTCTACACAGGGGTGGGTAACCTAACACCCATTACCACAGTAAACGCATTATAGTAACCCGAGTGCACGCACACTTTCAAGTGGGATTTACTCAGGCCATTTCCACGAAGCGTCCGTTGGTATGCTGAACACTTTACTCTGTAATGCACATCTATTACTTAGAATTTCGATTCGATTGCACGGTTCTTGGAAATCTACACTAATATAATAATGAGGAATATTTTGTTTGTTTGGTTGTAATGAATAGGATCAAAAACTAACTGTATTCCCACGGGAACGGGAACTACGCGGGTAAAACCGCGCAGAAGCAGCTTGTGTTACATAAATTAATTCTCCAAAATATTAGTAAATGTAATCCTATAATCTATATGTGAGGTTTATATTTTGAGGGGCTCAACAGAAGGACACGGAAAAGTACTTTAAAAATGTGTATCTTACGAAATTTCGCTTTTATTTAAAAGTAGAGTCAAATATAATCTGGCAAATACAGTATTCCTAAGAGTTATAATGATGACCAAAGTATTCCCATGATACGAAAATTTTCAGAGATGTTAAGTACACAAAGCCTTGAAGATTTTCAAGAACAGCTGCGAGTGTTGCTAGCTTACATAAATTACAATTTATATTTTAAGTTTTACGAGGCGTACTAAAGATGTTCCTCTTAAATTTAATTAATTATCGACTTATCGACATTTTGAATTAGACTCTCTTGAAATAAGTGAGGGTTTGTATCAAATATTTCAAAATTTATTCAATTTAATAGGTTTTCACAGGCACATATGAATATCGACTCTAACGCTCAGGACATAAAGTTGATTCTATTGTTAAATTAGTACTGATAGATAATGTAAAGTTTACTCATACCTGGTCACAAATTAATACAGTACCTGCCTACATTTTAAATTACTTTTATTTCACTTCTCTTTAGTATATTTGTATTAATATCAAAGCTTAATACAACATAAATTTTCATCAGTTCTCCAGGTAGAACAGTAAAACAAAATTAAACATGACCTGATTTACTAAAATTCTCTAAACTACGCGCCCGCGACATCTCATAATGGCTTCCACATTGATTGCCTCATTCCACATTATTGCAATGACAGATTTGGTGCGTTCTATTCTATAAGGTAAACGACACTCGACGATGGTCTGTCTCTTTCATTCCCTACGCGTTCACGTGAGAGGTCAGCTTGCTGACGGAGTTTGAATTGTACATGTATTCTGTAATACAAAGATTGGCGGCGAGCGAGCTCATCGTGGACTCGGACGTCTCACTTCACAGCGTAGTAAACGAAAGGGACAGAGCATGTGCTGCTCCGTCGTCGAGCAAGTGTCATTTTACCTTGCTGAATTGAACCTCGGAATACAAAGGAAGACCTGGATCGAATGGTGTTCCTTACGAATAAGGCGCAGGAGAAATTGGTTAATTTGATATTCCTTGTCAATATAACGTGGCTGTTTGCTTTGGTAAATGGGTTTCGGAGTTCGCATTGTTTCGAGATGCCTACTGGTGACATATCCATGTGTGTTTGCTACTGTGGATCATCTCTAGACTGAAAATCTACTACGTAATAAATATAAGGTCTTCTAAAATCCTAATCAGCTCATATACGTCTCCACCGAGGAGCACGGGCCTCCTCTGACAACGAGGGGGATTAAGTCATAGTCCACCACTCGGGTTTGCTGTGCGCTTAAAAAACTACTAATGCATTTTTATTTTATTAATTGATAAACTCGTTTGAAAAAAAAAGCAAAAATAAAATAGATATAATCAATAAAGCGACATGGGTGCATCCAAGACTTAATTTGTTTTGAGTATAAATAGTGAGATAGCCACTAGTAGTAGTAGATAGTATATAACACGTCGTTCACCTTTGTAAAATATTGTCTCGATAATGAAAAGATACGTTCACATAACGTTTTATCCGATATAACGGTTCCGTACGTTAATATGGCAGTCACGATCTCCGCCGTTATCAGAACTTGCCCCCCAGGGATTGTACAAAAAGACGTCGGGAAAGAGGAAATCCACTGAGATTTCTTTGAGATTATTATATATTAAGTACAGGCTTTGTGTAGCTTAATTAAAACTCAAGTTATTTGTGTGGGTGAATAAGAAAAAATGGTTTTACCATAATTTCATGACGGCTAAATGTCGTGACAATTCTTTTTAAATACAAAACCCCGAAAATATTTCTAATACAAAAGGAATATAAAGGACATTTGCGGAATAAAATAACCATTTTTGTAGGTACTTCATTAAAATATGCTTAGATTGTAAGCTGAAACGATAGTCCACTAACAGCTAAAAGTTAATTACAAAATACTTACTTACCTACCTACTAGTTACCCACCAGCTGTATTTCAACGATTTTAGGTCGGCATTTAACAGGCATAATACTTTAAATACCATTTCAAATGAAAACTAGGGCTAAATTCTTCAACTTGAAACTAAATAGTTGACTCAAAAAAGGGTATTTCTAACGCCGAGGTAGACATCTGTTAGGGTACACGAATCAGTTAAAACCCTCATTTGAATAATATGAATAAACATGCATCAAACAAAACTTTACAGACATTAATTTTCCATTCTAACTAACATGTGATAACTAAAGTCATAATAGTATATGAAGAGACCTCTATAAATACCCATTTTATTACTCTCTTTCGTCATCATCAGCTCATATACATCTCCACCGAGGAGCACGAGCCTCCCCTAACAACCAGGTGGTTTAGGTCATAGTCCACGCGAGCATAGTGCGGTTTGACTTACCTACTAGATAGTGTTAGCCTCAGATGGCTTTGACACCGTTACGCGGATTGTTTCGGTGAGCGCAGAGGGCTCTCAACCGAAGATGCGGATTGACGGACTTTACATGCCTTTTTTTGTGACATCTCGGGCATGCTGGTTTCTTCACGATGTTTTTTTACAAAAGCCAGTCGTGTAAATCCTTATGTAGGTATGTTTTTTATACCCAAAGGTCGAGGTTTGAACCACCCTTATGATCGTGAGTCGGGGCGTTCCCCACTATTGCTCTTAGGTAAGCAATTAAAGTTAACAAACAATTTCCAGTAAACAACTATCAGACTAACTAACTCCTTTGCTTGTTAATTGATGACTTCGACAGAATCGGGTCATTATAGCATCCCATTTCTGTGAAACCTTACAGAATGTCAAAGATAAAAGGCAATTTGAGACAGCTAATTGGAACTTGTTGCCGTGTTTTATTCTAAGCAATCTTAAATGCATTTTTTATTTTGCTTATGAGAATATATCACTCAAAAAGTTTAACTCAACATCAGATTCTTAGTCCTTTCCATCCATGTCTTTGTCTTGTTATATTAGTACCAGGTGTCTTCAATATAACTACTGTATGGTCTGTATGTATACTTCTTCTTGTCCACTCAATCTGGTAGAAATTTGAAAAATATATGGCAAAAATACCTTCTACTACTGCCCATTTCCTTTACACAGTAACTCCATTTCTAAATCAAGAGTACGTACACCATTTCTCTTCAGTATGCCTGCAAGCTGTAACTACATTAGTACTAACGCAATCAAAATCCAACAAATACTTCCCAATCAACGAATACACAAGCCTGACAAACCGCTTCAAACTGGATCGAACCAACTAAAACTCGAATGGATTATTTAAAAATGCCTTCGTAGAAGTTTTATCCGGGTTAAAGCGAAATCAATCGACTTGAACAGAACTTTTCTCGTCGCATCACTACAGTTAAGTGTGTAATGATGAAAGTTTGGGACTCCGCCGGACATTTTACTCGACCCTTCGAGTTACCAAGAGGATCCAGTCTTTAAATATTCGCGAGCTGTAATATTGATAGAATATCGTCTATAAATGTTTTTTTACTTTTTATGGAGTACATAAATGCTGAGATCATAACATACCTGCTTTAAAATTACAGCATTTTATTAATTAAGAAAACATACACAAAGAATATGTACTTCTAATATTATAAATGCGAAAATTTGTGAGTATGGATGGATAAATGTTTGTTACTCTTTCACGCAAAAATCACAGAACGGATTTGGATGAAATTTGGAACACAGGTCGTTTGTAACCAAAATTAATATACAGGCTACTTTTTATCCCGGGAAACTTCTATCAGGTTCTGGAGTAAAAAAAACAAACTAAAATGTTATATTCGTCTCCGAAATCACAATCCATAATTATACGTTTTAAAACATTTCCTATTCCAATTTAAATGTATCCAAACTAACTAGTTAACTTAGTTCCAAAAACAGTTCACAATTAACACTCCGATGTAATAGTTTCAATAAAACTCATTTGGAACAAACTACTGACGCGCTTCCAGTTGCATTGTGTGACTTCACGAGGAATATTTCAAACTCATTGGATTTTTTCCATCCACGAGAAGTTTTACCAAAATTGCACCGTGTTTTATTGCAATAAGAGTTATATTACAAACGTAGTTCCCGTTCCCGTAGAAATACTGGGATGAAATATAGCCTATATTATTTATGAATAACGTAGCTTTCTATTGGTGAAAGAATTGTGCAAATCGGTCCGATAATTTCGGAGCCTATTCGTTACAAACAAACAAATCTTTCCTCTTTATAACATTTGTATAGATAAGCATATTAGTATTAGTATATTAGTAAGTATAGATATGAAAATTGTGTAATTCTCGTCTCATCGAATCCATTAATTTTTATTGACCACAAACAAAATATGTTAGTCTCATTTAAAAATTATTACTTTTTAGGAGGTTGAAACTAAATCAGTAGGTAGGTAGGTTCGATCGATTTTATATAAGAGTCTACCTAGTTGTTCATCTACCAGGCTTTGCGTAAAAAAAGGTAAAACGATATTCCTGGAGCCAGATAATGAAAATGAGCAAGCAATATACCTATCGTTGATATATTTTGTAAGTATAGTAGATAAAAAATATATTGAGAGAACGCCATACAGGATGATTCTGTATTAAGGCTACATACTAGCTGGATAGTAAGTATAAGAAGTAGAATTAGCTTACAATACAAATGCTAAGATCGTAAAATAATATTAACTAGCATAGTTAAGTATTTGATCAGTTAAAATCAACATCAAAGAGCCATCTAAAACTAGCTCTAAAAACCTACAATCATTTCGTCGATATACGACAAAAACATCCCATAGAGAACAGCAAAGCAATTACGAAGATCATCCTTCATCAAGTCTTCATAAAGCCGTAATTGCAATCCTCATAGAAAAAGATGTCACGGAAAAACAGGAAAAGAGTGGATTACCTAATTTATGTATGAAGCTCTATGTAATAAAGCCATTGGCTGTCTCCCTCCCACCCCCTGGTCACATTAACGAACCAACACGTAGCACACGTTCGTACAAGGTCGGCCCGGTATTAAGATACGAGGACATTATGGGAAGTGCGAAAGAATCTCCAAGGACATATGGTGGGAAGTGTCTGAGTCACCCCGTGTTTTAGTAATGCTTTACTGCATATCTTGAGACGTATGTTCGAGATTAGGTGCTGGTATAACTTGAATAGATTCCTGTAAGCTATGGAGCAATGGAGTTATTATATTCTTCGTAATTTCGAAATTTTGTTGAAGAACAAAAAGATATTTTATTATACGACCAACATACTGAAAAGCAAACACAGAGGTTTTGATAGCAAATTTTGCGCATATTTCTAATCATATTAATTACAAATGTAGATACTATACAGGTCATAATCGTAACACAAATTGTCTATACATAATATATTTTAAACGCAATACCCAAACATTATAGATTTCTATCGCTATTAAATTAGGTACCTACTAGTAAATAAGTACTTTTTCATGTCGTATAATTTCCAAAATAATTTTACTTATTGAAAGTAACAAACACAAATAGGTATCGAAGTAAAATATCGTCCCTTTAAACAGTAGAATCTCAATTAAATAGACGTGGGCTCACACTAGATGGAAAGTTTACAAATAATACTTCATCGCGGCTGAGTACACATCCAAATGAGATTCATCTGCTAGGGAATTCACCATTATAGTTTATGCTAGTAATTTAACTGCTCCAGCATTTACTTTGATATTGTAGGAACGATTTTTAACTTAATATCCCATTGTAGAAAAACCTACTAAAATTATGAATTCCACGTTTTATCAGTATGGATGTCTGTTTGTAACACTTTCACGCAAAAATTACTGAACTGATTTAGATGATTTGGAATACATAGTTCATAAGCTGGATTAACACATAGCCTCTTTTTTATTCTGCGAAAATTGAAGTCTCCGGGAAAGCGGATGAAACCGCGAGGAGCCAAAAATTCAAAATAAAATTTAATAGTATTGTTACTAATTCAAAACGAACAAATAACATATTCTAAATTTTAAACTAGCTTCCATTTTAACTTAATATTCTACGTCAACACTATTTCGTGTTTCAGGATCTTTACTATCACTAGTTAGCAATGCCGTTTTTTAAGGGTTATTTATTTCTTTCTGCTGTATTAGCAGCTCAATTAAAATGTTACAATTCAGTATTACCAATCTATTTCATGCCAAATACATAGTAGCATAGTTAAGTAAGTAAATCCATTTGTTAGTGCCACCATATGCTTATTAAGAGAAACGTAGATTTACTACATAATATATGATTACGCGCGGAGTGTTGGTAATGGCGCCCTCTCAAGTAAAGCCGCATTCATAATTTAATAGTTTACGCCTACTTTATGATACTCATATCATTCTGCAGCTAGTAAAATATTATTTTTTAATTTTCATAGTTGCAAGTAGCTTAATACTCATTTCTTGTTAACAATAATTATAAATGCGAACACATATGGATGTATGTTAATATTTCACACAAAAACGGCTGTAGGGATTAACACGAAACATGGCACATTCATAGAATATGTTCATTATTGATTATCAAGGATAATTATTATTTCTGGAAACATGTCCCATTTAATCACATGATTATCCTCCGGATCCACGGGCCAACGTATAGTTTACAATAACGTTTTATGACATTATTCATAAATATGACTTTATTTTTATGTATCTCGAATCTCGTCTATGTAGTGCTCACAAAATGTTACGTCCTCGCACACTACCCTCACATGATAATTTCCACCCCTCCCCGCCCCATTCCAAATTAGAGAATTGAATTCAATTTATTTAAGAAAATTAAAGGTACATATTATCCCTCAATAAAAAGTTCTATCTCCATTGATCCAGGCGAATCCAAACAAAACTTACTAAACATCAACGTTATGAGAAATTTCCACAGAATTCCTGCGTCTTTGTAAGCGAATTGCACAGAATAAATATCGCTCCATATTTTTGTTGGAATTTAGTGCGGCTCTTGTCCCGAGGGAGCGAGTTCCCATACACTTTTGCGGACACATTTTATGGTAATTACATTTCATACTTCTAAATGAGTTTTGTCAGGGAAGTATATACGCATCTCAACTTTTGTTCTGTATCTAATTATGACATAGATTAGGGACTGTCCATCGAGTATCTTATTGGTAATAATACTAGTATTATTATAATAATTTATATATTATTTATAGTTATATTCTTTGGTAACTTACCTGCTCAGTACACCTAATTGAAGAATAGTTTCCGCCCCGCGGTTTCACCCGCGCAGCTCCCGTTCCCGTAGGAATTCAGATATAAAATATAGCTTAGAACACGAGTACACAAGTAACGGAGTTTTCTATTGGTAAGAACAATCTTCAGATCGGTCCAGTTTCACAGCCTATTCATTACAGAGAAACAATAAATCAAATCTTTCCTTTTTAAGATACTAGCTGCCGTCGCGGTTTTACCCGCGTAGTTCCCGTCCCCGTAGGAATACGGGGATGAAATATAGCCTATGTTACTCAGTGATAATGTAGCTTTGTAATGAAAAAAGAATTATTAAAATCGGTCCAGTACTTTTTGAGTTTATTCGTTACATACAAAAATACAAATCTTTCCTCTTTATAATATTAGTGTAGATGTAGATAGTTATAGATTTATTTCACTCAAATATTTTAACAGTATATAAATAATCATATAGATACAATTCAAGGATGATTGTTTTGAGTAGCGTACCAGAAACTTTGGTTAATAAGCCAGAGCCGCGCGGGAGTTGACCGGTAGGTACGCACTTAAAGCTTTTATATCACAGTTGGAATTTATACAAAGCGTACTACTGTTTTAATTGCACTGTGGCCTCTTGGGGCGAGGACAGCGCTGGAGTGACTTCACCAATTATTTGTTAATATTTTATTTAAGTTTTTTGCGAACTTCAACTGGCTAAGTTCACATGGACGTCACTTACTTGAACAAAAAAGATTTAGAAGTTGAGCTATCTTTATGAAAACTATAATTAAACTAATAGACTACAAGTAAATAAGGTTATGTAAAATAACCTCTATTCTTACGCTGTTTGGCGTCACTTGAGCTTTCAAACAATTAACAAGAGAAAGTGTTGTTTTTGATTGATGAAGTTTACCATCGAATTACTCGTTAATTTACACCATACTGCAGGGCATTTCCGAGTTTAATATAACTTAATTTAATTTAATATAACTTTGCTTAATTTATGGTGAATTCTTTGGAGAGAACTAGGTTGTTATAAGTCTTACAAGTTTGTTTCGTGAGCTCTCGAAAAATGTTCCAAGTAAACTTTATATGAGAAATTCCAAAAGCTATGGGATGAGAGTTATTATGCTATATAATCAAGTAGCTCCCCGCGGTTTCACTTGCGTTCCCGAGGGATCTTCAATTTTCCCGGGATAAAAAGTAGCCTATGTCTTGTCTCAGGCTAGGCTTGGTACCAAATTTAATTTAAATCGGTTCTGTAGTTTTAGAGAGACAGACAGAGTTACGTTCGCATTTATAATATAAGTAACAATATTTCCTGGAGTTACATACCGACGTACATTAGGTATATGAAAGTATTGGGTACTTCTTCATGAATCATTCAAGCTTTCTCTTTGAGGACGGTCTGTTCAATATCTACGTACAGTCGAACATAAATATGACATGGACAGATATTAAATCTGCTACACCGTGCTGGTCCTATAATTAAGTCACCTACTATCAACTTCCTTTGCTGTGATCTTGAGGACAGAAATTAATGAATTAATCATGATTGTGACATGGTAATATTTAATCTTCTTGACTGTACGATCGTGGTCTAAAATTGTTTATCAATTTTTAAATTTCTATTGGTGAAAATACAGTTTTCTAATTTTTTATCACATCGTGTCCAGTAAAACAACATTTTAAAGTTGTAAAGTATCAATTCAAGCATCGTTTCCTATTAAAAATGGACATATAATCGTTATTCCATTCACAAATTTTGATATTTATTAAAATATTTGGTTTTAAAGTAATTTCAATTACCTATCAAGTGTGCTTAGGCCTATGCTTTGTCCGATTGTCCGTATCTTTTTTGGTCTCGTCTCTGTGCTAGTTAAAAAAGCTCTTGTTTAGTACTAGACTAGTTAACTAGTCCATATGGTAAGTCACCTCCTTGAGCGAGCAATCTTCATGTAAATAAAAATCGACTTATCGACTTTCTAACATAGACGTGTGCAGGGAATTATAAACCTTAAGATGGTAAACATTTTTTGACCCCGACTGTACATGTCACGGGTCCTACTTCACCTTCTTCAAATCTCATGACCTTTCATACGATTACTACTCTATTTATTTTAATTTTTCACGTTATTTATTTATGTTAGGTATTTTTTATACAAACGAATATCCGAATCTGTAATATGAAAACTTGGGAAGAGACTTTTATCTTCTCTTGGACAAACATAGGTACTTGCATAGATTCGGCTGTTTATCATATTTCAATTTGAAAACAGTTATATACAATCCAGCTAATACTATTCATGAAAAAAATTATGAGGATGTATGGATGTAAATTTGTTACTCTTTCACGTCAGAACGGCTGAAGGAATCGCGACGAAGCTTGCCACAGAGTTAGAATATATTCTGGAGAAACACATAGGCTATTTTTTATCTCGGAAAAACTGAAGAATCTCCGGGAACTCGCGTGAAATCGCGAGGAGCCACTAGGTTAATATGCCTGCAGCTAATTCTAAACTGAGGTATTTCAAATACCATGAATTTGTCAAAACGCAATTCCAATACAAGTTTAAATGCAATTCTATTTCACTACCAGTTTGTACCTAAACTATATTAATATACTTTGAAATACCTACCGTTCCGTGAATGTACTAATTTCCGTTGGTAAAGTTCTTTAATGGAATTTCCATTAGAACTGCATCGTCGATAAGAAGTCAAAGGCACGGCTTTCATTAGCTCGTTTGGAAGCGTCTGTACTCGATTGACCTAGCTAAGTGTATTTCATTATAAAATTAAATTAATAACTTGTGTACTCGTACTAGCTGACCAGGCAAACGTTTGTCTGCCATATAAAATACTTTACGATCTTGCTAGAGTATAAGTAGGTACCTATTAAGGAGGTAGGGCGCAACGGATTCGTCCGTTCGAAATTGGAGCAGCCCGACTGGGGTAGTACCTCCACCTTACAGAAGACCGCAGCCAAATAACACTACATGTAGTGTTGTGTTCCTGCGGTGAGTAAGGTAGCCAGAGCTCCATGAGGAGACGCTGTAGCGGCAGTGGGGGGACCAGGGATGGAGTAGCGTCGTAGGGGTATGCAGGAGTGATGCCTGTTTGGCCCTTCGACGAGAAGTGCATTGCGCTTTGTCCCTTTCACTGCCTATACAGTTGCTCCCTTTTTTATAGGGTCGGCAACGCGTGAGTGACGCCTCTGGTGTTGCAAGCGTCCATAGGCTACGGTAACCACTTCCCATCAGGTGGGACCGTATGCCTGTTTGCCACCTTTGTGGTATAAAAAAAAAAAAATATATTATACCTATATACTAAATATAAATATGTTTAAAAGCTTTTATTTATTTATAATATATAATAAGGTTTTTATTTCAAATAACTTTGTAATTATAATGTTAAGTGGATATTATTATGCAAAGTTCTTTATTAACCTAACGGGATCAATAATATTTTCAAACTATTCAGAAACCTATTGAAATATGCATACAAATAAACCAGTACAGCTGTTTAGTAAAAAAATATATAATAATATTCCATAATAATTAATAATCTAAATAAACCTTCCAATCCGACAGTATAGAGTTATCACAGACCCTCTATATACCTACCTATACTATAAATATAACAAAACAAACCTTTATCACACAAAACAATATAAATAGCCGTTTACGGTTCAGAAACAAGCATTTTCACACAACATCAGCAACATTAAAGCTGGAATTGCTGTTAAACATCCTGCTGCCGTCGCTGTCGCAGCAAAACGACGCGGACGTTGTAACGAGCGAACTATTTACATGAGAAAAAAACGTTTGTTTACGCCTCACTCAGTTTGTATTCGGCAAAGGCTTTGTTGTTGAACCGTACTGGATTCAAACTTGGCCGTTACTTAAGTTAAAGAAGGTACGAGCGAAAGTGTTGTTTTTGGGTGTGTACTGTTCTCATATGTAGTCGATGTACAAAGTAGATCGAATATTCTGATCTACAGTTTCTCTAGCGGTTCTGAAGTATATAATTTTCACAATACATATATTTAGATACCATCTATGTATATATATATAGCCAACTTATAGTGTTAATAGAAATTAGAAACCAGGAAATAGCCACTGATTGAAAAAAATGGAACAAAAAACCGGACGTTTCCTCAAAACGCTTTATTTCAACAAAGACCTCTCCAGCCTCGAGGAATAAGACTTTAAACTCTTCAAAGCATTGTTAAGTCCCAGCTGGCGTACAATAACTTGAAGCTAATTTAAAAACTTTTTACTATTCCACACACAAACGAAATGTAGCGAGCGTGCAATGGTGTATTTTTATTTTGAAACAAACCTTAACGATTGGGACTTCTATCTAAACTTGAAACAACAATGTCGGGAGCCCAGCTTAAGTGCAATAACCTCTTCCCAATAAAAAGTACAAGACATTTCATATTATAAAAGCCGCAAGAGAATTCTCCAAAAGAAAGCCAATACGCACTCATTGTATATTTATGAAGAAAAAACACGGTTATGTCTAGACAACGCTTACGGATAAATTGTGAAGAATTGCATTTTGCTAAATAAAATAGTTTTGACAAATATAGACATAAAGCAGGTACCTATATGTGAGTCAACTTTACATAGAATTGAATCGATATTTTTCTTCTATCTATCCCATATTCAGGAATTTTAAAAAGTTCTTTAGAGCCATTGGTTGGTCGGTACGCCAGACTCACCAGTTTTAAATCAAGGTTAAAAACCTAACATAAGGGCAGTAACCTTTTCTCGCTGATTTTAAGTGGTCTTTATTATTCCACATACTAAGGTGGGTGCTAAGAGCGAAACTAAACAATAATATAAAAGGTTTTACAATTATTAAAACGGTTTGTTTTTTCAAGGATTATTTTGAGGAATCTATATAGATATGTTTTTTTTGTACATTTAAAACAGTAATGTGTAGTCTCGTAAAGCGGTAGGTATTTGGATTGAGTTTTCTGTGTTCCGATTTTTGTTTTGTGCATTATTTTCGGTGGTGTACCTAAGTCTAGTACTACAAAGTACAGTGAGTACAGAGATAGTTAATAGTCAAATTAATAGTTCACAGGCACAAAGTCAACGATATAATTTTTACATAAACACAATTCAAAATTTATAACCTCGCATACTGCACCGAATTTTAATAAAATGCCTCAACTTTGACATCGATCACGTTCATGTAAAAGCCGACGACACGCTACAGAGTAAGTTTCTCAAAAAGAAAACAAATAACTGCCCACTCGTGAGCCAATGAAACTGTATGCTGTTCGTGTTTTCTAATTCTGCGGACATAAAACAAAGCTATTACGATACTCGTGTAGCAGACGCTCCGGTCCGGTCGTTTTCTATATATAAACTTTTGTCGAACATAACAGATGAACGATCGGCGAGCAATCATCGAGCGGTAACGAATTATGTGCAGCTGCGATGTTGACAAATCGTTTAAGTATGCCATAATATACCATTTACCAATCCTGTTTCAAAAAAGTCATAATTATTGACTCATAAATAAGTCTCGTATCAAAGACAAATGAAAATACATCTTTACGTCTCAGTAAGAGGATCGTAAGCTTTTAGCTTTTCCTTTGGGGTTTGATAAATAGTGATGTTAATATGTTTGTAATACTTTCAGGTCATAGATAAGCACACATAACATAGTGTAGCATTATATAGGCACAAGTGATGACCTACACAGAGTGATTTTATTTGTGACATCGTCAAGGAAAGTCCATTCCGTGCGGTCCCGAGGCTTTGCTAGTTTATTTCAGTTTTACAGTGACATAAAATGTGAGTGCTCGTATCTTTTTAGGGTTTTTGTGCAACTTTGTATCGTAAAAATCGTTGGTTTTTAAACCCTCTTAATACAGGGGCAGGGATTAGAAAACGTTAACCGGTTTTTATTAACGGTTCGTGGGCGCGGAATTTCGGATAAAATCGGTTTTTATTATTATACAAGATATCAACCGATAAACGAAAAGACTGAGAATGACAGACATTCGATATTTAGACGTCGAACCGACGGTAAACCAAATATGGATGGCTGTCGAATGTTTGAATGAGTCTTTTCCAATTTGTTACCTCCCGGAGATATTTTGTAGATACGTTATTGTATGTTCAGATACATATATGATAAATCTTTAACAATGACTGACTGACAGCGGCACTATATTCTGTGTAAGAATCCCTTATATAAAATAAGTTGAGGGATAAAAAAGGAGCCAAAAGCCAGGCACCTCAGCTTTATAACATAATTTTCACATTACAAAAAGGAGTTAACTACATTAAAGAGAATGCAAAGTATTTCGAACCTTTGCAGGTAATATTTAAGTTTTAGAAATTATAGGAACTTGAGCAGGTATTTTATTGAAGCAGAGATATCTGAACCTTTTTTAAATGAGGGTAAGTTAGACCTTTAAAATCCGACGAAGTCCATTAATAAAGAAATTGCTAAATCACTGCTATTAACGTTTTAATTATTAAAATATTCTAGGTACATTTATTTTACTATATGTATGTCTTACTAATATTGATAATAAGATATGTTAACATTTTGATATTTAATGTAGGTATATCGTGATAATATCAATAGGATAAGTAAATCTATAGCTAAAATATATATTTAATAATAATTTAAAATTATATACACTCCACAAATTCACTCCACGATTGCCCGAACGATGTACCTACTCAACGGAGTTTAAACTTTGATATTTATCACATCTTCAAAAATTTTATTCTCAATGCAAACAATGCAAATTGAACTCTATTCTCTAGGGAGTAAAAGCTTTCTACCGTTTTTAGCAAGCTGTCCAATAAATTCCCGAATCCGTCGCGTGGTTGGTTTTGGCAAACCGCAGGTAACATGGAGACACAATTCTTTTTATTGAGAACGACTGTCATAATAAAGTGGAAATAAGTTTATAGAGCAGCTTTGGCTGTAGCTTTCACTGTGAGCTTTGCTTGCAGTTTCAAAAGATGCCATCTCATAAATCTATTAAAACATCAATTAACATTAAGAAAATTATAATTAAAGTGTTAAAATAGGCATAGTAAATAGGTAATAATCTAAGATTAGTTGTACAAGAAATACGATATAAGTAGTATATGTGATAAACAAAAAGTGTATGGGAGTTAAATTTAATTTAATTTAATATAAAATTAAATTCAAAATAATTTTGTTACAAAAAGTTGTAAGACCAAATTTCGTGTGATGCATCTGTTTGTTTAATCTACAAGAAAAATCTACTTCCATAGATATTTAAAAAACATAACCATCAAAACTGTATAATATTTTATTCAATCATAAATAGAATATTTCCTATTGAAATTTAGTACGGAACTGAGCTTAAATTTTCAGTAAAATATTTCATAAAGGTATTTTACAATGAAACTGTAGCCACTGTAGGTAATTCCAATTTGGATGCAGTCGCCAATGCGAACAGCAACTATAACTCATTGGAAACCAACACTTACCACAGTACATAAACAAAGTTAGTAGTGCATCTGCATGTTCACTGCCACTTCGTGACTAACGCATACAAATTTTGCTGGTCTAATTCATATCGACAACCGTAACTCGTCTGTCCAGTCGTGTTTGGAAATCCACTGCACAGCGTAACGAGTAACTGAAACGCGGTACCAATTTCAAACAATTAAATCAAACATCCCAATCAGTTTTTATACGTTGACAAAATACTCTAACCTTTGTTTACATTTAAATAATTGCAGTAGTTACTGATAAAATTTGTAAAATAAAGTTAGGTAGTAATGAAATGAAACGTATACTTCTTCGTTAACGTTACTTGCCCGATTTTGCAACATTCTTGATTGATGCTCCGCTCCTTTTGTTCGTAGCGTGATGACACATAGCCTTCCTCGATAAATGGACTATTTAACACTGAATGTAATCAAATCGGACCAGTAATTCTTGAGATTTGCGCGTTCAAGCAAACAAACAAACTCTTCGCCTTTATATATGAGTATAGATATAGATATGGGCTATATTTATGACTTATCGACTCTTACGTTCAGTTCGTAAGGTGGCTTTTGCTTAGTGGATTAATTCTTGTATGTAATAACTTTGTAAATCTGGGGTTACTGACTTACTAATTTAGGCAATATATTAAACCACATTAACAACATTGACAGACGTAACAGAAGTTTATGCAGCGCATCGTATATGGATCAACAGTAAATTTTCATTTAAACACCAAACCCATTTTGGGTCAAACAAACGTCAGTACGGCGAGGGTAATGAGATAAACTTGTTTTCCAACTGTCCTACAACAGGATGTATTGGAACACGGTTGAGTTATGTTCTATGTAAAATTCCTAAGATCATTGGTTGTGTTTATTCTTGCGGAATAACTAGGGCGACATGGTGAAGAGCCAAAAAACTTTTAAGACTCCAAGGCACCGCTTCGGCCTGTAGAAATACTAACCTTAAAGATTTGCATTACGTATCCATTTTCTTCTGTCACACAAATTAGGAAGCATTGTTTGCTATTGGGTCAACGAACTGAATATTTTCCAAATGAACTTCCACTTTCATTGTTTTGGCCTTTTGCAACGCCATGGGGAAATTTGGGGCAGTAAGAATGACTGTTATTGCCCGAGTATGCCAGAAGGAGGCTAATGTTTTTTGCACTGAGATAAACTTTGCTTATATACTATGGAGTCAGTTTAAACTGCAATAAAGCTAGCAACTGAAATAAATGGTTTAGTTTAAATAAACTATTACTTTATCAATTACACAATATTTTAGATTTTTAGCGAAAGTAATTTTGTCTGTCTATCTCGCTTTCACGCAAAAACTGCAAAACCGATTTAACTGAAATTCGGTACACAGATAGTGTAGAGCCTGAGAAGAAAAATAGCCTATGTCCTAGGCTACTTTTTATCCCGGGAAAGTGGAGGATCTCTGGGGTACGCGGGTGAAACCATGGGGACCCACTATGTACCATATTCGACGAACACAATATAATACCTACTCTAAAGTATCTATTTATACATTACCCACAAACCACATCCTTAAAGGAGCCACAAAACCGTAACATATGAGCACATTAATGAGACTTAAGCTGGGATTGTAATTGAAATTGGACATTCGAGAACAATCAGCTAATTGGACACGAATTCAGGGAACTGACGTCCAGGGTTGAGGATTACCCACGCCACGCCACGCCCGTGATTTGCCCAAATTGGGCTGATTTGGGTCTTGCGGTCTGTTTGTGAATTTTACTTATCAATGGATCAGGTGAGTTTGGACAATGATTACCTTACTTATGGAACTGTGTCTGATGTAAGTTGAGAAATGCCTATTAAAATTCTAAGCTATTTTGCGGTGGGTATGGATTGAATAGTATGATTAAACAGGTGTAAATTAGAACTTGAGTCTTCTTTATGAGATAATATTGATTAAAATTTTAACGTTTCTTCAGTTTCATAAATAAATGCTCTAAAATATTTGTGCTACAGACGCATTAAAATGTAGTATGGAAATAGTCCGAAGCCTCTTTTAGAAATTACGTTTTATATTACTGATTTATCTATTTACTAGTTGACCAGGCAGACTTCGTTCTGTCCACCAGCGCCACCTACCGTGTCACACACAAGGAAATTCAGTCCAACCGGTCTAGCTGTTTAGGAGGTTTTCACTGTCAACACACGTACAGAAGAATTATATATTATATTAAAATTAACTAGGGCGACGTAAACTTAACTCAGAAGGGTTATGTAGCTAAGTTAAAAAATAAATAAGCTCATAAGGTCTCAAGATCACTTCTAAATTTCTCTTAGAATGAACTCAACGTGCGGTACCGCCTACGATATGTTTTTACAGCGAACGGGGCGCACTCCCGTTACAATGGGAAATAAAATGTATGGAATTTTATAAAGACGCTGGACTATTTGCAATGACGACGCTGGTATTCCGTAGACGTAGAAATATAATACCAATATATAGAGATATTTCTAATAACTCTATATAATAGAGCTTTTGTTATATTCTTACATTCAAAACAAGGGGTATCATTATTATAATAAAATTGTGTTATTTCTGCGTTTACTGAATAATATTAACCCTTCCTATTGATCGACCCCTTAATTCTAATATCGACCAAATGAAGCATATAACTTTTCTAATTATGAAGTTGAACAAGTACTAGAACCTAAGCACAAGTACAACAAGGTACAACGGTGACTTAGAGAGAAGGGTCGGAAGCATTTGGTCGATGATGGTAGAATACCCTTTGAAGACTGCACCGTTATAATAACACAAAGTCATGTTCCTTAACCATGAAATTCTTATCCCTTTGTACATCAATGAGTCCAGACCAAACCTAGTCTTAACCCATTCTTGCAAGTACATAGGAACAGTAGGTAATTGGCCACATTTCTAATGTCCGTTCCACGAGGCTGGCAGTAGCGCGCGGCCGGATCTGGTCGGAAGCGCCCTCAGCCGAGCGCTGCTAATATCCGCTACCGTCATGAATGACAGCTAAGCGGACGGAGCAGTGACTCACGACTCCATGGAGTATTGATGCTATGTTTGTCGATCAGCTGTTGTACGATCCTACTGAAAAGCGTTAAAATACAACAAATGCATTCCCAAGTATATGTTCACGTACCTATTTGTATATTATTATGTTCGAGCGGTGTTGCATTTTCAACTTTGGGCGTTGGAAATAGAGCATAGGTATTATGGTACCTGGAAATGCATTTGTTGTGTATGAACGCTTTTTTAACGTCCGTTAAAAAAACTCTCGTGCGGATGAGGCCTAATACTTTAGTTTAGTTCTAAATTCGAATGTTTGTCGATGGATGCTTGTAGTTCTTACGCGCAATGTCGGAAGGTTAGTCTATACAAAATATATGAAAAAGTGTGTGAAGTGGCTGTCGCTGGCCACCAGTGGCTGTGGTCGGCGGCCCGTGTATTCCGAGCCTTAGACCAAACTAGAAGCAATCATAGAAAATCGTCTAGTCATAAATACGTTTTATTCTGGTAAATAGAAAATACGGGAATGCAGGTGAAACAACAGAGTGGAAATTTGATATTATTCTATTTATAAACAAGTGGATATAATATGAGGATCTGGTCTAAAATGAGCTGTGTGTGCATAAGTGCATAAACCTTGAGTATTCAAGTATGTGATTGTACCAAACCCAGATGCGCGTATGCTGTTAATAATATTGTCTGTTTGTTAAGAAAGTATATATGTGAGTAACTACTTATGATTAAATTATTAAATATCCTACTCATTTATACTCGTACCTGTAATTATAAGATTCGATTGTTTAGTTTGGGACCAAATATGCCAAAGTCTGTAAGTACGAATTTCCAAATATCAAAAAAAAATATAGGCAGAATAAAATAAATAACTACAGTACCTTTACCTTTGAAGTAAAAAAAATAAGAACTAACCCAGTACATAAATCTTCGCTTCGTGAAATTCAAATCCTAGAACACGACTGTTAGTCTAGTCTGCTACAAAAATGAGCTTGTATTCTCCCATGAACCTACATCGTACGCAATTTCAGGACAACATTTTCCCAAAGCAAGTTCAGTCAGAAAATGTCCGGTTTTGGTAACGATTTATATGGCCCAGTGTCACTCCTCGCCCGTCCCGGCGAGATTTTGCCCTTTTTCATGTCCGATTTCCTGTGATAAGATCGTCCCCATGATAAAGGGATTCCGTAGGATTCTCCCGCAATGTCCCTCTTTTTGTAGTTATTGTGGAATGTTAATTCTAAAGGAATTGATGTTAAGTACTAGGTACTTTTGGGTAACTAGAGAATTAGGTTTTAGATCTGCTTCTTCTTACTACTCTTACTGCTTTTAGTACTTACCGTACTAGGATTAAGTAAGTACAGTTTAATTTGAATGTTTAGTACATAATTAATGGTAGATAGAGTTACATAAAACTTATTTATGCGAGTAACTAACTCGCATACCAAAATAAGGGAAAATAATATACTTCAATCGATAGATCCTTTAATAATTGATTATGTATGTAGGTACCTCCCTCTTTACGTAAATACATGAATTCATGGAATGCTGGAATCTACCAACCAATAAATCTAGCCATTTTTATGCCTTATATTATTCATAGTAAACTAAGATAGAAGTTAAAAAATGTACGGTATTTCGAATCGAGTATATCGAATAGAATTTAACGTCATAGGAATAAATTCGTTTCTGCATCTGCCAGCAAAAACATTATTGCCAATAAATCTATGGAACTGCAATAAGTAATGTTCACAACAGAGCATCCGTTTCCTACACACCTACGTGGTAATAACAATGTGAAATTATAAATAGCGCTTTACAGCGTGACGGCTACAAAGAAGCTATCTCTTCAATTATTTCGTTATACTTTATGATGCTGGGAATGCGCGCTTCACAGCGGCTATAACAAGGTGTCAGATCCTTGACACGATTACGGCCCTTGTTTTCGTACACCACCAGAATATTAATGGTCACACCGGCCCTAAACCAAACAAATACCGTCATACCATACGTTCCTTAATGAAAATTCCACCACACACATCTATTTATAAATACATTTTTATCTTGAAAAATTACGTCGCGAACGGTGAGTGTGTGAAAAAAAAATCTCAGCTGTACTCAGAGTTACAATGACCAAAATACTGATCGACTCAAGGTTGAATGTTCGCATTCTATAAAATGGCCGTAAGCTCGACGGGTGATTAAGATACATCATGTCAAAGTTTGGTGCGAGTCGTGTCGGAGGTACTTACGTGCGAGTGCGGCGCCGAGGTGCGCTCCGGTGGTCACAAACACTGGGGTGGTTTAAACACAATTCACTATCAGTGGGTCACGGTGGGCCAGTGGAGAGTAACTGGCGTGTAAAATTAGCGCGGCTGGGCGCTGATCAGCGATGCGTCGTCGCTGTGCGAGCGGCGGGCGGCGACTAGGGCGTCTCGCCGGCGCCCGCCTAGCCGCCGCCGCCCCGCGCCTTATCACACGAATAAAATTTATTTAATGGATAACCGGCCCGACGATGGGATATCCATTGAAATTTTGCTCGTTTTACGATGCGATTATTAATGACTTAAGTACCGTTTGCCGTATTTATCCGCTCTGTTAAACATTTACGATTATGAACTTGTTATCTCAGTACTATAAATTAGTATGGAGGAAAATCAGAAATGATTTTTTTTTCGTGATCTTGGAATGTGACATGTTAAGTAATAATGCTGAGAATTATGAGTAAAGACGATAATTTTCTTTGGTAAATTGTACGTGAAGTTTCTTGGAGAAATTACGTGCAACCATTTATCTTCATTGTGAATCTTTCTCTCGTCGTAACGGCACGAGTATTTATTGATTTAAGACTGATTAGTTCCATTGCGTGGGTTAGCGTTCAGCTGAAAATAACGAGAGCTCTGGCGATAATAGCTATTTACTTATAATATATATCAATAATAGAGAAAAGTAACTGTATAGTTACATAACACAGTCCACCACAAACCGAAACATTCAAAATTAAACCAGCAGTTAAATTAGCGAGGACGGATGTCTGGCTCGATATTGTAACCACAAACTGTAAGTAAGTGCTACAACATAAACATAACTTTAGAGCGAAGATAACTGAGTGTTGGTAACGCCGAAGGTCGTGGGTCTCCTTTGCCTAACTGATAAATATCCTACTAAATAAATGCGAAAGATTGATTAGATGTTTGATACTCTTTCACGCCAAAACATCTGAAGAGATCTCCTTGAAATTTGGCGCAGAGTTAGAATATGTTCTAGACTAACACAAAGGCTACTTTTTATCCCGGGAAAATTGTAGGTCCCCCGAGAATTCCGGTGAAATCCCGCGGAGCCACTAGTATAGGTATAGGTACAAGCTTATATCTACATGCGCTGATATTGATCAAAGGATTTAGTCTTTATCACAATCAGTAGCTTTAACCAAGAGGCCGGTTCAACTAGTATAGAGTTCCAGTTGGCATATTCTGACACCCTTTCTTAGCAAAAGCAACCTTCTAAAGTGAGTATTAAAGTCGAGAATTAAGAAACGCCTGTAAAGGCCTATTTGAAACAGGTATAGGTACCTTTTCGTTTTAGTTTTATTAAAGAACTAGCTGCCTCCCCGCGGTTTTACCCGCGTAGTTCCCGTTCCCGTGGGAATACAGGGATAAAATATAGCCTATGTTACTCGGGGATAATGTAGCTTTCCAAAGTTGAAAGAATTTTTCAAATCGGTCCAGTAGTTTCGGAGCCTATTCGTTACAAACAAACAAACAAATCTTTCCTCTTTATAATATTAGTATAGATTAGTTTCTAAGTTTATTCCATTTCTCTCATCACTCTAAAGAATGTTTAGATATCTATAAATTATAATAATCCGATGAAATGCAATGCCCGTAGCGGAACGCAGAACCATTTGTTTGTTAAAAATAAATATAAAATTGGGTCAGTAGTGTATAAACAGATCAGTCAATGGTATAGGTATATTCGTTGAAGAGATTTTGAGTTGCACTAAATCATTGGAAGTAAACATGTTTCAGGATTATGTTTATAACAGCTTATATTCTAAAAACTAAATAATGTTAGGCTTTGACAGGTTCGTGAGAAAAACCAGTGCATAAAACCATGTTATGTTCTTCTGCAAATATTTGGGTGACGCCTCCATTTTTTAGTCTAGTAAACTAAACTCATTTCTTGGACCTGTGTATACCTAAGTTGAAAAATATGAAAGTGAAAAGAAATCGTAGTATTCGTAGTTTTAATTTGATTTTTACGCAATTTTAATCCATGTCCTGTCATGGCTGAGCATTGTGGTAAAAGAGTTTAACAAGACTAGATTTTTGTTCTAATTATATTAATAAAAATAATACCCAATAGGTTAATTGACATCATATTAACCTTATATATTTCGTTTACGCTCAAATAAAAACCCTTAAAAACACCTGTAAAGTTGCCTGACAAATTAGCAACAACAAACATTTTTAAATTACAAGTCAGTCAAAAAGTGAAAACTTTTAAATTGATTCTTAAACTTAACAACCGGTCGAAGGTCGGGGGAAATCTCTTTGATGTACAATTCACGGGTCGTTACTAAGAAGGTTTTTGATCAGTACCCTTTGAGAGCACCTATCTATTCGATTGAAGATTTGGTGAATAAAAGTTCAAGGATTTTCTAGACAATATAGGAATAACAGTTGAGACTGAATCAAAACTATCCTACTAATATTATAGATGCGAACTTATGTATACCTATATGAATATGTTTGTTCCTCTTTCACGCCGGAACGGGTCAAGGGATCGTGATAAAATTTGGAACAGAAATAGACTATGCATTAGAATAACACTTAGGCTACTTTTTATCGCTGAGAACGCGGGTGAAACCGTGGGAGCCACTAGAATAATACCTATTTATTAGGATGGTCACTAACATTTCAACAAAAAGTCCTATAAGAAAGTACCTATCTAAGAACTTACTCTATATAGGTACGACAAATTTAAATAATAAATACTTTAAATTCATTGACTCAACGACAAGCACATACGTCTAAGTAATCTTGAGAGAAGATATGCCAAGTGCGGTCACCATTCAAGAGCTATATACAGACAGCCGTGTCTTTAATAAACGCTACATGACAAGGTTCAATACAACATCATAAAATTCACTATTGGTAAAAAACACATTATTTTAAAGCTATGCAATTATGTTTGAACTTTCATAAACGTCATAGATTAAATTTTTATGGAAAAACAAAATATTATAATATTCAATCCGGTGCTAATTCGATATCAGATGCCTTTAAGCTAAAAACTGAACTTAGGTATTTCAATTTCTAAGCTTTATTTTAAAATTAATTAATTATAAATATAATTCTGTGTTTATTTGTTATAGCTGCCTCCCCGCGGTTTTACCCGCGTAGTTCCCGTTCCCGTGGGAATACAGGGATAAAATATAGCCTATGTTACTTGGGGATAATGTAGCTTTCCAAAGGTGAAAGAATTTTTGAAATCGGTCCAGTAGTTTCGGAGCCTATTCATTACAAACAAACAAACAAACAAACAAACAAACAAACAAACAAACAAATCTTTCCTCTTTATAATATTAGTATAGATTAAAAGTATTCCAAAAACAGTGACTTTAACGTTATCTTCGGAAAACGACGCATTTTCATAATTTCGAAAAAGCTCTTTTATGTTCTAATTATTCTGTTACATTTTTCTACCCATAGACAGCGGCCTTCGAAACCCCGATAGATAATCCATACACGATAGAAAATGTTGTTTACCCGAACTCGCTTACTCTGCAGGGCAGGGCGGGGTTTTTCTTTTTTCAAATAACCAGCTGCCGCCCTGTGAATTTACCCGCAATTATTCCGGAATAAAAAAAAATAATTGAGAACATTTTAATTTTGAGTCTGAAGAGGTTGTATACCACTTTTTCTATAAATTAAGTAGGCACCAACTTTTTTGTCTTGGTAATACCTTTACAGACCATTATGTGGTAGATATATAGAGTAAGTGGTCATCGTTAATTTTTTAGCCTTTGATGGCAGTTACCACCCCTGCCATTAATGGTAAAAGCAGGAAAAGGCGCGAGTTACAGCAATATTTAGTACCTACCTACATGAGACGAACATAAATACAGAGATGCGAGGTGCTGTCACATTAGTACGCTGCGGATATTTATATTTTTCATTATTTTATTAGAGTTATTATTAGATTCTTAAAAATAACCTATTTAATTTGGTGTAAGTATAAATTGGAAATAACAATAACGATAAAAACATACTTTCTGCTACAAAATAAATCAATTTCTCTTGATTGATTAATATTTATAATTCTTTATGACCCTTAGAATTATATAATATTCCTGATGCAAGGAACTTTGATAAACAATATAACAACTCAAGGAGGTATAAAATTTTAGTTTAAAGATTTACTACAATCTGCCAACCTGACAACGATATTCGTAAATACCACGGCGAACGTTCCACGAAGACTTACAACATCGCAAGCATAACACTAACGGCCAAAGTTTTCGGATATCCGAAACTTTCGGTAACATGTACGAGGCTTCATAACAGCCCTATTATCAAGCTGGGAGTACACATTGAAACGTGATATGATATCCGTGTAATGCCTACACAAGTGCAAACATTAGAAGTCGTCAAAATGAGAGATTGCTCTTAGTAAATATTTTTTATGCGTGACGTTCACAGGCAATGTTGTTATATATTTTTGTTCCTTTTTCCACAAATCCGACCCAAATCTAATGAACGAAAATATGGTTAACGTTATTTAGAATAATATAGAGTTATTTTTTGGCTTGTACATACAGAGTAATGATTTAATTTAAAGGTAACATGTCATTCAATTTTACAAATAAACTAACTTAATTTTTAACTAATGAACATTATTAATAAATAAAAAAAATTGGTTGCCTGTAAAGTCGGTATACGGGCGAAAGTTTTACGTGACAACCATTAGGCGGGCTAACCATGCCCGAGTGGAAGGGACGCGTGCCTCTCACTCGCTCTCATTGTGAGCGCATAGCGTGAGCGGAGCGTAACGCAGTTTCTTGAAGTGTCACCCGGCAAACCAATTTATAAGACGTTGTCACGTCAAAAACTATGTATCCTGCGAAATTTGTTACAAAGTTCAGATGTATGTTTGTTACTCTTTCACGCCAGAACGGCTGAAGGAATCGCAATTGAATTTGTCACTAAGCTAGAATATGTTCTAGAACCTCCGGGAACGTGGGTGAAACCGCAGGGATAGTGAATAATAATGGTATATAGATAGGTACTACGAAGTGAAAATGAATGTTAGAAAACCACCCTGCTAGAGAAATTATACTATTAAATATAGTAAAATCGGGGTTTTGATATGAAATAAATGTATTGAAATGGCATATCAATAGCTCAATCCGCGAATGTTCAACGATTCTGTAACTATTTCACGGTTAAACGGGAAAATGCGATTATGAAAAGCTTTATAGGTATTTCGCCGCTCGAAAGCTCGACGTTTTTGTATTCAGTATTTTTGATTGAATTGCTGATTTCAAGAGCTAGATTTGAACATGATCCTGCTATTATCCTCAATACTAATAAATTATATAAAAAATGGAATGTTTATCTTGCTTTTACAGGTTTTATTAGGTTAGATAATTTAAACCTAGCATAATATATTTATTGACAAAAGTAATGAACATTATATACGAGAGAATATTTTACCAAGTAAAAGACACAGTAATGTACTATCGACTAAACCCTCATTGTAGAAGGATCACTGTTCTAAAGAATAATTGAATTTCTCGCCCTATCTTACATTTTAACTCAATATAAAAATAAAAATCACAAGAAATCATATTTTTATTAATTTTTGGCATAAAAGCCATATAAGTATGATATCATATTCACGATATTTATTATTTCCAACAAGGTGAAGTTTAAAAAGGTCTAAGGGCGTCTGGGGCCGGTCTCAATAAGTGGTCCTTTGACCCCATTTGTAAATTCCACCAGGACCTCAAGCTAAGGACTAAGTCCTACCAACGACAATTAATAAATAAAAATACCACGATATTTTGACATATTTCTTTCTTTTTTAATGGGATTGGGAATAATAAATATAGGCTTTGTTAGTGACCTTGACTTTCAAGCCGCTGGTCCTGGACTCCAATGATGACAAACATTGGTGCATGAACGTGTCTGTACTTGGTCTGGATGTAAATATTTTTTAAGCTAATAATAATAGAATTGACGGTGACCACTTTCCCGAGCCGACTGCTCGTCTGTCTTCGTAGGCAAAAAAAAAATTTAGTAACTGATCACTATAGTACCAGCTCTATTTTATTTGGAATCAGATTGGTCAGAAAAATGCCTTGGTATATTTGTTTATTTATTTTTTATTTACATCGCTGACTCGCTGCCAGTGACGCAAAATCGTTATACTTGTTTACCCTCAACTATCAGCGTTAACGAGCATCATGTAATTAATCATAGGGATAGGTCAAAGGTCTTTACCTAACATAAGTTAGGGTATTTGAATATACTGCCTGCGAGATAAGATAACACGCTGACCTCAGGACCGAAATTATCGTTTCATGCTAGCTTTGAATAAAGCGTCATAAGAAGCGTTATTTATTATCATTGCTGTAAATATCTTTATATGTTATATGTTTTAGGTAGGTATATGTTATTATTAGCTTTGGTTGGTTAATTTGCAATTAGAATTACCATCTGTGCAAGAATTATTAATTTTATGAAATCTTAAATTAATGCATTGAGCTTACTATTTTGACGTGACAACGTCTTATAAATTGGTTTGCCGGGTGACACTTCAAGAAACTGCGTTACGCTCCGCTCACGTTACGTCACGTTATGTTTTAAATTGTTACTATTATTTCATCCTTCTTCCTACTATACGAATGAATATTCACATTAAAATTATTTTACCACTCAAAGTCGTTGTCACGTAAAACTTTCGCCCGTATACCGACTTTACAGGCAACCAATTTTTTTTTGTATTTGAATCAATTAACGGTTCATGTGAAAATTAAAGTATTGTTTTTCTAAATTAAAAAGCATTATTGGACTTGCAGCCAGAAACGATAAACTTTTCAAAAAAATGTTTGGTAAGTAAGTAATTAAGTGAGGGCACCATTTAATCCTATCTCTTCTATACGTATTTTCAATGTGTGTGTTCTATATAAGTCTGCATACATACAGTAAACCTTCTATAACGACATTGATGCACTATAAACATTTTTAAATTGCCATATAAAGGGTGTTCTCTCCCGTATATTTACCCGGACCAGCGGGCAGCAAACACAATCGGTATCCCGGACCCCGGGATTGTCTCCCGGGATTGTCCCGGGCCGAAGGGCACAGTCCCGGCTTCATAGTGATGGATCACTGTTTACATACCGACGCGCGGCTCGGTCGGAGGCTTTTAAATAATAATGAGAAAGATTTTGAAGGGATCTCGAGAAGAAGTTAAAATAAAGTTGCCAAATTACGTATTTTCAGATTGAGTTCGCGTGTTGTTTGCTTGAATTTTTTTTGTTATTTGTTGTAGGTGGGTACTCAACAAGTTTAAAGCATGTATATATCGTCTATGTATATTATAATCAGTGCCCTTTATTTACCTGCCATCGCAATCAAGCACACTCTATTTATATAAAAGTAAAACACTTGAATAAACAAAAAGACAATTAGAAACATTTTTTATGTTGTGACCAGATTGTCACAACTATTTTACGATATGAGTGCATCGGGGGCGTAGCTCAGATGGTAGAGCGCTCGCTTAGCATGCGAGAGGTACCGGGATCGATACCCGGCGCCTCCAAATAGATTTTTGTCAGATGTCGTATGTGACTTATTTTTACAAGCAAGGGTTCAAATTATGTTCTTGAATCTTTTCTCAATTCTGGTAAAAACAATGTTTATTTTTTTCAATAAAATTGTAAATTATATCTAACTAGCTGCCTCCCCGCGGTTTTACCCGCGTATTTCCCGTTCCCGTGGGAATACAGGGATAAAATATAGCCTATGTTACTCGGGGATAATGTAGCTTTCCAAAGGTGCAAGAATTTTTGAAATCGGTCCAGTAGTTTCGGAGCCTATTCATTACAAACAAACAAACAAACAAACAAACAAACAAATCTTTCCTCTTTATAATATTAGTATAGATATACTAATGGCTTTGCGGCTTGACCAGCGTTCCCGAGGGACTTACTCTTCAAGAACTTGCTCTTACTCTGTCGCAAATTTCAGCCCGATCCCTTCAGCCATTTTGGCGTGAAAGAGTAACAAACATACATTCTTACAATTTTTCGCATTTATAATATTAGTAAAATTTCAAAATAGACATGTGTTAACCCTACAGGTTTACTACGTATAAGGCGCATGGTTCTAAAATAAATAAAACACGCCAAGTCACTGACACTCAATTAAACATAATTTAGCTCTGTATATTAAGTATATACATACAAATACATTACTACATTAATACGTGACTTTACATAAAGTGCCTTCAGACTTCATCGTGCCACACACAAAGTTCATTCATTCATCAAATATAAAATGATATAAAATTTACTTGAATATGACGGTGCGAAAAAGCTATGTAAATTCGATGAGCGTCAAAAAACGTTTATAACTTCTAGACTAAAATGTCTAGGAGCTATCAACTCAATATTTATTTAGTGTAGGTATGTCTAGTTTAAATTACTCATCAACTAAGTATAGGTATATTTAGGCTAGATTGCAATAATACAGGGTAGGTACATTTGTTAGGGCCTGCATAAAAGAAAATATAATTGGATTATTACGAATATAAAAAATACACACCATCTTAGTACTCTTTAAAACGATTCTCAATTATTTATATCGATCGGCTAGAATCTTTGTTGTCGTTGAAAAATCTTTTATATTTTTCTCTTTTTAATAAATTACTACCTAGCTACCTCCGCGCGGTTCCACCCGTGTCCCCTTCCCGCGGGAATACGGGTATAAATATATCTATAGGCTATGACACTCCACAATAACGTAGCTTTGTATTGATTAAATAATTTTGAAGATTGGTTTAGTAGATCCAGAGATTACCTCTTACAACGTGACAAACTCACAAACGTTACCTCTTTATAATATTAGTAAAGATTATGCCAGTAGCGACTTCTAGCGGCGTTTCAACACAACCATTTGTGTGTAACGGCCCTAAATACATTACGTAATGGAAGCAAGAACATGCGTCGGCAGATTTTAGCGAGCGTCAGAAATGTAACGCAAAAACACGCTCCATCACATGTGTTTGAAAAGTCTTTAACAGTTTGCGAAATTGATTTTCTTGGCGCGTCTGAAAAAAAGGCCAAGTTCGCTTCACACAAGGATTAAAGGATTCCGTGACTGCACACACTTTTTATAGAGTCACTTCCAACATATTTAAAAAAAATTGTCTTTAAATATGAAGGATAATCTAATGATTTTTATGATATAATAAACAGTATATCATTCTGAAAAACTTTGTTAATATTTTTATATTTTTGACATGAGTTGGAGATCATAAGTAAACATAAAAAACGACTACCTTCTCATAATAACTCGCAAAAGTATGTAAGTATGTACAACAGTTCTTACTACGGGCTAGATAATAAAATAAATTGCAAGGGTTAAAATATCACGAGCGAACTTTTACCGTTAAAATAAAGCATCCCAAAGATTTCATCAAAATTGACCGTAAATTGCTGTAGATTACTAAGCTCTGACCTACAGTAAGATAAATGGCGGACGTGACGAAATTATAAGGGTTCTCAATTTGCAACCGACGGAACCCTAGTTAATACCCTTGTATTTAGAGCTTCTACATGGTATAGATAGAATTTGGTATGAAGGTAGCTTTTCCCTTTTTAAAAGCCTCCTACTTAAGTTTTCAAGCTGTTAAATAAGAAAGTACACTTCGTTGATCTCTTTTTGATGTCTAAGAATGTTAATACAAAATTTATTATAATGCTTTAGACATCTGATACTTATAACATTTAATTGGTTGATCGGAAAGCAATAAGGTATATTTTCATTATCATTCCTTGACATCGAAAAGTATATAGACATTTGGATAGATTAAGGCAATTGTGAATGTATATTTTATTACTTCTTTATTGTTAAATATTAAAATAAAATACTAAATATATAGCTAAACAAAATTCGAAAACGACTGGATTTATTTGATTTATTTTCGCTCTTGCTTGTAACAGTGCAATTGAGAGTGAACATAGTGAAACATTAACTAGGTGTAACTGGCTAATGCTTAATTAATAAATTTACTAGAATAATAGAAATATAATTAATAATATACGAGGCTGACTCGAGTCTTATATTAACTGTCTTCAAACTATTTGTCTACCGCTATCAAGTAAGTACATTTTCGCTCCTTAACAAGGACCTTTATCACAATTTAAGGTATCTTCATTGTCACATAGACAACAGCAAATATTAACCTAGAGAGTGAATGTTTGCGCTATATTTATGACTTGTTTGGTATTCAAGTCTGCTCGCGCCAGTGCTAGCGCAAAATTGCACTCTAATGGTACATTTAAATGCAAAGACCAGCGACCCATGCCGTGTTCTAAGTGTCACCCTCGATGCCACTAACTCTAGGTGTAATTGGCTGCATTGCATTTTTTGAAGCATCAAACGCATTTTTTTTTTAATTCGGAAGCTTAATTAGGTAGTGCTTTCTTCTTTATGTGTCAGAGAATAGCTATAAGTAAGTATCTTCATACCTAAATCAGAGAGCTCTATGAATTTTGAATGATGTATGTATCAAATTTAAATTACATAATAAAAGTACTGTGATTATAATTAAGTCTACGAATAACTCCAAATCTGTTTTTAATATGTTTTTATTTTACTTTTGAGCATATGCAAAAGCACTATCATCAACGTGCTTAAAACCTAACTTCTGGAACATTGCTGCAGGCTTCATATTACTCTGTACTGTAAACCCATATACATCGTTTCCTAACTCCAACTGCTCATTCGCAACAAACTTCACTATGTACTCAGCAAATCCCTTCCTTCTGTGGCTCTCTTCACAGTACAGATGACATAGGAAATTGTACTCGTTCAAAAAGACCCAGGCCAATAACTCTTCGGTGTCATTAGAATATAAACCGTATGACAGGCCGTTAGATACTAATGTTGTGTAATAGGAAAGTGATGCCGGATGTCGGAAAAGCCAGGTGTCGTCAACCCGTTGGATACAGTCAGTCCTGACCGGTGCCAAGTGAGTATCAGGTGGGCATCTGAAATGTTTTTTTTTATTATTTTAACTAATATCGTAAAAAAGCGAGAGATACAGTCCACGCTTCTTTGGTCGATTAATAGATAAAAAGATCGATTAAAATATTGTTCTGGACATTATTTTCGGAAAAACTTTTGTTTTTATTTAAGACAGAACAATTTTCTTCACAAATAATATAGTTGCAAAAACTGAAGTAGAAACGGCTATCGACAAATCTTCACAAGAACCTATCTGTAAATAATTTACGATAAATCATAATTGGCTTACTTTAAATCTGCAAACGGTGTTGCACTACGATCTAAATAATACATATTCGCCATTCCCACGTTGTATTTTTTAAATGACAACACCGGCCGTAATCGCTCTATACATTTTAATGTGACGGATGACAGGACATCCACGCAGACCTTTCGACTCCAATCAATCAATTTCGTTTTTAACAGAGCGTCCTCCAATTTACTAGTATCTTCTGTCACAGGATACATTATAAAATCCGGTGTGCCCTGTAATAAATGAAATAGGAAACGATCAATTTTATTGGAGGGTCAGAATGTGCAGTATAATAAAACCTCTTTGTTTTGAGTATATATTTGAAT
The DNA here is from genome assembly GCA_905147785.2 of Thyatira batis. Lineage (NCBI taxonomy): Eukaryota > Metazoa > Arthropoda > Insecta > Lepidoptera > Drepanidae > Thyatira > Thyatira batis. The sequence goes on along the minus strand of LR990501.2, from coordinate 7,013,289 downwards.
AGTTTGAATTTGAATTGGAAAAATTTAAGACTAAATCCTCATCATTGTAGTTTTTAAAATCAGAATATAGGTAGGTAGTACCAACGAAACAATAGAATGAAACCTAATTTCTATTAAAAAGTCTTTGAAAAAAGTAATAACAATATATTTCTCTTATTAAATGATCGTAACGACAGACAGTACGTAATAGTTTAACGGCAAATCCCTGGTAATAATTAAACATACGATAATAGCTGATAATGAATCATTGACATACTTATTTAAGAATCCCTATAAAATAATCTCAAGAACCCTTATTAGGTCTTGCCTGTAATGATAGCTGTAAGTTTTTGTGATAAATAAAAAAAAAAAAATAAAACCCCAAGAATTCGGTTGCCATGGTAACCAGTGACGGGGTTAGTACGTACCTTTACACTAGTACCAATAAATCCATTTTCCATATCACCATAAGGGCAGTACACTTTAAACTGGAATGCCTTTCTTATTTCGGGGTATTTCATATTTAAGTATAATGCATAATAACCCCCCACATTTGAAGGCCAAAACCTTTTTAATTTCTGTTGTAAAACTGGCCATTGTTCGATTGGTAACTCTTCGAGCACATCCATGACGTAGATATTTAAAAAAATCAGTACTTTATGATATAAAAAAATAAATAAAATAAATAAGCCATTTATTTCTTGCTTTTACAAAGTATTTTAAAAAAAATTATAAATAACAATAAGTTTTACTATTAGTTATGTAAGTTATTTAGCAAGAACCCCGGATTGGGTAAAGGCCTCCTCCAAAGATGCCCATGCGTCTCTGTCCTGTGCTACGTCTATCCAGTTTCGGCCAGCTGTCCGTCTGAGGTCGTCTTCCCATCTGGTTAGAGGTCTGCCTCGGCTTCTCTTGCCCGTCGGACCGCACCACGATGTTACTCTCGCAGTCCATCTCTGGTCTCTATATCTCGCGACGTGGCCAGCCCATTTCCATTTTAGCTTTAGTGCATAAGTTACTGCGTCGGTCGCATTGGTGGTTTTTCTTATCTTAGTATGTCTTACTTTATCTACCTTCCTTATGTTGAGCATACTTCTCTCTAGCCCCCTTTGACAGGTCCTGATTTTATATGTGGCTTTAGAGGAGAACTTCCACGTCTGGCACCCATACGTCAGGCATGGTAAGAGACTCGTGTTCATAACTTTCGTTTTCATGTCTGTGGGCATATTACTCTTGAAAATTTCTTTAAGGTTCCAATATTTGTTCCATGTTGATTGAACCCTTCTTTCTATTTCTAGTGTGTCACTATTTTTGGCAAAACTTAGTAATTTTCCTAAGTATATGTATTTTCCAACATGCTCTATTGGCTCTCCGTTGATTATAATAGGGTTTTTCCAGCTGCTGTTGGACATTACCTTGGTTTTAGTTAGGTTCATCTCAAGTCCCACCTTGGCACTGGCTTGGTTTAGAGACTCTATCATGCGTTGCATCTGGCCGGCCGTCTCAGACAGAAGTACCAGGTCGTCTGCGAACCTAAGATGATTTAAATATTCACCTTTTATATAGAGTCCCATTCTGTGAAAATCTAGCTTGCCAATGATATTTTCCAGGATTGATATAAATAGTAATGGGGAAAGGGGGTCCCCCTGTCTTACTCCTCTTTTTATGGGAAAACGTGGGCCGATGTTCTCGAGTTTAATCCTTCCTTTATTGTTATTGTATATACTTTGGATAGTTTTTATATATATTTCTTCAACTCCTTGCTCTGCCAGGCTTTCCCATATGCTGTTATGCGAGACGGTGTCAAAAGCTTTTTGGTAGTCGATAAAAGTTATATATAGAGTTCTCTGTTGTTCTTGGTACTTTTCAATTATTAACTCTAATGTGTGGATGTGGTCAATTGTTGAAAAGCCCTTTCTAAAGCCCGCTTGTTCTATAGGCTGTTTTGTTTCTAGTGTTTTACTTATTCGTTTATTAATAATTGTAGAGAACAATTTGTAGAGGCTAGGAAGTAGGCTGATTGGTCTATAGTTGCCAATATTTCTGGGGTCGCCTTTTTTATATAATAATATGATGTTTGCTTCCGACCACTGAGTGGGAGTTGCAGAGTGTTGGAGTATCAAGTTGAAGAGTTTGGCTAACGGTGCAGCCAGAATTTCTTGAGCAGCTTTTAGCGCTTCGTTTGTGATGTTGTCGGAGCCTGGGCTTTTTTCTAATTTAAGGTTTTTTATTGTTTCTATAACTTCGGCTTCATTGATCTCCATATAGCCTTTAAATTGGTCTTCTTTGCTACTGTTTGGCGTTGTTATATCATTATTGCTATTGTATAAATCTCTATAAAACTCCGTAGCAGTATTCACAATATCGGTTCTTTTGTAAACATCTTTGTCCAGATTTTTCAATCCTTTTATCCAGCAATTATTTGTTCGAAGCTCCTTAAATGGTTTCTTTGTGCTACCGCAGAGGTGTAGGTGTCTCATTATAGTGTCTTGTCTGTATTTTAAATAGTCTTTTTTTATATATTTGTTGACTATTTTGTATAAGGCTGAGAGTTCATTTATCATGGAGCGAGTTTTATTTTTGGTTGACTGTAGTGCTTTCCGTCTGTGTAGCAGTTTTTCAGTTCTCTCTTGTAATATTTTATGTTTATGATTTTTCTTGTTTATTTTTGCAAGTTTTAGGCTTTCAGAAATAGCATTACTAATTTTATCATAGCAAGTATTTACAGGTTCGTTTGTTTCGTAATTTGCTGCTTCAGCTAGTTTACGTTTAAGGTTATCCTTATACTTTTCTATTTCCTCTACACTACTAAGTTGGTAACCTTGTTTATTGGTAAATCGGGCTCTGCTTAGTTTTTGTTTGGAGAGCTTTACTGTTCCTCTTATAGCACGATGGTCAGACGGGTAGTTCAGGTTTAAAACTTCGAGGTTCTCAAATGATTTTGGTTGGTTTGTGAGAATGTAGTCAATCTCGTTTTTGTGAGCCCCGTTCGGCGAAATCCAAGTCCATTTTCTGTTTGGATTTTTCTTAACTTTATGATATATCACAGTTTAATCACACGTCTTATGTCCACTAGAGCGGTTGTCGTACTGCAGTGATGAATAAACAAATAAGTACTTTATCTGGTATAGTTGTCTATCCTACGAAGTCCCTTCATCTTTATATGTAGAGGTAGCGGAGCACACAGGTTCATAACTTCGTACAACAACACAGTTAAGAAAAAAATATAAACAGACTTGATGAGTTAGCCAACCCGTTAGCTTTAAACAAAGAATAATAAACAACACGAACTCCTGTACCGGTCAGATTCCAAGTTTGAAATTCGAAACTTATAAACAGAAGAGAGACGTTTTAAGGTGCGCGTTGACTGCCCTGCTCCAATTATAGAAAACGTCATAATTTTTTTTAAATAAATAAATATCCTGGGACATTTTTCACACACGGCCAATCTGATTCCAATGTAAGCTTCAAAGTGAGCTTGTGTTATGGTAACCACATAGCTGATATACTACATATACTACTATTAAATATATGCTTATATAGATATTTACATCCAGACACAGAACAAACATACATAATCATGCATAAAATTTTTTGTCCTGGGTGGGATTCGTAGGCTTTCAATAGCTTAAATAAATTGTACAATTCATCCGAAATCTTGCCCTACATTTCAGTTATATATAGGTACATACATTCACTGAAATAGTTCTCTAATGGGTGTAAAAGCCAGCTGAGGTAACACCCTAATTCCATTCATAAAATGTACGCATGTTGGGCGTGCCGGTCGACGCGTACCTTTAGTGACAGGTTTAAGTTTTTAATTGTAGGCCAAGGTGTAAGTACATACAGCCTTTTGAATAAATTCTTGTGAGGTACTTGCTTAATGCACACGCTAAAATAAAATCCAACAAAGCATTTATATTTCCGTTCATTCATTTATTCCGTTCATTTATTCATTCATTCGTTTGACAAATTGTCTAGTGGTTAATCTATGGTTTGTTAGAATTCGCCGAGGTGGGGAATGACCTCTCGCTACCGAGCGTGATTGGCGCGATCGTCGACAGCGAGAGGTCCTGGGGCGCACTCCAATCCTTCTGCGAGACAGTAATGCTCGCAAAGGAGGCGGCGGAAAGGGTCAGAGAGGTAACAACCACTCTGGCCATCCGCCGCAGGAGAACGGGGCGCCGGAGGGCGGCATTCATCCGCCTTCCCCCCACATGAGCCCATGGGCGGCAGACTCGGGGGAGTCTGTCGCTCAACAGTCTCGGGCTCGAGTAGTTGTGTGTGTGTTCCCACACACTACTCATAGACGGCAGAGCGTGGGCATAGCTCCAGTCCACGCTCACTAGACGAGGAGGCCGCGCACCAGGCCAAGTCGCCGCCGGGTACGAGGACGCATGCCTCGGGCGTACCCTTATACCCAGCTTATAGCGACGAAGGGACACGGTGGGGTTTTAGTGAGTAGGAGTCTCACATAACCTTCCGCTCACCCCCAGGGCGGAAGGTATCCATGTAGGATTTCCCCATCCCAAAAAAAAAAAAAAAAAAAAAAAAATGGTTTGTTAGAATTGGATTAAAAATTAGATAAGTTCCTATCTATTACATATCATTTTCCATTTGTTTATTCGCTGATATAAGATGATTTATCCAATTAGGTTACGTTCTACGAATACAGACAATGCAACAATGCATTCCCATTACTAAAATCTGCATTTGATATTTTTAATTCGCATTTTAATTATGTAATGGTAAGAATCGTATTCTTATTTATTTAATAACACACCTATATTATGCAGGTATCATAATTAGATACTTATATCTAGGTATTATAAAGAGGAAAGATTTGACTTTTTGTTTATTATGAAGAGGCTCCGAAACTATTAGACCGATCGGAATTATTCTTTCACTAATTCGTTATTTGTGAGTGTCATAAGCTATAGGTACTTTATCCCCGTATTCTTCCGGGAAACGAAAGCTACGCGGGTGAAACCGCGGGGCGGAAGCAGGTGATTTTCGAATATTATCAAGTAATTCAAAGAATGGAATTAGTGTAAGTGAAAAATTGTTCTGCAATTTTACAATCAATTGTAATTATTACCATATCCGAGCGATTATTAAAATTGAGAGCTACACTTTCTTCACATCTGCAATGTTTTTTTATAAATACCTACATTATTGTGTTTAGCACTTCCGTGACATTGGTTCCATCCATATATAGGTAATGTTATTTTTAAAATCCAGGCAATTTAATTTTTTTTATAAATATGTACCTACTTAATTACATCGCTACTAAAGTTTCATTATCATTATAAAGTAATCGATTATTCATTCGTTTGTTAACACAAATGTGCAATATACACACATGGGTAAAAAATATAGTAGACTGCAACAAAACCCTCTCTCACGCACACAAGCTGAAAATAACGTCAAGTTTTTCAGATGTTGCTAATTCTAGATTTTTAAATGCTACTATTTATAAATGGAAATTGTTTTGACTAAACGGCTTTGGATACAATTTGGGACAGACAAGGTTTAATTCCTGAAATAACATAAAGGATTTTAAAGGGAATGCAGGTGAAACAGAAAGACGAATCCTACTTAGTTATTTGATAATTTAAACTGATAGATAAACAATATAAGTATTACACCTCAGACATATGTAGAAGTTATCTTTTTGTTTGTTTACGCTATATCTTATCAGAGTTTAATAATTATTTCTCAACAAACATATGTCATAACAAACGCAATTATTCTCGAAGAGTTCGTGTTAACATCAAGGAGTTCTTATATCCCTTTCAATAAATAATGCAAGCTAATAAAATTGCCAGTGCATAAAATTCCGGTTTATTTTATACTCGAGCAACATTACAAAGTTATTTTAAGAACGGTGCATGGGTTGTTAATAATACAATGATTCAAGATCCTTTATATTATATTCCAATTGAAAATTGGACGGACCTTCAAGAAGTGTTGAAGAAGGATTTGATAAGAAATATTTCTGCATATACTGTGCTGGAAACTCAAAGGGATTTGGTGAAGAAAGATCTCGGATATGGTTTCAAAGTATACTGTCCATATGGTGAAGTTTTAGATGGATTTGCCGCTATTAATGAGAAGGTAGGTCGTAATTTATGTTACTAAGACATTTAAAAAAAATCATTGTCACTTTGTACTTAAGAAAGAAATTTCCTTTCTGCTTTACCATATGGTATAGTTGAATGATTGTGTAAGGAAATAGGCCTTTATGAGTGAGCACTTGAGCAGTAGGTATAGTTTACTTTCGTGTCACTTTGGAAACGATTGCATTTTAACTGTGTAAATAAATTTTCAATTACTACCACTAACGCCATCTAGGGGTAAAGATGGGCATTTAAAATATTCGAAGATGTTTTAGCTTAGTCCAACAAGAAGTTTGAAAATAGTCAAAATCAGGAACTAAAGTAATTTAAGAAACTAATTTCCTTTTCTGTTGTTCATTTTTCGATTTATTCCTAAATTATGTAGGTATTTATTGCAAAAAGGATTTTACGATTTTACTAATATATCCTATCTATTTATTTCAGAAAGGATTTTATGAAGTGATCATTCAATGTCCTAAAGACGACACTACAAAACTAGAGGAAGCATTGCGGACTACCGAATTGATTGATTGGAAAAGGTCTATCATAATACCATTTGTGCGTGAACATGTTATAGAGTGCGTTAGAAAAGTTATTAAGGTTAAGAATGTAGAGATTGAGACTATTTTACCTTCAGTGACATTTATATTGGAGAAAGAGACTCCTTTATTTCAAGATATAAGGTACGAAAGTAAAAGATGTTATTTTTAACCGATTTTATATTAATTCACGATCTTAGATAGAATACCTATATTCCAGCTAATAGGAATATATTTTTTTCGGTATAAATAAGGAGATAAGTTCCCCTGGAACGTAGGTAAAACGAAGCAAAATCTAGCATATGTAATAGACTAAACGTAAAACATTTGATTATTTTAAATACTCAAAGATTAGAACAAAGTACTGAGAGAAAGTGATTAAGAGCTCTCATCGAAGATGAGTTAAGCATACGGTAGCTTAGGTACCCTAAAGATCCTACAACACTTCAGAATCAAAGGAAATGTGACACTAAAATAATGTGATTTATACATAAAACGTTACTCAGCTAACTAGCTTTGTCTATGTTTACGAACAATACTCTAAACAGTGCGCTCAGAGTTAATTAAATGTCGACGCTGTTCCAGCTTATACGAGCTTCTATATACGGACAATTTCTGTTTGTGGAAATTGAGTGATTTAACTTGCATTACATTGTACTACTTGGGAAGGTACTAAGTAAAATCAAGAATGACTGACTTGTCTATTTGTAAATAAATATATCCCGGGACATTTTTCCCACATGTCCAATCTGATTCCAAACTAAGCAGAGCTCAGTTATAATTAATATATCAATAGCTGTTATAAGCACATAAAATAATAACAATTAAAATTTATTTACAGCCTACCAGACGGCATCACACTCGACCTCCTATCACTGGAACACGTTGACTTGGTCAATTCAAAATGGCCGCATCGATACCCCACATCAAAATGGTACTTTGAACTGCTGATAAAGAACAAGACGGCTTACGGCCTTTTCGAAAACAACCAGCTGATTTCATGGGCTTTTATGAACGAATCTGGTACCCTCTGCCATATGTTTACTTTAGAAGAGCATAGAAGAAAAGGTTACGCAGAACTGCTATTGAAAATTGTTTGTAACATAATTTTAGAAGAGGACAAAGATATATTTATATTCAGTGTGAAAGGGAACGAAAATGCATGTAAGTTGTATAAAAAAATTGGGTGTAAAGTATTTGATTCATTAGTGGCTTGGGTGTATTTGAAACCAAATTGTTGATCAACATTTTTTATGGAGCATCCCGAAAGATGAGTAGACGATGATGATCGATTTTATTTTTTATATTTATAACTTGCATTTAATTAAAGACTATCTTAATTGTTACCAAATAAAAATGGTCCTTCTGATATTTATTACAAAACAAATTCCAGTAGACATTGTGATGCGAAATAAAATTGATATAATATTAATGCGTTTAATTAAATACACAATAACCATGTCCTTTCTTAACCTACGGTTATGTCCTTCTGTCAGATATAACATTATCTCTATAAGTATTTACTAACATACAATTTATCACTCTACTATAAATGTTAGTAAGTACAAATACATTTTAAAACAAGCTAAATGCATTCAACGAGCTCTCTTGTACATATCTATTAATGACATTTTTAGAGTTCCGCACTTGGATTGGACAAAAGAGAGATGTATACATTTTATGTGTAAAAGAAACGTAGGTAAGTAAGTTATATAAAAAAATTGGTCGTTTTTACGACTGGCCACTGGGTCAACATTTTTATGTTGACCCAGTGGCTTGGGTGTATTTGATACCGACGTGTTGATCAACATAATTTATGGCGCATACCTAATGATGAATCCAGATGTTATTAGTTACGTCTAAGATTGGACATTGTGTTTTATAAAAAAAAAGTAAAATAAAATTGTACATTATTTGTGAATAGCATCACTCTATAATCTCAAACATGAAATTAATCCTTATAATATATGCATTTTATAGTTCACAATACAGTCTACATAGGTACACAAAATGAAAAGTATAAATTCAATTTTCCCGGGTTAAAAGTAACCTATGTTAATCCAGGTTATAAGCTATCTGTGTTACAAATTTCATCCAAATCCGATCATTACTTTTTGGGTGAAAGAGTAACAAACATATCCCTGCATCGATACTTACAAATTTTCACATTTATACTATAAGATGGATTACAATAAAATAACTTAACTAAATCACTGCCCTGTGGTTAAGTGCCCAAAAGTCTGTCTACTTTACTTTATATATAACTCACCTACATTACTCGTAAAGACTTATTTTCGATGATAAAGCTTTTACTATTAGGCAAAATAGCAGGCCCTTCTGTTTCTTACCACCGCACCGACACAGTCCCTGCGTACATTTGTGATTCTCCAAAGAAAGGGCCCTTTGAAGATGATTGATGATTTAAGACATTAGCAGTTAACAATGAAGTGTCAAAAGGGAAAAAGAATATTTCTGTTTGAAACCGCGTAAATAAGAAGGAATTTCTTTGGAATCTTTTCAATGTTTCAACTAAAGTAGTTCAACTTCTAAAGTGTCTATATTTTATAATACCATTAAGATACTTTGGTAACTTATTTAATAAGTTAAGTACTAGGTGCTTTTGTTAGATTAAACATTGTTGTCAATCGCTTTCGTAAGAAACAGTTACTTTTTTCCATATTGACCAAATTTAACGAAATGTAATAAAAAGGTTTGATTGTATATTCTTTTATTTCATATATACTTTCCATGCTATATTTAAAAACTATCTATGTTTTAGTGACTCAAATAAGCTAAGAAATCCAAAAACTTCACCCAATGATGAATGAAATCATTAATTAATCAAGTAAATAAAACCTTTAACCTATAGGAACCGATGTGGGCCAGTAGTCGCAACAGAATCTTAGTAAGTAAGTATACGAAGATAGATATCTGTGCTAGACTGTGTTCCAGATATTAAATAGACAGCAAGTTTTTATAGCACTCTTACATGATTTTATTATTTCAATTTGCATTAATGTTCTACAACAGTAAAGTAAAATACTTATTAAGTACACAGTGTGTATGAATGAATATTATGTACATGCGTGCATCGTTACTTTTGTTTTACATTTACCGGAAGCCAATTGGCTTTATTATAGCCTAAGAGTCACAAAACAAAGGGATTTATTGAGATTTACAGTATTTTTAAAAAATATACTAGTTAATATGTGTTGTTTAATTTATCTAATGGATAAGATTATATATTCCTAATAAACAAAGGTATGGAAAATAAGAAAAATAAAGTAGATGAAAGTTTGGTGACAGCCGAATTAATAGGTTATTTTCCGTTTTTAGTTACTGCGGGAGAAACCGCGGGACGAAGATATAAACATAATAAAGTAGGTATAAGACAAACATCAGCAATGCTATAGCAGATTCAATGTGTTATGATTTAACAACGGAAACTAGAGTACCTACCTACCTAGTTGAATAATATTAATGTAATGTTATTCAAATTACATATGATTTTGTGCATAAACTAGTAATTAGTAGCGATTCACTTTCCACTGTATTCCGTTTGACCCCAAATTGGATCAATAATTACTGGTATTATTTAAGCACATATGATTTTGATGTTTACCCAATCGTAATAAGCCATATTTTTGTTACTTCCTACTTTCATTAATAAATGTGTATGCGGATATACCTTCTTCGGAAATTCACACGTATATATTTAGTTACAACCCTTATTTAACACTTACTTATTAAGGTAACGCACAGAAAAACCAACAGTTACACAACAAAAATTTAGAATACTTGGTTAAAGTCTGACCAATAAATAAGACTCCGCCATTTTGCGGCAGAATGTAAAACTATTTCACGCACTTCATTAGGAATAGTCAGTCATACATTCTACAAGTGGCGCCCTCGTTTCAAATCTTACTTTTCCGCACAGATATTCCGCTTAGTTAGGATTTAGATTGTCCATGTGTAAGAAATCTAAGTGTTTTTACTCTATTTCATCGCATTATTATCGTCGTCAAGACAATAAATTGTAATCACAGTAATACAATGATAAATTCAATATATTCTTACAATAGCTCTTATCTATATTCTCACAATCTAATTTACCAGCGCGGCGTATGTTTTGGTTGTATATTGGTTCTCACAACACTATAGTATGTAGATTGCTTATTTACTTGTCATATAACCATGTATGTTTGATAAAAACTTGCGTTTTTTTAATAAAAACTTTTGTCATTACGTACTTAGATATGTAACACAATCTATACTAATATTATAAAGAGGAAAGATTTGTTTGTTTGTTTGTTTGTTTGTAATGAATAGGCTCCGAAACTACTGGACCGATTTCAAAAATTCTTTCACCTTTGGAAAGCTACATTATCCCTGAGTAACATAGGCTATATTTTATCCCTGTATTGCCACGGGAATGGGAGCTACGCGGGTAAAACCGCGGGGAGGCAGCTATTTGTAATAAAATAGGTAGAATTGTAATACTAAAATAACAAAGCAAATCAGTTCATCCATCCAGACAAATTACATAAATTGAAAACCTATTGATATTTTATACTGACGTTTAAATATAATATTTGGGACATAGGAAAGGCTAAAGGGATTTAGATGAAAGTTGAAGACAGATTAAATATAAGATTGTATTAATTCACACTTTGTATTAAAACTAAGTTGGTTTTAAAGAGTAATTGCCGATTTTATTGCCGGTTCTTCTCAGTAAAGGCAACGTTCAGAACCGAGCATAAGAGTTCGTAAATAAAGGCCTATTTGAATAAAAATATTTTGATTTGATATAAATAATAAATAGGTATGTGTGTGCACAGAAAATTTTTCAGTAAACAATCATAGGAAACTGAAATGAAACATTTAGGTATGAGTAGTTTCATAAATATCTAATCCATATTGAGAATAGCAATCGCTATGCTATAACATTGTGTTGCAAAACTTCGATCTTATTACGTCTAATACATGTCTAATGTAATTGTTTGCACAGAGCAACAATTGTTGGTACAGCCGCCATGGTTTTTCTTTAACTCCATTCACATGACAATCAAAATGGATGAATTTTCATAACATGCTTTACAATTATAACGCGATGTTAATGACTATATTTATCGCAGTATATTCTTTTTGCTACTTATCAACTGTCAATTTGCTTATAACTTGATAAAGTAGGTTTGAATTGTGATGAAATTAACTGTTTTTAAACTGAAAACTGTTAGAGCTAAGAGTAAGAAGTATAGCCGACATGTTCATGCTCACAAATGTTCGGCCTTATTTAAAATCGAACCCACTCACATGGAAGAATCGTGCCAGAGTATCATACTTACTAATGGGTCCTTTAAAAGATAAAGATAAGGAAGATTGACATCAACAAAAAATTCAAAGTATTAAACAATACTCAGTGTTTTTCTTCGAATAGTAAAACTATACGAAACAATGTTTTAGTTCATTCGAATAATAAGAGTTAATTGAATCCTTTGAAATACGCGTTTTTCCTGAAAATTTACCGTAAATAAAATACACTATACAAAATTCATCCTGTAACAGAATTCAAACTAAAGGATTCCTAGAATTGCATACAATGAGAAATTTATTTGTATTTATTAAGAGTTTGTAGAATATAAATTTAAAAAACACGCAACAAAAATCATGTAACCCTTTGTAACTTTGCTACAGTGAATAACTCATTCATGGCTTGTAATGTAACTTTTGGATTATTATACATTTAGGAAGGGTCATTTAAGAAGTTCAAAAAATAAAACATAATTAGGTACTATTGAGACTTTGTGTAATTTCACTTGTCAATATAGCTGTGTCTTTAATAAGAAATAGACCATTTGTTTTATAACAGACTTTAAAAAAGGACTAATTTATTTACAAACCAATTCAGAAATTGTTATTTTTCTGTGTCAATATTTGTGTATAGATAATATTATACACAAATCTGTCGGTCGGTCAGTTCATATCTATAGACAGGCAAACGTCTTCAGTATCTTCAAATTACATTGATGTCATTATTTAGTACAAACCACTACCTAACCTAGTACAGTAGGTACGTGAATATTATTTAGGACCGAGTTAAAAAAAATATTTACTCACTGCAATGAGATCGCTTCACAACCCTACTTAGACTATAAGAATAAGTATGGTAACTGGTAGGGCAGCCAAAAGTGGCATTATTCTCCCAATGAGTAACATTCGCGCGTCGGCCGTACATACACAATGCTGCGCAAGAGTGCTTTTATATGTACCTAATTTGTGCTGAAGAAGAAACCAAGGAATAGTTCAGTGCCAATAGAGATTTGGTGGTTGGTGATCAGTGTTAGTGTACTCATGGACATTTGAAATGAGGAGCTTTGTGATAATTGGTGAGATTATTTTTTAATGTTTTTTTTGTACCACAAATGTGGGAAACAGGCATACGGTCCCACCTGATCGGAAGCGGTTACCGTAGCCTATGGATGCTTGGAACACCAGGGGCGTCACTTACTCGTTGCCGAGTAATTAAATTACCTAATCCGCACTAGGCCCGCGTTGTGGACTATAGCCTAACCTCGTGTTCCTCGGTGAAGACTTATATGAGCTACTATGATGATGATTATATGCCAGTTGCATAATATGGATTTGTCCAATAAATAGAATTACTAGTACTTAGTCGCAAATAGATTAATTCGGTTATCACTCTGTATCATCCGAATATTTTTTTACAGGCCGTGTAGTATCGATTCCATGCTTTACTTATGTATGGAATTTAGATTGACTTTAAGAAAAATAACTTAAATAATATGTATGATGTTAGACAATGGCAGATATAATGCAAGCCTGAGCTGTACTTACCTTCAAACAGTCTCATGTAGGGACGCTTTAGCTAATCCAAATAACAGGATTCACTGAAAGATATTTAGAATTCCTTTGACATACACATGTTGGTAAGTAATTGACTGTTTATGTTCATAACCCTGCAATGATTACACAGAGAATTTGTTAGTGCTCCGTCAAATTCAATTGAAACGGATACTCTCGAGATTCCATGTAAACTTTGTAATGCACTTTGGACCAAAAGAAAATATGTATTTGTTAGCACTGGGAATTAGCGTAAAAATACATTCAAAAGCGCGTCAAACAAAGCTGCACTATATATGCCTCTCTTTCCTACACAAAAGGCGAAAATAGTGAGAGAGATTTGCATTTCTGTCAGAACAAATCCATTAATTTTGGGCACACACGACTCACTAGACCACAATGTGGCGAAACCGAGTTTGGCCAGACTAACTTTGGCTAAACTTTGATTGTTGCTCAGCAAAACTTGAATGTAGGGTATATAACAACGTTAATACGTTATTCATAGGTTTATGCTCGTTGAAAGTTTGTAACTTTCATTTGTCTTTAATTGCTGCAAAATGATATCACACGCTTTTTTGTATTATCTAAACAATAGTTTACAAGTCTCCGATCGCGAGAATGGTCGTTTTTATCGCTTGTTTTATTATTATACAGTTGATTTAATGAATAAAATTCAGTAAATGGACAATTTTTTTTTTATTTGAATATAAATTTCATTATGAATGTAAAAAAATCGAGGAAAAATGTTAAGGGCTTTTTGTAACCCCAAATATCATTTAGTATTTAAAATGTTGACGAGTCGATTAAGAGAGTTTTTTTTTTTATTATTGCCGCACAAGTCCCTTAGTGGTGGCCATCATCCCACGCCGGCATAGCAATGTGGCATGATGGCCCTCACCTTGACGGCCTAGAGAACAGCTTTTTTTAAATAAAAGTAAATGTTATTGCCATTAGTTTCCATTATTTTATGACCTATCAAATTCATATTACAAGGTATATATTCAAGAACACGCCTCCGAAGTTTGTCACTACAGTTTAATATCTATAAAATTCAATAAAGCGGAAGATGAGTCGTCGGATGTAAATATTTCATTAAAAGTTCCATCGTCTCGGCTCGTATGATAAAACTTTACGAGGTAAGTTTATATTTTCTGATTGCAAGTGTACCTACTAGTATTGCTAATGTATGCTGCAACTTGCATAAGTATATCATCTACGTTAGTTCTAGAAGAGGCCGCTGCAAGTATCGAGTTTTATTAGCTGAAAACTCAAAAAAAATTTTACTGGCATCCCGCGGTATAATGCGCGTTCCCAGGAGATTTTCAATCTCCCGTGATAAAATATAGCCTATGTGTTAATGGAGGTTATAAGCTATCTCGCACTGTAAGTCCCGCCCCCCGGAGACGGGCTCGGCCTTGTAAAGCCGAGCAGCGCCGGCGGGGCATGCGGTTGTAAGGCTTACGCGTGTCCCGCAGCCCCGCCACACGGCGCCGAGGCGTCATTGGAACCCCAGGGGTTTAGTGGGTAGGCACCGGCATGCCCTGGAAACTTAGAACACTGTATTTTTATTAAGTAAAGTGCCACCTATTCTCCAAGCAGCAAACTATTTAGAGCAATTATATTGCAGTGTTACCACTTTTTTGCATGGTACTTTAAACCTTATTGTCATGTTGACTATATTTCTTTAATTGGTCTAGTCGAATAAAAAAAATGAATTTAATAACATTATTCAATTTATTTAAAAATTACGTTACCAAAGAATGTATTTATAGTAATGTATTTTGGCTGATTGTATAGTTTCATGTAACCAAAAACGTATGTAACTAACAACACTGAATCTAAGTGTCACAAGATTTTTTCCGCCGTTGGGTTTACAAAGCATAAATATGCACTTAAAGATTATTTACTCCGTAAAAGTGTTTTGTTCTTCACTATGAATTGGTGCAAAGAAATCGGCAATGTCCTCACTGGCAAGAGCTATTATAATTTTTGTAATGTCAGTGATGAAATTGACCCCATTTTCCTACAAGCTCGAGAAAAATATAATAAACCAAGAGTAGGAAACGGGAGAGGGAACAAACTGGTGTGATAATTAATGTTTAATCGTGTACTGAATAAAGTCATTCAACTATATATGTTTGCATTATTAATCTCTATCAAATAATTGATTTAAGTATCCTATAAACGTGATTTCAAATTACCAGCAATCCTTCGTATTTATATACCTATACATATCGATATATACGTACGTACCTACTTATATACAAATATAGATATTTAATTTGTTTGATTGCTTGGCGTTCAGAGGGTGCTGCTCGTTAACTAAAACCGAAAACGAGAGTTACCAGTCTATCTCCAGTATTATATACTAGTCTATGGGCACCGGCACCTTCTGTGCCGGTGAGTCTCCACATAACCCGGCGGCTCCTCCCGGAGCTGCTGGGTATCCTATGAGGATTCCCCTGGGTCATCAAAAAAAAAAAAAAAAGGTTATAAGCTGTCTGTGGTTCAAATTATAACCAAGTCCGTTCACAATTTTTGGGTGCAAGAGTAACAAACATATGTCCAAACATACTCATAAACTTTCGCATTTATAATATTATTAAAATATAACTAATCATTCAACGGTTCCAATAAAATTACTATATCTAGATCTATAGTACCTACTACATCAGTGATATCATTTAAGTATTTACTTAAAAAACACCTACTTGAGGAACAAAAAAATTCTACTTATGGCTAAATGTACACAAGGTTTCATTAACCATCCCCGGAGGCTACGTCTTTTCAATTTAAACGTATATTATGTCCTGGTATATAAATCTGCATAGTTCCATCTCAAGCACACACATAAACACTCACGCACACACATAAATACTCACACACACGCGCAGACACTTTTACATTCATTTATTATTAACTACTAGAATATAATAAAGTAGGATTAGACTGTAAATATTTTAACTATATATCATTGTTTAACGGGTCACTATATCGGCATGTCACAGGGGTTGACACTGAAAATCAGTGCTGTGAAGGAAGTAACCTCCATCACAGCAAAATGCTGAGCGGTCAACCTCGTTTGTCAGCAATGCGGTGTACAATTTCCTAAACCTATTTCTTGTAATTTTTGTGTTTGTTGATTTGTATTGTAATTTTTTTTGCTTTTTATTTAGTTCTGTTAAATTATATTGCTTGTTTGTACATCCATTTTTTGGCAAATAAATTTTCTTTCTTTCTTTCTTTCTTTCTTTCTTTCTTTCTTTCTTTCTTTCTTTCTTTCTTTCTTTCTTTCTTTCTTTCTTTCTTTCTTTCTTTCTTTCTTTCTTTCTTTCTTTCTTTCTTTCTTTCTTTCTTTACATATCTTGACTTCTGTACTATATTATAGAAAATATATTGCTACACATTTGTTGTCAGGCGTAATATATTGTAGTTTTTAAACAGTGTTACTGAAAGTTACGATCTTACTCACGACTTCATATTAGATATATGTTATGTTCTAATACAGCTTATATCGAAACTAATAACCAGTATCCCTAGCTATTAATTCAATAACGTCTATATCGTTTTCAGGGCTGCTATAGGGATGTTTATATTTTTCTAGCTCTCGAATATTCACAAAAATTGTTCGGGAATATTTATTTTGAGTAACCAGCAGATGTTCTCGTGGCCACGTTATATCGTCGAGATTAAGCGAATTATCTTTACTTCTATATCTATAGGTAGGTATATATAAAGCTGAAGAGTTTGTTTATTTGAACACGCTTATCTTAGGAACTACTAGTCTAATCTGCATAATGATTTCAGTGTTAAATTTTCAAATTTTACATTTGTCGAGAAAGGTTATAGGCTATATAGCATCACGCTACGACGAATAGAAGCGGAGCATCAATCAAAAGTATTGCAAAAACGGACAAGTGACGCTAACGAAGTTGCTCAGTTCAACTAGTAGTTTGATATTAATCTCTATGCGAATAGTCGATTTATTATGTAAAACATGCTCTAAGTTTTCTTAGTTTGAAGAGATAAAGATTTTAGAACTACTTCTAGTCTCAAACTTTACCTCACACCTATGATTAAGGTATTATCTAGGTACTGTTTCAAAAGAAACTGCAGTGCCGTTAACAACAACTTTACTTAGGGATATAAAGAACAGCGTTTTATGGGGTAAACGTAGACTAGTTTAGCACTTCTCAGTTTCATATTACTATATTAATTTTAAAACAAACTCAGCATATTACGTTCTAAAACTTTATCTAAACTAATATTATAAAGAGGAAAATTTTGTATTTTTGTAAGTTGTATATTTGTAATTATCTCATAAACTACTGTGCCGATTTAAAAATTTATTTCATTAATAGAAAGCTGCATTATCAGAGACTAATATAAGCTATATTTCTTCCCTGTAGGTATACCCATGGGAACAGGCACTACCTGGGTGAAAGCGCGCTGGGAGGAAGCTAGTGTAGTGTAGTGTAATCATAAAAAACGCTCATATGTTCTGTGTCTGGGAGACTGGGAGTGTATTTCAAATGGTTCCTATGTATATAAAATTTGAAATAGATTAAAAGATAAATATAGATAAATAATTTTAACTTACTTCATATATGATTTTAATTAGTTAACCGTTTACTATAGTACAATTTCGGCTTTGTTTCAGATCTGATCACCGAATAATGTTGTGTCCAATACAAAAGACATTGTTAATAGGATGAAAGTGTAATAAAAAAAAGCCTATTAAGCAATAATACCATAGAGACCTTCTTAGCCAGTGTTGCTAACGTCCAGACTTATTTGTTGAGTAATGGTCCCTAGACGTTGTATAAATTACTGTAGCGTAATCCTACTCAGTTGTGACCAGCTAGCAACCCTGAAGCCGCGTTATCTGTGAGACTAATGTGTTACGACGTGCAAGGGAGCTAGCTACGTACATATATAGTGACATAATATTATATACCTATAGATACCTATAGGGTTATGCTAAAGTGCATCTTCTCAATTCAAAGCTATTCATTCCTAGGGTGCTTAGGGGGTTTTTAAATCGGAAGTTGTTGAAACACGGTATTATTTTGATATCAAGCAGGTTGACGAATAGACAGACAGGTAGACGATCCAACAGTAGGTTAGTCACCATCATTGGACATTTCAAATTCACATATAGATATGAAATTGTTAAAACTCATGAGCAGCAATGCCTTCACATGCATTGCATCAAATCCTACAATTATTATAAATGCAAAAGTTTGTGAGTATGTTTGTCACTTTTTCACACCAGAACGGCTGAGTCGCGGTAAATTTTGCCCCATCTAATAGGCTACTTTTTATTTCGGGAAAATTGAATATTCCCTAGGAACGCAGGTGTAACTGCGGGGAGGACTAGGTACTAATAATGCAATGTTTAAGACGGTACCTAAAATTAGACCAAATAGGTACCAAATTATTTCATAATAATAATAAATATTATCAACTTTCTACTGCCAACGCATTCAGCTGAGCTCACGGCACACGACAACACATCTGTTATTTTTAATTTATTCCAAAGAAAACGCCGCCATGACATAACAGTGACTTTAAGTACAGTCACAGAATAAAAAGATTTGTCGTTTCTTCCACTTGTATCATATAACGGTTTTTTAGTTAAACTGTTACTGTAATCACGTTGCGATAATCATTAGGTTCTTGTATGTGATATTAATTTGTTCTACTTAGGGATAACTATGATTTATATACAATTCACTCAAGTATAATATAGTGAGCTGAATTAAATAAATTGTAGATAGAAATAGTTTCTAATAACAGTGGAATATATAACTTTTTTTTACACTCGTACAAACAAAATCTCTGGTAAAAAGCTGACGTATCATTTTATTACGCGACTGTACATTATTCTTTTGATGTGACATTTGCCGATTTTTATTTGTTTATGTCTGTGACGTCACAAATGATTTATGGATAGTGCCGATGGCGTTTTATCCATACACCTTTGATTATTAGATAAGAATATTACAAATTAAAATGAAATTTTGTTATTTATAACTTAGATAGGTACTGATAATAATACATAAAAGAAAACCCAAAAGTTTTACGTCATATAATATACGCGCATTATTCATAAAGCACTAGCTTCTGCCCCGCGGTTTCATCCGCGTGACTCCCTTTAGCGTAGGAATGCAGGGATAAAATAAAGCCTATGACACAAATACATAACGTAGCTTTCTATTGGTGAAAGAATTATTCAGATCGGTCTAGTAGTTTTGGAGCCTATTCATAACAAACAAAACTTTCCTCTTTATAATATTAGAGTAGATTAGTATGAATTTACCTAGCTATAGATAAATCATTACGGGGGGAAACATATGAAATTGAAATAAATGTAAAAACCTCTGTACCAAAGAGAATTTCGGTTTGTTTTTTTGGGTTAACCCACGCGAGCACTACACACATCACAAGTCAATCAATCGTGGAGGCTACAAAGCTGCAGCTTTTCAATATTCGTTGGCCAGACTCAAAATCATTCGTACGTTTGTAAATAAAACCACCTGAAAGCTAGAGATCTATCAATAGTTAGATATTGACCAACTTTATTAAAACTATTGGTGAAGCTGTAACATACAATTCACGTGCCTATATCAAGTTTCTATCTGTAAAACTTCCATGATACTATTACATTGTTTTATTTAACTCAATGTGCTTTTTCATTTTGCAATTTTATTCAATGATATTTTTATTAATTTTTAAGCTATTGCATAGCTTTTATCGCGGGCTCTGAGCGCGGCGACCGAATCAAGAAATTCCGTAACGAAAAAACCTAACACCCCCCACTCCGACGGGCAAGGAGGTGTGGCTTGAAGGCCGTGCATCGTCTAACGTCGTTTCAGTTCGGCAGTCTTCGACTCGGCGTTGTGTGCGATTAGACGTATTGTACGACTCTACGAAACTCGCACGAATCGAGACGAGCTGCTCCGAAATCGGACGAATACATAAGCAGCTGTTTATGAGAAAGTAGGTATATAGGTGTATATGTATTTATGTACAACAGTGAATAGCTGTACTTGTAAAATTTGTGTATGAAGTGTTTTGAATATGAATGAACAAAGTGCATTTATTATTAAAATAAATAAATAAAATTATAATTGCATAAGTTGATACAAAATGCTATGCAATGCAATAGCTTTACCGCGGCAGTCCCCGAGTTTTTTTTTGGTTACAAGGTGTTACTACACTATTACATTCGATTCTTAAACTTAACTTAGACAATAAGAAGTAAAACTTAATGCTCGACCATTATAGTATAAACACGTAATGCATAAACAGTTGATACATGCCAAATATACTAAAATATTATTCTAATTAATAAGAAATAACAATGAAAACAAATTAAAAATGTTATCAAGTTACTTTACCAGAAGAGAATTAACAGTAGCATGTATTGGTTACTTTATTAAAAAATCATTACATATTATAAAAAAATTAAAAATTAATTTTATTTCCTCAATCATTTGAAGTCTGCGCTATATTGCTTTTCTCCGTTCAATTTTAATTAGAAGTACGAAGGTATACCTACATAGATATAGTAGGTATATATATAGTCATCAATTTTATAACTTTAATAGAACTTCGCAGCCGGTAGTTTTGGAATGGTTTTTTCATTGCAGACGCCTTTGAAATTAATTGACTCAATAGTACCTACCTACTCGATGCCTAAAATGGATAATCGTAATGCTATATCATCATCATCATCAGCAGCAGCTCATATAGGTACGTCTCCACCGAGGAGCTCGAGCCTCCCATAGCATCGAGGTGGTTTAGGACATTCCACCACCCGGGCCGAGTGCGGATTGGCAGACATCACATGCCTTTAATTTGGACATCTCGGACATGCAAGTATCCTCACGATGTTTTCCTTCACCGAAAGCCAGTGGTGTGAATCCGTACGTAAGTTTTTGTAAACTCAGAGGTACGGGCCAGGGATTTGGACCTGCACCCTCATGATCGTGAGTTAGTGCGTTCCCAACTGAGCCACCACGGCCATTGTAATGCTATATATATACCTAAAGTTAAATAAATAATCTAGTGTTAACTATAGAATCACGTCCTTTACCACAGCACAATTACACCGTGTGAGAGATCCGTCAGTTCATTGATCCTGTTTTTGCCATAGATTATTGCAACTAGCAAAAACACTATGAGAAATGTCACCATTCGTACGTTTGCAACACTGTAGGTATTGTGGAAGAAGTGAACCGCGGCTGAGAATATGGCTCGAGTATAGAGGTTAAATGTAAAATGATTAGGCTTAATATACATAAGTTACAAGGCTTTGAATATAGCTATAGATATCGTTTTTCATTTGATCGACATCAGAATTATGATTTTAGTCTTATAGTCCCCTAACTTTTTATTCTTAATCTTTTATATTGACTGGCCGGATAACTTTGTAGTTAGCGACCTTGATTTCCTAGGCAGCTGTGTGTTTGATTCTCTCCCAGAACAAATATGTATGTGCGGGAGCATGTCAGTTTGGGTGTAAATAGGTAGGTATCTATATGTTTTTCTAAAGTAGTGTTAAACACCGAAATCAGGTTGAACGCGTGTAAAATAATGTTACAAGATATTTTAATAATTTGATAAGTCTAACTAAGAGATACATTCGTAAGAAAGACGCTTTACAACCCATTGCTTAATTTAACAGTATCTACCTATTGGTCGTAATATTTTATTGAAGTTTGGCAGACAATACCAGATTCTTAGTATCTAAGTAATATTCGCCCTAATATAGTTGATGTAGTTTTCTTTAAGATGAGCTTTATTAAAATGACACCCGCAATTTAATAGGATTATGGGTAATACCATAACTATGCAGACAATACCAGATTCTTAGTATCTAAGTAATATCCGCCCTAATATAGTTGATGTAGTTTTCTTTAAAATGAGCTTTATTAAAATGACACCCGCAATTTAATAGGATTATGGGTAATACCATAACTATATGTATCTCCCATATACGTAGACGTAGGGTGTAACGTACGTAACGAACTAACGCGTTTATGCTCGTTAACGATAAACCTCATTTTCCTCCAACGCTAAAAACTCCTGCATTTTTCTAATAAGATTCGTTCATTAGCTTGATTTCATCGGTTAACGCATTACTCAATATGATTGTTTGATTAGATATACTATATCGTACATATGCTCTATATAAAAATACCACATTTAAAATTCTTCTTATTTTTTTTAGAATCATTTTATTTATGAACAAAACCAATAACAAAACCATCTGTATAGATAATAGGCAATAAAGAGTCTTCTGTATAGTCAACAGGTTCAAGACAACTAAGTGCCTTATATTAAGAGCAATTTAGTTAGAAACATGATACCTGCTAGATTGTATTCCCCAGAGGATTTATTCAGATGAGTTGCGCCGAAGCACTTAACAAAATTGTATTTGAAAGATACAAATAGTAACTCAGTGCGATAAAACATAACATTCACGAACCGTATTTTATGAACATCTACATACACGATTACATTTCGTTCCAATCTCAATTCAATCTTGTAGCGCAATTGATTTAAAATCTAATAATACCTATATTATTTTGGCAAATGTCGAAGACAGCAGTTTTATTTATATATTCCTTGGGAATTATTTTGATGGACTATGATTTTGTTTTTCAGTGTGCCTTACAATATATTGGGCTAAGGCTCAGAATATAAGAGGGCATCAACAAGACCACAGTGGCTGGGACATTAGACTCGCTGTGCCGGGAGAGCCGGGCAGTGACTACCCCACTCTTGGCGCGATACCTAGGACCACATTTTCCTGTGCCGGGAAAGAACCAGGTAAATTATTACTTAGGGTTATTTTATTTATGGCATAATATTTTTTCTGAAGTGAATATTAGATTAATTTTTTTCATTACAGGATACTACGCTGACTTGGAAACAAATTGTCAAGTTTTTAGAGTATGCACCGTTGGTTCGACCTACGGTTTTCAGTCGTTCCTCTGCCCCAACGGCACATTGTTCAACCAAGCTGTTTTCGTGTGTGATTGGTGGATGAACGTCAATTGTCAGAATTCACAGCAACTTTTGAACACGAACAACGAACAATTCGAAAACCTTCGACTTGGGCCACAGCTCATGAAAGATATAAAGAAAATGTTAACTCATCCGATGCGAAACCCATACGACAAAACTAGCATGAGAAGTAATCTAATTGTTATGCAAGACTACAAGCCTCCTTCTGGACAACTGTTTCCGAACGGAGCCCTATTAGCTGGACCCGAAAGAGCACCGAATAATGTTTACATTCCCGCAAAACAAATACAGCAAAACTACGGCCCAAACTACTACAGTACTACTGAAAGTGTATTTTCTGCATCTACACCCGATCCAAGATATTTACCTGCAGCGTTTAGTACTGAACAATCAACGACACAAAGAGACATAGAAGTATTCCAGAGACAGCAACAGGGTGGTCAGTTTCAAAATTCGCCTAACTTACAATCTGGGAACCATATCTCTAACGGTCACGCCAGACAATTTAATCCTAACAAAAATACACCAAATTCCAATAGTAACCAACAATTTAACAGGCCAAACCAAAATCAAGGTGATATACAACAATATAATCAAAGACAAACGAGTAAAGTCAACACTCAAACAGCAAATTCACCAAATACAATAAATAATAATCAGAGACTTCGACAACGCGTTCAATACTCAGAGAATAGCCAACCCTCACAATTGAATACTGGGAAACAAACTGATGTTGGCGTTTCAATAACAAAGCAACAATACAACTATAACTCTAATCAAGACAAGCAACCTTACACATACAGACCACCACTTCCACAATTCTCAAACGAAATAAACGACGATGTTGGTAATGAATTCAAACAAAATTTGGTAAGTACTATTGAAGCAGCACAATCGACAATTGTGACAAAAACAGTACCTTTTAATAGAATTGTCCAAGAACCAAAGCCAGGTAAACCAAAGTCACGTATAACAGTTAAAACATGGATTGTAAAACCCTCTAAGTCGGCGAGACTAATAGCTGAACCAACCTCTTACGTATATAATCGACCTACTCTAGCACCAACTGAAAATATTGTCATTAACACAACACCATATATTTATAACAAACCAACTGCTATAATTCAAAGAGAAAGAATTTCTGAACCTGAACTAAGACCATATGTTTATAGTAAGCCCACAGTAGCATCTAGGCAAATCATCACAACATCTATTGAACCTACCAGATCATTTTTAACTCCAACGCCAACATCAAATCCACGTCTAACATTTGCTAGTCGCTTGAATTTAAAACCGACATTGGCAACTCCTATGAAAGCTTCTCGTGTATATTTAGCGCCCACTACTTTTAAACCAGCCGCTAGGCTATATCTTCCTCCATCTGAAAACTCAGTATCTCTTCCCCGCCAGTATATATCGCCTGACATAGTTGAACAACCATTTTACTATCAAAACTCTCAACTAAGAAGTCCTTCTACTACTCCTTTAACGGCATCTTCTTCTCGTAATGAAAATCACAATGCCCCGTCTTTTACTTTAACGAAACACTCTAGAATTAACGCCAATCATAATAATATATCATTTGCCGATATCCTAACGAAAGAAAAACTCGATATCACAGTTAACGATATTGTAAGAGATACTGGCAATTTCTTACATTCGGCATCTCCTGAACGATCCGGACAATATCGTCAAGATGTTAAACTTATAGAATACCCTGAACAAAATTCGCCACCAACAGAAGCGGAAACTGAGAGTGGAGAAAATTTGACGTCCCAAACTCCCGCTGCAGTTACAAAGAGTGCACGTCTTCTCGCTCAACCCTCTATGACCTTAGAACCTCCCATCGAAAGTCCCAATAGGATTAATAAAAATCAAATTGCTAATTTACCATACTTCAAAGAGCCCGCACCAACAAATACAATAGAAAGAACAGTTTCTCTAAAAATATCAATACCAGAGAGATTAGCTGCTTATTTATTTAAAAATCAAAATGAGAGTGATTACGATAGCTTAGAAATTCTTAATACAGGTAGCAGTAATTATTTGGTTTTGACTAATCCTCTACTAAACAAACATACAAAAACTAGTTTTATTCCTCTTGGTCGATTGGTAGGAAATAAAAACCGAAATATTTCTAATTCACAGGCATTGGTGCACTCATTTTTGGCCGACTCTATAAATGTCGTAAAGGAATACAGTAACATAATTGAACAAGAGTCACTACCAACTACACCTGCACCACAGTTTAAAAATCTGAATAATGAAGAACTCGCACGTATAACAAACAACATATCTGAACTTACATCGTCCCAATATGCAGGAACAGATAAAAATAACAACAATGGAGCAATCACGATGTCAACACAAACTAGTACTCCTACGCAAGACATTAAATTCAAAGACGATGCTAAATACTCATCACAACAACCAAACGATGTCCAACAAAATCAACTGTCACAATACAATAAAGCACCTTCTCAACCAAACCAAAACCAAGTCTACGCCACACAATTTCAAGACAATGTCCTTTCTCAAAATATTTTGACTAACAACAATCAAAACAAAATATACAGCGGTCAGTTATATCAAGTACCAGTCCCAGATGTAACTAGTCACATCTACAATAGACCGAGTTCAGCCAATATTATCCAGCCCAGTAATCTCAAACCAAGCACGCAAATGCCAAATACACAACGTCTAAACCAGAACAACAATGCGGCTAACAATAATAACTTGGTCAAGCAATCAGGCGGGCAAGTTGAAATTGTCCAATCACAAACTTTGCCGCTCAATCCAGCTAAGCTTGAGTTAGAGTCACCTAATGAACCCGAATCATTTAATAGCCAAGAAAGTTTTACTAAGTTCCTAAATAGTGATAATGGAATATCGGCGCAATTACAAGATAAAATTATTGGAACTATACCGCATCCGTTGGAAGAGAACAAACTTTTGACATACAAAAAAGACCAGTCGTATTATTTGTTCACGAAGTTCGACAACAATGAATCCGAACGGGACGATAGAACTCATCATCCTAAAAACGTTTTCAGCGGTCAGCAAAGTGCGAAGATCATACAGAGTAATGTTCCAAATCTCATCGCTTTTCAATTAATACCGTCCGTTAGTTACCAATTAGAGGACGAAAGAGAACAACAGAAGTTATTAAATACATTTCAAATAGATGATTTTGGTGCGCCGAGAAACCTTGTAGGTTCTAGCATAAATGCAGACCCGAGGCAAGATAATGTGCTGACAACTAATATAGATTACACAATAG
This sequence comes from Thyatira batis, assembly GCA_905147785.2. Lineage (NCBI taxonomy): Eukaryota > Metazoa > Arthropoda > Insecta > Lepidoptera > Drepanidae > Thyatira > Thyatira batis. The sequence continues at coordinate 6,986,473 of LR990501.2, read as the reverse complement.
AGCATCCCACTTCGGCTAACCAAGTTGATGGTGGATTGAATAATATAAATGCACTTTATGCCGGTCCGTCTTCATACTCCGCACCTCAATCATCTGTGGGCAACTTCAGAGCGCGACAAATGCAAGCACAAAATAGCTTTAACTCTAGACTAGAACAATTTAACGATAACCAAAATATTGGCTACACGAAAATGGTTCCAGCGAGGCAATTTTCTTTTTAATTGTAACATTAATCTAAAATAAAAAGACTACTTACTAAATTATTATGAAAGTTACTGTATTTTATTTTGTCAACTACAAATGTAAATAAATGGTCTAAGATTTAATTTTAATACATTCCGTTTAGTTTAAATAGCGTTAAAAATAAATTATAGTTTCAAACGTGTTTTTTAATCTATTTACTTACCGAATAAATATATCATCTATGTATACATTTATATTTATATAACAATTCGCGGGAAAATCATCCCAATAAATACCTACATAAACCATGAATATAGTTCGCACAAGTTTCAATAATATTGGATTAATTTTAAGCTAAACAAGAGCAAATTGACAGTTTGGAGTTCAAAACGTGTTTTGTGTACGCTCATTATTTTGTTCAAAAACTTGTTCAGTGATCAAATCAAACTATTGTTCCTGTTAATTAAACTAGATATGCTGTTATTGTATCAACATTGACCAGTTATTGGTTATTTACCACAATTGTCATGTTATTATTTTTTTATTAACAGCCATGATCGTCCCATTGTAGGGCAAAGGCAAAGCAAGGCAAAGCACTTTCTTAAATTATCGTCTTTGAATACGTTACGTGAGTTTTGATTAGTAGTCAAAATAAATAAAACATAGAAAATAATGAAATAAGAAATACTAAAAAAATACTGTAGACTGTAACTAACAATATAATATTTACTAGATATACGAACTTTTTGAAAATGCATTAAAAAAAAGCAAGCGAGACGCAAATGTCATTTAATTCGTATCTTGTTGCCATAGTTACCGGTTTGCATAAAACTGTTTCTTAGTTACGTAGAAGTGTTAAAAATATTTATCACTTAGATATTCTATTAATATGTAAGATCATTTACCGCAATACCTGAAAGGAAAGCACAAAGGTAAGTTTTTATATAGATACTAGCTACCGCCCTGCGGTTTACCCGCGTAGTTCCCGTTCCCGTGATCACTTAGGGGTATCAAAAATAGATAGTAGCCGATTCTTAGACCTACTGAATAAGTATGCATAAAAATTTTCATAAAAATCGGTCAAGCCGTTTTGGAGGAGTATGGTAACTAACATAGTGACACGAGAATTTTATATATATAATAGGTACCTACATAATTTGTATAATATTTTAACAACTACTTCTATATAGGTACCGATAGATGCAGCTGCCTGAGGACCACCGCCACTGATTCTAATTGCATTGTAATCCTTTGGTCAAGTTGGAGTCGATCTAGTCATATCATGTCAACGGTAAGTCGTTTATTTATCTAAAATGCACGTTTTGATAAGATACTGTCTCTTTTCGTCGCGCTATGATCATCTCTTTTTGACACATGACAGGCTAAACGGACGGATATATTACTGCGACTTTAAGCCCTCAGTCGAGTTTTTTTAACGGACGGTAAAAAAGCGTTCATACACGAAAAAAAAATGCATTCCCAAGTACCATAATATGCTCTATTTCCAACGCCCAAAGTTGAGAATGCAACACCATTCGATAAAAAAGCATCGGGTTTTAAAAACGCGTCGGGTTTTAAAAACGCTGTCGTGTGAACATATACTTGGGAATGCATTTGTTGTATTTGAACGCTTTTTTCCGTCCGTTAAACAAACTCTCGTGCGAATGAGGCCTTCACTCTATTTCGTTATGAAACTAACTTTCTTTCTTTACTCATAGCTAAGTACCTACTATTAATGTTCACGTCATCACTAAGGGCAACGGTTATTGATTTCGAACTCTTCGACTTTATTGTATTGTAATTGTTGACACAGCAAATATTATTTTATGAGATACTAGTGGCTCCCCGCGGTTTCACCCGTGTATCCGGGAGATATTCCATTTTCCCGGGATAATAAGTTGCACATGTCCTTTCTCAAGCTCTAGACTACTTTTCTGTGTAGTGTACCAAATTTTAACGAGACAGACAGAGTTACTTTCGCATTTATAATATTATTTAGTAGGGATTGTTCCCTTATTACAGTTTTCGACAGTATATAAAGTCAGAGGAGGATTAGTATTTGAATTCGATAGTTTCCTGATTCTATTCGATTAGATTTTTACATGGGATAGACAAACCAAGTAAATAGGACACATGCTATTGCAATTCTATGCTCTCTAGGTACCCATTTATGTTTGGACGTAACGTAACGTAACGTAGTTATCGAAATTCAAAAATATATAAGTGACTTAGTCAACATTTTCATCCCCGGACCTATTTATTTAATGTCCCAAACTCTGACCTTAATCTCACAATACCTTGTATATAATAGGTAAGATATATTATTATTTAATGATACAAAAATCAAGACATAAAATTACAGCAAAGCATAGACCAGCCGGAAGCGCCATTGCAGGAACGGCACGTTTCTATCAGTAATTCTGAAGTCGCATCACTCTTCGAAGAACCATATCCAATATACGTGGACCTCAAGAATGATGTGAGAGTCGAATGGTTTAAGGATCGGATCCTCTCCTTCATTGGAATGGATGATGACGAGCTATTCTTCAATATGCTCGATGATCCTAATATAAAGGATAAGCTGATAAATTTCATAACCTCAAAATTTAAGCCAAATGAGCAATCGCTGGATAAAAGAACATTTTACATCACCAAGATAATTGTTGATAAACTGATCCATGAAGACAAGGAGTTTACTGAGTGGAGTATGTATACTTATTTTTCTAGTATTTAATAATTTTAATGTCAAAATAGTTTTGCGTTTAGCAATTACTGATAAAGGCCTAAAACACAATCAATACGAAGAAATAATAATTTAGTAGAATCGTTTTTGTAAAAAAAACTAGCAAATTTTCATGATTATAAAAAAATACTTTTTCATTCAAACTAGAACAGTTGGCAGTTAAGAAAAAAAAGAAATTTATTTCTCCCGCCAAAACATGATTTGACAATTTAATCAATAAAATAAAAATATGCTAGTGCTATAATTTCTTATTTTGAATAAACTACGCTGTGTTCAATCAAAGAAAATACCACTGTTTTATCTGTAGTCTGGTAAACTTTTTTTTTTCATTTACATACCTATATGCAAATATTAAAATTCAATTTGCGTTTTAGGAATCCTACCCCCGCCCCCTCCACCTCCAGTAACCGCGAAAAAGAAAGGTAAAGGGAAGGGAAAGGGTAAGGAACCGGAGCCACCACAACCACCAGACATAGATGACGCGAAAAGGACGAAAAGCACGAAAAGTATAAAAAGCCTGAAAAGCATTAAAAGTATAAAGAGCACAAAAGGTAGGTATATAAATTAATATTTTTTATTCGAAAAGGATTTTTTTTATATACCGATACCTTAATTTGCAAACCTAATAACTGTAAACATAATAGCTCAGTTTTTTTTTTATTTCATTTTGATACCGAATGATTCTAGATGTCATCTAGATTCTGCTAGATTCTGATTCGGTATCAAAATGAATTTAAAAAAAAAGTGGAGTTATTAGGTTTGCAAATTAAGGTATCGACATGTTTAACGAAGAACATACTCTAGCAAACTAATCTGTTTCATTATGTTAAATTTGAATTTTGAATAAAGGCACTTATCAGTAAAGCGTATTAATAACAAACATAAATAATGAAAAAGTAAGTTACTTACTTTGGCTGTATGATAAGGTTGACGACACACAAGCAAATAAAAAAAAAGAAATAAAAGCGCGAAATAATCGGTTGAGAGCCCTCTGCGCTCACCGAAAAAGTCCGCGTAACGGTGAAAAAGCCATCTGAGGCTGACACCTGCTACTAAGTCCATTAAAAAAAAAAAACAAAAAATCGCGAAATACATTCTGCCTTCATTAGACATAAAAATTGTAATCAAATTTGAATTCTAATTAGCTGATAAAAAGTGTTCTATTAGTGAGAATGAAATAAATAAACGTGAAAAGTTTTTTTCCACTGAGATAAATTAAATATTAATTAAGTTTAATGAAATAAATATATATAGACAATTACTTATATTGTGCTATTACGAATATTCAAATAATAACTTAAGTAGTCATTGACATTCATATCAATAATGTATAATCTATTGATTGACAATTTTTTTAATATTTAAAAACTTTTTTTAATTACAGATATAGTATATGATGAAAAAGGTATTTTTTTATTTAATTAAATTTAACATTAATATTTTTGGTTCCATTATTTAAAGATTTTTTATTGTATTATTTAAGATGCAGTAGAGATTGAAACAGTGGCTGGAGAAGTTTCGGATGTGGGGGAAGAAGAGGAAGAATATAATTCCTTAATTGACCTAAGAGTAGAAGAAGAAGAAAAGCCAAAAATTATAGTTGATGATCTTTATTCGTTTCCACCTCGTAAGTGTTGCGTTGTATTAAACTAGTGGCTCCCTGCGGTTTCACCCGCGTTCCCGGGGACCTTTAAATTTTCCCGGATAAAAAGTAGCCTATGTGATAATCCAGGGTGTCAGCTGTAACCATGTTTTTTGTAGTCGCTACAGCCGTTCAGACGTGAAGTAGTAACAAACATACACACTCACACAGTCACAAACTTGCGCCTTTTTCAAATTAGTGTGATAATAATAATTAATTAGATAGATAGATTGATTATAATAATAGGTATTGAAATTATTTAATATTCCAAAATTTTAAACTGCTTTTAAATATTAATAAAATACTGATTTAACAACAAGGTTAAACAAATAAGGTAATTATGAACAATTTTATAGCCCCAGAAGATCTGGATCCGGAGGTTGATGGAATTTTAGAATACTACACAGTTATTGTAAGTATAATTTTAATAGTAACCTTTGACAATATAACTAAATTTGATTCTGTTTCAAAACACTGACATATGCTTTTGGGAAATTAGGGTCAAAGATGAAACAAGACACACAAGAAGGAAACTACCAGTTACCTTAACATTTTTGGTTTTAGATATATATCGCCTTTTGTGTCCAGGGTTCGTTGTATCATCATCAGCTCATATACGTCTCCACCGAGGAGCTCGAGCCTCCCCAGACAACGAGGCGGATTTTAGGCCATAGTCCACCACGCGTGGCCTAGTGGGGATTGGCGGACTACACATGCCTTTAATTGTGACTTCTTCGTTTCATATACCACTTAAATTTATTAACTCAACAGAGATCGGTACCCCGTATAATCCAGTATCCAAAACTGATACCGTTATTTGGAGAGTTCACACCCCAAGTGACTCATCGTAATAGACGCTACATATACTTCGTCAGGCAGACAACTGAGGAGATACCACTGGGTGATAACGATTATATCACAAAGAATTCCATGCCGGAGTATGTACTCACAGGTCTTACCACCGGGAAGGTCCTGACTAGCTTGGGGCTACAGTTAAAAGAGGTACAAATGATCTGAGTTGTTATAAAAAATAGTTTTGCTGTCTTTTTAAAAAAAATGTTTACACTCAATATGGATCTAAGCGTATAAAACTGTCTATCTTGTACATTTGACAGAGATTCCCGGTTGTTTGCTTAGTAATTGTTTTTAACCAGTCGGGAACTTAGATCAATAAGTTTGATAAATTGTTATATCTATACATCTATACATATGTATAAAACAAAGTCCCCGCCGCCTCTGTCTGTCTGAACGCGATGAACACAAAACTACTGAACAGATTTTCATGCAGTTTTCACCGAATTACGGAGTATTTCATGGGGAAGGTTTTTATGGGTAATACATCAATTTGGACCCGGTAGGTAGCGCTGGTGGGCAGAACAAAGTTTGCCAGGTTCGTTAGTAATACATAAGAAATATCCTTTATAACTTGCAGTGTTCTATACCACTGTTTGAGAAACAGTTTCGTGAGATCACAGTCATGAGCATGGAGTCGAACCATAAGATTTTGTCGCGTCAGGTGTCTTATGCTGGTGGTCATCATGACATGGACGAGAAAGCATCACAGGTACTGTCGAACTGTTGTTAACACACAATAAGCCAAACATAGTGAATACATTTATAGATGCCTCCAGTACAGTAAACACCCAAAAACGACCAGTTACCATGAGGTCCGAAGCGTCTACCTTATTTGCATAATGTAATTTTTTTTTATATGTGTTCATTAATAAATAAAAGAAACTTTAAGCATTGGATGTATTCTAAATACTTCTACATTATACATTTTTTCGCTCATTTCTATAAATATTTTTTCAATCTTGCAGGTCAACTATCTGAGACCATCGGACTATCGCAGAATGTCGAATATTGCTAGAGGCGAAAATGCTGAGCGAAGGTCTGGTGACATTTTCTTTGACATCAACTGAATATATCTTAACTAATGACCCTTACATGAACTCACACTTACTTACAGGATGAGGAATATGCGATCGGATTCCATGCATACCGGAAAAACAACGCAAATGAAAAGAGCACCTTCGGAACTGGTAAATATTGTCTTAATTTTCGAACAACGCACAGATATCGTTGTGGTATAACTGCCTGAAAAAAAAAAGGTGACTGAGAGATGAGATCTTGGTAAATTGCTCAATTATATATTGTACAGGAAGGTTCATTCGCATCATCTTTAGCATTCGAAGACTATGTAGAACCGACAACCGAACATCAGAAAACTACCGCCGAAGAAGTCACCTCCGATATAAAGGAACTTGTCAATATCGTTCACTGGTAAGGTATTTTCTTCGATAATGATTAATTATATAGGAAACTATGGGAGTAATGCAATGTAGGTATATATTTTTAAATGTATGATTCTGTTACCAGGACAATAGAACACATAGAAGGTGAGATCCAACTTCCAATGCCAAACATTCCAAGCCTGACTGAGGAACAGCACGGACGCGTAGAGTTTAATGACCCTGCATTGACCAGACAGCTTGAAGAGACAGTAATGATGTGGCAAACTCATATTGATAACACAATAGCTGTTTGTTTGGGGAAGGTAAAATTATAGAATTTGGTAATGCCATATATTAAAAATAATATATAAATGGCATATCAGTAAAAACACCCCTTTCAAATCATCAAGGGGGTTATATCTTCATCATATATATTTACAGTCTCGCGACGGTGAGGGACCTGTGGCTGAATACAAATACTGGCGTGAAAACGACGCTGAAATATCACTCCTTGTGGAACAACTAAAACAACCAATGGTGGTAAAGATACTCTTGTTGCTGCAGAAGGCTGGATCAACTTATCTAGAGGTAATTTAAAAGACGTAAGACCAGTAAAAAAAAGACACTATCATTTATGGTTCAGATTCTAATCATTTAATCTTAATCATTTTCAGGGTTTCAAGAATTATAAAGAAAGACTCTTGGACCAGTACAACTTGGCTGGTGACAACTTGAAGTTCCTTTCGACTCTGATGCGCTTTTTTGTTGTAAGATATTAACGCTCATATTAAATATTCCTAATAAGTTAACCGGCAGACAAGCTACATAATAAGAGATGGCTACATCCATACTCATATTTGTTATACAAAGGAATTCATTAGAGGCCATGCATTACTGTTTGACTATGAGATTCAAAATTGTGTTCATAGGTGATAGAGGATGATTCTCCTCTTCAGCAAGTGGTTGAAGTACTCCCTGAACTTGTAGAGAGTATTTATATGATGTGGGTGCTGTCGAAAGGATACAGAACTGACGAGACGATGGTGCCACTGCTCTCACGAATCTCATGGGCGTTGTGTGACAAGTTGGAACGATTCCTCAATGTGCACAAGCTTTTTGAGTGAGTTTTTCATTCATATTTTAATAATGTATCAGATGGATGTTTTTACGTCAAATACATAAATTAATGTTTTCATAGCAAACCGAATGATGAGATACTGTCTCTGGCACGATCTGGTCAGAAAATTATGGAAATATGGCACGATTTGTATAGAGAGACTAGACGTAATATTGAACTGAGTGGCAAAGGAGCTCGATGGGAGTTCGACCAACCATTATTGTTCACGAGAACTGACTACATTGGTACCGTTGCTAGGGATCTAGGGGATGTCGTGCAGGTATGTTTATTTGTATAAGCTTCCAACTTCCCAAGATTATTTGGCTAAATGTGATAAGTACACGAAGCCTAGAAAAGCTTTCAACTATTGAAGTACATGTGTACGGCTACACAATTTTCACGTTATTTAGGTATTTATCATATTATTTTTATATTTACTTTAATACTCGTCTTCCAAAATTTTATACCCTATATAAAATTATCTAAATAGTTAATTAATTTGTATGTGGAAACACAAAATTCACACGTTATTCCATTTTTATAGGTCCTCATAGACTTTGAGCGCATATTTGGGCAGGAACTGAAATCGATCATAAGCGATCCGACACAAATTGACGATGTCTGCAAACGCGTCAAGAATCTTGTATATCCGATACGCACTATTGACTTCAGCGTATTCGTATTTGATAATAAAGAGAACTGGGATGTCATTATGGGTGACTTTTGGAATGAGGTCCGTTATTTAGAGGAAGAAGCTAAGAACTACATTAATCAGAGCTTTGGGAATTTAAGGTACCTTATATAGACAGAGTTATAGTTATACTTTTGAAAGATAATGAAGAAGTTTTCAGTTCAACGTGTCTTTTTGCGATATGTATCATGTACACCTTTAGTTTCTTCAGCGATCCGTGTTTATAGCATGTTTTGTAGAATCCCCAACTTTATAGGTCTTCGGAGGAAGCTCTCACTGTTCTATTGAAATTCCTCGAATTCGATACCCGCGAGTCGATCCGGAAGCAACTTTCTACAAAGTTCGATCTCGTAATGAGGCAATTTATCAAAGAGATAACGGCATTAGAAGATAGATTCACTGTAAGTGTTTATTAATCTTATGGTGGATTTAGCTTTTTAAATTTCGTAAATCATTATATGATTTTTGGTTTTGTTTATAGCGTTACCGCAAAAATCCACCATTGTTACGCAATCATCCGCCGGTCGCTGGGGCTATTTACTGGGCGAGGGCACTCTTCAACAAGATGAAACAACCCATTATGAAGTTTCAAAAGGTACTTTGATAATTATATTTTTAATATATCCTTAGCACGTGGCACTTAATAACGCTTATCTGAATTTCGATACAAGATTTTTTATCGATTTATGGGTCAAAATTATGTTTAGAAATTATTATTTCAACTAAAGTATCATATATTAAAAAAATCTTTCAATTGTAATATTGATCTAGAATATTTTACCGAAGTTAAAAAACATATACTATTCCACTCCCAAGGTACCAGAACTTAATGATGTGGAACAAAAGAAAGAAGCATTCTTGCAATACAAATCGTTCTCTAAACTCATCAAGGAGTACGAAGACGGCAAATACAAGGAGTGGGTACACACTGCTTCCAGTTTTGTTGACAACATGATGAAGAAAAATATACTGAAGGTCGAATTTAAAAAGGAGATCGGTATGTACTAAATTGATTGAAATCCTCTATTCTAAACCATTAATAAAATGTGTTTTTAACAAAATTTGCAATATTTTCGCAAGCTGATCCTCTCGATGATTTTGGTAAGCATGTTTTTTATTATGATTATATCGTTCTCATAGCAAAATAAATAAATAAATGCACTACAATACAATAGAGCTTAGACTACACTTTATTTATTCATTTACTGGCACATAGACGTTAAACCTTTGTCGCTTTGACGTAAATAAAAATATAGAGGCACCGCCAACTGCGACCCGCGGCATGACGCTGACGGCAGCCGGCCGCGCTCATGTCGCCGCCAAGAAGAAGGCCTCCCAGTCCTCACTGAAGCCGATAGATGTCGTCAACAAGGAGATCGCTGACAAACGACGCAGGGATAAAGCATGTAATGTATATTCATTATAAGAGGAAAAATTTGAATTTATGTGTGTTTCCAATAAGTAAAAATATATGTTGTCTTGTCAAGAATATGATACATTTCTATACTAGAATCGTTTATACTGTCCTATTTGGTTTCTAACTGGAATCCTCTACTAATCAAATATATTCCATATTCCTTAATCCATTTTCAGTAATGCTTATGAGAATACCCGGACAACACTACGAGAATGTTAGATCACCAAGTTCCATATCAATGCTGGCAAAAGAAGGATTGGTAAATAATGCTCCTCTACAAATAATAAAGTACTAAGTAACAGAAATCTCTTGAAAACAATTGTTTTATTTTTTTCAAGACCGACGTAACTTGGCGAGACTTGACTGTTCACAAATTGATTCAAGAATACGAGTTGGAATTTCAACCAAACTTTGACAAACAAATATTTTTAGTGATTCATGAAGCTGAACTTATGGAACAACTCGGTAAGAGTTTACAAACATTTCCCAATGTTCGTTAGCGAACATACCTATTCGAAATTATTCTTCAGAATTATTGTTTTAAAATATAGGTACTTAGTTGTTGATCTAAATACTTAGGTTTTGACCTCCCCGCAAATATTCGCGATGTGGCAATGCAAAAGTCCCGTCTGTACTATGAGCTGGAAGCTTTGGAAGATGTTATAGAGCAGTACAATTCGAACTGCGCCTCCTTAAGTACATCAGAGACGCATCTGATGAAGAAACACTTGTTGGACATGGAGAGGCACATACTGCCCGGGATGACCAGGGTGACGTGGACTGCTCTGGGAATTAATGATTACATTAAGGATATCACTAAAGGTGTGTATGTAGTCTATTAATAAAACTACTCGGTTTTAACTTTTGTTACTTTTAATGTAGGTACGTTTGTGTCAGTATTGAAACGACAATTAGAGTTATGTCGTTATACACAAGATGAAATTTCGAGTTTAATAATATCTGTTTCATTGTGCTCAGGAGCTCGAAAGCTAGAAATACTGCAAATACATATTATTCTGATATTTTTATATGCTATTTTTTATGTTTCACATGATGTTACTTATAATTCCAGGGGCGAATTCCCTTCAAGCTGTGTACAGACAATTGAAAATGGTTGAGAAAGAGATACAGTTTCTAATTGATCAGTTACAGCAGTTTGATCTATTTCCGGTCTTGAAACCTAAGGACTATGTCGATCCTGATACCGGAGAGCCGGATGACACGTGGCTTTATCCATGCAAGGTGAGGAAACAGTTCCCAAGTTAGCGTTAGGAATTTTGAAGAGGTAAAATATTACTTGCACTTATTACTTCTCGTATACTTAAAAACTTCTTTAACTTACCTACTTATTTATTTATTTACTTAGATACACAACAGAAAGTATAATAAATAAAGTATAGATTAGTAAGCGGTAAGATCTAACTAAGAAAACATGTATTCAGAAAAATAAATACTTAAACGAATGCGTCAAAGTTAAAACTACTAAATATTGACCAAAATCTATAAACATGTAGAAACTTATCCTAATTCTTGGTTTGTTGGAATTATATAGTAATGAAAATTTGCGATACCTGAATAAGTCTTCTAAATTTCTAACACTCTATATTATACATACCTACCACTTAGATAAACAAAAATAAATACTTAAAGTCGAAGCAGCTTTCGAAATCTCTCATAATTTATATCATATCAAATGAACGAAATAGTAGATCGTAATTATCAAAAAGCATTTAATTTTGATACACTAATTAGACTCCCATTTATAATGTTCTCTTCAACATTAGACTTACTTCGTGGAAGTAGAATATGAGCGTCTAGAACGAGTTGCAATGCTCTCACGAATTTACGAACGGATCGGACCCATCCTAATGAAGCTGGAGTATCTAATCCTTGGCAGCAGTACCGGGAAGTCAGCAGTAATGACAGCATACTATGCGTACTGGGAAAAGAAAATATTCAAGTCCCTAGTTACGTGAGTATTTACGACGTTTCTCCATGAACCTTAGCCAAGAATTAATATAACACTAGCATCCACCCCGCGGTTTACCTGAGAATGTAGTATTTTATTCATGACTAGCTTCTGCCAGCGACTTCGTTCGCGTGGAATAGTTTCTTTGGGCTAACTCTAACTTTAACCCGCGACTTCGTTCCTCGAACCTCCTCCTTTTTTTTTAAGTCGTTTAAAAATAATCCATAAAGCATGATTTAGTATTCACGTGTGACGACGCGATGGCTTATTTCATCTATAATTTTGGTGTTTCTATACCGATTTCTATGATTATTTTTTATTGAATAGGTAATAATGTTAAATTTTTTTAATTAGGGATGAGTCTCTCACTCATTATTATAAACGTAAGAGTAAACAAATATAATCAGAATGCTCCGAACTGCTAAGCTATCAGGAGTTACACGTGTTATTCAGAGTCAACTATAAAAGATAGACATATGCTGTTGCGGGATATTTTTTAGAAAATTTTATGTACAATATTTCCGTTATACATAATTTCTATGTAACTTTAACCATTAAGGCTGCACACGCGACGGAAGCTTAAAAAATGGAGTAACTTCTCCCGTTTTCCTAAAATTTCCCTTCACTACTCTGCTCCTATTGATTGTAGCGTGATGAAAAGTATCCTATAACCTGCCCAGGAGTATGAAGAATAATTGTACCAAGTTTCGTTAAAATCCCTCCAGTAGTTTTTGTTTCTATAAGGAACATACAGACAGACAGACAGACAGACAGACAGACAGACAAAAAATTTACTGATTGCATTTTTGGCATCAGTATCGATCACTCATCACCCCCTGATAGTTATTTTGAAAATATATTTCATGTACAGAATTGACCTCTCTACAGATTTATTATAAGTATAGAAAAGATAAAATAATGATAAATAAATAAAATAATAAATAATGATTCAGATTGGCTCAGATTTAAAGAGCCTATTCAATACAAAGAAACAAACAAAATATTTTATTTCTCTATACTACTGTAGCCTATTTCTTACAGTTTCACATTAGAAAACTTGGAGCAGTTCCAACAAGCTTTGAGTGAGAAGTCGCCAATGTTCCAAGTGGACGCTGTACTCGTTCCACCAGATATCACCATGAGACCCACGGCTTCTGAGGTGTGCAATATACTTGGATATAACATCAAGCATTTCTTGAACAGGTAAGCTTTTTAGATAAGACAAATCTACAATCACACATAAGTTTTTTGACGATACAAAAATAAGTTAAGATTCCTATCGTAAAGATAAAGAACTTAAGACCCGTATTCCTCAAGTGATACATTCACAATGTGACAAAGTGATTTTTGTTACCAAACTCCAGCATCATAGTCCTCAAACCAGGACCTTAATTAATATTAATTTGTCTATTTGCTTGACTATTTCAGGTTAACAAGCTTCCCTCGCTGGATGAAGAAGACATGCCTGAACTGTCCACCACAGCCAATAACTGAAGCTACCGGGAACGAGTTCTATATATTCTCATACTTTGAAGACATCTTACGCGTTGTTTCCATCAATGATATGACTCTGCTGATCCAAGACACCATTTACAGACTAACACAGGATATTAACAGTTATATACAAAAGTATGTATTTTGTGTGTTGGTTATTTATTAATTATGCTTAATAAGGATGCAAGTGGTAAAATTATTATTGCAACCTTAATATTAATTAAGGTCTAAGTGTCTGCTATAGACATTTCTACGGCCAAGCGAGAATTCAGTCTTGCCGACTTTTAAGGCTTATGTCGCCCATTTCATTCAAACTGGTATATATGGAGTAAATAATAAATGTATCTTTTCTTCTGAACTTCCTTAATAAAATGTTTTTTTCGTAGATGGCATAAATATCAGCACCTATGGGCATTCGACAAGAATCTCTCCTGTGAGAAGTATATACAGAAGTACGAGCAGATACAAAAGTACGATGAAAAATTCTTCTACTTTGAAGACATTATTGCCGATCTAAATGAACACGTCGCTTTTGTTGATGTTGGAGCTATTCGAGTCAACCTCAGGATTATCATACGACAAGTGCAAGATCATGCGCTGGAGTGGAAGAATATATTGGGGAATTGCATCGCGTCTAAAACAAGGATGAATATGTATGATTTGAAAAATCAGATAGATGTAAGTACTTATAACTTTTTTTAAATGATAATAATAGTTTTCGATCCATCACATAGAAATATATAAAAGCACATCAGTTATTTTATTCAATTTGACTGTTTATGTATCATAGGTTGCTGAACCTAAATAAAATCATATAAATAATATTGTCATCGTCGTCGATGTTGTCAGCCTAATTAGACCACTGCTCGACAGCAGCATATGATATATAATAAATATATTGACTTCCAATTGATAGATTCGTCAATAAAGTATGCAAGTATCTGAATTCATTATAATCGTTTGTGTTTTATAGAATCTCCGTACGACAATGAACATGAACATCAAAGGCCTCGAAGACTTTAAACTGGTCATGGCGACCATCACACAGGTCCAAGCGTTGACGATCACCGCCGAGGTGAGGTATCGAGGGATGCAGGAGATATTCCACATGCTGAAACAACATGGGATCGATGTACGTTTTAGTGTCATTAAAATTTAATATATGGTTTGAAATCTAGTAAAGACGAAATAATATTGCTTTTAAATTAAAATATAATTGAGGTCACTCTTAAAGCATAATTTGCTTCTCAACTAGTTCAGAAGTTACGTATCTATATTGTTAAAGTAACCTTAACTAAATATACAGATACACTTTAGTTTTGTAAAACTCATTCTTAAAGCAAAGTATGCTTCAAGAGCGATTCAAAATAGGGATTTAGTAAGTAGATGACTAAATATTTTATTTGACTTCAATGGTCTTTGGAAATATACATTTTTTATTCGTTACCTAAATCCAGGTGTCAGAAGACGACATTGAGTTTGCCAAAAACCTCGAGACTTCATGGGGTAGCCTGTACCAGACGTCGCTGTTCCGTGGCAGCACTCTAGAACAAACTAAAGAGAAGTTCTCCAAACTTAACGTGGTTGAAATATCCAATTTCTTGAAAGAGCTTGATGATTTCATTGAGAAGTTTGATAAAGAAGGACCAGCAACTGTTGAAGATGATATGGATAGGGGATTATTGCTTATGGAGGTAAAATACTTTTTGTTGCTTATTTATTTAATTAATGGTTAATAATATTGTATTTGTTTAATTCTCACTCACTGACATTTTATAGGAATATGCAAAATATTTCGACGAGCTTGAATACCGAAAGAGATTGCTTCAAGCAGCTGAACAATTATTTGACAATCCACTAGCTGACTTCTCCAGCTTTAATAGGGCTAAGGGTGACTTTTCAGCAATGGATCAGATATACAAAATATATAAAGCCCAAAAGAATGCACGAGAAATATGGGCAAGGACTTTGTGGGCTAATTTGAATCCACAGGCGTTAGTTGAGGGTATTGAACAGTTTTTCAAGGAATACAGGTAATTATATATCTTGATAAAAATGATTCCTTATTTATCTTGGTTTTATATGCTTTGAGTGATGATATATCGTATTTTATAGAAAATTGCCAAAAGTGGTCCGGTTAACTCCTACTGGCTTAATGCTAGATCTTAAAATGAAGCAGTTTAAGGGTGTAGTGCCTTTGATGGTCTCGCTCAAGAACGAAGCGATGCGTGAGAGGCATTGGAAGGAACTCATGGTTAAAACTGGTAAGTAAACACCAATATTTTTATTCCATTCAATAAAAACTTCAAAGAAATAAAGATTAAACTGATTAGATTTATATTAAAACTTTAGGTCAAGATTTCGACATGTCTCCTGAACGTTTTACCCTGGAGAATATGTTCGCTATGGAATTACATAAGTATCAGGAGGTGGCTGAAGAAATAGTCAATCATGCTATCAAGGTAGGTTACCAAAATGGCCAACAAAGCATATTTATATACATTGTTATCAAAACTTAAACTAAAATATATCTTGCACGTTACGTAACGGACTAAGAAAGTTATTGAAGATTCACAGATCTGAAAATTCTCATTTGCAGGAGCTGGCAATAGAACGTGGAGTCAAAGACGTTCAAGAAACCTGGGCGAACATATCGTTTACTGTTGCTCGACATTTCAACCGCGGAGAAGACCGCGGCTACACGCTTAATCCTTGTGATGAAGTCATAGTCAAGCTTGATGACGACGCCATGTCGCTGCAGAGCATGGCTGCTTCTCAGTGAGTTTTAAAATTTTGGGGAGAGTAGATAACTAGATACCCTCATGGGTTCTATAATATAAATATCTTATGCAGTATTTTTTAAATTAATTCTATGGAAAGAATTTATCACATCCTAGAAGGGTTTGCTCTCACTAACTTATGCCACCTTTTTCATTCCAGATTCATAGGCCCATTCCTAACAGTGGTGCATACTTGGGAACGCAAACTTTCCCTCGTATCTGAAGTGATTGAAGAGTGGATGGCCACACAACGCAAGTGGCTTTACTTAGAGGGTATATTCGTTGGTGGAGACATCCGAGTGCAATTGCCTGAAGAAGCGAAGAAGTTTGATGACATCGATAAGGTTTTTAGAAAGGTGAGATTTTATATAAATAACAATACGAAAATATTCATAAAAATTACTTTCAACCAACTAAGTATTTTTTGTATAATTTTACTATCTTTCAGATAATGTTGGATACAGCTAAACGCCTCAATGTTGTTGATTGCTGCACCATCGGAGGAAGATTAGAGGAATTTACTAATTTGGGGATTGGACTTCAAAAGTAATAAAAAGAATAATTACATAATTTATTTTTTAACCCCATAGTCAAACGGTCAAACTCGTAATAAATAAAATAATAATAATATCCTTTACAGATGTCAAAAGTCATTGAATGACTACTTGGACTCCAAAAGACGTATATTCCCAAGATTCTTCTTCATATCTACAGATGAATTGCTTTCCATACTCGGTAGTAGTGAATGTAGTTGTGTTCAAGAACATATGATCAAAGTAAGGATGTTTAAATAGATTCGCATCACATAAGCCTTTAAAGCTTTACTAAACTTTTTAATAAATAATTTTACAGATGTTTGACAACATCAGATCACTAGATCTTTATGTGGATCATACAAATCGTCCAGTCGCTGCTAAAATGATTTCTGCTGAAGGAGAGGTATATTACTTACATTAATTATTATATCTCCGTTTCCTTATTTTTTCATCTATGTAATACTCGACAGATTATGGAATTTCGTCATGTGGTGTACACTGAGGGAAGAGTAGAAGACTGGATGAATTTGGTGCTCAATGAAATGCGAAATACCAATAAGTTTATTACTAAAAAGGCTATATTCTATTATGGCAGAAACTGGAGAGTACCTCGGTTAGTATTTCACGGTTATTTACTCGATGAAAGCGGCTCAATACTTGGTAGTAAAAATATAATAGCTAGGAACATTGGGTTGTAAATGAAAGTACTAGGTATATCGCCTCTTTACAAGAACAACGTGGCATCTCATAAAACGTGTTTTTTTTTTTAAATTGATATTGAAAACCCCGATATCGAATTTTATTTTCTACAAAAACACGGGATTTTAAAATTGTTTTCCAACTGTAAAATTATCAATATCTTGGAGTTTATCAACGCTTAAATGTTTAAAATTGCTTTTCACTAAAGTTGTGGTTTAAAAAATATCACGTTGTTCTTTTAAAGAAGCGATATAAATATTCTATATTATTTATTTATATCTGTATTAATCAGTCATTATGAAACTCAAGCTTTTTAGCTTCTGAATTGAAGGATATAACTAATCGTTAGTAGATAAGTCTTTGATCAACTCTGGTAATTACGTGACAGCAACTCATAATACTTAACAAGATATAAATCTAATTCCAGAACTGATTGGATAATGGAATACATAGGTATGGTGTGTTTAGCAGCAAACGGGGTGTGGTGGACAGCCGAGACTGAGGAGACCTTCACCCGTATACGTAAAGGCAACAAGCGAGCTATGAAGGAACATCTTCAGCAACAGAATGATCAGCTTGATGGTCTCGTTGTCAAAGTTAGACAGGGTAGGTAAAAATTAGAATAAGTAGAAACTCTGATATGACTATTTGGAACTGGTATTTGAACATAGAATGGGTAGCAAACGAAATTATGGGCTGTAATAAACTCAGAAAGGTTTTAAGGATTACTAGCTAACCTGCGCAACGTTTGTCCGCGTAAGGGTGTAACAGCCATCAGAGGGTGTAACAGCCATCAGAGGTGTTAGCTTCAACCTTCTAGTCCCGTCCATAAAAAAAAATTACCTGCCCAACTTACTAATATTTTCTTTAATAAGAACTGACTGTAACAAACACTGTAGAAAATAATATATATAGCGAATCCGGCCCAGATGTTCAAAGCTGCTCCAAGGATAATATGATAGGGATTCATTTAATATACCTAATTTAAGTAGAATCAGTTTATCTCCATTTCAAATCTCAGATTTTATCTCGTATATTTTTTATTGGTTGACAGATCTAACATCAAACGATCGCCTGAAGTTCCGTACAATAACGACGATAGACGTCCACGCGCGTGACATCATCGAGGGCTTCGTGAGGGACAACGTGACGGAGGCGGCGGAGTTCGAGTGGGAGAGCCAGTTGAGGTTCTACTGGCTGAAGAGGGACGATGGCTTGTGGATACGACAATGCACTGGTAAAAGACATAGATTTGTCGATGGTATTATTATTTACAGATTTTAAATAAGAGAAGAATAGTGTCATCATTGATTTTTTTTTTCACAATGGAGGACATCATGGGGATCCTCAAGAACCCCTTCTTGAAGAGGAGTTTGGCACCTTAGTGGGATAAAAAAAAGTTATAGGAAAATAGGCACCATTGAAGTTCTGATTCAATTTCATATAGACAAACCTTCCGTTCAATTCAATGAATATTCAATTCTGTAGATATGAATATTCAATACTGTAGTTATATGTATATGAGCGCTGAGATATAGCAGAATTATATATGGCATATATTTTTCATTGAAAGATATATTGTGTAACTTTCAGGTGTATTCGAATACGGCTACGAGTACATGGGTCTGAACGGTCGGCTGGTGATCACACCGCTCACTGATCGTATCTACCTCACAATAACTCAAGCGCTAACTATGCAACTTGGTGGTGCACCGGCAGGTAAATAGATAAGCAAACATTACCTTAGTGTCTCATGTACATCTTTCCTTTTAGCTTTATTTTTCTATCACTCGTCTTTCTAATCTTACCCAAGTAAATTACTTCCAAAATATGCATGCTCATTTCTAAGCCACCTCATCAATAGCACATTTACTAAATATTGTCAATAGGCCCCGCCGGAACGGGCAAAACGGAAACAACTAAGGACCTGGCTAAAGCCTTAGGGCTTCTCTGCGTGGTGACCAATTGTGGTGAAGGAATGGACTTCCGTGCGGTAGGACAGATCCTAGCTGGACTTTGCCAGTGTGGCGCTTGGGGATGTTTCGATGAGTTCAACAGGATCGATATTTCTGTGCTCTCTGTCATATCCACCCAGCTGCAATGTATTAGAAGTGCGCTGCTTATGAAGCTAAAAAGATTCACGGTAATCATACTTCTCTGCTTTAATTTTTTTAGCCTCCTTTTTTATCCTTTATTTTAAAACATTATTTATTCATTCTTAATCTTTTGACCCTTTATCAGTTACATAGAAGCCAATGATATTTTTCATCTAAATAAATTATGAACTTTCAGTTCGAAGGTCAAGAGATCGCGATGGACTCTAAAGTGGGTATTTTCATTACCATGAATCCGGGTTACGCGGGGCGCACTGAACTCCCAGAATCTGTAAAGGCTTTGTTCAGGCCTGTTGTATGCATTCTCCCAGATCTCGAGATGATCTGTCAGATATCACTGTTTGCTGATGGATTCCTTACGGCTAAGGTAGATATATTCTTTAATACCATGTAAATATGTAATAGGTACCCATACAAGGTAAATAATTAACTGAAAATTTTGAAATGCTTTTAGTTTTATATGAGAATATCCTTTATTTATTACTTAACAGGTCCTAGCAAAGAAAATGACAGTGCTTTATAAAGTAGCTCGTGAACAGTTATCAAAGCAATCACATTATGACTGGGGATTACGCGCACTGACCGCAGTGTTGCGTATGGCGGGCAAACTGCGAAGAGACTCACCAGGTCTAAGTGAGATCATGGTGCTGATGCGGGCTCTTAGGTAAGATATATTCCCAAAGGGACCTTGAATTTTGTCGTCTTTGATACAGGCTGTGATAATAATAAAATAAACATATCATTATTAATATTATTTCAGGGACATGAACCATCCAAAGTTCGTGTTTGAAGATGTTCCATTGTTCCTGGGACTTATCAAAGATTTATTCCCTGGATTGGAATGTCCACGCGTCGGGTACCCAGACTTTAATATAGCGGTGACAATCGTGTTGGAGAGAGATGGGTATATAGTGCTTCCTCATCAGGTAAGAATAAACAACGCGGTGATCTCAAAAACTCATGTGTAACGTAGGTATATACAACCTATAATTGGTACGATACATAGAGAGTTTGTATTTATTAAAGCTCATGCTGCTCTCACTTTAGGTGGACAAAGTAGTTCAGCTATATGAAACTATGATGACTCGTCATTGTTCTATGCTTGTTGGACCTACTGGTGGAGGGAAGACAGTTATACTACAGACCATAGTCAAAGCCCAGACTGATATGGGCTTACCTACTAAGCTGACTGTTGTGAACCCGAAGGTAAATAAATATTTTTTACTAGTGGCTCCCTGCGGTATCACTCGCGTTCCCGGGGATCTTCAATTTCCCCGGGATTTCATCCAAATACGTTCAGTTGTTTCTGCGTGAACGTGTAACAAACATCCATATATCCATACTCGCACTTATAATATTAGTAGGATATATAGAACTGCGCATGGATGAATCTACGAATCAAATCAGATTTTATCCACATATCTGACATTTTGATATATAGGCTAGTTTATCCATGTCTTAAAACTATTGATTTGGTATCCACTCCACTTATGGCCCGTTTATGTATAATTGCTCAATTGCTTGTATATGAGTTAATTAATGTTTCAATTACAGGCCTGCTCTGTAATTGAGTTATATGGAATCCTAGATCCTGTTACAAGAGACTGGACCGATGGATTGTATTCGAAGATATTTCGTGAGATGAACAGGTAATTTTGGATATCAATTTAATAAATATCTGAATTAAATACGACTTAAATAGAATATAGTCTCTTATTGTTTCCTTTATTTAAATAAATATCACTTAGTAAGCTATAAGAACGATATCTAAGGCACTATGTAATCATACAACGTTATATATTACAAATAACACATTAAAAACTACTTCGAAAAATATAACCACTTTGACTAGGCAATGTCACACATTACCAGGCCAGCAGACAAAGACGAACGTAGATACTCTCTCTTCGACGGTGACGTAGACGCTCTCTGGATAGAGAATATGAACTCCGTGATGGATGATAATAAACTCCTCACCCTGGCCAATGGCGAGAGGATACGATTAGCACCATATTGCTCGTTGCTGTTCGAAGTCGGCGACTTGAACTATGCTTCCCCTGCAACCGTCTCTAGGGCTGGGATGGTGTTTGTAGATCCGAAGAATTTGGGCTACCAACCTTATTGGGACAGGTATGAAAATCATGGACAGTTCACGTGAATTACCTACCAGTTTACATTATTATTAGAGTAACTTGCCATATTTTTAGTTTTGACCTATTCATCCCAATTAAAATTACGTATCCGGTATTTGGAATGCTCTTTACGTTAATCCTACTAATATTATAAATGCGAAAGTTTGTATGTATGGATGTTTGTTACTCTTTCACGCTCCAACGGCTGAAGGGATCTGCTTGAAATTTGGCACAGAGCTAGAATATGTTCTGGAATAACACATAGGCTACTTTTTATCCCGGGAACGCGGGTGAAACCGCGGGGAGCCACTAGTATTAAATAGTAATTAAATGAAAAACAGATGAGCCTATAGTTATCTCATTTTGAATAATATACTTTTTATTTGAATACAAAATAACATATTTAATTAGTATATTTAAAATGAGTTTAATATGATAAAAATCGTGTTTCAAATCGATCCTATCCTAGCATAATACTAGTTACAGACTTTTATTTATCCAGGCTTTAATAAAACATAGCTTCGGCATTCATAATTTCCCAAAAACATCCTTTATAAAACCTTCAAAACTATAACTAATATGTGCCAGATGGTTGCGCCAGCGCAACAACGAAGAAGAGCGTGAGCAACTAGACGGGCTCTTCGAACACTACGTGCCCGGAGCTATTAACTACATAGTCTTCGGCATGTTCGGCTTGCAGCAACAGACGCCGCTTAAGACTATTGTACCGCAGACGGCACTCAACTTGGTAAGTATATGCCTACCTACTGCTTTATTCCTACGGTAATAGGGGTGTTTACTTCCAGAATGAGTTCAATGTAGTTGTTATTTGACAACCCGGTTGGCTTTGTGGTTAGTGACCCTGACTCTCAAGCCGCGGGTCGTGGGTTCGATTCCCACCCAGGACAAACATTTGTATGCATGAATATGTCTGTTTGTTCTGTGTCTGGATGTAAATATCTATATATAAGTATGTATTTAAAAGTAGTAAATGTAGTATATCAGCTATCTGGTTACCATATCACAAGCTCTGCTTAGTTTGTAATCAGATTGGCCGTGTATGAAAAATGTCCCAGGATATTTATTTATTTTATAGTAATAACCAGTATTCTGTTCGGAATTCTGAGTAGGTAAGTACACGTTACTTTATTTTAAAATTGCTGTTAAATTATAAGATAAATTGTTTTTAATTACTTGGCAATTTTGTTACCAAGTGGTAAACTCGCGACTAGCATAACAACATACACTGAAACATCAGTTATAATAGTAAATATACCATTATAAACAATATGTCTGATGTACAGATCAGATGTATCTACAGATATACTCCAAAACTGGAGAAATATTAAGTATGGCTTCCAGGTGGTCCAACTATGCTACATGATCAGCGGCCTCATGCCGAACAGAGAAGACTGCAATGAAGAGATCGACAGAACTGTCGTTGAATGTGTATTTATGGTGGTATGTATTAAAACTATATTTATGTAAACAATATCATATTTTGAGATTTACAAATAATTTGTTTGTAACGTAATATATTTTTTAAGCATAATTTATATCATCATCAGCTCATGTACGTCTCCTCCGAGGAGCTCGAGCCTCCCATAACAATGAGGAGGTCCCGTCCATAGTCCACCACGCGAGTCTAGTGCGGTTTGGCGGACTACACATGCCTTTAGTTTTGACATCTCAGGCATGCAGATTACCTCACGATGTTTTCCTTCACAGAAAAAAATGTATTACATTTATTTTATTGAAATCTTATATGTAACAAACAAGGTCTTCACAAAACGAGTCAAACTATGAACAGGCTAGGTAACATTTCAAGGTACTTTTTAAAATTGCTTCATCTAGATATGTCACGGGCCAATGTTAAGCAACATTTACTTAACATAATATGTATAATGATAAATCATGTACAGATTTGATGTTGACTGTTATATTTTAAGCACTCTGTATATGGGGGGCGTAGCTCAGATGGTAGAGCGCTCGCTTAGCATGCGAGAGGTACCGGGATCGATACCCGGCGCCTCCAATATACTTTTTCAGTTATAATCATAAGTTTATTTTATTAATATGAACAAAAGCGATATAATTTTTTCGCAATATTTGAATCATTTAGGATTTTTCTATTACAATGGGCACATTTAATTTATATTTTGTGAAAGGTTTGATATTGTTTTGAAAAATAGACCATGGCTTCTCTTATATTAGCTGTTGGTTTGTCGCTTAGAGTCAGTTTCTTTCAGTTAACTCCTTCTTATAGAAATGTTCTATACATTCACAACCACAACAAAACCAAATAAAATCATAGCTGTCTATCCAGTTCATGACCCAGTTAGTTCCAAATAAAACATATATTCTGAGAAATTGCAAAAGCCAACAGCACGTGGTGTTCCCAGGCGGTCACCCATCCAAGTACTGACCACGCCCGACGTTGCTTAACTTCGGTGATCGGACGAGAACCGGTATTTTCAACGTGGTATGGACGTTGGCAACTGATTATCTAAATATAATAAACAGTACCTTCATTAAGAACATCTACTTACATACTTCTCATATAGAAGTCCTCATAAACATACAAAAATACATAATTGCTTTAATCTAAATTTTTTAATTTCAGTCCATGTACAACAGTCTTGGAGCTTCTATAGTCGACGACGGCCGCTTCGACTTTGACAACTACGTTAAGAAGGCGTGTCCCATGATGCTTGTCGAAGATAGCCCTGAGAAGAAAGCCACAACTAGTAAGTATTTCATTATAAGTCTACAGTAGTTCCCGTTGGAATACGGGAATAAAATATACCCTATGACACTCACAAATAACATAGCTTTCTATTGGTGAAAAATTTGTCAGATCCGTCCAGTAGTTCGGAGCCTATTCATAACGAACAAAAAACAAATCTTTGCTTTGTATTTTAATAGTATAGATTAGATAATATTTTTCTGCTAGCGGCGGCAGTAGGAAAGTACAATGTTTTAATAGAGATATTTAAAAGTTAACATAACAGGAATGTGATAGGTACAGGAGTAAAACGGCATACATAAATACTGACATACTTATTGGCTTTATGGTTTGCGACCCTGTCTTTCAACCGGCCGGGCGTGGGTTCAATATTAACAACAAAATTATGTGTGCATGAGGATGTATGTCTATTAGTTTTGGGTCTGGAAATAAATTCCTATGTATTTTAAAGTAGTACCTATCTGGTTACCACAGTATAGATAGAAGTACACTCAGGGGCACATTTAACCGGCCACCTACACTTTTTCACATCCCTTAAAATTCAGCCATCTTTTAATGAATTTGGTTTTAGTATTAAATTAAGGGGACTTACAATAAAGTAAATAAAGCATTTGTTAGTTGTGAAACAGTTTAATGATGATAAAAAGAACTTAATGTCAAATTTGAGTGTGTGTGAGATTTCTTATAAAAACAGAAATTAATTTTTAAAAAGAAAATTCTAACCTAAATCAACAAATTAATAATGTGTATTCCCTCCTAGGGCCCTAATGACCTCTAGCAAGTGGTTTGAAAGCCCATCCATTATGTCTTGGATATCACTCTGGGGAATGTTATCCCACTCCTCGACTGCTGCAGTTTTCAATTCACCGATGGTGCTTGGAGCTGGTGTATGACTCCGGATTCGTCTATTGAGGTTGTCGCACACGTGTTCTATAGGGTTTAGGTCAGGACTTTGAGCTGGCCACGGTAATCGCTGAATATTGACGGTATTCAAGTACTCAGTAACAACTCTCGCGGTGTGTGCACGGGCTTTGTCATGCATTAAAACAAAATTATCACCCATGAATGGCGCAAAGGTACCACATATGGTTCTAGGACTTGTGTCACGTATCTGTGAGCATTAACACTGCCTCTCACGAAGATCACCAGCTCTGTACGGGCTTTATAAGATATACCTCCCCATACCATTATAGAGCCTCCCTGATAACCCACAGTTTCGACCACAGCACATTCGGCAAACCGTTCTCGGTGACGTCTATACACGCGCTGACGTCCATCAAGGCCTCGTAAAGCGATTCTTGATTAATCTGAGAAGAGAACCACCTTCCATTGTTGAGTAGTCCAATTTGCATTTTCTCGGCCAAATCTAAGTCTGGCTCTTCTGTGAGCTGCAGTCAATTCTGGGACTCGAGCCGGTCTAAATGCTCTCAGATCTCTCTCTACTATCCTTCTTCTTATTGTTCGTAGGCTTACACTAACATTTCTAACGTCAAATAATCGGCTACGAGCCTCAGAAGCTGTCGTGAACCGATTTTGTAGAGCATTCGAGACAATGTAACGGTCATCCCTCTCAGATGTGCATCGTCTACGACCTTGCCTGACCTTCTGGTATAGGAACCGGTCTCTCTGTAACGTCTGATAGCATCTTGAATAGTGGTTTGAGGATATCCAAGCATTCGTCCAACCGTAGGCTGGCGTAACCCAGCATCTGCAAGAGCGACAGCCCTTGCTGCACCAGCTGCATCCAATGGCATTTTTTTGGTGTAAATGTAATTACAACACCCTAACAGCTTATTTTAATTCAAAAAAATTAACATGGCAAAGTCTTAAAACAAAATGTATCCGTCACAAAAACTTAAAGGTAAGGATGTCAAAATGCAACTAAACTGATTATCGTTGAATAAGTACCACAAAAGTAACCAAACCGCGGCTATATTTGTTTAATTTAATGCAGATATACCCACCATCAAGTTACGCATAGCAATCAAATCGTAAGTAAACAAAAACAAACGATATGGCTTAAAATATAGTTGGACGGTTAAATGTGCCCCTGAGTGTATATATTTTTCTTATTAACAGAACACTTCCCAATGGGCTTTCCAACTCTACACGACTACTGTCTCGAACTATCCACAAAAACCTGGGAGGCTTGGGAGTGGCTCGTCCCAAAATATGAACACGATAGGGAGATGAAGTTCCCCGCCATACTTGTGCCTACTGTTGACACACTTCGGCTTACTTGGCTCATTAAAATTATGGAAAGCGTAAGTAACAATCTTGTATACATGTAGCGACATCTAGTGACGTTAATCGGTATTAGGAATGGGTAGCGCCATCTAGTCGCTTTTTATTGAACTATTTTGAGATTAATGCTGCTTTGCGGTGTCGGTGTCGGTTGAGCCACTATGGTTACTATGTGGTTGGTATAAATGCCGTTAGATGTCGTTGTTCAAATAATCAAAATTATTTTTATTATTAATTTTGTTTCGTAGAATATTTAATCGCACGGTTCCTAATACGTTTCCACTGGATATACAATTATCTTAAAATACAATGTGTTAATTTTGATAATACTTTGGTGTTGTAACGTGGTAATATATTTTTTATGGTGCTTATGTATTTTATAATAATTCAAGTATTTGATTCATAAGTTTGTTTGATCGGTTTATTTTACAGGTGGAAAGACCAGTATTACTTGTAGGAGATACAGGGACATCTAAAACTGCTATCATAACAAACTATTTACGAGGACTTCCACCGGAGAAGTATGTAAGTAGATGTTTTGATGATTTGAATAAAGGTACTGTTTATAAAATTTGGATCTGCAATCGCCAACGTCCATACCACGTTGAAAATACCGGTTCTCGTCCGATCACCGAAGTTAAGCAACGTCGGGCGTGGTCAGTACTTGGATGGGTGACCGCCTGGGAACACCACGTGCTGTTGGCTTTTGCAACTTCTCAGTTTCTTTTGTAAATTAACTGGATATTGCATACTGCTATTAGTTTATTTTGTTGTGGTTGTGGATGTATAGAAAATTTCTAAGGAGCTGGCTGAGAGAAACCGACTCAATATATTTTTTTTGTACAGACCTAAGGATAATAGCAAAGATACAGGATTCTCTAAAATGTGTAAAAAAAAATTCCAAAATGAAAGCAAACCTTTAAATAACTAAAAATTAAATGTAACATAAGAATAGAGTCGCCAACAAAAATGGCATAAAAAATTCTCACTTAACAAATTCAATAAAGTATTGGAGGCGCCGGGTATCGATCCCGGTACCTCTCGCATGCTAAGCGAGCGCTCTACCATCTGAGCTACGCCCCCTGTGAAGAACTTGTCGAAATTAACAATCACATCTCCAAAGCCCTACGTCATGTAATGTAAAATTAAATTTCTAAAAGTAGTGAACGTGGTACCTATGGACGTTGACAGATTGATGTCCAAATATAACGATTTGTATACTTGATATTATTATTCATCAAAGGAACTAATATAGGTAACTTATATTTATAATAGATATTTTGTACGTTTTGTTTGTATTATATTTATTGTTTGATATGAATAGGCTCCGAAACTACTGGACCGATCTGAATAATTCTTTCACCAATATAAATCTACGTTAGATACTTATTTGTAAGTGTCATAGGGTAGGTATATTTTGTTCCCTGTACTGTATACGGAAACGATAATTTCGCGGGTGAAAGCGCAGAGCAGAAACTAGTATCTCATACAATGATGACGTCAGAAGACTAGAATAGCTTTTATTTCTCTTTCAGATAATTCAACAAATGAACTTTTCATCCAGAACATCATCCATGGATGTCCAACGTAACTTAGAATCTGTTGTAGAGAAGAGGACAAAGGATACTTTTGGACCACCTGTTGGGAAAAAAATGCTTGTATTTATTGATGACATGAACATGCCTATTGTGAGTTACCCTATTTATCGTTCCCCATATAAGACCGTCCTACGTGACCTACTCATCTTATCTAAAAACCAGGACACATTTAGGTATCATAAACTATTCGTAAATGCTATAATGTCAAATGATGTAATTTTTCAGAAGAAGCATTTTGAAAACTCAACATACTATTACAGTGTATATCTATACTAATATTATAAAGGAGTAGAGTTTGTTTGTTTGTTTGGTTGAACGCGCTAATCTCAGAAACTACTGGTCCGATTTGAAAAATTCTTTCGCCATTGTATAGTCAATTTATCGAGGAAGGCTATAGGCTATATATCATCACGCTATGACCAATAGGAGCGGAGCACCAATGAAGAATGTTTCAAAATCGGGAGATTTCTTTTCCAGTTGAGAGCTTCCGCTGCTTACGCTGCGTAAACAGTTAAAGTTACGCTAAAATGATGTTTTACAGAATTGTTCCCCTTCAAAAGTTCTAAAAAAAAGTCCGCGATAGCATATGTCTATCTGTTAAGGTTGGCTCACTGTGACCACTTTTATACTAACCAAATTTGTTCGAAAATTAAGCATTATTTGTGAAGGTGTTTTTATGAAGATAATATTAATCCTTATCCAAATAAATACGTTATTCATCACAAGTATTTAATTTAAAACAAAATTGCCGTTTACATCATTCGATTTCAATGAATATCTTAGGAGATATCGCAAATTTAAAATAACATTGCAACAAAATAATGTTCAATTACTGTACTGCGCGCGCCTTTATGTACCGGGCCGGGGCGTGCAGTCATCAGTTAGCTCTGCGGGACCATCCTTCTACGTAGACGAAGGGGGTTGAAAGTTACCGTTAGCCCAAAGTAACTATTCCACGCGGACGGAGTCGCGGGCAGAAGCTAGTAAAATGATAATACATATTTAAACTACAAATTTAAACTAAATTTTAAAGTAAAAGCGAACGTCTCACTTATATCTATCAAAATACTACCCTCGCATATTCATATTTTTAATAGTAATTATATTTTAAAGGTGGATACTTATGGCACACAACAACCTATTGCCCTATTGAAGTTATTATTCGAAAGGAAAGGCTTTTACGATAGAGGTAAGGACCTTAACTGGAAGAATTTGAAGGACATTGGTTTCCTTGCTGCGATGGGAAAGGCTGGAGGTGGTAGAAATGACGTAAGTACTTCAAACTTTTTATATCTAAGGCATTTCGAACCTAATGGAGACACGGCGAAAACTGCCTAAGTACCTACTAAAGTTGACAAATTGTTTTCATTACAGTTCATATATGATTATATGGATGCTATTATTTATATATAAGTATGTATTTAAAAGTAGTGTATATAGTAGTACATTAGATGTCATTTAGTTTCTGCCTGTATCAAAATGAAATTTTCTTTAAAAAATGGAGATAAAAGGTTTGCAAATTTACGTATCGATCTCGTAGCTATCTGGTACCCATATCACAAGCTCAGCTTAGTTTAGAATCAGATTTGCCGTGTGTAAAAATGTCCTAGGATTATCAAAAGTCAATCAAAATCAAAATATTTTTTATTCAAATAGGCCTCAATAAAGCACTTATGAATAGTCACTATTAATGCTCGGTTCTGATAGTAGTTATATATTCCATGCTTCAGGTGGACCCTCGTTTCATCTCCATGTTCTCCGCATACAACCTGCAGTTCCCCTCGGAGAACACGCTCCGCCACATCTACGTGTCGATCCTGGACGGACACTTTGAAATATTCCCAGAGGATATACGGGACATTGTCGATAAGATTGTGCAGATGACCCTGGATTTGTATAAGGTATGTGAAATAGGGGCTTATGATTTTGGTTTATTTAGACCAAATTTTATTTGCGTTTTTGGCTCTTGGGTATGTAGAAGCTGTCTCCACTAACATAAGGAAAATGTAGGCAGTAGTCCGACTAACCTAGTTGGATCTTAACGAAAATTGTAAATTAAATTCTATGTCATTGGTAGATATTACTTAAAATATCAAAACAATAGGTAAGTAATTAAGTAATCATGAAATACCATGTCACTTTGTAAATACGTCATAAAATAATCAACAGTACCACAAATTTTTACTAGAAACCTACCTATAGTATTTCCTTTATACATCCAAGCATTAAAGGGTGACTATTTCATGATATCACTTCAGAGGGCTTTTTGATTTGGATGTTCTTTTTAGGTTTGGTTCTTATTTTGGCATAATTCCTCCATACAGATAATAATAGTGGAACTGCCACCAACGCCAGCTAAGTTCCACTACATATTCAACCTGAGGGATCTATCCCGGATCGCGGCCGGCATGAGCTTGACTCACCCCAACTACTTTAGTGAAAAACGCGCTGTAGTCAGGTGTTGGCGAAACGAGTTCACTAGGGTCATCTGTGATAGACTTATCAACGTTCAGGTAAGAATAGAATCTCTATATCTTGAATCATAAACGATCATAATTTTGGCATGGATGTAATGTAACCTATCCATTAGATTAATCTATATGCCTGCTTTTGTGATCGGTGCCTAACCATTATTATTAAAACTACAAATATTATTAAATTTATCGACTTGTTTTGTGTTTTCAGCTCATCAAGTTTATAAGCTTTTCACGCTTAGTTAAATGTTTTCTCTTATAAATTTGGTTATTTCTTGTACTCCTGCCAAAATGGTGAAAATTATACCAATTTCAGGAAAGAAACGATTTGTTTTCTATATACATACATCTTTTATTTGTAAAACAGGACAATGAGCTAATGCGCAATCACATACAAGAGCACATTGTCAAATACTTCCCAGAAGAGGAGCCGATAGTGCTGGAGGAAATAGTTATTCCTGAAGAAGAAGAGAAACGCCCTGAAGAAGAGGAAGACGGTAAGTATCCTATATCATTTTAGTCACAACTCGGTGATGGGTGGTTAACTTTATCAAATCTTCACAAAAACTTAAACATGTTTGTGCTACATAGTTAACAGTTAACTTATAATTTATTGTAGCAAGTAATCTATCGTACTTTCAGAGTTTGGAATAGGTGAGAAGACCAAATCAGCGGAATCAGTTGCTGAAGAAGAGATGGTTGAAGAAGAAGAGGGTGATCTTGAAAGGGAGCTCACGGTATGTACTAACTTCATTTTGAGTTTTCATACATAAATGAGCAATATTGGAAATGGTTTTTGTTCTCCAGTTAGAAGAATACGTCCTACGTGATCCGATGCTCTTTGGTGATTACCGAAATGCTCTCGATGAAGAGGAAATCAGATATTACGAGGACCTGTTGGACTATGAAGCTGTCTATTTCCTGTTTCAAGAGGTAATTATTTATAGACAAATAACATTTGACATTGTAACATATTATGCAACGAACGATCCGATAAGATATATAAAATATTAAATAATCTAATATTGATGAAGTTCAAAATGAAGTTTTATATATATGTACCATAGATTTTAGATGAGTTCAACGAGCGAGTTGGCAAGATGTCAGTGGTGTTGTTCGAAGACTGCCTCGAGCACTTGACGCGGACGCATCGAATCTTGCGCATGGACCGCGGGAACGCCATGATCATTGGCGTCGGTGGTTCCGGCAAGAAGTCTATTTGCAGGCTTGGTGCTTTTGCTGCAGGTATTGTGTAACTACCCTACAAATCTTAGTTTCAATCATCATCATCATCAGCTCATATACGACTCCACCGAGGAGCTCGAGCCTCCCCTAACATCGAGGAGAATTGTTTGTTCAAATATAAATACTAAATTCAAATATATTTTTAGTAAAACAGGCTTTTACAAGCCCATAAGTACCGTCACTAATGCTCGGTTCGGAAAGTTGCTTTGCTAGAATTTGCTAGTTTGAAAACTAAGACGTACGTTGCAATAGTCGTAATACGTAAATATTCTTGATGAGAGGCCTCCGGGAATGCGGATGAGTCCGTGGGGCAAAAGCAAGTCTACCCTGTCTACCTGTTAAGAAAAATAAACGAAAAAGAGAATGACCATGAAATGCTTCGCTATAAAAGTTAAAAATTACATAAAACATAAATAATGTTTGCTGATGGTGTTAAATATTTTGTAGGTTGTGAGGTGTTCGAGATCACAGTAACACGCAACTACAATGAGAACACTTTCAAAGATGACATGAAACGCATGTACACTCAGCTTGGAGTTGACAACAAAAAGACCGTTTTCCTATTCACTGCTGCACAGGTGATGTATTACATACTTTCTACATTATTTTTGCTTTAATAATAAATACCTTATTATCTACTCCTTGAGATTAATCATTTAAATTATCGTTAACATTGGCTTGGTTGTTCTGTGCACTCGAACAAAATTTCCCTCAAATTTGTTTTATGATGTTTTGTCTATTGTGTGCAGTGAAGTCGATTCTATTATTGATTTTGGTTTTAACAGATTCTAGAGGAGGGATTTCTGGAATTTATCAACAATATCCTTATGATTGGTATGATTCCTGCTCTGTTTGGTGATGATGAGAAGGATGCAATTATTAATTCTGTAAGGAATGACAGCAATGAGGCAGGATATGGTGTAGCCAAGTGAGATTCCTCTTTTATTTAAAATAATTTACCCATTTGTTAGTATTGTCTGTGCATTGAAAGATATATGGTCTTAAGTAGATTATCAAAGAGGCTTAACTTATATATATAACAGACTGTTCTATAATGTATATTTAGATCACCCGACTTCTTGTGTATGTAATAACTTTTCAATAATGCATAAATATCTGCAGGGATGCTGTTTGGAATTTCTTCTGCAATAGATGCGCCGATAACCTTCACGTTGTGTTGTCCATGTCACCAAGCGGTGACATTCTAAGAAACAGGTAAACTAAACTCTAACACAACGGTATATGAATCCAAATTCTTTATGACATATATTACTTTTCATATTCAGGTGCCGAAATTTCCCTGGTTTGGTGAATAATACAACGATCGATTGGCAGTTCCCGTGGCCTAAACAGGCACTACTAGCTGTTGCTAATGTCTTCTTATCTGATGTACGTATAGATCACCTTCACCCTTTTTGCTGCTATTTAGTCTATTTAACAAATATCGTTTAGGGGATGAAACTGGGAAATCTATACTAATATTATAAAGGAGTAGAGTTTGTTTGTTTGTTTGTTTGTTTGCTTGAACGCGCTAATCTCAGAAAGTACTGGTCCGATTTGAAAAATTCTTTCAGTATTAGATAGTCCATTTATCGAGGAAATCTATAGGCTATATATCATTACGCTACGACCAATAGGAACGGAGCACCAATGAAGAATGTTTCAAAATCGGGAGCTTCTATTTCCTTTTGAGAGCTTCCGCTGCGCACGCTGCGTAAACGGTTAAAGTTTCCCTAAAATGATGTAGGACAGAATTGTTCCTCTTTAAAAGTTCTAAAAAAAAGTCCGCGACAGCATATGTCTATCTGTTAAGGTTGGCTCACTATAACCATTTTTATACGAACCAAATTTGTTCTACAATAAAGCATTATTTGTGAAGGTGTTTTTATAAAGATGATATTAACCCTTATCCAAATAAATACGTTATTCATAACAAGTATTTAATTTAAAACAAAATTGTCATTTACATCATTCGATTTCAATGAATATCTTAGGAGATATCGCAAATTTAAAATTACAAAGCCGCAAAATAATGATCAAGTACTGTGCGCGCCTTTACGCGCTGGGCCGGCGTGCACGGGCAGTCATCAGTGGGCTCGGCGAGTCCATCCCTCTACGTAAATGAAGTCGCGTGTTGAAAGTTAGCGTTAGCACAAAGTAACTATTCCACGCGGACGGAGTCGCGGGCAGAAGCTATTCTTATAATAAATTTAATAATTATGATACTCTTATTAATTTAGGTGGCGAAAATCCCAGAAGAGTTCCGACCAATCATAGTAGAGCATGTAGTCCACGTCCACATGTCCGTGGCGAAGTATTCCTTGGAGTTCCTGCTGCGGCTTCGTCGAAATAACTATGTAACACCCAAACATTACATGGACTATCTGACGAATTACCTCTCACTACTCAATGAGAAGGATGCTTTCATCGTTGCTCAGGTAAACTTATCTTTTATATGTTCTTCAAAAGTTTTTGTACTTGTTGAAGTTTTAGCTGTAGCATTTACACTTTCTTGGTGTAGTTTCTTTTAAGTTTTGCTAAATTTGTTTAGCTAGTTATTATTTCTTTAATTTATTTTTAACAGTGCGAACGGTTGATTGGTGGTTTAGCGAAAATAGAAGAAGCAAACGTGCAATTAGCGGACCTTAACGCAAAACTGGCAGTACAAAAAGTCATTGTGGCTGAACAAACTAAGGAATGCGAGATTTTATTGAAAGAGATATCAACTGGTAACTTCTAAGAAAATTAATCTTTAAAGACCATCTTATTTATTGTGAATACTTACGTTCTTTGATAAATAAATTTATCTAGTATTATATACAAATAAAAAATAAATAAATTATAGCTACAACGGCCGCAGTAGCTAAACAGCAAGTAGCTGCAATAAAATCTGTTGAAATCACCGAGCAAAGTGTAGTCATATCTGCGGAAAAAGCGGACGCTGAAGAATCGCTTTCAGCGGCTTTGCCAGCGCTTGAAGCGGCCAGGTTGGCGTTGGCGGATCTTGACAAGAATGATATTACTGAAATTAGATCGTTTGCTACCCCTCCGGAAGCTGTGCAGGTATATTTTAAACATTTATTTACATTGTATCGGATTTAAAAATGTTTATAAAGCTTTTTACATTTGAAATATTTTATTTATCAGGTTGTTTGCGAATGCGTAGTAATCATCCGTGGTATCAAAGATGTAAGCTGGAAAGGTGCCAAAGGTATGATGGCCGACCCGAACTTCCTTCGTAACTTACAAGAGATGAACTGCGATCTCATCACTCAGGGTCAAGTGAAGGCTGTTAAAGCACACATGAAGAAGAGCAAAAAGCTGGAGACTATGCAGCAGATCAGTAAAGCTGGGTATGTAGTACTTTACTAAAATGTTTCATATTTTTTGCAATTTGTATGTATTATATTATTAACTATAACTTATATAAGTATTGGATATTTATATACAGGAAGCACACAAATAGAACTTATGGATGATTTAGAATATTGATATTATAGGTAGAAAATCAATGATGGCAACCTTTAAACTTACAGATACGGGCTTCTAAAATTTGTCATAGCTGTACTTGGATACTGCGCAGTGTATAGAGAAGTGAAACCAAAGAAAGATAAGGTAGAAGCCCTCGAAAAGGAGTACTCGGAAGCGGTCAACTATTTAGCTTCATTGAACCGCGAGATAGATCGCCTGCAACGCACTTTAGACGGTCTAAATAATAAATACGAAACTGCAATGTTAAGAAGACAAGAGTTGCAAGAGGAGACTGATTTGATGATGAAGAGATTGGTTGCCGCGGATAAGTTAATGTCAGGGTTGTCCAGTGAGCAGAAGCGATGGACTATAGACTTAGCGGCGTTGTACGTGGAACAGTCCCGCTTGATTGGAAATTGTTTGCTTGCGGCGTCGTTCCTAAGTTACGCTGGTCCGTTCTCGTTTTCATTCAGACAGACCATGATCTATGAAGACTGGTTGGGTGATGTATTAGAGCGAGGAATACCACTAACTATGCCGTTTACTGTCGAAAAGAATTTGACTAATGAAGTGGAAATTAGCGGGTATGTGCTGTTACAATATAATACAAAATTCTGAATACAGCATCTTTTGCTTAAGTTAAATTTTATATTGATATTTTCAGTTGGAACTCTGAAGGTCTGCCTCCAGATGAGTTATCAGTACAAAACGGTATACTAACAA
Organism: Thyatira batis; assembly: GCA_905147785.2. Classification (NCBI taxonomy): domain Eukaryota; kingdom Metazoa; phylum Arthropoda; class Insecta; order Lepidoptera; family Drepanidae; genus Thyatira; species Thyatira batis. The sequence goes on along the minus strand of LR990501.2, from coordinate 6,950,221 downwards.
CGAGAGCGTCTCGGTTCCCGCTTTGTATAGATCCACAAACACAGGCACTTTCCTGGATTAAAAGAAAGGAAATGAAGAATAACCTAAAGGTAAATTAAAGACACAAGTACCTATAATACCTTCTTGGATTTAGTTAAACCATGGGTTATTTTTCAGGTATTGTCATTCAACGATCCACAGTTTCTAAGACAATTAGAAATGGCCATAAAATATGGAATGCCAGTGCTCTTCCAGGATGTAAATGAATACATAGATCCAGTTGTAGATAATGTTTTAGAGAAGAATATAAAAGGTACCTTTTTTCCATTTACTTTGTTGCTATATTGTGCTATTACCATTAATATTCTATATCCATAACCAACCTTATAAAATTAGTGGAAAGCGGTCGAACATTCGTGATCCTGGGAAGCTCTGAAGTGGACTACGACCCTAATTTCCGGATGTATCTGACCACGAAGCTGGCTAACCCACAGTTCAACCCAGCTGCTTACGCTAAAGCTGTTGTCATCAACTACACTGTCACTGTTCAGGTAATAATACGATATTGTCTTCTTTTTCTAGACTCTCTAAAAATCCTTAATTGGATCGTGTTTCATGAGGAACTCCAATACAATATTTTCCCAATGTATATTGTATTGGAAAATATTGTAATTAAAGTTTAATTCAAGTATTTGATTGCTATATCACATAATCCAGGGACTAGAAGACCAGCTACTCAGTGTGGTAGTTCGCGCCGAACGAGCAGACTTAGAAGAACAACGTGAGAGTCTCATAATCGAGACAAGCGCGAATAAGAGCTTGCTCTCTGGCCTAGAAGACTCTTTGCTGCGAGAGTTGGCAACGTCTACCGGAAACATGCTGGACAACGTCGAACTTGTTAATACTTTGGAGAACACTAAATCTAAGGCTGCTGAAGTAAGGCTACCAAGTATAATAATAATCTATACTAATATTTTAAATAGGAAAAAAAACTTATTTTTGTGTGTATATGTTTGTAATGAATAAACAAAAACTACAGTGTAGATTTCAAAAATTCTTTCACCATTGGAAAGCTATATTATCAGGAAGTAGCATAGGCTATATTTTACCGGGATTCCCACGGGATCGGGAACTACGCGGGTGAAACCGTGCGGAGGCATCTAGTAAATAGATGAAACTTAATAGTAACCTACAAGAGGCCAGAATATATCATTTAATTAAATAGAATAAACAGTTTGTTGTACGCCTAAAATATCTATCTCGATAATGATATAATACTCAATTAACATATCACATTATATGTACTATATGTTTCTCATCAATCTCACAGGTGATGGAAAAACTGGAGCTGGCTGAAGCAACAACAAAGGACATAGAAAAGCTCAGAGACGGATACCGTCCAGTGGCAAAGCGTGGATCCATTCTATTCTTCGTGCTATCTGATATGGCTGGCGTTAATTCTATGTACCAGTACTCGCTGTCCTCATATCTTGATGTAACTTACTTTCATACTGTAAATTAGTGATAGAGCTTTAAGAATAGAAGTTAAATATTTCCCTTTTCGTTTCAGGTATTCTCGTTTTCGCTCCGCAAGGCAATGCCCAACGTGATCTTGGCGAAACGGCTTAGGAACATTATTGATATGCTCACTAAGAATGTTTATGATTATGGTTGCACTGGTAATTATTTTGCTCAGATTTTAAGGACACTGAATCTATTTGACTATGAGATAGCTAAGTTATGACCATTTGCCTGTCTGGTTGGCTTTGTGGTTAGTAGATTTGATTTTGAAGATGATTTTCAAGCCGCCGGTGGTGGATTCAAATCGCAACCAGGACAAAAATTTTAATGCATGAATATGTCTGTTTGTTCGGTATCTAAATGTGAATATTTAGATAAGTATGTATTTAAAAGTAGTATATGTATGTACATAGCACAAGAACTGTTTAGTTTAGAATCAGATTGGCCGTGTGTGAAAAATACCCATTATTTATTTTAGTATACTCAGAATTATACTTTCTATAGGAATATTCGAACGGCACAAGCTATTATTCTCTTTCCAAATGGACATAAAACTGGAGCAGAGCGAGGACAACGTGAGTCAGGCGCAGCTGGACTTCTTCATCAAGGGTAACGTGTCTCTCGAGAAGTCATCAAGACTTAGCCCCGCCACGTGGATACCTACGCAGGTAAATTTTTTTTGGAACTACTGTAATTATAATAAACAACTTGTTTCTATGAGCTGAGTTCCAAAGCCAGATGTATTAGAAAATCACAGTTACCTGTAAATGCAACTTATTCATAGTGTATTACAAATATATCTTCAGTACACACAAGACTTCATTAAATTATTTAAAATGAAGTTTGTAGTTAATGACGTGCTGCATTATTTGTATCTGCGTACAGATTGTCACCGCAAATATTCCTGTTTACAGGGCTGGCAAGATATAATGAAGCTAAGTAATGATTTCCCCGAACCGTTCGCGATGCTGCCGGACCAAATTACCAGAGGACTGACGCAATGGCAGGAGGTGAATTTGCATATTATTTACTTTTATCATTATCATATTTAACTAATTAACATAAACCAATACATTAATCTGAATGGACGACATGAAAAAACTTGGAGGCGCCACTTGGTTTAGAAAAGCTAGAGATAGAAGTGAGTGGAAACAGCTGGAAGGGGCCTATGTGTCGCAGGACACGCTGTTAACTCAATAATGTGTTAGGTTAGATATATTTAGTTTTTTAATTTATTATTAGATTATACATGTAATTAGTTTCAGCAATAAAGGCTTAATAATAAAATACATTAATCTGTACGTTTAAACCTACCTCTTGAATCACTCTATCCATTCAAAAGAAACACTTCAAAATCCGTTGCGCAGTTTTAAAGTACCTATTAAGCATACATAGCTAGGGATGTACAGACAGCGACAGGGCCATTGTTTTATACTATGTAGTGATGATACCTTTTCCTTTAACCAGTGGTTTGATAGCGACACCCCAGAGTCTATAGAAATCCCTGACGGGTACAGAGAGAAGCTACAACCCTTCGAAGTCCTCATGCTGCTGAGGTGCTTCCGCGTGGACCGCATCTACCGAGCTCTCACCGACTACATCACTGTCACTATGGGCGAGGAGTATATCACTCCTCCTGTTATCAGGTAATTGAAATCATATATGACTATTCCCCCTCGGTTTCAACCGCGTTCCCGGGGGATCTTCAATTTTCCCGGGATAAAAATTACCCTATAAGTACCTCTAGAAATCGATGCAGTATTTTTAGCGTGAAAGCGAAACAGAGAGGGTTACTTTCGCATTTATATTATTAGTGCTTTTCCCGATTTTGTAACATTTTTCAATGATGCTCCACTCCAGTGCAGCAGCCTACTATATATGCGAAAGATTGTTAATATGAATGGATTGATGTTTGTTACTCTTTCCCGTCAAAACGGCTGAAGGGATCTGCTTGAAATTTGGCACATAGTTATAATATGTTCTGGAATAACACATAGGCTACTTTTTATTCCGGCTAAATTTAAGGTCTTCCGGGAATGCGGATGAAACCGCGGGGAGCCACTAGTCCATTAAAAATATTCTCTTAGATAATTAATAAGTTTTTATTTATCGTTCATAGTTTGGATATGATAATGGAACAGACGACACCATTCACACCAGTAGTGTTTATCCTGAGCCCTGGTTCTGATCCAACGGCTGATTTGATGAAGCTGGCTGACAGGTGCGGCTTTGGCGGCGGCAAGTTTAAGTACCTCTCACTTGGACAAGGACAAGAAGGGGTAAGTTTTAAAAATTTTTATGTAGAAAATAGTAATCTTATATATAAAATTCTCGTGTCGCGGTGTTTGTGATTAAACTCCTCCGAAACGGCTTGACCGATTTTTATGAAATTTTATAATGCATATTCAGTAGGTCTGAGAATCCGCTACCACATATCTATTTTTTTTCTATGTGATCACGGGAACTACGCAGGTAAAACCGCGGGGCGGCAGCTAGTAATTTTATAACGTTTTGTTTATGGGTACCTAACAATAGTAAGATCTAAACGAACCATATTTTAAATATTTAGGAAATAGTTATTGTAAACTAGGTAGGTATTTTAATGATAGTACATTGATCTTGTAAGCAAAAACATTTTTTTCTTCGGTAATCGAACCCACTCCCTGCGCCATAAAGTAAGCACTTAATATTTGTCAGGCGGCCCTGGCGTTGCTCGAAGGGGCGATCTCCCACGGCCAATGGCTGATACTCCAAAACTGTCACCTACTTGTATCCTTCCTGCGCGAACTGGAGAAGCAGCTCGAATTGATGACCAAACCGCATCCAGAGTACAGACTGTGGCTTACCACAGACCCAACGCCGACCTTCCCTATTGGCATCCTACAAAGATCCCTTAAAGGTCTGTATACTTTTCTATTGCAATTTGTAAAAATACATACTGCCCATGTTCTATGTCGGTCACCCATCCAAGTACCGACCACACCCGACGTTGCTTAACTTCGGTGATCGGACGAGAAGCGACGTATTCAACATGGTATTTCTAAATAAAACAACATGCCGACATAGCTTATCCTAGAATGTCATGAGATAAGATACAAAAAGACGGCAAAAGCCAACGGCACGTGGTGTTCCCAGGCGGTCACCCATCCAAGTACTGACCACGCCCGACGTTGCTTAACTTCGGTGATCGGACGAGAACCGGTGTTTTCAACGTGGTATGGACGTTGGCAACATCAGTTACAAATATAAAGATTAGTAGTCGCATGTTATTTTTATCCACAGTGGTAACAGAACCGCCAAATGGTCTCAAATTGAATCTACGTAATACGTATTTCAAAATGCGTGCGCACGCACTAGAAGAGTGCCCGCATCCGCAATTCAAGAAACTTGTGTACGTGCTTGCATTCTTCCACGCTGTTGTACAGGTAACGTACAAAACTAAAACATCTTATTAGTGAGAAATGTGAGAATGGATTTATGGATTCTGAGGAGCTAAATTTACATAGGATAGGTACTTCTTTTTAAGGGAAATTTAAACTACCACCAGAGACGCGAGGCTAAATGTAAAGTGATTTGATACAAAAGTAGGTAGGTACCTAAAACAAAAATTGAATAATTATACCTATGTCAGCTTATTTTGTAATCACTGTGTGTTTTATATTATAACATTATTTTTTCTATACCTATGCTGATAAGTTGTACTAGTGGCTCCCGCGGTTTCACCCGTATTGCCGGTGGATTTTAAATTTTCTCGGGATAAAAAGTAGCCTTTGTGATAATCTAGGTTATAAACTATCTGTGTTACAAATCCGTACAGTAGTTTTTGCTCAAAAGTAACAAACATACGTCCATACTCACAAACTTTCGCATTTATAATATAAGTAGTAATGAATATAAGTATACCTTAACAAATGCAGCTAGGTGTTAATTGAATTTATATGATGACCTAACAGGAGCGTCGCAAATACGACAAAATAGGTTGGAACATTGCGTACGACTTCAGCGAGTCCGATTTTGTAGTGTGCATGCAGATACTGCAGTGTTACTTAGAGCGATGCGCCGCGGCTAAGGGGCCTATACCGTGGGCCACACTCAAGTATCTATTTGGAGAGGTAAACAAACCTTTATATATATCCTCTGTGTATGTTGCAAGGTCTTAGAATTGCCTATAAGTATTTAAGGAACTATTTAGGACAGCTTTGGTACAGAAGGCTTCATTATCAGATCATATACGTTTCCACCGAGGAGCTCGAGCCTCCCCTAACATCGAAGGGGTTTAGGCCATAGTCCACCACGCGGGCCTAGTGCGGATTGGCGGACTTCACATGCCTTTAATTTTGACATATCGGGCATGCAGTTTTCCTCACGATGTTTTTCTTCACCGAAAGCCAGTGGTGTGAATCCGTACGTAAGTTTTTATTAACTCAGAGGTACGGGCCAGGGATTTGAACCTGCACCCTCATGATCGTGAGTTGGTGCGTTCCCAACTGAGCCACCACGGCACAGAAGGCTTATAACAGTACAAATGATTATATAAATGATGACGAGGCTTGGGTATAGCGCTCGTTCTAGCAGGACTAATATTATTATTGTCAAAGAAATTGTTAAAACTTGTTTTAAAAATAGTTAATGCTGAGTTTATTGCCGGCTCTCCTCAGCCAAAGGAACCATCCGAACCGAGCGCGCACTTATGAACAGTCACTCTTAATGCTCGGTACCGAAAGTTGCTTTTGCGTTGCGTTGAGTCGGCAATAAACTCAGCAATAACTCTTTTCAAAACCAACTTAGATCTAACAATGAATATTTATACAAACGTGTGAAATTTCAAACATTTCACTGTCAAAGGATCCTTCATTTTTGCCGTCGGTTAAATACCTCATACCTATAGGTTATGTACGGTGGTCGTGTGATAGACGACTACGACCGTAGAGTTGTCGGCACATACATGGAGGAGTATCTCGGGGAGTTCCTCTTCGACAAGTTCCAGCCGTTCCACTTCTACCACGACTCCACGTTCGACTACGTCATACCGCCCGAGGGGGAGCGAGAAGAGTATATCGGTACCTTTCGTTTATTTACCTAGGACATTTTAACCTACATTATTCTTGCATGATGATTGATGACTAACTATTTAACTAAGCATAGGTAGCCTACTGTACCTACCTCTGTACTAGATAGCTGATTTTAAGTACCTACCTATAGGGTGAAAATTTCAGATGGCTCAAGTAAGAAGTTTTATCAGATAAGAAAAAAGAATACTGTTTTTATTGAGAAATACATTAATTTGACAATGTAGAAAGTAAATATAAATACATTATGAAAATGTGTAAAAAATGATTATTGTTAATAACAACATATACCTAATTAAATCAAAAATTCTATAATGAGCTATTCGTGAGCTTAAAAGAATAAATTTACATTCCAGAATTCATTGACACACTACCCCTAGCAAATACTCCGGAAGTGTTCGGCTTGCATCCTAACGCGGAAATCGGCTACTTTAGCCAGGCCGTGCGCGAGATGTGGGGACACCTCATTGAGTTACAACCACAGACAAGTATGAAATAATATAGCCCTTTTATTCCGAACGACATTACTGTTTACATCACTACATTACATAGCATTTTTGATTTTATAAATTTTATTTCTTACACAGTAGTTTTTGAATATGTAGGTATATTCATTATAAACATACCTACACGGCTACACAGAAAAATACAAATGTTTCCTAATTATAATATTAGTGCAGATAGATGTGATGCTATATGAGCGGTAATAATAATTCTTGTTTCATTGTGGGTATACTTTTACTTTTTATTAAACATCTTTTTTTTCACGCTGCTAGTTAGGAAAGCAGAATGTAAGTATCTAACTCTGTACACACCTACCCTACTTGAATAATTTTGTGTTACCTACAAATGGTTTCAAAACTAATATTTTTGTAATTTATCATGCGGCTTAGTGAAAGATACTGGTAAGTCTTCCTTTTAAATACCATAGCGATGTAAAATATGACTTTCGTTAATAATTTTCGATATGGATATCGGTGGAAGCGTCTTATTAGTCCACTGATTACATAGACATCATATCAAATTGGCTACACGTTTACCGTTTTGGCAGTAATGTCTTGAAATTTGTCTGAAATATTGATACGTTCAGGTGAGGGCGGCGGTGCGATGAGTCGCGAGGACTTCATCGACCAGATCGCCGTGGACGTGCTCGCCCAGCTGCCCATCCCCTACGAGATCTGGCGCGTGCGGAAACAGTTCGAGATGAACATCACGCCGTCGCTCGTCGTGTTGCTGCAGGAGCTAGAGAGGTACACTTTATATATAGTACTTTATGTATAGGTAATGTCTATTTTATAGATGGATTATTTCCTGGAGGGAGGGTGCAGGTTCAAACCACCTCCGCCACCACGCCCGTACCTCTGAGTTTAAAAACTTATGTGGGCAATGCCCTACATTGACATAACAATGCCCTACCTTAAATAATTCACTGGTCAACAAAATTTAACTTTTGGTCTGATGAATGAGTTATCTCACATGATGTTTACTAATTTGACGCCGCTGATTCTAAATATACCCTCACTTTTTTTCTGACAGCTCTTGTTTACGAGTTATAGCTTTCATCGAAAAATCGCTTCTTTACCGTGTTTATTCGCTGTTAATTAAAAAGTTTTTGATTAATCTTAAAATTATTTGATATGGCATCGTCAAGCAGAGTGTGTGTGAATAATCCGAATAATTTTTGCTTCATTTGCGGAGAGTATATATTTAAAGAATACCTTTGAATGTGACCGACTGTGTAAATGAAGCTTACAAAAATTACTTTGGGCACCTGCTCGAAATTACTAACAGGCCTTGGGTTCCTCAAAAGGTATGTAAAACTTGTGTGGAGTTCTTACGTTTATGGACAAATAAAAAAAGAAAAACTTTCCGATACAAAACCGCTATGATCTGGAAAGAACCCCTTAACCACCACGATGACTGCTATTTTTGTTTGGTGAACATAACTGGCATTAACCTCAAAAATCAGGCGAAATGGGTATACCCTTCTATACGATCGGCACATAGACGTCTTCTTTTACCTCCATTACATATAAAATTAGGACTTATAAAACAATTTGTCAAAGCACTGAGCAAAAATGTAAATTGTTTCCTTATTCTGTCCCAAAAGTTTCCAAAACTGAGTACAGAAAAAATAAAAAGCAGGCATTTTTGATGGGCCCCAGATAAGATCTTTAATAAAAGACCCAAATTTTATAGAAACTATGACAGATATTGAGAAAAATGCATGGATTGAATTTGTTTGGCTTGTTTAAAATTTTTTGAGAAATAAGAAAAGTTCCGACTATTCTCAACACGTTGACAATCTGATGAGGCACTTTCAAACGCTTGGATGTAACATGAGCATTAAGGTACACTTTCTTCACAACCACCTAGACCATTTTCCTGCTAATCTTGGGGATCTAAGTGAAGAACAAGGCGAATGTTTCCACCAGGACCTTCGTACTATGGAGGAACGCTATCAAGGCCACTGGAACGCCCACATGATGGCTGACTATTGTTGGAGCATCCATAACAGCTCACTGGCTACCTCATCTGCTAGAAAATTTTACAAAAGAAAGTTTTTTTCACCTCAAAAATGCAATTAAATATGATTCACTTTCGATATGTTGTCTTATTACTGTAAAATGACCCATGAGTCATATTTTTCAAACTAGAGCTGATACAGAAATTTTGATCACGGATTTGAAATGGCCATAAAAAGTTAGGCTAAGATCATGTGCCATAACCCAATCATCAGAAATGCTGTTGTGCGGTGTAATATATAATACCAAAATAATTGTTTGTTCATAGTTTGTCATAAAAAAAATTGTAGAAGGTCAGTGATATATTATAATGGTGATTGATTTAGGAGCCCGTGCTACGAGGGCAGACCAATTATTTTATTATATATATTTTTTTCTTTCGTCCTATTAGTAACCAATGTTGCCCTACCTCAAATTCGACAGCCCTAATTCACACTGGCTTCCGGTGAAGGATTAAACATCGTAAGGAAACTTGCATGCCCGAGATGTGCCAGTTCGCACTAGGCGTGGTGTAGGTATAGCTTTAGCCTCCACATTGCTAGGGTAGGCTCGAGACGTATATGAGCTGTTGATGATGATGATAAATAGTGACGATAATGTAATTTTTATGTAGCTCTGATTAGGTTCCAGGGTGTCAGCTAACTCTATACCAAATTTTATTAAAAACGCTCCAAACGTGAAGAAGTAACACGCGTATCTATCTACTTACTCACAAACTGTCGCATTTATACCCAATATTATTAAGATTATGATGATGAACAATACCTTCGCGCGTCCAGATTCAATAGGTTAATAAACAAGATGAGCTCGACATTATCATTGCTGCGGAAGGCCCTCGCCGGTGAGATCGGCATGGACGCGGTACTAGACAACGTGTCGTACAGTTTGTTCAACGGGCAGCTGCCGGCCGTGTGGCGCGCGCTCGCCCCCGCCACGTGCAAGGGGCTCGGCGGGTGGATGGACCACTTCATAGCACGAACTAAGCAGTACACAGACTGGGTTAGTTGGACATATGACCGTTGCACATATGAACAGTGAAAAGATAATACATGCCTTTTAATGTTGGTCTTAATTGGATGCTGATAAGCAATAATGTGTTAACCCTCATAAACTTGGTTTTGAGAAAATTGCGTTTAAAGATAATAATGTCTATGTGATTTACAACTTTTTATCTGATATAAATCCATTTTTTATGTTTTAGATGACTTGAAAGACTTTTATAGAATGTTAAATACGCGATGCATTATAAAAATATATCAAAACCTTTGTTTGTTGACTTTTTGTGTGTTGATACATTATTGCTTAATAATAATAATAATAATAAAACCTTCTTTATTTCATATCATATTTACATATCGAATGTTATTAGTAATTAGTGGCGTTGACTTATATTAATTTTTGTTAGTAAGGTTAGTTTTATGTTTTTTTAACGATATGAATCTCGTCTAGAGTAAAGGTCTCCTCCAACTTCTTCCATAGTTCTCTATCTCTGCTTTTGCTCATCCAGTCTTTCCCTGCGGTTTGTATTAAATCATCAGCCCACCGTTTATGAGGTCTTCCAACTTTTCTTTTGCCAGATGTTGGACCCTTCCATTGTGTTGTTAATTTTGTCCATCTATTATCTGAGTAGCGTGAGATGTGTCCAGCCCATCTCCACTTCAATCTTAACGCTTTTGTTAGCGCATCTGTGATTTTTGTTTTTTGTCTTATTAAGTCGTTTTTGATTTTGTGTTTCTTTTTTATTTTCAAAATACTTCTCTCCATGGCTCTCTGTGTTGTAGTAAGTTTTTGTTTAACTCTGTTTGTGTAAGTCCATGTTTGGCAACCATACAGTAGACTGGGTAAGAGGCAAGTGTCCATTACGATTTTCTTTAGAGTCATGCTGTATTTTCCCTTTAGAATTTCTTTTAGTGACCAGAACTTTCTCCATGTAATATTTTTCCTTCTTTCTACTTCATCGTCGTTACTAGTCGTTTTAAATGATATTTCTTTTCCTAGATAAACATAGGAGCTTACATATTCTATTTCGTTTCCTTTTAAGTTGATAGGTATGTTGTGTCGGTTAGTCATTACCTTTGTCTTTTCTATGTTCATTTCTAGTCCAACTTGTGCGCTTTCTTGGTCGAGTGAGTAAAGCATGATTTTGAGTTCGTTGGCTGACTCAGCAAATATTACAATATCGTCTGCGAACCTAAGGTGGTTTAAGCGACGTCCATAGATATTAATTCCATAATTGGTCCAGTTCAGGTTTCTGAATATGTTTTCCAGTACAGCAATAAATAATTTTGGTGATAGAGGATCACATTCCCCAATCCGACTGGTCCTCGTGGGGAATTAGACCACTACCCTCCACTTAGTAATAAAAATCAAACAAATAAAAACCAAAGAAATAAAAACCAGTATTCTGATAAAAACCAATACACTAAAACTGAAAAGATAATTAATAAATACAAATTCAAAATTGGAACATTCAATGTGAGATCTCTATCATCAACTGAACGATACCTGCAGTTAACTTATGCACTAGATGAAATTGATTTTGATATATTGGGATTGTCAGAAGTTAAGAAAATTGGCTGCAACATAGAAGAGTTTCAAGAGTACATTTTATGCTATATTGGGCAAACAAAGGGCTTGCATGGAGTAGGATTCTTGATAAAGAAAATTCATAAAAACAAAATATCTAATTTTAATGGGATTTCAGAACGAGTAGCACTACTAAAAATAGAAACAGGAGGAAATAAAATATCCATAATTCAGGCATATGCACCAACAGAAGCATCGCAGGAAGACGATATCCAGAATTTTTACAATGATTTAGAAAAAGCTCATTTGTTGGCTGACAACAATATCATAGTAATGGGGGATTTTAATGCCAAAATAGGACAGCCTAAGAAAGAAGAAATCTTGACTGTAGGAAGGTACGGATATGGAGAACGCAACAACAGGGGCGAACGGCTAATAGATTACGCTCTCGAACACCAGCTATCAATTATCAACACATTCTTTAAGAAAAAATCTAAACGAAGGTGGACATGGATATCACCTAATCAAAAAACTAAGAACGAAATTGATTACATAATGACAAATAAACCTCACATGATAAGCAACATCAATGTTCTAAGTCAAATCAAATTTGCTTCGGACCACAGACCACTATTGGCAACATTTAATTTATGTCAATCTAAGAAAAGCAGAAAACGTTTTAGGACCCCATTAAAAACCCCAACAACAGAGGAAGAGATTGAAAAATACAATAACTGTTTGAAATCATTTCTTGAACACAATATTACTACTCCACCACAGAATGTCCAGATATATTATGATTTACTTGAAGAAGCCATGTTATACAGCTTAAAACAACACAATAATACAACACACAAGAAAAAATACTCAATACTTAGTGAACACACAAAAAACCTTATTAAAAAACGTACAGAACTAATACACACAAAAAACAAAAATGTAGAAATGAAAAAGGAACTAAAAAATCTTTTTAAAACAACTAATAAATCTATTAGAGCTGATTACTGCAAGCACAGGGAACTAGTTATATCAAGGAATCTAAATAACTTCAAAAGTACTAAAAGAGCCTACAAAGAATTAACCCTAAACAAAAAATGGATCCAGAAATTGGAAAACAGTGTTGAGGAGGCGATGACTAGAAAAGATGTTATAAACCACGCCACCTCATTCTACAAAGATTTGTATAAGAAGAGAGAACAGATTGTCATACTGAGGCATGAACATATTGAGGATCGCTCAGGAGAAAATATAGTTGTGCCAATACATGAAGTCCAGACACACATAAAACTACTGAAAAATGAAAAAAGTCCTGGGCCAGACGGGCTAACAAACGAAACCTTAAAAGCGAGCGTCCCTGTTTTGCTTAACCATTTGACGCACCTATTTAATATGGTTCTAGACACTGAAACAGTTCCAAGACAATGGTGTGCATCTGATATAATTCTACTTTACAAAAAAGGGAACCCACTACATATAGGAAACTACAGACCAATCAGTTTACTGGCAAGCACATACAAGCTGTTTACATCCATTTTACTAAAACGAATTGCTGGAGACATTGACAACTGTCAGCCAGTGGAACAGGCCGGCTTTCGCTCAGAATTTAGTACAACTGACCATATCCAAACAATAGAACAGTTGATAGAAAAGTATAACGAGTTTAATAAACCCCTATATATCGCTTTTATTGACTATAGCAAGGCCTTCGACACTATTAGTCACAGTTCTATCTGGAATGCACTGAAAACATCAAATGTTCATGGTAAATACATAAATATCTTAAAACACATATATTCAAACAGTACAAGCACTGTAAAGCTCGAAAGGAGAGGTGACCCAATCAAAATTGAAAGAGGAGTAAGACATTATTGCTTATCAGCGTCCAATTATGGTTGACATCCATTTTTCGCCGAATTTATCCTAGTTTAGAGGGCATTCGGAAGCGTCCGGGGGCTTTATTTGTAGTTCGGGTTAAGAATTTAAGTCTTGGGCCGCCTGCGATACGTACCTGCAGTTTAGTTGGGAGGCACATGGCATTTGCAACTGATTTTTATTACACTATGTTTAAAATACTTGTGACTAGATATCTTGTTCATGCCGGATGCTGCCGGGAGACGATACCTCTATATGAACTAACGATGTTAACTAACTCATCTCATTTCTTTCATAGCTTTGGTCTTAATAATCGCCATTCACATAGGTTTTTTGTATTTGAAACTCATTATTCAACTGTTCAGGCTACAATGGAAGAGCCGGTGGTGATCTGGCTATCAGGCCTCCACATCCCGGAGTCGTACTTGATCGCGCACATACAGATCGCGTGTCGGCTATACACTTGGCCGCTGGATCGCTCCACGCAGTTCACTAAGGTCACCAAGTGGCTATCACAGGATGAGATAGAAGAACGACCCGTTACTGTAAGTTTTAGTCTTGTTTTTACCTAGACTTAACTTTGCTTTGCACAAACTTTCTTCAGTGCTATTTTTAGACACCGTGATTGCCTACTGGTAGTTTTGTTTTATATGGAAAATGATTAGGTAACGATATAAGTATTTTTCGTTTGGCCTTATAATTCCCATATAAAGAAAAACTGACCGTTTACTTGCCCATATATAAACAGCGAAAAAATAAACACGTACTTATTTGATGCCTTTTTCCTCCCTGCCATGTCTTGTGAACCAAAATATGTTAATTTTTTTATCATTTGTCCAGGGTTGCTACGTCAGAGGTCTGTACCTAGAAGGCGCCCGATGGGATTTAGAAGACGGCTGCTTGAGACGCTCACACCCTAAGGTTCTAGTCACCGAGCTGCCCATAATGTACATCATACCTATTGAGTTTCATAAGCTGAAATTACAGGTGACTATTTTTATAAGTAACATTTTTCCTCTTAATTAATATTTAGGTATCATCCCAAAATATCCGATTTTTTTATTACCTAAATGTTAGATGCAGTGTTTACCTGTATACGCGACGTCGCAGATTTAAAGACAATAACTTTATCAGAAAATCCGTTATAAATAAATATCCTGTGACATTTTTCAAAGACGGACGGCCAACCTGATTCCAAACTTAGCAAAACTTATGGTAACCAGATCGCTGATACTACATATAACTTTTTAAATACATCTATTATAGAAATTTACATCCTGACAGATAACAGCATACACATTCATGCATACAAATGTTTGTCCTAGGTGGGAATCAAACCCACGACCGGTGGTTCGAAACTAACCACAAAGTTTGTTATACATATTTTTACTGAATATTATTTTCCAGAATACTCTACGTACTCCTGTTTACACGACATCTCAGCGACGCAATGCGATGGGCGTGGGTCTTGTATTCGAGTCTAATCTCTGGACCACCGAGCACACTAGTCATTGGGTCTTGCAAGGCGTGTGCCTTATCATGAATACTGACTAAACTGTGTTCTGCCACTGCTAGTCAGACTGAACCATACAGCAGTGTGTTGCCTGTCGTGAAAATATTACTACATGGTGTAGCCAGCCAGAAATAAAACTGACGCAGTGATTGTATAGCAACCTATTTGCTATTTAAAATATAGCTGATATCACATCCTGCATGCAGTGTATGAAGATAGCCAACAGTGCTTTTATTTTAAGATGTATTTGTACCTACTTAATTAGATTAGTTTAATAATTAAAAGACTGACTAGTACTTATAAGTTTTTTATTTCAATTAGCAACAGTTTTTATGGACAATATAAAATAAAATATTTTCTTACAACATTAGGTAACTACCTAACATAATCGTTTCTCATATCACCTTGACATATTCTTACGATTAACTTGAGGCAAGCATAAATTGTAAAATGATGAACTTAGGAAGTCTGCCAGGGGTACCCATTTCACCCATCCTTTGTTACATAGAAACTCATTTGTCTGTGGCTTTCCAACATAGTGTGGATCCTGAAGATGAAACAATATAACTAACTATTGTGTTGTATGTAAGTTATGATGAATAATATATGGTTTAGCTACCTACATATCAGAGTTTATACTCTGCCTAAGTTAAATTATTCAATAATTATGCTTGCAATAGTTTGGGAGCAGTTTAATTTTATTAATATTTGACTTCAACTTACACAAGTTACTAACATAAAACCTTATACAATTTATAAAACTGAACAATAAGGGTTTGACAAACTACAAACTAGTATGACTTAATAATCTGTATATTATGGAATACTATTCAAGCTTGAAATGTTGTAAAAATAACCTTAAACTTATGTATATTAAATATAGACATATAGATTCATAAATAATTATTTCTCTCACCACAACAAGTAATGAAGCATTTTCACCGTCAAGAGAAACACCCATAATCCCTTTAGAAGAACAGTCCATGTCTCCACCCATCATGACTGGACTACCAACATTAACAAAATGATTCTTCAGTGTCTCAATTATAGTCTTCAATTCATCTCCTTTATTTACATGTATAATTTTGCTCGGGACATCAAATAGTTTGTCTATTACTAGGCACACCTATAAGGAATGAGTAAGAGTTGAATAATTTTATCTTAACATCAATTATATCTTATACATTAATGCAAAGGTTTGTCCATTTGTGTACAATGCTCGTTAATAAAATATACATCCATATACAAGAAATGCAGTACAAATGTATACTGAACAGAGTTTAGCCTCTCACAGAAGCTATTTCTACTTCATTCCAACATTCAGTCACATAATAATAAGGATGTAAACAAGTTATTATTACTTGTTAGCTATAATGTAATTATAGTAGTATGTAGATTGTAGATAGACGGCCGCGGTCAACCTTACCTCAAAGCTACCAATCCATTGTCGGGACCCAACAAACGATTTTGGTTTATCCTCCAAGTCCACTAATATCTCCTGAATTTCTCTAACTGTCGGTACGATAACTTCATCGTTATAATTGTTTTTTAACCACGAACATATTGTCTGCAAGGTTCTATAGCCACAACCCCAGCCCTGGAAACATGAAAAAGTAAACATAACCTAACTAAATCAATAAACAAACCAAGCGAATAATATCAGAAATTATTTTACTCTGTCGTCGAATCCATCGCAAAGGTAATGATAATATTCATAATTTCCAGAAACCAAATATGAATCCTCTAAACTTTTATTTACAGTATTTACGACACTTTCGTGAACGTTTTTCAATAGACTTGACATATTTTTTTTTGTTTTTCTATTCTATTCTATTCTATTTTTATTTATGGCAATGATGCCGATGTCGACAATTCTGCCAATTTCGAAGTGATATTGAGACACGAAGTGTATGCTACTACAATCAACAAAAGATTAAAATAAAATTTTGATTTGATTCTGTTGCACTAAATGTAGGCCTTGTTGGGTTAGTAGGACAACACTGAAACAAACAATAATATTACGTTCATTAAATATATACAAAAAAAAAAAAATAAAAAAAAGTAATAGTTAAAAATATATAATATATATACACCACACCAATAAACACAGGATATCAAATCATAGTTTGATATCGTTTTTACGAATAAATATCATTAATGACTGGAGCAGTTCAGGAGAGGAATGTGTGAGTAGAGCTGGGAAGTTAATAGGAAGGGGAATCTTCAGTTTAGGTAAACGACTATATAAATCTAGTAAAGGATCGTTCTTAGAGCATGTAAAAAAAATGTGCTCCAGACTGCCCTCATCCAATCCGCACTCGCAAAGAGAAGAGTCCCGGATACGAATTTTATGAAGGAAGACCGGAGAACAGCAATGACCTATGCGCAGTCTACATATAGTAGAAATTACTGTCTTAGATACCTTTTTGTATGTATAAAACCAAGGTTTTGGGTTAATACGTGGTTGTACTGCTTGATAAAATTTTCCTTTTTTCCTACTGGAGTGATTCCACTGTTCCAGCCATGAGGAATGGAGATTCGATTTAGGAAGGCTCAGCAAATCATACCCCTGATTGCTGTAATAAGCAAGGTCTGCTGTAGAAGAGGAGCTAGCTTCTTTGGCTAGAGTATCAGCACATTCATTGCCTTTAATGACGCAGTGGCTAGGGATCCAGACTAATTGCACATTTTTTTGTTGGTTATAACTGGAAAATAACGACTTTTTAATTTTTAAAATGATGGGACTATGCAGATTACTTTTAAAAGGATTTTGTGCTAAAGCTTGGAGACAACTCAGTGAATCAGTAAAAATTACACCTGCGCTAATGTTATGTGATTCTATGAAAATACATGCTTCTAATATAGCGATACACTCGCCTGTGAATACAGAGGACTCCTTAGGGCATTTAAATTTTAAAATAATTTTGGAATTTTGATAATAAACAGCAACCCCGGTGCAGCTAACGTCAGTTAATTTTGAAGCGTCTGTAAAAAATCTTTGAAACTCATTCCATCGCTCACTCACCACCGCATTGAAAGCTTGATTTGCTGAAGGGGACTTTTTGGAAATGCCAATATTAAACAATATATTGGGTGTGAAATATAGGACTTCGTATGCAAAGTTAAAAAGAGGTAATCTAGGATTTTGGGCAATGGGACTTTCTAGGTTTTGACTCACTCTAAACGATTTGATAATTAAGGGGGTTTCTTTATTTTTCCAATAGTTTGAGTTACTGCATAAGGCATCTAACTCTCTTAGTTTAGGAAGAAGAGGATGGGAGGAATTTGATATTAATTTAAATACAAATCGGGAAGCCAGATACTGCCGTCTAAGGGCCAGGGGAGGTTCAGCCATCTCAACCTGCAATGCGTTAATGGGAGAGGACTTCATACAGCCTGAGATGATTCGAAGGCACTTAGACTGCATTCTATCCAGCCCAGCCAGAGCACCTTTGTTGCACGGGATTAGGAGATATAATCCATAGTCCATGATACTACGGATAAGGGCGTTGTAAACTAATTTCATGGTATAGGGGTGAGCGCCCCACCAGACGCCGGCTAAAACTTTCAAAATGGAAATAACCCTCTCACATTTTTGAGTTAAGTAGTTTATGTGAGGAGTACCGGTCAATTTGGAGTCTAAGAATACACCTAAAAATCTAACTTTATTAACTACAGAAAAGTATTGACCCTGAATGCCCACGGAAACATGAGGAATCATTTTTTTACGAGAAAATACTACTGCCGAGCTTTTTGGAGCAGATAAGGACAGACCATGATCCGACAACCACTGATCCAAAGAATCCAGGGACAGGCATAACGATGAGGCAGCTTCAACAATGGAGGCACCAGTCACATATAGTGCCAGATCATCGGCATATTGCAAGATGCGACAGTCGTTATTTAAACTAGAACCTATGTCAAATGTATACATATTATACAGTAAAGGGCTAAGAACTGACCCTTGAGGAAGACCTTTCCATGTCTGCCTGCTATCGAACTCCTCACCCTGGACTCTCAATACCAGAGACCGAGACATAAGTAGTCTACATATACATTGGACCATCTTAACCGGGAGACTCAGCTGGTGCAATTTCTGCCTGAGAATGGGAAGAAGGACACTGTCATATGCGGAAGAGATGTCAAGGAAAGCAGCAACAACGGATTCGTTTTTAGAAAAGGATAGACGAATATCAGTTATTAAAACAGCCACGCTGTCCATGGTACCGAGTCCTTTCCGGAAGCCATATTGGGAGTTCGGCAGCAGATCTCTGGATTCAACAATCCATTCTAATCTATTTTTAATCAAATGCTCAAGTAATTTGGCCAAGACTGAAGATAACGCAATAGGTCTAAAACCATTCGGATCATCAGCATGCTTACCGGGTTTCAAAAGCGGGATAATAATTTGTGTTTTCCACTGCTCAGGAACCCAACCATGACAGTAACAGAAATTAATAATATTCAGGAAATATAATTTAGCTTTAGTGCCAGAATGAACTATGAATGAATATGGAACCCCATCAATTCCCGGGGCAGTGTCCCGGACATGTCTGAGGACCATATTCAGTTCCTCTATGGTAAAGGGGGCATCAAAGGGGTCCTCTGATATATTCACAGGCAACTGAATACACTCTGAGTGAAATGGTACGTATGTGGGAGCAATTTTATCAAAAAACAACTCTGCAGTTTGTCTAGTAATAGGGGAAGAAATGGATGAAAAGCAGCCTCGCCTGAATCTATTAATACTCTTCCACACTAATGATGCTGGAGTAGAGGGGGACAATGACGTGCAGAATTTGACCCAGCCCGCACGTTTCTTCCTGCGGAGAAGCCGCTTGGATTTGGCGTATATTTGTTTATAGTGCAATAAGTTTTCTTGGTTCATAGCGGCGTTGTATCGTTTTTCAGCCTCGTTTCTTTCCCTGACTGCCATAGTGCACTCTTGATCCCACCAAGGAGGTGAGGGAATTTTGTTGCGGGCACTATTTTTTAAATGAAAAGTAGCATCAGCACTTGCCGTTAAAGCCGCAATAAAACCATCGTAACAATTTTTGGCATGGTAGTGACCACTTTGATCAATGAAATGTGAAGTTAAATTTGGAAGATCATCAATTTTCTGCTCCAGTTCCGATAAGAAACTTGTCCAATCAGGATTGGACAAATTGTATTTCAGAAGTGGAGGAGAGGTTTTTTCTAAATAAGTTTTATTTGCCAAAGATATTATAATAGGGAAGTGGTCGCTACCATGCGTCAAAGATGTGCACACCCATTGAGCTGACGATGCCAACCCAACGGAACAAAACGTTAGGTCAACGCAACTATTTTGCTGTCCCGGAAGGCTTCTGCGAGTTGGACAACCATTGTTCAGAATGCATAGGTTAAGTTCATCAAGAATTTCTATTAAACCTGTCCCAAAAGCATCACACCGGTTTGAACCCCATCTATAATGATGGCAGTTGAAATCCCCCATAACAAGAACAGTGCCATCAATGTTTTCTAAAATGGTTTTAATAATGCTAAGAAAATTTATTTGAGGATGTGCAATATAAATTGAAAGGAGGGTAATGCCCTCTACCCTAGCACCCGTGATATTAATATCCCCACTAAGAGGAGGCAAAGATATCGCCGCGTATGAAACACGATTGTTCACGCAGAGGGCTGACCCTCCATAGCCATCAGATCTATCGCATCTGAGAACGTTAAAGTGAGGGATACGAAAACTGAGACTAGGAATTAGCCAAGTCTCAGCAATAGAGCAAGCTATAGGTTTGTATTTATTCAATAGGAATGTGAGATCGTGCTTCTTATGCCACACGCTTCTCACATTCCATTGAAGGAACACTATTGGAGCCATTGATATATGGTGCAAGAGAAGTTAAAAGTGAATTGGCAACGTTGGACGGTAAGTGAGGTATGTTAGAGGAAGTCAACAAAGTAGTAAGTAGATTAATTAATAATTGGATGATAGAAGAAAAGTTTTCTTGAGGTTGAACCAGTTGGCTGTTCAGGGCACAACCATTAGGCTGAGAAGATGGGGGTGTATTAATTAACAGCTGGTGAGCTGTTTTGTCATAAGAGGGAGATAGAGGGGCATGGGTCTTAGGCTTAAGAGTGACTGTTTTGTTATATGACTGAGATTTGGTAATATCAGCATAGCTGCGTGAAGTAATCGGGACAGTTTTACTCGCTTCTGAGTATGAAATGGCTTTCTCAGCCATAATCATTTTAATGTTCCTCTGCCTGCCATACTCCGGGCAAGCCTTGTTGTTAGCAAAGTGATTACCAGAGCATGACACACAGAAGGCTTCACTCTCTGAAATGGTGCAACCATCACCTGGGTGGTCATTGCCGCATTTACTGCAACGTGGTTTTGATCTACATAAAGATTCTGTATGGCCATATCGACAACACTTGCGACACTGGATAGTTGGGAAAATATATTGTTCAACTGGCAGAGCAGTATAGCAGCAGAATATTCTTTTTGGGAGGACCTGACCATCAAAAGTGACGACACAGGTCTCTGTAGGTTTCCATTCTATTATACCATCTCTTACAATTCGTCTATTCAAGCGCCTGATTTTTAGAATTGGTCCACAACCTGAAGGCACAGTTAAATATTCTTTAGCCTCCTCTTCGGAAAAGTCTGTGGGTACGCCTGTTACTACACCCATACGGGTTATATTGAAGGATGGGATGGCTACTTCATACCCATGTTTCACAAGAAGTGTATTACTAATGAATGAATTGGCATCCTGAGGGGATGCAAACTCCACTGAAATGCGATTCCTACCGACTTTTTTAACGCCGTCACGTACAATATTAGAAATATTATTTTTTAGTAAGAATAGGCCGAACGTAACGGGATGAAGGGTTGTGCCAGCATTACTTTGTGCTTCCTGACGGGAAACATGTACAAGGTACGGTGGTTTATCCAGAACGGAATACTTTAATCGACTTACCTGACTCCTAGGTAGTTTAGGAGGGCGATTCTGAGTGTCGTCAGTAACAGGTCGTTTGCGGGTGTTGGGTGGGATCTGTGAGGATTGGGGATCATTTAAACTGCAAACCACCTCAGCAAATTCGCTAAGCAGGTTGGGTGTGGAGCTTAAATTATGTAGGGAAGATGAAGGGATATCGGGAGGGTCGGGGGGTTTATTCCTATCCATATTTATATTTAATGTTAAAAAGAATGCTAACTACAAACCTGTTATTAGATTGTTAATACAATGAGTGGACAGACACAAAAAACACAAAACACACAATAACAAGTCACAAAAAGGCACAAAATCACTGAAAAACAGCCAAAATTCTAGACACACGTGTTTACCAAACACACTTTATGGCGAGAATCCCTTTTTTTTTTTTTTTTTTTTTTTTTTTTTTTTTTTTTTTTTTTTGTTTTTGTTTGTGTTGTGGTCACGACTGACGTTAATGTCAGTGTCAGATAATTTAGCTCATCTCAGTTCTTCTAAGCAACTGCCAGCGCCATAATTATAAAGAGATAGATTACCTTTTTTTTTTATAAATCAATGTTGTATTGTATCCTACAAGTAATAAGAAAATTCAACTGTCTCTAATCATCTGTTGAAATGTAAAAGAGAGAAAAGTAATTAATTTTTACAGTAAATATTCGAGGAAATATCTGTATATACCTAGATACCTCAATCTTTATATACCTACATAATATTACTGGTCCAATTTATCAGTTACCGACTTTGTATAAGTTATAACAAATTAAAAGTTTTATCAATAGGGACTGTACCGAACAACTTTGAACCAGTTTATGAAAATAGAATGAATAAATACGTTGGTAGGTAGGTACCTACTATTTAAATAGTGTTGCTATGAAAATAGCCGACATGAATCAATATTGACTAATCAAGTTCTTTATTAACTCCGCAGGTCATAGGACTCAAAATAATACCGATTACTTGTACAAAAAAATACGGGCTTCGTTCTAATATACTTTACCTTTTGTACTTTCACGTTCGAGTGGTTTACCACTGAACCGATTTTGATGAAATTTTTTACATAGATAGACTAGAAGCTTGAGAAAGGATATGGGCTACTTTTTATCCCGAGAATGATGAAGGTGTCCCTGGATTAGGAGTGAAATCGCGAGGCTGATGCTGGTATTAGGTATATGTATTATATGTATATTAATATACGAAATCACGCATCACTTGGTAACGTTGGCAAAACAACAACAGGTTCTTCATATTATTATTTACCTTACCATGAATACCTACCCTACCTATACTTCCTACCGCAAATAACATATAAATAAACTTGTGTAAACATATCTCATTTTAATATTAATAACGATGTTATTGTAAATTTAATTACAATTGTAGTAAACAATTACCTCGAAATAATTCGTTTAACGCTAGATTAAGCGGAATTCGTACAGGAAAACTGTTGTTTGTCCATCTCAGCTCAACTAACAAGCTGGCCAAATTATTTTACAATATTTACTTTGGTTCGAGGTGGGTTATCGGTGTCGCAATAGGTATATAAGAGTAAGCCAACCTGTAGCGAACACACAACAATATTTTCGGCTGTTTTGGGAACACACGTTATAAATTACTTTAACAATGAAGACCGCTTTGGTGAGTTAAAATCTTTTAAACTTTTTAAAATCTGTTTCGACGGCGACTACGACTAATTAAAAATAAAAATGCTTATAGTGCAACAAGAATACAAGATGAAATCCTCTTATCAATACGGGTCTCCCAGATTTCGAAAACTGAAACGACTTAGTTTCAGTACCTTACTTGCTTGCATACCAGAGGGCCTATTAACATAAATTTATTTATAACATTTACAGTCTAAATACTTTTTTCTGTTATTTAGAACCTGTGCCCGATTCAAAATAAAAAAGCATCTTCCTATCTTATCAAATTAAAGATAAATAAAAAAAAACTGTAGGTACTTATATAGAAGTAGAAATTCACTTCACTCATATCATCATTATTTAAATAGGTATAACCGAATAAACTACTAACATAACTATTTTTCTTTGAAATTATTTTCTCGAATCGGCAAACGTCGTTGATAATGAATATCCCTGATAAATTATTAATCACTTAGTTATTAATAATAATCCAGCAGATAGCTAAGAAGCACAAGGACTTACAAAACACTAAGTGACTAATATTAATCCGCATAAATGAAAACAGCGACATAACAGTAAAAACTACTAAAGTTTCTGTAACTCTGCACATTTGAAAATTCAGTTTTTTTTCCAAAATTGCACCGACCTCTACTGAGTCCTGACGAAACGAAAATGCAGTTATACAAAATAGGTACTAATTGTTTGTTTTTGGTATACTTAAATTTAAAAAAATAACATACCCAACGAAACGTTTGCAGTAAGACTAAAAAAAATAATTTTTTTTTTAATCTTTTTTATTATTCCGTAATTTTTTTGGAATAAAAATCAATGAAATATTTATGAATAAACACAGTCATTTCCAATATTATTATCATTATCTTTCCATTCACACGCTGACTGGGTAATCGGAAAATTATTTGCTTTGTTATGTCTAAGTCTGAATAAAAATAAACCTTGAGAGCGCGGCAAATTGTTATTTTTTTTGTTTACAAAGCTCTAATGAGGTACTGCCCCGTATCTAGGAACACGTTTATTTGTCTATCGACTTAATATAGCTTATGTAAATATTTAACCGGACGATGTTTCGTCATATTGATTTTCTTTCTCTATCATTTTACTTGTATGTTTTGTTGGTACATTATGTAATATTCATGAAATGTCCATATTTATGTATATTTTTAGCATGACATGTTAAAGCTGATTTTCGTGAATTCGTTTATTGTTATTAGGTAATTGTCATGTTCTTACACTTCTTATTGCAAAGAGCAAACATAAACAGAGACTTCACGAGTAACTGTCACAAATAAAAAAGAAAAATTTATTTCATTACGAAAGATAAGATAAATAATAAACCTAACAATGTCTGAAATAAAAACAGTGAACCTTAATGCTTATAGAAAGATGACCTGGTATTCTTAATTACATTGAATTAAATTCTTATATCGTTATCATAATATTAAAACAAGGAGGCAGCGTCAAAATTGGTTCATTTACATTAAGTAATAAAAACAATTCTTACTCCGGAATTGTCCGGTGTTTTTGTTTGGGATTAAATAAAAAGAGGATTTATCTGTTGAAAGACTGATGCAATCCAAATTAATCAATCGACCTGACAAAACGTTCACTTAAATAAATCTTATCAATAACCGGAACGATAACATTTGTGTATTCAAACGTATTTTTTTGTGTTGTTGATCATTCGAGTACCTACTGTGCCGCAGTACCTACCTATCATTAGTGAAAAAGAAATGAAGTGTTTTTTCATTTTCCAGATTGTACTAGTCGCTTTGTTTGCGATGGCTGCTGCTTCGGGCAGAAGGGGACCGAACGGAGGTATGTACAATGTGTCTATATAATAATTTTATACCTACTTATAATGGTAGTGCTGCAGTAGTTAAAATATTAAGAATTTCACGAAAACTAAGTACCTAGTTTACATACCGAAAGTGAAATAAATCTATCTTTATAGGTAACGTCCTTATATCTTATGAAAAGAGTAGGTACTTATATGTAGTTAAATCCTGACAAACTAGTGTTTGACGTTCTTACTAAGTAGTTTAATTTATGATTAAGTACCTATATGACTAACCTAATTCATCATTGGAGGATCTCGCAGCCGTTTAATTTATGTTAATACAAAGAATAAAATAAATAAATGTTTTCATATTATCAAACTTAACATCATATATAAACACTATTCTTTATTAATAAAGTAAATTTTCTTTTTTCTTTTTTAGTGGTCGTAGTGGATCACGCGGAGCCTCAAAGTAAGTACCATATTAAGCTATTTGCTATATATTTTTAATCGATATTTTTTTATGAAACACGTAAATTGTAGATTCATAAAAACTCTAATAATTTCGTAATGTTTTATCTGTGGCTTACGTGGTAAACATAGTGTTTGTTTTTTTTTTGTTTTATTAAAAATAAATACCTAATAACTAGGCCACAGTTTTATTAAGTGTAATACTACTTATTTTTTTTCCTTCTATCGTCCACAATGTTTTTTACCAAGGAATTAAAATGGCTATTTTAAATTAACCTATATACCTAATGGTTATTTTTTTAGTCCTGAAATATTTAATGCTGTTAGATCTATATGAATACTCATGTATTATTATTTTATTTTTCAGTTAACATCGACCCGAACTGTGAGTACTGAACTAATCAAGTTTTTAAATAGACCAATATACAACTTTTTAATCTCTCAGAATTAGAGTCTTGTCTTATTTATTAGTCCCCTATTTCAGTATCTAAATAAAAAAAATTCTTATTAATTTCTTTTCTAAACGCTAAGAAACATATTTAATATACCTACCTAAACTAGTTAGGTTATTTAAAAATAAAATGAAATGTCACGTTTCTTAATTAAATCAAAACCTATTTTTACAGTCGATTCCGCTTTCCAGCAGCCTTCAAGACCTCGCCGTAAGTATTTTTAACCCCTCATTCTCGTGTTAGAATTTTGTACCTTATGTTCTAAATTATTAAGTTTATTATGACTTATAATTTGCTATATAATCTTGCAACTAAAATCGTGACGTGAACCAAAATGAAGCTTATGTTTGTTGAAATTAGATGCAGAATCCATCGTTCATTGAAACGAATTGTTCTTTTCTTTAACTTATCGGTCAATAATATGGTGCATTGTTACCACTGGCGCCACCTTTCGATATATTAATGTAATGCTTAAGCTTATAGTAAACGATCGATAATAGTAACGATCCCAAGACGTGAAGATATGTCCCCATAACTAAATGAGAAATAATCCTACAAATATTATGAATGCGAAAGATTGTAAGAATGCCTGGATATATGTTTGTTTCACGCCACGACGACTGAGTGGATCGCGATGAAATTTATCACGAAGTTAGAATATACTTTTTATTCCGGAAAAATTGACGATCCCCCGGGAACGGTGGTTAAACCCCGGGGACCCACTAGTATAAAATAAATAAACGTGGATGAGTGCATCCCTAATTGACTCATTTGATCCACTACAACAGTAGTTTAATATTTATAAAATATTTAAGTTATTTACAAATGTTTTTTTTATTTTCAGCCAATCAAGGGGGGCCAATCAGTAAGTATTTAAATCATTACATTAGAATATACCTTATTACTTTTTTAACTATTTACGTATAACAAACTTAAAAGTACTTAAGCTTGAATATTATTAACAAAAATCAAGAGCAGATTAATTCTATCACGGAATCCGTACTCTTGCAATAAATCTTGAACATTGGCAACTATCGTACCTACCTACATTTAACTGGGATGTCTGGGATGTCCCAAACAGTTTCATAAATGCCGTATAATTTGGGATAAATTACAGAAATTCACTAGTTCCGAAGTAAAATTAGTGATTGTTTTTTAAATAAACTTTTTTTTTACAGAATATGACCCTGGTTACGCCCCAAGCGGCTCCTACCCAGGCAAACAAGGTACTTAAATACTTTTTTACTAGGTATTACTTATTGGAAATACCTACTGTCCTGTTGTTCTCATTCGTATTATGAATAATAATATGAAATTAAAATGTTTTAATTACTAAGTTATATATGAAGATTTTTTGTTTATTTATTTATTTATTTTATTAGGGAAAACCAACAATTACCAATGTGTTATCGAACTACCAGCGTATTTACCTTTTTTTATTTTATTTTTCAGATAGTAACCCCTACCTACGCGGAGGCAAATAAACGAAGAATTCTGAACACTATTATACCTAAAAGATAATTATTTTTGTATTATTTTATGAACAATTATATATATTAATATTTTGTAACTCTTCTTTTTTTCGATATCACAAGTACCTATAATAATTGGCATTAATCGAACTTTACATTACTATACTATACATATAGTTTAGGTACCTACCTACGTACTACACACCTATCATAATTATTAATTTAAGAATATACTCTATAGAATTCAAGAAACCTTTTGTACCTACCTAATAAAAACAAAAAATAATTATTATATTAACCTACCACTTAGCGAAATGACTAAAGAAATATGAACTGAGGGGCAATTCCGCTAAAAAATTATAGCCATATCGCAAACGAACCGCAAGCGAACGATGATTTTTACGCGTTTTCGTATTCCACTAATGCACCAAAGATTATAATTCGTTTCCAATCTGGTAACGCTTGGCGTTCGTTCGAAACATCAAAAGTCCCATTCTGCTAAATTGGTCGAACGACCGACGAACGTTAAGTCATATTCCACTAAAGATTTTGACAGATTGTAAACGAAACGCAAGCGAACATCGTGCGTTCATGTGTCAAATGCAACGTTTGAACAAAAGTAGGTTTGAAGTAACTTTTTCTCGTTCGTTTCGTCAAAATGATGTCTTACATGGATTTTGTAGAACTCGCCAACGAGGTGGATCTAGGAAGAGTGAAAAGTAGAAATCTTGTGACAAGACAAAGTAATTACGCCTTCGATTTAACAGATCGCGAGTTTGTTAAAACCTATCGGTTGAGTAAACATAATGCCAGATTATTAATTCATGAGCTTAGACCTCATATGCCCATGAATTTACGATCCGATGGTATTGATGTGGAGACTAAGTTAAGATAGTCATTTGAATACTACCAAACCCAAATTATTAAAATACTAAAGGAAATACTATATACCAAAATACTTAATATTATATTTCCAAACATGGATCAATAATAATAATAAAAAATAAATATATATATGGACATTTATCACACACGGCCAATCTGATTCCAAATTAAGCTTCTATAATACTTTTAAATACATACTTATATCAATATTTACAATGTAACTGTAATTTTATGTAATACTAGCTGCCTCCGCGCGGTTTTACCCGCGTAGTTCCGGTTCCCGTGGGAATATAGGGATAAAATATAGCCTATGTTACTCGGGGGTAATGTAGCTTGCCAAAGGTGAAAGAATTTTTGAAATCGGTCCAGTAGTTTCAGAGCCTATTCATTACATACAAACAAACAAACAAATCTTTCCTCTTTATAATATTAGTATAGATATTGCAAATAAACAAAAAATTTGAAACGGACACTCTTCTTCTTTATTTATATCGCAGACAGATGGCTATTGGCTATCTTGTTTTGACAAATTAAGATTGACATGAATAAAACATTGTCATATGAAAAGTTTGCTAATAATTCGAGTGCCTACTTGTTGAGTGTGGTAAAATATTGTAAAACTCAAATTCAAATTTAAGTGCATTACAGATATTTTTCATTCTTAAAAAAAAATTGAGTATTCAAACTTTTTATTTTTTTTTTAAATTTATTTAATAGTGCCAAGCCAGTGCCGCTCCATCCATCATCCACAGACTAAATATGATAATATTTTAGGGTTGAAGGCAGCGGTGCGTAACAATATATTTCTAGACGCAGTTCGTAGTTCTTTTAAATCAGTTAAATATTGATAAATACTAAAACAACGTGCCTTAAGCTTTTATGACATAACTATTATTATTAATATGCCTAAATAAATATTGTAAATAATTTTGTAACTTATATCATTTTTATGAGGCCACACTGCTGCGTGAGGTATCGCTCCAATATCGAAACGATAATGGAACGTTTTCGTTACAATCGAAATGTGTGCATGTAAATAGTAGAATAGCTTTTTTGGTTACAACAGAATGCGGATTGGAAACGAACCGTTATCGAAATGAAATTGGAGGTCTAGCGTTGTGATTTAGCGGAATTGACCCTCTGGTCTAGATTGAGAAATTGCCTTATATAGAACAAACCAAACCTAGAAAATAATTTTATCAGTGTACATACGAGTATTTCAAACACACACAAAGATAATAAAACAATATACAGAGCAAAACAATGTACTTAGAAAAAATAATTAGCTAATTTTGTAGGTAATAGCGCCTGAGAGACGTTTCTGAGCGACACTTTAATGGTTTAAGATGTTTAAGTCCTATTCAATATCCGCATGCAATTATTTTCATTGTCTTTTCTGTAATTAGCGAATTGATTGATCTCCGAGAACAAAGCACCTACATACCTATCCTTAGAGAATACATAAAACCTATAAAAAGGTTACACACTGTACTACAGACATTAGTTGAACATAAGATATTATAAGGGAATATAGAAAATGTCGCGGTTTGTGGTAAGTGATATTGTTTAGACTTGATTATGTCTAGCGATTTCAGCCGCTTTCCCGGTATGAAATGTATACTGTATGTAATGTATATGTTCAAGATAATTGTAATTAAAAATATTTATCGACTAGTTGCTTTTCAAATCATTTTGCAGTTTACTAGGATAGCTAACGAGGCATGTATTCATAGTTAATTCTAAGATAGAATCCTACCCAAATGTTGCATTCTGTATATTTCTTAAATAGTAATATATTGAATAGGTACTATCATACTAGATATTATTACATTCTGTTTCATAGAAATAAAAATAAAAAATAGCTCTGATACATTCCATTAGAACAACAGTTAATGCTTTTTTTTACATAAAAAAGATATTTACTAAACTAACGAACTGTAAAGTAAAATCTGTCTGGCTGGTTGGGTTTGTGGTTAGCTACCCCGAATCAATCCGCTGTCGGACTCGATTCCTACCTAGGACACACGTTTGTGTGCATGAGGATCTATTTGTTCTGGTCTTTATTTATTATGGTATAGGTATCAGCTGTCTAGTTCCCATAATAGTATTTTGACAGCCCGGCTGGCTTTGTGGTTAGTGAGCCTGACTTTCAAGCCGCCGGTCGTGGGTTCGAATCCCACCCAGGACAAACATTTGTATGCATGAATATGACTGTTAGTTCTGTGTCTGGATGTAAATACCTATATAACTATGTATTTAAAATTAGTATATGCAATATATCAGATATCTGGTTACCATATCACAAGCTCTGCTTAGTTTAGAATCAGATTGGCCGTGTGTGAAAAATATCACACGATATTACGATATTATATTATTTGCCACACTACAGCTCTACTTTGGAATCTAATTAACTATCAAAAATATTAAGTGGAAACTCTCAGACGGCAAATATAGATCCAATAAGCCTAGAGATAGGAACTAATTTCCTTTCCATGTCATCAGATCTTCGTATGCCTCGTGATGCTGGCTACGGCTGTGCTCAGCGCGGACCCACCATCCCCACCTGGCGTCAAAGGCCCACCGGTAGAACTACCTAAAGGACCTGATGTACCAAAAACGGACTTACCAAAAACACCAGACGCAAAAGGATTCCAGGATATCACCGGCAAGAGTTAAACATATAAACTAAACTCGATAATGGACCAAACCAAAGCAATGATAGATTAATTATCCCATTTATATTTGTGAAGCATAATAAAGTTAGCTGCAGCCACTTAAACCTATTTTTGTTATTTACTATGTAGTTCCACCCGCGTAGTTCCCGTTCCTGTAGGAATACGGGATTAAAATATAGGCTATGACACACGTAACGTGTTTTTCAATTGGTGAAATAATTTTCAAATAGGTGCTGTAAATTGATCCAGAGATAACCCCCTACAACCTTTACATCTTTATAGTATTTGTATAGATTTTGAACCAAACAGGAAATCCTTCTTCTTTAGGTATTACTCTGGATGTTTACGTCGCATTATATAAACTGAATAATGGTAAATTGATAAATTAAGAGCTGACATGAACTCAAATGGTACAGAATTCAAAGAAAATTCATAGAAATCTGGGGTTTCGGCGATATATTGGACTCGACAAATTAAAACATAGTCTTCTTATTAATAATTCATTTATTTATTTATTCATGTCGTTTACCTAGAGCGTCTCTATTATCTAATTAATACCCATATTCTTGGTATCCACCTCGGTGTCCACCATTTTGTCCCTGGTTTCCGGGTCCAAATCCACTGTGTCCTTGATTTCCAGGTCCGTAACCATTCTGTCCCTGGTTGCCAGGTCCAAAACCTTGCCCTTGTCCCTGGTTGCCAGGTCCATAACCTTGCCCTTGCCCTTGATTACCAGGTCTGAATCCACCTTGGTTGCCTGATCCATAACCTTGGCCTTGATTCCCTTGCCCGTAACCACTCTGTCCTTGGTTTCCAGGTCTAAATCCACCAGAGCCTTGGTTACCATTACCGAATCCACCCTGAGGTTGGCCGCCGGGTCTGAATCCGCTTTGCCCTTGGCCGTAGCCGCCACCGAAGCCCTGGTCTCCGCCCTGACCACCATCCGGTCCTTGCCCACGACGGGATCCCCCAGGTCCGTAAGGAAGACCTGAAATCAAAAGATAGATACAATACTTTGGGTAACTAAGTAGGTAGGTACTTACTAAACCTTTCGATTACAACTTTCGTCAAAAAATGCCTATAGGTACACCAACACCACACTACATGGTCGATAAGGGTGTTCAAGAAAGAAATATTCAAATAACTGTGTTTCTATTTCATGCATATAATCTCGTGAAAACCGAAGCTCGAAGCTAGTTAATCGCTTTCTCAATAGTAGGTACACTCAC
The DNA here is from genome assembly GCA_905147785.2 of Thyatira batis. Taxonomy (NCBI): domain Eukaryota; kingdom Metazoa; phylum Arthropoda; class Insecta; order Lepidoptera; family Drepanidae; genus Thyatira; species Thyatira batis. The sequence goes on along the minus strand of LR990501.2, from coordinate 6,917,620 downwards.
AAACTAATCGGGTTAAGGATGCGACATGTACGAAAAGGTTATCAGATGAGAGCAAAATGAAACCATTCTTACGTCAGAGCAATAACATTGATCAGTAAGATAATATTGTTATTTGTTTTTATATAACAACTAGCCATTTGGTCCCGGCGCCGTCTGGAATTTTCCAACTTATTTGGTGAATAAGTAGTTTAATAAGATCTATAAAAAAAAAAATAATACCGGCCGAATTGAGAACCTCCTCCTTCTTTTTGGGAAGTCGGTTAAAAACAGTCAAGGCGTTATCATGAGATGCTCGGCACAACTTTCTGTATATATTTAGGGTTAGAGCTTAATATACATTGTATCTAAGTTTTCAGTACCTATAATATTATGTAGGTATGACAAAAATATCCTAACGTAGTAACGCAGCCGTAGGAGACAAAAAGTCTCGGCTCTCAAGTGCAACTACTGGACAAACCGTTACTTGGTTTCCTTAGTTTCAATATTTTTTCACCGACAATTTTAAATTTTTAAACTACTATCCTACTAATATTATAAAGGCGAAAGTTTGTATGGATGTTTGTTACTCTTTCACGTAAAAACTACTGAATGGATTTGAATGAAATTTGGAATAAAGATAGCTTATAACCTGGATTAACATATAGGCTACTTTTTATCCCGGGAAAATGGAAGACCTCCCGGGTACGCGGGTGAAACCGCGGGGAGCCACTAGTTAATTATAATTTCGATAGTTTGTGAGTATGGATGGATGATTATTACTCTTTCACGCAAGAACTACTGAACGGATTTAGATGAAATTTGGATCACAGATAGTTTATAACATGGATTAAAACATAGGCAACCTTATAATCCCGAAAAAATTCAACGTCCCCCGGGACCGCGGGTGAAACCGAGGGGACTAGTATACAAGTAATCTACCGATATAAATAAATTAACATGACATGAACTTACCATAGGAAACCGCCACCAAGCACAGCACCAAGCAAGCGATCTGAAAATTAAAGTTCATTAAAATATGACTTATGAGGTGGCAAACAGGCATACGGTCCCACCTGAAGGGACGCGGTTACCGTAGCCTATATGGACGCTTGCAACAGCCGGAGCGCCACTCATATGTTACCGACCCAGTAAAAATCTCTAAACTCCCTCCTTGAAGAAGCCAATGCTGTACTTCATTGGGAATACCATGGCGGGAGGCTTATTCCACAACCTGAGTATCCGCGGTAGGAAGCTCCTCTGAAACCGCAAGGTTCGAAACCAATTCGGTTCCAGAGTGCGAGGATGAGCTCCCTATAGGATGTTTTCAATTAAATTGAGTAATTAAAGATTAATAAACTTACTTTAAATGCCATATTGGATCCGCAACTATTGCACACAGACGTTATACTGCTAGATATGTTGTTGAAATTTAACTTTATATACAAACTGTAATCAGTAGAATTTTAGCTTTTGTTTACTACATAACATTTAAGTCAGTAGGTATATACTGATAAGACTATCGTTTTTCACGTTAAAATTATGAGGAAGATTGAAATATTTGACTATTATTTGACCACAAAAACAATATAATCAAATATCACCGTAATTTATAACATAATATTGTGGTTTATCGTAAGGATAACAGTTTACAAAACACTTAACACGTTAAGTGCGAAGCGAGGCCTAAATCACCCCTGATGCAACTTCCCTGTGGTGCGGCAAGCAAAAAAGTGAATTTCTCTGTCGTGCGAATGGCATAGCTTTGGTTTGGTCCAGTGTAGGAAAGAGATAAATATATATTTGAGATCACTAATGGTTTCCGGACTCGGTGGTGTACCTACCTTGGTACCGGATGTCTTAGGCCTCGTGCCGCACTGAATTAATATAATTTTAATGCAGTGCGGAACGAGGCTAAAACGTCCCATATCCCCCCTGACCTCGTACCGCACTCAACGCGAGCTTCCCGCGACTAGTGTTGTGCATCACGTCGATTGGAGAGCACGTCCTTTTACAGCGCCGAACATGCCTAAACGATGTCGGAAGAAGTTAACTTTAAAAAACCCAGAAACATTTTTACCATCTCGTGAAGCTGATAAAAAATCCAAAAAGATTTTGACTCAGTGCACTCAGTGCAAAAAATCTTATTGTCTACCCTGTTTCAATCAAAAACACTCATAAATAAGTACAACATATATATTGAGATTTTATAAAAAAAGTATATTGATACTGATTTTTTAATGTTAATTCAAGTTCTAATAATTGTATTTTTAAAGCCCGAGGCAGAATAAATAGGACAGTTTCTTTTCTACTTCTGGTTGCCTTTTTTTTCTATTCTGTGAACCACATTAAGATTTTCATATACAAATAGAAAGATAAACCTTATGCATAAACCGTAATCCATTATTTTCCAATAATAAGTCTGTAATAGGTGCCTCTTAATGGTATAGAATGGAACGCTTCGTGCGCGAGTCCGACTCGCACTTGGCCGGTTTTTTTTCTTTATGGCGCCTTCAAGCACAATTTAGATTATTTAAAAAAAATGTATCCTTTGATAGCTTTGTGTTGTTTTGCCAGGTTTTGCCCTTAAAACGATCTCCATCATCATCATCATCAACAGCTCATATACGTCTCCACCGAGGAGCTCGAGCCTCTCCTAACTACGAGGGGGTTTAGGCCATAGTCCACCACGCGGGCCCAATGCGGATTGGCGGACTTCACATGCCTTTAATTGTGACATCTCGGGCATGCAGGGTTCCTCACGATGTTTTCCTTCACCGAAAACTCTAATGAGCTAACATAAAACGATCTAATGAGATATAATTGATCAAAATCGGTCAAGTCGTTGCGTAGTTAAGACAGTTTAAAAACGTCGATATTATTTTTCCCATCACTAATCGCAGCGAAAATTTGCCCTATTTCAGTGCGTTACGAGGTGTATAAGATCCCATATTTTGTTTTGCTAATAATTCCTAAACTAGCCATCAGATCCCGGGGCGACGGTGGATTAGGGTTCATCAATTCACTGTCTATATCAATAAGGACTAAAATTCTCATTTATCTTTGATTTCGCGCCAGAAAATGGATTTTAGTCTGTAAAAGGAGGTGGGGTCTAATAGACCGCGTGTCGCCCTAACGTCTGGTCACGGTACGGGCCGATTATACCTCGTGCCGCAGGAACGGAAAGTATGCAAAAATTGGTGCCGCAGCTAACGTGTTAAGGAATAATTTATTAAATTTAATCATTTGCGGAAAAACAAAAAGAAAAATATACCTAAGCTTGTTAACTAAGCAATGATTAATTAAATAATAGTCAACGGAACGGAAGCTAATATTTAATTATATTTAATAACTTTGTGATAAACAAAATAATGGTGGGTTACAAACAAACTCTGAAACTGAAATTAAACAAAACTCAATTAGGTATACCATCAAAAGCAAATGTTTCTTGTGTACCTACGTCACTAAACTCTTCTCTTTCTAAACGGCTGGACCAATGTTGATGATTTTTTTGTGTGTGTTCAAGGAGATTCGAGAGTGGTTTAGATTCACAATTTGACCCGGTAGGTGGCGCGGGCATAACGATGTCTGCCGGGTCCACTAGTGATCATATATAAGTAATTTTTACGGCTAGCTACCAGAATACAAGTATGAAAGTCCATCTATCAATAGTCATTGTAGTAAGTCAATGTAAAATGAAATGAATGATGTAAATGCACAAATTTAATGGCTTTTAAATTTTGCTCTGATTTCAAATTAAGCAGATTAATCTGTCAGAGATATAGCTAAAATTGTGATAAAGATGAAAAAAACGCATTTTATTATTCATTATTTTTATTATTTATTTATAGCTGATAAACTTCAGTTATACCTAGTACTTATAAACAGATGGGCGACTTGAAGTCGGATAAACAAACCGGTTGTCGATCGATACAAAACATACATAAAAAACTGACGAATTGAGAACCTCCTCCGTTTTTTGAAGTCGGTTAAAAAGCACTGAATCTGTTATCAAGCTTGGAGTGTGTGACCCGAGCATTTATTTTAATAACATTTTAGTTTTCATAACATACCTAATACCTAAATTACATAAATTGTTAAATAAACAACATTACTTAATCGCTTGTAGTGTACCGAGTTAATTTTGCACTTATTATTTATTTTAATAGATAGAGAAGAAGATTTTTATGTACAATACCTACATGCATAGGTAATATGTCAGAGAAACACTGTCAATTTTGGAGGTTTCTAATGTGATGTACTATAAGTAAGCATTCTCAGTAGTCCTCTGAATTCGGCCGCAGCCTATACGGCCTATTTATAAAGCCAGGACTGAGCTACACTATGATTATAAAAAGGAAAGTATATGTTTATTGTTTTTTCGTAATGAATAGGCTTCAAAACAACTGGGTTGATCTGAATAATTCAAAGCAAACAACAGCGAGAAACTACGCGGTCGTTAGAGGTTTGTTGTTTTGTTCCAAGTGTGAAGTCTCGACGGGTCGCTAATGTCTTATTGAATTTCACTGAGAATAGGATGGTCTGTGGTGATTCCCACGAACAACGAAGGTGCGTCGCACGACTGGTGCCGACTCATTATTATCATTATTGTCTATAGGCCCGAACAGTGCATCAAAAAAACCATCGACAATATCCGTGATAATTTTGCAAGGAGCACCTGAAAATAATAAAATAAAATAAATCTATAAACGTGTCCTACAATATTTACTGCACAGGAAGATTTATATAGGTGTATAAATCATCATCAGCTCAGTTATATGTCCACCGAGGAACACGAGCCTCCCCTAGCAACGAGGGTTTTTAGGCCGTAGTCGGTGGACCACAGTGGACGCGCGCCTAGTGCGGATTGACGGACTTCACGCTTTTATATAACAAAATTCCCACTAATGTTTTAGAATTGCCTATTGCAGAATAACAATTACAATATAAGTTATTATATTAATGATGACGATACTTGGGTATACTGCTCGTTCTAGCAGGACTAACATACTATTATTGTACAAAACTTATTTTCAAAGGAAAAATTGCTAAGTCTATGACGGTCGTCGCAGCAAAAGCAACTGTCAAGCCAAGCATTAGAGTCGAAGTTTCATAAGTGCCTGTTATTTCATTTCATTTTAACCCGGGTGACACCATGGGGAGCCATTAGTTAATAATAGTTATGTTTACAATAATAAAAATAAGAATAATGATTTCAATAAATTACTTAATTAGGTACTTACAGTTCATTTCCACAATAGTCAACGCTAATACGAGCAAGCAGCAGTACACCTAAAAATTAAAAAAATACATATTTGTCTTAGTTGTTTCATTTATATCACACTAATATTATAAAGACGAAAGATTGTGAGTGTGTATATTTGTTACTACTTAATAACATTTGTATGGAGTTACCAGGCACCCTAGATTATCACATTAGCTTCTTTATATCGCGGCAACGCGAGTGAAACCGCGGGGCAGAGGCTAGTTTAAAATATATTTAAAGAAGTCACCATAAATTAGCGTCTCTTTAACTTATTTATAAAATTCTCGTGTCACAATGTTAGTTACCATACTCCTGCGAAACGGCTTGACCGATTTTTATGAAATTTTATATGCATATTCAGTAGGTCTGAGAATCGGCTACTATCTATTTCTCATACCCCTAAGTGATCACGGGAACGGGAACTACGCGGGTGAAACAGCGGGGCGGCAGATAGTTATTTATGTAAAATGCAACTTACTTTGAGCGACATGTTGATTGTTAATCTTCAAATAATTATCTTGCTTGCTCTATGTATTTGCAATTAACACAGCTTCAGATCGAATATTGCATTCACTTTCGTCAACGCTTTTATATAAAAATAACTGGCCAAGTGCGAGTCGCACTCGCGCATAAAGGATTCTGCACCATGATTTATCGCGAGATACAAGATATAATACCATGAAAGCGTTGAAATCAACAAAAAATCTCCAAAAAGCATGTCTTCTGATTGAAAACCCCCTTTAATTTTTAAACATAACATGTTTTTTACCGAATATAGCATTAGGTATAAACTTTGTGAGCATTTAATTAAAGTGTTAATTTGTTATCATTATTACGATCGAGTGAAAAATAAAGAAAACACACTAGGTGACTGGGCTTTAAGTAATAATATATTGTTTGTTGTTTTTTACAACAGAAATAGGATCAGCATTCCGTATCTTTACAGTTTCCTCCTTATTACGGATCATGTGACTGACGGAGAGCGGCCTTCCCATCGGGTACGGAACTCTAAAAAGGAGTGTGACTAATAAACTTTATCTTAAACTGGGTTTTTTCTTATTATAATTCTTTATCAATTAGTAGCTAACTACAGTTCAAAAAGATCATCCAACTCCAAAATTGTCTACTTACATCCGCCTCCCAGTTTCACCCGCCCTCTTATATAGCTACTTATAGATATTCATTTACGTACGGACAAAACAAACAGATTTTTAGACACAAATGATTGCCCTATGTGAGTATCAAATCAAGCAGCTTGAAGGAACTAAGCCATACATCTTTTTGAGAAATAACATGAATAAAAATAAATTATTCTTTGGATATACCGACGAGTATAGAAATTTAGGTAGCCAGTATACTATAGTAGTCTTTGGTTAAATGTGACTAGTGCTCCGAGCGCATAGTAGATACCTAATCCATTCTGCCTACGAGATTTAAGTACTCTGGGTATCTAACAATAATAATTGCGAAAGACAGCAAAACACCTATCGTCAAAATGTTTGGTGATGTTACATGAGTTAATGTTTAAGAAGCCCCGCGGTTTCACCTGCGTTCCCGGGGATCTTCAATTTTCCCGGGATAAAAAGTATCCTATGTGTTAAGTTAGTGTTAGTGTAATGTTAACTTTTGCTTTATAATGTTAAGTGTGATTTTTAAGCACCTATGCTATAATTACCAGTAGGTATATAGGTAGGTATACGAATGCAATATGTTTTGATTATTCTTTTTATATTAGAAATTCAATTGTTTTTACGTAGGTATATCATTTAAATTATGGAGCCCGCTTTTCAGTGACTCACTTATCACGTACGAAGTCTGTTGTTTTCTGGTTTGTTTTATTAGGTACCTATGATAAAACATCTCAATTCTGAGAAAAATAAATAATGTTATTATATTTGAAGTATACGCATCGCTTAGTAATACATACCTACCTATATTTTTTTTACAAAGCAAAGTATTCTATCTTCAATAGCTACAGGACTTTTAATCATTCTTTGCTTGACTGACTGAAATACTCAAAGGTATATCCACATAAATAAAATGACATATTCAATACAGGAAATAATTACTACTTCTAAAATTATTATCAAAGTGCATTTAAAAACAAATATATTTATGAGTAGGTTGTTACTTAAAGGAGCTAAGTATGGTAAATGACCCAATGGTGGCCAGTTTAAGAAAAAAAAAACTGGTTTTTGTGAAATATCACCAAAATTGTGAAAGTTTCAGCACTGAATATAGTGAAACTGTAAAGTCCAGTCCTTATTTAATATTTGTAATGTGATACGCGTGAGATACGGCAAAGCTGAATTCAATTAATTTAACAAATAAAAGTTGTAGTTTTGTGACCTAGTCTTGGCCAGGGAAAATCCATTAATGGATACCCCAGTCTTAGTCTATCTTTATTTTATGGCTAACACATCAAACAAAACAAATTTTGATTTTAATTAAGCAATACTAATTTTACAAGTGAAACTTTCTGCTCACCGCCTTAATGATTTCCTTAAGAAAAGCCGTCGTTGTCAATTTCAAATCACTTTACACTTTGTATTCTCGCATATTTGTACATATAACTGACTGAATTGAATAAAACGTTTAACTTAGATAGTTCGATGTCTAAAGTCTATGTCACAGTGATCCCAATGTAAAAACATTCGCTCATGTCCGAATTCTAGATGTTTCTTTCAATTTTTGGCCATTACTGGTACCGTGGCCACCACTGGTACACTAACGATAGGTAGATTGTACACAAAAAATAAACAATTTCGCAAACCTGTAAGGCATTATGTTCATGTGCCTGAGTCCATGGTGTTGCATGCTGGAAAAATCAAACCCTCAAAAAAATTTTTACTTTTAAGTTCCTCAATTTTGACAAAAGCGCGGCATAATTTGACAAGTGCTTTTGAGATTAAAACATTAAAGATTTAATCGGGCTGTAGTGAAAATTGAAAATTGCTAAAATGCCTAATCACAGTGATAAAATCGAATCTTTTAAAAGTAAACTAACCGCAGGTTGGTGTGTGTGAATACAGAACATACAACAAAATTTTATGTTAACTTTTAATACCTACACTTGCATTGCAACCTAATTAGGTACTAAAACTAATTCTGTTTTACAGTGAATAAACAAAAACTAATGAAAGAAAGTTGTGTTTATAAATTACGGAATAAAGAACGGTCCTGTTCGGAAGCGCTTTCTCTTATTCAATCTGAAGTAGATATTTTGACAGAACAACTACAGGTAATATTAAATTAGCGTTAAAGTCTGACTATTCATAAAAACATTTTTCATTTTCATTGTTCAAAGTTAACCCAAAATACGGCTTCAAGGTATTTTGGTCAAGGTAAGTTTACAATAAAGTCGGAAGGAAACTCATAACTACTTAGTACTACTACTACTTACTATTTTATATCTCATTTATTTAATTGCCAAATGTGAATATTTTTTTGCCATATATAGTTAGTTACGACTTACGAGCTTTATATAAGGTTTATCTATTTTCTTAATGTCACACATTGTTTTTGCTCTAATGCCACTTTATTAATACCTACCTACTTATGATCTGCTCATTATATTGACCTACTTATGAACCAAAATAAAACTTTATAAAAAACCTTATATTACAGGCATCAAAAGATCAGATTGCTCAAACTAAGCATCAGATATCGATGATTGAAATATGCTCAGCGTCTGAAAAGGTTAAATTGGATATGCATATTAATGAATTGAACCAACATCGTACAGGATTTCAGCGACTATTCGATACAGGTATAAACCTACTGATACACAGAGGTACTTACGCATAGGTAAGTAGGTACCTACTGTACCTCTATAGATTTTCATAACCTAACCATAGCCAACCTAACATAATTTTCCAGATCGTAATCTATATGAACTTCGCAAGAAAGAACTAGAACAAAAGGAAGCGGAAGAAGAAGAGCTAATGAAGAAGAAAGAGAAAGAAATAGCAGATAAAAATGAAAAACAAGCTAAAGAAATTGCTCTTATTGAAGATGAATGTACTGCCATTGAGCGGGAGTGTGTAGTGTTAAAGGTATGCATAAAAGTCAAGGTATATTAAATTCTAATATATTTAATAACATCAAACTGTTTTTTACAGAAAAGAAATAACGCTATAATGCTAAAACTACGGCGTAAATTAGTGGAGACAGAAAACTCAAGACGCGAACTTATGAAACATAATAATCTTTCTGGACAAATCAATGAATAGATTAAAAACTAAATAAATAAATAATTACAAAATATTGTTATTATTCTATTATACAATACTGAACATGATTGACCTACATGTTATTGAATAATAATAACATTAGCGATTCTTAAATATTCAGTTATCTAGCTGAAGCAATAAGGCAACACTTCGTTTAATCCAATGTGCTGCGGGTTTATCTGAAGGTATATAAAATGCTAGCACAAAATTCGAAGAGTGTCCAGTTGTCGCTAATACACCTTTTCTCTCTAATGTTTTATATAGAGGACATTTATATCTACTTCCTTCTTCAAATTTTGACTTAACGATGGGGTAAAGCCATACAACAGGCATGTTGTCATTTAATATCTTGGGAAGCTGCTCACCTATCGCATGCGTTTGACGGTCCCATCGTCCGCCATCCATAAAAAGTCCTTGAACAAACACCCCCCATTCCGGCGAGGTGTTTTCATAGTCAACTTTACGCACTTCAAAATCAAAGATAAGTAAATCTATTGGAATCTTTTTCGCCCTAGCGTAATTTTGCACGGAGCCAGTCAGAAAAGCTTGAGTGAAAAAGAAACCCGATAGCCAAAATGTTGGTGGTTTTCCATTTCGATACCAACCATCTAACATATTTAAACGCTCAATAAAATCTGCTACGTAACTCGGGAGGGGTTTCAAACTGGGATATGAAACCTTACGCCAATTTTCAGGTATTTTACCCAACAGCATCGCATTTGATTGCAGGTCTAATGCCGGTGACATAACAATCAGACCTTTGACGGCTTTTTGTAAATCTACCAAAGAAGTTCTTATTTCTTTCCAAAGTTTGTTAAAACGTTCCATTTCTTGAACAAGTACTGTATTCATCGATTCTTGGTAATCTACGGGATATTTTTTTTGAGCGGTTTCAACATCAAACTCTGGTGGCAATTTTGACAGAATTTCAGCAGCCATTTGTACAAGAATAAACTCTGTATTGCCGCCCTCTCCACCACTCCCAGCTCCTTCAACAAGAACTAAAGCAGCTGTCAACGCCATTGATATGGAGTAGTCACGCGTTATTCCAGCATTCATATGGAGTCCAAATACTTCTGGTGGAGGATTTACAGGCACCGTTTCAATGTGTTTTAAATAATCTGGATATTCACATCTTCGTGGAAGTCCATATTGAGCTCCTAGGTCACAAAATAAATAGTTTGGATCGTTTACAACGCCAGCATTTACATAATTATCAAGTATGGTCACTATTAACCTACGGTCCCAATCATCAGTAACTCGACCTCCATAATTACACTCGCCAGTTAAGTATTTAATAGCTACATATTGAACCTCTTCATACTGATTCAAAAACATTTGCAATTGCATAATTGATATTTGGAAATCAGAATCATTAAAACCATATTGTATATTCCAACCTAGGGGACCAAATTTTTTCCTCTCTTGTACAACTGCATGAAAGAAACTGATGCCATACAAAAGCTTACTGAACGGTTTGTCTTTTCCTGGACATCCTTCGAAAAACTCAGGTTCCTTTACTGGTTCTGAAATATAGGACCGATTTAAATTGTGTTGAAGGCCAGTCGGAGGTTCATTAGTCATTTTAACTCCGACTTGTAAAACAGCTTGTGGAAATTTATCCGAAGGGTAACTAGTGAGCCATAATCTAAAACTAAGATCTGTATTTGTCAGGTCGAAACCTTCTATAGTTTTCTCGAGATGCGGTAGCCAAGAAACTGCTAAGTGACAATTTTGTAAACACACCCAACCTCCTTCCAATTGCGCTCGTTCTATCATTGCCTTGGCGATAGGGCCTTGTCCTTGACCTAATGATATAGAATTAAATCTATGTGAATAGCCCATCCGTTCACAATATCTAATAAGCGCTCCCATAGGATCTGAACCAGGCGAAAGAATAAATATTAACGGCGCTAGACAATTTGAATCTCCGAATGATTTGCCAATATCAAAAGGCGGTGGAGTAATATATTTGCGACCCATTTGCTTTTCGACAAAGTCCGATATAGCAATTGTCAATTTGTCGGGTCTGAGTACCCTGACAACCAAGAGTTTTTGAAACTGAGACAATTTAGTATCCCATTCTCCAGGCAAAGGCCTATTGTGAGGTTCCATATCGTCGTACACATCTTTCCATTGTATTATATTTTTTACAAAACTATCTTTAAATCCGTTAAATATCGGCAAATCGTTGATTCGACAAATTTCATCCCAACCTTTGTCGGGTAGCCACTCAACTGGTTTCTTTAAAGTATTTTCGATAGCAATACCTCCTGTTATAAGAAAGACATATTCCTCGTGATTCATATCCCCAGTTGAAAGCATCATTTTAGAGCACATAATAAACGAAAACATGAGCTTATCTTTATCAAAAAGAGATCTACAAACATTGCTATATAAATTATAAGTGAACGTGTCCTTTAAAAACTTTAATCTCTTATCTAAGTCTTTAGATTTATTGGCGTTTTCTATAGAAATGATGTATAAATTAATAAACCAAGTTAATGAGTATTGATACATAGGATCCACATTTGGTAATTCAGTGACGCAATAGTAAAGCACAGCAGAATGAGATGCAATTGGCCTATAGCCATGTCGAAATTTTTCAATAATAACTTCAGTTTCCAAACTAGCTTCTTGCTTCTTCATAATATCGATCGCTAAAATTTTAGACGAGTCCAGCACTTCGATCGCCGATTCATCCTCTAAAATATCACCTTTAGATTCCTGTAATGTTCGTAAAATATCGTCCTCTACTTGCTTGAGCGCAGCTCGGTTGGCGGCACCCTGTACGATCAATTTCTCTCGTTTTTCTTGGAGGTCAGGCCTTTCTTTTGCAACGACAATACCCAAAAGCTGATCTTCTAAACCATCCTTTGTAAGAGCGAAATTTATTAATGTGACCTTGTTGAATACCTCAGGTAGATAATGAGGGTTTCTTAATTTTGTTGTCATATAAAGCCTGAAGTGAGGATGATATTCAATGACATTGTCACCTAAAGCAATGAACTCTTTACCACCTTGAAAGTAAGTATTTTTGAGAAGAACCGGATCTAATGGTGCTTCAACATCTTCAAGAATGCAGTCTATTAATGCAGGTTTACCATACTCCAGACATGTTTCTATAATCTTCATATAATTTCCATCGGTAAATTTCATGACCTGCAGATCATTAGCCTTCTCCATAGTCTTAATCCATTTATTTGCTTGGCCTTGTGGATCAACGAGTAAAGACCATCTCATAGAATTATCCTGTATGATACCGTTATCGATCGAAAATGAGTCTCTAGGTAATCCGGCGATACACCAGTTTTGAATTTTAATATCAGATCCCAAAATATCTTTGAAAACAAACTGCTCAGAATGTGGCATGTCTAAATGTATTACTAATTGGCGCCATTTTTCAGTTATTTCAGTTCGTACTGGCAGAGTATAGGGGGCGAGATAAGCGATTATACCGCATGACACTAAAATATCCCCAGCTAAATTATCGAATAATGTCTGTAAATTTTCAGCTGCTAACGTCCATCTCACTTTTTCTCCCCCTAAGCCTCCTATTAACTTTTCAGCTCTATATAATTTATCAATACATAACTGTACTTCATCTTCTAAAGCCTTCTTCTTGATATTCGCTTCTTCTAAAGCTTCATTTAATTCAGCAAGTCGAGCTTCTAATCGCGCAACAGTCGCTTTCTTTTCTTCCAAAATTGCCATCGTTTCAGCAAATTCCTTTTCGGCTGCTTCTAATTTCGCTTTTTTAGGAGCCACTACTTTGGCTACGGCGTCGTACATATCCATAGCAATTATCCACTTGCATAGGCCCTCAGCAGCTGCTGAAGCCTTCGCAATAATATGGGGCTTAAAATCTTTATTAGACAAGTACTCCTTTCGGATTTTTTGCATAGTAGCAACAGGAATATTGTCTTTATCAAAGTTTTTCAGAGATTCCAAAAATCCCATGTCTCCCAAAACCCTTTTACTCGGTCCCCAGAAATCAAATATTTTCTTACCAGGATTATCAGGATCAGGTATCTTGTCAGGCGGAATACCTTTCATGACACATACAGCGGCCATCACTAATTTTACAGTACCAGGAGGATTTTTCATAGACTTGACGATTGTAATATCACCAGGTTTTAGAGTATTCAAAGCTGCAATAGCATCTTCTAAAATTGGCAGTGCAAGTGCTAAGTCAGCTTCACAATCTTTCTTTAGCTCTTGGGCAGCTGCCGCTTGTATATTTGCTACTTTTTGATCTTCTCTCACCTGCGCTGCAGCTTTGTCAGCAATAGCAGTTTCGATTTCAATTTCCTCCATCATTTTTGCTGATTTTGCAGCCATAATAATGAGTTGAGGTTTTAAAGCATTCAAATCGCGCTGCATAATTGATACTGCATCTGCTGCTTGACCTAGTTTATCTAATCCATTAGTATATCTTAATTTGGCTGCTCTCAACTCTCTCTGTCTTCTATTAGTTAAAGTTGTAAAAGATTTTATTAAATCTAAATATGACGCAGATGTAATGTACGTTTTTCTACCAAACTGGGTGTAAAAGTCAGTGGATACGTAACGAGCATCAACATGAAACTGTTTGCAAGCTATTACAGCAGCAGCTTTGACTTTGTCTGGAACATTAACTTTGACCATGTAGTGATGAGCCACCATTTCCAAAGCATCTTCAGGCCAACTGTCATACCAATCGATTGTGCAACAGTTAACTAGAGAAGGGTACAACCTCAGTCTTGTTCTAAACGAACTACCAATAGGGCTAAAACATAAAACTATATGAAGTTTAGCTTTGCAGCGACCTATAAAAAAGGCCAGAATTTGTAACGGACTGATATCTAGATTCCTGTTGCCTCCTTGAGCTGCTAATCTTACTAACTCGAGAATTTCTTGTTTTTCATCTAAGCCATATAAATTAGGGACCTCTCCAGAATTTAATAGACTGTCTAGGTTTTGAATAAATACTTCTTCTTTTATTTGACTTTCAGTAAATAAGAATGTTGTGTCTTTATTAAGGCCCCCGGACTCACGAAGCACCAATTTTACATCATCTTGCCAATCTTTAACACTATATGCCTTTGTTATTTCAGGTTGGAAAACTGATTGTCCTAATATAGTACTTGCTAATCTAGTTAAAGACTGACGGCCAGATCCACCAACACCAACTAATAAAGCATTTCCTGACGGCATTGATAAAAGTCGACATATTTTAGATAAGTGTTCCAGGGCATAATCGAATAATACAATATTCATTTTAGCTTTGTGCATGGCATTGTATTCGGCTAGCATTGCTATCGCTACATTAAGAACAACTTCTTTAGATGGCATTTCTTCGTATCGTCTCTCTCCTTCAATACTATCTGTATCTAAATAGCAACCAAACATTAGTTTTTTTATATTATCTTGAGTAACATCGCCTCTTGCGTCTTGATACGTATCTAAAGCGCTCTCAAAAGTATCCTTCATAAACGCTTGTGTAGTTTTCTTAAGTGTGCCAAAAAACCAGGTACGATCTGGCTCATCTACAAGTCTGTCATAAAATACGCGCATAATTTCGTGTACCCATACTCTTGTAAAGGTTTTTTTATTATCTGCGGACTCTTTTCTTAATAGAGCGCATCCTTGTATAACTCTAGAAAAGTCCCGTAAATTAAAGATATAATGTGACTTTGCTGGAGTTGGTCTCAGGCCTTCCGTTGCCTGATCATATATGTCCATTGTTGCAGATATAATATTAATTATAAACGGTTGGGCATCTTGGCCAAATCCATTTCTGCGCCAACCAAGTTGCAATAGGGATGTGAAAATCTTTGTCATACTTTCTTTGGAAAATTCGTTGATAGAGTAAATATTATAGTGACGTAACATCCTAGGATATATTAATTGTCGGCTTCCACCTACTGGCCCAATGGCTCCGTAAAAGAACGTGTCAAAAATGTACAATTTTTCAGTTGTTTTAAGATCATACCAATGTTTCTGATCAAAAAATAATCTTAGCAGTTCTATAGCCGGTTGAGCTCCATATACTTCTTTAACAGGCATATTCATATCATCTATAAAAATAACTGCAACTGTTCCTTTAGTGGGACCGTAAATGTTTTTTCTCCTCTTCACTAATTTTGAGATAACTAAATCTTGAGTTTGATTGGCAGATGTAGTTGTAGTAAATGTAATGAATCCAGGTGTATATTTCTCCATATCAATATTGTTCATCAAAAAGTTTTGTACGTAGAAACTCTTCCCGGTGCCTGTCGGTCCAATGAGTAATAGTGGTTTCATAAATTGTGTATGTAGTTTTAGTAAGAATATATATTTTTCAGTTTCTAAAGTTGGAATCACAGTTTGGAGAAGATTAATTTGTTCTTTTACTTGAATTGTTTTTACGGCGTCAGGCCATGGTTTCCAACAACCTTTTCCTTTATACATATAATAATGATCAATAAGGAGTGCCTCACTTGGTACAGATACATCGAGTCTTTCAAGTTGAGGAGGTGTTCCCTTTTCACCTCGAAAATACTCCTTCACTAGATCATCAAATCTTTCACGCGAGTCAGAATTTAATATTCCGCCAACACCCCATACTAAAGCTGTCATGAATGATGCTAAAAACCACGTCCGAGTGTACTTTGTATCTTCTTCACCTTCAATTGCACTATCCATGAGCATTTCTATTAATCGAAGTGTACTTATCACTAAATTCACTTCCCCTGCAGTTACAAGTTGATGACAATTCTTTCTTACATAATAAATTAATGGATCGAATAACCAATCACACATATCATAAATGAATTCTTCGTTTTCCTCGAGCCATATTGGATTCAGAGTTGTTAACCATGACTTATAAAAAGGCATGAATCCAAGCGATGCCGATTCCATGTAAATCATTCCACATCTCGAAACAGTTGCGGGTGAGGCTTGAGATAAATCCATAACTTCGAATATCATTGACATGACATTTGACATAGCCATGACCTCACCTGAAGTCAAGCAAAGTTTTTTGTTATCATCTAAAACTGTGTTCATGTTTTCAATCCATACAGCATCAACAGGCCCATCAAATACAATCCATTTTCTACAAGGAGTGTCTTCAGCAGCGAAATCTCGAAACATAGTGGCTACAATACCATCAGTCCATTCATAAGATATAGGATCAAAAGCACCATAGAGTTGACCCATAGTTACGGCTTTAGGATTAAGAACTTTATAAGTGCACTCAACTCCGCCTACCTGTTTCCTTTCTTCCATCAACGTAAGAGCTTCCGCTAATATTTTTAAAGTCATAGACTTACCGCTAAATGGGTCACCGACTAACATAAATCCGTGTCTAACTATCATCATTTCGAACGTCTGAATAATTTTTATCATAAAACAATCCATTGGTTGTAGATTGTTTCTTGCACAACAATGTTCACAAGCGTCCAAAAAGTTTTTGTAATCTGGTTTTGGCAATGTAATTCCAGGGAACAAATCGGATATAATACCCTCAAACAAAGGTACATCAAATGACAAAAACTTTGGCAAGTTAACGTCGGTGATCGATCTAAGTAGTAGAATGCTTTCACTTTCATTTGGAAAACTCCTTTTCAAATTACCTGCGGCAGACAATACAGTTTTTACCGCCCGCATTCCATAATCATAGTGATTTTGAGATGACAGTTGTTCTGAACATAAGCGATAAGTAGTCACAATTTTCACAGATAAATTTCTAGCATCAATAAAGCCAAAAGAGTATAATGAAATCTCACCTATCATAGCATAATCTGGTACCATCATGGCAACCGTACGAAATAGTACTTTTAAATTATCAGGAAGCTCAGATCGACCAGCATAACCGGGATTCATAGTAATACAAACATAACAAGCTGGGTTCAAACGTAAAGTTGTACCTTCGAAATCAAATGTTTCTAAGTGTTGCCTTACAGCTTGCACTATACAAAGTATTTGTTGAGCAATAACAGATAATACCTCAACTTCTATACGGTTAAATTCATCAAAACATACCCATGCACCACAAGCGGCTAAGCCTTTAAAAAACTTCCCCATAGCTTTGTAATCTAAACCATCAGAACAATTAAACACAACACACTGCACTGCAAGAGCCTTTGCCAAATCCTTGGTTGTTTCCGTTTTACCCGTACCAGCGGGACCTTCCGGAGCACCATTTAGGTGAAGGTAGTATGCGCCTATCAATGTACGATAGCAACGATCTGTCAGAGGTGTTATAACTAACCGATCAGAGTTTCCTAAATATTCATATGCATAATTCACAACAGCATTTATAATTTTTACAAATACCCTTTCCTCTTCCCAGTAATATCGCAGCTGTGCAAGCCACTGAAAATCTGTTTCTTCTGTCACATTTTTTCCAATCAATTCAAATATAACATCTTTAGCATGTACATCAATTACAATTAGTGCTTTGACTGTAATGCTGCTCAATTTAGTTAAATCGGTTCGTCGAATAACAGCAACTGTTTCATTTAGTTGTTTCGTAAGAGAAACATGAAAAGCTTCGAGTTCACTCAATTTATGAGTATTTAAGGCTTCATGTACGTCAACAGCCCAATAAATTTGCGATATAGCTAAGACTACCATACCCTCCCATAATAAAATCCATTCAACTCGAGTTAAATTTGGATAGTCATAATAGGACAGTTCCGTTTCAGATCTAATGGCCCGTAACATATGTTCTTCAACTTGAACTAACCATTTCTCTACAGAACCTCTGGCTGCAGCTACACTTATAATTTCCAGAAATTCAACTTGTTCACCCTCCATAGATATCATTGACGATATATTGAATTCTTCATCAAACACTAATCTATTAATACCTTCGAAACACTTTTTTAAATGGGGCTGCACTTTAAGCGGGTTTTTAGTTTCAGACAATATTTCTAACATTTCGTCATTAGACAAAAAGAAAAATCGAGGGAAATATAATCTTTTCTTTTCTAAATAGTTGTTGACTCCGTCGTTGATTTTTTCCAATAAAGCAGAAGCAACTTTAAATGCTTCAAGTACTCCAGCACCACCAGCAATTTCGAGCGCGTGAGGGTCTTTTTCCACGCTTCCCATATATCGGCGATACGTATTATTTACTTCTACGAACATAACACCCTCCTCAGGCATCTGGGCAACAATATCTTTGGAAGAAAATATAGGTAGCAAATACAACCACTGACTCTGAACTTTACCCCATTCATCAATGGTTAAATTTACTCTCATTATTTTGTCATACCATGCTCTTACTTGACTTTCAAAAGGTTTTACAAAAGCTGAACCACGCATGCCAATTGTTTTTACTATGTGATCATCCAAAACGCTTTGAATATCATCTAAACCTGAGAGTATACCGATTCCGGTGTCTTTATATGGGCTCGTTTTAAAACATAAATCGGTCCATTCGGCCATCATTTTGTTTAGATTGGTAATTAACGCTAATTCTTTGGTAGCTGCTACACTAATAATCTCATATTGGTCAATATCATCCCACAAATTAAAGTTAATTATTTTTCGTAACGATGTGCCCGCTGTAGGAGTTAAATCGAAACCGGCAATAGTTGACATTTCATCCCAGTGTCTCTGTACTAATGCTGGATTACACATAATATGCGACATTTGAACATTTGGCCTCCATTCTTTAATCTCAGCTATAGATTGTGCACATAGCTTCATTGGAGCAGGAAGATTGTTCACGTCTGGGTCATCCACTAAACCTTGAAATCTTTTTTCCACGCCTTCAGCAATTTGTTGTTTTATTTTATTTCTATAATTCTTTGATAGTTTAAGAAACTCTTTATAGTAAAAATCATGATCTTGTTCAATTTTCTCGTGGTCCAAGTACTCAAATGGACCATCCATCCACGTGTAATAACTGCGTTTCCATCTATGTACTAAATAAACAAGACTATAGAAAGGTATTATAAAATCCTTAAGTTCTTCTAAATCTGGATAGGTCGTAACAGGAAACTTAAAGGTCGTTTCTTCATTATTGATCCAAGCAACCAATTTATCACAGTCATCTAAACGATGTACCAGTTTTCTCAAATATTCCAAATACTCAAGTGTATGGTTAATATCATCCATGTTATCAAGAAGCTCCAGATAGGGTAACATTTCAACAACCGATTTATTGAGACTTGCAATTTTAGCTAAAAGATTTTCTTCCATTTCAGCTTTAAATGTTTCATAGGAAGCAGCGTTTCTTTCAAATATAGGTTTGATGTCCTTAAGCCAATTGACAGTTCTTGTGTTGGATGCTACATGTTCAGAAGTAAGAGAAGTCATTTCTAAGAGGTTAGAGATGATATTAATTTGAACTAAGATCCTTTCCTTCAAAGCTTCAACCAAAACTGTCTTAGCGTGCAATATGTAAATTCCTTGTTCTATTAGCTCCGCGGCATTTTCTGGTTCTTTGAGAGCCCTCGCTGCAATTATTTCAAACTCATTACAGATACTTTCATTTTCATCCATATGAGCTTTTACTATACCAGCTATGATATCGTTTACAAATTCTAATGCTTTACTTTTCAAACCGTTAACCATTCTCAACTGACATACAACGGCACAGTTGAAATATTCATTTTCTAAAACGGCTGTTATATCAGAGTCTATATTTTGGAAGTATTTTATCTTGTCACGTCGGACTTCAAATTCTTCTGTTTCAGCAATAAATTTCATGACAGCCTCTTTCGCTGGGGAGCCATACAGCATATTATATTCATGTCGAAGCTTCTTTAAATACTGAACTAGAGGATTAAATACTACGTCTAACTGTTTCTGTAGACGTTCATGGCCATCTCTCTGTAACCATTCATTGTACTGAACAGGTAATGCGTCGACACTGTATGGAATCTTGAGGTATTGTTCTATGGGCATAAGTCTTTGTGATATGTGAGCAATCGCATCAGCAATGCTATGATATACTGAGTACACGGTTTCTAGTGAAGGATCGAAAAAAAACTCACCATCGAAATCAAGTGCAATGTTTAAAATAGGTACAAAATCAGGATCTTTCAGGTACTCTATGATCGCGTCTATTGACCTGCGCATTAATTCTTGTATCTGCATCGATATCATCTTCGTTGCGCACTTAACAAAATCTGGTATCTGTTTAGTACGCATACCTTTTAAGCATCTTGGATTTTTGAGCCAATTGATGAGAATCGCGTACCAAGTACTTGACACGAGATAATCAGCACGTTTGATGACGTCTAATATAGCCGTTTCGAAGTTATGTAGGTCCAATGGACCTTTTGCCCGATATGTTGCCAAATTAATTATTTGCTGCGGAAATGATTTCTCGGAAGATTCCAGCACAAGTCTTATAAAAGGATGGAGAAGAAGGGACCCATATTGCAGTCTTTTACGGTATTTGAGCATTTTTTCGTAGTTTTTAGTGACACCGTTGTACTTAAAGTAGGGTTCCTGATACCGTTTCCGCGAAACACCTGGAACGTCGCGAATTACGGTTTTGACAGCGAGTTCATGGAGGTTGCGGTTCCATTCAGTTTTGCTTTCCTCGATGAGGGCATCCATAAGATTAGGGTATGTTTGGCGTAACTTTGATGGTATCAAGCTGCAGATTTTCCTTTCCCAAGACTTAAGCATTGGTGGTGGTTGAATTTTATTTGCGCATTCTCGTAAAACGGCGATGTGTCGTGATTGGGATATCTCGAGGCGATCGCGTTCGCATCGTTCCGGCAACGGCCGAGCTATATCCACTTTTCTCTTTGTCGCCGTCTCTTCAAGTACTTTACGAAACTTGGCTTGTTTGTCCTGGAATAAAAAATATATATTTGTAATTACTGGTAGGTCGTGCTATTCTATATAGGAGAGATACCTTATGGGAGTACGTAGGTATAACATTACAAAATTGTGTTGTTATTAAGATCAGTAGTTAAGCCAAAAGAACTTCCAAGAAAATCTATCCTATTCTTAAGATCCAGATAAAAACCAATCTTTAATTACAAAAAGCTTATTGAATTATCCCGATTGCCGCAAGTTAGTTTAAAAATTCAATTTATAGGTACCTTGATCCTGTTGTATGGCGGTAAAGGCGTAAATGGCAACGTATCCATCATATGCACATCTGGAATGGGTCTCATTTTTGGTACTCTACACCCGTTCTTTGTCTGTAAAAGTTTTCTTAGTTCACTTTCATTCATTTTCACCGACAATCGTTTTCACAGCTTCACGTAAACAAATCCTTTAGAACGCAAACAATAAAATATATTTGCCTAAAAACATGATTTAATTGAAATTAAAAACATTCTAGCGTCAAAATAATGCTCGCAAATTCTGATTTGTTTATGAGATTCGATAATATCACCATGGCAACTAGCGAGGAGGTAAGATTTAGTTGGACAAGTATTGGTACCTACGTAAAAAGTTCGTACACACAAGTTATATAAATACATATACATATGTACATAGGATTTTGTGAGTAGGTATACAACTACATACCTCCTCAGTAATTGCCCCGCGCAACTTCGTCTGCGAAGAAGAACGAAAACGGTCAAGTCGTTCTCAAGTTAACCAACAGCGCCACCTACCGGGTCCAATTGTGTATCTAAATCATTCTCGAATCCCTTTGAACACACAAAAAATTTCTACAACATAGATCCAGCCTATTAGGAGTTCAGTGACATACACTCGTACACAAGAAATATATATTTAGATGATTTCGTGTAACTTATTTTACTCAATGCATTGATTTTTGCATCATAATATAAAAATCAATGTATAAATATTTACTAAGCTCAAAACTAGACAACGGGTGGAGCAATTTAGCAATTATTGATATTAAAATGTTCGTTAATATCCAAATGAGGTTCTTACCTTATGGAAAAAAGTTGATGAATGCACGGGTCAGAAACTAGTATATAATAAAAGTCAAATAAACACGTAATGTGAATTATATTCGCTCAAACAATGAACAGATGCACAAATAATTATGGATCGATATATACAAATATTTATTTTACAAAATTTCTCCTTATATTTTACCAATATTTACAATTTTTAATTACCGATTAATAATATTATTCGAATCAACACAGTATTTGTTGGTACCTACCAAATATGAATAACAAGGGTACAGTCAGATCAAAAATAAAAATTGGCTTATAAATGTATCACATTACAATTTCGATTAAATAACATAAGAATATCAACTGACCGATAATATTATTCTATTTTCCATAAAAAAAACATATTTCTACGATAAAAAACATCGCGAGGAAACCTGCATATTAAATACAAGAAAATAAGGCCTGCCAAGTAAATAATAAATCCCCCCACTAATTATCTAGTTTTATGTGTATTAGTACTTAATTTTACACAAATAAATACATACCTACAAAGGCTGTTATAGGGGAATAAAATACGACGCCGCGAGAAAATAATTACAATTAATTAGAATTAAAACACAATGAAATAATTATTCCAAAGTTGAACAAACTCAATGTGACTAATGAATACATTAATAATTTGACGATTAACCAAACCACAAAAACAGTGTTGATACACAATATCTTAATGTTATAATACCATGACTTTATATAAATCTAAGGATTGTTAGGATTTTAGGAAAAAACCTTATAAAAAAGCGTTAATATTATATGTGGAATAACAATGGAATAAGGAAGATACAATTTCCCATGACTTGTTCAGTCTTTTTTCGATGTGTATATATTTTTTGATAAAAAACAAAAGTAGTTAATACATGGCACTACTATGAGGATCTAAGTACTTACACGATAAGGAACATTATAAACAATTTCATTTTTAAAATGAAACGTATAAAAATATTTTTTTATCTCGTTAATTTTATATTAAGCGAAATGGCATGAATGTTTGTTTGTCACGTAGGTAGGTTCCTATATGTGAATATTTTATGATACACGTTGTTTATCAATTCCCTTTGTTATATAGTACTTTTAGTAACGCGGTATATGTAACTTTCGAATAAATCAGTCGTTTAGTTAGTTTATATATTTTATTGCATTTTTTAACAAGATGGCGTTGCTCTCATATACTTATTTATTGCGAACGCGTGTTGCGATGATTATTGAAACCAAAGTATCAATAAATTACTTTTATACCTATTCCGTGATACACGCCTAAGTTTGTTTTACATACATACACGCGAATACTCGGAGTATTATATATAGTAGATTATATAATGCCTTAATTTCATACAAAAATCCTGGGACATTTTTCACATACGGCCAATCTGATTCCAAACTAAGCGCTTGTGATATGATAACCAGATAGCTGATATACTACATACTTTTAAATACATAATTACATTCGGATATAGAACAAACTGACATATTCATGTATACAAATTGAGGTATACAAATGTTTGTCCTGGTTGGGATTCGAACACACGACCGGCGCCTTGAAAGTCAGGGTCACTAACCGGCTGTATAGAATGAAATTACTAGGATTATTGTATTACATGAAATCTCATTTCTATTCCAAATTTTCGCGAGACTTTCTATGAAAAATCCGATCATAGCACAAAAAAATAATATAAACTGTACAGTTTCTAGTTTAGTGGTATGCCTATATAATAATAAGTATCAAAAGCACATTAGTTAAGAAATTTTAAATTATATAATTTACACAAAACTCTGGAAGTTTTTTTATTAAATTAATACAATTCATTTCATAGGCATACCACAAAACTTGCTCGACGATAATTTGAAGCCTAGACTCATCTCATTTATACCTATATATTTGGGTATATGTTATATCAGATTACACCTTAGTATTATATTAATATATGTTTAACAATATCCGCCATTTTACATTATTGTAATATACCGTTTGGACTATGACTTGCTAACTTGCCTCTACATGACTTTAAAAAAATAAAATAATAAAAATATTACATTTATCAAAACAATAATTATGTAATAAAACTACAGTATCAAATCTAATAACCCGCAAAAATAAAATCCCTTATTTTATAACATAAGTCCCATTATACCAAAATGAACGGTGACATGGAAAAACTAGGGTGGGAAGTATGCCCTTCCCTTGTGACCCAACTGTGCAACAATAAAGAGAGGGTGATATTTTTCACGCATCTGTATTTGTATCTATGTTTTTAGTTTAATTTATTTAATAGACACATCATACATTCAAGCTAAAATATAAATTTAAAATGGTCTTGTGATAAAATAATAAGCTATGTAGTAAATTTGGAAAACTCAATCAAGCGGGTCATGGTATTTCAAAAACTAGCTGCCTCATGAAAAAACATTCACTTATATTCAATATCATTACTTATTACCTTGTTTCAGCTGCCACATATAACTTGATTTCTATAAATCATGGTAGAAAGCAAGTTAGTAGTTCTTCGTACCAGATATTCTAAGAGATTGCAGTAATTAAGCCCGAAGTGTTTTGGGCTTCCTATATGGTCATACGCTGGCACCGAGCAGGCGCTCGTCGGCCGAATGCTCCTCTTCTTCAGACCCTGACTTCTCTTTCTTGATGGACTGGTAACGTACCTGATGAAAGAAAAATATATTATAGACTTATAATAGACTAGCTGCCTCCGCGCGGTTTGACCCACGTAGTCCCTGTTATCGTAGGAATACAGGGATAAAATATAGCCTATGTTACTCGTGGATAATAAAGCTTTAGAATGGTGAAAGAATTTTTAAAAACGGTCCAGTAGTTTTTGAGCCTATTCATTACAACCAAACAAAGTTTTCCTCTTTATAATATTAGTATTGATAGTAGGTATAGATAAAGATTCTAGTTAGACTGACTAGACAACTAATGCTATAAATGCGAAAGTTAATGACAACGTATGGAAGTAAATTTGGCATTAAGCTAGAGTATGTTCAGGAATAACACATAGGTTTTTTTTATTTCGGGAACATTGAAGATATCCCTGCTGCGGTAAATTTAGTGACGAACTTTAATCTTTAGACTTTTAATCAACTAGAAAGAACTTATCTAATCTTTAATATTGTAATGATATATTTATTACAATAGTATTTAAAGATAGATTATTATACGCATCATTATCATTACGGATAAGATTATAAAGATCTGGCGCATCATGCTTAAGTAATACTTACTAAAGGAACTAGTTGCGTAGCAGTTTCTATAACTTTCTTACTACAAAAAAATGAGTAATAATCCTACTTTAAAATAATCGCAACGTTAGTAAAAATCGAACAGTTACTCTCTATTATATCCGCCCCGCGGTTTCACCCGCGTAGTTCCCGTTCCCGTGATCACAGGGGTATCAAAAATAGATGTTGCCCAATTCTCAGACCTACCCAATATGCACACAAAATTTCATGAGAATCGGTAAAGCCGTTTCGGAGGAGTTTAATCACAAACACCGCGACACAAGCATTTTATATATTAGACTAGCTGCCGCCCCGCGGTTTCACCCGCGTAGTTCCCGTTCCCGTGATCACAGGGGTATCAAAAATAGATAGAAGCCAATTCTCAGACCTACCCAATATGCACACAAAATTTCATGAGAATCGGTAAAGCCGTTTTGGAGGAGTTTAATCACAAACACCGCGACACGAGAATTTTATATATTAGAGATATGTAATTAAATACTTAAAAATATATTTTTTTTTTTCGAAAAGATTCTGTGGTCTATGCTTACCTTAGTTTTGATTTTCGAACTCACTCCTCTTGGTTTATACATAAGGAAGTTGTCGGTCACCCAAAATATTAATATCTGGAAACAAACACATTGCAAAATTAGAACAAGGCCTTAAACTAATTAAGATAGCCTGAATTTTAATGACACCAAATTCTAACAGGAAGACATGTACATTATTATCAGTTCGCTGTGTCATTAATAGCATCGTTTTGTATGAAAAAGTGTTTATTTAAACGTTAACAACTTTGGCGCATGTGATCTAGTTATTATTTGTTACTAGTGGCTCCTCGCGGTTTCACCCGCATTTCCGGAGATCATAATTTTTTCCGATAAAGATAAAAGGTAGCCTACATTTTATTCTTGTGTGCCGAATTTCATATCGATCCCTTCAGCCATTGTGGCGCGAAAGAGTAACAAACATACATTCGCTGTTTTAATATTAGTAGAATATTCAATTATACATGATCTTGTAATATCATATATAAAGAGATCATTAAACCTCCAAATTCAGATATAAAACGTTAATTAGTTAATCTTGCTTATAATAATCCTACATAATAACTTACAAGGACTATAACTTAAAGTAGTCTTATAACTTAATAAATTATTCCACTCCATATGACGTGTCACATAGCAATTGAAGTAACAATGCCTTGCTCCGACTATGGCAAACAATTTTCAGTCATCATTGTGACAATTTGCATTTTATAGCGTCTACAGAACGTATCGTTTTCAAACAATACCTACCTATTGTTAGACGATGGCGTATGTTGATTTATTGCCAGTTTGTTTTCACTATACCTTATTTATTAGGTGTACTAATAGACAATAGACTACATTTATCTATGGATGTAATTATCTGACAGCCGGTCGGGTTTGTGGTTAGTGACCCTGACTTTCACGCCGCTGGTCGTGGTCGAATCCCACCGAGGACAAATATTTGTATGCATGAATATGTCTGTTTGTTCTGTGTCTGGATGTAATTGTCTATATGTATTTAAAAGTAGTATATGTAGTATATCAGCTCTCTGGTTACCATATCACAAGCTCTGCTTAGTTTGGAGTCAGATTGGCCGTGTGTAAAAAATGTCCCAAGATATTTATTTATATTGGAATAATAATAATAATGATGGAACAGAGCAGCGTTTCCTATGAGCTGGTACCGAGCCATCAAAATAAAATAGCAGGTCCATATTTTCAAAACATTACCTGATATCTCGGTTGCTACTTGGGTTAAAAAGTATAGAGGGGGTCACGAAGGGGCAGTGTATAAATTACCGAGTCATGGCAGAACAATGTTTGGGAAACACTGGAATAGAGCATCTATTTACTCAAAAGAGATATACCTAATAACGATCTAATCAAGAGAGTTCTATTTACATGAGAAAATAGGATGTGGGCGACTTGGGTGGTACCTGTGTCATTTAAAAACCGCTGGGGTTTAAGTTTCAGAATATGGCGGTAAATCTACATGACTAAAACATAGGTCAATAACCCCTTTAAACTAGTGTTTAGGTAGATACTGCAACACTAAGCTGCAACGCAAAATAAGTATGTTTAGTTAAAGGTATGTGAATGAACCTAGCATCGTTTTATCCATACAAATGTTTATTGGGGTTATCATTGCTGATAAAGATGAATTAACATTATTATAGAGCTACTAATGCTATTTCAAACTCTTGAACCATTTTATTGCGTCTTAAAATCACTAATTAATTATATACTGTTACACACATAAATTCTTAGTTTTTTTTTCAGCTTTAAAAGTGTTTATCGGGTTTTTCAATGTAGTTTTCTGGGTGTTTTTTTTTTTTTTAAAGTGGTGTCAGAATTGTTTTTAACCCCGCGATTTGATACAGGGTAACGTTTTAAGTAGGTACCTATATAATTTTCCTTCCAGACACAGAGCAGTAATTTTTGGGCACACAAATCCTTACTAGTAATATTTTAAATGCTTAGGTAACTGTCTGTCTGTTACGCTTTCATGACTAACCCACTATTTGGTACAGAGATACTAAATCTTGGGATAAGACTTAAACTACTTTGTATCCCGGAAAAGTTAAAGGTTGACCCCAGGAACACGGGTGAAACCGTGGGACAGAAGCTAATGTTTAATATATGGGAATCAAACCTACGGGGGTGAGTCAAGGTAGCCGAGCACCTAACTGGCCAATCATATTGTAGCAAAATAGAACTAATAATAGCTTACGGTTAAGAGGGTCACTTACAGTAAAGAAGGGGCCATTATGGGGACATATAAATTAGTAACTATGTATTCCAACAGTTGTGGCACAGTTTAATAATACTGCAGTTATTATCTGTGCCCTAGATATCATTGGCCTATGCTATTTTATTTATGACATTTGCATCTTTTAAATGGAGCATATAAGGGTATAATTTTGACGTGACAACGTCTTATAAATTGGTTTGCCGGGTGACACTTCAAGAAACTGCGTTACGCTCCGCTCACGTTATGCGCTCACAATGAGAGCGAGTGAGAGGCACGCGTCCCTTCCACTCGGGCATGGTTAGCCCGCCTAATGGTTGTCACGTAAAACTTTCGCCCGTATACCGACTTTACAGGCAACCAATTTTTTTTATAGCTAACTAGCGGGCTCTGCCTGGAGATCTTCAATTTTCCCAGTATAAAAAGTCACCTATGTCAAAAGCTTCAAAGTGAGCTTGTGTAACCAGATAGCTGATATACTACTTATACTACGAATTAAACACATACTTATAAAGATACTTACATCCAGACACAAAACAAACAGACATATTCACACTTACAAATGTTTGTCCTAGGTGGCCTTCTAACCCACCACTGGGGCTTGAGAGTTAGGGTCACTAACCACAAAGCCAACCGGGCTGTGATAATAACGTAGACTTGGTACTTCAAACCCTAAAACAATGAACATAAGATTGCACTTACATTAACAAAGAATGGTATGATTAGCATGACCACAGCGACTTCAAGATGCGGATCGGCGACGGGGGACAGCCTCAGGGTGGACAGCACGGCCACCACGGGCGGCAGGCGCAGCACTAGCGCCAACACTGACTTGGCGAACGTCGCGAGCGCAGCGTACAATATGCACTGGCATATCCATGCTGAACACATTGGCGGTTTACCTAAAACCATTTGTTTATAGAATTATTAAATAATAATAATAATCTAAGGAAAAGGGTATTTAAGGGGATAATGAGCGTATATAGGATTTTGACTGAAATCGGGTAAAAAATTGGGTGATTACAAAAATCATGTCACATTTATTTTGTAACTAGTAGTCCCTGTGGCTTCAATAATTTTTTTACAGGAACTTAAAATTTCCCTGGCTAATAATAGTCTACATATACTATTCCAGAATGTATCCTAACTCTGTACCGATTTTCATTCAGATCTATTAACCCATTCTACAATAAAAGAGTTACAAACATCCATATAAACTTTCCGATTTATAATATCAGAATGATTTGTAATATATTATAAAACTAACCATATTCCCCAAAGTTGATGAGTGGTATATCATAGGCTCGGGCGCAGCGCTGCGCGAGTCTGATGCCTGCCCATATTATCAGCAGACCAAGTGTGGAATCCAACATGAAGTTTACTATGTACCTGAGGAAATAAAATCATTGATTCATAATTTAAATTGTTCTAAGAAATGTATACTGTGTCTCTATCAGTTACTTGATATCCTATGTTTGTTTAGAGCAGTGTTTCCAAACATTTTTGAGGCCATGCTTAACAATTCTAAAATTTTAATAACTCAAAGTGAAAGGGTTAAAGTTGTGTCAAGTCCATTTTATAATTGGCCCCCCTAACTATTAAATTGGCCCCCTGTGGAGCGTGGGCCCCACGGTGGATACACTGGTTTAAAGTGTGATAGTACATAATTATATTTGTGAATCATTTCACAGATGTTTAGGTATAACATAATAGCAGTCAATAAACAACAAATTGGTATTAATGTCCATCAACTGATTGTGTTGAATTGTGTCAAATGTTATTTAAAGGTTTTTGTACCTATAATAATGACATTTTATTAAATATGGAAAATTAACATTCATACAACAATCTTTTTGCTTACCAAGTACATGGATTCCCAGTAAGGTGTGGAGACAGCCATACATTAGCCGCATGTATAATGAGGGCTCCGAGGCCCTGTTTTGAGGTGTCATAGAACCAGATCAGCCATGGTCTCCTAGCGTAACGGGGCTCACAAAACCTTTTACCTGTAACATGAATAAAAAAATTACAATTTTTTTTTTATACCACAAGGGTGGCATATAGGCATACTGTCCCACCACTCTTGTTCTGTTTTTATCATGTTTCTTTTTATCGCAACAATTTATAAGAAGATTGGATAGGATGTTGGAAACAAGATAATTATTGTATCACATGACAATAGGTTCTGGATGCTTTGTCTTAATAGAGAGCAAATAATATTATATATATAAGATAATAATATGTACATACTATAATTGTTTCATATATTGGATAAAAGAGTAATTATAGGATGCTTCCATTTATAATGTACACTTTTCCCTATAGCCAAGAAACTATCTCTCACAGTAAACATTTATTTTATAAGCATGATTTAAAATGCTTTTACCATATTTTGTATAATTAAACTTATTAACTATTGTAGGTAGCTGGAAGTTCTTGGAAACTACAGTACTACAGAGGGCCAAGAACCCTCCTTTACAGACTTCTATATGCTTAATCAAGATGCTTTAAGCTGCTTAATAGAATATTGATTTAAGTACTTACTTTATCAGTATAAAAACATTATAATGTTCAATACACAAGTTTCATTAAAGTAGTAAATAAAATGCGTATATTTCCCAGCACTACCCACAATTTTATTATTTGCACAACTAAGACTACTAAATTATATTTTACCATTGCAGAATAGTAAACAAGATTTTATATTTACCTTTCTGTAAATAATTACATGAAATATGTTTACTTTATACCAAAGCATCAACTATTGGCCTATTGCTTTGCCAAGTTCTTGCTATTGTCAGTAGGTATTGCTAAATTGACGTACAACTAACTACCTTGAACTCTAATCTTATTTGTCCCCAACTCACCTACTAAACATGTAAACGCCAGTACCGCCAAAAGCAACTGCATAAACCATCCATAATCATCAGTCAGGGCATCCTTTGAGCAATGTAGCTCAGTAAAATATATATAGTCAGAACTATTATTCATTTTTCATTTCCCAAGTTTTGATTCCTTTAGTATGTAAAGACTTGAAGGATTACACTTTCACTGACGTTTAAAATCTTTTTATAAGTAAAATTATAAAAAAGACTGTTTTCAAAACAAATAACTTATTATATTATATACAAGTATCACTTAACGTAGATTTTTCAAAAAATATTCCGTCGGTATGTAGGTATTCGTCGGAAATTAAAATCTTCGACATTTATATATTTAACACGCCATACACCAACTGTTTGACATTGACAATAATTGACATGTCAACATGAATGTGCAATGTGCACAACTTTCATAGCGACATTGACAGATAGTTGTCAACGTGACAACAGATGTCCAATTTAGATTCTTTTCGATTCCATAATAGTTAGTTATCATATATTTATGATATTTTGAGCATATCGCAATAAAATCTCTGTGAGTGTTTCAGGCGGCTACTGCTTGCCATTATTGAAATCGTAAAAATAAAATTAACATTTTGGAAGAGTTATAGAAAACATACGTATGGATTTTGAAATACAGCTCGGTTTCAGACAGGCGGATTAACGTCTGGGCATACCCGGATTAATAATAAGATCATGTTGGTTATCTCTTGGATACGAAACCCTAAAACTCTAGCGGTAGTTAAAGTAACCAATCAAAGACCAAGGGTAGTTAGAAATTATTATTAAGGCCTGGGTTATCCCACTGTGGTTAAAGGCATCCCAACAATCTCTGTTCATTGCTTTAATGGGTCAGTTTATTAGATTGGCTTCGAGATCATCTTTCCCTCTTATTTATATACATTAATCGATAAAAAAGTGTATGTGATCGGTTTCTAATTTAATAATGATAGGTATACAACTAATCATAAGAGTAGGCTAAATTTAAACATAGAGACTTAACATAGAGATATTTAACATGGATATTATATTAACATTTATATTTTTTCCGATATAAAATAAAATTTAAGATTTATTTCCAGTATATATTTCTTATTTTAAAGAGTACAATTAACCAGTCGTCAAAATATCACCAAGCATGATTATCAATAATAATTAATTTAAATCTGGTCACACAGATTGCCGCCATTTTTGTTAGCGTAATTTCTTGTTTCGCAAAACGCAAATATATTCAAAAGCTTTATGAAACGATATTATAGTATTACGTTAACTTGTTCTATTTCAGTTGATTATATTGCTATACTCCAACCGATAAGCTTGCATTGTGCATTGTGAAGGTAAGTACATTTTTAAGTGTATAGATTCCAAATTCCTAACAGCTCGTCACATCATGTTATCGATTGTAATTTGGAACCGGCTAGCTAAGCTGCCTTAGCTTCTTTCCTAGTGTGGCCCTATGATTATCTTTCAAGCTGTAACACCTGAATAATTAGTTAAAACTACTTAAATTATGAGTTTTATATGATTGGATAACGAAGTTATGAATGAAACGGACGATTTTGAGTCTTACGCCGCCTAGTTTTTTTTTATAGATAACGCATTTACTTAGGTACTGCATTGTACTATGTACTATTAACAATTGCTTTTTATGAATCTTTAAGTATATTACCATAGGATAAACTTCACTTCTTAATATTCAGCAATCAATCATTCCATGTGTTTTAAGCAAGGGTAATCAATACATTACCTGCATAATACAATCTGCCCAAATTATTAATTGTGTGGTAGATTCGTTAATAACCTTTTCACTTCAAAAACCAACATTTCATAAAGTATTTGTGAACTGTAATGTATCTTCAGCCAGCAAGGTTTGAACAATAGATATTCATTGTTAGATTTTTAATTGAATGTAAAGTCCTTTGTTGGATATCCAAATAAATTATATGTTAGGTCACATGGAAGATTATTTAGACCACACTTCTGAAGTTTAAACTGTCTAATCACATTAATTTGTTATATTTTCCTTATATTTTTGTAGGATATATTATTTACCATTTATCTCATATGTTCTATGTTACAGATGGCATTTTATAATAAGTAGTAATGACCTATTCAAATATCCAGATAAATGTGAAAAACATAATCATAGAACATTTCTTTAAGCACAGTCAATCTGAGTCTGAGCTAAGAAAAGCTATGGAAAACTTTTATTCATATACATTTTTGAGCACACAAATTATTTCTCAGTAGGAAAGAAACCATTAATCAGCATAACCCTAAATGTCTCGATAATTACAGAATAATTCACCAAATACTAATCAATACAAATCCATAAAATGTTGGTTGCTTAGGTAGGCATATTATATCTTATATATTAAAAACAAGAAATAAAAGCAAACATAGCAAACCACTCATCAATTCTATTTTCGCTCGTAATAAAATGCCCCACCAAGAATTTTTTCAAGTTTCACCCGAGAACTTATTCAATTAAAATTATTTCAGCCTATTTAAATATAGTATTGAATGAAATTTGTAAAATGTACTAAATCACACTAATAAGCATTCTAATAACATCAAATATAAACCTACTACATAGTAAAATATCTTGTCATTGTCTTAAGTGGTAAGAAATTGATCTTATGTCCCATTAAATGGTCAGTTTGTTAAAACAGTATTAATCTGAATCATAATAACCGACTCATACAATATTAATATTAGGACATATTATATATTTCTTAGTTCTTCTTTTTTTATTATACTATTACCTTTTAACATATACAAAATGTACATCAATCTGTTTTGAACATCATAACAAAGTCCTGTCCTGGCAGGCATAATATAAATCTTATATTAATTTGCCCAGACTCATCATCTCTTTGTTGTATAGAGGCTAAATGATAATTAATGACTTTCCTCTCACCCCTAAATGTAGCCTTGTGTTTCGGCAATCCATCACAAAGTCAAACACCTATGAAATCTTCTAAGTAATCTATCTGATGGAGAGCGCGTTTCGATCACAGTGAAATTGCTCTTAGAGAATATGTACCTTGTATATATATCTTAGACTTTATACCCATTCTTTTATTTTTATCAGTGAAATTACATTTTAAATTTACTTAAAAATATCAGACAATGGCTAACCAATAGGGTTAATAAAACAATAAAATACAGTAATGATATTTATTGGTTCGCGTGTATTCATCGGACTTATGACTGCTTTTACGGTGTCTGCCATTTAATTTGAACGTACATGCAATGCACGCCCGCACGGCCGCATGACTTACACGCGGCCTATAGGACCAATCGGCAATATAATTGTCGCCTCATCCCTCGGCGGGTTGCGGTGGTGGGTGGCGTCGATAGCCACCGGAATCAAAAGTAGAACGTAATAATTATCGGGGGTCTGGTGGGCCAGTGGGCTGGGGGCCGGTGGTCGCGGTTCCCGCGGCTCGCCTCACCGTCAACAAACCGTCGCGCGGCAACTGCTCATGACATATGCATGATACCGGCACGGAGGACGACGCCGCCGCCGCTTTAATATGCAAGGACGGACGGGCAAATTACTAGAGAAGCAAATACATACAAGATGTCTCTTGACCGAATGTGGCGGTGGTGGCGGCGGTCGCGGTAGCGTGCGGCACGCCCGCGAACCACTCCAATTACACTCACGAATCGTCCAAGCGATACCTTTTCAACCATTCTAGACTATTTTTACCTAAACCACCACGTCGTCTTCATAAGTCATGAAGACAACCCCATTACAAAGTTAAATGGATCATTGTAAATTCCATTTGCCTTTACAATCTTGCACGCAAACCGACAATGTTGCATTTCAGAAATGTAAACATAGGTACCTAATTGGTATTCAATAATTATATAGATTACGCAACTTTTCGAACCGAGTATTAGAGTCTGGCTATTTATAAGCGCCTGTTTGAATAAAAATATCAAATTTTTACATTTTCATTTACCTAATTATCAACCCGAAGCCAACAACGGGATTTAGACGAAACATGGCACACCGATAGAATACGTTTTGGATGATATAATCCCAAAAAATATAAAGACCCCTAAAACTGCAGTTTGAAAGCTAGTATAATATAGTATAACTGTGTCTAGCTTCCTGCAATACTAAGATCATAAGATGTTCTTAGTATAGCACTAGTTTCGTTCAACTGAAAAAGTATACAGTAAAAACAGCCATTTCAATTCTGTTATTCCAGAATTAAAACGGTTGCGTTGGAATAATGCATTTCAATATCCGGTATCTTGTTTGTGTTCGGGTGCTACCCAATGACCCTCCGTCAGCTCGGCAGAGCGCGGCAAAGAAGTTATGATCGATAGAAACATCAAATATTCACGCACACCGCCGACCGGCGAGGAAACGGAATGGATAACCGTTGTCTGAAAGGCCACAAGGGGCGTAGGCCTACAAACTTCCCCACTTTTCCTAATTACCAAAACGTTTTCTTTATCTTTAAATAAAAGTCATTTCTCCAAATACGTTTATGTTGAAAAGGTGTGTTTAGGAACATCATCAGTCTTTAACCTGATGTTAAAATAATAGCAGATACTGTATACCATTTAGTAAAAGTACTTTATAGTTAATCGCGTAAAGGTGTAAAAGCCATCAGCGGTCAACACCTGATTCATACAGAAAATTATTAGAACAGATATATTGTCAATCAACGCCTTAGGTAAGGTTGTAATGTTTTCACGGTTCGTTGCGCATTATCCTAGAACGGATATGACAGACGTGTGTGGGTGAGAGAGAGCTCTCAAGCGTGAAGTAAGTGCGATTGCTTTGTATCAAGTGGCAATCACGCACGACATTCTGTCTACGATAGTATGCGATGATCATTTATCTCAATCCAAATGTTATTGATTTTAAATCCGAATAGCAATTAATATATAGCTGTTATGGCGCCACCATAATTTACTGCTGTAAGATAAAACTATGATCGTAAACATTTTTATGTGTCCATCTTCTTAAAGGGTTTTAGTTTTGTTTGGAAAACTAAAATCCGTATATATTCATTATTTTGCTATTTTCTATATGACTCGAATAAATTGATGATACACGAGTCACCTAAACTTTGGTAGCCATTACAAGGAATAACAAGGTGTTTCACAACAGTATCCATAATCGAATTTCCCCTTTGCCAAAGGGCTCTTGCCAAAGCCTCTATCAATAATAGATTAGGTCCTTGCCAACCTTTGCGCAGACCTCGTTTTCTAAATGTCCCCAAATTTATCGCGTAAGAATCGTTTTAGCAGAATATATGAGTCGGGCGTGTATTTTTCGCTCGTTGCTACCTGCCGCACGAGCACCATTACAGTGAAAAACCGCATATTTTATTCCATGAATTATCCCATACATCCTAAAAGTCGACAGGATAAGGCCATGTAGTTAAAACATTATGTATATTACGAGACGCTATTTGGTGGTCATGTTTTCGAGTCGCATCGTCATTTTCATGACAGAAAATTTCCTTAGGCGGGCAGAAGTTTCAGCAATTATTTTATTTCTTAAATTACATTTAATTGTATGTGATATCGAGGCGGACACTTAGCCTCGAATACACCTGCAAGAGTTCTCAAGAAACTACGTATTGTAGATAGCGTGTCGTGCACCACCCACTCCTCGTAGGACGGGTGACTTGCGCCTGTCGAGTTCCCATTGCGATCTGAATATTTCAGCAGCCAGTGTGGAGCAAATTACAGGCTACGTTTCAGGCCTGGAGACTTCTACAATTACTCATTTGAAATAATATTCTAGAACGTCAACTAGGACAATTAGGTCAGCATTGCATGTCTGTCGCGACACCTGCAGTCTTCCCACGACGGACTGGACTGGATACTCTGTTATTATAGTGCACCTGAGGTCTCACACAATTACCTTTATATTGGTGCAAAGACAAAGAGAATTTATAAGATCGTAATTATGTTCATAGATACATTATTGCAAGGTTAGGCCATCGTTAAATGTTGATTTGGCACACATTTGATGTATGCCTACTTCGGGATAATTTCGTTTTAGATGTAACTTGTCGGTTTGGGAATAGGGACTGATATAGGAATGACATAAATAATGGGCGATTTGATTTGCTCTAAGCAAACAACCTATTCAATACACCAGTACATGTCCTGAAATAATGTAACCCTGGTCTAGAAGCATGTAAGGCTTCTTATTACTCCCCTACGCTATAGTCTTCCCTGTCTTATTATCGTTCCTTTCCATGTAGTAATAACCTGAACACTCTCTCGAGACTGCCACTTAATGTCAAATTATGTCTACCAATTGACCTAACTTTTGCTTAGGTTTCCTATCATCAGATACTCATAACATTTCCCATCGAAAATGTATTCATAGACATTCTCTCTTGCAATAATTGTGTCTTGTCTAGACAACACCTGCATAAACTATATTATACAGGTAAATAAATCGCCTATGACATACAATAATTCAGTCTTTAGTATATAATGTGGAACCTTTTGTTGTTGACTCGTCACCTAGGCAACGATTGTCTTCGACGTCGCTTCATCGGTAGGCTATTAGCTATTGACAAATAGTACCTACCTAACATTAATGTCTGTATGTTCTTACGTACCATATATTTATGAAATGTAGTCCAAACACACATATCGTGCTAGTTTGATCGCTACGAATATTTGGATGGAATGCTGATAATACTGATTGTTCGACAGAATTATGTGAAAGTTAATTACTTATTGACGGTTTTTTATGTCGGCAATTTTTATAGCTAACATATTACATATGGAATAAATTATATATTGTATGCTTTTCGGAGCCGTGGTGGCTCAGTTGGGAACGCACCGACTCACGATCGAGAGGGTGCCGGTTCAAATCCCTGGCCCGTACCTCTGAGTTTATAAAAACTTACGTACGGATTCACACCACTGGCTTTCGGTGAAGGAAAACATCGTGAGGAAACCTGCATGCCTGAGATGTCACAATTAAAGGCATGCGAAGTCCGCCAATCCGCACTAGGCCCGCGTGGTGGACTATGGCCTAAAAACCCCCTCGATGTTAGGGGAGGCTCGAGCTCCTCGGTGGAGACGTATATGAGCTGTTGATGATGATGCTTTTCGATGAATAACATTTATTGAGAGCTGAAGGTGTGGATGCTGTCGCCACAACGGACTGTTGTATTCTTGGTCAGGCTAGGCTCTTTGTAGGTACTATAGCTTCCAAACGTATACCCATGGAACATTATTCTCCCTTTAAAAAATTATAGTAATTAAACGGTTTTAAAAATATCTGCGATATTATAACGTAATGCAACAAAATAAGCGACTAATATATCGTTAATCCCAGTTTTTTATAAATCTTACATAATTAGTACATAATAATATGTAACGTTTGTGTAAATTTTTATAATACTTATTTTTCACAAAATCCTGAGTTTGGACCAGTTAGTTCTTCATGGCATTGCATAAAGAATGCAAATAGTACTTAGTTCCTGGAAAATTATCAGCTAAAAAATACTTCCGTATACTAAACTCATAACGTGTTTCAGCTAAATGATTGTTATTGTTTTTTCTGAGTTTCTGAATTGTATGAGTTCAACTTATAACATCGAATTCAACATTAATTTATTGTAGTCAATTTGTTAAGTGGAGTTGTAGGTGGACATTAGTAGCACCTAACGACTGCGTCGCATGCCACTGCGACACCTCAGATGTTTATTATTTAGATTGCTGTCTCAATATACGTACGTACCTAATATAAATAGATTCATATAGAGATTATTTAAATTATAGTACACTAAAATTGCATTAAATTTGTTATTGTGGTAGTTCGATTTCATTATTCATATCTTTCTACTAATAATGTTAATGCGGAAGTGTAGATAGATGTTTCATTACTCAATCACGCCAGAACAAACGGCTGAAGGAATCTGAATGGAATTTGTCGCAGAGTTAGAATATGTTCTGGAATAGCATATAGGGTTTTATTTACCGCGGTAACGTAAATGTATTATATTTGAAGTCAAATATAATTAGGAAAATTCATCAAAAACTTGTAGATTTCTAACTTTTCTCAAACGGTAGCAACCAAATATTTGCATAAAATAATTGAAACTTGTCTCGGTATACTTAATTATTAACTAGGTAAGTCAAAATAGCAACCATTATGTTTTTCTAGAAATCGAAAGACGTCTTATTTTGGATAAGTGATCTATAAAAAGACTTTCACTCTCAACTCTCAATGAAATTTACTGGTATTGTTTGAATTAATGTAATGATTGACTTTGATTTGATTTATGTAAAATCTATTTTGAGGACGCATATTTAAAATCGATATATTTTAATATGACGTCTCAATTCAAGAACCAATTATTATTATTTCGGGAACAGATAAACAAGGCAATCAATTTAAACTCACAATTTCTATTCAATGCTAAACAAATGTAGCAATTTATTTATATCGGGGGACACAACTGATAACTATACTCCATATTTTTCAGTCTGATTATGTTAATTACATTAAAAGTTTTAGTGTATATATGATATTCAGTACATATAACTAATAGATGTTTCAAAAACTGTTTCTATAAAGAATTCATAGTTTTGACTGGCCGGTTGGCTTTGTGGTTAGCGACTCAGAATTTTACGTCGGTTTAGTTCCCTCCAAGGACAATCTTTGTGTGGAGAAATAAGTCTATTTATTCTGTTTTTGATGTAAATATCTAATTAAATAGCTATGTAGAAGTAATTTGTGTCCGCTAATTAAAAAATATCAGGAATATTTATACAGTATCCTAAGCTTCGGTTTTGTGTTATTTATTGCGTGTTGACTGCCACCGACCGCATAACCTGACATGTTTGCAATAGGTACATTTTGAAACAGTCATTTCTAAGGGTTGAGTACTACCGCTTGCAAATGATTGTGTTCAAAAGTACTTTTATAACTTCCTACGTAGGTTTGTTTGCTTAACCATCTATTATACTTTCGTTGCTAGGTAAATTAAACCGTTTATAAAATTCTGTGTTGCCAGGTATTTTACTAATTACCTATGTAGTTCTAAGGTATTTTCAAATTAAATCTCTTCGGTTTGTTCCCGGACATTTGAATAAAATGTGACCGAGAGACCATCAATTGCCTCTCTCAAATCGTTTCAGTCGTTATGGTGCGACTGCGTAACATCCCGAATAATTTATTATTAGAAGATGTTTCAAGTACTTATGTAAAGTCTGGAACTGTTCTGAATTTTAAATGAGTACCATTTTCAAATGGACGTGTAACTTTGCGAGCACAAAAGTTAACTCTATATCATTTCCATACGTGATCATAACATGCCGTCGAACAGGATTCCTCGAATAGGGAGCGAGTAATCTTGCATACATTGTAGGGGTAATATCTAGGTTGGCTTAGACATTGTACAGGGTGTCGTCTTGCGGCGTGACTCGTTAAGTCGTCGTTTCCGGGGCACAATGAGAGGCAGGGTGTTATTGACGGGGCGGCGGGTAGTGCGCATGTGTAAGACTGGCGCCCCGGAGTCTCGGGGGTACGGTACTAAGTCCCGTGCAGAGCACGCCCGTTGCCAGTCGACTCGCGCTCCTCTAGAAGGAAACACTCCTAACCAACCATGGAGACATCCTAAACGCGCTACACATCCAATCATCCGTAATGATGTAGGTTCATCAAATAATTGTGTCAACCAATGGATTGTCTGATTCGAAGTCGCTTTGTGTAAAATTCTAATTAGTTTTCTTGTTCTAGGTGTGAAGTTGAACCGCCTTAGCTAAACGCCCCCGACAAAAATTGGTGAGTTACTAAAGTTTAACGTTTTTATGTATTGTTTATTGATTACTTTTCTGCCGGCGGTGAAGAAATTGTTTTAATCGTTTATTTTATTTACTAGTATTTTATCTGTATGTAATTTTACTATGTTTAAGTGCGATTTGATTAACGACCGCAAAGTAAAATATCTCCGCTGAGAATATATAACAATCAAATATGTATGTTTATCTGACGTGTGAGGCTATTTATCAAAACGCCGGAGGTTAAGAAACGAAGCCGAAGTAGAGGCTATGTAAAAGAAATGGATCGCAGGTGGGGCAGATGGTTGTGACATTTTGAGCGTTCGTTGGTTGAGTTTTTTTTTATATATTTTTTGCGCGAGCTGGTCTTTACGTAGACTCTGTGAGTCTTTGTGTGTCGAACACCTGCCGGGGCGGCAACGGGCCCCCGATCCAGTCATGCCTGTTCTATTCATACACTCGATTATACTTGCCTTTGATCGTCCTTAACCTGGTTCTGAATTCATAAACAGTTTCGCGTTGGAATTAATCATTAATGGTGGAATTGTTATGGCATCCATAACTGGTCCAATTACCTAAATACGCTGGGCCTAATTAAAATATTCAGTTGGTACCACTTATGCTTAGGAATCTATCATTTTGTTATTTGTTCGTGTTAGTGAGTTATGCAGGTACATTGTATTTGAATAATTAACCGTTTTGAATTTTATTATGTTACATAATCGGAGTTAATTATTGTTTTAATCAGACAAAGATAGCAGGGCGTTTTCCCTAATTCTTTGTTATGAAACAGTTGGTTATATGCTAACGTTATTTTTTATATTATAGTTATATAAATAGAGTTTAATATAGCGTGTGATTGTTTTAGCAATTCACGTTGTCTTTATAATTGAACAAACAATTTGTTTTGCGGTTACCGTTGTATGTATGCTATCTCTTAAACTGCTTTGTGTCTCATACCGCTTCGGGGAGCTGAATAGTAATAGAGCCATGTACTGAAACAACATTTTCAAGATGCAAATTTTGGGAACATTTGAGATTAAATTAGATTTTATTTATGCGCAAAAAAATACATGATCTTATAAGTCAAAATGCGGTATATAGTAATAACCTAGCAAATCGGAGTACAGAATAGGGTTGTATGTTAAAAAGGAAATTAAGAAAGTTTTCACTCTGCCTCGGCTTTCATACAATAAACTGCTGAGATAATTTATTGGAACCCCTTTTGTGGGGCGCGCGAATTGGCCACGACCCGTGAGTTTGGCGAGGCCACCTGCGGGGGTGTCAGTGACCTCCTTCACCTGCTGCCTGACAGACGGTCAGTTGTATTAGCATATGCCGGGGCAGATCTGCCCCACGTCTGTGTCATGTTATGTCTCTAACATTTACTTCGCAATTTTTAGGCCTTATGAAAAATTGCGCGATTCCTTTTGGTGGATGATTTTATTGAATTAAATGTTGATAATAGTTAGTCTTTTTATATTTCTATGCGTTTAATTATGTCGATTAAAAATTGCGCAGTCTATTTGTCAAATAGATACCTATGTATTTTCTAATTAAATGGTCAAAAGAGTTAAACTTAATACAACAGTTTTATGAAATGACTTCTCATTATAACATTGGACACAAAGCTTAACGAGTAGAAATATTCTTCTCACGTTTGAGTATGAAAATTAAAAAGTTTTCTCCATTGCAATTATATTGTTATCAAGCTACAACACGCTAACTCGACTGGACTGTAATAGTTTCCAACAAAAGTTTTCCACGAACTCCGGTTCGCTTGAAAAATAGTCGAGTACCGAGGCATGCAATGCAACAAAGCTTATTTTAACGTTTGTCAAGAGAAAATAAATTACTACAAACAATATTATGAAGTTAATTTGTTAACACATGAAATGACTTTAATTCTAAACTGAACTGTCATGTTATACCTACTATATATACATATACATAGATATTATATTCATTGCTAAGTTTATTGCCGTCTCTTCTCAGCAAGACCAACCTTCCGAACCTTCCTACTCCAATTTATTAGGTGCTAATTTGACTAAAATCATTTTTCTTTTTTTATATAGATAGATATTAGATATAGGTACAGATACATGATAGGCAAATACTAACTACATAATCTGTTTCCCTTGTTAGTTAATAATATATCCTTATCCTTGGACATTTTTCACACACGGCCAATCTGATTCCAAATTAAGCATCTAAGTGAGCTTGTGTTATGGTAATCAGATAGCTGATATACTACATATAGTACTTTTAAATACATACTTATATAGATATTTACAACCAGACACAGGACAAACAGACATATTCATGCATACAAATGTTTGTCCTGGGTGGGAATCGAACCCGCGACCCGCGGCTTGAAAGTCAGGGTCACTAACCACAAAGCCAACCGGGCTGTCTAATCTAATAAATCTATTATTTAAATACCTACACAATATAATATGTAGTTTTTTAATAATTTAATAACATTAGATGTACTTAATAATACGGTGTATCGAAACAATTTCCATAAGTTTTTATAGTTGTTGAAATATACTGCATGCACTTTCATATTGATATTGAATCAAATCGATTTCCTCAATATGTAATAAAAACAACCGATGTAACTTAAATTACCTCATAAACCAACCCAACCCATAGCATTATGTTTAAACATTACGCATTATGTTTAATATTAAATTTCTCAATTTTTCCCTTAATCATAACAATTACAATTTAGCTACCGACAAAACTCTTAAGTCACGGTAGAATTCGTTCTCAGACACTGCTAATGCAAGTTTAAACTCTGAATAAAAATAAAAATTTCGATGGGCTTTTTGCTAACTGATTTTAATGTAACTGCTTAATCCTTTTATACTTACTAATATTATAAATGCGAAAGTTTGAAAGAAAATGTATGAAGATTTTTTGTTACTTTTTCACACTAAAACGGCTGAAGGAATCGCGATAAAATTTGGCACACACTGCATTTTATTCCTGGAAAATGTA
Source organism: Thyatira batis (assembly GCA_905147785.2). Classification (NCBI taxonomy): domain Eukaryota; kingdom Metazoa; phylum Arthropoda; class Insecta; order Lepidoptera; family Drepanidae; genus Thyatira; species Thyatira batis. The sequence continues at coordinate 6,873,588 of LR990501.2, read as the reverse complement.
TGATCCCCCGGGAACTCGGGGAACTACTAGTATGATCATATTATTATTGGTAATCTATTACTAGGATAACTGCAATGGCGCTTCATCGGCGCCGCATACATCCTGTTCCCATGCCAGGCAGGACCCTTATTATACTGCACATTGTAATCTAGGCCCTTTTCATGCGACTCTATTATTATCTCATGCTACTTTACTTAGTATCATAATATAATAGCTACCTATTCATGTACTGTGTACTTAGTTGTGGTTGTGGAATAGTCAACTTTGTGTAGTAACTATAAGTCCAAAGTATATGGCATACCTACCCTCTAATCTTGATGTTTTCGATATTAGTAAAGCAATTCATATACAACCTTCCGAACTGAGCATTATAGTCGACGTTTCATAAGTGCCTGTAAAGGCCTATTTGAGTTAATAAATATATATAATTTTTATTTCATTATGTAAATTTACGATATAAATGTATTTACGGATCGAGAATCAACGTATTTTTAGATCTAAGTTTAAAAATAAGTCGTTACACAATTTATGCATAAAGCCTGATCAAACCAAATATTAAAGCATTAAAAGCAGCTTCAAAAATAAATATGATTAAAATAATTTGTTTGCTAACTAAATTCGAAACAAACGTCCGATTTTGACAATAAATTGTCGGCAAATATACTTTTTCCGGGAAACGTTGAAACTAATTTCGACGCTGCTAAAATGTACCTTTATGAGTATCGGTCTCTGGACATCGATTCAAAACTCAATGAATATGAATGAGTTCAATATTAATAAACAATTTTCCCTTTTCAATTCGATTCCCCGAATAACACTGATATTTCAATTATTTACACCAAATTTTACTCAATGAAATTTGTAGCTTTCTGTTTACTCCAATAATTTCTGAGCGTCTTTAGGTATCTATTTTTTGTGTCTTGCTACATTGAAACTTTCTTACTAGCATTTTTGGGCGGTTTTATCATTGGGAAAAGCTCCCTGTACCTAACCCTCAAGTAATAATCCTGTAACCTACCACTAGTATATAAATAAAAGGATATATATGTATTACGAACATGTTCGAAAACAATTTATCATGTGCTTTAAGTAGATTTCTTCGAAAACTTATTTCGGCACAGTGCCGGATTTACAAGTTATTTATTCTTTTTTATGTGTTAGATCCGACAATGAAGCGGGACGCTTACGGGGAAGACGGTCCTGTCCAAAAGCGGCAGCGGCAGACTGATGACGAGGTCACCTTCCTCATACCAAGCAAGGTACTTGGAACTGTTATTGTTAACCCATAGAGACTGTCGAACTTCACCTACATTAATATTATAAAGAGGAAAAAATTGTAGTTGTAATGAATAAACTCAAAAACTGCTGTGCCGTTTTCAAAAATTTCACCATTGGAAAGCTACATTGTCAGGGAGTAACATAGGCTATATTTTATCCCTGTATTCCCACGGGAACTACGCGGGTGGAACCGCGCGGAGGTAACTATTATATCTATAAAGCCAATTTTATATTATCAGCTTAAAATGATTATAGAAAAAGAAGGTATACTTAAAAAAGGTATACTTAAAAAAATTTTTATACCAACTGATTAGGTACCATAAAAAAATATATCTATTAAAGCCAAAGTTTTAAGTAATTCGTAAAAGAATTAGTCGGTAATTACCTACTGAAGTTTCATCGATAAATAATGGCAATTAAATAGGGTTGTTTTGTGACAGGTGGCTGGTTCCATCATCGGGAAAGGTGGCACCAATATATCAAAACTAAGGAATCAGGTCAGTGTTAAAATTGTACGCAGGTGGAAATTATTTCATAACAAGGTATAGGTACAAAATACGACTCAGTATTACAATAAACCATTGCAATTGCATATTATTATGATCATTTACAGGTTAAATTTTCTGATAATTGTATACATAGGCTCATTATTATTTTGTTCGTATTAATATTATATCATACGTAACAGGTATTCAGTAATGATATTTATCTTGAATGTAGTGTATTTTGCGTAAGTATAGTTCTTATTTATATAGGATAAAATAAATACGTTTCATTTACTTAATATAAACTGTTTACCATTTTTTCGCCACAGGTACGCCCACCAATTCTATAAATTCCAATATTGTACTGCTCTGTGCCTCCACTGGGGAATTAAAAAAAAATACAATACCAGACCCATTACTTCTGTGCTTTACTGATGACACCCGCCAAGTTCACGAACGCCAAGATCGCTTTGTAACGGAGAGAGAGCGTGAGTGACGGTCGTTTCGGCCATCGTCGTCGCTCTCATCAGCGGCGCGCCTATAGGCCATAGAGAGAATAACCCCCCGGCAGCCAGTTGCAGGTCTTTAGCGCCCCCGAGACGCCTTTGTGGCTCGTAGCCAACGCCGCGCGCCTCCACGCCTGCCCCGAGGCATTGACCACGCTCGCCGCTCGTAGCGTTTAGTTAGCACGTCGCCGGTAGCGGTAACGGTAGCGGTAGTGGTAGGGTAGTAGTCCCGGGTCGAGTGGTCAATGCTTCCGCGGCGCGGGCGTGGGGTCGCGCGGCCGCTACAGCGTGTGTTGGTTGCCGGTCCCGCCCCGCCGCCGCCGCTGCCCCGCCGTCGCCCCGCCATGCCACCCCGCCATCCCGCCACGCAGTACAAAGCCTCTATAACAGTCCCAGATTGCCCCGGCCCCGAACGGTAAACTATATCGCCAACATCTACTCTCACAACTTTATACAGCCCGAGTCGATATATCGTACTCGTCAACAGTCAGGAGTCGGATCGTGTTTGGTTACGTCACCAGCTCCCGGAGTTAGGCGCTTCATACCGTCTCGAAGTCCCGTCCTAGTCGCGATGTTCCGCGGGACGCTCTCCGATCTCGCTTCGGACCTCTATGTCTGCATCTCGCTCATGTATCGCTGCGTCTATTCCCTCGGGAATAAATACTATCACACGACTTAACTTCTCTCCGCACTGGACTCTTTCTATCAATTCAACGACGATGTACATCGACATCTGATTTCATCCCCATCATGCTTCAGTAAAACACATTCAGTCCGGCAAACAGACTTCCCTGACCGTTGATTTTTTATACGTATTGTTTTATGATATTATTTTCCGATACCATCGCGTTGCGATTAAATTGTACTAATGCATTCATTATATTTTCAGTGTACTATCGATATCTGCGTCGGATGTCGACACGATTCTGGAAATCGTGAAGGAAATATTGCCGAGTTTGGCTGATGTAAGCATTCATTCACCCTATTCAATTCGAAATTTTTTTTTCCATTCCATTACCATAAGTAATTTAATTCTATGTTCATTTAGGGAGGACCAAAAGGACCAAGTAGCAACGAAGATTTGGACGTCCGCCTACTGATTCACCAGAGTCGCGCGGGATGCGTTATCGGAAAAGCTGGCGCCAAGATCAAGGAATTACGAGAGGTAAATGATATGAAACAGTTTATTTATAGAACATCTTGACGTTATATTACCTATGCTAATTGAAGGTGGCGAGCAGATGGGTTAACATGTTCAAAGTCATCTGTCGAATGAAGGTTCAGTTATAAAGGTTTTTTTATCGTATATGTAGGTATTCGGGCCACGTGGCGTCGCTCGGGGATGAAGGGCAGATGTGAAAGCAGCTGTCGAAGCCGCTTCGCATCTTACATTATCTCGTTATCGGACGGATGTTTTAGACGATTCCTCCATTTTTTATCGACCTCATTTTAGTGTAAAATGAAAGGAAACGATGCTATTATTTCTTACATGACATTTCATTATAATATGTACAGTACATAGCATAGAGAGTCTTAAAGCAATATTCCGTGCCTAAGTTACTAAGTGGCAAGTAGGAGTGGTAGTATAATTTGTCACAGTAGGTACCTAGTTGTGAAACAAACAACGTTAAGCGTCTGCATAACTGTAGAGTGCATCCCACGGAGGATCAATTACCACTCGCCTAACTTCGCTATGGAAGTTTTAAAACGTCCGCCTGACGGCGCGCGGTCGTCGCCAACTTTGCAATCTCGCTTTTGTCGGTGTTTCATTTCATAACTTCTGCTCGCTAACTCTCTGTTTGTTTGGAGATTTCACTTATAACGGGGGCCCAGAGCGGAACGTCGCTCGTTCCCGGCCTTTCGTCGTCTTTCTCATCCCGATTCATCTAAAATTACCGCTGTGTAGAGAATCAATCCCGACCGTAACATTCTTGCTTGTTTTATTATATCGGATGTCTACCTGAAATGATGTCGCGCAAAAAATTGCTTTATATTTTTTTGCTATCGATCAGCTGTTCTCGCAACTCCTTTGTCCGGCAGCTGAATCTAACAATTCGTGTCACTTACCTGGGAGCGAAGAAAAGGATCACAATGAAATTCTTGAGTAAATAGATTCAATGCTCAATAGTAACCGTATCAAAATACAATAGGTGTCTCTGTGCCTATTTTTATGGCGAGCATATGGTATGTTATATACTCGGTAGTGCATTTACATGCGAAAGGTTAGCGAACCTCGACGAACTGCGTTAAGTCATACGGCAGTGTCGTTGGAGCAGTTGCAGCTTTCTTTAAGTGTATTGTCGTAATGTCGGGTAGTAGCGAGCGTCGGGTAGTGGCGGGCGCGTGCGCGGGCGGCAGCTGGCGGCGGCGGCAGGTGTTCGCGCAGCCGCCGGAAGGCCGCGACGCACAAAAAGCGCGCGCGCACCTGGGCTTCACCCAGCCTACCTTCTTGCACAATGCCGAATATGTGCCCGCTTACATAGAAATTTCGAACATATGGCTCGGTCCCGTGTAGACGACCCTTTGATTACGCTCGCTTTCCAGGTAGTCTTGCGTTTGTGCGCGCTCGATCGGTCGGTACCCGCTTTGAAACTAAAGTCTTATAAAGTCTCAACTAAATACAATCGCTTTTGTTAACTATTGACGCTTGTTGAACTCCGAACTTGTAAACTTGGGCTTCTGAGTTCCCTTACATGTTTCTGACGCGAGGAATAATAGTCGAACTGTCGAAGTTACCTAATCACGTGTCTGTGGAGTAGAGCGGGGTTTCATTTCACCGGCGCCGGGTTCGTGTTACCGGAGGTGCGCGCACGTGACGCGGGAAGCGTTTTTGTGGACCTCCACATCCTCCTCTATGCGTCAATGGATAGAGCAAAAAAATAGAGGGCCGGATATGTGAAATAGCTCGGAGTAACCAACACCCTGTTTCCTTGAGATCGATGTATATACACGTTCCCATAGACCGGCATTTTATAATGCTTTGTTCGCTTTTTGGGTGATTTAAAGCTAGCAGGTTCGTTGTTTGAGTAAATTTGAAAATAATTAGGCCCATATTTTTTAGGTAACGGCCATAAAACTTTCAGAAACATCATATTACATGGAAATATAGCTAGACTTAGGTGAAATGACTGTAATTTGTATAGTACGCACATATGTTGTATGTCGTATGTGTAATTAGTGGGGGGTCGCGAGTCGCGGGAGTGGTGGACCGTGGAGCCTTAGGGTCGTGGGCCCATGGTGACACCGGCAATTACGGTGGGCGGCACGCGACACCGCGCCGGCCGCTTCCGTTTCCGATCGAACCGCAGCGGTCGCGGTACGGCTTCGGCTTTATATCGAACTCTAATGTATATGTACCACAGAACTAATATTCAAATTGCTCTGAATTGAACATAGAAGAATAGAAGTTTCTCCTTTGACATGTTTGTCGGCACGATATATTTTGATTAGTCAACGCAGTCGAGTGCCAATCGAAATATAAATTCCCATTAATCTACCCATTAATTTAGTGGATGACTCAGACGGCCTTATTTCTAAACGTCCCCGTTTTGTACCGATTTTTGATACTATGTCTCAGCACTATTGATCGACCGGCAACAGTTCCTAAAAGTACAACACGCAAGCGAGTACATAATCGTTGATAGTGTATTGTTTGTATAGAAGACCAAATAGTAATCTTCCTTACCTGATTAGCGGGCGCGGCTCGGGGGAAATACACGCCACGCATTACCAACGCGCTGTATGGTCAGGCTAATGTTAGACTATGACGATAAGAACCCTATACAGGCAATATACTGGGTATTAAACGTAGGCATTGGTGATATTACTGCTGATATCATTTGATTCATTTTCAATTGTGTATTGCTATAAAAAGTTCAATCGGCTCTAAAAGCTTACGGATCCCACATCGCAAGATAAACAAGTTTATGATCGATTGCGAGTCACTAAGGTTAGAGAAGACGTTTGCTCGTGTAATAAAATTCCCAATGAAATGTGAAAAGGGCCGTGTGTTACTCAAATTGAATTTAGACGACAAGGTGACTAGACACTGGGTAAATAGATCGATGTTGACAAGTCTATTCTTTTAGTTTGAATATCCTAAATGGATCATGTTATCAATCCGGTTGTCTCCGGTTGTATCCGTGATTTCTTTATTGAAAAGTTTTGAAGGGCTGAGTTAATGTCCGGTAGTATGTTCGGGTGGCGTAGGCGTGGCGCGTGCCGCTTCCTCGATGCCCCACAAGTGCAAGGGAAGGGGCAGGCAGGTGTTGCACGCTTGTACCTCGACAACTCATTCCGTCACCGACCATCCACCGGGAGCGGTCGTGCACCGCGAACCTTCCGCTGATTTTTAGAATCATTGGAAAATACGTGCTCGTTTAATAAATATAGGGTGCATATTTAAACACTTGTGATAGTTAGAAGTCTTAGTGAAATGTATGGTTATGTAACGGGTCGGGGTTTTTTTGTTAATAGTGTTGTGTCTACAAAGTCTAGTGTGTCGGATAGTAGTTGTTGGTTGTTGTTTGTGCGTGTGGGTGGCCACGTGCGCCGGTCGATGTGCCCGCGTTTGCGCACAACCCTCCGTGAAACGTCACCGTAGGAACGTGCCGTTAGTCCTGCCATGGCGTTATCTAACCTAGGTAATTGATCACTAATCATCGATTTGCCAGACACATGACTCAGAGTATCTGGACAGACGTCGTGACTAGACACTATCGTTAAACGTATGCTCTAGATTTTTATGGTGTTACATAATTTATTGTTCAGTGATTTTTTTTATAAGGCTACGTATATTTGTACAGCTTCGGGAATTGTTAACTAGACTTCTTAAAATGTTAATTGATATAGTAGATAGTGATTGTTTAACCAAAATAAAATACGCTTTTTGACGTTCTTTAATATTGACAATTAAAAGTTTTAGAGATCTTTGTGCAGAGGCTTGCTCTATTTACTTATATGTCCTACCTTTCGCGATTAAAGTTGGTCCATAACAATTTAATGAATTGTATTTTTATAATAAATCATAAGCCTATTTTATCTTACATAAGGCTTTTATAAGCTCTTTCAAAAACTTCAATTTTTACATGTTTACTCCATTTAATTTGATATAGAAATAACTTTGGTCACTCAGGCATAGTGACATAGCTTTTTATAAATAAATTAGTGTTCTTTTAATCAGTTGAACTTTCGAAGATATCATTATAAATTATAATGTATAGATTATTCTTTAAACTACACAACGCAAATTTCTAAATAACATCTGTATGCTCTGATACTCAGTCACCTAAACTGATTTTTATGCTTTTTATATTTTTAGAGTGTTGATTGATTGATTTGCGTTAGAGTCTGACTATTCATAAGTGCTTGTGAAGGCCTATTTGAATAAAAGCCATTTTTCATTTCATTCCATTTTATTTTTTCTAAAATAAAATATTCTCTAACAACTGACACAATAATACCAACGATATACAAAATTCTCGTGTCACAGTGTTAGATACCATACTCGTCCGAAACGCCTTTACCGATTTTTATTAAATTTTATAAGCATACTCAGTAAGTCTAATCGGCTTCTATCTATTTTTTATACCCCTGTGATCACGGGAACGGGAACTACGCGGGCGAAACCGCGGGGCAGCTAGTTTTATATATAAAACAATATTCCTTGTCCCCCAGAAAACCGGTGCCCGTCTGAAGATATTCTCGAACCCGGCCCCCCAGAGCACGGAGCGCGTGGTGCAGCTGGTCGGCAAGCCGGACTCGGTCGCCGCCGGGGCTCGCGAGGTGCTCGACCTCATCCGCCAGGTGAGACACATATATATACCTGTCTACGTCACACACCACACTGCACCTGTCATGCCCCTAATTTGAGGGTCGTCTATAATTGGGATTGTAAAGATTTTTTTGTGTCAAAATTGGTATATTTTATTATTACTAGCAGACCACGTGTATGATATGTAACCATCATGTACTCACATTGGATCAAAATTATAACTTCTCATAATTATTCATCATTGCTAAACATTATTTTTTAATCATTATATTTATAATAAATATAATTATTAAAAAATTATATAAAAAACTTGAATAATTCGATTTCTTTTTTGGTATTGAATAGGCTCTGAAACTACTGTACCAACCCGAATATGTAATTAATAATTATTTGAATAAAGAAAGCACTATCAGGGAGTCACATATGACTTTATCGGCACGGAACGGAAACTTGGCGAGTGAAACCGCGGAGCGTAAGCTAGTTAAAAATTAACTTATAGTGATTTATGAATTTCAGGTGCCAATAAAAGGAGCGGTACAAAACTACGACCCGCATAACTATGATGACTTCTATGCCGACGAGTACGGCGGCTTCGGTTGTGGGCAAGCTGGGGGTGGTGGCGGTGGTGGAGCACCCCGCGGCAGTGGGGGCCCTCGGGGGCCACCCCGGGGTGGGCCCCCACGAGGCATGCCGCCCATGGGCCCCGGGGGTAGGGGGCCCCCGCCCCGAGGCCCCCCGATGGGACGCTCCGGACCACCCGGACCACGAGGATCCTTCAACGACTTCCCTGGACCAGGTAGTTCATCAACACAAGGGGTCTTGTGTGTCTAGCTTTAATAAAACAATAGAAAATGTATGAAGTATTTACCCGATACTTTAAACATCGATTTTGATAAACATTGTCTACTTATATTTCAAACAAAAGTTAAATCTTTTTTTGTTGGGGTCGCAGCTAAAACTGCGGGGCTGAATCTAGTATGCAGTACAAAATATATGTAGCATAAATAAATAAATGAAAAAAAAAACTGTCGTTGACATATTCCTCTGTCATACCTATGGTCTGTCAAATCTCCACCTAATGCGACATCATAGACAATAAGCTTCAGAATGGGTTATATCTTCATTTGTATCACTGAAGGTCCTCGGGGCAACTTCAGCGGGGGTCCGCCTCGCGGTGGGTTCAGTGGCGGTAACTTTGGCGGCGGAAACTTTGGTGGCGGCCGCGGCGGTGGCGGTGGCGGCGGAGGTGGCGGTGGCGGTCGCGATGGCGGCGGAAGTGGCGGTGGCGGAAACTTCAATGGAAACGGAGGTGGCGGTGGCGGTAACCAGCAGGATACGTCTACACAAGTTACTATACCCAAAGATGTAAGCATTTGTTATATTTCATTGTCGTATATATTGTGAGAGAGCAGAAATTTTTTAAGTTATTCAACACTAGTGGCTCCTCCATTTTCCCGGGATAAAAAGTAGCCTATGACTTCCTCAGGCTCTATTCAATTTGCGTACCAAATTTCATTGAAATCTGTTTAGTAGTTTTAGCGTGAAAGCTAGGCAGACAAAAGTTACTTTCGCGTTTATAATATTAGTTAACTCATAAAAATTGAAGCCATTTAATTGAATTTTAAGTATCAAACTTAAATTACTAAATGCTATCATTTATCCGAATACACATAAACCATCACATAATTGAGTATAGCATGACTTAAATTAAAATTTGTTTTTCAGTTGGCCGGTGCAATAATAGGCAAAGCCGGTTCCCGCATCCGCAAGATCCGCGCAGAGAGTGGCGCCGGCATTGAAATCGCGGAACCGTTGCCCGGATCCAGCGACCGCATCATAACTATAACAGGCACGCCGCAGCGCATACAGATGGCACAGTATCTACTACAGCAGAGGTAAAACTAGATGTATTACTTACTAAATGGCCACGAAAAGAGCAAATCCAGATTTTATAGTCATATAATTGTGGTTAAATTTAATCGAAACATGTTACATTAGAAAAATGGTTAAATTGTTCCTGGATTTCTCTTAAATAACATTAAAAGTGCATGAGATAACAGCCAAATTATTAATAATATTTGTTTAAGAAACATTGAATATCCTATTGTAATCATTAATATGTCAAAAGCTTGAGATAACAATAATCTTTTCTATATATAAAATAGTATTGAGTTAAAATACAAGATTTATCGTGTAGGATCAAACTTATTAAAAGATAACCCTTATGTTATCTCGAGTTAAAATTTTCCACATGCATGTTAAAATAATTATATAACCACATCATTCTCACAACGCTAATTAATGTTCATAGATGTAAGTAATTACGAAAAGTTAATGTATAATATGTTACAAATACTAACACTTTATTATTCCAAAACTAGAATGTTTGAAGAATTCCCCGGTTTGGCACCAAACCCTAAGCTTAAGTAGACTTTGTGACGACGATGTTCATATTCAGGTAACAGTCAAACAATTGTTTGTAGATGGAGTTTAGTATTTCCCTAATATGGTGTCTCTCATAAGCAATATCTATATTTATATTGTAAATCATCATTTCTATTAGAAATACTGGGTATATTGAATACAATCATCTATTTGTATGTAATATAGATTGGCTTTTCATTCATCAAATCTGTTACTGTTCTAATCATTCTAATATCTTGTAACTAACATGTATGTGTCTGGTGAATAACATTCTAGGAGTTCATCAACTAACGGGCAACGAGATCGAGCCGCGCGTTGTATGGAAGACTAGTGATTTTGTTGTTTTGATTTACTAACAAAGAATCACTAATCTGCCTACAAAGCGAGGGCGCTCACTTCGGATCAAGATAATCCACTGCTGTCATTCTGTGTTACAACTTACATTACTAACATGTTATGGTGTGTTCTATAAAGCCTTACTCGAGGATGTTCAACTAAAGTTTTATTTCTTTTCACAGTGTGCACGAGAGCAACCCGAATCTCGGACGAGGAAACTTTTGATTACGATAGTGTTTAATAAGAATTCACAATACTTGAAGCTTTACTTCAGACACCTCAAATCACGTAACTTTTGTACATTAATATACTGTGAGGCTCATAAATCTATATCATTATGTATACACACATTGTAAAACTTGACCGAGAAAACGAACGAAAAATAAAGGGGAAATTATAAATGATACAATGGGCATGTTCATTTGATTTCTTGGTTGGGATTTGGATAAAACATGAATGCATTTATCACTATTAATTATATAAGAGATTTAACTAAGAATGTGTCAATAATTTACTGATTTATTTGTTACATCGATTTAATGTTAAGTACCTTATAGGAAATAGTATTGAAATAAATAGTTTATTTTGTCAACCATTATTTGTTTTATTTGTCAGAATGGGACCACTATGTATGGATGCGTAACAATATAAGAAATAATAGGCTGTTTGGTCTATAGACCTAAAGACATCTCGAGTTCTCGACCAATCCTGCGCACACGCACACACCTGTTTTGATTACTACAGTCATCATGACTTCTACATGATCTACATCTGCCAGTTTATGATCTGATACCATTTAACGTGGGTTCTGAATTCAGTCTAAGCTTGTTGAGGTTTGTTAGTGACCTGACTGCTGCAGATCGTGGGTTCTAATCTCACCCAGAACTAACATTTGTGTCCATGATACACATAATATGTTTACTTAATTTTCCATAAATGCGAAAATAATTCATCGTCGTCTGTCTGCTAGCTAAGTAACCTCCAGGAACGCTAGTGATATCGCGGGGCGGAAGCTAGTGTAGGTATTCTATGTACTTACAAAAAAAATGGTTTATGTAAAAAGAACCGTACCATATTATTCATTCTGGCAATAACATAATGCTACATCAAAACTATGCTATAGAACCACAGCCCTTATAATTGAATTTTTTTTATTTACGTAGGTACCTTACTCTTATTGGAATTAAGGATAGGTAATAATAAAAATATTCCAATTCTTACTATGAAAGTTTAATATAAGAATCACAATGTATTCCCTTACAATAATAATAATATATAAAATTGATTTATAACAAATACCACCACAACTTAAAGCTTTCCAATCAGATAGAGTATCATTCAGTCATTGAGAATTGTCTGAGTGTTCATGTTTGTCTAAAACAAACAAAACATACACTATTGGCGCCACAACACCGAGAATTAGAATAAAACACACTAAATGAAACCATTTAAATCCGAAATCAGCACCGTGTGATGTTAATTCTTTAATAACTACAGCCTCGACAGAAATCTTTTCTTTATTTGGAAGTAGCTGTGTATCCTCTGAAACCTGTTCTGCAGGTTCAGCGTCTGTGTATGGAAGCACTGCTGGCAATAACGTACTATTTAAAACAACTGCATTGCAGTCAATTGCGCACTCACTGTCGTCGTTTTCATTATTTATTGGTGTTTTCTCTAAGGTCTGTTCATTAAAATTATTATTTGGCAATAAACCATGTATTATCAAATTATTGTGTCCACTATTTGATGTAGATGCTGTCTGTTCAGGTTGTTGAACAGGTATCAACTCTGTTAGAACAGAGTATGGGGTCACAGGCACCTTGATTGTCCTCCTTGCAAATATTTCATTGTCCTTATGTATATGATTTATCCTCTTCAGTTCTGCAATCTAAAATTATACAAATATTTTATTATTCATGCTACTCAAGGCTTAATAATGTATTATTAAATAATTATAAGTAGGACCACATGTCTTTCTCGAGATAAGGAGCAGTGACTGATAGTAATTTGTGAAATTGATAAAATCATATTTTATCAGTTAAGTACATCATATACATAGAAATTAATTAATTATGACATAGATTAGTAGGTATGTAGTATAGATTAAATTGATAAGCCAAATAACCATAAATGGAATGCCCTGTTATACATAATTTATTTGGGGTTTTTGCAATAGTACCATTTGATTCATGTGGCTGGCTTTGTGGTTAGTTACATTGACTATTAAACTCGTTTGAAAACCCAGATTCATTTCCCATCCAAGAGTAACATTTGTGTGCAAGATCATCTATGTTTATCCTGTGTCTGGATATGAATATATATGTGTATCAATATAAATAAACTTTAAATTAATTAAACTAAATTTACTGTGTTACAAAAAAAAATATCATAGGTAGGAACTTGAGGCCAATTCTTATATTGTGCTCATTTACATGAGTAACAAATATATTACTGTTATGTACTAATCAGCTTAAAAAATTATTATCAGATGAGTTCCCTTTATAACCAACATAACATGTTTTACCAAAATGGTGATAACAGAATAATTTCCTGAACGAATTTTGTGTACTTAATATAGTAGGTATTCAACAAAAGGATAAAATGACATTTGAATTTGCACAAGTGTGTACATTCTTTTGTGATAAATTAAAATTTTATATGGAAATCTAGATAATTTTATTATTAGTGTTATTACAGTATTAATGTTTTAAATGAGTTAAGCTATTTATTTCATTTGGCATTGTACATAGTTTTGAATCAAACAACTTATATATTATTATCATACTACTTACATATTTATAATTTAATTCTTCCTAAAGTTATCCTACACTGCATAGGTACACCCTATTTTTCGTAATTAAAATAATAGAATTATCAATGCATATGATAAAAACCTAAGACAGCATGTTGTCTTAAGTATTTATACAAGTTAATAGTATTGTGAAACTACAAGCCACAGACTAAGTTTAATAGTGACTAACACTTTAATAATGATTTTGGTATGTAAAGCTAAATTAGCTAATCTAAGAATCAATAATCAGGTTTAAAAATTAAGCCCAGTTTAGTATTTTAAATATGTAGCTTAACCAGTTTTCTTTAATTTTATATTAATTAAATTGATGGGGGGACTCCTTTACTTAATATTTGAATAAACTTGTTCATTATTTTATTGCTCAGTTGACCCACTATTTAATTCAAAAGATATGAAACATTACCTGCTATAAGCAAAAAATTACCTTTATGAGAATGTTTTTAGAAAATATTTTAAGTTTTATTATAACACGAATACATGATACTTACAGAACAATAAAACTTTAAGGCAATTGCTTGTAAGGTATCTCCTTCTTGAACTTGAGCTTCTATAAAATGGTCCTGTGGCTTTATTCTGTAAAGCTGTATCTCACTACGGTCATCCATGTCATCTTTCTTGTTGTTTCCCATATTGTATGTCATCAGGTCATCGCCGCCCTGCATCAGGCGCGTCCTTCATCAAAAATCCCAATGAATAACACGAACACGTAAACAAAGCAACTACGCGACATTACAATTCACTACACTTACCTTTGTTTCATTTTCAAATATACTAATATTATTTAAAACTACCATGACCTACGTAAAAATTGAATTCTACCTGTTCTATCCCTAGTTTTATAGGAAGAAATGATTAAAAAACAATAAAACAGCTGTTGAGTTGATCCTACTTGACAAAAAATTTTGACACATCAGTTTCGATTCGTATTGAGTTATTTTTACTGTACAAAAGTGTTACCATTACTTACTACTGCCAGTGCTAATAGCGGCTATTTAGTTATAGTAACACTACAAATACAGTTGACAGGAGAAGCAATTGTGGCGCCATCTGGCTTTGTGTAGGAATAAACTCTATGAAATTTCGTATATATTAAAATACTAGTGGCTTTCCGCGGTTTCACTCGCGTACCTGGGAGATCTTCCATTTTCCCGGGATAAAAAGGAGCCAATGTCCTTTCTCAAGCTCTAGACTATATGTGTACCAAATAATATAATATTAGTATAGATTGTTTGTCTTTTTTCCATCTTAACAGAAAACGCATAGGCCATATTAAAGTAGTATAAGCTAAGTCTTTCCGTTTTTACAAGAGAGTGTATCTTCATGTCGCACTATGTTCGTCTTATTTAGCCACATGGATATAAACTGTCGTTAAATGTAGCTTGAATCCTAGCTCTATGGATAGTAGATTCGATGTATCTATTTTGTATTTGTTTTCTTTATAGGTAATCATATTGAAGTTAAATAAATACGATAGTGTTGAAAGAATCATCATCATATAGTACTGGGTAATTTGTATATAACGTAACCGTCAACTTTATTGGAAGCCTTTCAGTAGAATGGACCGTATTTCGTTTCCAATGATGTTTTTATACAATTTTGATAAAACCTGCTAATAATGAATTCAAAAAAAAACAGTTGATATAGTTTTTCGTTTTGTTATAATTTTATTAACTCTGAGTATTTTACACAACAGTTACAGAACATAAATACCTTTGGTATTGCGCCGTAGAGGTGGTAATAATTGCACATAATTAATTTCCTCTAGCTACATTATGTACAAAAAATACATTAATACAAAAACTAACTTTATCACCATCACTAGGTATAGGTAACATTAGTTTACGTGAATACGTTGGTTTATATTGTTATTAAATGATTATGAAACGTTAGTTCTGCTTGTTAAGGTACATAGTGTATTCCCCAAGTATAACATTTGCAAGCAATATTATGAATGCACTACATTTTATAAAATGGTCCTTCAAACCGGATTCCTACTAAAACCGTTATTTTATGTTCAAATTTTTACTTACAATGTTATAATTGTGGAATCATTTAAAATTATTTTATTTTTATAATACACGTTTTTATTGTTATATAATATAGTTTTAATGGTAAATGCAGTCGCATACAATAAATATTTGATTAGAAGGTGACGACAGATAAAGAATGTAAAAGATGAAAATAATTTTATAGTATTCAATTGGAGACAAAAAGTTACGATCACAAAAAAAAAAAAAACAAAATATCACAGCAATTATTCCAAAAACAACTTAACACATAATTGACGACTATTTCATCGATTTAATGAGAAAATTAATTACGAGTAAACGCACATTATGCCGAATATACACTTAGCGAAAGGTTTTAAGTGTGGTAAGGTAAGGACCTTTTTCGATTGATGTGTGCACACGGCATTATATTATAAAAACTGTCTAAATACGTAAAAATAAATATCAGAATACATTATCAAGACTGAAAATGAATATTAATTATAATATCGATTCTACGGAAAAAATATTCAGACTTTGATAGTAATAAATACCGAAAAATGCAAGTTTCCTTCGTTTTAAAAATGTTGGTGCACCTTTAATTATTAATTTTATAAAATTAGAAATCTTTCATCTACTTTAAGCGTTGTTGATGTGATGCCTAAAATTGATAAACAATTGTCTAAGGGCACGACTTGCACAAGAATTGTGCTCTAAGAGTAAATAAGTTCACGGATTTAAATACTTTTTGGAATGTCTTTTTTATTATAAAAGCATGTTTGCTGGTAACATTTTTTTGTTGGACTGGCCTATAACATTAGCTTGGTTGACTAGACATAAATCCTTGTTTTAATAATATAATTACACTGGATAATATTTACATAGGTATATTAAAATTAAATAATGAAAAAATTTCGTTGCAAATTATTTACATGTACGAAATGCAGTAAACAATCTATACAGTTTTGTGCCCAAACTCTAAAGTTTACATAATTTATATTATTCCTCCTTTTATTTAGTTCTTATTCTTTGTTTATTTTGGTGAGTATATAAAGCAAATAGCGCGTAAAGGCTTTTTGTAGATCAAGTTATTTTTCGATTAATAATTAAATTTGATATTGATGTCATAAAATTAATAAAGATGTCATTCTTAACAAAATCTAAAGACAGTATGTGCAATAATTTATCTTATTTTGTCCGATTTTACTACATAATGTAGGTTTTTTTTTAATATATATTGTAGGGTACAACTGAATTCGATATCTGTGGATAATATTTCATTACGTCCGATGATTTAAAATAATTACTAACAACTACAGCTGTAGAACCGTAGGAAGATAATATCTAAACTTCGGTCATATACAAAAGAAAAAAAAAAACAATAATATTTTGAAGTATTACTGAGGGGTTGTTGCTTATGGATATCACAGGTTGTGTCTAAAGGCACACATAAACTTGACCGGACGCTCAAATTCATACGCGCCTAACATAATACTAGGGCGACAATGGTCAATGGATAAAAAACCTAAAATAATTTATTATACACCAAAGTTATTAACTGTCACTAGTGTCCAAATGTGAAGTAGAAAAATCGAGCTAAACAGGACGTATTTATAACATTATTCGAGACGAATCAAAGGCTATTAAAAAACGTCTAATATATTTGAAATAATGTGAACCTACATTCAGTTATGTTTTTCGCGAACTAAATTCATAATTGCCATATATAATCGGACGATCGGACTATTATCAAAATATAAATTATTTTGACTAAACTAGATATTATTTTATAATAATTATTTTAACTAAAGAGTCTTCACGTGACCACGATCAATGCAACTTGATCGAAATGTCGAGGTTAGTCAAAATCGTTACTAATATTATAAATGCGAAAGTAACTCTGTCTGTCTCACTAAAACTATATAACCGATTTAAATGCAATTTGGTACCCAGATAGTCTAGATCCTGAGAAAGGACATAGGCTTCTTTTTATTCTGGGAAAATGGAAGATCTCCCGGGCACGCGGGTAAAACCGCGGGAAGCCACTAGTAATTTATATTTTGATAATAGTCCTCACACGAATCGTCCCGTTATATATCCTACATTCACTTGACCACACAATATAAGTTTAATATTTGTCAAATAATACTGAATAACGTTGTCGTAGTTATAAACATTTAAATTACGCTATATGGTAAATACACGCGTTGACTAACGCACAAGGTAACCATATGAAAACAGCAGTTCGGGAAGTTACCAGTAAAAAAAGTACTTTATTTTATTTGGAATGGCAAGACTAATGTTTATAGAGTGGAAGCGATCGCACTTAAATTAATTGTTTTAATACGTGCGCAATGTGTGCGATAACTAACGTACACGCTAAGAAGTCGTTTACGCTACGATGGGCTTTTTTAGACCTCTATTTGCAATACCAAGATTCAACTAGCCGGTCACTCGAAGAGTTAAGAAGATAATTCTGGGACCAAAGTTGAGTCAAAATTCATTTCGACTAACAACTTTCAAGCCAATGCTCGACATTTTTACCCCAAATGATCGCCCAATACATTCTTTACTCCATTTAACCCCAATAAATTATTTTGTCCATAATATTACAATACTAAAACTAGTATTTGCTTATCAAAAACCAAAATCGTACAAAGGTAACAAATAGAGATCAAAGCCTAATTATGTGTGTAACAAAACGTACATAGCGGACGGCTCACGAATTGTCGAACCCTTGAAAGTCACCGGGCCAGTTTTCCCTTCTCGCGACCCTATCGGAGCCTGTGCACGCGAAAAACGCATCACCCTCAAAGGGATCAGATTCCCTAGTAAAAATATTCACTGATTCTGATTTTTTGATATCCTTTTGCGTCGTTTGGGGTTTAGGTCTGAGGGGGGGGACGTCTTCGTCTTCCTCGGCGATGGAAGCGGTTCGAGCTCGGGGCGTGGATACGGTGAAGTCGTCTTCGAACATCGATCGTGGGGACATCGAGTCGGAGTCGAATCGGAACCGTGTCGCCGGGGAGTCGCCGTCGCGGGCTCGAGCGCTGCTGCCCGATAATGGGGACCCTGTACCGTCCTCTGGTTCGAAGGCGAATCTGCAAATTATAAATTACTTCTTGAATGAATGAAGGAATGTATTTTAATATGGTTTTTTATAAATAAGATGTAACTCTCTGTTCGCTTATGGACAAAAGGAACGAATATCGAGGAATAGACAAAAGGATAGATGATAAAATCCTGTTTTTAAAAATTTCTGTTTAAAAACTACGTTTTTCCGATATAACATTGCCAAGTCAAGGAAACGACAAACAAACTCATTCACATTTATGACATAAGTGAGAATGGATCATCTTTAAGCTATTTTCATAATTATTTATTACATACAATAAAATGAAATATACAGACTTTGTTTTTATAAACCCATCTATATAGCATTAGAGACGAAGTTTTCGAGTGTCTTTGTGAGCAATAGCCCTTCTATTTGAATGAATATAAATTTCATTTTATTACCACAGTTTAAAACAGCAATTACTACTGTTATTGCTGTTTTAAACTCATGTTGTTCTCTCTCACTGTATTCTCAGTAAAATTGCATACCTTGCCCCTTCAAAACAGCTGTAGGTGGGTCGTTTCTTCGGCGGTGGAATGGGCGCCGGCGGCGGCGGTTCTTGGAACTCGGCGTCGAACGGCGACGGGTGGTCTCGAGCTCGAGGAGAGAAATCGTTCGAGAACCTACATATTAATTATAAATCTTAGATACTAATATTATAAATCCGAAAGTAACTCTGGCTATTTGGTTAAAATGAAATTTAGTACATATATAGGCTAGAGCCTAAGAAAGGACATAGGCTACTTTAAGAAAATGAAAATTCTCCCGGGTCCCTTCCTCTAATCATTAATACTTTACTGTGTCGTGGGTTCGAATTCGACTAAGGATAAATGTTTTTGTGCATCTGTTTGTCTTGAGTCTGGACATTAATTTCAATATAAGTATGTGTTAAAGTGTAGCACAACTATATGGTCGTTTGTAAGTGTTTAAAATAATGTGTTACTGTTGATGTTTTGGTTTGTCTATTTAAATATACATATAATATGTTACTACGGTAATAATAAGTTAATACTTAAGAGCTTGACACAGAGAAGCATAGTGTACCGTATATCTAATACAATTATTTAACATCAAACAAAATAAAATTATATAGAACCTATAGTCCCGTGGTCTAGCGCGGGGCTCGTCCCTCCGCGTGCGGCGTCGCGGAGCTGATTCCCGGGACTCACGGGACTCGCGGGATTCCCTGGACTCGCGGGACTCCCGGGATTCCCGGCCGGAGTCCCGCTCGCGGTCCGACTCGCGGCGGGACGTGGCGGCGGAGCGTCGGCTCGCCCAACCTAGTGTTGTGCCGTACCTGAAACGTTAAATATAGTTATATTATTAAAAGTTGTTTATTTAATTTTGTATATTTTAAAGTGACAGTGATAATAATAATAATATTCTTTATTGTTCTCTCATAATCACAAATACAGTACAAAGTCATGGTAACACTTAATAGAGACTGGTGTCTGTTGTAGGTAAAACCTGTATTACAGATCACCAGGCTTTCCCTCCATGGACAACTCATTTTTATGACCTATGACTGTAACTTAATTAGTTACATACAAGTTGTACATAATAAGATATTATTACAAATTAATAATAATAACAAAAATGGAAAATTACAATGTAAAGCAAACTATTCTGGTGGCAAAAGTAACTTAATTTTGGTTTGGTTTTTGATTTGGTGTATGTGTGGGTGTGTGTCGGTGGGGGTGAGTACGAGTACAGTGATTAAGTTATCAATCTATCTATATAAATAACAATGTATGCACATAAACTCCGTGAACGACTAAAACAAATTGAATTATTCTTGGTGTTCGTTATAGTCATTAAAATAAATTAAAAAAAATCGAACGGGAAATATTTGTTCACCAATGAGGAGCATTATCAGAAAGAGATTAACATAGGTCATATGGTCATATTCCTACGGAAACGAAAACTACGCGGGTGAAACCGAGGGTGCGAAACTTAGATACGTTTTCAAGTGAAGTTATACAGTTCACATAATAATATATAACATACCTTCTATCACTAGGATCGTCGCTTTGCCTCATTTCAGCCCTCCGCCTAGTCTCACGCCAACCGAGCGAACCGTAATTTCTTTCTAAAACACACGAAATTTTCAATTAATCTAACAATTAGTGTCTTTGTCTGTCTTATTCTCAGTTTTGATTTTTATAATATGAAAAACTTATGCACGGATTGAATTGAGCTTTTTACAATTATTAAGGAAACTTCATGGAATGTTACTTCCACAATCATCATTAATACATAACATAATTAAAAAAGATATTTTAACAATTTCCTCACCAATTAAACTTATTAAAATACAATTTTCAAAAGATCATATCATTGTCATCATATCATCATGAAAAAACTATGCACTGACATCAATTAAGCTATTAAACATTTGAAAAGTTTTATAATATTTACCATCTCGCCTCCACCGCTGGTCCGGCCACCGGTCCCGAGGCGAGGATCGACCCGAGCCGCAACCGTCACTGTAACTGAAATGTACATATATTTATATCTCCCACCACAAAGTAATCAGCTAATTTCTTTCAATTTGATTTATTTATTTAAGATATATAAATATATAATACAAGGCCTAGGCCCGTGTGGTGGACTATGGCCTAAACTATCCATGTTAGGGGAGGCTCGAGCTCGAAACGTATATGAACTGATGATGATGATGAAAATTAGAACAAAAAGTTCAATAAAGCTAAAGGTATAAACATGCTGGGTGGGTTAAACTGGCGTTAGTATCACGACCGTTTTGAAAACCTATTCAATTAAATATTACAACTGATTATTTGACACAACATAAGTTCGAAATAAATTATAATCAACCACTATATAAAATCGCATTCCAGACGAATTTATTATTGCTAGAATAAATTGTTGTTGTTTTTTTCAACCAAATCTTTCAGTAAGTATAAAGTCCTTATATTTATTGTGTATATATAAATTCCGACAAGAATATTTCACATTAAACATAATTTTAAGACAAAGCAAAAAAATATGATACTTACTCTTCATCCTCATCATACGAATGCCTCGGTTTCCGATGTCTATCCCTTACTTTCTCGCAATAATCCTCCGGAGGGCGTTCCCTACTGCGCGAGTCACGGAAGTCTCTATCTCTACTATAGTTCCTGTTCCACGCCGTTCCCTCCCTGTCTCTACTCCTCCTATCTCTCCTGTGGTCCCTATGATCCCTCTCCTTAGGGATGTCACACCTATCTCTCCCGCTGCCAGAATCCCTTCGATCTCTTACCGATTCCCTCCCCTCCCTACTTAAATCTCTATCTCTTATGTCTCTTATTTTCTCCTTTTCACGACCGCTGCCTGAGTCTAGACATTCCCGCGAGCCGGATGAGTTGTGTCTGAAATGATGTTTTAAATTATTGTTTTTGTTAGTATTTAGTAGTACTAATCTCAGGAACTACTGGTCTAATTAAAAAAAATATTTCCGTGTTAAATTGCCCAGTTTTCGAGAAAGGCTATAATAATATATCATAACGCTAAGACGAATAGGAGCAGAGCATCAATATAAAATGTTCCAAAAATGGGCAAGTGACGCTAACGAAGTTGCTCAGGTCAACAAGTTGTATTGTATTCTGCTTACAGGCGGACTTTTACGGACTTCTCAGCAATTCTCATTAACATAATACGTTTTGACACAAACAATAATATTACTTAATGATTGTGATATATATTTGTATATAGGTACCTTGATTCTCTATCGCGGTGATGTGAAGGAGGCCTCTGGAGACATGTGACAGGCGGCAGGTCGTCGTCCCAAGGTGATACGTCACGCGATGACGACGATGTTTGTACTGGTAAAATAATTTTAGGCTTAGTTACTAACTCTAGTCTGTATGGTTACCATACATAGTAAATATTTCCATAGATATATTACAATAAAATTGTGAAACCATATATTTGAAATGTAATAGATTTTATGTTTTAAGAAGCGTAACTGCTGAGTTTATGGCTGGCTCTTTTTAACAAATAATAATTAACAATTCTCTTTATTTTGCTACACATAAATGGATAATATCAAACTGAGCGATAATTGCTAAATGTCTGTAATGGCCTATTCAAATAAATAAATATTATTTCATCCAATTATCCTCACAAGAATTCCCATTTATAATTAGTTAGATTTGAATTTGAAGGTACATACCAACAGCAGGCCTAGTATGCGCTGCATCGTGTCGTCGTCGTCTCGGACGCGGTTCGGAGTCCCTCGAGTGTGAGTGCGAATGTGAGTCTGAAGAACCCCCAGACGCCGCCCCACCAAGTACCGCCCAGCGACTACCCGACCCCGGAACCCCAACCCCGACCCCCACTCCGACCCCAACCCCAACCCCGACTCCAACCCCTGAACCACTGACCCCACTCCCGACGACACCGCAACCGCGCGACACGAACTTCTCTGTAATATTGTACATGCTATTAAAGAGTTTTAAGTAACTATTACCTACAAAAAAGGGGATGCAAACGTATGCAATGTTACCATGATAGAAGGTATCAAAATGTTTTCTTTAGCTTTTCAGCATCAAATTTATTTATCTTTACTTGGTAATCTACAGTATGATTACTTGTTTGTATTGGATGCGCTCCGAAACTAATAAGACGAATTAAATAAAAAAAATAGTCTTAGATTGGCGATTTTAATGAGGAAGGCTAAGGTTATTATATAAGGTTGTTATATATATTATATAACATCTTGTTACGATTGTAATTGTAGTAATATAATAAACATTTTTAACATCAATGTTTTATTACCTAAAGTACAAACTTTAATTGGCATACTAATTAATATTAGCAATGCTTGTGTTTATATATTTACTAAGTATAGAATTATTTATTCATATAATGTAAAACTTTTGGCTTCCAACCAAACACCCATTTGGGGCCAAAATACTATTATTATCAGTATTAGTCCAATCTTACTTTTGCTTTTTAGATCTAATAATGTATCACTTTTGATTTAGGTCTTATAAATAAAATATATAATAATATTTACCCTTTGTATCAGGCGAAGACCCACTAACAACGTCACTAATAGACCCCGTAGACAATCGAGCCGGCGGCTGCAATTCTCTCACAGGCGTCAATTCAACTGGCATCTCTTTCTTCTCCTCGACTTTCGGCATCTCTTCCCTCTCTTTCACACTCGGACTCTTTCTAAACGCGTCTTCCACATGTGTGAAAGAGAGGGAGCTATTGTCGATGCAGTCGAAGAAGTCAGAATTGTCAAAGCCGTCGGATTTTTCATCAGATTTCTTGCGTTCTTTGGGTAACGGTAGTTCTGGAGGTAACGACTCGAATTCATCTTGAGGTGGTTCGGTTATTGTTATTTCTCTTAATGCTGCGTATCTAGAAACAAAAACACCATATTATAAAATGTATATTTCTTGTGTACGTGTGTATGTCACTGAACTCCTCCTAAACTGCTGGACGGATGTTGATGAAATGTTTTGTGGGGATTCGAGAATGGTAAGATTCACAATTTAGGTGGCGCTAGTGGGCAGAACGAAGTATGCCGGGTCCACTAGAATATAAATCGAAGGGACAATCTATTTAAAAGACTTAAGACAAATCTAGAAGAACTAACATAGTTTCAAAAATAACCATTTTATGTTGCATACCAAAACACTCATACTAAAAAACGTCTCCACCTCCGATATTTTAAGTTCATAATAAAGTGCAAAAACCAAGCCATATTTAAATAGACAAAGGCCCTCACCTGTCATTAGTATCTTCCAGTTTAACATCAACATTACCATTGTCTCTCGGCGACACACTTCGCCTAGCTTTTTCAATTTGTAAATTCTTCATCACAGACTTTATATCCTCAATCTTCGCATCGATCTGTGAAGGTTTCGGACTCACCGAATTGCGGAACATATTAAAAGAGTCTAGAGTCAACTCATCTAGACTTTTTAAAGGGCTTCTATTCTCTTTGGAATCTATTTCTATTTCCTGATTGGCTCGCATCATATCGTCTATGGCTGTCAATTCTTCTTTCTCATCCGAGTCCTGTTTGGGTTCAGACTCGGACGAATCTATCGGATTTAATATCGATTTTTTCAGTTCTAATTCTTGTATTTCTCTAAAGGCAGCGTATCGGTCGTAGGATGCGTTCGCTTTTTTGTCGAAATCATCAAAATCGGCGACGAAGGCAGCGATCGGTTCATGTGATGGTGCGAAATTGTCTTCGAATTGTGGTTTGAACTCTGACTGCGCTGTGGGCATTTTTTTCTCTTTCAATATAACTGTTATTACTCCCTTTGGTTTCTCCTTGTCTTTATCTCCTTCTACGTGAATATGCTGTAATGTAATAAATTAGGTATAACATTTTTTCTGCGGAGTAATTATTGACTTATTAGACAAATAAACTTACTAAATTCTAAAAACCTTAATTCTATAGGTGTATTATTGAAGCAGATCGATTGAGTAGTTTCGGACCCTATTTATAACAAACAAACAAAAAATCTTTAGGTACTCTTTATAATATCAGTATAAATATATGTTAGACCAATAAAATACATTAGTTTTATTCAGCATACTAGATTTTAATAACATTTCTTATGAAGGATAAGGTCAGTAGTAAGTTTCCTCTATTTGGATAAACGTCATTAAAGTTCATACCAAAACAAATTTATAAAATGTATGCTTCAGACTAAACTTACCGCTCTTTCGGCATCAGCTGCCAAATATGATCTTAGGTATTCTGTGAGTTGAGGAAGTGTCATCGACGACAGCGTTATGGCTGGTACCCTCAATCTAGAAGAGAAAGATACTGTTTGTGACAAACATTTATAAGATGTTTGGTTTGTCAAACAAACAATTAAAATCCTACTGTAATAAATCTTAACAAATCACATTTCGAAAATAGCGTGCACATACGCATAGACAAAAATAATGAACACTTGATTAATTAAATGTTGAATACATAATTATTGAACGATATTTATCGATTAATACTATTGATTCGATGTTTAGAGTGTAGAAGGGTCAGGGTTCTCCGTACGGAACACATACCGTGGACCCCTCCATGCAGGACCGTATAGCCCGTCTCGGGGGAAGCGATTAGCAGCTTCCCCCAGCACCCTCGATGTGCTCTCGCACGATGGGTCTAGACCACATCGACCCAATTCACACCACTGGCTTTCGGTGAAGGAAAAACATGGTGAGGAAAACCTGCATCTCCGAGATGTCACAATTAAAGGCATATGAAGTCCGTCAATCCGAAATACGCCCGCGTGGTGGACTATGGCCTAAACCCCCTCGTTGTTAGGGGAGGCTCGAGCTCCTCGGTGGAGACGTATATGAGCTGTTGATGATGAAGTCCGCCAATCCACACTAGGGTCGCGTGGTGGACTATGGCCTAAATCCCCTCGATGTTAGGGGAGGCTCGAGACGTATATGAGCTGCTGATGATGAGCTGCACATTGTACAAGACATACCTGACAGCGAGCTCGTCCATGGTGCAGTTGAGCAGCTGCGCGAGCGTGATGTCGAAGCGTCGCGCGGCGGGAAGCGGCGGCGGCGCCGGCGTCAGGTACTCGTCCTCACTGCTGTTCGTGGCGCCCGACGATAGCCGGGGCTTCGTGCTGCGGTCCGCCTGGACACGAAGTTACCTTTACCTTGCATACTTACCTTCTTATAAACAGTCACTCTACTCTAATGCTCGGTTCGGAAACATTACACAATTTAGAACCAAAAGAAAAACAAAAACCTGTGCGTCTCGGGACATCCGTGAGAGAAAGAGATGCCAGACTGGCGCAGTAACGCGTTACGTTACGAAGCGGTTTGCCCATATGAAGTTATCACTTCAATAACAGTTCAGAAACATTTACATCTGGGCTGTTACTAAACACGCATGTATTTGGAAAACAAAGCAAAAAATTTATACTAAGACGAATGTTGATATTTTGAGTCGAGTTATATACCGAATTCCAAATTTGTAATTTTTGCACATACACACATCATAATAAACTAATATTTCATACAAAATGCCCATAAAAATTAAATTGATAAAGTTGCTGATTTGACACGACCTAACTACCGTATTCCAAATTTGAAATTCACACCATAACAATCTAATATTTCAATACGGTCCATAGATATAGAATTGCTGATTTGACACGTCAGTCTACCGTATTCCAAATTTTAAATGTTAAACGCCACATACCAAGGGCTCCTTCTTCCTTGCAGGCCTCGGCAGCGGAGGCCCCGGATCGGAGGCCTCATCGTGGTCATGCTGCGGGGGCCTCGGTGGGGGCCTTGTTCCGGCCACCTCACACGCTTTCTTGGGCGGGAGTGGCGGCGGAGGGGACGCGTTCTCTTGATTCAGCTTCGAAGTAGGCTGGGGACGCTGGCGGATCGTGCTAGTGTCTGTACCCTGTAATCGTGTGGGTGTAGGCATTGTAATATTATAAGTTGAATTACCATGTTATATATGGAAATTATTTTATTCATGTTTATGCAACAGCAGGTAAGGTAGTAATCAATTTTTTATTTGAGTGTCTGTCAAAAAACTTAGGTTAGTAATAAATAAGAGTCTTTGCCGGTCATACAAAAGTTGATTTCTAAACCAGTGGTGCATTCACTACCAAATTTTAACTGTCGTAAGTGAACCTAAACTAAACTCATCATAAAAGATATCCTCTAAGTATGACGAAATTGTAATGTGACAGAATGAAACATATTATAGGATTGGATCAAAGCAAGTTTACCTGTCTCTGAAGGCGCGGCGACTTGGGCGCCGGCTCCGGCGGCAGAGACACTTGCAGCGGCCCGTTGAACACGTTCTTGCCGTTCTCGACGGGCGCACTCGGCTCCGGCTTCACCTTCGGCTCCGGCCTACGCTTAGGCGGTTCCCTATAAAGCCTGATCCTTAAATACTCCTCTTTCGCCACCCTCGCGTTCGGAAACACGGGCACATTCGTGAACGGATCGTCTTTAACGGAGTCCGAAAACGGATCGGTATTATCGAAGGGGTCCGTTTCCGCGAACGGATCTGACGTAAACAAGTTTCCAGGGAACATGGTCCCCTGGGGGGGCTTCGCGATCGCGACCGTACCGCCCGAGTGCCTCGACAGCGACGTCATGGTGGTCGCCGGCCCGTAATGTTCGCTCTTAGCCTCCGCGGTCACCGGTAACATGTCTGACATAAGCGACTGTGTCGTCGGTACGAGGTCTTTCAGTACTTTCTTTGGTGGATTTTTGAGCTCCTGAAAGAAGAGTTTTTTGTCAACGTATGGTTTACTCCGGCCGGTGCCGAGGGGGTCTAGTTCCGTGAATACGTCGTAACCGAGCGACTGCGACGCGGACGCGCTGGGCTGGCTCACCTGTAACACAGGTACTCACCGTAAGACTCAACTATAACACGTTCTACTTACAAAGCACTCGCTTGCTTGCAGCGCTCTGTTGGATTTACCGACAAATAGGACACGAAATCAAGTTATTTTTTTAAATCAATGTTCATTTTAATTTACGTGCAAACATAAAATATAAAGTGCATTTTCGTGTGCCCGTCGTGCTGGGAATTTCGAGTGTCACATGCTTAGTAGCGGATATGTTACACATAAAGTTATGATTGGGTCTTACGGAGGTAGGGGAAAGCCAGACGTCACAGACAGAGGACACTAAAGGCTTTGAAGAATCATTAGGTTCGTATGTGCAGTCCTCAAATAGATTTACAAGAACGTTAAACTGACAATGACACTTCAAAAGCAGACCTAAAAGCAGTAGATCATCATGCTTCACATAAAGGGTACTAGCTAGGGGTAGACAACCTCGGCAACTTAAACGCTAAATACATACATTGACAATATTATTGACAATTACAACGTATCCTATATTAAAAAGATATTGTAATAAAAATGACACAGTAAATAAAACAAAACATCATTTATTGTTAGCAAAGCATCAACATAATTTAAGCATAAATTATAACAACACAAATTAAACCTTAAAAGGACATAATCGTAAAAGTAAAAAATAATTAGAGAAAATAAAACAAACATTTTAAATAAAATCCTATATATTTCATTTATAAGTTTGTATATAGTTTGTAACTTACCGGTGGTTCGGTCAGATTGTCCACGAGTGATGTGGACGGTTCAAACTCTGATGTGACGGTTGCCAGATCGAAGGGCAGCGTGGCGGGGGCCTTAGTGGGGCTGAAGACAGTCCTGGGGGCTGTGGCGGGGGTGTTCCGTCCCCTGGTGGAAGCCCCAGACGGAGGAGGGGGCAATAGCCCTTTCTGTTGGAGAATACACCATCTTAACTACAAAATAGAAATTGTTACGTATACTATTGTATACGTTTACTTAAAAAACTTGATAGGTACTTACATACCTATTAGGTCATAGGTACCTACTGTAAAATTATTATTTTTTACAAGGGGTCTTATAGCAGTTATATAATCCTTTCTTTGGTTTCCATGGCAATTGTTTTATGTCAAGGCATATTTACATAAAAGTACGTAGATATATTTATTTATAACTCTATTCAACTAACTAGTACTAAATTAAATCGTACTTCAATGACTGAAAAGAGCATTGAAGACTGTAATTGGATTATATTATAGTTACTAAATATGATTTATGTTAAAATTTAAGAAAATAAATATCCCGTTTATTACACAAGGCCTGATGAAACAAATAAACCATTAACGTCATATTGCCTAATTACATACCTAATATTGTCATTTACACCCAGACACAGAACAAACGATGTACACAAAGTTCCATTCCAAACCCGTGACATGTATCTACCTACGTAGAGCGAACCGGTTCAAACCGCTTTAATCATAGACATAGGAAGTTAATCTTCAATATTATTTTGGTACCTGTGACTGTGGCGCTATAAAGGAGTCTCCGAAAGGATCCGTCGAAGGCGTCAGTCCCTCGACCTGAGTCAGACCTCTCCGCAGGGAACTGAGCTCCTGTTCAAGATCCACTAACTCCGCCACACCTCCTTCGGCTCCAGGCTCGGTTGTTTTCGGCGTCGATGAACTTGATTCACCCGCTGTTATTATGCTCTGTGACAAGATAGGATAACTAGATTATTAATGATGCGTTATATAATATAATTATAATAAATCTGTAGAGAGGTCAATTCTGTACATAAAATATATTTTCAAAATAACTATCAGGGGGTGATTAGTGATCGATACTGATGCCAAAAATGCAATCAGTAAAATTTTTGTCTGTCTGTCTGTCTGTATGTTCCTTATAGAAACAAAAACTACTGGACGGATTTTAACGAAACTTGGTACAATTATTCTTCATACTCCTGGGCAGGTTATAGGATACTTTTCATCACGCTACAATCAATAGGAGCAGAGTAGTGAAGGGAAATTTTGGGAAAACGGGAGAAGTTACTCCATTTTTTAAGCTTCCGTCGCGTGTGCAGCCTTAATGGTTAAAGTTACATAGAAATTATGTATGACGGAAATATTCTACATAAAATGTTCTAAAAAATATCCCGCAACAGCATATGTCTATCTTTTATAGTTGACTCAGAATAACACGTGTAACTCCTGATAGCTTAGCAGTTCGGAGCATTCTGATTATATTTGTTTACTCTTACGTTTATAATACTCTCACTCATCCCTAATTTAAAAAAGTTAACATTATACCCTATTTAATAAAAAAAGAACCATAGAAATCGGTATAGACCACACTACATCTACACCAAAATTATAGATGAAATAAGCCATCGCGTCGTCACACGTGAATACTAAACATGCTATAAGGATTATTTTTAAACGACTTAAAAAAAAGGAGGAGGTTCGAGGAACGAAGTCGCGGGTTAAAGTTAGAGTTAGCCCAAATAAACTATTCCACGCGAACGAAGTCGCTGGCAAAAGCTAGTATAATATAATGATCTGTGATCTGCCTGAGATATTTTACATTTTTATGTTTTAGTTTTGGACCAAACATACTTAAAACAAACTGTTGATGAAACAGACGTTTCTATAATCCTAGATATTTGACTAACTAGGAAATCTACTATTTCAAATTTGTGCTGTTATTATAAGTAGTTTAATTGAAAGATTAATATAAATGTTACGCCTTTAGATAATACTAATCGATCGTATAGCTTCCTCATAATTTTTTGAACAACCTAATAGTTCTAGGCAAATCGACGAGCAATTTTCAACTATTGAAATAATAAGACTTAGTTAAAGCATAAAGTAAGAGATAGCTTCGTAATAAATAATCCTGATACCTACAATAAAACAGCAAATCGTGAAACTTTGAAACGAAATCGTCGCGTGTCAACCGCAATCGTAATATATCTACTTATGAATAATTTTGAGCTAAATAGGTCACGTGATTTCGTTAAAAATTTGGTGGAAAATATTTCCATTACTTAGCCTAGTTATTGGCCGTAATTGGTAAGTTAATTATTGTGTAACATACAATAAAGCGATTGGCAAAAGCGCTGGATTAATTCTGTAAAATTTTAATACATACGTGTTTGTAAAACTTGAGACGTGTGAAAATCTATTTTGTAACTGATAGATTCTAGTTGTAGGTACGTGCTAAGCGACAAATATAACGGGAAAAGACTAAGCACTTGTCAAATGCATTTATGATTTAAGATCTCATTCACTATAAGTGTCCTTTTGAGAGTCTACTTGAGATAACATAATATAAGCACCTACTTACATATTGACCGGTATTCCCATAAATAGTAGTAGTTTTTTTTTTACTATAATGACCCTATACATAAACTTTAAAAACTCTGCCCTTAATTCGTCGAGCAGTTAGTCACAAAATTACTTGATAAGTTATTATTAAATCATATTTTTCACCTTCATAGATAATTCGGGCGTTATGAGACGTGATCTCGACATTGGTCACAATTCTGTACCTATGCATAAAACTAAACTAAAACAAATTAACCTTTATCTTATCGTAATGGTAACAGTAGATACATTTTAGTTCCTTCATATTGAACAAACCCATTTTTTATATACAAAATATGACTTTTTATTATGGATAATTAAGGGCACAGAATAATTATGTTTGGTGATGCACAACTGAATGGACACTAGACCACTTTACGCAATCAATTTGATGCAAGCAATGTGTGCTATGTCCGAACAGCGCTAACCAACCGTATATTTGTTGACAATACACAGCTATTTGTTGTTCAGCGGACATCGACAAACATCATAGTCACGAATCAACATATGTGATTGCAAATAGTTTTATATACTTCCCACCTACACATAAAGTCTTAAATAATGTTGAACAATACAACACACCTTTTTGTTAGGACAACTTTAAAAACAATTCTTCAAGCCTATTATAGTTGTGGAGATAGATAAATATCTTTGCAATGATTAAGACCAAGTAATACTTACCAACGTACTTTGTGGTAATTAGATTAAAAATTCAAAATGTTGATTGAATGTTAAAAAAAACCGCCCAAGAGCGTGTCAGGCCACGCAGTGTAGGGTTCCGGAGTTAGATTAACAAAAGTAGGGACGAAATGGTTAAAAGTCGTATTCTCGAATAGTCGGCGCATCTCTAGTAATTAGCGTCGTCTCTCTACCCAATAATTGAAATTGTATTTTAGTATAGTGTTAAATTTTATAAGCAAAGTAGTTTTATGTTTCTTACGATAAAGAAGCCTCGAAATGTAAGACTGTCTGACGACATAGTCTGTTGTCACGATCTAAATAGAGTATAGGCACTGCCATGTCTAGGTATTAAATCACAAGTTACATGATGATTCAGACTATGTAAATATAGTTACATATTCGCCAGCCAGAGCTATAACTTATATTATACAGTATAATTTGTATATCCATTGTTTTATTTTATCTTTTTATGACATTATGTATTTTATCCTATGTCGCAGTAAAACGTTTTTTATTAATGCTGCTACAATTTCAGTAAAATATATCCATCCGCTAATAAGAATGGAACGAATCCCCCTTTCTCCAAACATTGTGAACGAAATGTTTGGAACATAGACAAGAAAGAGAAAAGGCCTAATATAGATCCCTATGGAACTCCCTATTTCTACAAGTCATTTGTTTAAATCCATCGCTGTTGATTAGTTGAGCGAAATAAATAGATCTTGTATCGTACTATCAATGGCTAATATTAATGATGTACTATAAATAAATTCTTTTTTTTTTTGCATCTGTACGAAAGTACAGTTATAATCATCAGTCAAAATAACGGCTTGCTTCAATTTAGACTTACCTTCACTTTATGATCGATTGAAATGCTTGTGGTGTGCCTCACTAGATTCGTTGTTAGAGATTTCCCCTCCAACTGCTGCTTCGCCATTTCGACTTCTTTCTTCTTTAATTCGAAAACTACTTGAAATAAATCCCTCATAGCTATTACTACCTGTAAATGTCAATAGATGTTTGTTTGCAACTGTTAGTAGATAACAGAAATTATCGACATAAATAAATTATATAATTATCTAGTATTTAGAGTGAAAGATAGAGCGGGTATTCATTAGGCCCAACTAAGAGAAGTTGTCTTGTATAAAACTAGTGTGTTTCATAACATGTTTATCTATGATTCTACATGTAGAATTGATACATCTACATTTGATAATCATGATTATCAAAATCATGGAAGTAAAATAACAACATTTAAAAAATGTAAATTTATAGCTATATTTGACGTGTCTTTCACTGGCAAAAGTTGTCTTTCACTCAAAAGGCACTGTTTCAGTGCGATATAAATTCCTCAAACAAAGAGTAAAAAAATATATAATTCACACCCATAAATTATGACAAATGTGACTTCTTAATTAATCGTTTAGCACCAGAATTGAGTGTTTCCTTAGCGAGTGCATACTGCAAGTCACTGCCATTGAAATGATCGCACTTGCTGAGCGTAACGGTTTAAAAAATATATTGGGACAAAAATAACTTATGCACATATTTGTGACGTCTATATAAGAACATCGCAAAATTGTTTTTTTTACTTGGGACTAACATATGAATTAGACTTATATAAGCTTGAGTGCATTTAAATAACAGAGCCATTGTTGGAGTCGTCTTCTTTAAATAAAACAGAAAATATGGTTATACTGGTACCTATTGAATTTCATTAAAGATTTAAGTTTATTTGTACTATATATGTACACACTTCGATTTATACAGTAAATAGTGGAAGTCGTATTTGTTGTGGGAATTCTGGACCTAAATACTAAGTATGTACTAACACTGGTTTCTTAGCGAGAGCTTATATCTCTTTACCTATTCCACTGTACACAAAAACGCACTTTGTTGCCAGTTTTGCTGCAAATATTCTGTCGGACTCAGCTTGTGTTATCAAGCTGCATATTTTGCATAATTAATTAAAAGTTTAGGTACTTACTTGACTAGCTGCTTTATCAGTCTTTATACCGAAGAATCGGTGGCCCGTGTCGGGCGAACCGAATATATAGCCGAACGCCCGCGAGTCTGTCATGTCCTGAGCGATAAACGATATCTTGTGGACTGGATGGTGGTACAGGGAATCCTAGTTGGGAAAAAAGGCATATAAATATTTGAGGACGTATCGAAAAATCTAGAAAAAGCATTAAGAGAATCATAAAGTAGGTACGGTACGTAAGACCACCAAACCAAACCTGTTTAATTGACCATGGTCTTAATCTCGAAGTTGGTTGAGGCTACAGCTCTTAAGCCGTGATGATAAATTTTACGAGTATGTTTATGTCCATCAATATCACACTGTTAACTAAAAGTGCTAATCTCAAAAGTAGACCTGCTAGAAAGCACAGAAAGACGCTAATTACATCGCGAGTGTTGCAGAACTATAAAGATACCTATTAACGGCATATATGTAGTTCGAAAAACCTACATTAACAGAAGCCGTAGTCACAGCATGCATAGTCTTAATAAAGGCGTCTGTGGAGATTAGATTTTATACGTAAATGAAAAAAACATGTTCCACAGCAGGCGATAACAGCATGGAGTCCTAATTATATTGGCGAGAGGCTATCAGATAATTTAATTCCCCATGTATATTGTAATATCCTTGACGCATTTTTTTTCCTCCTCGTTTCAAACATAGTAGCAATAAGTAGGTACATAAAGATATTCAAATAAAGTAGTAGATTTTGCTACTACTTGATTTTCAAGTTTATGAACGATTCCGTTCAGGAATATAATTTGATTTGAAGTCTTATCTACTTTGGAAAGATAAG
The DNA here is from genome assembly GCA_905147785.2 of Thyatira batis. Classification (NCBI taxonomy): domain Eukaryota; kingdom Metazoa; phylum Arthropoda; class Insecta; order Lepidoptera; family Drepanidae; genus Thyatira; species Thyatira batis. Next base: position 6,838,665 of record LR990501.2, on the reverse strand, counting down.
AAATAAACATCTACAAAGAGGTTGCGAATAAAACTTAACATATCTACTAAACTAATATATGGCAGTTTCATTCCTTTCAAGTTCAGTGACTCCTTACGTGAACACGAGATATTATGATGTGACTGCCTACTTCGAGAATGATTCATATTTATTCATATGACTGGATCAAACTAAATATGAGGCTTTAAATTATGAGGAGTTTAGCTGCCAAATTAGTCTTCAGGGATCTCTACGTGACTTACCCCAGTTTTGTCATCGCGTAATCTCAGGCCGTCGATAGCGACGTGAACCTGTATCCTCTGTTTGTGCTCGCCGGCGGCACGGATCGCCATCTTGAGGTCGGCCAGCGCCTCCTGGCACATCCTGTCACCACGGGCTTCGGGTACTTCAAGCACCCCGATCAGCTTGGCCCGAAACGACACGCCCTCGCCGAGGAACCGGCCCGGCTCGTTCTTGTCTGTTGACAGTCCCGATTTTACTCTCGAATTTAGAATATTTCATTCGACGAGCATATCGTGTCTTTCAATAATAATGTGGGCATTAATTAAAATACTTCATCCAATAAAGCATCGTTAAAATTTAATGTCATAGTCGTAAACTAATACGCAACGTAGGTACCTACTAGACACAACGCTGTGGTGTGTAAACAAGCGATCTAAATATATAACAAAGCACAATGATTTGGGAAAACACACAAAAATTAACACAAAACTCTCAACACAATTCCTATCAATTAACACTCGATACCTTTGCTCAGGAGACTTTTTAATTCAACCATTTTCGGCGTCATTTTATTTTGTCACATTTTGAGAAGCACAAACGACTGAAGTTGGATGCAAAATAAAAGTGAGCCCGGTTGTCCTATTTCGGTCCCTGCTTACGGTGCATCATTGCGACTTAATTGAATTTCCTGTTTTTAAATTTAGACACGGAGAGTAGATGGAGATCATGATTGATACCTGGGTTATAATCCTATGACCTCTGCGTACAACGAAAGATATCTTCATTTATCAATGATAAAATATACTCTATTATTCTTCAAGTGTGCGCAAACACAGATATTTTAGGAATGTATGTGCACTGCGCAATGATTGTCGTTTGTACGTAGGTAGATATGTAGGTAGGTACGTTATTTACGAAATATGTAGCATGCTTTGTTAGTGATGCAAAGATGAGATGACGGAATATGCTACGGACAACGTGTTAGCTCAGATCAGATATTGTATAGAATTTTCTTACATGTGTTACAGTCTAGGACACTTTGCGTCGATTTATTCGGAACTCGTATTTCGATTTATTTAGAAATCCAATCAGTGTAAAGTTATATGCGTCACATACAGCAAAAGACGTTTATTAAACCAGGATAAATTTTAGATAACCTAGACCTAAAATGTTACCCGGAGAAGGTTGATTTAGTAATATTCCCATCATCATCATCCACCGCAGGAGCCTCCCTTAACGAAGAGGTTTAACCCATGGTCCACCACGCGGGCCTAGTGCGGATAGGCGGGCTTCAAATACCTTTGAATGTGACTCGTTGGGCATGCAGGTTCTCTCATCATTATCATGTTTACCTTCATCGAAAGTCGTATTCCCATCATCCTAGTAACATATATATACTTAAATGCCAGGTCTAAGAGGACCTAACGTTAGGTATTACAACCAGTTTCTAAATTAATCTAATAAGAATCAACGCGACTTTAGTTTCAAGTTTTCTATGATTGTTACTATACAATGCTACATACATTTAATAAGGTACCCCTTCACCTATATCATCATCATCAGCAGCTCATAATGTACGTCTCCGAGGAGCACGAGCCTCCCCTAACAACGAGGGGAGTAACTATATATGTAGAGAATATTGCATTTAAATCATCGACCTTTCAGTAGCGCTCTATTTTTAGGAGCAAAGTTCATGCAGAGAACTAGGTATCTCTATAACCTAATTAACCCCCCTTCTCAATTTTTTTTTAGATCCTCTCCATCCTAAGGTTGCCTGGAAGAGATCACTATAAGTGATAAGGCCGCCCATTGTAACACTCTTGTCTTTTATGTTTCTTGTATTTTTATGTTTTATATGTGGTGTAACAATAAAGTAGACGTCATAGACGTTATCCTAACTAATATTGTAAAGGCGAAAGTAAGTCTATCTGTTTGATTGATTGATTTTGAATAGTTTTGTATTTATTTACATTATTGTGCAATAATATATATCAAATTCACACAATGTTGTCTTTACTTCAAGTCATCGGACTCCCTGAAGTTTTTGTCATTTAGGTATTAGATTAGACCCATAAATCTTAACTAATATTATAGATGCGAAAGTAACTCTGTCTGTTTGTCTCGCTTTCACGGTAAAACTACTTAACCGATTTAAATGATATTTAGTACGCAGATATTATAGTCTACAGCCTGAGAAAGGCTACTTTTTATCCCGGGAAAATGGAAGATCTCCCGGGTACGCGGGCGAAACCGCGGGGAGCCACTTGTATTTGAATACTGCGAGGTAATTAAATACGAATAAAATATGTCGTAGGTATTATGAAGGGGTGAAATAAAAGGAAAATGAGACCTAATTGTATTACGACACAAGGTCGATAACCCATCGCCGATGTCCTCGTATTTCAAAGACGAATAGGGGTTGGTGACCACTTACCAGATGGATTATAGACCTATTTGATAAACACTTTGACTTGTTTACAAGAATTTCTAATGATCTTGTAAATATTTAATTGATGTCATTATATTTTATTGAATACCGAATTAAGTGGATATAAGACTTTATTTAAAGAGTTTTTAAGTTCAAATTGCCTACAATACCAACTTTTGGATATTGGATCTTTGAAAGGTATTAACGAATCGTTAATTAACACCAATCTCCTAAAACAATTCAATGTGTGTGTTCAGTAACATGTCTCTACGCATTTTGTTCTCCAAACGAATTTAGGTCTCAATCTATCGAATCTCTATTTTCTCATCATGTGACGAATATTTGTTTTATAATTATCAAAACAAATAACTCCTGTATCAAACTTTGTACCTTATGTAAATCATTTATGTAAACCTTATTTGCGATAAAACGTTTTCAAACATCAGATAACACGTAATAATTAAAGATACACAAAACGAAGCAGAAGAAAAAAACACAAGTCAAAGTCATGCGATATGATGCTATTCTACACACAGAAGCGTGAAATGTCGTATCAGAACGCTACTCACCGAACTGCCGCAAGAGATGCTGGAAATGACACACCTGCATAATTCCCTTCCCCGTACAAACCGACAAATAGCAAGTTAGGATGTTACTCCCCCGGCGCACCGCTCCTCATCCGCTGGCCCACAACACACCCTCTGTCCAAAATACCACGGGGGTCACTAATTATGACAAGGGACATGTGAATGATTGCACGGTGCTATATCAATATTAGTAGGGTGATTTTTTTTAGCTCATAGCCCAATCATGCATGGTACAATTTACAACAGAAATTATAATCGCAAAATATAACAAAGCTTATGTGGTCGGATTTACATTTAGCGCTATCTAGTCTAGTTACACGGCATATAGAGAGTATATAAAATATATGCCGTAAGTGGAAAAACTTCGATCTACACACGTATCAGACTCACATTTGCAAGGGCTGGTTTTCTTACGGAGGGTTTGCATTGGAAAGTCAGTCGGTAACTTGTGATTGAACATCGGAAGCTCATTGACTTCTCTCTATCACTGAAATTATAATTACACTACTTGGGAATACACTAGACACCGCGCGATACACATAACTGTTAAATAAGAGGATGCAATTTCGGTGTTTCACTATGAGATTTATTGATTTTTACGTTGCCGTCGGCGATCTCGGTGGGAGCGTTTTGTGGGTGACGATTGGATTTTGAATAAACGGCGAGCGAGTTACACGAGTCTGTCGGATAGAGGATCACTGGTGAATTTAACATTAATGTTTATAATTGTTTGGGATGGCATAGGAAGGTCCCGGTAGCAGCGGTCGGCAGCACATGGGCAGAGCGCACGCACTCCGCTGCGCAAGGGAGGCGAGCCGCGCGGGGCGCCCGCCGCCGCCACACACGCGCACTAGCCTACCCCTGATCGATAATCGCTCCCGAATACCACTCCGTGAAACTTTTATGGTACCTTCACTTAATGAAACCATGTCGAAAATTCTTTAGATAGGTCCATACATTTTTACCCCGTACTTTTGTTACATGTCACGCTCGATGGACAAAACGATTAACTTAGATGGAAAATTAACGGAAAGTATAATTTTTAAGTACGACTTTTTACTCATTATCATATGCCTGACGAGATCTCAATACAATTTGGGGTCGGCACTTTATGTATGTCTTAATACTGTCACCTAGTTTCTTATATTGTTCTAATTATTATTCTAAATGATAAAAAATGAGGACTTTAGATTATGGCTTGGTTTCAGAAATAAATGTTTTATTTAACAGTAGGAATTATGCTTAAATTGTACTCTCTAAAGTTCATCAGCGGCATGTGAAAATTTAAGTAAATATAGATAAGATAATGTCACATAGATTATATAAAAACCGGCAATGATATGATGAATAACATGGAACTTAAATAGTCACTATTTATATATAAATCATCAGCAAATATATTATATAAAACAGGATGATAATGTAAACATTTATCACTATGCACACAATCATGTTTATTTAATGAAAAAAAAAACCATATACCATTAACAAATAATGTTTAATCGAGATGATTATTTTAACTAAATTAGTCCATTTTTACTTTGGTCAATAAAATGTTTTCAATGTCAAATTTATAATTTTTTGCTTCCATAAAAACCTTCCTCCTTCCGGCTCTTCTCAGTAAAACTACTATCAGAACCGAGCATTAATAGTGACTATTCATAAGTGCTTTATTGAGGCCTATTTGAATAAAAAAGATTTTGGTTTGGTTTGGTTTAAAACACAACAAAAAATATTTAACAACATTGGTTCAGCTGCTCTCAAGATTTGCACTTAGCAACACAATCAGCGATTCATTTTTATATAGATTTACATTTATAAATGACTGATAAATATTAGATATGTATTTATTAATGATGATTGTAGAATATAAAGGGTTGAGAGTATTATAAAACTAACAGTAGGTATATAATTATAAATTATTCTGCCTTATGTTATGTCTATATAAATGCTGACCAAATAATTTTATTATTTTAGCTATGCCTGAGCGTGTTCTATGTACGTGTGAGCTCATCTGCCTGTTTGTTTAATGTTGAATAGACAAAAAAAACCGGCTTTGCATAAAAGACAATAAATTATTCTTCTTACTTTCTAAACGTAATTTTATTCGTATTTTTTTTTTGAGATTATGCTCTACTTACCTCTGCTAGTAGCCATAGTTTAGAAAAAATATCTAAGAACCCAGAGCATCATTAGAATTTATTCCAAACAGGTTTATTGGATGAAGTTCAGATTGTTCAGTTTTTCTTTACAGCACACGTACACTCAATAGTTCTCATTCATCTATACATTTATATTAGGTACAATAATATTCATAAATAATTATTAGAACTTTAAAAAATTTAATACTTTTCATTCAAAGACGTGCGAGCACAAAACAATCTATTCGTCCTTGTTATTTGTTTTAAAAACTCGGAGAAGAAACGAGCAGCGAGCACTACAGCTAAATAAATAGTACCATACAAAGAGTATAGTAACTATCCATAAAGGAACATAGTAGTCTTTGAATAGTACCATCGATTGATTGACACTTGACAGACCGACCGTATATACAGTGACACTAGTGACAGTGGCGACGACAATAAAAAAAAGCGTCAGTCAGTGTAGCGTTGCCAAATGTAAAATAATGAATCCTACGAATTCCGAATATATTTTATAATATCACAACTACAAATGCGCTCAAATATTTTTAGCTTTCTAATATTGATTGAAGAGACTGCATAAGTACTAAATATGATGTTATAGGAGTGCTAAAACTATTGACACAGAAATCAAACTGTTGCTTAATAAAAGAGCGAGAGAGATTCATTACTCAATCAAGTCTGCAATGATTTAAAGTTGGATTTTTCAATTTAATGTAGGTATTTTGACATTGTTTTTAATTCATCTACATCATAAACAAAATTTAAACAATCTATTCATACCGTAGATAATGAAATAAGTAAATAGTTTACTCGCTGGACCTATGATATATCATTACCGATCTACCATTCATTGACTTACCTATATAGGGACTTATTGTTCTGTGAATCTGTGGTCAATGACAGTGATGACAGCCACCAGCTGTGACAGTCAGGAAGTGTGTACATATGTAGCTATGTAAGTTTGTATGTTTTACCAATTTATGTCTGCCAAATACAATACAAATTAAATAAGTCGAAAACTTCGAGCAAAAATGAGTATTCTATATAAAAGTAACACTAACATTTTAATAGATCACTGCGAATACATTTCGGACATTTATAAACATAATTCAATAGATGGCAAAGAATTTACTTCTTACTTACTAACACCGAAAATATTTTCTATTACTCGTAAAAATGAAGAAAAATTAAATAGAAAACGAAGAACATCGGATGAAATCCATAATGAAGTAAGTGTTTATTGTTTGTTTATCTTGGTCAGAGATTACCCGAGATTTATATTAACTACTAGCTGCCTCCGCGCGGTTTTACCCGCGTAGTTCCCGTTCCCGTGGGCATACAGGGATAAAATATAGCCTATGTTACTCGGGGATAATGTAGCTTTCCAAAGGTGAAAGAATTTTTGAAATCGGTCCAGTAGTTTCGGAGCCTATTCATTACAAACAAACAAACAAATCTTTCCTCTTTATAATATTATTAGTATAGATGTAGAAGCACAAATACTTAAAAACTTTGCCGGTGTTTACGACCCCTAGAGAGCGGAAGAGCTGACGCATTATACGAAAGTAACTAACTATCAATTATTTAGATTAAATCTAACTATTTAAAATAAAACTTGAAACATATAATGCTAGCGGACCCTTTGATAGTGCTCTACCTTCTCTTAATCCCCTTAATTAATAGGTATTTATTTAGTTTTATCATAACACTAGTTATTAATTTGAATTTGCAATTATAGCTGTTTCATTTTACTCTTCCCTATTCCAGGCTATGAAGATAAAAGGGCTCTCTGATAAGTTTCTGGGAGAAATACCAGGAGATGTTAAGTCATCTCTTGGAAATAAATACAAATTACTAAAAACATCCGATGTCCGTGACCTTGCAAAAGAACTATTTGAGTCTACAGTGTTTGATCATGCTGGAATAAATGGAGGAAATAATTCTAATAAATATTTAAAATGTAAGGTGAAGCAAGACTACTTTTTGATACCACCAAATTCAAGGTATTGAGGTAATTAAAACAGCCAAATTGAAAAATAAAACTTAAACTACGTAAATTAATCTTTTGGAATAACAGACTAATTGAATTGAAATATCACGGGATTCTAGGCCTATGTTCAGCAGTGGACATCCTATGGCTGATATGATAATGATGGGATTCTATGGATTAATATAGACACATATTGTCATCTATTAAGTAAATCCAGATTCTAAACAGAACGCTGTGTTTGCTCAGTTGGGAATAAATACTCATCGATTTGTTAAAAATATTTTTGACTGCTACTTTTAAATGATATAAAATATAATAAGCTAGAGGCTCCCTGCGGTTTCACCCACATTTACCCCTAGGAACCTTAAATTTTCCCGGAATAAAAAGCAGCCTATGTGTTATTCCAGAACATATTCTAACTCTGTGCCAAATTTGAAGGAGATCCTATTCATCCATACTTACAAACTCTCATATTCATAATAGGATTATGTGGATTAATAGATTATGTTTTCAGGTTCTTCAGCGGTTGTGTAAAAAAACAATGCCTCAAACTAGATGGAAACAAGTTTGACATAGTGATAGCTGACCCTCCTTGGTGGAATAAATACATCAGAAGATTGAATAGGGCTAGTGATAAGTTAGGGTTAGTATTATAAACATAGTCTTAACATAAAATGATTTATTACTAGGCATTCCTGGGAGATGTTCCATTTTCCCAATAAAAAGTAGATCTCAAACACACCAATTGAAATGAAATACATTTGTTCATTCAAATAGGCCTTCACAGGCACTTACGTAACGTCGACTCTAATATTTGGTTCGGTTTGCTTAGAAGCAATACTCTCAACACTGGCAGTGACGGATTTAGACTTTTTGATGCCCTAAGCAATTCCTGCCCATGGGGCCCCCCATTCCTTACGTCAACTAGAATCGGTCTTTAAAACATTTTTGGTGTGGTTTTTGGTGACGTGAGATTGAGACGTGAGGCCCTAAGAATGACTTTTTTTGTGTTTCTTCTGGTGCCCCCCCAGAAGTGATGCCCTAGGCAATTGCTTAATTTGTTTAAAGGTTAACGTTACTGAACACTCGTAAAATGAAGGTAAAAGTTTAGCTATAACTTAATTTTTCATTCACAGATACTCCATGATGTACAATGAAGACATTGCCGCTATACCCGTAAAAGACCTATTCTCACCAAACTGTCTTGTAGCTTTTTGGTGTACAAATGCAGCGAGCAATATAAATGCTGTCAAAGACCTTATATTCCCCAGATGGGGTGTCCAGTATGTTGCCACATGGTACTGGTTGAAAGTGACCATAGATTTAGAACCATTGTGTGACTTTGGGAGTGGTTGTCAAAAACAACCATATGAGAGGTTGATATTGGGTAAAGTTGGTGATGTCAATGATGTGCCAGAACAGCTGATTGTGAGTGTACCAAGTGCATTGCACTCACATAAACCACCGTTATTAGGTAAGTGTTGGTTTTAGTGTATCAATAGATGGATTTTTAGTGGTGTCTACGTGAAATCCTGAATTAGTAATACTAAAATATTCCATCTTTATATGACAGGCTTAGAAAAGCCTGAAAGAGGTTTTTTTAAGTCAATTAATAATAAGGTTCATCATTAAATAATGCCAAGAGTTTGAAGAATACTTGCTCTGCAATGAATCTTAACAAATATGAAATTTTATAATGATATTATACATATAAATCTGTTTTATTTCAGATCTTTTAACACCATACATAAATGTGGAAAATCCGCAAACGCTGGAGCTATTTGCGCGGTATCTCCTACCGAACACGACGAGTGTAGGATACGAACCATTGAAATGGCAACATTTATCGTTATATGAAACGGTGACATAATAAAATTCTTCAACTATGTTAGTACTTACTTTAATTTGATACTACTGGCTCCTCGTGGTTTCACGCGCGTACCCGGGAGATGTTCCAATTTCCCGGGATAAAAAGTACCTAGCCTATATCCATTCTCAGGCTCTAAAGTATCTGTGTACCAAATTTTATTTAAATTGGTTCTGTAGTTTTAGTGTGTAAGCGAGACGGGCAGATACTTTCGCATTTATAATAATGGTTAGGATTAGTGGCTCCCCGCGGATTCACCCGCGTAGTACCCGGGAGATCTTCCAATTTCCCGGGATAAAATGTAGCCTATATCCTTTCTCAGGCTCTGGACTATCTACCAAATTTTATTTAAGTTGGTTTAGTAGTTTTAGCATAAAAGCGAGACAAACAGACGGAATTACTTTCGCATTTACAATATTAGTTAGATGCTGATAACCAATAATGTGTCAACCCACAATAAGTCGAAAACAAAGGTTTTGATATATTTTTGTAACGCATCGCGTATTTAACATTCTACAATAGTGTTTTAAGTAATATAAAACATAAAAGTACATAAAAAATGGATTTATATCATACAAAAAGTCGTAAATCACATAAAAATTGTAATCTTTAAACGTCATTTTCTCAAAATCAAGCTTATGAGGGTTAACACATTATTGCTTATCAGCATCCAGTTAGGGTCAAATCAAACTACATTATAAATAGTATACTTATTTAATACGCCTACAAATTATGAAGTAGAAATGCAAATCCATGTTAACTCTTGCCATTTACAATACCACTTGACTTGATCTTTTTTGGATAACCATCTGGGTTCATAGTCTGCCATCTCCAGAAGTCTGTGCCTGTAATCATATATTTTTTTAATATTTTTTGACACTAAGAGTACCTTATAGCGACAGTAATGACGCTATGTTAATTCTGTACCGGGTGGAAATAAGTAAATAAATATCCTGGGTCATTATTCTCACACGGCCAATCTGATTCCAAACTAAGCAGCTTGTGATATTGTAACCAGATAGCTGATATACTACATATTCAATTCATACATACATTAAATATGACACGGGTCTGAAATGCTAGCAAGCGACATTAAGGGTTGAAATTACGCGAATATGCCTTTTCTTAGCCCCATGAAATATGAAATCATATAAAAAAATACATATACTGGGCATACCTAAAATACTAAGTTTTATCCCCTGTTTTTATCACATTTTTTGGCCCATAATTCATTCTGATTTTATCATATTTACAAAGTCACAGTCCCAAACTTATTGACACCAATATAGAGTCGAAAATTGAATAAACTGATTTGCCTGTTATAAATTTACTTACACATCTCCTCAATAGTGTATCTCGTCGACCATCCTAGCTGCTCCTTAGCGAGGGTCGCGTCCGCCCACATCGCCGTGATGTCTCCAAGTCTTCGCTCCACGTACTTGAGGGGCACTTTAGTGTTTGTTACTCTTTCGAATACCTCTACCAACTCTTTTACTGACACTCCTCTGCCTGTACCTAAGTTAAATACCTGAAAATATATAATATAGGTATATATAGTATATTTTAGAAGACTGAAGAAATGCTGTATTGGTACCTTAAGTCCAACTTGATTATCTGTTATCAAGTTCAATGCGGCGACGTGACCGCTTGCCAAATCCATCACATGAATGTAGTCTCTGATACCTGTTAGATGATAATACATATATTATGGTAAACTGTTTTATATTTTTCGTATAAATATCGGTAATTTTGTGCTAATGTAGTAGGCATGGTAGGTCCTAATTTTGACAGTGTGACAATACCTACATAATATGTGCCTGTGTAGACCTATTTGAATCCATACCTTAATATTATAAAGCTAAACTTTATCTATTTATTTGGTTGTACGCCCTTATTTTGGGAAGTATTACATTAATTTAAAACAACTGTTACAACTAGTTTATTGCCGGCTCTTCTCAGCAAAAGCAACCTTCCGAACCGAGCATTAGAGTCGACGTTTCATAAGTGCCTGTGAAGGCCTAGTTGAATTAATAAATTTATTTCATTTCATTTCATATTTCATTTCATTTCAACAAAATTATTTTAGTGTTGGCTATAATAGGTAATATTACGGTGCAACCAAACGGAGCCAAGCATCAATAAAATATACAGACAAAATCACGGGTCAGCTAGATAAAACTCATTTCATTATCTCACCAGTTCCATCAGGGGTATTGTAATCGTTTCCAAAGACAGTCAGCAGTGGTTTCTTCCCCAGGGCGACCTGTGCCATGAACGGCATCAGGTTAGTGAACTCCTTTGTGGGGTCCTCGCCGATCAGACCCGAGGGGTGCGCGCCCACCGGGTTGAAGTAACGGAGAGAGATGATGTTCCATTTCTGATGAAGAAGGAGATGGTTTGAAAGTAATTTAATGACAATTACCACTTTATTGCGTAATTTAGACTTGACTAACAGTTAGGCTGGTACTTTTGGAGGTAAAAGATTTTTGTGTACCTACCTTTAGTTGGCAGATATAAGTTCTACTTAGTTAAAAGTATATACCTACGTAAAATAGTAGTAGTAAGCAAGTACATAATTACAAAAAGTATTTATCTTCAGTTATTTTACTATATGATCATCATAATTGTACCTATAGTTATGCATACCTAACTTTTAATAGATCTTAGGTACGTACGTACTTATAGGTATAATAGGAATAATTCAATTAAATACATAGGTAAATCATTATGAGATCGCTGTTAGCACTAATGCTACATAGATGGACATAAACGAACCCTAATAGATAGGTTCCAATCTTAATAATTATGTGACACCTATATAAAAAATACAATCCAATTTATTTTTAATAAAAAATGATATCTTATGCATAATATTACAATTCATTGATCACTTATATAGATGATCGTATATCCTTGACATTCATATACATAGTATAGTAGCCTAGTAGGCCACCGAGAACCGGTATTCGTCCAATCTGATCATTTGAATGTGTCACCTAAGTTCAACGAGTTATTTACCCGTTAGTTCAATAGCTCGATGCTTCGTAGACGGATATTGATTTCTTTATTCAATACCTTATATTTTCGTTTAGATCTAAAATTATAAATAGACTAGTGGACCAGGCAGACTTCGTTCTGCCCACCAGCGCCACCGGGTCCAAGTATATGTAAGCTATCCTATCTCTCAAGTTGGATCGAACTGCACATGGTGTGCGAATTTTATTATAATCGGTTAAGTGGTTTAGGAGTCCATTGAGGACAAACATTGTGACACGAGATTTATATATATTAAGATTTTGTACATGTAGCATCAGAATACAAAAATATGTTTCGCTGTTGAGCTCCTGTATTTCAGAATGAAATGAAACTGTGAAATTGCTACGTAATATCCCAGGAATTATTACATCCTCCGGGAACATAGGTGAAACCACAGGAAACTATTAAGAAACTACGGGAAACGGGAAGAAAATCTATGACATTCTTTAGCTATAAAGCGCTCATAGTACTAACTATGTAGGTAGGTAGTAGTAGTAGCAGTAGGTACTAACCTACGAGTGAAATATCTACCATTTAAAACGAAGGGGAGGGTAAATATATCTTTCAATATAAGACATAATTTTATAGACATAAGGGTAATATTACCTTGTCAGCAGCACTGAGGTCCTTAAGCATTTCCTCAATGAAGTACTTTGTTCTGCCATAAACATTGGTGATGCTGCCTGTGGGGTGGGTCTCGGTGATGGGAAGACTTTCCGGCTCTCCATACACCGTGCACGATGATGAAAACACCATTTGGTAGCAATTGTGTGAACGCATTATCTGAACAAAACATATAAATTAAGGCATAGGTATTGATAGGTACTGACAGCCTGGTTGGCTTTGTGGTTAGTGACCCTGACTTTCAAGCCGCGGGTCGTGGGTTCGATTCCCACCCAGGACAAACATTTGTATGCATGAATATGTCTGTTTGTCCTGTGTCTGGATGTAAATATCTATATAAGTATGTATTTAAAAGTAGTATATGTAGTATATCAGCTATCTGGTTACCATAACACAAGCTCACTTTGATGCTTAATTTGGAATCAGATTGGCTGTGTGTGAAAAATGTCCCGGGATATTTATTGGTTTCGTAAGGTGGGTATAGCTTTAACGTTAATAGGAATATATATTCGATAAATAGACCTTCACAGGCAGGAAGGTATTGTCGATTATAATGTTCTAATTTTATTTTGTACCCAAATAGTTTCGGAGTTTTGTTACTATTTAGCAAAACCTACAGTATACCTAGGTACTTTCCCATAAGACTAAGGTAGGTACGTAGTAGGGACCTAATATATCTATTCGTCGAGATTTTTTACGAAAAATTTTGTCATTAACTTTCTACTTGCCTATTTATTTAAAAGTTCATGTTGGACGACAATATCTGTTTTCCCCCCTTTAATGTAAATTGTTAGATATATTTATACTTACTTAACAGTTATTGCATTTTTTAAAGCACAAAAAATCGGGTCATAATATTTTTTATCAACGGAAGCGTTATGATATTATGATAGATATGAATTATATGAATCCGTGTGTGATAACAAAATGGCAAAGTCTGAGATTTTGCACATTTCACGTTAAAGATAAGTTCAATGCTATCTGAAAAAATATTTTATGATTATAGATTTGGCTTTAAGAGTTCTCAGTGTAAAATTCCTTCCTCAACTTAAAGTAAACTGAAAAGTAAACTGATGATACTCGAGACCAAAAAAATCCATATATTTATAATGAGGCGATCAAATAAATCCTAGACTCAAGAGTCAATAATACATTGGCTGTGTTTGTAGTACATTGCTAAATACAGTTTTATAATACACTAGCTGCCTCCCCGCGGTTTTACCCGCGTAGTTCCCGTTCCCGTGGGAATACAGGGATAAAATATAGCCTATGTTACTCAGTGATGATGTAGCTTTCTAATGAAAAAATAATTATTAAAATCGGTCCAGTACTTTTTGAGTTTATTCGTTACATACAAAAATACAAATCTTTCCTCTTTATAATATTAGTGTAGACTGTAGATAAATCTATCACAACTATTACCTCCAGTAAATTAAGCATTCCAAGAAGATTGTTCTGATAGTAGAGAAGTGGCTGCTGCATAGATTCCCCGACCGCCTTCAATGCGGCGAAGTGGATGACGCAGTCTATCGGGTGCTGAAAATTAAGAGATGTTTTCATTTATTTTTCTCTTTATTCCCTTAAGTCAAGGGTGTAATCAGGTGGGTTTCTTTGGGTAGGTACTCGTTTAAATTTAAGCGTAGATGACTATGAAAGTAGTAAATAAATAAAAAAATTATTTCATGGGTTAAGGTTCTACGTCATTGCTTTCGTCTTATGCTTTTCATTACACGTGTGACTATAATCCTAACAAATGTAAAGTAGGTATATAATAGACTATGTGAGCTCAGTTGTTACTTTCAAATTAACATTTTTTTCTCATACTGATAGGCGTGATAAAAACTTTAATGAACCGTAACATTTTAACATGATTTTAATATTCATGACTTGGTTGTTCGCATCTGCTTACTTCGACGGAAAACTTTTATTTTCAGTTCTACAATAATTTCCTGCTGTTAATATAAATGTTTGTGTCCATAGGGCTGATTTGCATTTTGGTTTAACACATAGATTTATAACGTGCAGCCTTATATTTGGAACTGTTAAATCGTAGAGTAAGAACTTACTAAAATTGAACACCAGGTAAAAAAAAAATACCAGTCAAATTGAGAACCTCCTCCTTTTGTTTGAAGTCGTTTAAAAAGCATACACACCTTATCAAATATATCGTTTAATTGCTGTTTATCCAACAAGTCCACTTTGTAGAACGATATCGTCTTCCCTGTGATCTGTTCCGCCCTCTGTAGTGCCGGGGAGCCTTCCTCATCTTCCACTGCGTTCGCGAAGTTGTCTATGGCTATGACTTCATAACCAGCTTCTAGGAGGTCCACTACGCAATGACTGCCGATGTACCCGGCGCCACCAGTCACCAGAATTGTCTTGAATCGCGGCATTGTTTATTCTGAAATGAAGAAGGTTTTTATCAAGGAGTTCTTGGTAGATTGGACTCTATAGTTTGGGACTAAATTATTTTTGGAATTGTCGATCGGTAGCTGTAGGTGGGTACATGACAACTACGGTATTATAATAAAGAAAAGACTAATTTTACTACCTACAGATTGTACAAGTAACAATAACTTCGTTGTAAGTTGCTAGGTAACTATTAAAGCGATTTTCTGTCATTCCAGTATTATACTTGCAGAAAATCGCTCAGAGTACCTAACGCCATTTTCTTTTCGTTAGTACAAGTCCTTCCAAGAATTACTAAACGTAATTCAATGCTAAATATATCGTCATCATACACTTAAATTATTGTTGATTAAATGAATGATTGGTTAACATCTTTATTGGAAAAACGCGAACGTATGTATGAATATGAAG
The DNA here is from genome assembly GCA_905147785.2 of Thyatira batis. Lineage (NCBI taxonomy): Eukaryota > Metazoa > Arthropoda > Insecta > Lepidoptera > Drepanidae > Thyatira > Thyatira batis. Next base: position 6,822,947 of record LR990501.2, on the reverse strand, counting down.
GTAGGTAAATAGTAATATCGTGACGAAGACACCTAGGTACCTTATAAATTACGTATAATAGTCCAATTAAGCGACCTTTATTATTTACTCATCGAACATAGAAGTGAATCGTGATTTCCGTCATTTATGCACGTGTCTAGAATTCGGGATGCCTTACATTCATGGCCATTGGTACCCTAGCCGAGTCTAGATATTAATGGGTGATTGTTTTAGCAGCTGCATTATCGAGGAGACTAACGAATTATTTGTTGTCTGACGCAGATCTTATTGCGTTTTTATTTAAGTACATCGCTCGATGTTCTTCACTTATTAATCTGGATACGAAAACCTCTCCTACGATTCTATTTATAAAATAACCGGGCGTTTGGTCCTGGATAAGTTCAATGTACATTTTATAGCCCTGATACGCCTCGATAAGTTTTATTCATACTTTTACTGGACCTAAGTTATCGGTACTCGAAGGGTACTGGAGTCTAAAGGTCCCTCCCATATAATTATGTTTTCAAAATTGTATACTAAATATAAATTACTTGAAATTGAACCTTAAGTTCAAGGAACTTCACCTTAGCGCACGACAATTCGGTAAGATGTCGACAGATTACTCGTAACTTGCAATTAGCTGGTTCTTGCTAAATAATCATCAAGGAGATTGCCTTGCTCAATACAAATTATGCGACTGTTTTGATTTCAATTGTTTTTATTTACCGTCTTTGTCTATAAAATCATAGGACGTTTATTCCATTTCCTTTACGATCGTATAAAAACATTAAGTAGGTGCCGATCTGTTCCTTGAAATACCTATGATGATTTTGAAGCACATTAATGATTTTATGTGTATTTTACTAAATCGTGATCAATGAAACGGTTAAAATAACATCAATATTGCCTCACAAGTCTTGTAAAGATGCGTGCAATAGAACACGTATTTTTTTTATTAAATGATCATCGTTTCTCAAGTAAAATTGTAAGGAACTTTAAATTCATATTTCTTTGATTCTCATAGTACCAACTACATTTATTTTTAGAGTACCTATAGTCGGATTAATAATTCGAGTCAGAGATATGACAAGTGCAACTGTCACTGATACAAAAAAGGGTGACCCGCTACAATAGTGATGTTCGGCAGTTTTGTTCTTTCAGTATCCGATACATAAATCTAGTCGAAAATCCCAAAATTTCATTTTTTTTAAACTAAATTTGAATTTAATTGAAACCAAAATTAAATCAATAAAATCGAATAAATGTTATTAATTTAATTTACCTAACATAGGCTAATCATCCAATTCATGCTTAATTAAAAAAAATGAATAAATGTACGAATAAATATAATTTATTTGTCCAATACCCGTACAAATAGTCACTTCCTAAACAAAATGGGGTCCATAGCGTGACAAGTGATGAATATAGTACTTCCAATAGCCCAAAACAAATAATATACATAATAGTATTTTATGTAATACTAGCTTCTGCCAGCGACTTCGTTCGCGTGGAATAGTTTCTTTGGGCTAACTCTAACTTTAACCCGCGACTTCGTTCCTCGAACCTCCTGCTTTTTTTTAAGTCGTTTAAAAATATGTAATCCTCACTTATCGCATGATTTAGTATTCACGTGTGACGACGCGATGGCTTATTTCTTCTATAATTTTGGTGTTTCTATACCGATTTCTATGATAATTTTATTATTGAATAGGTAATAATGTAAACTTTCTAATTAGTGAGAGTATTATAAACGTCAGAGTAAAACAATATAATCAGAATGCTCCGAACTGCTAAGCTATCAGGAGTTACACGTGTTATTCTGAGTCAACTATAAAAGATAAACATATCCTGTTGCGGGATATTTTTTTGAAAATTTTATGTAGAATATTTCCGTCATACATAATTTCTATGTATCTTTAACCATTAAGGCTGCACACGCGACGGAAGTTTAAAAATGGAGTAACTTCTCCCGTTTTCCCAAAATTTCCCTTCACTACTCTGCTCCTATTGATTGTAGCGCGATGAAAAGTATCCTATAACCTGCCCAGGAGTATGAAGAATAATTGTACCAAGTTTCGTTAAAATCCGTCCAGTAGTTTTTGTTTCTATAAGGAACATACAGACCGACAGACAGACAGACAGACAGACAAAAATTTTACTGATTGCATTTTTGGCATCAGTATCGATCACTAATCACCCCCTGATAGTTATTTTGAAAATATATTTCATGTACAGAATTGACCTCTCTACAGATTTATTATAAGTATAGAGTATAGTATAGATAGATAGATTTAAGTACCTACTGTGTATGTATTCTGTTTTATTACCATAAATTACATATTTTTATTTATATAAAGGCAATTTGACATTGAATAAAAAAAGGAAACTCTAGTCGAGTTTCCTTTGTCCTTAGCCGACTTTTAGTTGTAAAAATTCGAATCTACCACAACACTATTTATTTGGGACTAAAAACCTGCAGCACTGGAAATGTCAATTCTCTGCCTACAATGAATAATCTGAGTATAAGTACCTATCTAAGTAAATAAGTTGTCGTAGAATTCATACCTACATGGGTTTTTTAAGTAGAAGCAATGGCGTTGTTTATTGAAATATAGGTTTAATAATCGAACATACCTACAATAACGATTACTTCCAACATTAATAATGATTTTTTAAAGTACTAAGTAGATATGTACCTAACTAGGTAGATATTCCAAAAGACAATGTGGTAAGGTTTCAATGAAAACACACATTGAGAATTAAGAGCCACTCGCTGACATAAATAAATAAAGGTAGGTATAGGTACCTACCTACTTTCGTTTGATCGATTATTATCAGTTAAGATTATCTTATCACCAAGAATCACATCGGAAATCAAAACTGATTTGACGTCTGATAAAAAAAAACAATTTAACGTCATTTTTATATTAGGCATCAATTAAATGACCAAGCTAATGGAATATCAAATTCCATGGAGTCTCGGTTTTAACAACAACCGCTTGTTTTACCCTAATTGCTATGCAAGTAAAGGAGTTGAGAGCCGTCTCGCCTCATCCCAAGTTAGTTATTTACTTTTTTTGCATCCTGCTGTATAATTGAGTTCATTCACCCCAAAGACTCCTTACGCACGAACGGTAGCTTAAGTTGAGGAAAACAGTAGTTCATAAATCATTTCATATTTTCTAAAGTACCTAATGTACATTAAATTTTGTTCCAGGTGTGAAGTGTTGAATAGAGTTATAGCACATAGATCATATTTTTTAATGCTGTTTTCTTTGTGACATTTACCATTCCAAATTGAAAATTTAGAATTATGCATTTCAGGAACTAAACCGGAATAAGCAACCGGCAAAAAGATAAAAGCAATTTAAGTTAATAGTGCCTTTAATATGAAGAATATCACTTAAGCTAAGACTCCATGGAAGATAACAATAATCCTATCTTCTTATTTCTTTTCGTCGTCTTTTTCATACCACAAGGGCTGCAATATGGTTATACGACTTCTGAGAACGCAAGCAGGATGAATATTGTTTGTTATTAATGGATTCTAATGCATGACACATGTTTCCTTTCCGATGATACCGATCTCGATTATTAGCAACGCTGTAAAGTTATTTACCATGGCATGGCAAAAGAAAAAATTGCATCAAAATTTAATGAACTGTTAAGTCTTCGTTTTATTATATACCAATCACAAACTTTTAAACTTCAAATACCTACTACTACTACTACTAGTTACTACGCAGCAATTAATATTTTAAGACTTTTTTTATAAAGAAGTAGGTAAATAGGTACTGCATTAAATTGAAACTTTAATTTAATTCCAATTATATCCGCCATTACCCTGTTGATTTATAGACGGAGAAAGTACCTAAGTGCCTACCTATTATCTACCTGCATTAAGTAGTATCGGAAATTGGAACATAACATAGCTAAACTTCGTCGTTTTCCTATAAAACCAGTCTTTATCTACCATACCTACTGCATATCACAATAGGTGACTTTATAAAATAGTAACTCTACTTGACATGTATCTATTGAAATTCAGGTTTATTCTAGCTATAATATAAAGTCTAGTAATAAAACTAACGAGACGGAGTTTAACTGCAGTTTTACTGCGAAGTGTCGTTTTATCTTATGGAAAAGGATGTTGTAAATGGCCTGATGGTGTAGGTTGTAAAATAGTTAGAGCCTATATCGGTAGGTCTTTTTGCTTTAGATATATAGAGATTAAACTGTATAGAAAAGTTGTAATGCGTATTAAATAGCTTAATCTGCCTTCGTAGTTGATTCTCAAAATTACTTAAAATGATCTGTTTCAATAGACCAGCAAGTTGTACAAGTTAAGAATTCCGGCAAGGCATTCTATGGCGTTTTGGTCACTTCATAACTCTATGAAGATAAGATAATTAACTGTAATATTAAAAAATCTAATAAAATAAATATTTTTCTCGAATTTTGTCATTTTTTCCTGAATTTTAGCATTTCGTTACATAGTAAATTACGTTTTACCTAAACTAAGTTCGCGAAAATTTAAACCAAGGTAGTTGACCTTAATTTAAACTTTCGCGATGGTTAATTTAGTTTAGTTTGTAGCATAATGGTACACAAGTTCACTTTGCACTTAACCACTATACAGATATCTACGTATGTATATACGAGTGACATAACTAATATATGTGTTAATGGGTCTGTAAGAATCCTCGCTTAAGCTCGAAGTTGGCTGACTGCATAGCCACTTTATGCAACGTAAATAATAGAAGGACTAAGGAATGTTTAAAGGTTTTGTACACAAGTGTCTACTTAGATTATTTATTTTTGTAAAGCATAGAATTTAAGTGAATTTCTAGTACTGACACATTCACCAATTTATCAATTTACTAGACTTACATGTTTGTGTGGTAGGTACCTATACGTAGTTTTCGCAAAAGGTAAAAGTTACCTATGTCCATCTAAGTTGGTACAAACTTCTAAATACCCCTGTACAAAAAACGTCTTCAAAAAAGGACAAACAAACAATTTAACTTTCGCATTTTAATATATGTATTAATTAATATAAGTATCTTAGTACGATAGTTATATACATAAATAGTTTAGTTTTTAAAATCAAAAACCAAAATCAATATATTTTTTATTCAAGTAAGTAGATAGGTCTTTACAAACGTTTAAGAACAGTCACTCTAATGCTCGGTTCGGAAAGTTACTTTTACTGAGAAGAGCCGGCAATAAACATAGTAATTACTATTAAAAGAAAACATACTTAGTTTTAAAAACACAAAAGATATGTAAGTAGTAATATGAATCTACCTATAATGTGGATATCGATTAAGTACGTGAGATAGGTATCTATGTACCTACTAATTGTTACTTATTCCAATACAGCCTAGAAGTTAAAAATCAGTAAATAAAGTTAGTAGGAAGAAAATCTCGGAAAACTAAAGCCAGGTCATTAAATATTTATTAACAGGTACGGACAGCGTAAGTAATGTTAAATACCTATTACTTATTGAATATTTTTCTCTCATTTAATCCATCCAAATGGAATTCAATTGGTGTAAATAAATTATCTCCAAGATTCTAGTAGATATAATACAATTATGAAAGTTTAGAAACTTGAATGCAGACCAGACCCATCACATAGCGTACGATCATGCATAAAAACCCATCAAACAAATAACTGTTTTCACAGATTCCGCTGTTCACTTTCACGGCACCGTTATTATTAACTACTTATGCACTTACCGTTGGCTCTATTTGCGTCTCCCATGAACTTACAACTAACTTGAACTGAATTAACACTGGTTTTTGTTATAAATATGCGATATAAAAAGAGGATTATCGCTTAATGGCGCGTTTGGGTCGGTGGTGTGCGCCCGCGCATCTGACAAGGTGGCGGCAAACGCACGCCGTTCGATGTCTCGCACGACTCCTACGTCACTGATGTAGTTTGCAACCTGGCGGTACTATACCACACCGAAACGAGCTTACGTACGAACAAGAACTGAGACCGAGAGGCTGGATCAAAAATATTTTCCGGAAAGAAACTTAGCCGTAATTAATATAATCGATAGGTACTTCCAATACTACAATCTACTTACAATAGTTTGTATCTAACTTCTTAGACCAACTTTGAAATAACGGTCACGGATTAAAAGCTAAAGATTGTTTTATACAGCAAATGCTATGGATGTAGCAGGAATAGGTGTAGTTGACGATAAGAAATAGGTAGCTCTATAATTTTTATAATAATAAAAACATGCCCTTAACAAAATTAAATGCTTCGATTCTAAAGTGTTTGTGTCGGTGTAAATGTTGTCGACCTCTGTCTACGGCCGGCAGTGACCTCATAACAAGCTACACATACATAGTACCAGCACCGGAATACCGTAAGTTATCTAAAACTTAACATACTCCTCAATCAATAAGGTACCTAACCCATAACTTTCAAATTATGAGTCATTTTATGTATATCGGTCTTAGAGGAATTATCATTTTCTGGGATTGGAGTACCTACCTACCTACTTATATCCTATGCCACAAGCAATTAAAGAAACACTGAGAAGAAACTTTTTAATTAAGTAACAAAACTTATTAATAATGAAATAAATTTTATAGTAAACCGACAATGATTGTTCCTAATAATAATGGTGACAGTCTTTTTATCCATATTGGAAAAAATCTAGATTGCTTTTGATACGATAGGTGACAATTCGTTACATATCAAATTCATTTGTTTGATAATCAGGAGATTGTTAATTAATTTAATTAAAATTATCGCATCTGATTACACGTTTTGGACACGTTTGCGTGGAATAGCTAATAAAATTTTTGTCTCTATGTGTGTACATAAATAAATAAATAAAAATCAATGACGTAGGTAGTATATTCATACGAGTATTAATCGCAAATCCTACTAAAATTCCTAATATTAAAAATGCGACTGCATGGATGTACGTGTGTTAAATCTTTACTTAATATTATAAATGGGAAAGTAACTCTGTCTGTCTGTCTCCCTTTACCGCTAAAAGTACTAAACCGATTTAAATCAAATTTGGTGCACAGATAACTACTGAACCGATTTAAATGAAATTCGGTGCACAGATAGTCACCTGAGAAAGGACATAGGCTACTTTTTATCCCGGGAAATAAGATCTCCCGGGTATGCGGGAAAAACTGTTATTACTTACTTACTGAGATTCTGTTTTATACACTGGTAGATAAGGTCTAATTTTCTTTATTCAACCATCAGACTAGATAGATAGATTATTCTCCTCATTCAAAAAGTTGAAAGGGTAAATAAAAGTTGTATAAATAATAATAAAACAATTTATTACTTCCTTTAACAACATACTGAATCAAATTTATTCTCAAACACGAAATATAGTGCACCTCATAGCTAGCACCCTGCTAATCAGCCAGTACATTTCATATTTGTTACATCCAAAATGAATATTTAATGAAAATAATTATTATGTCAGTTAAATGTGTTTCTAATATTATTATAACAATTTATTTTTCTACTTTATGACTTAAGGCATAGGCTTTGGCTGAAGATTAAACACGTATAGAAAAGAGTGGCCCTTAAGTCAGCTCTCAGCGCCACAGATAATGACAGATTTTTTGTCAAGCAGCATTTTTCTTTACCGAAAACTCAAGCCCCTTTTACTACTTAAAGGAAGTCGATATCGTGTCGTTTCGTACTTAACTAAGTATTAAATATAATTACAATGCTCGACTGAGTTTTTTTTTGTTCACACATAAACACAGGGATACTGTTCGGTATAATAAATTTATAATATTATATTATATTGTCTTAATAAATAATTTAAGAAATTATCTTTGGCGAGTCATAGCTATTTATGTCAAAATGGTAAAATTTTAAAAATGAATTTATCACATTTTTTTGGCAAATAAGTGCATATAGGAACAAATTATATAATAATTAAAAACTATCAACTATTTAAGTACTTACCTACATGTGAAAAATCATTATGGTATCATGCATGTCTCACAAACAAACAAAATACAAATAAAACTTGACAATAAAGTCAATCTTAAAACTAATGAAATCAAACTTTGGTCGTTGTGCCATTTTTTTTAGGATTTAAGGGATTTTTTCTATTTTTTTTCCAACATTTTGTTTGTTGTTTATTTTGTTTTATTATGATAAAATCCGTCGTTATATGTATTGTCGGTGTCAGTTGATTGAGCGACGCAAATGTGGTGTTCTGAAAAAAGAGATGAAATGTTGTTAATAATATAATATAATATGTACCTTCTATCATCGTTTCGACTTGTACCTACTCAGGTAATTGTATAGGAATACTACCTACCAACTATATGAGATAGTCACTGTAGGTAGATAGATATGGTATGGTATACATGGTATGGTATGGTATATATACTGTAATAGCTATCAAAATTTTGGACAGAACATACGAATAAGTAGGGACACTACTCTGCCCACAGTGTCTAATCTAAGTAATTACAATAGTTATTTGTTATACAAGAGTGCAAAGTTGCTTTTTAACCGCGTGTTCAATTTTGATGACCGAGCAAGCGAAGGATTCTAAAATTGAATCACGAGCGCAGCGAGTGATTCAAAATTAGAATCCTGAGCGTTAGCGAGGGAATCAAAAGAGCACGAGGTGAAAAATCTTTGCACTCGAGTGCAACACGTAACTTTTCATTCCACCTCAGCGAGGAAATGACTAAATGCAAAAAAAAGCAAATTGAAAAAAGAACACCAAGAAGGTGCCGAGTCTGAGTTTTTAACAAATTAAAAAAAAGTTGTATGATATATTCGGCACCATAGAGGTAGCAGTAAATAGGTTGAATGTTTTTTTTTAATTCACAAACTTAGTGCACACGATGTTCCAAATTCAATTTACTTTATCCTCTAGAGAATAAAAACGGCTTTTCCACTCAGATATTGAAGATTAAAAATACTCTTTCCGAGATGGTGGGATGAAAAATACATTTTCTTTATTTGATGCTATCCTGTCTCTAACAAGGCTTTCTATAGAGCTACATTGTGTTAGGAAATAAAAAAAAATACCTGTTTATCAACATCGTAGTTACTATAATACATACTGATATTTAAAAGATAGGTAGGTGGGCGCGAGATCCTAGTTCCGTCATCCGTCTTCTTTGCAACATCCGTAACAAGGTACATCAGTATTTTTTACGAATTTTCCGTGCCAGTGCGGAGCGGCTCTAACACGTATAAAAAATAAATACGTACAAAGCATAAGCTAATTAGTTTTCTTAGCGTCCTTCGTCTCCTCCTTGGGCTGTCCCTTGCCGAGCAGCTTGGCGAGCGAGTCCCAGATCCCGCCCATGAACAGCGCGCAGAACAGATTCTCGAACGGCACGAAGGGATCGTGGATGCCGAGGAGGATCGACGATAGCTGATGGGAAATGGGAGCATGTTATTATGTGAACAATACGCCGCAACATCTGTCGTTCTGTGCATAAGAGGCTGTTGGAATAAATCAATTTCCTCAGGCGAGGGATACTTGTAGAGTAGTTAGTTTATTGTGGAATGTTCTTTGCACACGCCACATAGAAAAGATATACCTATTACCTACATCCTGCTTAACATTTTTATCCTCATTTGTCTGTAGTAGGTATTGAGAAGATTAGCGAAAATTAATATCTCGTCGGAGAAAAAATTAAATCTATCTATAATAGGTGCGTACCTACTTGTCACTTTCGAGCTATTGAGAACAGACAAAATAGTACTCCTTACTTGGGTACCTAAGTACTTTGCTCAAACTGACCTGATTATTGCGAAAGCGATTGCATCAATCAAACCTATTTACCGATTGATTGGTTTCTCTGTCGGATCTATGTTATGTAAGAGCTCGAAATAGTTGACTATATAGTCGCTTATAAATTAAAATAGATACATTACCTTGAAGTACACGAAGAATATGACAATGCCGAAGTAGACCAGCGCGTGCGGCGCTGATATGAGGTCAGTCTTCTTGTCTAGCACGAAGATTATAGAAGCCACCAGGGATGCCTTCGTGTAGCTGGAAGAAACAATAAAGTGATTACAGCACAGTGGATATCCGAGGTATTTATTTTCTAGCAACCACTACTTGGTTAGCAGCGATGCAAGTAAAAAAAACTACAATATCCAATGACAGCATATTTTTAAGCAAACATGCAACAAGCACAAGCTTGCACTACAGTCATGTATATTTTATGTAAACTTTATATTGTATTTTTTGTGGTGAAATAAATACTTTGTGTATTATATAGAGGTAGGTATGTTCATGAGCACCGATGCAAAAGTTTTAATGGATGTAATTCTTGTCAATAAGCTACTCAAGAAATCCTGACTTTGTATCGAGATTAAATTCGAATAGTGATCGATAGTTGGTCTCATAGATACATACAAGCTTGGCTGCATAGTTTCCATGGCTGTAGGTGTCCAGGCACCACGGATCAGACGCTCCACCAGCTTGGTGAAGCCAGCGCCGTTGCCCTTCAGGGTTCCTGAAATTAAATAACAGGTAAATGTATTATGGTAACAAAACATACCCTTAGTTTCTTTCACACATGGTCAATCTCATTCCAAATTAAATAGAGCTAATAATAACTTAACTACGTAGCTACGTAGCTTAGCTACGTTAACTATATTGACAACCAGACACAGACAAAACAAACAGAGATTTTTATGCACAGAAACCTTTGTTCTAGGTAGGATTCGGTCCCAAGACCGGTGGCATGAAAGACAGTCCCTAAACACAAATTCAAGCATTCAAAAACATGACACGATAAATCACCACCCCAATAAACGTCTAACATAGGTTATTGAATATTTAGTTCAGTAAGTTTTCCGGTCATAGAGCCCTCATGCGAACGAGTTCGTCCATGCAAAACAAAGCACACGCGACAAAGTTATCGATTTTTTACGGAACAAATCTGCAAGAATGTTTTTTGCAATGGTTAAAAATAGTTAGATTTTTACTAGTAGGGTCATCGCAGATTATGATCTCATCAGACGATAAGCTAATTTCTATTAATTGGCTAATTAGAAATTGTTAATTATCTAATATTTCTATTATTGATTATTTTCTAGTTATTTGATTAATAAGAAAGTAATCTAATCTGATATTTGAACATCTGTTCTAAAAATACCTAGATACTTATAGTAGGTATATTTACACAGCTGAAGTATGGAAATATACCTACCAACTAGTTACTTAAATGTTTACAATATTTCTGGACATGCAGATGTGTGTGCATATGCAGATGTAGGACTGTTGATAAGTAAATATGTTATACAAATTGTTTTCTAAGCTATAATTAGCATTGGATTGAAACTCCTAATAATAATTCCTTCGACTACACACTTTTCCAATTATAGCAAATTCCCATAATGCAGGTCATTTATCAGGAGGACCGTGTGTCGACAATATGAAATTGAGAATCGTGCTCACCAACAATAATCATGATGACATAAGCGTTAGGGTACAACTTTCCAGCGTGGGTGACTCCGTCGTACACTTTCTTGGCACGATAGATCTCCTTCATGGCAGAAGCAACCACCTTCACTGGCAGGAACTTCGCCACTTTGTAACCGACGTCGAAAGGCGTGTAGAATACTATGTACCTGAAGAAGAAAATAAAGATATGCTAGTTGGATGCTATTACGCAATAATGTGTCAACCCACAAAAATTCGAATTCAAAGGTTTTGATATACCTATTTTTATAATGCATCACGTATTTTACATTCTACAAAAGTGTTTCAAGCCATCTAAAACATAATAGTACATAAAAAATGGATTTATATCATAAAAAAGTCGTGAATCAGATAAGTACACAATATGATCTTGGCGGCATTTTTTCGAAATCAAGTTTATGAGGGTTAACACATTATTGCTTATCAGCATCCAGTTCTAGTGTAGACTAATATTATAAAGAGGAAGGATTAGATTTTTGGTTTGTATGGAATGGGCTCCGAAACTGCAGGTTTATATAAAAAAATATTTTTGCGATAGATAGCCCATTTATTAACGAAGGTTATGGGCCATATGACATCACGCTACGACCAATAGAGCTAAGCATCTGCATGAAAACTGGAAAGATGTGACGCAGACAAAGTTGCGTGGATTACCTATATACTTAGTTAAAAAACTAATAACTAACCCTAACTAAATAGGTACATAGTGGGGAGTAAGTAATAAGTACCAATACAGAGATCAGAGCAGGGCTGCTCAAATTAGCATTAACTGGAGGTCTCCAGTTAATGCTATTTTTTTTTTAAGATTTGTTTAAGTTTGCCTGAATGCCATAGTCTAACTCCATTATTACTTTTCTAGAAAAAAATAGTATTAGATATGCACTAGGTACTACTTCTTAATTACATATTCTATCTATCTACAATGGCCTTAGTTATTTGCATGTGGAGACACCATTATAGACAGGTAGGTAAGTCTCCTCCACGGCCAAAGAATTGTTCGTTTTATTAATACCTAGACAATTCTATTCTAGTAATACCTATTATACTACCTATCATCTGCCAGACGTAGTGTCGTTAAAGTAAACTAGGTTACGTAAAAAAATTTATTCTTCCAAGTCTTGGTCTTATCTATGTGGGTATCAACATATCTTGATGCAAATTAAATACATTTAGTGCTACAGTATTATAGAGCCAAGACTTAATACTACCTAGTAAAAATTTAAATCATATATTTTTCTATCGATTTTTCTTACCGACGTAAAATATATAAGTAAGTAATTAATCTAATACTACAATAAAATCGATCAAACCGTTTCGGAGGACTTCGATAACAGACACTGTGATACGAGATTTTTATATAAGTAGGTATTAGAAGCGAAAGATTAAGCGAACTGAAAGGACTTAAGTAAATTGTCATCCATTCTACACAGAACATATTTCTTGTAGAAATTCCTATATGATATGAGCCAGTAGCGGTAAAAAATCATACCCAGGTAAGTCAGATAGACAGCCTAGTCTACAGCTTATCTTATGATCTCACCATGTAACAGTTCCAATAACAAGCTGTGGTGTGTTCTTGAGCGGCGCCAGCATCGGCTCCCCGAGCAGACCGTTGACCACCATGCCGCCCGCGAAGATCACCAGCATCGTGGACAGCCAGCATGATAGGGGGTGCTTGCGGGAGAACGCCTGGGCGCCTGGAAAATATACGTTATCTTATCACCATTTTTAATTAAAAAACCGGCCAGGTGCGAGTGCGACTTGCGCATGAAGGGATCCATAAATACTTTATATATTAAGCAAGAAAGGGTAAAAGTTTGGTCAAGTTTGATGTATGGGAGCCCCCCTTAAATATTTATTATATTTTATTTTCAGTATGTTTTGTAAATAGAATTAAATCATCTGTGAAAATTTCAACTGTCTAGCTGTTTCAGCCGGGTGACGGACGGACGGAGGAACTGCGAAGTCTCAGTTATAGGGTCCCGTTTTTACCCTTTATGTACGGAACCCTAACAACCACTTGTTAAGGCTGGGGGCACTGTCTGACATGCATGTCATTAACTAACTGTTGTTTGCATCACATATATGTCTTGTCTGAGTGAGTATTGTGTTTATCGTAGTATTTAGATATCATATAGTAATCTGATTACCAACTAGGTACAGTTTTGCATTGTTTAGACAGGAAAATAATGTTTTTTATTATTCCCATTGTGCAGAACCAGGTACACTCGGCGGTGGGTGGCCCTAACCGTCATACAAAGCGGTAACAAATTAATTATGTACAGGAAAGGGGAAACCCTCCCTTTTGGGAAAAGTCGTTTATCTATGTTTCGCAAATATTGCATAGTATGGAAATAAAATATAATTAGGCGCTAATTGTTGTTATATTATTTATCATAGGCGCTAATACTTAATTTAATATTTAAGAATGAATTTCTATCTAACCCAACGAGATATTATTGGTACCTAACCTGGTTTATGACTGTTTGATCTCCCCTATTTGTTACAACATAGTTTTATAGTAGGTACCTACTATATTTATTACAATATTTTATGTAAGGACTTACAGGGTAGGTATGTACTTATTAGCGGTTTTATTAAGTAAGATATATTACTGATTTCCTAGAATTCCATGAATTCAGGGATATCAGTGATAACAAACCATATCAACCGATTTGATTAGCCTATATGCTTGCATATTTGTGCAAGTACAATATATTTGTGCAGAAACAAAGTATATGAAGCTGATTTGTAATTTCGCGCTCCGTTATCAAGGCTCGTTGGTCTAGGGGTATGATTCTCGCTTCGGGTGCGAGAGGTCCCGGGTTCAAATCCCGGACGAGCCCGCGTTTCCTTTTGCGCTAATAAAAAACATATTTTGCTTATGACGACGAAAAATAATGATGCAAACTTACGGGCAAAAATCAACAACGGGTTATGAATTTTACCTTAGATCTAAAGATATTCAATTTTTGCGCCATCTATCCCATTTCATTTAACGAAGTTAGTGTTCTGCTGGAATATTTTAATCATTGGTTCATATCTGAACTAAAACATAACCTCGCAAACGCAAAGTAACATTGTAAATACATAGTACATAAATATAAATATTTTTATCAAGTAAATTCAGAAGAAATAAAATATTCTAGGTAAGTAGGTAATGCAACTTATTCGCGCTGGGTAGTAATAATATTATTTATCAACTGATAAAAAAGGTTTACGTACGTATATTAGTATCATTAAAATTTGATGGATGTCAATTGGAAATTAACAAGATAATGTTGTTGAAAAAACTATGAATTATATGTTTTTTTTTCAAGTTTTCCATCTGTTTTGCATTGGACATTAATAGATCGGTAATGTCCGGAGATGCCGCATGAAACAGTCTATTTTTGAACGCGGTAAGGTGTATTTATTTTAGTACATTTGGAGCCACAAATTCCCATACGACATAACTAATGGGTCACAGGATGCGGAAGTGACAATAGGATTCAATTTTGGCGGGCTCAGTTTAAAATGAGGATAATTCAAATACTCACCAGCTCCTAAATCTTCTCTGACTGCAAGAGCGCACAATAATGAATGCGCTATGTCGAAATATGGATACATTTTCAGTTTTATGACCTGGTTGGCCAGGTCCAAGAATGCCTCGGGATCCATGGTGTTAGTTTTATGTAAATATCACGCTTTAAAGATAAATTATGGCACAACTAAACACCGACAATCATGTGATAAGGTGACGCGCGTCCGCGACTATCCGCGGGCAATGTAGCCGCGAGACTGAATGTAGATCGAGCTGTGCCTCTCACTTTTTATTTTGGTCAATTGTAAAAAACCACGTGGACTTGATCACAGCCACACCATGGCCTTTTGTTTGGTTTCTATAAAAGAATCCCTATCAAATGTTTCAACTTTCATTTGATATATTGCACGTTTATTTTGATA
Source organism: Thyatira batis (assembly GCA_905147785.2). Lineage (NCBI taxonomy): Eukaryota > Metazoa > Arthropoda > Insecta > Lepidoptera > Drepanidae > Thyatira > Thyatira batis. The sequence continues at coordinate 6,807,546 of LR990501.2, read as the reverse complement.
ATATATACGATACTTTCAACATTCTTTAATAAGTTTCCGTAGTGTAGCGGTTATCACGTGTGCTTCACACGCACAAGGCCCCCGGTTCGATCCCGGGCGGAAACAGTTTCCTTTTGCTTCCAGATGATATTTTCAAATACGTCTCAGAACTACGTCAGTATATATTTCGAGCTAAATAACGGTATAAATGGGTATATGAATAAAACAAAACCATTGTTAATTGTAAAATATATTTGCAACGATATTTCTCTTATATTATAGAACATTCAAAAAATCATTAAATAGTATAAAAATAATTAAAGATTATATGTATAATTTAGGAATCGAATAAAATTATTACATTAGAAAGTTATATTGTAATGTAAAATTTCATCAGTCTTTTATTTAGTTTGATTCACGCACAGCCAAATCTTTGGGGAAAATGTGTCCATCAATTTGAAATTATACATTTCAAAAGACTAATTTCATACTTACAAATATAACGCCAAATATTATAAAAGTTTAAATAATTGCACTTAGGAAACATAGTACAGTATAAAATTGATCATTATCCTTATAAAAATGAACATGAATTTACAATCTAAAAAATAGTCTTAGAATAGTGGCAGAGAGTTAAAGACAGCAACCAGTCAAAAGAGAAAATGACAGAATAACATTATCAGTAAGTAATTTTAGTAAATAATTAAGAAAAAGAGGTTTCCAATTTATTTGATAATTTTATAAAATACTAGGATAGATAATTTAATAACAATAAAACACACAAGTTAGTTACAGAATAAAATAACAACACTGTTTTTTTTTACATAATATAGTGTTAGTTAATATTTTCACAAATTTACATTACAATTCATAGAAGATAATTTGTCACTTACTGTCTGACAAAATTGTGCAAAAGAAATATTTCTACGAATTTGAAAAAATATTATTTTTCATGAAAAATAAATATTTTAATAAATAACGCTTTATATTGACACATTACATAATATAACATCTTATCATGTATCCAACAAAAGTTCGTTATGAAATTCATTGAGTAAAAAAAGGAAATTCATGTAGTATTTAGGAATAAATATATTATGAGATAGTGACTCTTCTTTTACAATGCCAAACACTCATTATCGAAAATATACTTTAGTAAGGCACTTTTGATCTATAATGCTCTTATACTACAAAATCTTGAGCATTATTTTATAGGGGAAAATATATTTTTAACGTCAAGTTAAAATCAATTAATTCAGTATTATAAAATAAGTATTTTTTGGACATTTATTTGACTTTTACGTTACCTATAAAAACAATGATAAGAGATTCTTAATAAGAACTACAAATATATATAAATTTATCTCAACTTTGCATGTATCAATAAGCGATGTTTTCCAGTCTTTTTACTCAATAATATATTATAGCTTATTGATCAATCGGACATGCAACAATTAACTGTATATCATACGTATTAAAGATTAAAATAGCACACGATTAATTGTGATGTGCCTTAGAACACAGACTCTTAAATGTGGACAGCGTAACCGCTTTTATGTATCTACACTAATATTATAAAGAGGAAAACTTTGTTTGTTTGGTTGTAATAGGCTCAAAAACTACAGGACCGTTTTTAAAAATTCTTTCACCATTAGAAAGCTACATTATCCACGAGTAACATAGGCTATATTTTATCCCTGTATTCCCACGGGAACGGGAACTACGCGGGTAAAACCGCGCGGAGGCAGCTAGTGTGTAATAAAGACCAACTCGCGCACGCATTAAATCACTTAGAAATTGAATTAGATCAGTTTTTGCAAATAATGCATTCTTAGTAATCATTTTGATATACATATATTAGTAATTAGAGATAATTTAGAATCATTGCACTTCCACGGTTCCGCCATCGCATTATCGCGTTGAGAGTGTGCTAAAGGCATAACAACTTAGATAAACGAAATTATAACTTACATAATATATAGTTAAAGAGTAAAATGGACATCTCCCTATCAAAACAAACGGAATGATACATGTACTTATTCACTAGATAGCTGTTCATACATGCGACAAATTATTGAATCACAACTTTACGTGTGTATGACTGATGTAGGTATTTTCACTGTTTCCGAGCCATTCTGTAAACGAAAATTTTACAATATTAAAACTTAAATTTAAATACAAGTAATAAATTAATTGTTCAACTTGTGACACAACAAGGCCTTAATGAACAGATTTATTATTATTTAATTGTTTACCAAAATCGATTACATACATATTTTGACCATAATTATTAATTATACATAATAGGTTTGATTGCCTTTTTTTAGAACACAAGAGTGGATTACTAGTCCAGTAAACTGTTATTGTATCTGTTTTTGTATCTACTTATATAATACTAGCTGCCGCCACACGGTTTCACCCGGGTAGTTCCCGTTCCCATGCTCACAGGGGTATCAAAAATAAATAGTAGCCGATTCTCAGACCTACTGAATACGCATACAAAATTTATAAAAATCGGTCAAGTGTTTCGGAGGAGTATGGTAACTAACACTGTGACACGAGAATCTACTTATATAATATATGTCATTACTTTATGTAACTGTGATATTTATTTTGAAACTTGTTCTGAAATAAATCATCATCAGCTCATATACGTCTCCACCGAGGAGGACGAGCCTCTCCTAACAACGGGTTTAGGCCATAGTCCACCATGAAATCAATTATTATTTAATTCAATAATGTTTTTACCTTTATGTCTTATAAAGAATTGTTTGCTGTAACGTGCCTGTCGTTAGGCACGTCCGAATCTCTCCTCTCCTGAGCACCTATAATATAAAATATACAATTTTAATGTGTGGTACATTACCATGCTGTTCATCATGGATGCAATTTCATTCTTCCATATAAGTATATGAAGCTTGTTTATATTGTAACGATCGTGCGATTCAAATAGAGTTATGATGCAACATTCCATAGAATAAATAATAATAATAAATATGTTGGGACATTTTTCACACAAATAGGTAGATATAGATAATTTATATGAAGTTGATATTTAGATGGATCTAAAAAGTATATAATAATGGTTTGGGGTCATTCTTAACAGTTTAATACATATATAAATGGAAAGAGACAGATTAAACAGACATGTGTTCCTGTGTAGGATTCGAACCTACGACCAGCAGCTTGAACATTGTTATGTATGCTGACTAGAGTAGACTAGATAATGGCTCATATATTTTGGTATTGACGTGCTGCCCTTAATAAAGAAAGGAAAAAAGAAATAAGCGACGCATAGTAATTTTTTTCATATAAAGCATTGGTTCGATTAGATAACTAGTTGCGCATGCTCGAGATAAAAATTTTGAAAATAAAAATGCTCCAATATTTTCAAATGTTGTTCTAAATACCTTTCTTTTTGGGGGGCGCACTGTTTATCGTCCGTCCGTTAGCTGAAAAATTACAAACAACATCAATAGCGTACCGATAGGCTCGTTTTTTGAGCGTTTTTTAAATATTTTCTTTTTCAATGTGTTAAAAGACCAAATCTTTGATTTCCTACCGATTTTCTCACTCTTTGGCGTTCGGTGCTTCTGCGGCGCTTCATGCTGAAGGAAATTCTCTGTAACTTCTATTGCGGAAGATTTCTCTGGTGTACTTTGTTGGCTTAATACGGCATCTTCGGGGGTAGTTTTTGGTATTTCGTCTTCCGGCGTGGAATTAGCAATATGGCTGTAGTTAAGGGAGCCATTTTTAATATCTGCATCACCGTTTCCTGTTTTAGTATTGACATTTTCTTCTTTCAGTGTGGTATCATAGCTGTCTCCGTTACATTTTGTAGGTGTCGACGTGTTTCTGGTTCCAGTGGGCGAGTTCATATCATTCTGGAACATTGTATCTTGGTCCGATTCCATCGTGCCCTCGGATCTATCGCTCTTGATGCTTGTGGCGTTGGTTAGCTGTAACAAAAGCATAATTAAAATGTATTATCTTAATGTTAGTAACAAGTATAAATAAATAATAAATATCCTGGGATATTTTTTCACACACGGCCAATCTGATTCCAAACTAAGCAGAGCTTGTGATATGGTAACCAGATAGCTGATATACTACATAATACTACTTTTAAATACATACTTATATAGATATTTACATCCAGTATCAATCAAATATAGAATTTAGAACTATAGAAAAATGTGCCCGTATTGCGACAATTTGTGTCCGAGGGTGTCACAATTTGTCGCCCTTTTAGACGTCACAAAAATACACGTTACGCTATTGAACACGGGCTCCTAATCGATCGATAATAATTTATCGTAGTTTTTGGGTTTTTAAGGTAGGGCATTGCCCAACAGTGCTCCTCGCCTAGCTATACAGCCGTAATAGTTTTTTATGACGGGACTAGAAGGTGTTAGCCTCTGATAGCTGTTTATTTATTTATTAGCTGTTCCACCCTTACGCGGACAAACCATGTGTAGTATAGTGTACCATGTGTAGTGTAGTATGCGCTTGCTACGTTTGTAACATTAGTCGGGTCTAGGTAGTGTAGTATACGTACAGTGTAGCTGGAGTCGTCGTCGGACTCGGCGTCGAGGTCGAGCATCATCTTCTCGATGAGCCGCTCCATGGCGGCGGCGGGCGCGGCCGGGGCGCCGGGGCTCGAGTGCCGCCGGGAACCTTCGCGCTTGCTACGTTTGTAACATTAGTCGGGTCTAGGTAGTGTAGTATACGTACAGTGTAGCTGGAGTCGTCGTCGGACTCGGCGTCGAGGTCGAGCATCATCTTCTCGATGAGCCGCTCCATGGCGGCGGCGGGCGCGGCCGGGGCGCCGGGGCTCGAGTGCCGCCGGGAACCTTCGCGCTTGCTACGTTTGTAACATTAGTCGGGTCTAGGTAGTGTAGTATACGTACAGTGTAGCTGGAGTCGTCGTCGGACTCGGCGTCGAGGTCGAGCATCATCTTCTCGATGAGCCGCTCCATGGCGGCGGCGGGCGCGGCCGGGGCGCCGGGGCTCGAGTGCCGCCGGGAACCTTCGCGCTTGCTACGTTTGTAACATTAGTCGGGTCTAGGTAGTGTAGTATACGTACAGTGTAGCTGGAGTCGTCGTCGGACTCGGCGTCGAGGTCGAGCATCATCTTCTCGATGAGCCGCTCCATGGCGGCGGCGGGCGCGGCCGGGGCGCCGGGGCTCGAGTGCCGCCGGGAACCTTCGCGCTTGCTGCGCTTCACCACCTGGATAGATCACCAAATACATATAGGTAGTGTACGGAACGAAGCAGAAAGGCTAACCCTAATACAAAGGCACAATATAGATCCAAAACAAATCGGAATTTGTAATAGTATCCTGGCCCACCCTCAATCAGAGGAAGCCAGGATGCTATACAAAATTGTAGAATTAGCTATTAGTTAGATAGTTGTATAAGAGTGCCAATGAGGGTGGCATGATCATGTTTGATTAAACCCTCCATAAATATCAAATAAAGATAAAAAATACATATAGGTATAAATGAAATGAAATAAATGAAATGAAATGAAATAAATTTATTAATTCAACTAGGCCTTCACAGGCACTTATGAAACGTCGACTCTAATGCTCGGTTCGGAAGGTTGCTTTTGCTGAGAAGAGCCGGCAATAAACTCAGCAATTACTCTTTTCAAAACAAGTTTTAACAATTTCTTTAACAATAATAACATTAGTCCTGATAGAACGAGCGCTATACCCATGCCTCGTCATCATTAATATAATCATTTATACTATAATAAGCTTTCTGTACCAAAGCTGACTTAACTCGTTCCTTAAATTTATTCATAGGCAATTCTAAAATATTTGTGGGGATTTTGTTATAAAACCGTGCACCAAGTCCTAAAAATGATCCTTGCACTTTCTGTAGTCTATAAGAAGATGTTACAAGTTTATGCTTATTTCTAGTATTAATGGAGTGCAAATCACAATTTATAGCAAAAAGACTAATGTTTTGACGGACAAATATTATGTTTGCATAAATGTACTGTGATGCAACTGTGAGAATGTTAATTTCCTTAAATTTATCTCTGAGGGAAGCTCGCGAGCTTAAATTATAAATAGCACGGACTGCTCTTTTTTGCAAAATAAAAATTTGTATCTATATCAGCTGCTCTGCCCCAAAGCAAGATACCATAGGACATAACACTATGAAAATAACTGAAATAGACTAATCTAGCTGTTTCTACATCCGTAAGTAGTCTGATTTTTCTAACCGCGTAAGCAGCTGAGCTGAGCTTCCCCGCAAGACATGATATTTGGGTGCCCCATTGAAGTTTCGAATCTAACGTGATACCCAAAAACACTGTTGACTCAACAAGACTGAGGGCCTCATTATTTAACATTAAATTAGAGGCCAATTTTTTTACATTAGGTAATGCAAATTTGATACATTTTGTTTTGTTTGCATTCAAAACTAGATTATTAACAGTAAACCAATTTAATACCTTAGATAATGCACCGTTTACATCGTCATAATTGAATTTCTGTCTATCAACACCAAAAATCAGTGAGGTATCATCAGCAAACAGTACAATTCCACAGGTATTCTTAACATAGAACGGAAGATCATTTATATAAATTAAAAATAGAAAAGGTCCCAAAATTGAGCCCTGGGGCACACCCATATGCACAGGAGAACCAGATGATTTAACTCCGTTGACATCTACAATTTGAGTCCTCTCACTAAGGTACGATCTCATCAAATCAAGTGCTATACCTTTAACTCCATAATAATCTAGTTTACGTATAAGTGTTGGGTGGTCAACACAATCAAATGCCTTAGATAAATCACAAAACACCCCAATAACGTTCTGTGAATCCTCCCAACCGTTAAAAATATTTTTCAGAAGTGCTACACCTGCATCAATGGTTGAACAGCCTTTTGTGAAACCGTATTGTTCACCATGCAAAAGTTTATTAAAATTAAAATGAGCGAGTAGCTGCTTTAAAATAATCTTTTCAAATATCTTACTCAGGACTGGTAATATAGATACAGGCCGATAATTAGTTGGATCAGAAGGATCTCCGGCTTTAAACAATGGAATGACTTTACTATATTTCATCAGATCTGGAAATTTACCGCAATCTACGCATTTATTAAAAATTAAGGCTAAATGAGGAGCTATGTCTCCAATGATATTTTGGAAAACAGTAACAGATAAATCCCATAAGTCTCCAGTACGTTTGACTTTTAAACTTTTAAATGTTTTAATTATGTCAAGAGGTGTAATGTGCCTAAACTTAAGAACTTCTAGGCATTCCGATACGTTGGTTTGCAGTATTAATTCAGCATTTCTAGGTGAGGAATCTAAGGAGCTAGTTGTAGCTACAGGTATCTCAGTAAAAAAATTATTGAAAGTATGTGCAATTTGATCATTATCGCTAACATTTTCGCCGTTAATATTAAGTTCAATGCTCTTATTGGTGGTTTTAGTATTACCTCTTTCTGCGTTTATAATGTTCCAAGTAGTTTTTACTTTATTGCTTGATTGTGTTATTTTATTTCTAAGGTGAATAGCCTTTGCTGAAGCACAAGTCTTTTTAAAAACTTTTGAAAAATTTTTTACATATTCTAGAAAAACGATATTTTGATTAAATATATCGTCGTCGACAGCCTAATCAGTCCACTGCTGGACGTAGGCCTCCCCTAATTCGCGCCACTTATCGTCCTCCGCCCTCCGCCCTCCTCATCCAGCCCATACATGCACATATAATTTAATTTATTTTTTTGCACTAACACACAATAAAATTACAAACATAAATAGAAAGGTACATACAAATTACATTGATGTCACTATTTAGTACAAACTACTACCTAACATAGGACAAGCCTGTATTTTAACTGTAATAAATCTATACTAATATTAGAAAAGGAAGATTATATATTTAATTCGTGTGTAAATGAAAGTCGTGTTAGTTACACTAATTATAACTCAATAACAGCTGAACCGATTTGGCTGTATATTTGTAAAGAGGTAGATTAGAACCAGGGGACGGACATAGGATTTAGACTTTTTATTCTGGGAAAATTGAAACCACTAGTAATTAAGAAACTTACCATAACCTCATCGTTGTTAGCGAGGCTGTTATTATTGGCGTAGTTTAGCGAATGCCTCCGAAAACACATGGTGAACTCAAAGAGGGAGTGCAGACCGCTGTACCAGGGTTCAGAGGCTCGAGGCTGGGCGGATCCGGTGCGAGCACGCATGAGACGATTACCTTGGTATTTTAACGTGCGGAGATACCGCCTCTTGCTTTGTATGAACATTACCTGTGGAATGTTATCATATTAAACTATGGATAAAATGTAGTCTATATGCTTTTCTAGAACATATTTTAACTATGTGACATTTGCATCCAACCGTTATTACGTGAAAAAGTAACAAGAATCCTTAAATACCTACATACATATTTATTTACATCTTCACAAAGTTTCGCATTAAAAATATTTGTAGGATATGAGACGTTTCGAAAAGTTCTAGATAGGTATTATGTTGGAATACTATAACACAATATACCTATTTATTAATTTACTCAATTACATTGATGTGTGCTTTCAATATATTTCAAACGAAAACTTGGAATGGTTTTACCCGGATTATTAGAAAACTCAGGAAATACTGAGAGTATAATAATAATAATAATTTATTTATTTCAAAGAATATTTTTATTTTATTTTTATTAAGGATGGGCTTGCATTTGTTTCTGACCCGTATGGTACGGTAAGATGGGCTATGTTACTCTATAAGGGTTATTGCAGAAAAATAAATATCCTGGGAATTTTTTCACACATGACCAAACTGATACCAAACTAAGCAGAGCTTGTACAATCGATTAGTAAACAAACATCGTATACAATCGTTTTACTTTAATTGCGGTAGAATCCTAGATAACGATGAGACAGGCCGTTATATCATGCTTAGTTTTTGACCTATAACATTCATAGTGTCATCACCCTTCGACGTTTGTAGACAAGTAAGATGCTAAACCCTCAAATCGAGCATCAATCAAGATCAAGGGATTTTTATTAACACTAGTTTTCGCACCGCGGTTTCACCCGCGTTCCTGGGGAGCTTAGATAGTATGCGGTATTCCAGAATATTTTATTAAGATCCTCTCAGGCGTTCTGGCTTGAAAAAGTATGAATAAGCCTCCAAAACTTTGACATCCTAGTATATGCGAAAGTTTGTGAGAATGTACGGCTGAAGGTTTCTTGTACCTAATAAATTTAATAAACCACATTTAAAACAAAGGAATAAAAGAGATCGCGATAAAATCTGGCAGAGTTAGAATATGTTCTGGAATAAAACATAGGTACAATTTATCCCAGGAAAATTGTACTCCAGAAAACGCGGGTGAAACCGCGGGGAGCCACTAGTTTATAATATTAAGTTACTTACCACATCAGCGGATCTTAAGGGCGGTTTCCCCATGACGAGGTTCACCAGCGATATGGACTCTCTGGTGATACGTAGAAGCACCAACAGCGGGAGGAACAGTAGCCATGGCAACGGTCGCACCAGCTCCGGCTGAGGGCGCTCATCTTGATCCACTGGAATATTTATCATCACCATAAAGATTGTTGGCTAGATACTCTGAATGCCAAGGCAATGGTCGTCGGTGGAGGTATCCAGAAGAAATATTTATGTGAACTTATTTGTTTGTTCTGTGTCTGTATATGTTAGTATAGTGACGCGCCCCAGCTTCGCACAGGTGCAATGCTTATTGCGCCGACATCACATCAGAAACCTCAAAAAATATCAGTGTTTTTCTACTACGTTATGCATGTATTATACATATAAACCTTCCTCTTGAATTACTCTACCTAATGAAAAAAACCGCATCAAAATACATTGCGTAGTTTTGAAGATTTAAGCATACATAAGGATATAGGGACAGAGAAAGCAACTTTGTTTTATATATATTATGTAGTGTTATGCTTAAAACGTCTTATGTATTACGGAACCTGTGCTTAGTTTTACATAGCCGTATTTAAAAACATAAATGTGAGCTGATAATAATTTATTATCATGACAAGTGAGTCCCCACTTCCCCCAGTGACGCCCTGAGCCGAGGCACGGTCCCGCAGGGGACACCCTCAGCGCTGTCGCTTAAATTTTCCTTCGGTTGAGAGCCCTCTGCGCTCACCGAAAAAGTCCGCGTAACGGTGTAAAAGCCATCTGAGGCTGTCACCTGCTAGTCCATTTAAAAAAAAAAAAGCTGATAATAATAAACATCATGTTTTTGCAAATCACTATTTTTAACCTTGGAAAATGAAAGAGAGTTCATAGATTTTTGACGTACAACATATCGTACGTGCGTATTATGAAATAACAAATGATAAACTCACAATTCTTATCATATTGTAACAACATCAACAGACTACAACTGCATCTCAAATTGTTTATTCATAATTCCAAATGTACATCATAGAATGCCAACCGATTCCATCATCATCAGCTCATATACCGTCTCCACTGAGGAGCTTGAACCTCCCCTAACAACGAACGGGTATAGGCCATAGTCCACCACGCGACACATAGTTTGGATTTTCGGACTTCACATGCCTTTAATTGTGACATCGGGCATGCAGGTTTCCTCACGAATCTCCTTTACCGAAAGCCAGTGGTGTGAATCATTTCGGGGTTTTTTACGGACCGGGGATTTAACCTGCACCCGCTCGTGCCCGATCGTGAGTCGATGCGTTCCCAACTGAGCTACCACGGCTTGCCAACCGATTACGTTATGTAAACACATAGGTAGGTATTTGTTTAATTTCATGCTGATAATGTAATGCATGGATGCGGCCGGCGGGACCGGTACTTCAACTATTTCATTGTTACTTTAGATTCTTTTGTATTTAGCAACTGATTTATAGTTGTGTTTTTCAAACTCTCGGTTGCACTTTGGGGCATAGATAACCGCGATTTTTGTGTCTGTTATTATGTCAAGTTCGAGTCGTTACTTAATCCAAGGCCGTGCTTAAAAATTAATGTAGGAGACACATAATTTTGATACGCATTTCAGTTTCGTATTTTTTTTAATCGAAACTAAGTATATTTGTATACATAGCTATACTACAATGTAGTATTTTTTTTTAATGGACTAGAAGGTGTTAGTCTCAGGTGGCTTTTACACCGTTACGCGGACTTTTTCGGTGAGCGCAGAGGGCTCTCAACCGAAACAATGTAGTAGATATAGCAAAACAATTTACTATTCACATAATACGATATTAAATTTATTCCTATTGAACATAGATCATCCTTAAAAAAACACCGTTACATTAAAAAAACCATGAAAAAATATTAAATCGTGTTATGACAACTAGTTGCAAGTGACCTTAGCCAACCGCTAGCCATCAGGTGGGACCGTATTCCTGTTGCCACCTTTGTGGTATAAAATAACTAGTTAATAAACATAAAGGTATCCCAAAATAATCATGTCAAGTGAGTCCCCACTTCCCCCAGCGACGCCCTGAGCCGAGGCACGGTCCCACAGGGGACACCCTCAGCTCTGTCGCATAAATTCTCCTTCGGTTGAGAGCCCTCTGCGCTCAACGCCTTCTTATCAATAAAAAAAAAACAAAGGTACTCACAGGGTGGTGGTACAGCCCATCTAGCACATTTCTCGACGACCCACAGAGCTCGGTCGAGCTGACGCAGCGCGGACTGACCGAGCCGGTAGCTCACCGCCTGCTCCGCTAAGTTCTGGACTACCTCTTTACCTAGGGCTACAAGTTCCATCCCTGAAATATTACAAAGAGACAACGGTTTAAATATTGAAGATAGGCGTTCCCAGGGATCTTTAATTTTCACGGGATAAAAAGTAGCCTATGTGTTAAATCAGGTAATAAACTATCTATGTTCCAAATTTCATGCAAATCCGTTCAGAAGTTTTTGCGTGAAAGAGTAACAAACATCCATACATCCAAAAACTTTCGCATTTATAATATTAGTAGGATAAGGACTCCAAATAAGGCTAACTCTCATGGGTTTGAAGGTATATACCTACCTAGATGTTTTTTAAATTGCCCAAGGAACTTTTAAGCAAAACTGAGCTGATGTAGGATCACACGTCTTAAGATTATTTTTATTAGTTGTGATTGAAGGCTAATAACACAATCTCTAAAAGAAAACCGGCTATGAAGATATAGGTAAACACCATGATATTTTTACCTTGAGGCTCTTAACGGAAGTTTACTTAAAACCAAGGTCCCTACGTGCACAACGCATTTTCATGTCACAAATCAAATAATTAATTAACTTCGCGATAATAATCACTACATAAATCATTCGATTATAGACATAATAATGGATAGTTCTAGACTTTATAGTTCATTCCTCCCCAACACTGTATAAAAGTGCGTCTAACCGTATTAAAATAGTGTTTATTCAAGCATTGACTACTACATTTTTACAAAGCTGGTATACTATCTGTGTGCCAAGTTTCGTCTAAACGGATAAAGCGATCAGCCGTTGTTGCGTGAAAGAGGACCTACCTAACAGAGGTACATCCTGACAATCATACATATTTATAATTTTTGTAAGAAACTAGTCGCTCCCTGCGGTTTCACCCGCTTACGGAGATCTTCCATTTTCCCGGGATAAAAAGTAGCCTATGTCCTTTCTCAGGCTCTAGGCTATCTGTGTACCAAAATTAATTTTATTCGGTTCAGTAGTATTAGCGTGAAAGCGAGACATACAGAGTTACTTTCGCATTTAGGTATATTCTAATATTGCTAGGATTAGGAATGAATAGAAACTATTTCCTACTATAAGAATTGTATTGTGTATTAAATACACATAGTAGAAGGATGTCTCTATAATCATCTACACACACACATGCATACTAAATAATGACAGAGTTAAAGTCTAAGATGGGCAATGTCCAATTACTTTCGATAAATAATTCTGTTCCGAGACTAATGATGATATACACATACATTTATATTCGAGAGAGATAATTGGATTTTATTCCGGGTTCGGATTTTATCGTAAAAGGCGAATATGAAAATAGAGGGAAGAGGAAGGGGCCACCTTTTCATATTACCTTAGCAGTTAGCACATTTAAACAATGCACGAGTTAATTTTAAAGTGAAAGGATATTCTTTTTATCTATTTTTTAACGTACGTCTTTATCTATCTAACAATATAGACGGACACGTACAAAATGCATTTATGTTCTATGGTAAATAATAAAACTTGACTGCAATTCTTTTGAATGTTCGCTTAGCTTGTGGCGAAAATTGGAAATGAGGATATTATTACAATTAAGTCTACAGGAAACATTCCTTTATGATAACCAGCATTTATTTGAAGGATAATCTAATTTAAAATAGTACTCGTTATTGTTACGTAACTCACTTAAATCCTATAGCCGCCAAATTGTTCGTTAAACCATTCACAAAACACGTGCGTATTATAACAATTGAAAAAATTGTGAGTTACAATGTTATCTTATTAATTTTCACTCAAGCGCTCATTGGTTACTAATGAGTGCAGGAGCCGGAGTAAATACATCATTTTGACTTCTTTATACCTTATAGATAATATAAATAGAGGCACGAGGGCATAGGTCGTTGCAATCGTAGGCTGATACCGTGAGGCCACCGAGACAAATATCCAATACTTACATCTGATTAATATTACATATGTGTAGTATACCTTCTAATTTATGTTTACTTTTGCAATTTAATTGGTTTAATTATTGATACAATTTAGAATTACATAAAATTTTTTTAGATTTTGTCGTTTTTGCTCAAAAAATTTAGAAGTGGAGCTTATAATGAAAAACTGATCAGAGTTTCTGGATTTTAGTTCCTCTTTAATGAAAATGATTTACTTTTAAATAAGTATAGCATATATCATGTATTATAATTACATATGTAGGTAAACACCCAGTACAGAATAAATCTTTGTCATAAATAAATAATAAAATTTATTTTCTTCCCATTTTTATAAATGGGAATCAAATTAGTCTTATGAGATAGCTTAGCTGGTGGAGTATAGTATACCACTTAATGATCCCGCACAATATGTTTAATGCCTACAAAATAGTTGATGCTATTTAACTCACAAATATATTTGAAACTACAAGCCACATGGATTAAAAAAAAATAAATAATAATACTTCAATAATTTTATTCAAATATTGCCCGTGAGTACTTGTATAGTCACACATTACTGCTTAGTTCGGAGAAATGCTATATATCTGTAACTTTAAGAACCAGAAACTTTCCATAGGAAAAGTTTTATATGGTACCTACCTATTATAATTAACTTGAATTAAAAATAAATGTCATATTTCTAACAGAATCATATTTGTTTCATGACATTTTGTGTATAATTTATTTTTATCATAATAATGTAATGTTCGAGTAATCAGTTATTTATTCTGTCACCATATATCCTAATTTGAGTTAAGGAATTCCCCTTGCTTTAATAACACCTAATATGTATAAATCTTAATATATATAAATCTCATGTCACAATGTTTGTCCTCAATGGACTCCTAAACCACTTAACCGATTAAAATAAAATTCGCACACCATGTGCAGTTCGATCCAACTTGAGAGATAGGATAGCTTACATATACTTGGACCCGGTAGGTGGCGCTGGTGGGCAGAACGAAGTCTGCCTGGTCCACTAGTATACATATATATACACTTAAACTGGTTCCATAGGCCAGACATATGACAAAATGCAGACACAAAACAAATTATTTTATTAGAATCTTTTTTAATGGTCATTACTTACTTGGTTTAGATATTGAAATTCATTTTTCTGGTTATTATTTATAGAGATTAATAGAAGGAAATGACCACAACTCATGAATATGCAACTGTGTGGAAAAGTACATAATACACATTTTAACTACGACTCATGTGAAATCAACTAAAATATGGCATGTTTATATTGATTTTGATCAATTTTACCAATAATATTTAATGTTTTAAACCTGAAGGTACAGAGGAACCTTCATTATTTAAAAATATTGAAAAATTGGACATAGCAAATATTTTTAAGTACCTTCAATTCAAACAATTAAATAAATATTTATGTGGAATAAGGAATTGTTAGTTTATTTTTTATATTATATCATTTTAAAGGACACAGTACCAAATAATAATTAGAATTAGAGGATATGTTTGGGAATAGTTATAATCGCATTTTCGGCTTTTTTCAACAATATACCTACAATTTGTTTAGTAATTCTATAATATTATTACAATGTACAGTATTTCTGCGAAGTCTGCGATTATGTTTACAAACAGATACTTACCTATTTTATTCGGTAATTAGATTCCAGTAATCTCTACCACACTACTTCGCCGCCACACAAAATAAATGAATGATTGATTTGATTGATTGATTAATCTTATAGCAGGGTTGCCCGAAAAGCGAATGTGAAGCTACTATCCATCCTATCCTACTAAACTAATATAGTAGATATGAAAGTATGGATATATGGTGGAATGTTTGTTACTCTTACTTACAGCAAAAAATGACTCAACAGGTTTAAATAAAAATTGGAACAGAGATTGTTTATAACCTGGATTAGGCTACTTTTTGTTTTGGAAAATGTCTGAAGCACAGTATATCATTTATATAAGTTGAATAAAACCATACAAAAATAAAATATGTATTTAAACGTAAGTAAATATTTATTTGCATGATTCATAAAAATTCTACTATGATGATCTAGCCAGAATTTTACTTTTGTAATAATTTAATCTTATTCGAAATATTTTATTTTCCTAGACTGCACTCGCAACATTACACCCACTGCTGTTGGCTAGCCTGGCGGGCTGGCTGGCTTGACTGAGTTGAAAATGGCGTCTAATTCACTGCCAAAGAAATCTAATAAAAGCTAATATTGTCTTAGATTCATCTGAAATTTAGTACTGTAACAATAAGTTCGCCTTTGTAAGATTTTAATGTACAAGCGATTTGTATTTCCTAAATAGTGTACACAAAATGTAGTGGTAATGGAATCTTTTCAAGACTCAAATTGTCACTCATTGAGCGATAGTTTTTCTTTGTACGAGCGTTATTTGAGAAGTTTCAATGTTGTTGATAGTATAGTAGAAGAAAGCGATAATCGAGAACCAAGTGAGGCAGTACTATCGAGACACTGTCATTACGAGAGTTCTAACAGCAGAGGTAACCTAGACTTGTCCGCAGTTACTCACGTAATAAATAAACATTGCGAACCAGCTGAGTCTGATTGTAATTTGTTGAATGGTACATGTGACATTGTGGATAAAGGATCCAGCTTAGACACGGATTTGTGTATTAAACTTGGTTCTCCTTGCAACTCACTCGCTGGATCCTTGCTCGAAAACTCATCTGCTACGGCAGAGCATAGTTTATTGAACGAGAAATCCGACCCTGCTGACGTGCCAGTTTCGTCGGAAGACTTCAAACAGGAAGGCTTCAAACATCCAGTGTTCATAACCTCAACAATGGAAAATAGCAACAATGCGGTTGACAGTGTACCGATGTTCCACGACGTAAGACACACTGATACTGTTTTCAAATTGCCCATTAGAGAACTGTCTTTTAATGGGACAATCAAACATGTACAAAAATTAAAACCTATTGTAGATCCTATAACAGCACTGAGTTGTAGTACACAGATGGTTAACCTGGAAGAAAGGTCAAATGAGCATAGTAGTGGACCATTTGCAAGCACCAGTGAAAACAGTCAATCAGCTTCTGATCAGAAAAGTAGTGATGAACAAAGAGCTAGTGATTCAGATGATAGAAGTATGAATGATGTTAGCAGTAGAATAGATAGAAACTCTGAGAGTACAGGAGACTCTCAGTATGCAGAATTTAAAGCTAAAAAAGAGTCTCAATATAATGATGATGGTAGCAATGCAAAATGGAACTTGGAACAGAGTTACTCTTCACTTGAGGGATCATTTGACAGTGGAGTTAGATCTCCAGATATGTTTTCAGATGAGGATGGAGAGGATGTTGTAGCTGAACCTGTAAAGGAACCATTTTGGAATTTCCTGAAGGATTATGAAACTTTTGATAAAAAGAAAGTAAGAAAAATAGAGGTTAGTATAATATTAAATCAAGACATTTGTTTTAAATAATTTCAAACATGCATTTAGTATATGATCATTGAATTGTTTTTAGGAAACCCTCCAAGGAGTGCTGCCTCCACCATCAGTTACAATTTTAAAAACTGATGTTACAGAAATGCTCAAGAAATACTATTGCTTTTTGCCAGCTTTTGAAGGTGGTAAGGTCAACACCCTAGACCAGAATTCTATGACACCTCCTAAGAGAGTTTCTTTTGTGGAAATACCTGAACAGTTAACTTTGGCTGGGGTATCAGGGGAGCTTGACTCTTCTGTTGATAGGGCAAAGAGTTCCTTATCTAAAGAATGTTCAAGGTCTGAAAATGATTCTGACACAAGTGTGAATGACAAAAGTGTACACCTTAATATGTGCACAGAGATGGATGCCAAAGAAACTGCATGGCCTGAGCTAGTTAAATGCAAATATCATGATGTATAGTAAGTATCTATCATAGAATATAAGTCTATATTTATTATAATAAATATGTCATTCTCTATAACCTACAAAGTGATGTTATCACTTTAAATTTGGTTAATATTCTTGTGTAAGATGTTGTTCATCCTAAGTGGTATATATAACTGCTATGTTAAAATTATCCTACTTAAAAATGGTGGCCTTAAGGGGTGGCAGGGAGGTCAACTGCCCATGAGGTCATGAAACAATGCAACCCAAGTAGGAAATGAATGAGTCGGTATTAGGATATATAAATCCTATTAACTATATTAGTTTAAATCTCAAACAAATAAATTCAATATAAACATTTCTAATAATTTTTAAATAATATAATTAAGATAATTTCAAATCAAAATTTCAATATTTTTTTACTGTTTAACTGTACCGAAAATGTAAAAGATTGCAATTAGAATCTTATCTTACCAATGACATTTATAAGTTAGTGTAAAATAATTTCATAATTTCAGTTATAATGTCACAAAGTTCTCTGAAAAATTAGAATTATTGGCTCTTCGTTATGGAGAGAGATTTGTTGGAGCCGAAACTGATACTAGTGTGAACATATACTCAGGAGGTTTCCAGTCCCCCAGCAGTGCTAGCAAAAGGAAAGCCCTTCGTCTCAAGTATGTATTCATATAAATCTGATTTTTAACCAGTACCTAGTTATAAATCTTATTTATTTTATTCTGTAAATCATAATGTTCTTTAAATTACCTTGTGTTTGCCATACTTAAACAGTTACATAGTAACACAATAATTGAGGTGGAATAATTTAAAGGAATTAAGTTAATAGCTGTAATTATTGTTACCTGTAGGAGGAAATATATACAAGCCTTATATCTTACAGGAGATAGGTTGGCAGTTTTTATTTTGACCAGTTGTATGCCAATAGATAAATGTTAGTTAAACAAAATTTATATACAAATATCAGTAAAAAGTTCAGTTGTTATATGTATTATGTATTAATTTATGGCAATATGATTTTAGGATGGCTCAAGTGAAGTCGCCAGGTCGTCGTCTCTCGCACTTGGCCAGACGCCGTCAAGCATTCTGTAGCGCAGCTACCATAAATGAAAAAGCACAGATGTCTACCTCGAAAATGGTCCTTATTGATAAGAAGTAAGTACTGTACTTTAGTATTCAAAAGATTTATTATGCACCTATTAATTAATTTAAAAAAATCAAGTACTTATTAACTTATTTTTTTGCTTGGTGGTGATATAGATAATTTACTTATTTACCATTGATATCTCAAACTCCATTTTAAATATGTCTTCATAAATCATATAAAATTTTCGATTATTTTCAGTTTCTTTCCACACAGAAAACTAGTAAACTCCTCGGAGAGAAAAAGCCCGCGACAACGACGCACTCCAGGCAAAAGAACACCCATTCGTAAGACACCAGGCAAGAAGACTCCGGCAAAAACCCCAAGCGCCCGAAGCGGAGGTTCTAGTAAAAAGAAGGCAATGAGAAGGCTGCTAATGGATCCCGAATCACTAACAAGATCTCAACCAGCTAGAGAAACACTGAAGCGGGCACTTTTCGTTAGTCCAGAGAATAGGAAGTCTGTACCCATTGTACCAAGCACATCAGTACCAGTACATGCTTTAAAAACAAGACGAACGTTGTTTAGTTCACCCGACAGAATGGCAGATACAAAAAGCTTAGATGGAACACAAAGTGATCAGTTCATGAAACGAAAACGCGATGCGTTGGATGATGAGCCAGAAAACAGTCGGAGCAAGATAGCAAAGAGTCTATCTTTTGGCGGTGATACAATTGGCAGTTCACAATCCCTTATTTTCAATCGCCGAGCATCTGAGGTCTTTGCATCAAAAACTTCGGCAGAACTGAATGAATGTCATAAGAAGGTAATATTCCTTACAAACTAAATAGTGATGATTTTATTGGTTTATAAAAATAAATATCCTGGTACATTTTCCTCACACGGCCAATCTTATTCCAAACTAAGCAGAGCTTATGATATGGTAACCAGATAGCTGATATACTACATATACTACTTTTAAATAATACTATCCAGACATAGAACAAGCATACATATTCATGCACACAAATGTTTGTCCTGGGTGGGATTCGAACCCACGGCCCGCGGCTTAAGAGTCAGGGTCACTAACCACATAGCCAAACGGTCTGGCATTAGTAATGGTACATGCATGATCAATATAAATCACAATCATAATTAATCCATATGGCAAGGAATTATTTAGTAAATAAATTATTTATTTATTTATAGAAACTGCTATGGGCCGTGTCTGAAGCGCTACGCGTCCACGGCTGGCGCATGTCGTCGCCGGGCTTCCGCGAGAAGGCGTCAGCTCTGGCGAGGCTCACGAGGAAATTACTGGCCTTACCACCGCATGCGGCTAAACTTGCTGCTCCTAAGTTGTCTACCTCTGAAACTATGCTCAAGTAAGATAATAGTAATACTTTAATAATTCGTTGAGCGTGTCTGGTATTGTAGGTACTTTATTATGACTTGTATCTGCACACAATAGCTAGTAAATATTTAATCTGTGACTTATTACCTAGTTAATTCCGAGATAACACGATCTTAAGTTTTCTTGAGATTTACTTCGAAAAATTCTATGTTTAGTCAGTTTAATTAAATAGTTTTTATGTGTCATTAAAAAATCTAAACTTTGGCTATGTGAATAAACTAAAAATCCGTATGTTTTGTGCAGGCTTGCGCGTCAGTACGTGTTTGCGATCATCCAAGGTCGTACTGTGGAAGAATGCTACCAAGAGGAACAGATGAAGCTCACCAACGAAACAAATAATAAGATATCCGGTTACATCTCAACACACGCCTACCAACAGTTGAGAGCAAGACAAGCCACCACCAGTACCTTCACCTCGCAAATCAAAGAAAACACGTGCAGTGATGTTTTCAAGCATGACCAACCCAAGAGCTGCTCCAAAAATATCCTACAAGACAAGTTAGTCAACATAGACTCGAATTCAAACAGCAGCAGTGGACTCAGTATTATAGATAAGTCAAGCCTGGGGCTATTTAAATCTAACTCAATGCCGTCGTTTGAAGATGCGGCAAAAATGCGTGCCCGAAGACAAATTAGTTTTGACAGTGTTGATTTCCCGAAAAGGTGATGTGGCGGTGAGAATTCCAACACTGGGTTTTAGCAGTGACTAGTTTATATCGATTTTTGAAACTGTGACAATGCAAACGTTAATTTTATTAGGTAACAATTAATTTATTTACATAAGTGAACTATTTCTGGTAATTTTGACTACATTGGACTGTCTTTATTTGCTTAGTCCTTTCTCCTTATGCAATTTATTTCCATTTAATTATAAGCAGTTTATTGATGACATTGTTATTGGTTGAAATATCTGCTTCAGTCATTTTCATTAATAGCTTAATGTGTGCTTCCTAAAGTACTTATCTGTTTTGTTTTATTTCATAGTTTTATTTTGTTATGCATGTCTTTTCCTTAGCAAGTAGTAGCTCATATAATTTGACTATAATATAATTAATATAATTTAGCAAATTATTCAATTGCACATTGCTATTTGTCCTTGTATGATAAATTATTCAATATTTCAAGTGTGAACTGGTGTATGTGTAACTATTCAATGTGTTACTATTGCTGAGCATGATCTCAGGTGTTTATAACAATAAGCAATAAATTATTTTCCTTAATATATTTGTTCTGTTTCATTCGGAAATACCCCATCATTATAACAATGTGGCCATTGGATTTTTTATCTGTGTAATCGAAACTGTTTTATATTGATGATAAGATAATATTTAATTACGATTGCCGTGTTTTGCTTTATTAGAGCACTGAATGCTCGTGGCTTTTTTATACAAACAAAAATGGGTTGTTCCCAGTCATATCCAGGTCTAACACAGGACATACTAGAAGACTACATAAGTCTCACATATTTGAGTAAAGGAGAGATTTTGCAGTAAGTAGAATATTTTACTTTACATAAAGTGTATTTTATTCACCATTTTTTTTCAATGTTATAATTTTATTTTAGTTTGATGAAAAAGTTCTACTCAATAGATCCAGATAAAATCAACGCTGACTACCATCACAGATTTCCAAGAGCTGATATTGTTGCTAAATTTGATGTTTTAAAAGTATGTATAACATATTTTTGATAAAAATACCTACCATGTTACATTATCGCTAACACTGGTGGACATAAAAGCTGGACAGGAAAATGTCTAGATGCGTAATTAATAATATGAGTGTTAAATATTTTAGAATAATCCGTTCCAAGATCGAATATTCCGCGTGTTCTCATCCCAAAACGACGACTGCTTCTCATTCGAGGACCTACTGGATCTGTGCTCTGCGATGAGTTCGGGGTGTCCCCCTGATGTCAAATCGGCTTGGGCTTTCAAAGTATTTGGTAATATTCCTTCCTCCACTTCTATTTGTAACATCTTAGTAGGTAAAGGTACCTAAAACCAGCTGATTATACATTTTGTTTAAACAAATGTAAAATGTTGATTCGTTCTTCAACTATAGTTAGAGTATATTTAGTGCATTTCATTTGCTCCAAGTTAATTTTATTTAACTTTAAATTACAGATTTGGATGACGACAATCAAATTTCAGCAAGAGATATTAGTGAAATTATTGACCGTTTAACATGGAGTCCGTCCAATCGTACTAACTATATCGACAAAGATTCTAAAACCAAAATTGCCAATATCGTGAGTATATATTTTTTTTCGTTTTGTATCTCATGGATACCCACCACTCTGCCAGCTACAGGGCAGGAGCAGGGTAGTATATCATCATCAACAGCTCATATACGTCTCCACCGAGGAGCTCGAGCCTCCCCTAACAACGAGGGGGTTTAGGCCATAGTCCACCACGCGGGCCCAGTCCGGATTGGCGGACTAGGGTAGTATATATACCTACCTATTTTAATTCGTTATGGTCGTTAGAGAAAAAAAATAATGTGTGTACCTACTTACCTAATGGTATTTTCTAACATTCTATTATCGAATACGATGACGTAACGCTTCATATAGGTAGTTACAGATACTATTCATCATCACATTTACAGTATTTATTTATGAAATAATCTGTTTTCCATGTCAATTATTTTATAGATTCTGGAAGAAATGAAATTGGACTACAGCGGAAGCATTGGATTGAGTGAATTTCAAATAATAATCACAAGGATTCCGGAATTCGAATCATCGTTTTACTTCAGGTTGTGACGATATTTAATAAAAATAACAAATTTAGGTAAAATATAAAATAATTTTCCATGGTAAATAAAGTTCATCTAAAAGGTTTACTTAATAAATGTTAATACAGTGAATATTCGTTTTGACATTAAGTCTATCTAACGAAAGCCTTGCAAGCTCCCTTGTTGAACCGTCCACCGAGACAACGCTCAGGCAGCGAGGGCATGCCGCTCGTTCTCCCGGTATTCCCTGGCAGAACCGCTGGCTGTTTGTACTTCACGTGGTACATCGGGAACTCTAGGTACGTCCTTTAGGCATAAAATGATTTACTTTTAAATGTGGACGTACGTAGATAATAACAATGACAATTCGAGATAGTTTATTATAATATGCTTATTAATCTATCCGAGAAACAAGTAGTTCATACGTTACAAACATTAAATAAATTACATAACATGGTGTTTGAATTGAATGCATTATTTGGAAATCGAACCCACAGCTAGTGGCTTGGGAATTCAGATTATAAGAGATTATATCTACTATAAATAAATAATTAGACAACAATGTACCTACCTACCATTTCAACTTAAAATTAAATTAAATTCTAGGAAAATAGCAATCGAAATCAATTAAGCGCAATAAAAGAATTGTAAGTACTTACTTGGTCATTTCTGGAGGGCATTGCCACATGTATTCGGGATCTTTAAAGTAAAGCAGGGGGTGATGGGCTTTAGCGTAGCCCCTGTAATAGTTCCTCTGACGCTGGCAGGCCTGTGATATAATTTTAAGTACACTTAATTGAGCGAGTTTTTCCGCCACCGGTGATATTAACACAAAAAAGGTATAGGTATATAATACTCACTTCGTAAAATGTTTCAATTTCATGCTGTCGTCCATTATCAACGAATAAAATATCCATAAGACAGTCAAAGAATTTTTCGAATTCGACTAGAATTTTGTAATTACCGCGTCAGTCAAAAACAACGTTTTGTTTACTTAAGAACACAGAATACAAATTATGCTTAAGAATAAATAATATTTTGCTCTTAGTCCAACTAATATTTTTATGTCTATGGTTAATTGGTATGGAATCCACAGATTAATAAGGGAACGGGAACTACGCGGAGGCAAGTATAAGCCCTCATTCGCATCGCACGAGACTTTTTTTACCGGACGTTATAAAAGCGTTCAAATACAACAAATGCATTTCCAAGTACCATAAAATGCTCTATTTCCAACGCCCAAAGTTGAAAATGCAACACCGCTCGATAAAAAACGTCGCGTTTTAAATGCGCTGTTGAATGAATCTATTTAGGAATACATTTGTAATTTGTTTGAACGCTTTTTAACGTCTGTTAAAAAAACTCTCGTGCTAATGACGGCTGATATAAATTCAGACACTATGTACTCCAATACTCCATAATTTTTTTGTGCGTCGAAATGGACCGATTGAGTGATAAAATATGGATCAAATAAAACTCTGTTCAATACGTGAATATGATGTATTAATAAATATCTATTTATTTCAAAACTCTTTTCTCAAACTTAAACCATTCGATACCTACTCAAAATTATAAATAATAATAAATAAAATTATAGATAATTAAATTATTTAAAAACCTTATTTAAATCTAGATAGTTGTTCATCTGATAAATGCTTTGCAGGTCGGTTTATTATAGCGAGGGCCCAAAGAGCGATCGGGCAACGAAGGAAATTCTGATGTTCGACTTGTTTTAGTCAAAATAGTAGGTTGCTTGTATTTTACGTGGAAAGATGGGAAACTTAGGTAAACTCTGAAAACAAAAATAGATTACCGTGTAGGTATAATCAGTAGAACAGTGCCATAGTAGGTAGGTGTACACGTATGTGACTTATTTTACCGAAAGTATAAGCTACTCCACAACCTTCACGTTGCTAACATAATAACTGTTGTATGATTTGATTAATAATAATTGTGACTTTAAACCAAATTTATAAAATACTAAAACATACTGCGACATTTCAGGAGGACACTGCCACTTATATTGAGGTTCTTTGAAATAAGATAGAGGATGGTATCGGTTTGGATATCCTTTGTAGTACTCTCTGTGCATTTGACTGGCCTGAAAATATTTTGAATAAAATTCTACATTATAACTTGTAGGGTAAAGCTACTACAAATTATATATGCTGGAACATTGTTTATATACGGCTACAGAAATGTTGATGAACACAATTTTTGTACTAAGAGAGTATAGAGTAAACTAAATGATTACGTATCATGTCAATCAGTGTATCTCAATAACTGCGGCAACTGAGCTATATATTTTAATATTGGACATGATATTTTTTTAGTATAATCCTAAAAATAAATACTGACACTGTAAAATGTCTCGATTTCTTCTTGTCGCAAAGTATCTACAAATAATATATATTGAACCATTTGAAGCTGAATAATAAATTATAAGTCTGACTGAAATAAGAATCCTGGGGGCTATCAAAGCATACGTCACATTTTTATGAATTTAATTAATCTTTTTGGTTGTGGTCATGTGTTTCATTATTGTTGTCATTTGGTTTAGAGAGGTTTCGTACTTGATGAGATAACTAAATAGGCTGTTTTTTTTATATTTGTTCATAGATTTTAGTTCTTTTGAGACAAAATTAGCGACTTTACCCTATGTGACTCTGACAACATTTTGATTGAACCGCAGAATTCAGACCAACTTAGACTTGGCAACATTGATTCGAACACAGCATATGTCAAAACAAGATTCCAAAATTTAGTTTCACTTTTTTTATTTTATTGATATTTACTGCGACTTTCAAGCCAATAATGACAATATATGGCGAAAATTACCATGGAAAGATCATAAAAATAGTCGCATATTAATTTTGGTTATTTACTATTACGAGCCTTTGTTATTTTTGGTGTACTATTTTTGTCCGCTCTACATTCAGTGCATTGAAATAAATTTTGACATCCAGGAAACCTAAATTCTTCCTGCATGGTGAGTTCATTAACCACACTATATTGTAAAAAAAATGTCTTAGATTATATAGAGGATGACGATATCGTTGGCTAGGCCGTAGCAAATCCGTATGTCGTGTAGGAAGTCTGAATCATTTGCATAATTTTTGGCTGAAACATCGTATCTCTTGCGATTATTGGTACCGCAGCGCGCAGTATGTGCTGCTCTCAATAATTTATACTATTTATTAAATACTGGACTATATAATTAAAGATTTGAATGAATTGCTAGTTGGATCTAGCTAGCATTTGTAGTACATCTGATATATACTTTATATAATGTTTACACCATTAAGAAATGATAACATTGAAGGATCAAACTTTTATTTTCTATTTACATATTATGAAAAACTTTTATTAGTCAATAGGTATTTCTAAATAGGAGCCAATAATGGGTAGGTATGCCAAAGAAAGATCTTTGTAAATAATAATTTTATGTGTACCAAACTATTTGTTACTGAGATGAGAGTTTTAAGAATGCTATGGAAAGGCAAATAGATATTAGTTGGACTTGCAAGCTTTGCTTATACATGTGGAAATTACCAATGTATAAATTGAATGTAATATACCTACTCGGTTTAATTGTTTGTTTAAGTGTATGTTGTATATCTACTTTAAATTTGTTGCAGTTCTGCTATTAAAATATTTATTTAAAATAAATAATATCCAGAGTCACTTATAAATAGACATTAGCCGGTTGGTTTCAGAAGTTTTATCATTACCAAAATGCAAGCTATAGCATATACAAGTAATCTTAGTTATTTTAGAGATTTAAACTAAGACATTTGATCTTGTGAGAAGATGTGTATTCATTCAAGTTTTTTCAATTGTTCGTATATAGACAAAAGAGTATATATTATGTGGTATTATGTGGCAAGTTTTATTGTTAATATCTTTCAGTTCAGCTTAAAGAACATTGAACCTAACTCATATGTAGTCAGACTAGCAGTCCCCTGCGGATTCACCCATGTTCCTAAGATTTTTAAATTTCCGCGAGATAAAAAAGAGCTTATATGTTAATCCAGGCTATAAACTATCTATGTTCCAAATTTCGTCTAAATCTATTCAGTAGTTTTTGTGTAAAAGAGGGACAAACTTACGCATTTATAATATTAGTAGGGTATTTATTAATTATATTCTAATCACTGTCATAATGTGTCATTATTTAATTTACCATTTTTAGGTATGTAATTTGTATTTATTTAGAAATAATACTATTCGATGAGTCATCCAATTAATCTATCAAAACCTTAGGGTAAATATACTGAACTCACTATCTTATCACATAATTATGTTGCGGGATTTGAAAATGAACTTTACTTATCACATTTAGTATTTTTATCTGTCCATCAACTGATAAATTTGCTAGCAAAATAAAACCAAAAAGTACCATTATAAATAGAATTTTTTTTATTAAGTAAATTAATTAAAAAAAATTCAGTGGTCACAAAAATATGAAATATGATTATCATTAATTTTAAAGTTAATAAATATATCACACCATTATTTATTCAAGCTTGTGTTAAATGTTATGAAGACTTCATTACATAAACTGTACAGAATTAATATTCAGTTGTAACAATTTTCAGACAAATGTAACTTTGAGAGAGGACTCAAATTGTACATTTACATGTGAATAGATAGAACTACCCAATGAGGTGTACTGTACAATGTTTGACAAAACATAATTGAGACCACAAGTATGACTCATCACCATATTGTAAATGTCACACTCCAATAGCTGATAGCTGTCTGGGCCCGTTTTATTGCCTTACACAATAAAACAACTGTATCATTTCTTTGTTTGATAACAATTTGATGTTGTCATGGTTACCAGTTTGATTCCACTCTGTTTACTTTATTACTGCTTTAACTGTGTTATCCATGATGTTTATTAATGAATATGAATTATAATTAGATTAACAATTGTACTCTTGCTGTCATAATTTATAATTGAAAAAACACACATGATTTGTTTATAATTCTTTATCAAAATCTATTCCAGTAGCGGATATCGTGACCTAAAAACTAAATCGGGCGCACCTCTTATGAATTGCAGCAATTAGATAACTAGACATTTGGCTTACCTTTCATTTCATGTTTGTATTCATTCATCAGGTGTATTACACGGTTAAATATTGTTTTAATTATTGTAGTAGATATGAAACGATTAAAATCAACCCTTAATTACACATATAATTAAATAAGTGTACCATGCATGGATAACGTGTATCTTTCAGAGACGTCGGAAACTCCTAAATATTCTGTCCACTTCGTCCCACTCTTTCTCAAAGCTTTTTCTTGGTATTCAATTGATTTTGGCGTATTTTTTTTACATAATATTAAATAGTTACCTACTATTTACTATAAGATATAGATAGGACCTTTGCAATATGATTCTTTGATTTTGTAGTTGTAAAACTTGTCTAAGTTCATAAAATGTAACCTCATGTTTCTTGCTGATTATTCTCAGTTGAAGACTGACATTCTAACAGGTAGTAGCCTGTAGCATCAGCAGTTAAGACCTTCATAAATGTCTTATATATGTCTTAAATTGATTAAATACAATTGAATATCGATAAGAATTTGATGCTTAATTGCTGGCGCTTCTCAGCAAAAGCACCCTTTAGATCCGTGCATTAGAGTCGACGTTTCACAAGTGCCTATTTGAATGAATTACATTTTATTGAATCCAATGTATTGTCAACAGTTGCCCCATAAAGGTGTGGTAGTGTGATGGTGATGACGTGTGCGGGTATGGGAGACGCGGTGCTGCGCGAGAGGCTGCCGGCGCTGTGGCGGCGGATCGAGGACGCGCACTACAGCTACTTGGAGACGGAGGACAGCCCGGAGAAGTTGCAGCAGAAGAAGAAACTTGAAGGTAATAAATTAGTTAAACATTAAAATCATTAATTAAATATTTGTTAACACTAGTTTGTGGTAGCGTAGTTATGTAAGAAAATACAGCGTCTTATATATACATATCACAATTAAATTAGGACCATTAAAAATACGTCTACTGACCTACTTATTATAAATATAAAATAATAAACACTTTTCACACATGGCCAATCTGATTCCAAACTAAGCAGAGCTTGTGGTATGCGTATGCCGTATGACCAGATTGCTGATGTAGGTACCTACCTACTACATATACTACTTTTTACACTTATTTATATTGTTATTTACATCTATTAAAAAATAATATAAAACGTCCTGTTTAGCAATGATTTTACATATATATATTAAAGTAGCAAAATAAATAAAGAAGCTTTACCGATATCAGCTAAGCATATTTACCTATAACAAACTCTCCTTATAATATTTTCAGATTATATAATTGAATACCTATCGTTGGTCCCGCACGAGTGCAAATTCGGTTTGGCTGAGACTGGCAAAGTGTTCCAGCGTACTATAAATGAGTTGGCCGACTTTAGTGCGTACCGCGCCGGGCTCGGGTGGGCGGCGCTGGCGCGGTACGCGGCCAACCTGCTCGCGCAGCCCTGGAGGAAGGAGTATAAGGTTATACGGGTGAGTATTTGCTCTTTCAGGGAATTTATGAAACAAAATATAATAGCAGAGAGTAAAAAATAAGTTAAATCTAACTTATTTTTACTATAAATAAAATTATCCTGAGACATTTTATATACCTACACGGCCAATCTGTTTCCAAACTAAGCAGAGTTTGTGATTTGGTAACCAGATAGCTGATATACTTCTTTTAAAAACATACTTATATAGATAAATTACATCCAGAAAGATTAAATATACCGAAAAGCATAAAATCATTATTAAGTTAATATCTACTAACTAACTTATAAATTACTAGCGACCCACCCCAGCTTAGCACGGGTGCAATGCTTATACATCACTTTAGGATCTAAGATAGATAAGAGAAGATAAAAGATTTAAGAAGACAGACAGCGGAAAGTGACTTTGTTTTATAATAAGTAGTGATATTTTATTTTTTTAATATTCCAGCTATACTGTGGGTACTTCAAACACGAGGTGGAAGCGAATATGGTGGGGGCGGAGTTGCTCCTGCAGGCGATGGGGTACAAGCCGGGTGGGGGTGGGGGCGGGGGCGGGGGCCGGCTCGCCCTCGACGCGCCCATCTGCCCCGACATGGTGGCGGCGGTGTCGCGGGATGCGCTTATAGCACATTGCGAGTGTCAGGTATGTTGGATCCTACTAATAGTATATTACGAGTGGGTCCCCGCGGTTTCTCCCGTGTATCCAGGAAACCGAGATAAAAGGGATTGCCGGTATAAAAAGTTGGTAGTATATATGTTATTTTAGAACATATTCTATCACTGTGCCGAATTATTCAGATGCCTTCAGCCTTTGTTGCGCGAAAGTGTGGTAAACATCCATTCTTACAAATTTTCGCATTTATAAATTTACCATCATTAGTGATGGAGGTACCGATTCGCGTTTCGGTAGTAGTTTAAATAATTTTGACATTTAGTAGATCCATATCCGTACAAAATAAAATTAATTTAATTTATATTATAACTAGTGGCTCCCCGCGGTACCCGGGATATTTTCCATTTTCCCGGGATAAAAAGTAGCCTATTTCATTTCTCAGACTCTACCGTAATTGTGTACCAAATTTTATTTAAATCGGTGTAGTTTTAGCGTGAAAGCGAAACAGACAGACAGAGCTATTTTCAGTAACTTAATTTATACGTAATTTAATTTATACTAACTGCCTCCGCGCGGTTTTACCCGCGTAGTTCCCGTTCCCGTGGGAATACAGGGATAGAATATAGCCTATGTTACTCGGGGATAATGTAGCTTTCCAAAGGTGAAAGAATTTTTGAAATCGGTCCAGTAGTTTCGGAGCCTATTCATTACAAACAAACAAACAAATCTTTCCTCTTTATAATATTAGTATAGATTAGTATAGATTATAATGTTTAAGATACCTACTATGTAGTTTGAAATTTTATTAATATAGTGTTGATGTATGTATTTAGCAGCAGATAAATTAAATATCACTTATATACCTACGTTACAGATCATGTCCGATATATGGGAGAAGGTTTGGGGGGGTGGATCGCGGGTGTCCTGGAGTGACGTGAGCCTAGCGCGCGCCGCCCGGGCTGGCCCGCCCGCCGCCGCCGCCGCCATGCTGGCTGCACCCGGGGACACATCCGGACATACACCCGGACACACGACCGGACACCAGTCCGGACAAGGCCACCTCGCCGGACACGGACACACCGCCCATAATGCATATACACCAGGTAAGTTTATATTGGTATTCACGATTTAAATAATGTACGTTTTGTATTGTTGGTAGCGAACCGTTAAATAAATATTAAATTTTAATTCATTTTAAACTTAATTTTAATTATTAAAATTTTACTAGATTTTAAGTTCATTATTGTATTATACAATGTAACTTTTGATATAACCATTGCACAGTTTACACTTGGGTCTAAATTAAACAAATAGTTAGAAAATCTTTTTTTTATCTCATTAATGTTACATAATATTACATATAATGAATTCTATTCCCTTACTTAATAAAATATTTTCTTTGTTACAGATTCAGAAATATATTCAAACATACCGACGACAGTGACGGAGCCTCACCACCGGACGCGGTCGGACGCCAGGTACGGCAACCCCTGCAACCACGGCTACCCGGACGAGCCGGCGGACGAAGTACCCGTAGTCCCGTACATGGTGCCAAATATACTCCCCCAAATGTTGTACCCACCGCACATGCACGGCGAAGTACCCGTAACACTCCCCCAATGTGGCGCAGTACCCATGATGGCGCCGTACGGGGTACCTTGCTACTACCCCGTACAAGCCCCCTACATGATCCCCACGCCAGTCTTCGCACCCATTAAACACGCAACAAATATACCCGTCAATGGGTACCCTCCTATATCCCAGTATAGGTACCCCGCAGTTCCTACAGCGCAGCTAATCGAGCTCGACTCGCCGTCTGTCTACGAAAACGGCAAGTTCGAAAGGCACAGAGACGAAGACAGGAGTCACAAGAAGAGACACGAAAGCTCCAGGAGGAATAGCACGTCGAAATCCGGGTTCAGTGACATCACGTTACCGAGCTTGCCCAGGTCCGACACGCAGCCGACGTTGAGCAAAGCTAAAGAGGACGGCATGGGGACCTACGAAAGCTGGGACTATGTATTTAGAATTTTATCCAAGAAAGAACAGGACGGCGACAGCAGGAGTTGGTTGTCCCCTTCTTTGGACAGGGACTCGAGGACGCTCGATAGGTTAGACAGAGAAGAACGAAGGGCAAAGTATCAACCTACCACGTTGGACCTCGAAGATGGATTACAAGCTCTCAATCTCGACCGATCGTACGACGAAGAAGTATACCGAACGGCGAAAGTAAACGAAAACCTCATGAGGAAGAAACAGGAGCAGGAATCTAAAAGGGCGAAAAATGCCAAGAAACATGCTGAGGAAAAGAAAGTGAAAAGACCAGTTTTAGAACCTGTCGGTAATCCTAAAGCGGACGCGTTGATAACGACAAAAGTAGCGCCAGACAAAGTTAAATTGCTCACTAAAAAAGATATAAAAGACAGAAAAGAAATAATTAAACAGCAATTACCTGTAAATGGGTCGGTTTCGAACTCGGCCGAGGTGAAAAAAGTAAAGAAACCCGCGAAATTGGTCGCAGTGGAAGTTGACAAACCGAACAAGAGTAAACCGCTGGAAAATGGATTGCATAATACAGCGCACAATTCTAAGAGTAATCCAGGTAAGATATATATCATACTAATAATAAATGCTCATTAAAAATGATATTTGGCTATTGCTTTAGCAGGATATTAATTACACAAATTTTATCTTTTGTATAATCCTATAATGAAATGCCTGAGTCAAATAGTTATTTAACAAGTTTTCTTAACGACAAATTAGATATCCATGAAATTGGATTCAATGAAATACAGCCATTTTTACGTTATGTAACTGTTGTTTTCTCAATAAAATTCAAGGTATTAATATATATTATTTATTTCAGTATCAAGCACACAACAAAATTACGACCTCAAAGCGCAACTAGTGGTATCGTTAGACGAGACGGACTACGTACGACGATCGCCTTCGAAACATTCGCAACAGAACGGCGACCGAGACCGACCGGCCAGCAGATCATCTAGTCATCACCCGAGCGAGAGAGAGAGGCAAGATGCTGGCAACGCTGAGGCGAAAAGAGACAGATGGGAGTGTGGGACGTGCACGTATTTAAATCGGGGCACTTTAGTAGCGTGCGAAATGTGCGGTAAATCGAAAAGGGGGCCCGAGATACAACCGCTGACGTCGGGCGGTCGGGAATGTCCGGCTTGTACGCTCGTGAATAAGAGGGATGCAAGATTGTGCGACGCGTGCGGCACTAGTCTCGAACATTGCCCAACATATATTTAAAACAAATCTTATGACTAATAAATCGGGTTGCCAATTTGTATCTAATCATTTCGTTTAGTTTTGTTATCGAAACTAGCATTCTGTAAACGAATTGCACAAGTTTTGACAGAGTAGTTGCTAATATATTTGCTAATATGGCTATGTTATAAGTATTTATTTGAATTAAACGGTGCAAGTTTAGACAGACCTGTTTCACCGAAAACTAGTATTATTCCGAGTTAATTTAATGGGTACATTTTTATTGTAATTTGAGTGTTGAAACAGGTTTTGTATATTATAGGATATGTATCAAAGGAATCAATATTTATCAGATTTATTGTTGGATAGCATAAAATATCTATGTAACATACACAGTTTATAGTATATTATTACACACAGATGATTATGAAATTCCATTGAAATTATATCTGTGTTAAACTGAATAGTGAGGTCTAGTGCAAGCAGACACAACATCATAAGATGTTAGTGACAATTCATAATATACTTATGACGTAGAGCATTTGAAATTTAACACTATTTATAACGTATTTTAAGTATATTTTACATTGTCACTAAGTGCATTTTGTCTGCTGTCAGGTCTAAATGTTGCGTTTTATAATTCGTTACACTTGTCAACTAATGTTTGATTTATAGTTTTTATCATGTATCTAGAATGGAGATAGACAAAATAAACTAATAAAACGAGATTATATACATTTATAAATGATTAATTATGTTTCGAAATATATGTGACAAATCCTTACAAAGAAATATTATAATAGGTAGTAAAAGTATATTAATTTCTGTTCACAAAAGTTTTTGGTAATTACTCTGTATTTCGTTGCAATATTTTTGAATAAGTTACAATTGATACATTATTTTGTTTACTGATTTATAGCTTAACAGGGTACGATTGGTGTGTATGATATCAAATAAAATTTGAGAATAGATCATTTGTCATATGATCTTAACTTGATCATCTATGTAGGCAGAAGAAAATTATCTCGAAATTAAAAACATAATTAATAGTGTTCGTTTATTCGCCTTCTAAAATGCTTTAATATTAGTCGAGTCGTAGTTAAACGCTTTTTTATTTTATTTTTGTTTTATAATAAATAATTGATCTGTGTATATAATTGTTAGCGTTTGTAAATAGTAGTTTATAAATATATTTATTTAGAATGCTGTTAGGACCTTTTTATAATATTTATTTTTGGGAGAATACGATTTAAAAATCATAGTTGTACTAATGATATGATATTGGAATACATAACAACGTTTGGGTGAATTTGAGAAAATAAATAATATAATTTAATTATCACGGTTTAATCGAGGTAAATAAATATGCACAGAGTAATAATAATTAAAAATTAAACCTACTAGAGACATAGTTTAGGCAGTTAAAGCACTGAGGACGTGTATTTTTCTATTATAAAACTGATGTAGTATTTTCAAAATATACATTTGTATAAAACGTCGTGCTTTACTTTGTTTTGCCTTTAGTTGGGGTGGTGATTTCACTGTAATAGTCGGAAATGTATGACAACGGATAGAGTGTATCAAAATAAATAAAATATCTACTATTGTTTTATGAAATTTGTGCTTTTTATTTATGTACTTACAAGCTGCCTCCGCTCGGTTTCACCTGCGTAGTTACCGTTCCCGTGGGAATACAGAGGTAAATTATAGCCTATGTCCCCGATAATGTAGCTTGCCAATGGTGAAATAATTTTTGAAATCGGCGCCTACTGCGCCGTTTATTCATTACAACAATACAACTATATATTTCGCTTTATAATATAAATATCGTGGGACATTTTTCACACACGGCCAGTCTGATTCCAAAGTAAGCTTCAAATGAAGCTTGTGTTATGGTAACCACATAGCTGATATACTACATATAATACTTTTAAATACATACATATTATAGATATTTACATCCAGACACAGGACAAACAGACATATTCATGCATACAAATGTTTGTCTTGGGTGGGACTCGAACCCACGACCCGCTGCTTGAAAGTCATGGTCACTAACCGCAAAGCCAACCGGGCTGTCAAATATTATATTTATGTATGGAGAGGTTTTCAGGTGAGTATGGATTTTTTGTTAAATAATTAACACATTAATTTACCCTAATAATTTAAGATGGAACTAGTCGTCTCCTTGATATTGAAAAATAAATATATTTAAATAGGCCTTCGCACGTAACTAATGAATCGACCGATCGATCGACTCTAATACCGGTTCGGTGAGTTATCCGATTTTTTGTGGAAAACAACTACTAATAAACAATTTTGTGCACTTAAAATTATTATCGGGTATATAATTATGTAGATATGATATATCTATAATCTTCGAAAAATAATTACGAGATATAAGAAAAAAAACATATATTTCAAAAACAGTTGGTCGCAATATATATTAATATTTCATAGACATATATTATTTGAGATAGTTTGAACAGTTTTTAATTTAATTCTATTCTAGTGACGCAATTGATCAGTGGTAACCACCATAATGTCCGTGGCTGCCGTAACCTGGCTTCTTGTACCCGTGGCTTCCGTGACTGTCTCCGTGGTGACCACCGTGGAATCCATGACCCTCCTCATGGTGACCACCGTGGCTGCCATGGCCTTCCTCGTGGTGGGAACCATGCTCTTCCTTGTGGCCGTGACTTTCCTTGTATCCTCCGTGGCTTTCCTTGTGGCCTCCGTGACTGCCATGCCCTTCTTCATGACCTCCATGACTGCCATGACCTTCTTCATGTCCACCGTGACCTTCCTCATGTCCACCGTGGCTGCCGTAGCCTTCATCGTGGTGACCATGGTATCCGCCGCCATAGCCTGGAATAGATGTACGTTCTTATATAAAGTCGTATGCTTTCAGAACCAGCTGAGATTGGTGCTATTTTGATTTGATTTGTATATTTCGTTTAGCATTTCTGTTAGGCATTAGTATAGAATTTGTTGTTTCAATCTATAACATTATTTAGATACAGTTCAAGGTATCAGTATATAGGTATGTAGGTAGTTTATTTAATTGTATACGGAGATAGGGTTACCTACAATTTCATAATTTATTTGGACAATATTTGTACTAAGAGTTTGTATCCTATATGACTACATGATCCTAAAGGTACACTGCGATACATACCTGGGTCAGCCAACACGACGGCAGCTAAGGCCAACGCGATGATCTGTAAAGGAACATTACAAATTTAGACATACTATGAAATATATATTTTTTTCGCTTAACACAACATCAAGGAGTCTATTGCTATCATGTAATTTGTAGGAAATCTGGTGATAATGACATGGAATGCCTGTGTGAAGATATTTTCAATAATAAACCTTTAGGGCTCTCTTCGGCCCACTATAGGTACATAAAGGTCCTTAAAGGTTCCTAAAATATTGGCTCGTGTAGGCCCCTCAGGGTCTCGAGTGCCAAAAATCAGATCTAAATACAATGAATTTCGTTAGGATATTATTTCTGTCTCCATAATTGTTTTTTATTACCAAATATGGGTGGGTACTTCGTAGTACCTACCTGTTCTTACTGGGTGGAAATTTGGTCATAAAGAAACTATGGGTGTGTTAATTAAACTGCATTTGCTTTTAGACTTTATGTACTTTCCACGTTGCATTTAAATAATTATCAAGGAAGGATTGATTTTAACTTTGAAGATGTATCGTATAGAAATTGTATACATAGATACAATTTCTGGTTCTGAATTGTATACATTTCAAAAGGTACCTGCACTTATCCATGAGGTATTTTTTATATGTATAAAAAAAGTTATTTCTATCTAATATGGATTGATGATCAGCTGATTGTAGATGAGGTACCTAGATAAGGTCTAAATCCGTTGAAACTACTAACATTGGTAATATTTTTGTCATTAGGTTAAACACCTACACTACACTTAGGTACCCATCCCTTCTAATAATGGGGAAAGATGTTTAAACGTAAAAACACAGAAAGTCGAACAATGTTCTTCAAATCACCACATAAATACTCTTTACTTCTACTGTGATTTAGGACTATATTCATTTAAATACACTCATATGGTATACATAACACTACACCATAAGGGCAAGTTAAACAAAATCCAACTTACCACAAACTTGACCATTGTTTCTTTAATAACGTTTTATATTCAAAAACCAAACACGCACTATGAGTCCGAACGAGAAATATATCCTTTTATATCAATACAGGTGGTATAAAGCCGTAAAATTGCCAGTATCGTCCTGTTTGACCTCACTTGACATCAGATTTTGTTAATTTTTGTTGTTATTAACTATGCTGTGGTCGGAAAAAAACTGGTCGATCATAAAATGTCTGACCAATATTATATATGCTTAAAATTTAATAGATATTTAGTAGGTGTCTTTCTAATGAATGCTAATCTGAATATAATACATGTGGTCATTACATTGAATTGGTATCTTCCCTAAAATATAAGAATACCTACATTTTTAAAATGGCCAGTTTGTTCATGAAAAAGTGGGTAGTTCTGTAAAACGAGTCGGAACATTTAATTTTGACTGATAACTATTTATTAGCGGAAAAGGTGTCCTACTTAAACTCCGGATCGTGTCTCAAGATTGGATATTATTGTTATAAATACCTATATAATGAACACACCTAGATACTCTAATGATTGATTGATATAGAAGTTTTACTGCCACATATATTGTGGGTACATAAACCGGCGCTTGTGATCTGGTTATGTTAATCCACAAATCAATTCTGGTTTCTATAACCTACACCCAGTTTTTGAGAACAAAAATCAACAAAATACATAATTTTATGGTGTATGAGGAAAACAAAATAAAAAAACATATTTATCTAAAAACACTTATTTCTTAATAGGTTTTTACTATTATCATATATATAAGCCTACCAAACCTAGCATAGCCTACCGAACATAGCTACTTATTAAAATCTTATTTAATTATTCTACAAACATCCTTAACTAAAGAAGTTAAGAACCTATTCCTGACAAAAGCATATCTCTAGAAATACTGGATTACCTTACAAGATCTTTTTGAGTGGCTTTATCAAATTTAAATTTTAGCAAGAACATCCCTTAACATATATGTACCACCATTTAACAGTTTTCAATTAAGGATCATAATTAATATTTCAAATTTTATAATGGCTGGTTATAGTAATCATCATAAATTCTTGTACTGATTACAAAACAAAAACCTATTTTAAATTAGCTACAATGAATTTGAAAATCGTTCATCACCGTCAGATTTTATTTGCCTGCATTACTAAACAACCTTTTGTCTAAAAAAATTGCTAATTTGTTATAATTATTACTAGTTTGAAGATATCATACAGAGATTAGCTGCCCCTCACATTCGTATAACAAAGTTTATTAACCATCCATAAACTCTTACCAATATACCGACTTTATAGAAGGATAATAATATTAGTAGATGTGGTGTTGTCAGATCGTGCCTGTCTGTAGTCCTACTATCTAAGCAGACACTTAATAAATTATGCAGAATCCGTTGATGTTTTCTTGAGCGATGAAAGATTTCTGTTTTATTTATTTATTTGTGAATGCATCAAGCTTAGTTACGTGTTACATGTACAAAAGTATAGAGATGTAAATATATACCTATTTCATTGAAATTTATGTCTTGAGATTCAGAAGCAAGTTTAAAACGATGGACTTCGCACATAAATGACTTTTCAAGGGTTCTTTTACGGCTACTGAACGCTACTAAATACTGTGATGAAAAGATGAACGTAGCCAGGAAGTAGGTAGGTAGGTATACTTATATGACGAGGAAGAGCACTTACCTAACTCGCTTTATTTTTGTGTTAATTGGCTAAAAACCTTGACTAATATCACGTTTTACGTAAAGCCAGTTTCGATAGAGCTCCTCAAATCAAAGACCTTCTAATATATAAAAACAAAGATTTATGTAGGGGGTCGATAATTTAACTTCAAATATGCGGATATAACGTATAAGTACCTACACATTAAGGTAAAATAATATAATAGATTTATATAACCGATGTGTCGACTGTTGCTTAAAATACTTAAAGTCATCTTACTGGAAACATTATTGTAATAATGCAGTAAACATTAGAATGACATCATGTTAGATATTATACAAAAGCTGCGGTTTACCTACCTCAGGCAAACCGCAACATCAGAAGAATTTGCATATAAACAATGAATTATTGATAAATATTCCTATTTTATTTAGGCAGATGTTATTAGTTTACATTATTTATGATCAAGGTTATATACGGATATTCCCATGATCTCATAATAATTCTATAAGTAATCTATGGGATGTTATTTTGTTATTATCCTTTTCAACATTACCGAGTGTCATCAAATTGTTAGATGGTTAGTGAGGTACCTATCTACGCCAATATATTTTATTAGTAAACTAATTGAATAGTAGGTATCTATTGTTGCGAACAAAATATATTTATCGCCAGAACAATGTTATATTATAGAAAATTCTAATCTGATTCGAAATTTTTTGCCATTATTATCTATTTTATGTTTTTTTAACAAATAATAAATTTGGTAAGATGCAACAGTCGAGACAAATTGTTAGCACTTGATAGGTAGGTATCATCAATCGTCCAAAAACTAGAAACACATTTTCTACACAAAATTATTACGGATATCTCGAAGTTTGAGTTATTAAGTTAATTTTGCTATAAATAACGTATTCTGCAGCTATGAATAATAAGTAGATGGAATCAAAATAAAATGAATATTATATCCCATATTAATCATTTATTTGTATACCAGGGGATATACCTATTAAAAACTTGGTTTGATCCTCATTATTAGTCCCACAAAGAAATATACTTGTCATGTTTGAATTAGATTTGTAAATTTATTCATCAAATGCGAAGACCTGCGGCGGGCGAGGGCCGAAGCGCTCTTGTTGAAATCCACCATTTTCTGGCCTCCCACCGAATGCTCCATGTCCAAACGGACCAGCAAATCTATGGTTACCACCAAAACCATTACGTCCAAAATTCCCGGCATACCTTTGGTTACCACCAAATTCACCTTGTCCAAATCCTTGGCTACCAATGAAACCACCTTGTCCAAAAGGTCCAGCAAACTTCAGGTAATCACTAAATCCGTCTAGTTCAAAAGGGCCTCCTATCCCCCAGACTCTACCAAATCCTTCATGTCCAAATGGTCCTCCAAATCTTTGGGGTATAGGGCTAAATTCACTTTTTCCGAAAGGACTACCAAATCCATGGTTACCTTCGAATCCACCTTGCCAAAATGGTTCAGAAAATCTTCGATTGCCACCGAACCCCCCTAGTCTTTGACTGTTATCAAATTCACCCTGTACGGAGCGTCCACATAAGCTCCCAAATCTAGGGGTTCCTAGCCCTTCTTGTCTCCGATTTCTGTCGAATCCAAAAAAATCGGGGTGTCTTCCGAAACCAGTGTGCCCGTTATTACCACCGATACCATTAAAACTTGAGTGCCAGCCGAGTCCGTGGTTACCGGTGAATCCACTTTCTTCAAATCCTCCCAGTCCGTGGTTGCTACCGAATCCGGCAAAACCAGGGCCAATTCCAAATCCACTGTATAGTTGGTTACCACCGAATCCTTCTGGACCTACTCGACCATGTCCTAATTTTCCGTAGAATCCAGACGGCCCCTGATTACCACGTTCATTTGGTGTTGGGGTGCTGTCTGCTGCAGTGCCAGTTTGAATGACAGGTTGCGGGCTGCCTGAAAGTTACACACACAATATAATCATAATAAGGCTAAGATTGACTAAGCTTGAGTAAATGATAGAGAAGTAACAAGTGGGGACTTGTTACTTCTCTATCATTTACTTTATAAGTTCATTTAGATTTTTATAAGGTATACCTAAGTACAATACTCGGTAAACTCACCGTAGCATGCAACTGCAAAAGATAAAACCAAAGTCGCGATCTGAAACAACAAAAATTAACTTAAAACAAATTGCAATTCTTGCATTCCTTGAACACCAACCATCAAAGAAATATAAAGAAGAATCAATTATATAGGTAGGTATGTACTTACATTGAATACCATGATCGTCTTTTGCTGTCCAAGACCTAAGTAAAAATTCTGTCGCTGAATCTTTATATATAGATCGTTAGACTGCAATCATAACAATTGAAATGATTGTGAAAATCCCTTTTTAATAGATGCTCACAATTTTACATGACGTGATAAAATATATTTCATTTTTTGCGATGCTAAGATTATGGTAATTCTCTCTAAACAATTCGTCGTTCGTGAATTTATTCATACAATTTTCATAATCGCGGGAAGAATTACGTGGTAGATTCGAATAATAGTGACAGGTTATTAGATTTTGTACAAACATATTTTATTTTGTGAGTCACCTTTGGCCCCGCGGTTATACTCGCGTTCGAGAGGAATATGGGTAGGTTGTAATATAAACAGATATACAGCAGCAGTTATTTGGTACCTTACCACAATTAACTGGGCCATATAGATACTGCAACCCAACCTGTATAGATAAATGTATTTTATGTATTCTGCTATTCCACGCATATTTACGCAAAACATTATTATCCAAATCAGGCTACTCTAAAAGTTATTTATTTCTTCGGGGAGTAAGGTTGCCGGAGCTTTATTCAAGGCGCTGTAATTTATGGCAGTGGGGTTTAGGTTCCCAACGCAGCGGCGATCCCTCTGGTATTACAGAAAAACATAGACGGCGGTGACCACTTATCATCAGGTGAGTTTATCATAAAACTATGAAATTTTAAATAATGCTAGAATCCGCTCGGTAGGTATCACCCCCGTTCCCAGAGATCTTTATTTTTCCGAGGCTAAAAAGTACCCTATGTGCTATTCCAGAACATATACTCTAACTCTGTCCAAATTTCATCTAGATCCTATCAGCTGTTGTTGCCTGTAAGTAGGAATAACAAACATCCACACATCTTCACAAACTTTCGCATTAATATAAGTACCTAAGTAGGTATTTTATTTTCACTATATAATGAAGTCCTTTATGTTGTCGTGCAAAATCATGATATTCACGATATATATTTGCGGAACAATAGTGTCAAGGTTTAAAGGACAGTCCAAACTAAATAGCATGCCTACTACATGTGAATGTTGGGAATGAATGATTTGAAGTAATTTGTCTATTGGATGCTACAAAAATACATATTTAACGCTACATGAGTTAATGCAAGTTCTTTTAGACATTAAACCTTTTAGTTTTTAAATTAGGTATAATTTCTAGAAGTTGACGGTTCGTGCAATATAGAAGATCAATTTACCTCTTAAGGGTGGTATTACCAACATTTTTTGCTCTAGAAAATAATTAATCTATCAATGGTAAATCTATGTAGCCCGGTCAATTTTCATAAAAATCTATTCAAATAGTCATAGCGTCACCATATTGATTGAGAGAAGGTATTTCTACAGTAGTTTGAGTACAAGGAAACTTTCTTATGTATATCTAAAAAGACACATTTATTTGTTATTATTTACTTATATTTTTACACAATCATGTTTATAATTCCGTAGGATCAAAATGCAATCGTTATTCAGCTCGGTACCGTTTCCAAGGGACTGTTCTCAATTAGGAGGAGCAGCAGACACTCCCTGGCAACACATCAAGCCGCTGTATGTGTTCACCAAGTTCAGGTTGGCGGGGCAGTTCTGGCTCGGGGGAGGTGGGGGAGGGTAGTATGGGTTGCCTGTAACAAGATGGAAGACAATACTTTATTTATGTGCGTCATGTAACAAATAAACAGGGTAGGTATTGTAGTAGGAAGGTTTTGAAACCATATAATTTTGTGCGCAATAATATCAAGTAGATTTAAGTAGATGTACCATTATCGTTTCAATATGAAAAATATTTAAATGAGAGTAAAATCATAATAATAAATATAAAAAACCATAGAAAGTTAAATAACTGGTAATAACTTTCAGGCAAAAAGTGCAAAAGTATGAATAGGTGATACTATAGTATTGAACATGTACACTTAGCGGTTTACTTTTAAACAATTTTTTTTTACGTTTAAGAAGTAAGTTTTAAGTTTTTGCTATTTAAGAAGTCTAACTTAAAATCAACTTTATATATATTTTTAAATTTACACTTTTAAAACATATAGGTTCAAACTACAGCGACTATATTAAAAATATTGATAGAAAAAAGCTTTCGGGTAAAGTTGCATGTAAAATTATGTTGCACTGATAACATTCAACATAAAA
This sequence comes from Thyatira batis, assembly GCA_905147785.2. NCBI lineage: Eukaryota > Metazoa > Arthropoda > Insecta > Lepidoptera > Drepanidae > Thyatira > Thyatira batis. The sequence continues at coordinate 6,764,146 of LR990501.2, read as the reverse complement.
AACTATGGCCAATGAAAAAAATATACTCCTAAAATATATGTAAGTTATATGACGATCAACTCACCGAGGGTCACCATCACCAGGCACATGAAGAAGAACACGATCTGTGAACAGAAACAATCAGCCCTTATGAATAGAGAATATCGTCTTTAGAGTTTCTAATTAGCCTAAAATGATCTATATTAAAATACATTTTGGGTTTAAAATATCGGAATTTGTCCGTTTTTTTTAAACTTCGTAAATATTATAAATAAACTACAACTCGGGAAAAAATGTGGAAAAATATACGTTGTCAATAAAAAATTATAACTTACTTTAATTGCAGATGCGAGAGACATTTTAAATAATTTTATTGTAGATATGTGGAACCAACTGATTCAAAACGAAGTAGGTGTATGATACTACTATGTATCTCCAGGCCGTTTATATAGGTTCCCGTTTAACGCTTATCGTTTGTTTTTCACTGGCTTTATTTTTTTACATATTTTTTTTAAGATATAGGTATACCTATTCGAATAGATACCTATTCGATATCAATATAACGCATCACTGCCGCTCTTATAAGTACATATTCTAATAATTATTACTAAAATGGATGCTTAAGAACACAAGACGGACATTTGAACCGTAAAAAATTCGCGAACCTGATGGGAAGCGGTTACCGTAGCCTATGGACACTTGCAACACTATAATACATTCCCAAGTAATTATATGCTTACACGACAGCGTTTTTAAAACGCTACGATATTTTATCGAGTGGTGTTGCATTTCAACTTTGGGCGTTGGAAATAGATCATATTATGGTACTTGGGAATGCATTTGTTATATTTAAACGCTTTCTTAACGTCCATATTGGACGCGTTCGTTAAAAAACTCTCGTGCAAATGGGGCCTATGCCTCTGAAGAATGTTTTTTTTAAGTCTTTCATTTACGCAATTGACAGTTTAAAATCGTCATTGTCACCATCATATGAGCCGCATGCCGTTTACTGCTGAACATATACATCCCTACCGATTCAACCCAGGTTCATTAAATAGATGAAAGTTACTACCTACAATCTACATATTAGTATTCTCATATTTACTTTAGGGCCTGCGGAGACCGCGGAGACGTTGAATACTTTGCACCATTCAGAAAAGCAAGAGATGGCTTTCAATGGCATATATCGTGTAGGTTCTTATCGTAGACTTAGAAAGTTGTATCTACTAATATGCGAATGCGAACGTAACTCTTTCTGTTTCGTTTCACGCTAAAACTACTGAACCGAATTAAATGAAATTTGGTACAGAGATCTTCCGGGTACGCGGGTGAAACCGCGGGAACCCACTAGTGTTCAATAAAGTTTACTGTTATTTCCTTAGCTACCGTAAAATATCAATAACTTTTGACTTCATTTCTCGGAATGTTAATGATAGTGTACATTTTGTTGATAAAGTTAATAAATAAATTAATGTTTATTTGCTTTATCACCATTAAGGAAAACCTTCGGAGAAATTACTGAACAGCAGATAGGAACTGCAAACTGCCCTACCCACGTCCTTATGATGTATTCCTTATAAGCTCATGATTGTAGTTATCTGGGAACCGGGACCTGTGCCATGGCTTTTGACCTAACTACCACTGAGCAATCTTGGTATACGAAACTGCGAGCAAAAAAGCTTGTATTTATATAATACTAGCGGACCCGGCAGACTTCTACCCACCAGCGCCACCTACCGGGTCCATTAAAGACTCCGTAATTTGGTGAGCCGTGGTGGCTCAGTTGGGAACGCACCGACTCACGATCATGAGGGTGCCGGTTCAAATCCCTGGCCCGTACCTCTGAGTTTATAAAAAACTTACGTACACCACTGTCGATTCACACACTGTCGATTCACACCACTGGCTTTCGGTGAAGGAAAACATCGTGAGGAAACCTGCATGCCTGAGATGTCACAATTAAAGGCATGTGAAGTCCGCCAATCCGCACTAGGCCCGCGTGGTGGACTATGGCCTAAACCCCCTCGATGTTAGGGGAGGCTCGAGCTCCTCGGTGGAGACGTATATGAGCAGTTGATGATTGATGATTGAATTTGGTGAATCCTCATGAAAATCTGTTCAATAGTTTTTGTGTTCAACGCGTTCAGACAGACAGCGGGGACTTTGTTTTATATATATAGATAGATAGATAGTAGCAGTATGCAAATGAACGAGTTAGAACTAAAGCTTTAAATATCCCTAAATATGGATAAAAACACATACCAATTAATACCATAAATAATGTAATAAAAGCCTGAGTGTTGGCTATTATTTTTACTGTTCTCCTTGTCACATACTGTCTGAAAAAGTTTCAATAAAATAACTCAACTTTTAATCGTAACTTGTTATTAATTCAGTGTATTTTGATTTAGTTCCTGGATAGGTACTTCCTATCCAGGAACTAAATGCCTTTAACTGAGAAGTTCCTTAATACCTAAATAAAAATAAATCTAAGTTATGTATTTTAGGCTCTAGAATGGTACTTACTATTATAATAAGTTATTATATGAAAACAACTTTCAGACCCGAGCATTAATTTTAATAATGACTATTCATAAGAGCTTCATAAGAGCACCCAGGAGCTTCGTGTCACGGAGATGAAGATGCTGAGGTTGATGAGCGGTGTAACGCGATCCGATCGCATACGCAACTCATTCATCCGAGGTAGTCTTGGTGTCCGTGACGTGGGGGAAAAACTCCAAGAGTGTCGTCTGCAATGGTATGGCCACATCATGCGTCGCCCTATGGAGTACGTCGGTCGAGGATGCATGAATATAGCTGTTCTTGGGGCTAGGTCTCGTGTTCGCCCTCGCAAGCGCTGGCTGGACGTCGTCAAGTCTGACATGAGAGCCCATGGCCTGACTGAAAAGGATGTGAAAGATCGGGCAAAGTGGAGGAAGCTTAGTCGGAAGGCGGACCCTGGCAATAGCCGGGACTAAAGTCAGGTGGAAGAAGAAGACTATTCATAAGAGCTTTTATAGGCCTATTTGAATAAAAAATAATTTTGATTTTTATTAATCACTCTCAAATTAGAGAGTGTGCGTGTGTATATGCATTTTAATGATAAGATAACCAAATAATAAACATTCAAATTTCAAAAAAGTGTACGTTCGTACTGTGCCAACTATGTGCTAATGAATATTGTTGATTGTTTTTAATAAGATCTGTTATTTTTGGGGCAGTAACAGCAAGAAATAACAATTTCGTTTCTATCTCTTACACGATAGCGGAAGCTGAAATACGTAACTACAAAATGGTTAATTACGATACTTATGCTATAAATACTTAGCATTTTTTTTTATCCTACAAGGGTGGCAAACAGGCATACGGTGCCACCTGATGGGAAGCAGTTACCGTAGACCATGGACGCTGTTGTTTACTATTATAAAGAGTCATAACCCTCCAGTATTTTTTTTTATCGATAGCTTGCTTCCTATTATAAATTATATTATTTGTGTGTTTTCAGACTACACGGCGCGTCTTTGTTTAAAATATACATACACGTTTTTGACTGGTTACAGCCCCTTAAGTAAATACAACAGTGATGCAACGTCAACCGAAGTAGCTAAAAATATTATATACTGGCTTTTGTCCGCGACTTCGTCCGCGTGGAATAGTTATTTTGGGATAAAGTTAATTTTTAACCGCGACTTCATTATCGCATAAGGTAAAATCTCAAACAAACTCTTCAGCTATGCTTCAGGTTCAGTAATATTAGTATAGATTATTTCTTCGTATTCAGGAGTGCACCGTTTTGTTAATATGAGTAGGTACCAAGTTAGAATATTCTCACAAATATTTTTGTATTTAGTAGGTTCGCACATGCCACTACAGGCAAATAAGTTATCATAGTGGTTAATAAATTATATATTACTAGCTGCCTCCCCGCGGTTTTACCCGCGTAGTTCCCGTTCCCGTGGGAACACAGGGATAAAATATAGCCTATGTTACTCAGGGATAATGTAGCTTTCCAAAGGTGAAAGAATTTTTGAAATCGGTCCAGTAGTTTCGGAGCCTATTCATTACAAACAAACAAACAAATCTTTCCTTTTTATAATATTAGTATAGATTATAAAAATTTTAAGTTGACATGTTTTTCGGTTATCGTTTGGTGATCCTTTATGTTAATCCAGGGTATCAAGGTTATTTGATCGAATAGTTGTAGTAAAATAATTAGGAAGTTTTTCTTTATCTAGGATATTTTTTCATCAAAATTAAATTGACATACTTTACTTGGGATTCGATAGTGTTGGTATTGTTTTTTGGGTACAAAAGACATATTCATTTGGTTTAATTCACTTATTTATTTACACAATCATGTTTATAATACCGTGAGTTCAAAATGCAATCGTTATTCAGGTGTACCGATTCCACGCCAGGCGACTATTCTCAATAAGGCGAAGCAGACACTCCCTGGCAACACATCATGCCGCTGTATGTGTTCACCAAGTTCAGGTTGGCGGGGCAGTTCTGGCTCGGGGGAGGTGGGGGAGGGTAGTATGGGTTGCCTGTAACAAGATGGAAGACAATACATTATTTATATGCTATAAACAATATGATATCATTTAGATTCGAGTAGGTACCGTTATTATTACTACCTAAAACATTTTAAAATTATTTGAACGACCTTATATCTACTATAAATCATACAAAAAGGTAACGTAATGAAATCATACCATGTAACTATAGGAACATTATTTATACTTATTTTGTAGTAGGTTTTCTTATACACAATCTATTATTTATTTGTTTTAATTTACATTTCACATAAAACTCTCAGTAATGGGATGTTAAACAAAGTATATGCACAAATCAGTTCATCCCTTTACTAGAGAAAAAGCTTTCGGTTAAAGTCGCGTGTTCAATTATTATGCCTAAATTTAATAATAGAAAGTTATATCTCCTTCCTTAAAAATAAAATAATATGTATGAATAAAGTTTTATATGAAAAAAATACTGAACTAAATGAAAAAAAATATTTTAAAACTACATGTAAGTAGTAAGATAATCAACTCACCGAGGGTCACCATCACCAGGCACATGAAGAAGAACACGATCTGTGAACAGAAACAATCAGCACTTATGAACAGAGAGTACTGTTTAGAGTGATTAGCGTGATGAAATAATTAGCAAATAGTAACAAGTGGGAAATGACTTGTGAAATGTTTTATATTAAAATACACAATGGGCTTAAAATAATGTATTTAGTCCGATTTTTGAACGCAAGAATTTTATGAAAAAATTACAACCAATTGTTATAAAAAAGTGTTTAAAGTTAATATACAAAAGTATTACTTACTTTAATTGCAGATGCGAGAGACATTTTTAATAATTGTATGTGGAACCAACTGATTCAAAACGAAGTAGGTGTATGATACTACTATGTATCTCCAGGCCGTTTATATAGGTTCCCGTTTAACGCTTATCGTTTGTTTTACTCTGGCTTTGTTTTACATATATTTTTACGATTATTATATTCGATATCGCATCACTGTTACTCTTATAAGTACATATATTCTCTTAGATATTACGAAAATTAATAAAAGAATAAAAACCCTACAGACATTTTGTACCGTCCAAAATTTACGTAAAATTTACGTTACTCTAGCGACCGATGTTTCAATTTCTTTAGTGACGACGTATATAAGAAAATAGTGCTGCAATCAATCAATATAGCATAATTATTATTATTGTGGAAGTAGATACTTATTTTCATATTTAAGGCTTGCGTAGGACATCAGATACTTTAAGCCATTCAGAAAAGCAAGGGTCGGCTTTCAACGGTATATTATATCGAGTATAATTAATTAACTTTAAGGTAAATGAGAGTTATATTATTATTATTTTCTTAACTACCATAAAATATCAATAACTTTCGACTTCATTTCTCGGAATATTATCTACTTATTTATAGTTTACATAAATTTTATTGATAACTTAATTGTTTGTTTATTTATTTTATTACCCTTAAGGAAAACCTTTAGAGATATTATTGAACAACCAGATAGGAAATGCAAAGTACCCTACCACATTCACACGATGATTTCGTTAAAAGCTCACCCGTGACCTTCATCATGGCATTTGATCTAATATCTACTGAAGTATCAACGCACAGGGACAAGACGTTCGTATTATATAATACTAGCTGCCTCCCCGCGGTTTTACCCGCGTAGTTCCCGTTCCCGTGGGAATACAGGGATAAAATATAGCCTATGTTACTCGGGGATAATGTAGCTTTCCAAAGGTGAAAGAATTTTTGAAATCGGTCCAGTAGTTTCGGAGCCTATTCATTACAAACAAACAAACAAACAAACAAACAAACAAACAAACAAACAAATTTTTCCTCTTTATAATATTAGTATAGATACAATGTCAGATGCTTCTGTGGGTCTACAATTGCACTAGTTAGACTTAAAAATGACGTACCTACCTAATGTATATAAAACTTGAGTATTTTTTCAAGGTGTCCTAAACTGACCCAGCTTATAACTGTAACTTGTAATTAAATTTATAATTAAACTTATAATTAATCTGAGTGAGGAAGTAGGTTGATATTAATGAAACAATAAAATAGCCAAAATGTATGCTAACGTTTTATTTATAAGACAGACTTAATTGCAAATTTTGAATTAATATTTACAAGTCATTGACCAGTCTCCAAAGATCTGCCGCTAACCATTTCTATGAAAGAAAGCGAAATGGATGTAGATATCTGATTGTGTATGACACTTATTGGAATCGTTATACTGGTCGTCAATTTAGTGAGCCCACTTTCCACCACCGATGTGGCCTCCGTAGCCGCCTCCGTAGCCGCCTCCGTAGCCGGCTCCATAGCCGCCGCCGTAGACTCCGCCGTAGCCGGCGCCATAGCCTCCGAGACCGAGACCTCCGACCGCAACTCCTGACACTAGTCCTGCACCGGATCCGACCACCACTCCGGGACCGGCCAACACTCCTCCACCGCCGAGGAGAAGAGCGCCATCGTTAGCTTGCCTGGCTACTGTGTCGGCCACGGCTTGGGCCTGGGCGGCGCTGGAGGCCACGGCGGCGGCTTGCGCTCTTGCAGCGTTGGCGATACGCGCCGCTTCTACGGCACGAGTATTTGCAATTGCGATGGCTTGAACTCGGGCAGCGTTAGCTAAACGTTCGGCTTCAACGGCGCGGGCGACTTCAGCGGCGCTGGCTGCGGCAGCACGTCTCGCGGCTTCGGCAGCCCTGGCGTTCTCCCAAGCGGCTGCCTGAGCTCTCTGTACATTAGCGATACGAGCCGCATCTAAAGCCTGAGCGTTGTTGATGGCGTTAGCTTGTCCAGCTCTCGCTGCAGCTTCAGTCACACGCGCTCCTTGGATAGCTGCAGCGGCTGAATTAGCGATTTGGGCGGCTTGGACGGCTTGAGCATTCTGGATTGCGCTGAGTTGCGCTGCACCGACAGCTGCAGCGTTGTTAAGGGCTATTCCACTACCAATGGCTGGTCCACCTGCAACGATGGCCGGTCCTCCTGCTACTACGGCAGAGCCACCCGCCAGGTATCCACCTCCGAGCCCGCCGAGGCCTCCATAGCCTCCGTAGCCTCCGAGGCCTCCAATGCCGTGTCCACCAACTGCGTATATTCCTGACTGTGCAGGTTTGGAGTCGGGTACTTTTCCTGCAATTATTATTATTATTATTTCTCTTAGTTCTAAATTAAATATGTGGTATTTAGATGACGGCACATTGGCAGGTGACGCTGACATAGTTCTCTCGGACCTAAATTACTTGATAAATTCCTTTGATTCCATCGGCCTTTCTCTAAATTTCTCCAAATGTGAACTGTTCATTTCCGACTCGTGTTCATTTGAACATAGATCTAAAGTTATAGACAAATTCAACCGTTTGGCGCCTAATATTAAAATTCTAGACAGTAAGTCACTTCGTTTACTAGGAGCTCCAGTTTTAAATGATTCTATAAAACCTTTTTTAGACGATCAAAATTCCAAATTTAATGACATGTCTGAACGCCTGCTCAAAATAAACGCTCACATGGCATACTATATTATTCGGTATTGTCTTTTCGTGCCTAAATTTATGTATTTTCTTAGATGCTGTCCTTTTTGGAAATTCCAAAGCTTTTTATCAATTTTGGATGACTCTATTCGGGAAATTCTAGTTAAAATTTTAAATTGTTCTTTTAATGATAAAGCTTGGTGCCAGGCATCACTTCCAATTAGATTTGGAGGCCTTGGCATCAGAAAAATTTCCAGTGTTTCTCTTCCAGCATTTTTATCATCCTGTCATAGTACAAGCCATCTTTTTAATAAAATAATTCATAACTCTTTTGGATCCAACACTCAAATTTCTTTTTATAATGAAGCTGAATCAACTTGGACTACGGCCTGTCCGAACACATGCATTCCGGTAAATTCAAAAGTTCAGAGACTCTGGGACGAGCCGCTCTGCAAGCAGGTTCATTCACAATTAATTAATTCCTGCTGTAACCTTGCTGAGCGTGCCCGTCTCCTTGCAGTCTCTGAGAGAGAGTCGGGTTACTGGCTCCAGGCTTTACCATCAGCTAATGTCGGTACATTGCTAACCAACACAACGTTTTCTCTAGCAATAGGTCTGCGACTGGGTTCAGTCACGAATGAACCCCATCGCTGCGTATGTGGAGTGAGCGTCGACAATTTAGGCCACCATGGTCTTTCTTGCCGCCGCAGCGCGGGTCGTCTTCCCCGGCACGCCGCTATTAATGATGTCATCCGAAGGGCTTTTGCCACCGTCAACGTACCGGCCATTCTTGAGCCGAAGGGTATCGTACGTGACGATGGTAAGAGGCCCGACGGAATGACCTTAATACCGTGGTGTCGTGGAAGACCTCTGGTCTGGGATGCAACCTGTGTGGATACTTTGGCGCCGACGCACCTTCAGTCCACCGCCAGAGCAGCGGGCGCGGCGGCATCAACTGCAGAGGACTCCAAAAGGCGCAAGTATGCTGCAATTGGTGACAATTGTATATTTGTGCCTTTTGGAGTTGAGACCTTAGGTCCATGGGGGCCCGAGGCAAAAATACTCTATCGTGATTTGTCGACGCGCCTCAATGAGGTGTCTGGTGACCAGAGGGCTGGTTCTTACCTCGGACAACGAATAAGCCTGGCTATTCAAAGAGGTAATGCAACCAGCCTTCTGGGCACCTTGCCCACAGGCAGCGACCTAAGCTCCATTTTTTATTTATAAAATGGAGTTTAGGAAAATATGTAACGACTTAGGTATTTTCCTTTATTCCATTTCACTTTTCTAGCCTACCAGATAATTTTTTAATTACTTAAATAATGTTAATATATTTCTCTAGTTTTATGTTGTAAATAATAAATGGTCTCATTATTATGTGAATTATTAAAAAGTGTTAAAACAGGTACATAAAAATACAAATTCATTAGACACAAGTAAATGCTCTCACCGTCTCCAAGAACTTCATACGCTACTGCGACGACAAAAAGGATCTGAAAAAATAAAATATATCAGTTTTTTATATTCTTTTCTACGGTCGTATAAAATTTTTGGTTTTGTTATTGCATATTAATATATGCACTTTATATAACTTTTCAGGAACACCATGTTACACCTAAATCGGTGAAAAATGATGGCATTGCTGACTCATGACATGGTGGCTTACCGTAAGTCGAGACATCGCTAAAAATTGTATTATGCTCGCTACGATACTACCCGAATGGACCGTTGATTGCAATTATGCCCTGAACAAAATTGCATGCACTTTTATAGCGGCCTGAAATTATTAACATCGAATTAACAATGCTAAACGAGTGTTCGATGCTGCCCCATTTGAATATCATTAGGTAGGTACATTGGTAAAAACTAATCGGCGAGCGGGCGTGTGTTGGCACAGAAGTCTATCAATTCAACGTTTGTAGCAAGATATTAGACCATGTCGGATGCGTGCTGCGCGCACATCCCTCGCAACACTGTCTGTAGGTACTCGAACTCGTATGCATGCGTAGGAGAAACTAAGGATTACGATCACATCCTGTCAGCCCAATCATTCTGGAAGCATTACGAGACGTTGCGTAACAAATTAGCGATAACATTTCCTTGCAATAAATCGATGCTAATATATGAATACGTATACGATTTTCGGAAACCCTGACCGAAAATGATCAATGAATACAGAATTGTAATGCAAATTTGTATTCAGATTTCAGTTATCGAACGATGTTTAATAATATTGTTGCATGTATAGCACATGATTATCTCGGCGTCACCTCATGTAACAGACTTGAACCGCTCGGTCGGCTGAGCTCGCACCGGTGCATTCATTCTATCACCTCTTGTCAAGACAAATGCAACCAGTTTTGTTACGTGTGAACGAAGTAGCACTAACAAAAAAAATATTGTTTAAATAAAAATTTCCAGTTGTTAAAAGCATCGCGTGTCATTTGTATTCTGGTTGGGCAATTCGATTTAACCAATTGGCTGGGTTGATAAATCGCTTACATAGTCATATATGTTTCCAAATATATGTTTACACATAAATGTATTATTAAAATTTACATTAAATAGCATAGAGGTAGGAATAATTGGGTTCCCCTTAATCCCATTTTGTCTTTTATTTACGTAGTTGGATAACTATTTGGTCAATTTTTATTATATTACATAATTACAACTTAATATGTTATGTTTTGAATGAAAAACCAACTTAACATACCTAAATCTTTTATGTTGCCAAAATAAAAATTGAATTGTAAGATCAAGAAAGTAATGTGGAAACTTAATAACATTTACTTCCTGTGCTCTACGTTATCCAAATCTAAAATTAGTGTAGAAGGAGTTTTACTTACCACATGTTTTATAATACCTATGTGTTAATCAAAGCAATGCATAGTCGTACTCATTGAAGCCTGTGTGTGGTGGGTGGTGTGGTGGTTAACAAAGAAAACCTGATAGAAGTAATCTCATGTTAGTTTTATAGGTACTATCAACCGAAATTAATTATTAAAATCATTGTTACGGCAACTGCCAAAACCCGTAGGTAAAATATTGATTGACAATTATTTTTCTTATACTATAACTACTATATTCAGTATAAGCAATTATTTATGTACGCTGAATTCATAAATTTTCTATTATGTACTCAGACAAAAGATAAGGAACCTCAGGATGTTTACCTGTAGAACGAACAAAATAATAATACAACATGATTAAAATATTCAATCAAAAGTGTTGATGATGTAAGGTATTTATTTGTACCTATTTATAATGTAATCCATAGTTCATAGATATAGACGTAGGAGGAATGTCATTGTATATTATTGGTTTGATACGTAAGCGATAAACAGGTAAAATATATAGACAAATAGTCTATTAAACAGAACAATACAATGATTGAAAATTGCATCATTTTCTTGTTTGTCACATTAAAACTGCAAGATACGGGATAACATCTCTGTAAAAATGAAACTGTTGAACAATGCAAAATTTTGGTTTATTTAACTCAAAAATATTTAAGATAAAGCAAAAGAAAACTATGTACTTAAGTATTTATTTTGGAAAAAAATTATGTAGAATGGAATATCATAACCAAAGTACCTATAAGTATATAGGTACCAATAATAACATCGGCTGCCTTATCGCGAAAGTATTTTCTTCCACGTAACCTTGGGGTGATGAGTTTGTTTTATGTTTATTGTCAAATCAAATCAAATCAAATCAAAATCTTTTTTATTCAAATAGGCCTCAATAAAGCACTTATGAATAGTCACTATTAAAGCTCGGTTCTGATAGTAGTTTTTACTGAGAAGAGCCGGCAATAAACTCAGTAATTACTCTTTTCAAAAACCAACTTACATCTAATACAACAGACAGTGTTTATTACAAAATGTGAAATAGCTTTTAGCGAGCATTTCACTGCCAAGGGTCTTTTTCTAACAAGTAATCTGCTACACTATAAAAACCCTTTTGATATAAAGTTTTCTTCACTACCTGCTTAAATTTATAGATAGGTAAATCCTGAATATCTTTTGGTAGTTTGTTGAAAAAGCGTATACATTGCCCCTTAAATGAATTTTTGACTTTAGTAAGTCTAGTTACAGGAATAGCGAGTTTGTGCTTATTTCTGGTGTTAATACTATGAGTGTCGCTATTTTTTGGAAAAAGATGTAAATTTTTACGTACATACAATAAATTTTCATAAATATATTGTGAGGGTACAGTCAAAATATTAATATTTTTGAATGTATCTTTGAATGTATCTTTGAATGTATCTCTTTGAATGAATGTATCTCGTAGGGAGTCCCTTGGATTCATATTGTATATAGCACGAACAGCCCTCTTCTGCAGAATAAAAATAGTTTTAATGTCGGCACCACTGCCCCAAAGGAGAATGCCATAAGACATTAGACTATGAAAATAACTAAAATAAACTAATCTGGCGGTATCTACGTCAGTGAGAGCACGTATTTTCTTTACTGCATATGCTGCAGAAGCGAGTCTGTTCGCCAACCGAGAAATATGAGGGCCCCACTGAAGCTTTACATCTAAAGTGATACCTAGAAATACTGTGGTTTCTACAAGATCTATATTTTCGTTCTTAATTCTAATGCATGTGTCTACTTGACGAACATTTGGTAGACTAAATTTGATACATTTGGTTTTCTTCTCATTTAAAAGTAGGTTATTTACCGTAAACCAATTAACCACATCTGAGAGAGCATTGTTCACCTCGTCATAATTAAGTTCATGTCGTTTCACTTTGTAAAGAAGTGAAGTATCATCAGCGAATAATACAATCTCATTTTTTTTCTCAACAAGGTAGGGTAGGTCATTTATATATATCAAGAAAAGGAAAGGACCTAATATCGAGCCTTGTGGGACGCCCATAGCAACAGTCGATCCAGGGGATACCTTTCCATTTATATTAACTCTCTGAATTCTATTACTAAGGTATGAATTTATAAGACTGAGTGCTTGATTTCTTATACCGTAGTGACTTAACTTCCTGATTAATAGTTCATGTTGGACACAGTCAAATGCCTTGGATAAATCGCAAAAAACCCCTATTATATCATTAGAATCCTCCCAGGCTGCAAAGATAGGTTGAATAAGCTCAACGCCGGCATCGGTTGTTGAGCGACCCTTTGTAAATCCGAACTGTTTATTATGAAAAAGTTTATTACTATTGAAATGTCCCATTAATTGATTAAGTATAAGTTTTTCAAAAATTTTACTTAGTGTTGGTAGTACAGATATAGGTCTAAAATTAGAAGGGTCTGATGTACTACCAGCTTTAAAAAGAGGAACTACTTTACTATACTTCATTAAGTCAGGAAATATACCACTAGCAATGCACTTGTTAAAGATGGATGCTAAATGTGGTGCAATGCAATCAATTATATTATTTATAAGTTTAACTGAAAGCTCCCATAGATCAACTGTTTTTTTCATATTGATTAGTTTAAATGCCTTAATGATATCAGTAGGAGTAACACAAGAAAATTTAAAATTAACAGTACATTTAGTTACATTTTCCTTTAGTAAAGATTCAGCAAGGGTAGGAGACGAGTTAAGCGATTTAGTCGTAAGAACTGGAATATCGGTAAAGAATGACTCGAACGCGGCAGCTACTTCTGTATCAGATGTTATAAAATTATTATTTATCATAAGTCGAAACTCCTGGTCGCACGATTTGGTTTTACCGGTTTCTGCATTAATAATTTTCCAGGTCGTTTTAACTTTGTCAGAACTATTAATAATTTTATTGCTAATAAACTTTTGCTTAGCAGCTTGACAAACACGTTTAAATAATTTTGAGTATTTCTTGACATAATTTAAAAAATCAGGACTATGGTTTAATTGCTTTTCACTATATAATTCATACAATCTACGCCTACTCGTGTGAATACCTACCGTCGCCCAATCACTGAATGACATATCAGCTTTCTGTTTAATAGTTTTAGTTTTGAATACAGAATTATATATATTTTTGGTAAAGTATAAAAGAGCGTGATAGTGGTCATTTACATTATCATTGTTAAAAGGTAAGTTCAATACTTTTTTCTCTATATTGTCTCTAAATATATTAAGGCGATATTCACTCATAGGTACACACTTAATATCTTTTTTTTTTACCATTTGTCTACTTATATTGAATGAGGCAGTCTGACCACAATGGTCAGAACTCAATTGACTAATGATGAACTTAGTAACTGGCTCCATATTTGTAAATATATTATCAATACAGGTTGCTGAAGTAGCTGTTATCCTGGTTGGCTCAAAAAAAAGATTTACAAGATTAAAGCACAGGAATAGTGATTTGATTCTATGACTCATGACGTTATCATCTAAAATATTGACATTAAAATCTCCACAAATAATTATATATTTATTAACTTTATTTAATTTTAATATTGCTTCTTCCATACATTTTTCAAACAAATCATAACTCGCGGAGGGGGGTCTGTATACGCACATAACAATGAACTGCTCAAGCTCTATACAAGCTATTTCAAAAGTGCGCTCAATAGACAGGCTCACAATATCTTTACGGACTTTATACTTTAAATTATTTCTGATGAGTATTAACGAGCCACCATGTATAAACTGTTGTCTACTGAACGAACTTGCTACCTGGTGGTTATTGAAGCTAAATATGAACTGATGGTCCTTAAGCCAATGTTCAGTAATACATAAAATATCTATATTATTACAGTTCATGAATAGCTCCAGTTCTAATTCCTTGCCCAGCATTCCTTGAATATTTTGATGTACCAGGTTAACATGTTTTTTACATAAAATAGAATACTTGTTCAGCTTATGAGGTAATAAATTGAGTTTATTTTCTGGGCAGGATTCTAAACTAATTTTATTTTTTCCATAATTGCCAGAGAATGCCTCTGTTGTCTCATAACTTAATTTAAAGAATTTGAAATACCTTTCAATGATGGTAGACTACTTGGAAAAACTTCCAAGGACTGTAAACAATTAATACTAATATTATTTTGCTCAATAGGAGCCGTTTGATTAGCCAAACATTTGGCTAGGTTTTTAAAATAATATGATAGCGATTCTGCTATTTGTCTCTTAAAATTATTGTAAAGATAAAAATTATCTTTAATCAAAACATATTTGTTACCAAATAAACTATTGGTATCAATGAAATGGAATTTATCATTATGACGACATGTCATGGTATGAATAATTGTATTAAAATTATGCCTAGTCAAATTTTCCATCTGTGGCACACTTTTTATAAAAGGAAATGCAAACATTACAATGTGTCTGACATTTAATAAAGTCATTGAACTGAAGTATTTAGTTAGGGCATGCTTGCTTACATTTCCCTTTCTACCAATTAATATAACCAAAGTGGTATTTTTAGTTGTTGTTGTTGTTGTAGTTGTCAAACATTAAAATAAAATATAAACATTCGCTTGTTATATGTACTTGAAACATAAACATATAATAATATCTATTACTTTCGAGACCATTTGAAGTTAGATTTACTTTTAAATTACTCATAAATAATTCCCTGGTCAACTACCTTTGAATTTTTGGATATACCTATTAAGGCTCACAATTCATGAAACAATCATTGATTTTATAAGATTTGCTTTCGTTTACATTTTAAATCTTTATTTTATAACAGAAGATATGCAAATATCATAAAAAAAACTTGTGCACATTCCAATTAAAAAGTCTTGATCATTTAAAAATATGATTTATTGACTTGAATACATATACACTTATTACATAACTTAACAACTAGTCCCATAAACGGCCGGGATGATAAATTAGCGTATTTTAGAATAACTCAGGGGTGTTTTTGTGCTCCATATTTAGAGGATAAGGGTTATCGGCTGGTGGAGTCGGTGTGCTGTAATCAGCTACGTCAGGGAGCTCCTGTGAATCATACACATGAACTTCTGTAGGCTTCTGTATGTCGTATGACTCAGTGGGTTTTTGTGAAACATTGATGTCAATTTCAGAGGGCTTCTGCGAGACGTTTACATCTACGTTTACGTCTGACGGCTTGTGTAAGACGTCCACTTGTGCGCCGGTAGGGTTCTGAGTAATATCAATTTCTACGCCAGAAGGCTTCTGTGAGATGTCTATCGCATCGACTAAAGGCCTCTTTGTGACAGTTCCTTCTGGTGACGAGGGCTTCTGTAAGACGTAGGGCGGTGGTAAATGTAACTTGTACCCCGAGATGTAGGGGCCCGTGATTACGGGCCTATATCCAATTACGGGTGGGGAGCCAAACAGAGCACCTTGAGCTACCGACGCTGCAGCGTTTTTCATTGCAACTCCTTTTGCGAGCAATGCTGGAATAAACGGTAGGTTCTCATTAAATAAATTAAATGATTGTTTTTAAACATATTATAGCCCCGAGAAGAGGTTTGTTTCTACAAAGTAGGACAAGCAAATAATTTTGCAAGATTATTATATCACTAGCTGCCTCCCCGCGGTTTTACCCGCGTAGTTCCCGTTCCCGTGGGAATACAGGGATAAAATATACCCTATGTTACTCGGGGATAATGTAGCTGTCCAAAGGTGAAAGAATTTTTGAAATCGGTCCAGTAGTTTCGGAGCCTATTCATTACAAACAAACAAACAAACAAACAAACAAATCTTTCCTCTTTATAATATTAGTATAGATTATGGTGAATCCATTAGTTAGAGGCATGTGAAGTCCGCCATTTCGCACTAAACCCGCGTAGTAGACTATGGCCTAAAACCTATTTTAAGAGAGGCTCGAGCTCTTTGGTGGAGACGTATATATGAGCTGATGATGAAGAATCCGGCACAACGGCACCGTACATACACGGGGTTGGCTATTGCTATTGGCTATCTAACGAAATAAAAACCTATATTTACCTTTGAGGATGGCGCATTTAATACCGACAGCTGCCGCCCCCTTGGCTGCTATCAAGCCTGCTCCCTTCAGTGCCAAAACCTTGGTTCCAAGGAGCCCCAGGCCGAGAGCTGGAGGCACAAGACATGACAAACAGGCCACCTGAAATGATAGATACGAGTTATGAATATCGCAGTCATAAATTAACTCTATTTATGTAAGAATAATTTAGCATAAGTTTACAGTCGTTAAAAGGCAAGTAAAAAAATATGGTTTGATTTGACTTAAGATTGGAAAAAATAGAGTGACACGTACAAGTTAAGCATATCCAAAGTGTCCTGTCCAAAGAAAAGGTGAATAAAGAATGAAGATTGTAGATTGTAGAATATGCACAATAAAAACACGAATATAATCAATATCAAAACACAACTCAACACAATTTTAGCTCAATTTAAAAATATTTATTAGATATGCTTTTATATGCTACAAAAATGCTTACGGTTAGAATCAGGATCTTCACCTCCATTTTGCCTTTTGAAATATATAAATGAACTAAAGTAATTTTTGTCGTAAAGGTCTATTTATATTAATTTAATAACGATTAATTAGGTGATTTCAAAATAAGCTAACAAAAAAAGACAGGTAATTAAGTAAATTACGTTACTTTCACTGAATCATCCAATAATTATGTCATATTTAAACATACTAATCTAACATAGGAATTCTTTAAATTTTAAACAATCTGTATAAATTCAGTATCGTTTTAGATCAGATAGGGATTGATTGATGTGTTAATACAAATTTAATTTAAATAAAACTGTACAAATCCAAAAATATGTTTCATCACCAACAGCTCATACATATACGTCTCCACCCAGGAACTCGAGCCTCCCCTAATGATGAGGGTGTCTAGGCCATAGCCTATCACGCATGCCTAGTGCGGTTTGGCGGAGATAACCAAAAGTTTAGCATTATTTTTAATTTACAGACTTTAAGAATCCTTTGATATCTTAATTTATTTATTATCATCTCAGCCTACAAAATCTTACTACAGGAGCAGGAACTTTACCATACAACGAGGGGGTTTAGGCCATAGTCGAGATATCATTCTACAGGTTAGAATAAATTTGTAAGTTAAGTTATTGATCTAAATATCTGCATAGCTTTCCATGACCCACTATGTATGTACAGCTCGTCCTGAATATAACTATGGTTTGAAGATATAGGTATCGTTAATTAGGTTAGGTATATCATTTTTTTGAACCCGGTTGGAAAAACATTCATAATCTTATCCGCGACCTTTGACGGTTAACCTTTAATCAAATATCCAATTTTCGACGAAATCAAAACAAACATGTTCCGAGAATGTATTTAATCTTTGTCGTGAGAGCACTGCTAAGAAACTGACGAGATGAGTTAAACATCTTTATCTCTAGGTCACCCATTGAATTAATAAATAATTACAAGGGTCCATATCTTCCGATTCTGTTTGAACTGAATTAGGTAATCTACCTATGTCTTAAGACCACGTAATGTATAAGATAATGCTAGTTAGGTTTTTATGAACTTTAGCAGCTAATTAAAGTTCCAAATAATAATTTAGAAACTTTTTTTACTATAATATGTTATTATATACAATACATATAACTTTTTAGATTAAAATAATTAGACAAGACTTTCTTGTTTTCGTGGAAGTTTGTGTTTTATACCGACTACCTACAATAAATGAGGAGGTTCTATGCCCACTGTATCTATACTAATATTATAAATGAGAAAGTAGCTCTGTCTGTCTGTCTCGCTTTCACGGTAAAACTACTGAGCCGATTTATATAAAATTTGGTACACAGATAGTCTAAATCCTGAGAAAGGACATATGCTACTTTTTATCTCGGGAAAATGGAAGATCTTCCGGGTACGCAGGTGACACCGCGGGGAGCAACTAGTTTTAAACAAAGCCGTTAGTTTTTTGGGGCTGGTTCATGTGCAATGTGTTTGATTAGCAATTTCAGATTTTGATAGATAATAAAAATAAATAATCACATATTTTAGAGGTACCTACTACCCTATATTAAGTCTATAGTACTAGCTAATATTCGTTGAATCTATTAATTTAATACGGGCACTAAACAGTTATTTTTTACGTAAACAAGCACGAAGAAGTTAATTTTGTTTAAAGTACTGAAGTAGCGGGAGCGTGGCCATCTTGTTTTGTCTCCATGGCAACGAATAATTGTTATTTGACGATTATCACAAAACACATGTACATCGTGCATACATGTAGGTATTCTTTATAATTCTCGTAATAAATGTAATATCATTTACCTATAATTCATATTTTATCAAGTTTAATTAGGTTTTAAAAAGACACCACATTTTTTTGTCACGCTTCCAAAGATAATGAACGGTTCGCAAAACTACAATCTGTCGAAGCCGTTTTCATTATCGTAAATATTGACCTCAGGGGTGTGTCAAAGACAAATACAAAGAAATCTATCACTATTAGCTATGCCTATCACTTTCCTATGGTTTTCTCGGGCGGAATGTTTTTTCCGATAGTCAAGTTAATTGTTAATTATAGAGCTCGACTAGTACCTATTTATTATCATCAAAAAGGAAGTCATATTAAAAATCTTTTTCGAAGTAATACTTAACAAGACAACGATCATGATGTAAAAAAAGTCAAAAACATTTTTTCAACCCCACATTAAAGTAGGTAAATAAATAAGTAGTAGAAGTTATATGATTCGCATTTTACATGACCTATTTGAGAATGACGTCTGGAAAGTATACTACAAAGATGGCGATTAATGACGTTGGTACTAAAGCTTTGATAATGATAGTGATTAACCGTCGTAGGTCGTAGAGTCACTAGTCAGTACACTACACAGCATGCATCCGATTTATCACCTAAAGGTTTTTCTAATTAAAAATGTCAAAATTATCTAAAATTATAAATTAAATGACAAACCGCCAGTCGTGGGTTCGAATGCCCAGGAGAAACATTTGTGTGCAAGAATGAATATGTCTGTTTGTTCTGTAAATATAAATAAACATATATTTAAGTAACGTATTTCAAAATTATTATATTATTATGTAGTATATCAAATATCTGGTTACCAGAAGCTCTGCTTGGTTTGGGATCATATTGGCCGTTTGAGAAAAATGTCACAGAATATTTTGTTCTTTAATTAAATAACTGTTCTGGTTTGCCCTTGCAATGGCGACGCAGCTGAAAATGGAAAATAAATATTTTCTCAGGAACTAATAATAAACAGAAGTATAAAATACATATACATCACGCTACGACGAATAGAAGTAAAGCATCAATAAATGTTGCTAAAACGGGCATTTAACGCTAACGACGTTGCGCGGGTCGACTAGTATACCTAAGTATATAGAAGATCGCAGTTTTAATGAAGGCATAAACAAACAAGTGATAAGCCGATAACCGTTCGACGGATAACTATATAAGGCCTGAAAATACATAGTAAAATATCATACTACTTCTCTGTTTTGAATCAATTGGTCCGACATACAACAATTAAAAATGTCTCTCTCATCTGTCATTAAAGTGAGTTAGAAAGCTCAAATTTAACATTTGATTAGTAACTGTTTTAAAACAAACCTTTTTACTAAGTCATTTGGGGTTTTTATTTTAATAACTGAAGTTAATGTTTAACTTGTTTAACACATTCTAACAGATCATCATCAGATCATTAACAGCGCATATCTATATGCCTTCACCGAGGAGCTCAAGCCTCCCCAAATGATGAGGGGGTTGAGGCCACGTCCACCACGTGGGCCTAGTTTTAACTGATCGTCTTATAATAATTCACCCAGACTGTTCTCTATTCATATGTGATAATTTTTGTTCACAGATCGCGTTCTTCGTCATGTGCCTGGCGATGGTGACCCTCGGTGAGTTGATACTCTAAAAATATATTACTAATTATCTTTGCAATACCATAAATATTAGAGTACATATATATCATCAATAATTTAATTTCTATGAAACTCCGTACATTGATTTCCTTTTACGACTAAATAGCTGAACTTATTACACACTAAATATTATATCTTTTTAAAGTGTTTGTTTTATTTTATAAGAAATGGTTGTTATTTTATTTTTTTTCATGTTGCGTATTAGTAATATACCATTTATTTGTTGTTAACAGCTACTCCGTATTACCCTCCTCCACCACCACCGAGCCAAAGCTGCCCCGTCAACCTGAACTTGGTTAGAACATACACTGGAATGATGTGCTGTCAAGGAACGACTGCTTCTGCGCCGAGTCCTTATTGAGAACAGTCCCCTGCGTTGAATCGGTACCGAGCTGAATAACGATTGTATTTTGACCTGACATGCAATTGTAAACATGATTATGTATTAAAGTATAATAAATAAATGTAAATTTTTAATTATACGTAGTGCCTAGTTACTCATCTACCCCTGTACCTAAATCAATTCAATACTATGGTAGTGTGTCAATTTGCTGCGCCGAGTTTGGTGTAAATAAGCTTGGACGTATAAGTTTTACCTTTGGGCAGATTAGAATCTAAAAGTCGGAATTTCTGAGGATGGGAATTCTATTCATTATTGATTTGAAAGCCGCCAAAATTCACACTCGACGTGAGCACTGTAGGTTAAGTATTATTAGTTATCTATTCAATTTAGAGAAATAGGGAACGAAAGTGGAAACTGCTATAGAATGATGAATTCTAGTTCGAACTTTAAGTGTAAATAGAAAACATTTTAGTTAACACTGGTTAAAGGAAGGACAATGGAAATAACCTACGGCTCAGAAGATTTTAGCATAATTCATTGTCTCTTTATATAACATGTACCTATTTATTATAGTCCGTTAGATTTGTTACCCCATACAATAGGATTTGAGCAAACATAAATGTTTGTTGTATTTATCCATTTTAATGACTGACGTTTTTATAATATTACTAGCGGACCCGGCAGACTTCGTTCTGCCCACCAGCGCCACCTACCGGGTCCAAATTGATGTATTGTACATAAAAACCTTCCCCATGAAATACTCCTTGGTGAAAACCGGATGGAAATCTGTTTAGTAGTTTTTGTGTTCATCGCGTTCAGACAGACAAAACGGACTAAGTATGTTTTACATATGCAGACGTTGACGACGTCGACGTAAAATATTAATAGTTAATAAATCCTTCCATCAGTGTATTGGTAAAAAACAGTGACTTAATATATGTATGATAAGATATGCATCTATTTTCAAAATATCTGTATTTTTATTTTTATTGAACTAAATAATATTTAATTATTTATATTACTTATAACTGATCGATTGATCGTTGATCGGTTATCGACCGGTGAAGGCGGAAGATAAAATAAAAATCGCGATGGTAAAATAGGGGTTGATTGTAAAGGGTTGAAAATTCAGGGTTATATGTATTTACTAATGCTGTATATAAAAAAAAAAAAAAAAAAAATACTGAAATTGAAAAAAAAAAATTTTGGGGTGGATTACCCTTAACATTTAAGGGGATGAAAAATAGATGTTGTCCAATTCTCAGCCCTACCCAATATGCACACAAAATTTCATGAGAATCGGTCAAGCCGTTTCGGAGGAGTTTAACCACAAACTCCGCGACGCTAGAATTTTATATATTAGAGATAAAGAGTTGTTTGTTTGAATTGACTTCGAGAAACCCCCACCGACCAGAATAATTATTTCATCAAGTAACATATTTTATATACGTATTTCTACGGGGATGGAAACTAAACGGTGTCTTAAAAGTTTATTATAATTTTGATATAGCCAGTGTGACTCTCTCAATTAAGACGAATCTAACGACACTTCACAGGCTAAAATCCATCAAGCTGTTTAGCCTACAAAGCGTACCAAATAAAAAAAATACTTCCTTCTGGCTCAGTTGAGTAATAAATAAACCGACCAAAGTATTGGCTAATGGTTCTGGATTACACATCCCTCTGGATGTAAGGTCTGGGTCTCTTTCAACAAATGAGACCGTATTCAAGTGTACAAAACAAAAGAGTGTTGTCAGTTGTATGTCTTAGGACTATTACATGATAATAAATTTAGAAGGCAATGAAACAAATAATTCTAACGTCAAATATCTTCATGAAACATTTTTACACTAATTATAAATCGCAAATAATTATATGTTATTTTCGTAGTAATTTATTATTGTTCTTGTAGTACAAGATAAAACAAAATATGTATGATTTAAAATGAAAATATAAAATGCAAATAATAGACATGAAACAGTATATAAGAGGTATTTAGTTAAAAACATATCCCGGGAAAAAATAAGATCCTCGGAACAAATATATTTCTGCTTCCTAATGAAATAATAATAAAAGGGTTAGGTTACAAGGGATATTAAGAAATATTCTTGTGTATATGTAATATAAAAGGCGTTAATTTGCTGCACTTTACATTTATTTTTAAACAATTATTAATAATTCAATAAGGTCTTAATACAATCGTTATTCAGCTCGGTACCGATTCAACGCAGGGGACTGTTCTCAATAAGGATTCGGCGCAGAAGCAGACGCTCCTTGACAGCACATCATTCCAGTGTAGGTTCTAACCAAGTTCAGGTTGACGGGGCAGCTTTGGCTCGGTGGTGGTGGAGGAGGGTAATACGGAGTAGCTGTTAACAACAAATAAAAGGTACATTATTTATATGTGACATGAAAATCGATTCTCGATAATGGACTAATCGGACCAGTAAGTATTTCCTGAGATTATCGCATTCAAGCAAACAAACAAACTAACTCTTCAGCGTTATATACCTATTAGTATAAAAGTATAAATAGTAATATATTGTTAGAGGATCAACTCACCGAGGGTCACCATCGCCAGGCACATGACGAAGAACGCAATCTGCGAACAAAAACATCATCACTTATGAATAGAGAACACTCATGATGCTTTAAAATATTTCCGTAATATTTAAAAAGTCAACCACAGTTACTTAAACAAAAACATTAAATGACTGACATAACACGATTATTTTAAAACGGCTACGATTAAAATTTGAAATTTTAGATTGAAATTAGTTTTAACTTACTTTAAGCACAGATGAGAGAGACATTTTTAATTTGTGTATGTCGAACCAACTGTTTCAAAACGAAGTAGGTGTATGATACTACTATGTATCTCCAGGCCGTTTATATAGGTTCCCGTGTAACGCTAATTCTCTTATCGTTTGTTTATCTCAGCCTTCATGTCAACTGCGGTTCAATTAACAAGCTTTCGACATAAATATACCTAATTATTCGATTTACATCGAAAACAAGTGGTAGTTACCGGTATATTTTCACCCCCATTAAGATTCAGAGTTCATATTGAAAAAAAGGAACCCTTAGAGTCTTTGTTCATACATATTATAGGTATTTTTTTTCAGGGGTTTGGTAGATTAACAAACATTTGTATATGGATTATTTTTGGAACAAATATGGCTATTTAATTTAAGGAAATGTAATGAAATTCATTGCATAAACATTTGGCGAATTCAATGTGAGTCAATTTAATGAAGATCAATATAATTTCTCTACGTATCTTACGTATATTTCAGTAATCGTTAGACTGGTCGTTTATAATAAGCTTGTCTTCGTAGCCGCAACTGAAAACCGCCATGAAAAATAAATAGCTTTTACTCAAGCTTAATTGGCTCACCTAGTTCTATGTCAAAAAAGGATTAAATTCTTTGATAAACAATATAACAACATACTTAGTTTATCAATGATTGAATTTGACAGGTCGGTTGGCTTTATGTTTAGTGACCCTGTCTCACAAGCCGCCGGTCGTGGGTACGAATCCCAACCAGGACAAACATTTGTATGGATGAATATGTCTGTTTGGATTGTGTTTAGATGTAAATATCTAAGTAAGTATGTATTAAAATGTAGTAGTTGTAGTATATCAACTATCTGGTTACCATATCACAAGCTCTGCTTAGTTTGGAATTGGTCGAGTCCGAGAAATGTCCCAGGATATTTATTTAATTTTCTCGTAGCGTTCATCTTGGCCCTGCAGCAGTAATTTGACCAAGTATAGCAATATTTCAGAATGTTTCCTTGTTTTCCCTTAAACCATTACATATTTTATTTTTGTATTAACGGTCAAAAAACAGTTACTACCTACAACAAATTTATTCTAACATTTTTAAGGAAAAAGGTTTAGTTAAAATGATACTTTGAGTTTATAACGTAATATTAAGATTACGATTTATGACGAATTAAAAAAAACTAAGTACATATGCAGCTTTTTTTAATCACGTTCAAACCAATTTTCGTTGGTAGTTTACATGGTATAATGTACATCATGTATGTTTTTAGTTTGATACTCTTATTTTAGTAGTTAGAGGGGGGGGGGGGGCACACAGATTTTACCACTTTGGAAGTGTCTCTCGCGCAAACGATTCGGTTCAGGAAAAAATTATGTTACGAACCTTAATATCACTTTTGATGACTTATCCATTGATACCCCACAAGTATGGGTTTGATGAAAAAAAAACATTTTTAGTTTCAGTTCTATGTATTGACTTTGTGGTAAGTGACGCTGACTTTCAAGCCGCGGGTCGTGGGTTCGAATCCCACCCAGGACAAACATTTGTATGCATGAATATGCCTGTTTGTTCTGTATCTGGATGTAAATATCTATATAAGTATGTATTTAAAAGTATTAGGTATATGTAGTATATCAGCTATCTGGTTACCATATCACAAGCTTTGCTTAGTTTGGAATCAGATTCGTCGTGTGTGAGAAATGTCCCAGGATATTTATTTATTTAATTATATGTATTGGGAACCCCCATGTTTTTTATAAATTTTTGTTTAAAAACCTTTATTCCTTTTCACAGAATACACCTACTTACCAAGTATCAATAGTATAGCTTTTATATTTTCGGGAAAAACATGATAGAGATGACAAATCTATTAAGGCTCCGTTTTTTGCCATTTGGCTACGGAACCCAAAAAATGTGGCAATTGTGTCATGATAGATCACATTAAATCGGTGCACATGGGATTTATGATCATATTTGATTATGATTATAATTATATTATGCGTGAATATTCTCGAACCAGAATCGATAACGTGAACACATACATAGCCTAAATTATTCCATTCATTTCATTCTATAGCAGTTTTGACTTTCGTACCCTATTGCCCTAAACTGAATAGATATAACTAATAATTACCTACAGTCCCAACCCACATCGAGTGTGAATTTAGGAGGCTGCCAAATCAATAATGAATAGAATTCCTATCCTTTGAAATTCTAATTTTTAGGTTCTAAAGTTCCCAAAGGTAAAACTTATACGTCCAAGCTTATTTACACCAAACTCGGCGCCGCAAATTGACACACTACCATAGTATTAAAACAGATTTAGGTACAGGGGTAGATGAGTAAATAGGCATTACATTTAATTAAAAATTTACATTTATTTATTATACTTTAATACATAATCGTGTTTACAATTCCGTGTCAGGTCAAAATACAATCGTTATTCAGCTCGGTACCGATTCAACGCAGGGGATTGTTCTCAATAAGGACTCGGCGCAGAAGCAGACACTCCTTGGCAGCACATCATTCCAGTGTATGTTCTAACCAGGTTCAGGTTGACGGGGCAGCTTTGGCTCGGTGGTGGTGGAGGAGGGTAATACGGAGTAGCTGTTAACAACAAATAAAAGGTATATTATTTATATGTGACATGAAAACAAATAAAAAACTACAATTTCTTATAAAATAAATAAATATCCTGGGACATTTTTCACACACGGCCAATCGGATTCCAAAATAAATAAAACAAACACTTTTAAAATTAATAAAAATATTTTTGTATTTAGTATGTAATAAGTTTAGCTGTATAGTCGTAAAAGGAAATATAGGTACCTACTGAGTTACTCTCATCGAAATTGAACTATTGATAAAATATGCGTTAAGGCATTTACTATAATATCTATAGTATTGCATAGATCTATTATTGGTAAATAGTAATATATTGTTAGAGGATCAACTCACCGAGGGTCACCATCGCCAGGCACATGACGAAGAACGCGATCTGTGAACAAAAACATCATCACATAAGAATAGCGAACACTTTTAATATTTTATTATGAAACATTAAAAATATATTTATAAAAATATTTCTGTGATAATAAACAAATCCACATTTAATTTTATTAAATCAAAACATCAAACAAATTGGTAAAACGATTATTTTTAAAACTGCTGCGATTTAAATTTAATATTTAAGATTTAAATTAGTTTTAACTTACTTTAAGCACAGTTGAGAGAGACATGTTTTAATAATTGTATGTGGAACCAACTGATTCAAAACGAAGTAGGTGTATGATACTACTATGTATCTCCAGGCCGCTTATATAGTTCCCGTGTAACGCTTATTCTCTTATCGTTTCTTTATCACTGTCTTAATGTCAACTGCGGTATGATGATTAATAAAGCTTTAGGTATACATATTTAACGAAAACAATTGGTACTACTATTTTATCCCTTTAAGATTCCATACTAAAATTTGAACATAGGGAACCGTACCTTTGTGGACACATTACGAAACTTTATACTGTACTAGCTGCCTTCCCGCGGTTTTACCCGCGTAGTTCCCGTTCCCGTGGGAATACAGGGATAAAATATAGCCTATGTTACTCGGGGATAATGTAGCTTTCCAAAGGTGAAAGAATTTTTGAAATCGGTCCAGTAGTTTCGGAGCCTATTCATTACAAACAAACAAACAAACAAACAAACAAATCTTTCCTCTTTATAATATTAGTATAGACGAATAAAAAAACGTATAATACATAAAATATGAATTTTAATTTCAACCAAATATAGCTATTCCATATATCGAGATTATTCGAGATACCTACAAGAAAATAAGGGTTAATTTGATGAATAGTTTACGTACTTTTTCCATAATCTTTAGTCTTTAATGAGCTCACTACACCGTTGTAGCCACCGTAGAGAAACGCCATGAGGAATAAATAGATTTTACTCAGGATGAAATGGATTAGCTAGTTCTATGTTAAGAAAGGACTGAATTTTCCCGCGGTGTTCATCTTAGCCCTGCGATAGTAATTTTACCAAACACCAAAATGTTAAATAAATTACATCATTTTACTTAATGATGATAAAAATATTGAACTAATTGAACTAATTGAATGTTATTTTTTTTTGTATAAATTAATTGGTGATTTATGGAACACAAATGAAGAAATAGAAAATTTTAAGTGTTTGCAGAGATTGATTAAACTTAGGTACAAGTTTAATTTTCATCAATTTATTCATACAAAAAGAATCGGTTTAATACACTAGACACAAAAAGTTAGGGATATAAAAAAATTTTGAAATTTTTGGGTGATTTTCAAAGAGTTATAACTTCGCGGAAAATAATTGTACAGCAAAAAAAAGAAAACCGAATTGTAGCTACAAGTGTCTAGTTTTCAGATATGACCATGATTTTTTTGTATTATGTTTAAATCTGGAGAAATACAAAGAAAAGTACCGAGGAAAAAAAATTACAAATTTTCTGTCGTCTAAAAAAGGGCCTATGGGCTTCAAAAATGATTTTTTTATGGTTTTTGTCAAATCCTCTTTTAGGATATTTAATGCCCTTTAATTTGTTGTAATTAAGAAGCCTGTACAATGATTTACCACGGAGTTATTGTCAATCAACCGAAAAAAGGAGTTTTTAACTTTGACGATCAATAACTCTGAGGATAATGATCGTATAAGAAATCTATGAAAGGTTTTGAAAAGAACACAATATTTTCTATAAGAAAACGTGAACGGCTTTTGTCGAAAACATTTTTATTCACTCAAAAACTTTGACTGAAAAAATGGCCAAAATTTGCATAATTAAGGATATTTAGATAACTTGGCATAACTTTGGATTAAATAGATGAATGAAGGATATCGTCGGTAATTTCTTAACCTTAAAGTATCCCGGAAAATCCCTGAAAAATTCAAAGCGCTGCAATTCTTCTTTTTTAAGTGACCCGAGGCTTTAAATTTATTGTTTTCGTTTAATCCAACTATTTAATCCAAAGTTATGCCAAGTTATCTAAATATCCTTAATTATGCAAATTTTGGCCATTTTTTTAATCAAAGTTTTCAAGTCCATGAAAATGTTTTCGACATAAATTTTTTACGTTTTCTTATAGAGAATACTGTGTTCTTTTTAAAACCCATCTTCGATTTCCTATACGATCATTATTCTCAGAGTTATTGATTGACAAAGTTAAAAAGTTCTTTTTTCGGTTGATTGACAATAACTCCGTGATAAATCATTGTACAGGGTTCTTAACTATAACAAATTAAAGGGCATTAAATTTTCTGACAGAACATTTAACAAAAACAATAAAAAATCATTTTTGAAGCCCATAGACCTTTTTTTCGATGACAAAAAATTAGCATTTTTTTTCCTTGGTAGTTTCCATAGAATTTCTCCAGATCCAAATATGATACAAAAAATTCATGACCATATCCAAAAACTAGACACTTGAAGCTACAATTTCGTTTTCTATTTTTTGCTGTGGGATTATTTTCTGCGAAGTTATAACTCTTTGAAAATCACCCAAGAATTTCAATATTTTTTTATATCCTTAACTTTTTGTGTCTAGTGTATGTACTATCTAATTTCACACTAATTACACACAATATACACTGAGCAATAATAACCAATAGGTAATTATCATTTGAGATCGGATAAATAGATAGTAACTACTACCTAGTACCTATATATTAATGTGTGAGGCCTAAATTGATATTAATCAGCATCACAGGAAGTTGGTCCCTTGATTATAGCACTACCTCCACTTATATTCACACATTTTTATTGTCAATGTTAATGTTATTTTTTTATGTTGCTGTGAAGATAATATAAAATAAAATAAAACGTAAATTCTACAACTATACCAAAAGTCAATAGAATTTTAATGTAAATTTTCAATCACATGTTACTCACACTTTCACAATATCTGTTATTTTGTACCTAATGGGGCCTGAAATGATCATGTCACTACATTAATATATATTCTGGGTAGGTATATCAATCAGCCCATAAGTACGTATGTTAAAAAAACTGCCTGAAACTGATTCATCAATACCTAGACCGTAATATTGACTTGACCTCCTTGGTCTTAGTCGTGTACCCACAATTTGGTGTCACAAAGTCAAGTCGTACACTAAATGTGTTAATTGGTTACATGTACCACATATTTCTTGAAAACCATTGAGTCGACAGGTATATCTTTATTTCTCCAACTATTTTTATTATAAACTGTCTTTAGGTACCCCGTGTCTTCGGAATAATACCTCTTTTTTTGTAGTCTTATAATAATTTCCATAATTTATGTGCCTATTTATGAGGATTATATTTTTATTGTTTTGTATGTTTTCACAAAAATGTACAGATTTTGCATGCCGGAAACGAAATGTGTTGGTCCCAAAACTGTAATATTTATGAGATCTTCTTATAACCCACATTTATGCAATAAATGAATTTGAATTTGATTTTAAGTTTTAATCGACATCGCTTTGGCCATAGATTGATAAATTTTACTGTAGGTATCACTAACTAGTCAGGATATAGGTAGAATTGTCATTAAATACACCTAATTGTTATATTGTTTCTTAACCCGCAACCTTGATAATTATTACTTACGCCCTTTAATGCCAAACTCTATGCCTTATCTCCTCATAGCAACAAAAATAAATGACGCATTTCCGAAGAAATCCAAACTACATTTCGAGAAAAAATTAAGCTTTTATCTTTGTCATAACAATCAACATTCTTCAAAAATGTTATGAAATGAGAGCACAGTTAATGAACTAACGAGATAAATAATTGATAAAATGAAATACTTGCATATTTATAGTCAATTTTTAATTGCCTGAATATTTTATATAGACTTTCTATAGATTTTCAGATTTTGAACTTGGTTACATTACCTAAGTTGGTAAATACATACCTTGGTTATCAATCAATTCTAAATCATTGCATTGTTTATCGACGCCATTTTGGTATAAATATTTAAAATACCAAAAGAAATAAGTAGGTAGTGAGAATTTTACTATTTAAAGATTTTAAAACGATATATTCCAGATTATGTACAGCCAGGTACCTATCTAAAAAAATACAATCTTTCGTATGGTCCGACAGAAAACTAACGGCTTTATTTAAATATAATGTAACTAGGTAGGCCAAACGCGACTCCACACCATTTTATTCTACAAAAAGTAGCTCGCAGTGAAATTGACAATAATAACAGTATAAGTATAAAAGTCAAGTTCAGGGAAATTTTCACTATTTCATGTATATTTGAGAGCGTACTTTGGTGCTCAAAGATAATAGACGTTTTTGTTGGAAAATAATCTGTGATGTGATAAGTTTATTTTAATTTTACAAGTATCTATTATGGAAAATATTAACTTATTTCTGCTAAAGGTGAGCTCTTAATACTACATAACTTGAGTTTATAGCATTTTTTTTTCTTATAAGAGAATATCAAAAAGCAATAATAAATGTATACCAACAGCTACATAAAGTTTCAATATATATAAACTAAGTTAAATACTATTTTCTAATATTAGCTTTTCTGTCTTATAACAGATTCATTCAATGTTAAATAAAATTTTGAATTTCTTTCAGCTAATTTTATTTTCAGTATTATTAAGCTTCCTTATTAGCACAGTTGAAGCAAAAAGTCATAAGCATCTGTCTAGTTTAAAAGACAATGACTTACACCATTTGAAGGCGAAAAGGAGTACATATGGCAGAAACTGGGGGAAATCTACAAGCCACAATGCTTATAGCAACATGCCTCCGTATTTAGTGTTCAATAGAAAATCTGGATCTTACTACCCATATTTTACTTACCCCAATAATAATAGTATTAGAAGAAAAATGCGAAAAATGGCCAAACAGTATAGTTAGCTGTGTTACACAACAATTATTGACGGAAATACGCTTTTAGTATTAAAGGTAAGTGACGTGTCATTCCGTAACATAGATTAAAGAAAAATAAAATAAACTTATCGTTAAAAAAAATTGTTAAGTAAACAGTTATTGCAAAAAAATTTATAAATTTATTCTTACCTATTGCACGCAGACTATGCGCGAATACCTACAGACAGACTCACATCTGCCGGCTTTAATGCATATTGTTTCTACAACCTTTCAGAATACAGCAAACGCAGCTTACTGAAAATATCAACAACCCTGTGGAAACGCTAGCACCTACCTTATTCGAGCTCCGTGCAGACCAATACGTCTACAATATAAAATAATACGAATATATAACCCAAGCAGGCCTATAATTATGTCACTAACCAAAATTTTGCAAAGATTGATAGCTAAGTTTGAGTATACATAATAATTTATGAAATAAAGTGTTTTTTTTGTTATAATATGATGTTTTTATTTAACATATCCGCATAATGTAGGCGCAGATACATAATCGTCTAGAAGAACTGATGACCAAGTTCCACAAAATGATTTTGGTTTACTTCAAGTAGTAGTAAATCAGATAGCCGACATACCTACTCTACTACATAAACTACTTTTTAATACGTACTTACTTATACAAGCTTCCGCCCCGCGGTATCACCCGCATAGCATAGTGCCCGTTCCCGTAGGAATACAGGGATAAAATATATCCTTTATCACTCACAAACAACGTAGCTTTCTATTGATGAAAGAATTATTTATATCGGTCCAGTAGTTTCGGAGCAAACAAAAAAATTGTTATTTATAATTAAATATAATTTTATTTCAGTATAGATTTACACCCAAATATTGAACAAACAGACTGGTTCAAGCACACAAATGTTTTTCCTGTGTTTAGTGTAGCTGTTAAGCAAAACTATTTACCTGATTCTGATGAAAACTTGTACCTTCATAGGATTTGGCAAGGATTATATAAAAAGAAATACTTATACCTACATTGGGACATGACTCGTACAGCTAGCAGTAAATAAATACAGCACAATATATTAAAACAATTTATTTTGTATATTATGAAACATAATTTATTTCCCGTATGCATATTCTTGTTCGTTCATATTATTATCCGGGACAGGGTTGTATGTTCCATCGTCGTATGGTTGACGTATTCTGCCACCACAGCACGGCCTGGGGTTGGGGTTTGGGTAGGGGTTGGGGTTAGGGTTTGGGTAGGGGTTTGGGTAGGGGTTGGGGTTGGGGTTGGGGTTGGGGTTGGGGTTGGGGTTTGGGTAGGGGTTGGGGTAAGGACTAGGATTAGGGATAGGGTTTCCGTAAGGGTTTCCGTAGGGGTTTCCGTAAGGGTTTCCGTAGGGGTTGCGATTGGGGGTGTTTCCACCGCCGTACGGGTTGTTGTTATTTCCACCGAACGGAGTATAAGCATGGGCTGAAAGGTTGTAAGAATACAATTAAAATCGGCAAAAGCGAGTTGTGGCAAATGGACGTGCATAAAGTTTGTTAAATAGGTTTAACAATTTGGTTAAATATTTAATTTGAATGATGTTTGAACAAGGCAAATAAATAATAAGACTAGAAGATAATCCTACTAATATTATAAAGGCGAAAGTTTGTATGGATGTTTGTTACTCTTTCACGTAAAAACTACTGAATGGATTTGAATGAAATTTGGAATAAAGATAGCTTATAACCTGGATTAACATATAGGCTACTTTTTATCCCGGGAAAATGGAAGACCTCCCGGGTACGCGGGTGAAACCGCGGGGAGCCACTAGTTTATAATATAACCTCAATATTTGTAAAAAAATGTTAAGTTCAATTTAACTAACACATACTTCTTTTAAAGTAAATTGTATCAACTCACCGTAACTTATCGCCACCAAGAAGAATAACAAACAGGAAATCTGTAGTCAAAAACATAATATGTTAAGCTCATTATTTTCACACACACAAAAATATAGGTATATTATAAAATTCACAATAGTCTTTGAACTAAAGATTGCTTAAACACGTAACAATAATAAACACTGAAATTCCTTATTTTAAACTTACTTGAATTGTCATTTTGATTTTTTATTAAAATAAAAATCCATAAACGTGGGTTGGACGCTATACCAGATAGCAGTATGAATTTCAAGTTATCCTTCAGCTTTATATATTTGAGATATTCTGTATGCAACCATTGTAATGGCATATTTACGGATAAACCCAGACGTTTTTTATAACAATAGATCACATACCTGTTCTATTTTTTTTATTTCTACTTTGTTTATTATACAATGCAAAACATACACAAGGTAGGGAATAATTTACCCGTTCATTTGAAAATAATATTTAGGTAAGAACTTTATAAATTAACTTAAAATAGGTGAAAGCTATTTTCAAGATACGGTTTGTCAATAAAAAAGGAATAAAATAACTAGGTTATCCCTATATCTACCTACCCTATACCCTATATCTTTAAATTTTGTGGTATGATTTCGATGTTATTATGTTATTTACATATATGTAGATGTAATTTATCTCTCATATAGCTTTATACTTAAGACATTAGAGTTTAATCCAGTCAGCAGTTTTTCTCAAATAAACCGATAGACACAAAAATGTCATGTTTTTCAGAGTTAATGAAGTTAATCGCAATGTTTTGGACATATGTTCATCAATAGTCCAGCATCAATGCTTTTAAAGAAACCTGAAGGAACCAAAACAATGGAAGAATATCAGAATATGTTTTCTCAGAATCGATTCCCGACTATATTTTACATTTTTAATCTCATGTCAGCGTAATGTAATATAATATCTGGTATTTCCAGTCTGGAAATAGTTGTATTCATTACGTTATCGGCTTGCCAAGTCAAAAATAAGGAAATAACAGGTTCACAATAATACTTAATTAAATTTAAAGATATTTTAAATTATAAATAGGTATAGTTGCCAGCGCCGTTGGTTAACGACAACATAGACAAAAAAAAATTAAATACTTTTATTTGATAGGACCTACCTTTAATAATTTTAAATATATTTAGTTTCATTCATTTCATAATTATAAATACCTAATAAAAATTTTAAAACCTGGAATGTCTAAATGTTACAAACTACGCTTTTGGATGTACAGACCTTAAGCACCGATATTATAGAAAATATATTATTTTTAGTACAATAAACTGTAATAGGATACGATATTAATACTAATCGTAGGTGGTAAAGAAAATTCTGTTGGACAAATAAAATAACATTTTTCACATTACGATAACAAATAAAAATGCCTGCTATATTTTAGTTCTTGCCCATGAAAAGGGTCTATATTTATTCTGAGGAACGATTTGTTACAAAACACTATTATTTTATTTAAACCATGACGTACTGTTATTTAGATCTAAAATTATATATTATCACTTAATGTATCGATATTCCATTAGACTCTTTCTAAATTTTCATGTAAAAATAATGCATGTTTTCTTTTAAACGGTCATTGAACCCAGAGATTAACCTTAGGTTATCATATGTAGATGCAGAACAGAATTATACTCCAATTATATAAATAAATACATTTTATCCGTTATTAACGTAAAAACCGAGAAAAACAAACGATGACAGATATACCTAAATTAACATGTATATCTATATATAAAGCCTGAAATTGTAGTATATCTCATATCATTCGACTTTGATCCACTGGAAAGACGTAGAAAATTTAACAAACATTTTCGTAACTGAAGCGTAATCCTTCTTATCACTCAAAATGTCTCTCTCATCTGTGCTGAAGGTAAACATTATATTAATTTGGTCGGTTGACTTTGTGGTTACAGACCCTAACTCCGCTGGTCATGGGTTCGAAACCCACCCAGTACAAACATTTACAGACATATTAGTCTGTTTGTCCTGTGTCTGGATGTAAATGTCTTTCTATATTTAAAAATAGTTTATATTTAATTTCACTTTACACTGAAAATGAGTTATACTATTTTTTGACAAGTGAAGCTACGTGTGATCAACTGTTTTGGTTATTATCGTATTTTTCATGAAGAAAATCGGGTCTCTTTTAATATTAATTGATATAATCTGGAATTACATCTTGATAACAATGTTTTTAATTAGGGTTAAACGTATTAATTACTTAGATAATTGTTTTAACTTATTGTTTCACAGATCATGTTCTTCTTCTTCTTGTGCTCAGTGGCGGTGACACTAGGTGAGTTATTCGTCTTTATTTGTATCAAGATAGGAGTTTTTAAATGATAGATATTTTATACTACTGTTCATATTATTTTTTATCAATACCAATATCTTTATGTTAATTTATTAATTCTCTTAATTATTTATGTGCTTAGTATTTTACCTTTAAATAAATATTATATAGATATATATAATTTATTTTAGTTGTCATAGATCTAAAGGTATGATACTTTAGTCTACTAAGACATAAATTAGTCTTACTACCAAGTAAGAGGAGGGATCAAGAAAACAATGTAATTCTTTGGTTTAAAAAAAAACTCATTTGACTACTTTTTTACTTGTTTGACTCAAGTTTCCGCTCCGAGCATCCACATTCATCAATGTTCTATAATATACTATTCCAAAACATATTCAACTCTGTGTCAAATTTCATCCAGATCCCTCATACCGTTATTTCCTCCATTCACAAAACCTTTGGCATTTATAATATTACCCAGTGGGGTTTAATTAAATGTTTGTTTGTTTACAGCCAGCCCTTACTACCCGCAAAGATGTCCCCCCGGTATGGTGTCCCAAAAAACTGTTAATGGAATACTGAAATGCGTATACCCAACAGCCACCAGACCTGGATATTAGTAGTTTAAAAAGACACGAGGTCTCATTAGGATAGGTTATAATAAATGATTTGAAGTATATATATGTGACTTTTTATATACGGAATCCTTATTCTGTCTTAGATTCTTTTTGCACCTTTTTTAAGCTATTGCATAGCTTTTATCGCGGGCTCTGAGCGCGGCGACCGAATCAAGAAATTCCGTAACGAAAAAAACCTAACACCCCCCACTCCGACCAGCAAGGAGGTGTGGCTTGAAGGCCGTGCATCGTCTAACGTCGTTTCAGTTCGGCAGTCTTCGACACGGCGTTGTGTGCGATTAGACGTATTGTACGACTCTACGAAACTCGCACGAATCGAGACGAGCTGCTCCGAAATCGGACGAATACATAAGCAGCTGTTTATGAGAAAGTATATAGGTGTATATGTATTTATGTACAACAGTGAATAGCTGTACTTGTAAAATTTGTGTATGAAGTGTTTTGAATATGAATGAACAAAGTGCATTTATTATTAAAATAAATAAATAAAATTATAATTGCATAAGTTGATACAAAATGCTATGCAATGCTATAGCTTTACCGCGGCAGTCCCCGAGTGCCTCACGTAATTTTTTTTTTATTTACTAATATTAAAAACATAACTACTATCTAGGTGTCTCAGACCATATCAATAACTAAAAGATATTCATGTTAATGGGTGCCTACCACAAAATACTTATTGGGTGTTTTTTTGTTATTGAACACACTATGTGCTGATGTAACCTAAGTTTTCAGTTTCCTAGATCTAAATGGTTCATTTTGACAGCACACATGTATTGGACATTTGGAGCCAATGAGACACACTTTTGTCGAAACAGTATTTTAATTAAAACCAAATATTTTTATATAGTTTACTGTTAGATTTCATAAGCCTAAGATTATCATTATCAGCTCATATCAATGGAACCACGAGTCTTACATATAGCATTACCTATATCTTGTGCATGCAAGTTTCCTTACGCTCTTCGAATCTGTATCGTCATGATTATGAGTCGGTATGGCCAGTCACTGAGCTACCGCAGTTTTTAGCGGCATTATTTTACTATATACTTGCTAACCTATGTAGTGATAGTGACCGTAATCATCTTATTTTTAAGACACATGTTATAAATATAACATATTATTATATAAAAACTTGTTTAAAGGTAAAATAAAATGAGAGGTAGGTTTTGTATTGTTACTTGTACGAAAATTCGTGAAAAATAAAATATTTTCATGTCGCCAATCATTAAATATCTTATTTAATTAATCGTCAGCCCATTTGTAACACTTTCAATTTAGGAAACACTCACATTTAGCCAAAACATTATACTAAAATGAATACCTATTCCAAGATATTATATTTTACACGTAATCACTTTCATAGAATATGGCCATTTAATTGATCTATGTAGCGCTTAGTTTAGAGATGTATAAAATATAAACAACGCATACAATACCTACGTATCAAAAATGAATAAAGTATGAAAACCATTTTCATCCCCTACTTTAAAATATGGTGTGAACTATTCTTTTGTAAGATTACATTAAGTTTATTTATTTCAATACTAGTAACCATCAATATAATTACACACATCATTATTCAATTTAGTTATCTATATATAGGTACAACTAAAACTAAAAAAAATATATAAAAATATATAAACATACAATAGGTAAAAGGATCATAAATAGTTTTTCATTGTAAGATTGTTATTGTTAGAGTAGATAGGTCAATCACAAAAAATCTCTTGTATAAAAATTAATTATCGTGTCTTGGAATAGATAACACTAATTAAATTAGGTACAGTCTATATCTTTATTTTGTATTCTTAGAAAACGAACTTGTAGTAAGTATAACAAACTGGCGTGAGTTAAGAATATATCTATTAATAATAATTTAACTCTGTTAAAGTTAAAATGTTGATAGAATTTTTACATAATAACGAATATACATTAACGAATTAATCGTTATATTTAGGGTTGTAGACAAAGTTATTTTATAGATTGCCTAAACTACTTCAGGTAATATTTACTACTCTAGGATGAAATTAAAGTTTCAACATAATCAAAAGTGATTTTAAATTCTATCAAATCAAATGCAGTCATATTTATTTGGTACCAACATTATCACGTCCTTCATCTGGTTGTTAGAGATCGATTTATTAATTTCTGAGTTTAAATGCGATAAGAATTATTGTTCAATAATGTTTTATGTACTGTATAAGTATTTATTTTGAGAACGGTTATTGAACCTAGCGAATGAACTCAGCTTATCAAAATAGGTTACAGGAAGGTGTGCTATATCCATACCTATGTTTTCCCAGTTTCGTAACCACCATATATATATTATATTAGTTAGTCTTAGTAGGTATCACATATAACCTAAAGGCTATACCGATTATTAAAATTATCTAAGCTAACCATCGTTTTACTCGCGAATCAAAAGTACTTAAACTAATTACATTTTTCATTAGGTACCTACCTATATTACAAAATTGATCTCATTTTTTGCGATGAGGATCACATTCAGGTATCCATTTTCATCTTATATATAAAATATAAATAACAGCTTGACCGATTTTTATGAAATTTTATATCCATATTCAATAGGTCTGAGAATCGGCTACTATCTATTTTTGATACCCCTGTGATCACGGGAACGGGAACTACGCGGGTAAAACCGCGGGGCGGCAGCTAGTATATGTATAATGTTTAACTATTAGGGCCCATTTAGTAAACTAAGATAAAGTTTCTGCTATCCAAATATCTGTAGATACTTTGGCTTAATCAATAAGGTTCTCAGAATTGTTATCTCCCATTACCTTTCGTGCTTTCTACGATAGATAATCGATATACGAATGAGAATTAATATTATAGGTAGGTTTATATATAGATGTGATTACCTATCATTTATACGTCCTTATTTATGAGGTAATATATTGTAAGTCCCGGCATAAACAACAGTTTATTTTTAGTAAGTATTTACCCCATTAAAAAACCTACACCTGCTCTAACACAATTGGCAGATAATAAGTTATTATTATACATATAATACGATTAATTAGTTATAATAATGCGTATAAAAGCTTGCAGTTAGTTATTTGTCCAATACTGTGATATTGTTCCCGTGTAGTTATTCAGCTTTCACGCAAAAATGTCGGTTAAGGTGAGTTCAAATTTATATCTATATATATAAAACAATAGGATATAGCCTCCCCTAACAACACCCCTCATTGTTAGGGGAGGCTCGAGCTCCTCGGTGGAGACGTAAATGAGCTGATGATGATGATGATCATGATATAAAACAAAGTCCCCGCCGCCTCTGTCAGTCTGAACGCGATGAACGCAAAAACTACTGAACAGATTTCCATGCCGTTTTCACCAAATTACGGGATATTTCATGGGGAAGATTTTTATGTATAATACATCAATTTGGACCCGGTGGGTGGCGCTGGTGGGCAAAACGAAGTCTGCCGGGTTCGCTAGAATTAAATGTTGAGACATCTTTACAATAGGTAGGTACCTACGACTAATCTAACAATGCAGAACTTGTACTTGATAAAGAGTCTACGTTTCATAAGTGCCTGTAAAGGCCTATTTTAATGAACAAATATTTTTTTGGATTTCAGTTCGCGTGTTTATTACTGCTATTGATCGCGATTTCCTGTGGTGAGTATATTATATATTGTATATTAAAATACCTACATTATTTTTTTATTATTTTTATATTATAATTTGAATAATTTGCTAAGTTCCATATTTCCTTTCTCTTTATACTTGTAGTTTAATTATTGTTTACTAAAAATATTCCATTGTGTCTGTTTGTTGGACCTCCATAAAAAAAATATAGAATAAATACTTAAAGGATTTTTTTTTCAGTTCAAGCAATGCACAGGGAGAGGCGAAGATGTTACTATAGACGGGGTCATAAGTACTGTCGTATGGAGCAGGAGACCCACACGTGGCGCCGGTGCCGCTACTGGAACGGCCGCAGATACTGCGACTATGCGACTGTCGACTTGTCGAGGCACCTGACGACTCCAGCCCCACTGAGAACTCCTTACTACAGACCCCCACTGGAGCACCGGTATACCTCGACGACTACAACTCCAATACCAACCAGGGAAACGACATGGCTTATGGTTTTGATTATTAATTATGTAATTTTTAATATATTTATTTCTATGAATACGATTTGCATTTATTTTACTACTGAAGTACGTGGTTGGTGTGCCGGCTGCGGAACTTGATGTATTTGAAATGTCAGGTGTGAAATGTAGTAGGATTTTTCATTTAAAACAAATCAAAAGATGTTAAGAATAAATGTGTAGCGCGTTGAACTCTTTTGTTGATAAAAGGCCGCAGTTTTATCTATTAGCTAGCTAGCTAGTCGCTTTGTTATCTCTAGTTGGATTTTCTGTGCCACGCTTTTATACTCATATCATATGTGTCTAGTAAATAAAACTTTAAATCTCGTTTGTAAAAGTTTTTATGCTTATTTAGGTCTCAATTATTTTATCTGTGAAACTGACGTAAGCGCGCGTGACTTGATAAACAATGAGAAAACCCAGCGCTCATAAGTATGATAAATACTATAATCTGGGTAGGTTAAACTTAACAGCATGATAACCAGGTTAATGTCGATACAACATTAATGTTGTCAGTATTATTATTTTTATTATATGATTGTCACACGGCGGAAGATTTATACAAGTCACAAATTTATTTACTTAAAATTACACTCTTATTAGTAAAAATAAACCGTGAGGGTGCAGGTTCCAACCCCGACCCGTACCTTTAAGTTTATAAAAACTTACGTACGAATTTACACCACTGGCGTTCGGTGAAGGAAAACATCGTGAGGAAACCTGCATGCCCGAGATGTCACAATTGGCATGTGAAGTCCGCTAATCCGCACTAGACCCGCGTGGCCCGCAATGGCTTAAACCACCTCGATGTTAAGGGAGGCTCGAGCTCCTCGGTGGAAACGTAAATGAGCTGATGATGATGATTATATTAATACATCTGAGAGCACCAGATGCCTAGTTTTGTTCACTACTCCAAGTCATCCAGATCCTCGGCACTTACCTAATCCTACCTCAAGTTTAACAGAAGGAGGGTAATATTATTAGAAATATGTATAGTTAACATCCTGCCTTCTGATGCCAAAACCGAAAAGTTTCTTATTATATACTAAAACCACCATTCGACAAATATTCAAACCGCTCTAAAAGAAAAAAAGCCAGTAAAAATCGAAGTATCTCAATCTGCGTATAAGAAAGGAGTAGGTATTGAACTTAGATGCGCTTTTACAGTTACTTCGACTGCCATGATAATAAACAATAGTAATTAATCAGATGTCAGATACATTTCTGGTATTTCCTAATGTTGTTATTGTGTCAGATGTCAGTATATTGGGAATTCCTATATCTTATCACCCCACTTGTTGTCATATAAGAATACAGCTCTGACCTAACAGCTAATTAAAAAAAACGCAACAAGTGCGAGCTGAACTCTCATTAAGAGGATTCCGTGAAATGTTATCTATCATGAAATAACATATGATATGATATCATATTTTTTTTTATATTCAGATTTCGTCAATCTATGCGAACGTTATAAAGCTAAAGAGTTTCTTTGCTTGAACTTATCTCAGAAACTACTGGTTCGAATAGAAAAAATATTTTAGTGTAGGATAGCCCATTTATCGAGGAAGGCTATAAGTTATATAATATCACGCTACGACTAATAAGAGCGGAGCATCAATGGAACGTGTTGCAGGAATGGGGAGAATTTTTTATGTGTCGCAAACGAAGTTGCGCGGGTCAGCTAGTTCTTAATATAGCTTCGTATGTCTGAATATAAGAAATTACTACTAAATCTTACTACAACTACCATATTATAAATAATATTTATTAAATATAAGATGTAACTTCATAATGTACGTAAACTGTAGGTAGGTAAATTATCCACATTAGCCACAATAATATTTATCCTCGGCTTACCTTAATACAAATACTATTTTAGTATTATAGAGTTAATATTAAGTTATTATATTATATACTTTACGATAAGGTATTGTTGTATTTATATTCCTGCTAAGTAATGTTTAATTACCTAATGTTTATACCTACTGCACTGAGTTTAAAATAACTATGATCGGTAACTATAAATATTGAAATGTATACTAATGAGACATCCACAAACAGAATTGACTTTATAAAGGACGGGACTGCATATTTAATTACTCATAAAAATAATTACAGGAAGATTAGATACTATTCAACAAAATGTCACTCAGAGTAAGCATTATATTTATTTATTTAAATTACAGCTAAACAAAAAAATAAAATAATGGAATATATAACATACAAATAAGTTTCAATTTAAACATATGTATTCAGAAAAATTTAAATTGATAATGAATAAAAATGCGACAACATTTATTATTAAAACTTAACTTTTTTTTTTTTTTTTTTTTTTTTGCGTAGCATTACACGGCTTGTGTATTTGCCAATGTCAAGTTTTTAAAACGAGGAAACTTTTAATGTAATAATCATAAAAATAGAGAGGAATTTGGAAAAGGAAGCAAAAGGATCAGGGGAGTAGGATAATACGGAAATGAATTATGATAGATTACATAAAATTACATAAAGAGGGATGAAAATATTATACTTTTATATTATTAAATGAAAGATACGATTCTA
The DNA here is from genome assembly GCA_905147785.2 of Thyatira batis. Lineage (NCBI taxonomy): Eukaryota > Metazoa > Arthropoda > Insecta > Lepidoptera > Drepanidae > Thyatira > Thyatira batis. The sequence continues at coordinate 6,720,783 of LR990501.2, read as the reverse complement.
TTGCAAGATAAATATCGATATTAAAGGATATAAGTAGACAGCTTATAGAAGTAGGCAAAGGAACATTTAATGATATTAACGTATTGATAAATGATAAACGGCAGAAATTGCGACAAGAAAATATTATATGGTTTAAGTCACCCACATCCTCACCACAAGCACAGAGTGGACTATTCATCATTCCCAACCGTGCCAGATGAACCGGACAAGAAGTGTGACCCAGCCGCATGCGTATTAAAACACTAGTGAAAGTTTTGGAGAGGGTAAAAAAGAAAAACCACGGTTTCTTTGGAACAACCGGTTGTATTTGAAATAAATGTTTGGCTTTAATTTTTGAGGAATCTTGCCAAAGCATATTCCAGCTTTCATAGAGGAAATCTTTCGGTAGTAATAGAAGGTCATTAGGTTGAATTTTAAACGGATGAATGTCACCAGAAAGACAAGCATCTTTCGCCAGACTGTCAGCCTTATCGTTACCAACAACGCCGCAGTGCCCAGGAACCCATACGAATTTCACGGTTAACTGTTTTTGATAGCATTTATACAACAAATTTCTTATATCATATACCGTAGAATGATGAGTGTTATTCCGGAAGGGAAATTTTTGAATAGCCTGTAATGCACTTTTTGAATCGGTAAAAATTAAGGTATTAGAAAGGTTAAAGCTATTTATGTAATCTAAGGCTTTGAAAATTGCAAAACATTCCCCAGAAAACACTGACGATTCCTGAGGCATTTTAATTTTTTGTGTAATGGTAAACTGTGAATGATACACACCTACACCTACGCAACCATTAGCAGGTTTCGATGCATCGGTAAATATATGATGCCAACTTGAAAGTTCAATATTCTCGGATATGCTAAGTTCTGAATCAGATTTCAACCTTTCACCTAGATCGAGATCTATGGAAGGAGAAAGGAGCAGACAATTGAAATTATATTTAAACAAAGGAAATAATGGTAAATTGTTAATAGGTGCAGATAAAAAGGAATACTTATTCCAACTATTCACCAAACATGGAGGGGTCTTATGAACCCAGTACGGTGAAGACCTAGTGAGATCGGATAGTTGTTTTAATTTCGTTATAATTGGATGATTTGAATATTGTAAGCATCGAGATAAAAACCGATCAGAAAGATACTGACGGCGCAATTTAAAGGGGGGGTCGCAACACTCTATTTGAAGACCATTCACTGGACTGGATTTCATAGCTCCAGATATGATTCTAAGACACTTGGACTGTACGCGATCTAATTTCACAAAACCAGCTAAATTACCGGGTTCTAAGAGAAAAGTACCATAGTCTATAATACTTCTTATCATTGCATTATAAATTAATTTCAAAGAGTATGGATGTGCACCCCACCAAACTCCAGTAAGGCAACGTAACATATTGATAAGTTTTTCACATTTTGCAACAATATAATCAAAATGAGCACAACCAGAAAGCTTAGAGTCCAATAATAACCCTAAGAATTTTATTTCATTTTTAACAGGTATAACAAAATTATTAAAATGTATTGAAACAGGAGGAGGTAAGCGCATTCTGGAAAACAAAACTATTACACTTTTTGAAGGAGATATATCAAGGCCATTTACATCTAAATATAATTTTAATATTTCTAAGGAACGGTTTAATTTTGAACAAGCATCACTAACTGAGCTGTCGATAACATAAAAAAGTAAATCGTCAGCATACTGAAGAATTTTTACAAAATTACAGCAAATAGGTTCTAAATCATTTACATAAATATTATATAGCAATGGACTAAGGACCGATCCTTGAGGAAGTCCTCTGTATAATTCTCTAGACCTTACTGAACCGTCTATATTTAAAATAATAGAACGATGCGATAATATGTTAGTAATAAAATTTACAATAAAATTTGGGATTTTTAATTTAATGAGTTTGATTTTTAATATAGATATTACAACATTATCATATGCAGATTGAATATCGAGAAATGCTGCAAGCACCGATTTATTATTTGAGAATGCCAACCTGCAATCTGTGGTAAAAATTGCTAGGTTATCTATGGTACCTTTCCCCTTCCTAAAGCCGTATTGGCTCTTTGATAATTTGTTATTGTTTTCAACAAACCATTCCAAACGATTTTTAACTAAATGTTCAGCTACTTTTAATAATACCGAAGACAGAGCTACAGGACGGTATGATGACGCGATTGAAGGCGGTTTCTCCGGCTTAAGTATAGGAATGACTATTTGTTTACGCCAAGCGTCTGGTATATTACCAGAAATCATAATAGAGTTTATTAGGTTAAGATAATATAAAAGTGATGGATCATTAAGGTTAGCCAGGAAAGAATATGGTATGCCATCAATACCCGGTGCAGTGTCTTTAATTTCAGAAAGAATACCTTGTAATTCTGGCAATGTAAAAAATGCATTAATCTCATCTTGGTGATCATCAAAATATGATGAACCTACATTGAGTGATATCAATTCATTACATTCCATTACACTGGGAGGAGCAAGAAGATCTAGGAATGAATCAGATAGAGATAATGGAAGTGTTGTTTTAGGAGGGTTAATCCAACCACATTTAAATCTCTTTATGTTTTGCCAAACTATTGATGAATGGGTATCGGGGGAAATGGAAGAACAAAATCTACGCCAACCATCAAACTTCTTCTGTTTTAGAAGTTTTCTGGTCTGTTCCATTATCTCTGAAAGAACAGTAAAGTTTTCAGATGTCATATTACCACGATATATTAATTCAGATTCCTTTCTCTTCTTTACCGCAATAGTACACTCTTCATCCCACCATGGTGGTGATGGTATATTACCTGAATTTCTTTTTTTTTTTGGAAATACTACATCAGCAGCAGATAATAATGAGTCAGAAAATTTATTTAAGCATAACTGTTCTTGTCCATGTTCAATGGAAGGTAAATATAAAACTTTTTCATCTACTTTAACTTTATAACTTTCCCAATCAACATCTTTTAATTTATATTTCAAACGAGGTGGTGCAACAGAATGGTCAGGAGTAGGGTTTGGAAATGATACTAATAATGGGAAATGATCACTACCATAGGTAGAGCATAATGGTTGCCATGACAAGGTGGAGGATAGATCAGGAGTGCATAGAGTTAAATCAATAACACTAATATTCCCATTTGGTCCGGTTCTCCTAGTGGGAGCACCTGTATTAAGTAGACATAGGTTAAATGTGTCTATTATATCAAGTAAATCTTCACCATATGAGTTAGTTATAGAGCTTCCCCACATTTGGTGGTGTGCATTGAAATCCCCTAACAGCAAGAATGGTCTTGGAATAAATTTCAAAATATTATTTAATTCTCTAAATATATGTTGTGATGGGTGGGGTATATATATAGAGACAAAGTATATATTACATATGTTCACAGCAATTATAGAAAAATCATTACTATGAGATGGAAGAGATAAAGGAGAGTATGAAAGAGAGTGTTTGATGAGGATGGCAACACCCCCATACCCATCAGACCTGTCTTCTCTGACACAAACAAAACCTGGCACCCTAAAATGAGAACCAGGCTTTAACCATGTCTCAGAGAGACAAAGTACTGAAGGATGATATTTATTTATAATGTATATTAAATCAGATTTCTTACTAATTATACTACGACAATTCCACTGAATTATGTTTGTTAGCTTGGCCATTGGTTATAGAAGAACTTAGTATACTATTAATAAGAGAAGCAACGTTGGACGGTGGAATAAGATTACACTGAGAAAGTGCATTTATCAATGCAACAATGATGTCAGAAAGAGCTAATTGAGAAGGTTCATCCTTGGCATCAGATGGTTTCAATGCACAGCCATTAATGGAAGGAGAGAAACTATAATCTTTTGTCAAAAGGTCATGTGACTTTCTATCATAACCTTTGACTGGGGATGAAACTTTTTTTGGATATTTAAAAATTGTTTTTTTGTAAGATGTAGTGCCACTAGGATTATTTTGACTATTGTTAATACTTGAAAAATTTATTGGACTACTATCATTATGAGAATTAAAATTAAAAGATTGAATTAATGCCTCAGAATATAGTTTATTGTTGACTGGAGGGTGAAGTTTAATGGCTTCTGCATATGAAATAGATTTATTTGCCATGGATGATTTGATGTCCTTTTGTCTTCCAAACTCTGGGCAAACCCTACTGGTAGCAAAATGCAAACCCGAGCACATGCAGCAAGATGCCACATCATCCTCAACCTTACAAGACACCCCAGTATGCTCTTGTCCACACTTGTAACATCTTGGTTTGGACCTACATTGAACTTTTGTATGTCCATATCTACAGCAATTAAAGCATTGGATGGTAGGAAAAATGTATGTTTCTACTGGTAAAGCATTGTAACACATAAATATATGCTTAGGTAACACCTGACCATCAAAAGTGACTACGACTGATTGCGAAGGCTTCCAAGTGGGACTACCTTCAATCATGACCTTAAAATTAATTCTCCTAATTTTTATAACTTCTCCACATCCAAACGGTACAGATATATTATTTTTAATTTCTTCAATAGACCAGTCTGCAGGAACCCCACGAACCAGGCCAATGCGAGTAATATTAAAAGATGGGATGAATGCTTTTAAATTATGATTTGATATCGAATCATGACTAATGAAGTTGTTGGCATCAGTATAGTTGGAAAATCCTAATGAAATTCTATTCCTACCAATTTTTTTAATACTTCCATTTATAATGCTTTTAAAACTATTTTTTTTCAAAAAATTGCCGAATGCGACTGGGTGAAAAGAGGTACCATCATTGACCGTTGTTTCAATTTTTTGTACATGTACGGTATATGGTGAAGAATCCATGGCGGAGTATAAGCTACGTCCTACTTTTATGGGATGTGGGGATGGGGTATCTGAGGAAACAGGTTCTGAGGCTTTGGATGAAGTACCGTCAGTTCCGTCCAAAGACCCAGAAACAGGTGGAACGTCGTCTGCGATACAATCGCTATCCGGGCATTTGCAAGATTCCTTATTTTTATCGCCTGCCATTTTGTTCATTCTTTTTTTCCTGTTGCAATTTCCGCATATTTTTTTGTCATGATTCCGCTTTCGCGGTTTCTTTTTGCATATCGATGAGTCGGAATCATTAGGCTCTGATATTGTTACATAGTGAGCTACGTTATTGTTTAAATTAGAAGTATTAGAACCCCCGGGATCGGGGGGATCGTTATCGTCGATCATACAAAATAAAGTAAAAACTCACCTATATACAGCAAACTAATGTGAAAACTACAGAAAATAAACTAAATACAAATAATAAATACAATGAACACCTCCACTGATCACTTATAATTATAAAACATAAAATAAAAATTAATTTGAAAAAAAGACACCCGTGTTGTTCGAAGTTTCCCGCGCTTTTTTTTTTCCAAAACTTAACTTATTTATAGAGTTTAGTGTGGATCAGTGTTACCAAAGAACATGTTTTTAATTGATTTTTGGGTTAATGATCAAAATCAAATAAATTACTAGATAAAACATTGACTTAGTGGTTTTATATATTTTGTCTTTTCCAATTCGATTGCCATTAAATAATAAAAATAAATTAATTAAAAGCTGAAATGTGTAATCAATTTTATTTTTCATAGGTTGGGCTTCTTCTCCTCTGTCTTGTGGCGATTACTTACGGTGAGTTGAACCTATTTGTCTATACTAACATAGTTAGCAAATATTAAAGTTTATACAAATTCTTTTAGTTCAGGCATATCGGTCAAACATTATTAAACAATTTCTAGACCATATTTAGAGATATGTACCGTTTTCAAGATTTTTGGTAAAACGCTACATTAATTAGGACATACGAGATACGACGGATTTTCTTCAGTTTAATCATGGTGCTTTCCAGTATACCTTAACATCGGAAACTCAAAATAAATCTTGGAAAATATCCCGTAAATGATACTGTGAGTGTAGATAATGTCAAATTGCAATAGTTATACCTAAGTATCTAATGCAGCAAAACATGAACATTCATCTTTGCTATTGTAAATTGTTAGTGAAAGTTAAATATCTAGTAAATACATTTTTTTAAAAAAGTTAAATACGTTTATTTTTGCTTTCGTTTGGCTATGTATATGCCACCTACAATATGTGTGTTTTTTTGACAGCCCGGTTGGCTTTGTGGTTAGTGACCCTGACTCTCAAGCCGCGGGTCGTGGGTTCGAATCCCACCCAGGACAAACATTTGTATGCATGAATATGTCTGTTTGTCCTGTGTCTGAATGTAAATATCAATATAAGTATGTATTAAAGTAGTAGGTATATGTAGTATATCAGCTATCTGATTACCATATCACAAGCTCTGCCTAGTTTGGAATCAAATTGGCCGTGTGTGAAAAATGTCCCAGGATATTTATTATTTATAATAAATAAAATATTTTTTTTACGTACCTACATAGTGCGTAGGAAGCCTTACAGTCTATAAACAAAGTTTTTTTATTTTATTTATAATGTTTTTTTAATAAGTTTTAGCTGTATATAAAGATATTTTGTGGTATAAAATGGATGATATCTTCTTTTAACAGCCTACCAATATAACACCGACTATACCGACAACAATATGTACGACGGCGGCCGCAGCCGTCACTACATCACCTTCCGCAAGCACTCCGGCCTAGGGCGTGGTTTCCAGCGTCCTGGACAAGACAATCAACCGAACCCTTATCCTTACCCTAACCCTTACCCTTACCCCCCATATAATAACAATTACAACGTGCATTAAAATATAGTAAAGAACATTTCAACTTATTACTTTGTTTTCTTATCTAGAACCTACTAAGTATCTACTAGTGAAAACATTGATGATTGTCACGTCGATCACAACTTGGCATAATAGTAAGACAGTTCAGTTACAGAAAAACATTAAGTCCTTCGGGAACGGGCTATCCAGTAAAATATGATTGAGGTTTCTACATTCAGACCTATAGATATTTTGTCTACCTCAAAATTTTTTTGATTCCAACTTCCACCCCGTGAGTTCACCCGATTTTCTGGATAAACGGTAGCGTATGTCCTTTCTCAAGATCTGTTTTAGTTTAGGCGTGAAAGCGAGATAAACAGATAGATTTAGAATAAATGAATATATAAAAACTGATTTATAATATTAAGTAGGTATGTAGAGAAGTAGGGATTACATTGGTAAAACGAATTGTCTTAAACTAGTACAAGTAAGTAGTAGGTATGATTCGATATCTAATCCAAAATGACTTTACTAAATAAATGATATTTTCCAACAATTTATTACATATCTACATAAGTTGCCAATTACGAACACGACCATTAGAAACAAAACTGTTAACCCGATCTCAAGCATGACGCTTTTGGCACTTAGTATAAGGGATTCTAAAGTAGAAATGGAAATAAATAATAATAATAATTATCAAAAATAATCGTTTAAATTTTTAAAGTAGGTACTAAAGAAATAATCTAACATATATTACATTACGTTAAATTAATAACTAATATAATAGGTATACCTAAATATATAGGTATTTTATTGTTATTAGCGTTATTTATATGATTATCACATATAACATAGAGCAGCAGATCACAAAGTTACACACTGCGCTGGTTAGTCATCACTTTTGGGTATTACAATCCCTTCGACCTCATCACACCCAACTTCGCCAACGAAACCTCCCCCGCAAGCCATGACAGAGTCATCAACAATCGTAACAATCCTTACTTTTGGAGCAATTTTACTGTTATCAAAAACAGCGACATCCCCATCAGTTGATCCAGAGACGTGGCCTCCCACTTTACCACCAATACCAACTCCGGTCACCGGTGCATTTTCATCAATCCCACTTTTAACGACATATGAGCCCCCACTAAGTGAACCAAACCATCTGCCGAATAATGTTTTAGGCTTTTCTTGTGTGTTCGGTTCATTTGCGTCGTCGAAGGCTGTCGAAGCATCCACTTGTGTACCCGAACGAATACAACAACACCTCCACCGAATACCTAGGAATAATCTGTAATTAAGGATTTACATGAATGTACCTCTATACTTAGGTTAGATAAAAAAGGAAAAATAATTAGTTTATTTCTTCAAAAATCCAACATATCCGAAACTCTTATATAGAATAGACTATATAATTAAACTTATGCGTTCCGTCTCCATCAGTAGATTTGAACTATTTATCTACTAGAAAATTATATGGAAAACAGTCACAGATGCAAATAATAAGAGCCCTTAACTACGTAAGTACCTATAACTTAGGTACTACTTTCACTATTTATGTACGGTACCAAAGGAAATAAATTTTGAGAGTCGACAAATTAACATTAAATAATATAACATAGGAATTAGGATTCACAGAGATACTACGTCCTTATACTAATTTTGTAAAAGGATATACTTACTTAACGAAACACATTACTACAAGATTCAATCTAACTATAGCACAGTTTTTATAATAATTCTACTAAGTAGAGAGTACTTAGTAGAATTCCATAGCACATTAATTATACAAATAATAATATCTGAACTGAGGTGTCAATGCTATGGTAAATGACCCAATGGTGGCCAGTTTAAGAAAAAAAAACTGTTTTTTGTGAAATATTACCAAAATTGTGAAAGTTTCAGCACTGAATATAGTGAAACTATAAAGTCCAGTCCTTATTTAGTATTTGTAATGTATTACGCGTGAGATACGGCAAAGCTGGATTCAATTAATTTAACAAATAAAAGTTGTAGTTTTGTGACCCAGTCTTGGCCAGGGAAAATCCATTAATGGCCGCCCCAGTCTTAGTCTTAGTTTATCCTTATTTTATGGCTAACACATCAAACAAAACCAATTTTGATTTTAATTGAGCAATACTATTTTACAAGTGAAACTTTCTGCTCACCGCCATAACGATTTCCTTAAGAAAAGCCGTCGTTGTCAATTTCAAATTACTTTACACTTTGCATTCGCGCAAATTTGTACTACATGTACAAATTTGCGCGACTTTGCGCGAATTTGCGTGACTGACTGAATTCAATAAAACGTTAAACTTAGATAGTTCGATGTCTAAAGTCTATGTCACAGTGATCCCAATGTAAAAACATTCGCTCATGTCCGAATTCTAGATGTTTCTTTCAATTTTTGGCCATTACTGGTACCGTGGCCACCACTGGTACATTTACGATAGTAGTGAGCAGGGTAAATGTAATTTATAATACCTACCTACGAGGAAAGTGCTAAAGTACTATTAATAAGCATATAACGCGTTGATTACGATACGACATATTGAGGAATATTTAAGAGAGTTGATAATCCCGCCTTTATTTAGGTAATAAATAATATAACCTGCTGTAAAATAATTTTACCGAGCACCCAGATCTGTGGAAGATATTTCTATTTTATTTACGTAGTGTTAATCGCCCACCGCCGTCTGTATACTTAAATTTTTAAACGGATTTTTAAATCGGATTCGAGAGAAAGGCATGAAGTTAGATGGTTTTATTTTTATTTAAAATTAATAATTACATTATAATTATAATTAAGTAATATAAAATCCATGCTAAGCTATCCGTCCGTAGCTGCTTAGTTGCATTATATTTATACAGGCAGATTTATAATAATCGCATAATAACTTCAAATTTGGTACCACGCCATAACTATCTGTTTGTAGGGTTGCTATGAGTAAAAATTAAAAATGTATACGTAATTTTTTTATCAGCTCGAAAATTATGTACACTTTATTATGATATTTGGAATGTATTAAATAAAGAATAAATATTTATTTACATAAATATTTAATTGAAATAAATATAATCCGATACGTACGTTACTGTGTCCCTTACCAATTCTCGATGGTATTCTAAAAAGAGCATGTATCCATAGTCGATAGCCGTTCCGACGTATAGCAATAAAAAAAATATTGTCTTTGATTCGTGCGTGCTGCTTGTTGGCGTTCAGTCTTTGTTTTACGTAAATTTTGTATTATTTAAACAGAAAATGTAGGTTATAACCGTGATTAAACGTAACTTTCCAAGTATCAGTTGTAGGCTTGATGTGTAAATCATCGAAAATGGTGTCCAGCAGCACGAGGGTGATACAAGTCACCAACATCGCGCCTCAAGCGACTAAGGATCAAATGCAGACACTTTTTGGGTATCTGGGTAAAATTGACGACATACGACTTTACCCAACAATTAGAGATGTCTCATGTCCGGTGCAGTCACGAATATGTTATGTTAAATATTATGATTCGGCGACCGTAAATGTCGCTCAGCACATGACCAACACGGTGTTTATCGATCGCGCATTGATCGTGATTCCGATGCAGTCTGGTGAGATACCAGATGAGCACAGAGCCCTGGAGATGTCCAGCAATGGAACTCTGGTCCCAGGGTTAAGTACTGTCGAACCACGACTTCCCGCGCACGTTATCAACACTCTTGAAGGGGTCTCACCAAATCAAGTGATTCAGTCATATGATCCAAAAATGGTAGCGGCAGGCTTACCTCCTTACCCGCCCCTTCCAGCCGCATATGATTCTAGAAAGATAGAAGAAATTAGGAGAACTATTTTGGTAATTGATACGGGTTCCTTAACCTCCCAGCAACTGATTGATCACTTTGGCCAGGCGGGGGAAGTGAAATACTTGAGGTTCTGTGAACGGGATGTTGACCGGCTCAAATATGTATTAATAGAAATGTCAGAACAAGAATCTGTTGTAAAAGCTTTGCAACTGAATGGAAGTTTGGTTGAAGGGCAAGTTATTAAGGTGAGATGTCTATTTAAAGATAATGGGTGATAAAACTGAAAGCTCTGTTATAATAATTAGCTTTTTCCAATGTCACATTAGCTAAATATAGAACTCCAAAGTACAGTCCAAAGAGTCTATTAGCGCAGTTTGTTAGATACTCAATGAATAGTAATTTGAAGTGAAGCGTAATAAATATATAAATAAATAAATGTCCTGGGACATTTACATAATACAACCACATTAATCTAACTTAATTTATTGCACATTGCCACTAGGACCAGTAAATAACTATGAAGTTTTTATTTACAGGTACATCATGCAACTCAAGCTATTTGCAAACCGCAGACGAAGAGCAATGAAGCAGCTCAGCGAGAGATTGAGGAAGCCATGTGCAGGGTGAAGGAGGCACAAAATCTCATCTCTGCTGCTATTGATCCTGTGATTGGACTACTTTCCAAAGACAAGCGAAGGTGATGAATATGTACAACTATAAGAACTAGCTGATTAGAGAAATATTGTTCTGCCATAAGAATGAATGTCAAATGATGCAACACCTCATGTTAATGAGTGACAATTAAATCACATGGATATTGCTCATGCTACAATGATAAAATGACTATTTCAAAGTGGAGTATAGTGGTAGGAGGAGGAAAAATACCATGCAACCTATTCTCAGACCTACAAACTATACACAATGTTTTCAAAAAATATTAAGCCAATAAACCATACTCCTCCAATATGGTTTTACCGATTTCTATGAAATTTAACATGCATATTCAGTAGGTCTGAGAATTGGCTACTATCTATTTTTCATACCCCTAAGTTATCCCGAGAACGGGAACTACGCGGGTGAAATCGTGGGGCGGCAACTAGTATATTATAAAGATTCTTAGAAAAACTTATCTTTAATGTAGTAGTTCAACAACTAACTTCAGTAAAATGTAGGAGCACTACTTATCCTAAGCTTCAGGGTTTTACCCTATTTTAGGAAGTAGATTCTCATATATTTTTTTATGTTGTTTTAAGGATTTCATGTAAAAATGGCTTCAATGTTAATTTTACTTTTTTGGAAATAAACCATTTGTATTTGTAATGTACTTATTTTGATTTATATTTATTTGAGTTTGATTGTTTTCAGAAGCAGGTCTCGCTCGAGGTCCCGACGAAGGTCTCGGTCCCGCTCGCGCCGCTCCCGCTCGCGCCGCTCCAAGCGCTCGCGGTCCCGCTCCAGGCACCGCTCGCGACGCTCCAGATCGAGACACAGGCATCGGACAAGGTATACCTATCCTTAATTTAGTTGAAAATGTTTCATTCCAATAGTTTTATATGCCACTTATAAAATTTAATCAACACTGCAAGTAATTACTTTGTATTTAACCGTATTTAACAGATTTGAAAAGTAACATCAATAAAAGTCTCTAGTCTCTAAAATCTATGTGTGATGTGTGTATGTATACATTACAAATCCCAAAGAATACTATATTACATTTACAAATAACTTGTATCAAAAACCTTCCATGTTGAAAGAATGGCCATTTACATTGTATTTAATTTTTAGAGACTCATGTATTTCATCGTCAATTCTAGCAAGGAATAAATCAATTGACTTTTTAAAATTAGTAAAAGTATTAAATGCTGTACGGAAATTGTACCACTGACATGGTCACAAGATGTTTAAAACCAATAATGAGAGCAAATCTTCGATTCCTCATTAGTATAAAAGCCGTAGATGGAATTAAAATAAAATATACTATCATCAGCTCTAACTAAATAACTAATCATAAAATCTTGTTACAGATCGCGATCTCGTCACCGCAGCTCCCGACGATCACGCTCGAAGTCCCGCCATAGAACATCGCGCTCCAAACGCGACCGCTCGCGAGACAAGGACCGCGACCGGAAAGACAAGGACAAGGATAGAGACAAAGATAAAGACAAGGATAAGGATAAGAAAGAAATCATTGACAAGGATAAAAAAGAAAAATCCAAATCACCACTAAAGGAGATCAAAAAAGAAGAAAAGGAGCCATGTATAATTGAAATCCTCAAAGAGCCGATCGAGACCAACGGCAATAGTTTGGATGTTAAAGTCGTGGAGGTGTTACCGGTAGAGGAGAAAGAGAAGGAAAAAGAGAAAGAAGTCGAAAAGGAGAAGGAGCGTTCACCGTCGAAGAAGAGGGATCGATCACGCTCTCGGGATAAAAAACGCGACCGGTCACGTTCGAAGCGAAGGTCTCGGTCTAGGTCGAGACGCAAGCGGTCTCGCTCGCGTAAGAGGTCCCGTTCCAGAGAAAGGAAAAGGTCCCGTTCTAGGAAACGAACACGGTCGAGAGAAAGAAAACGTTCCCGTTCACGAGATCGAAAGCGCACCAGGTCTCGGGACAGAAAGCGAACCAGATCGAGGGATAGGAAACGGTCCCGCTCACGAGACCGCAAGCGTTCACGCTCCGGTAGTCGTCAGTCCAAGAGTCACTCTCGCAGGGAATCTAAAACACGACACGATAGAAAATCTAGAGACCTCACCCCTAGTCTGCCAATTATACCAGAAAAGAACAATGAGCTGATTGAAACTAAAACACCAGAAATAATTGACGAGAAGAATTCTCCTGACAACATGGATATTTCAAATTCCCCGTAAATTTAAACTTTTTGAATAGTTTGTTTCAATGATCAATGAACTTATCCTAGTTATGTATAACGTTGTTTCGGATTTCAGACACTTGTCTGCAATCTTATCAAATGTATTTCAACATCAATAAGTAATTGTTAAGATTTAATAAAAGAATTAAGCTTATAGTACATGATTATAATTTATTTAACTCGATACTTACTCAAACTAATATCAATGATTGCTTCCAGGGATAAACGGCTGAACGGACTAACGCAGATAGTGTAACCTACAAGGATAGGATGCATTTTATCTAAATATTAGAACTGCTTTAAAAGTCCGGGTCAGTTAATACCATCTTTCTATGATGTAGAAGTACATAATCAACAAATAAATTATATTATAGCAATTCTCGTTGGAGACTACGTAAAGTACGTTACAGGTTAATGGAGTGAGTCGGCGAAATAGGACAAGGGGTGGAAGTCTCGTGACGTCATAACTCCGATATTAAAATCATAAATATATAATTTTTAATACTTTCACGTGCTTTATGGATTACCCCTTATGGTTAGTGGAATATTTGCGGGTTTTAAATTTCACTGTTTCACGAAATATTGCAACATTTATAAGCAATGGTTGTTAATCTCGAGTGGAAAACTCCTGTTGCACAATATTATGTAATTATTACGCAACGATTGCACAAATTGAGCAATAATTTCATATCATAATGCAATTAGGATAAGTGGGTATAAATAGGACCAACGCTCGAATCTGATGTGCACAACACTTAGTAACTACATAGTACACACATGTAAGTTAACTAACAGTGAGACATAATACAGCAAATAATAAGTCAGAGTTAGTTTTCTGTTACAGATTTCGCTCGTAATCACAAGAAGAACCAACGATGGACTCCACGCTTGTTATAGTCGACCTGCGTGATAGATCAAGAGGTAGATCTAGAAGCAGATCTAGGGGAACGTCTCGAGGTACCTCTCGATCTGCATCAAGAGAATTATCCTGTGGAAGATCGACAAGTCGATGCAGAAAAAGAAGTAGAAAGTTAAGAGATACATGCTGTGAAAAACCTCGTAGAAGATGTGGTAGATCAAGAGGCAGGTCCCGTGGTAGATCCAGAGGGAGGTCCCGTGGTAGATCCAGGGGAAGATCTCATGGTAAATCAAGAGGGAGGTCCGGTAGTATATCCAGAGGCAGGTCTCGTGGTGGATCCCGAGGTAGATCTCGCAGTCAATCCAGGGGAAAGTCTCGTGGTAGATCCAGAGGAAGGTCCCGTGATAGATCCAGGGGAAGATCTCGTCAAAGATCCAGAGAAAAATCTCGTGAGAGATCAAGGTCACGGCGTAAATCGAGTGATAAAGCCCGTGGTAAGGGAAAATGCCACTGTAGATGCCGTTCTAGAAAGAGAAGACAGACCTGTTAAAACTATACAATAATAAAACTAAGGAACAGAATATGCGTCTATAGCAAGGAACTTACATACCTTTATGAAAATAAGAGTTGTAAAAGCTAACGCAATGTTGTTATCTTTTCGGATGATTGCAGAATAATTATATTTTCATACGTATGGTGTATGTGTATATATATACATGTGTAATTCAATATTGATTTACCTACTTTAGTTAGTTACAATGCAACTGTAATGTTATGTTTTTATTCAATATATTATTAGTTATGATATAGAAGTTGTTTTTTTTATCCTTACCTAAGTACTATAAAGAATGTTAGCAAATACATTACATTATGAAACAATAGACATTCAAGTGAGTTATATAATTTGTGAGTACAATATATTATGTACATACCTATCTATATGTTTTTTAAACAGTTGCTCTTAACACGTTGTTTTTCAGGGCTTTATAACCCTCGCAGCTTATTTCCATTATTTCAATCCGGGAAGTTTCAAAATCCATACAGAAATACACACAGTCAGATTGTACAATATTGTGGAGTTTATTGATAAGTCATCGTCATTATCAGAAACCAGAAGATGGCTACCGAGTGGGGAATCTCCATTTCCCGGTTATTGTAGGGCGCCGGGAAGTAGTCATTGCCTCCCTGTGCTATGCAACTGTGAGAAACTAATCGAAATATGGAAAAAGATACAAAACACAAAAAATAAAATCAAACAGGGATAAATTAGGTATTAGTAAGTATGTACAAGTAAAAATAAAAACCATTTCTAATATTTTTGTGCCTATTTTTTACTGTGGTTAATATTTTAGTTTAAATGTAGAATACATCGAAACAATAATATTATAATATTACAACTACACAGCCTTACACAACATCTCCTTGTCTTTTGTTATAAGTAGAAAGGTAATATATGAAAAAAATAGATGTGAAAATCTAAAGCATGCCAACCATTTTATATGTGATTAACACTTTTATTAGACAAATACTTAATCTCACTTCGTAAGCTACTAGATCAAGATATCTGATCGGATTGAAAAATAAAGGAATATGCGCCCTACAACACCATATAAACCAAAATATATTCATTCTCAATGAAAATGTTTAAATGGACACCTAACACTTATTCGCGACCCTATTTAATACAATGTTTATTTACAGATTCGAACAAAATAAATACGAGTAATATGTTTTTTGGAATAATTGATTAATGATAGGATAAACCAACAGTTGGCTTAACACTTTGGATCACATAATTTATACATAAATAGCGAGATGTGCTGACTAGGCGGCCATTTACGCAGTCGGCGGTATTCGCCTTGGTTTAATTGGTCAAAAAATTCCATACACCAGACTTTATTTGTGTCACCTTAATGAACAATAAGTGTCATTATAATAATGATAATAAATATCCTGGGACATTTCTCGCACACGGCCAATCTGATTCCAAACTAAGCAGAGCTTGTGATATGGTAACCAGATAGCTGATATACTACATATACTACTTTTAAATACATACTTATATAGATATTCACATCCAGACACAGGACAAAAAAGACATATTCATGCATACAAATGTTTGTCCTGGGTGGGATTCGAACCCACGACCCGCGGCTTGAGAGTCAGGGTCACTAACCACAAAGCCAACCGGGCTGTCAACAACGCTCTGATGCGTGCTAAAGCAAAAATCTAGAAACAAAAAGAAAAATGGTTTTTGAAAACCGATTATTCGGCGTCATTAGAATCGACTAATCGGTAAAGTCAGCCAAAGTGATAGTCGGCACATCTCTAATATAAATGTTCAATAGGGCAGTATGTCGAGCATCGCGTAGCGCCACGTCCAGCGGCGCGCGAGGCTCTCGAACCGCGGCCGGTCTCGCACGTACATCTCGCCTATTTCAGGTTCCATGCAAACCTAAATACATAAGTTTAATTTAGTAAACTTTAGTTACATAGTAATAATTAATAAAAATAGTTTAAAGACAATATGGTCTATGTGATTTACGACTTTTTGTATGATAAAAATCCATTTTTTTTGTATTTTTATGTGTTAGATAACTTGAAACACTTTTGTAGAATGTTAAATAAGTGATGCATTATTTATAAAAATATATCAAAACCTTTGTTTTCGACTTTTTGTGGATTGACACATTATTCCATAAAAAATAAATGTACATTTATCGAATTGTCATTTTCATCAACAACATTATTGGTAACTAGTGGCTCCCCGCGGTTTCACCCGCGTTCCCGGGATAAAAAGTAGCCTATGTGTTATTCCAGAACATATTCTAGCTCTGTGCCAAATTTCAAGCAGATCCCTTCAGCCGTTGGAGCGTGAAAGAGTAACAAACATCCATACATACATCCATACTTACAAACTTTCGCATTTATAATATTAGTAGGATAATGATATAGTTCAAGTTTAAGGATTCAAAGTCACTAGTTAAAAAAATACATATTCAAAATAATACCTATAATTACTTAATTATTTTATAGTCTTATGTTTCTTCTTTATTAAAATCATTTGTAAATATTTGTCGCATTAGTATTAATTTTAAATTATTTTTTTCTGAATACATATTATGTTTTGAATTACATTTCAGATTTAGAGATACAGATTCTCTGGTTTTGTTTAGCTGTAATTTGTTTTATATATCTTAATAAATAATAAATTACAGAATTTTATAAGAAAAAAAAATACTTTAAATAAACAAAATCACTTACCGTAGTATAAGGATCTGTGAGTAGACTCTGTATGGAGATGAGAACTTTGCTGATAGTGAGAGCCAACGACCAGTTGTGATGGACAGAGTCGATGCCGACGTCGCCGTGCCGGGAGACGTTCGGGTGGAAGATACGCGTCAGGAACCGAACCACTGGGGGACTCATTGGGTACCTGGGTATTACATCATCCATATTAAAGACATGCTGGATATTATTTTGTATAGGTACATGGTAAATCTGATTCCAAAATATTCAACATTCAAAGCCATTTATTAGGTTTAGGCCCTAAAAAGGCTCTTATAAAGATTGAAGCTGCTTAAGTTAGTACAGTTTCCTTTACAGAGTACTTTCGGATTTATAATAACAATAAATAACACTAATAATAAGACAATAATGAGACATTTTTTCACATGTCTACAGTCAATCTGATTCCAAACTAAGCAGAACTCGTGATATGGTATAGCTGATATACTAGTTTAAAATTCATACACATGAACAAACATACATATTCATGCATACAAATGTGTTTCCTGTGTGGAATTCGAACCCACAACCACTGTCTTGAAAATCAACTGGGATCACTGTGAGTTTGTGACATTGTAAGGGATAATCTCTGGATCTACTGAACCAATTTTGAAAATTATTTCACCAATAGAAAGCTACGTTATGTGGAGTGTCATTGGTTATATTTTATCCCCTTATTCCCACTGGAACGTGAAGTACGCGGGTGGAACCTAGTTTATAATCAGTTAGTATGATTACTCACGAGTAGGGCACCTGAATGTATAGGTAGAAGATGCCGCCCTCGTAGGGTGAGCCTTGAGGCCCGGTGACGCTGGCCTGCCAGTGGCAGCACTTGGGGTCCAGCGGCGTCGCGGCGATGCCCTCAGGCGGGTCGTTGCGCATCATCTGGGTACATAAAGTTGTAGTTGGATACTGATAAGTAATAATGTGTTAACCCTCATTAGTTTTGAGAAAATGGCGATAATATCGTCTATGTGATTTACGACTTTACGTATGATATATATCCATCTTTTATGTACTAATAGCAACTGTATAAAAATATATCAAATACATATTTGTTTGAGACTTTTTGGGGGTTGACACATTATTGCTTATCAGCATAATATTTTTATTGCATAATAAGTGAAATCGGATTTTATTTTATTTGTTCTTAACTATAATAGCTACCGACATCACCGCTGGCGTTATTGAGTAAAATAATTATGGTCATTAGAACAGTACACAAGAGGCACTGCACCTAAGACCAGAAAGCAGGCGTAAAAGGGGAAGGCCAAAGAAAGAATGTGTAAAAGATGATATGAGAGAATGTGGATCCTCCTGGAGGCCAAATGAAATGGAGGGACATGACGCTAAAAGCCGACCCTAATTAGGATAATAATAATAAAATACTTATTTCTGTAACCAAGGATAAGGCAAAGAAAATGACGATGATGATGATTAGAACAGCAAAGTTATATTACTAGCGGTACCTTTAACTCGATCCTGAGCCGGTTCCTCCGCCACGCGTTCTCCCCGCCGGCGGGCTGCGCCTGCACACACATCTGCACGAGACAATTGCGACAGAAACACGACTCCACTAACGACTGGTACTTCTGTGAAACATATTAATTCCTTATTTAATTTACCTTATTTATTTTCTTTATGAGGGCCCCCTATCAATTTTTTATTCGGGGCCTCGTCAAGGCATCCTACGCCAGTGATAACTGGATAGTCTGGATACTAATAAGCAATAATGTGTCAACCCACAAAAAGTCAAATGTTTTGATATATTTTTATGATACATCACTTAGGTACTTAACATTCTACAAAAATGTTTCAAATCATTTGAATCATAAAAATAACTTGTACTTATAAATGGATTTATATTATAAAATAAATCGTAAATCACATAAAAAATATTATATTAAGACGCCATTTTCTCAAAACCAAGTTTATGAGGGTTGACACATAATTGCTTATTAGCATCCATTGTGTATGTGTTGTGTATGTGTTGTGTATGTGTTGTGTATGTGTTGTGTATGTGTTGTGTATGTGTTGTGTATGTGTTGTGTATGTGTTGTGTATGTGTTCTGTATGTGTTGTGTATGTTTTGTGTATGTGTTGTTTATGTGTTCTGTATGTGTTGTGTATGTGATGTGTTGTGTATGTGTTGTGTGACTCGTGTCGTGTTGTGTGACTCGTATCGTGTTGTGTGACTCGTGTCGTGTTGTGTGACTCGTGTTGTGTTGTGTATGTGGTGCTGTACCTTGTGCCAGTCGAGGTTGTGCCGCAGCGGGCGGTAGAGCGGCCAGCGGCGCGCGGCGAAGGCGGCCCAGCGCGGCGGCGGCACGCGCGCGCGCACCAGCCGCCGCCAGCGCGCGCACACGCACGCGCACGCGCACAGCGACATGTCGTCCAGGTAGTTGAATATGCATAGCAACACTGCAACACATTACCAACTATTAACTAGGTATGTGCTTTATTAAATAGTAATGGTTTCTGTCCCGCGTTCCTGAGGAATGATATATATTCCATGGATATTGTATTTGTATTAGAATAAAACCATATTAACTGATATTATGACAAATACATTCTAATTAAACAAGCTGTGCACCAAATGTCATCCAAAGATTTTTTTTATAATATGAGTTAATTAAATTTCATAATAAATCATTTAACCTAATCACGATGGTCATCTAAAAGCAGCAGTAAATATATTATAATGAGCGGACCTTCTGAAGGTAGCTGCTCCACGAGTCCAGCGGCTAGGTTGTCTGGAGGTCGAGGGGTGGACAACGCCTGCAATGATCGGACGAGACTCGGCGGCTGCGGCGGCGGACCCTGGCCCGCACCTTCTTCCCCAACACTGCCGCCCGCATTGGGACCTTTGATGACAATTTCATTGAATTTGCCAGTCATATTTTTGAAAACCCACTTGTAGGGCACTAGGTGGACTCTTCTTAGGCCTATAAAATAATATTTGTCTATGAAATTTATAATTAAACACTTCATTTCTTAAGCTCATAACTAATCACAATAATACTAAAGAACTACAGAGGTTTATGGTATATTATGATCTATCTGGACTAAGTAATAAAAATACTATTTATTCAACTGACGACTTTGGGTTAATAATTCTAAATGTTGGACATACCTGCATCTCCTTCTCCCGATCCACTGCCTCCGCCACCACTACCTCCGCTACCACTACCACTACCAGTCCCACTGCCACTAGCACCTGGGCCAGGATTGCTTGCTCGGCTCGCCTCATCTTCTGGACTAGTTTCACTGTCCAGTGAATTCTAGACAAACAGATACTAATATCATAATTAAGACATTAGAAAAGAGTATATGCCTAACATGTGATATGCAATAAACTATATTTGTATCAAAGGATAGAAAATTTTAACATAAGTTCAAAAGAAAAGATATGAATTGGATTGGATGCATTAATTAACTGTCCAATCCATTTCTGAAGTTAAAAGTGAGTTAGATTAGTTAGATACAATAAAAATATTTTAGAAAACTTTTTTCTACTGTCCCAATTTTGAGAACTGTTTTAGATTCGACTTTAAATCTTACCTTATAGTGCCACCATGGGGGCACTGTTCTATTTAATCTGCGATCAGAAGTAAAGTTGAGATCAGAGGGCTCGTCGTTGCCTGAATCCCCATCGTCCGTCTTTTCACTGCAGAAGTACGAGCTTGGAAGATAAGATGGGAAGTCAGGGAAAAGAAATGTGTGACAAGTCACACAAACAGGTTCGCCGAAGCTTGGGCCGTAGTACCCATTACAAATGTAGCATGTTGAATTCTGTAACACAAAATAACTAGTTTTAATAGAACCTCCACTTCTGATTCGAGAACACCGAACAAAATACCAAATGCGTACATTGAACTCGTATTCTGGAGGCTGCTCAAATGGTATCGTAGCTACACCGAGTCTATCTCCATTCTCTTCAAGCTTTTTTATAAACTGCAAGAATTCTGGACCGACAGCCGACATCTTAGCGAAAATAATCTACTTGAGTACTTTATTTATTTTGCCATTGAAAAATTTGTAAACAACAATATCCATCCAGCTGCATTTATTTTCTACTTTGTGCTTATTTTCTTCTACTAAAGTTTTATCTTCAGCATGAGAGATTAAATATTTACTTGAATGGTTTAATTATATGTTGCAAATTGTATAGTTTTGAGGCATGGACCGCTCTACTAGGCTATAATTTATTAATTGATTCAATTGACATTTGGTTGTTATCTGTCTACGGTTGTTATCGATGGCGAGCCACAGACTGTTACAAAACATACAGACAGAGCTCATTCACGACCTTCATTTATTTTACTATACATTAATATAAATTGTACTTAATTTACTGACATATTTTTTACTGCTTTATTTTTATTTTAAGCTATATAAATATTTTTGGATGTTTCGCTAAAATTTAATAATCATTATAGTGCAGAATGTATCGGGGGCGAAGAATACGAAGAATCCGACCAGTGAGCGTAGGGGTAAGCCGAAACTTAAGATTTATTATTATATTATTGTATATATATGAGCCGAAAGACAGAATTTTATTGCACGCAGTATTTCTTCCACTTTTCAGTTTAATAAATGGATTGCTCTAAATTATTTTTATTGCTCACAATTATTTGAACTAGGTATTATATTCTTCCACTCAGTAAAAAAAAATGATGGCAATTTTTTATGATTTTAGCGCCAAGCTCTAATAAATTCGCACCAGAAAAAAAAGCGCGGGAAACTTCGAACAACACGGGTGTCTTTTTTTCAAATTAATTTTTATTTAATGTTTTATAATTATAAGTGATCAGTGGAGGTGTTCATTGTATTTATTATTTGTATTTAGTTTATTTTCTGTAGTTTTCACATTAGTTTGCTGTATATAGGTGAGTTTTTACTTTATTTTGTATGATCGACGATAACGATCCCCCCGATCCCGGGGGTTCTAATACTTCTAATTTAAACAATAACGTAGCTCACTATGTAACAATATCAGAGCCTAATGATTCCGACTCATCGATATGCAAAAAGAAACCGCGAAAGCGGAATCATGACAAAAAAATATGCGGAAATTGCAACAGGAAAAAAAGAATGAACAAAATGGCAGGCGATAAAAATAAGGAATCTTGCAAATGCCCGGATAGCGATTGTATCGCAGACGACGTTCCACCTGTTTCTGGGTCTTTGGACGGAACTGACGGTACTTCATCCAAAGCCTCAGAACCTGTTTCCTCAGATACCCCATCCCCACATCCCATAAAAGTAGGACGTAGCTTATACTCCGCCATGGATTCTTCACCATATACCGTACATGTACAAAAAATTGAAACAACGGTCAATGATGGTACCTCTTTTCACCCAGTCGCATTCGGCAATTTTTTGAAAAAAAATAGTTTTAAAAGCATTATAAATGGAAGTATTAAAAAAATTGGTAGGAATAGAATTTCATTAGGATTTTCCAACTATACTGATGCCAACAACTTCATTAGTCATGATTCGATATCAAATCATAATTTAAAAGCATTCATCCCATCTTTTAATATTACTCGCATTGGCCTGGTTCGTGGGGTTCCTGCAGACTGGTCTATTGAAGAAATTAAAAATAATATATCTGTACCGTTTGGATGTGGAGAAGTTATAAAAATTAGGAGAATTAATTTTAAGGTCATGATTGAAGGTAGTCCCACTTGGAAGCCTTCGCAATCAGTCGTAGTCACTTTTGATGGTCAGGTGTTACCTAAGCATATATTTATGTGTTACAATGCTTTACCAGTAGAAACATACATTTTTCCTACCATCCAATGCTTTAATTGCTGTAGATATGGACATACAAAAGTTCAATGTAGGTCCAAACCAAGATGTTACAAGTGTGGACAAGAGCATACTGGGGTGTCTTGTAAGGTTGAGGATGATGTGGCATCTTGCTGCATGTGCTCGGGTTTGCATTTTGCTACCAGTAGGGTTTGCCCAGAGTTTGGAAGACAAAAGGACATCAAATCATCCATGGCAAATAAATCTATTTCATATGCAGAAGCCATTAAACTTCACCCTCCAGTCAACAATAAACTATATTCCGAGGCATTAATTCAATCTTTTAATTTTAATTCTCATAATGATAGTAGTCCAATAAATTTTTCAAGTATTAACAATAGTCAAAATAATCCTAGTGGCACTACGTCTTACAAAAAAACAATTTTTAAATATCCAAAAAAAGTTTCATCCCCAGTCAAAGGTTATGATAGAAAGTCACATGATCTTTTGACAAAAGATTATAGTTTCTCTCCTTCCATTAATGGCTGTGCATTGAAATCATCTGATGCCAAGGATGAATCTTCTCAATTAGCTCTTTCTGACATCATTGTTGCATTGATAAATGCACTTTCTCAGTGTAATCTTATTCCACCGTCCAACGTTGCTTCTCTTATTAATAGTATACTAAGTTCTTCTATAATCAATGGCCAAGCTAACAAACATAATTCAGTGGAATTGTCGTAGTATAATTAGTAAGAAATCTGATTTAATATACATTATAAATAAATATCATCCTTCAGTACTTTGTCTCTCTGAGACATGGTTAAAGCCTGGTTCTCATTTTAGGGTGCCAGGTTTTGTTTGTGTCAGAGAAGACAGGTCTGATGGGTATGGGGGTGTTGCCATCCTCATCAAACACTCTCTTTCATACTCTCCTTTATCTCTTCCATCTCATAGTAATGATTTTTCTATAATTGCTGTGAACATATGTAATATATACTTTGTCTCTATATATATACCCCACCCATCACAACATATATTTAGAGAATTAAATAATATTTTGAAATTTATTCCAAGACCATTCTTGCTGTTAGGGGATTTCAATGCACACCACCAAATGTGGGGAAGCTCTATAACTAACTCATATGGTGAAGATTTACTTGATATAATAGACACATTTAACCTATGTCTACTTAATACAGGTGCTCCCACTAGGAGAACCGGACCAAATGGGAATATTAGTGTTATTGATTTAACTCTATGCACTCCTGATCTATCCTCCACCTTGTCATGGCAACCATTATGCTCTACCTATGGTAGTGATCATTTCCCATTATTAGTATCATTTCCAAACCCTACTCCTGACCATTCTGTTGCACCACCTCGTTTGAAATATAAATTAAAAGATGTTGATTGGGAAAGTTATAAAGTTAAAGTAGATGAAAAAGTTTTATATTTACCTTCCATTGAACATGGACAAGAACAGTTATGCTTAAATAAATTTTCTGACTCATTATTATCTGCTGCTGATGTAGTATTTCCAAAAAAAAAAAGAAATTCAGGTAATATACCATCACCACCATGGTGGGATGAAGAGTGTACTATTGCGGTAAAGAAGAGAAAGGAATCTGAATTAGTATATCGTGGTAATATGACATCTGAAAACTTTACTGTTCTTTCAGAGATAATGGAACAGACCAGAAAACTTCTAAAACAGAAGAAGTTTGATGGTTGGCGTAGATTTTGTTCTTCCATTTCCCCCGATACCCATTCATCAATAGTTTGGCAAAACATAAAGAGATTTAAATGTGGTTGGATTAACCCTCCTAAAACAACACTTCCATTATCTCTATCTGATTCATTCCTAGATCTTCTTGCTCCTCCCAGTGTAATGGAATGTAATGAATTGATATCACTCAATGTAGGTTCATCATATTTTGATGATCACCAAGATGAGATTAATGCATTTTTTACATTGCCAGAATTACAAGGTATTCTTTCTGAAATTAAAGACACTGCACCGGGTATTGATGGCATACCATATTCTTTCCTGGCTAACCTTAATGATCCATCACTTTTATATTATCTTAACCTAATAAACTCTATTATGATTTCTGGTAATATACCAGACGCTTGGCGTAAACAAATAGTCATTCCTATACTTAAGCCGGAGAAACCGCCTTCAATCGCGTCATCATACCGTCCTGTAGCTCTGTCTTCGGTATTATTAAAAGTAGCTGAACATTTAGTTAAAAATCGTTTGGAATGGTTTGTTGAAAACAATAACAAATTATCAAAAAGCCAATACGGCTTTAGGAAGGGGAAAGGTACCATAGATAACCTAGCAATTTTCACCACAGATTGCAGGTTGGCATTCTCAAATAATAAATCGGTGCTTGCAGCATTTCTCGATATTCAATCTGCATATGATAATGTTGTAATATCTATATTAAAAATCAAACTCATTAAATTAAAAATCCCAAATTTTATTGTAAATTTTATTACTAACATATTATCGAATCGTTCTATTATTTTAAATATAGACGGTTCAGTAAGGTCTAGAGAATTATACAGAGGACTTCCTCAAGGATCGGTCCTTAGTCCATTGCTATATAATATTTATGTAAATGATTTAGAACCTATTTGCTGTAATTTTGTAAAAATTCTTCAGTATGCTGACGATTTACTTTTTTATGTTATCGACAGCTCAGTTAGTGATGCTTGTTCAAAATTAAACCGTTCCTTAGAAATATTAAAATTATATTTAGATGTAAATGGCCTTGATATATCTCCTTCAAAAAGTGTAATAGTTTTGTTTTCCAGAATGCGCTTACCTCCTCCTGTTTCAATACATTTTAATAATTTTGTTATACCTGTTAAAAATGAAATAAAATTCTTAGGGTTATTATTGGACTCTAAGCTTTCTGGTTGTGCTCATTTTGATTATATTGTTGCAAAATGTGAAAAACTTATCAATATGTTACGTTGCCTTACTGGAGTTTGGTGGGGTGCACATCCATACTCTTTGAAATTAATTTATAATGCAATGATAAGAAGTATTATAGACTATGGTACTTTTCTCTTAGAACCCGGTAATTTAGCTGGTTTTGTGAAATTAGATCGCGTACAGTCCAAGTGTCTTAGAATCATATCTGGAGCTATGAAATCCAGTCCAGTGAATGGTCTTCAAATAGAGTGTTGCGACCCCCCCTTTAAATTGCGCCGTCAGTATCTTTCTGATCGGTTTTTATCTCGATGCTTACAATATTCAAATCATCCAATTATAACGAAATTAAAACAACTATCCGATCTCACTAGGTCTTCACCGTACTGGGTTCATAAGACCCCTCCATGTTTGGTGAATAGTTGGAATAAGTATTCCTTTTTATCTGCACCTATTAACAATTTACCATTATTTCCTTTGTTTAAATATAATTTCAATTGTCTGCTCCTTTCTCCTTCCATAGATCTCGATCTAGGTGAAAGGTTGAAATCTGATTCTGAACTTAGCATATCCGAGAATAGTGAACTTTCAAGTTGGCATCATATATTTACCGATGCATCGAAACCTGCTAATGGTTGCGTAGGTGTAGGTGTGTATCATTCACAGTTTACCATTACACAAAAAATTAAAATGCCTCAGGAATCGTCAGTGTTTTCTGGGGAATGTTTTGCAATTTTCAAAGCCTTAGATTACATAAATAGCTTTAACCTTTCTAATACCTTAATTTTTACCGATTCAAAAAGTGCATTACAGGCTATTCAAAAATTTCCCTTCCGGAATAACACTCATCATTCTACGGTATATGATATAAGAAATTTGTTGTATAAATGCTATCAAAAACAGTTAACCGTGAAATTCGTATGGGTTCCTGGGCACTGCGGCGTTGTTGGTAACGATAAGGCTGACAGTCTGGCGAAAGATGCTTGTCTTTCTGGTGACATTCATCCGTTTAAAATTCAACCTAATGACCTTCTATTACTACCGAAAGATTTCCTCTATGAAAGCTGGAATATGCTTTGGCAAGATTCCTCAAAAATTAAAGCCAAACATTTATTTCAAATACAACCGGTTGTTCCAAAGAAACCGTGGTTTTTCTTTTTTACTCTCTCCAAAACTTTCACTAGTGTTTTAATACGCATGCGGCTGGGTCACACTTCTTGTCCGGTTCATCTGGCACGGTTGGGAATGATGAATAGTCCACTCTGTGCTTGTGGTGAGGATGTGGGTGACTTAAACCATATAATATTTTCTTGTCGCAATTTCTGCCGTTTATCATTTATCAATACGTTAATATCATTAAATGTTCCTTTGCCTACTTCTATAAGCTGTCTACTTATATCCTTTAATATCGATATTTATCTTGCAATAGAATCGTATCTTTCATTTAATAATATAAAAGTATAATATTTTCATCCCTCTTTATGTAATTTTATGTAATCTATCATAATTCATTTCCGTATTATCCTACTCCCCTGATCCTTTTGCTTCCTTTTCCAAATTCCTCTCTATTTTTATGATTATTACATTAAAAGTTTCCTCGTTTTTAAAACTTGACATTGGCAAATACACAAGCCGTGTAATGCTACGCAAAAAAAAAAAAAAAAAAAAAAAATTCGCACCATCAATTCGAAACCGTTACTAAGCTTATATAATATATTTAATTTACAAGGTAGGTATAACCTTTATAAAAAAACTTATATTTTTTATCTACATGCAATTATTTCTCCAGTAAAACTTTGTCCAATAACAGTTTCGAAATGAAGATGCGATGTGCTTTTTTTCTTCATTCGCCCATGTTGTCACAGCCATCCATATTATTTTAATTTAATACAATGGTTAGATGTAGCGTTGGTAGGTTCTCCATGGCAGCGCACATGGTCGTTGCAATGCCCGTCCAAATCATATAGGTGCTATAGATGTCTTTGATCCTAATAACAACACGTGCAGTGCACTCAAGTTCGTCGATAAAAACTGAACATTTTTGAGTGCGAACTACTCGCGTTACGAATGTAGGTATGCAGCATGCGCGCAGTTACGAGTTCGCCGAATATTAGGTACCAGCTGCCTCCCCGCGTAGTTCCAGTTCCCGTGGGAATACAGGGATAAAATATAGCCTATGTTACTCGGGGATAATGTAGCTTTCCAAAGGTGAAAGAATTTTTGAAATCGGTCCAGTAGTTTCGGAGCCTATTCATTACAAACAAACAAACAAATCTTTCCTCTTTATAATATTAGTATAGATTTACCTACATTACATAGGCAATATAGGTCTTGAATGCAGTTTATAGTCCCTCTGTTCACCTTCCTGATTAGATGCTCAGCTACCTGGCTGTATGAATTGATAAAAAAAAAGACTAATCACTTTCTTTTATGCACCAGCTATCTTGAACTACTGAGGTGTACATAATACTTATACAGATTCCATTAATTGTGCTATAGAAACTTTTTAGTTGTCACAGCGTTGATATTCTTAGGTCAGAGAGAGGCTCATATTTTTTTGTTTTCAGTCTACAAATAGGTACTGTTAGGTAGGATGCTAAAATAAAACAACAACTTCGTAGAGTATTCTTAAATTATTCTTATTTCGTTTTTGCATTAATAACTCATTGTTTTTATCATGTTTATCATTTTTACTGTATGTAGCGTGATTTTCTCAAATTTCTTTTAAATTAAAGTAAATATGAAATGTACACATTACAAAGCATAAGTAAAAAATATCGAGGGCAGTATTATTGAAATATTAACTCATATTACCATAATAATACCGAATACCCACTACATACAATTTAGATATGTTAACTTTAAGTAACTCAACACATGGTACTTCAAAGTGACGAACAAATACACTGTAATGACACATTAATCCTATCGACAATTATATAATGACATTAAAACCATGACCGCTAAATTAAAGCGTCCATGTTAGCTGTACCCGTTTATATATAAATTAAAGCAATCAAATAAAACGAAATTAATTCAATTAAATTCAATTCGGCGATTTGAAGTGATTCAAAACGGATTAATATTGGGATAAAATTATAATTAGCACATGGTCATTTAAATTTGTAAAATATTGAAAAAAAATCAGTCTCGTATAACAGCATCGGTATAATCATATTAGTTTCATTTTAAAACTTAAAATGCTGTGTCAACGTAAAGAGTAATCAATATGAACTTAATACTATGCGGTCTTATGTTATATACGACAATTAATCTAACCCTAATCGGTTTTTTGTTGTTCATCGAACATTGGTGGAGATTTCGGTATTTTATTATTAACATAAACACGTAGAAGTTATCCAAATGACGCTGAAATTGCGACCAAAACCTACCCTATCTCGGTTAGTCCGTAACATATCAGTTATCATTATAAATATAATTAATTACTGGTAATTTCCGCGAATCATATAGCGTCATGTGAATACTGTAATTTTGCAACTAGCATTCCTAACTGTAAAATATCTTGTGTTATTTTACAATCAAGTTATCCTTATTCTAGACATCTAATTGCAATGTGAACAATAATTGCGACACAACGAGGTACTATTCACACGCAATATTGGATATAATAGTCATGTTTTCACATTTTTTATGTGAAAATATGCTAAAATATCTGACACATAGTAAAAGTACATATATATGAATTTTAGACAGCTAAATACGTGTCTATCGTTACTCTGTTTATGATTCTGTTCGAGTCTCAATCCGCGCTCGTGCACTCGATAAGTTCTATCCTCCTATCAAAACACTCCGTTTGACAAACTTTCCACAGACATAAACAGCACAACAATACTTCGAGTGGTCAGAAAAGTTCATTTCAACATTCTTAACAACTAGAATTAAAATTATCAATGTGATTTATCTTAAATACAGTCCCGGGTTCGTGGCGGGTTTACGAACCACAACAAAGAGACTGACAAAATTAGCAGCGTTTACAAATAATGGGTGCGGGTAAGTAAGAGTCCAGTGGCGTCGTAGACGGGGCGAGACGGTCGTCGGTCGGCATCGCGCACTACAAGTTATCTACACCGCACCGCACTTGCACTTATACCGGGCATCGCGAGCCGGGCTGAGGCGGCCGCGGCGGCGGGGGCACTCCCCCTCTACCGCACTCAGTACGGAGAGTAATACATGCCTCGCCTGTACCCTCTGCGAACAAGCCACGCCGTTAGTCACTGCCACCGGCAACACCGCCTGCCACTACACACTACACAGTACTACAGTACACTACCTACACCGCTACTTGCTCATCGCTGACATTACTGGCATGCAAACGGCTCTATCATGCGCTCAGGAAGAAGGTGGGATGCCATATTGAAAATACATATATTTTTCAATTACAAACTTTATTTTTTTTTCGTTACAGTGTAAATTGTGTATAAATATCATCTTTTGATCAATATAACATGTATCGATAATTTGTAACAATTTTGGAAGCTGTACTGTCTACGGATGCACGGGAAGACGTCATGACTGACATAAAGTAACATTTTCATAGTTTGAATAATAACAGCGACTATTCGAAAGGGTATATAAACCAAAACATATCTAAACACAAAATGTGATATAATATATGCTGTATAAATAAATACGTACTCGTCATGCACAAACAACCAACCAGAGAAAAATGACATCTTCCACGGCTCGGCGCTGTACCTCGATTACACAATTTGCAACTGTAACTTGTCCAAAACTGTAACTTTACGTAAAATCATAAAATATTCCCGCATTTTGCTATCAATTAACTTAAGATAAGGGACGCGATTACTTTCTTCTAACTCATAAACCATCCTATTATAATAATACTCAATAAGAGTACTTACTAAGTTAAAAAGGGGCTAGTTCACTCCCTTAGAACTTTAATATTCATATAACAAATCCATACAATAGTGTACTTTGGTGACATACTACACATTAAATAAAATTCAATGTTCAGTTCTAAGGATCTGAAATAGACTGATTGTACAACAGTTGCAAAGAGTGTAACAAGTGAGTTTATGTGACAGACAGGCCCCTAGTTCAGATTGTTTCGGGGGATATAATGAAATGTTACCCAAATTGTCTGATTTAGTCGATTAACAATAATCAAAATAAGATAAAAATGTAATAATTAATAATATATTAAGTATCTCCCGGTGCATACAACTGGCATGTATACATTGTTTAATTTAATTATGTAGTCCTACAACAATTACTAACTAGCAACAAACACAACAGATTAACTAATAAGAATTTATTTTGGGTAGCATTTGAAGCAAAGTGCATACCCGCTCCCGCTTTCCTCCCTCTTTTGCTTTCTAGCAACATTAACAGCTTTACCAATATGTAATTTTTTGGGTAACATTTGAAGGATATAGTCCCCTCTCTATCCTCCCTTGTATCCAAACTAAAGGCCCAATAGTGACATGTGTTAATAAGGTGTGTACCTGCCACGGCGCACGGGCCGGTAGCCGGAGTAGTACGGGGAGAAGCCGCCGCCGCCGCCGCCGCGGAACGAGCGGCCCCGTCCGCGCATCGCCCGCGGCGGCCGGTTCGTCGACGACAGGCCCGGCTTGTTCGTGCGCTTTGGCATCACCTGAAACGTTACATACACACATATTATATTATTATATCCTAGTACATGTTTAACGCATAGCTGATCTTAATTCTAATCTTATAAGGTCGCGGTCTAAAAATGTTTACCACTTTTCAAATTACATACAGTCTTTGTCACACTATGTGTTGTAAAGCCTATAATACTATATCAAGGTACTTATTACATTTATAAATTTGTAAAGTAAAATTTGACATATAATCGTCATAGCATTCCGATTATCTGTATACTTTTTGGACTTGTGTCAGTGCTACTTAAAAAAGTCCGTCACCGCCTTTAGTAAATAAAAATCTATGCTCTTTACCTAGTCTAATGACATATCGGCTTTGTGACATAGAAGTGTGCAGGAAATTGTAAACCTTAAGGTAGTAAACATTTTCTGACCCCAACTGTACACATAAAAATATTTTACATCCAGACACATTCATGCAGACAAATGTTTTTTTTATGGAGTACTTGATCCAAAATAAGGACTTAAGTCCCAATCCGTGATACCATGTATGTATTGTAAAACTCTTTCAGCATATTTTACATCGCAGATTATGCGACATATAAATGTATTTACTCATGTTACTTTTTTAAACCTAAATTACGCATGCAAACAAAATCCTATGTGTAATTTATGTCTTACTTCATGTTCACTATGGTAAAATATAATTAGCTGTCAGCAGTAATTTGCAATACCTGGAAAGTGTTAGTAAGTTTATAAGCATAATTAAACTAAATACTGGCAAATACTTGCAGGTTTGCTGGTCGTTTCGTGGGTTTGACTCCCACACAGGACAGACATTTGTCCGTTTTGGTATTTACCAAAAACACAATTTAAATTAATAGCATTAGTACATTTTTACTTAAAGATTTGGTTATAACATTTTGTCAATTTCGCATATCATGGTATGTAGGTATTAACAATAAATAAGCTCACCTTTATCTGACGTCCTCTGAATAATGATTCATCCATAGCCATTGCTGTCTGCACACTGTCCTTATCTCCAAACTCTATATACGCGAATCCTTTTGGATGTCCATCAAATTTATTACATAATATTGTAACCCTGAAACAGTAAACAGTACATTTTAGCTGAGAGACGAAAGAATTTCTGATCTTATTTTGACTCTGAATAAATTTCATGTCATTTTAATTTTACGACATAAAGTAGTATCCTAACTAATATAACAAATTCGAAAGTAACTCATTCTGTCAGTCTCGCTTTCACGCTAAAACTACTGAACCAATGAGAATGAAACTTGGTATTCTATAGCCTTGGTAGTCTATAGCCTACTTTTAGGCATAGGCTACTTTTTATCCCTGGAAAATTGAAGATCTCTTGGGTATGTGGGTCAATATATGATAATGAAGATATCCCTCACCTATTGATAGATCCACATCCATGAAAGTGCTGCTCCAGTTCCTCGGCAGTGGCTCCATAGTCCACGTTTCCGACGTAAACCGACCTATTGTCGGCTTCGATTTTCTCTTCAATAGACATGTTTAGAGGACTAGCTGCGAAAAATTTGTTTATGCAAAGTTAATTTTATTTGTTACTACTTCATTATTGAAGCCCTGAGATAGTAGGAGTTTGTTAAGATGTAAATATGATTCTTTATTTAAAACTCTAGTTCCTGAGCCAGGAGAATCCTGTATTCAACATTAGTATTGCAATTCTTGTGAAGATGAGTTTGTGTGAGTAGACATGACTGATAGTGGCTTTAAATGATTAGATATTAAATGCTTTTCTATGAATTCAGTTGAAACTAGGTGAGTTTTATCCGATCCCATGTAAGTTAATCATTTTCAACAGTTTGTAGACATGCATCATGAGTTTCAACATCCCATCAGTATTATTGGTAGTTTATATGACCCCCCAACAGTTCAGAAGATTAACTATCTATTTTTGTCACAAAAGCACAACCATAGCATGCTTAGTTGTTTTTTTTAGCATTTGAGACAAAGCTACGACAACATACAAACTACCACACAATGTGTGACTATATTTACAAGATTGTCATGATATATTTAATGCTTTCTAAATCTTTGATTTTGATCATGTCTGTACTGTACATGCGGATCCTTGAGACAATCTTTAGTTACAACATTAAGACAACATTTAATGTACAATGAAATAGGCTATTAAAGAAAAACACCATCATATCCTTACTGAGTCCCGGTGGGCTACCCATGCTCATCTGCTTGTCAACTTCAGTTTGCATCTGCTTTAGCTTTTCGGCCTCCTCTTCCATTTCCCGCACTCGAGCTTTGATAGCAGCCAGGTCTGGCACATCTGTACCTGAGGCTTCATCGCCACCCTGAGAAGATTAAAACATAATTAAATAGAGTGATCAAATAGTAAGATGTAAGATATAGAAAGATCTATAGGTAAAGGATAATTAATAAAATTTAATTTACATAGAAAGCATTTCCTAATATAATTTCTGTAGCCACATGTCAACAAGTTATCAAAATCAAGTATACAATTATTGTACATATTAAAATATTAAAATTCAAAACCATTACTTATTTGTAAGTTCTAACATGGTATATAAGTCTGCAAGAATACATTTATTATAATCTTACTGGCTGGCTATTTAATATTATAACAAATAAATCAAATAAATAAAGAAAACAAGCACTTGAAAATAATTTAAAACATTTTTATATACCACATGTTCAATGGGTTTTATTGTCAACTTTTAATTAATTTGTTTTAATTTATTCTTTTTCTTGGGATCTTAGAATACTTTTGTATATTTTGGGAAAAGTTATGAACTAATATAATGTATCATTTCACAGCATATAAATAAACAAAATGATAGCTACCTCTGTTCCATACTTAATAAAAAATGCAGTAGATACTATTTATTTAATATTTTCACACTAGTTCTATCTGTTATTGAAACTTTTTTAAGTTTATTTTGGACAATAACAATACTTGATAATCTTACTTAGATACTTTATTACTTATTAACGATTAAGTAGTAACAAGTTAGAAGTAATTCTCAAGTTATGAAGTGACCAGCAGAATAACACAAGTTTAAAAATATTAGTAATACCTATGCAATATTATCTTTAATTACTAGTATTTTAAACAAGCAAGTTAATTTGCACCTTTGAATTAATACCATAACTACAAACATAATATTGTTTAAAATTTTATAGAATATCATTACTTATTTCTGAGTTGAAGATTAAAACTTGCTGGTATATTATAGAGATTTTTTAAGATGTAAGTAAAACAATATAGAAATGCTGAATGCATAACAATAACATTGAGAATCCAAACATTATATAGATTATATAAAAAGACAGCTTACAACACAAATCTTAATCAGTGTATATTCATAAAATACAATACAATAGATAAAAATTGGTTACTGATGAAATAGCAGAATGGTATTTTTTCAGGACAAGGAGTCTACATTCTTCTTCATGTGTCCATCGTTACATTAATTAAATAGATCGATTAGAAGTTCGTGTGTAATAGAAAGTTTTAATAATAGTAAGAGTGCTTACCCCGAGACTGTTGTCGGTCATGTTTAGAGAACCGTTGGTTCCGTCTAAATGATTGTTGTCAATAGAATCGAGATAGTCGTCATTTTCTGCCATGTCCACTAAATATCTCTAACATGAATTATACACTTAGTAGTTTCACTACACTTACACCTGCAACAACAATTATTATGTAAAAATAGTGTTATCAATCCGGTGAAATCATTTGCTGATTGCGAAGTTACTGACGTACCGGTAACCAAATCCGTTAGACGGCAAATGAATGACCTACTTATAAAATATAATTTACTGTAACTAATAATGGACACGAATATTCACTAGGATTGATGTAAATTTGTAATCATCTTCTTAAACCCTTGATATTTTAGGATTTGTTTCTTTGGAAATCCTGAAACCCTACTCCAAACCAAACAACAACTGGCTGGCTGGTGCTGCCAAGCCAAATAAATAAATAAAATAAATAAGAAATAGTGTTTGTTTATGACTAAGGTAAAGAGATGTATTCTCTAGGTCTGTGTTTCTAGGCCTAAGAGCTTATATTAATAAATAAATAAATAAATATTAAACTATAGATTTTTTATAACTGAGAAAAAATGAGAAATTAAATTAAATAGTCTTTAAGTATATACTCATTATAAAAT
Source organism: Thyatira batis (assembly GCA_905147785.2). Taxonomy (NCBI): domain Eukaryota; kingdom Metazoa; phylum Arthropoda; class Insecta; order Lepidoptera; family Drepanidae; genus Thyatira; species Thyatira batis. The sequence continues at coordinate 6,684,766 of LR990501.2, read as the reverse complement.
AATCATGCCATGCATATAGATATTATTATACAAATATTACAACTAACACGAGGAAACTAAATCATAAAAATATTACCACAATTTTTTTTTTTTAATAATTTTCGATATTAGCGTAATAAGTTTGTAGTTATTTTTATTCTTATGTTGTTGTTTATTGTGTTTTGACTATGGACGAAAGTTTTGACTGGACTCTACTGGCAACATCGCTTATCACAGATTGCTGAAGACATAAGCATTTTCATTCACAAATTATTGAACGAATACAATAAAACCCGTAGTATATTTTTTATCTGTGGTTAGTTTTGTGTCATTGCTCCCTAATCGTAAATATCTTGATCATTTTATTGTTTTGTTATTACTATTTATTTAGAAATCGGGCGGGATACAGAATAATATTTATTTACTTACATAAGATAAGTGAGTAAACAAATAATTAATCCCGATTTAATCAGGCGCCTTTTAGACTACACTAACTAATACAGACAATTTTATTTATATTTCCTCCCTTTTAGTTTTACCTATGGTGTGTTTAAAATGGCTTAAGATTGTGATAGTGGTCAGTAAAACTAATGAACGTATATTTTTTGCACTACTAAGTAGTAGTATTAGTTGTTATCTATTAAATAACTAATTTGATATCTTCACCAGTTGTTTGTATCCTGCAGCTGGTTGCATGTGATATATCTAAGTTGGAGGCTCTCTGAGACACTTCAACAGGATGCCTCTAACGGCTGATGTGGCTGCCCAGCAAGTGCAGGTAATAAATTAAAATTACAGCATTTCATTTGCATTTTTTTTTCATTAATATTATTTCAGTCTGATATTCCATAACAACATCAAAGATGGTCAATTAAACAAATAATATACTTATTATATCATATTTCGTAAGGATCATGCGGGTGCAAGTTCAAATTCCTGGGCCGTACCTCTGACTTTATAAAAACTTATGTACGGATTCACTTTGGTGAAGGAAAACATTGTGAGGAACCCTGCATGCCTGAGATATCACAATTAAAGGCATGTGAAGTGTGCCATCCACACTAGGCCTGTGTGGTGGATTATGGCCTAAACCCCCTCGATGTTAGGGGAGGCTGAGCTCCTTAGTGGAGACGCAATATGAGCTGATGATGATGATGATATTTAGTAAGGATATCTGAAGATAATCCTGTTGTCATTGATATAAAAAACCCAAGATACACAGTCAGCGTCTCAAAAACGTCCGCATAAAATGAGCGCACAAATTGAAATTGTGCGCTCATTTCAAATAGTCTCGCGTCGCTCGCCTTACTGAACACTCGTTAAAAATGCCGAAGTGTTCGTTACGAAATTGTAAAAATATAACGTCTAGAACGTTAGAAAAGGATGGGATATCGTATTTTCGGTAAGTAAAAGACTTTATCGATTTGTTTTTGTTGTTTTTATGACTTAATATAGAGAGGAATGTGGGATTTTGATTTAATTTGTATCAAAACTTCACTCAACGGTCCAAGTATAATACGGCAGATTTAAATGGCGGCTTTGTCAGCGTAAGAACTATCGTTCTTACACGCCCCTTTTATTTTAGTCGCATATTACAAATGACCCTGTTCTTTTTTAATGGAGTCGATTTTTTTTATTGTGTTAAGTTTAAATTAATAAGCACACTTTAAAACTATTTTGTATTAAGTTTTAAATAACAAATATTTATATGTATAAATTACGGAGATGAACCAGACGAGTTGTTTTAGCAGCTTTTTTTTTTAAATATAATACATAATTAATTATGTGTTTCAATGTTATGATAATATATTTTTTAAGTTATAAGAGTGATCCGTAGATTCAATCTGACACTTGAAAATTTGTGTTTAGAACACAATTCAAACTTATAAATCTCACTCAATGTCTTATGAACAAAAAGTTTATTGATAATATTCGTCTCCACTCCATGCCTTGTCCTACCGGCTAACTTCAGTCGTAAAATTTCATTACTTTTTGTACACTGCGTGCTAAAAACAACTTTTAAACATGCTAGTAATAATTTGCAACAAAATATGTTTAAAGTATAACTATAACATCGTAGGTATCATTGGTGAGTGTTTGAGGACGGTTTCGAGTGTTACTTTTGTATGAGACTGTGCATCTTAGGTTTTTTTATATCAATGCCTGTTGTATATAATTTCAGTAAATTACTATGGACATTGATACCCATATATGTACATCTTCTGAAATTTAAAAGTATCTAATATATTAGTATATTTAACATAAAATTTATGCATATTTTTTCAGGAGCGCCTTAGGTCTCTTCATAGACTTATTTATGATATTGAAGCAGAAAGGTCTAGAAATGAACAATGTATAGATTCCATACTAAGGGCTGAAAAAGCTGTTGAATCTCCTTCATCTAATGATGACTCATCAGGATCATCTCAGCAGGTTTGTTACTATTAATCCTTCAACACTCAGATATTGAAATAGTTCATATTATACCTCAAACCATATATTATTTTACTAGCGACCCACCACGGCTATGCATGCACCAACATCACATTAGAAACCTCCTGAATCACTCTAACTATTAAAAAAAACCGCTTCAAAATCTGTTGCTTAGTTTTAAAGATTTAAGCATTCATAGGGATAGGCATAGGGACAGAGAAAGCGACTTTGTTTTATACTATGTAGTGATAATGTGTGCAAGCTTATGTATGTATTGAGTGGTTTTATAAAAGATAATGTTTTGCAGCAATCTCAGTTGAAAAGTTTGTACAAAAATGGGTTAGCGGCATCTGAGCAAGAGGAGCGGCTACTTCGCGCGGCGCTCTCCCGCATCTATGAGATACGCACTATTAAAAATGAAAGGAGGATACAGGTTTGAATAACAATTTTTTAATTTCATAGTCATTGCCCAACAATTACAGCCAAATAGAATTCAACAACAACATAGGTATCTGATCTTCTACATATGCTTTATGTAATTTGTATAAACATCTTAGGATATTATTCACATACGGCCAATATGATTCCAAACTAAGCACAGCTTGTGCTATAGTAATCGGATAGCTGACATACTACATATACTACTTTTTAAATACTTACTTATAAATCTATAAGTAAGTATTTTATTACATCTAGACACAGATCAACCAGGCATATTGATGCAAACAAATGTTTATCCTCGGTGGGATTCAAATCCACAACCAGAGTTACTAACCACAAAGCCTACCTGTCTAGCAAATGCCATTACATTGTTTTTACTATATTAAAAACAAACATATCCCTGGCAAAACTGTACATAATCCTTAATCATAGCTATATAGAGTGATGATAGTCAGTGTTTGTCTCTACAGGCTCGTCACGCAGGCAACAAGGAGACAATAGGGTGCGGTGCTCTCATGAAGATGCTACTTAGTGCTGCTCAAACGTTGCCTCTGCACGTGGGAGCGGGTCGGGCGGGGGAACGAGCTCCACAATTGTGCGGCGCGGTGCCGGCCGACGCGGGCCATGTGGCGCGCCCCGGGGACGCCGTCGCAGCACTAGTCAGGGTCTCCGATAAGGAGGAGAACTGGATACTCGCTGAGGTAGAGTTATACAATACTAGCTGCCTCCGCGCGGTTTTACCCGCGTAGTTCCCGTTCCCGTGGGAAGACAGGGATAAAATAAAGCCCTCAGTTATAATGAAAGCTTTCTAATGAAAAAATAATTATTAAAATCGGTCCAGTACTTTTTGAGACTCTTTATAATATTAGTGTAGATTATGTTTAGTTTTCAGGTATTTTTTAGGATAGTTGATTTGATTTAATGATTTTAATCTGTTAATTATTTTTTTTTATTTAAATACAGTTTTTGCTATTGCTGGTTTTATGTGGTTAGTATGTATAATATTTGAAAAATTACAAAGTTGCAATAAGTTACATATAACAGCAAAAATATGTTTAACCTTGTCCTAATTATAAATTGCAAGAACGGTAAAAGTGGTGGATTTTTAAATAATCTATTGTCAAATGGGAAGCAACAGCGCCGTCAAAATTTTAATTAATTAAATGAATATACTTTGATGTAAAAAAAACTGTCCCAAGTGAATAATCCTAATCAAGTGACACATGAAATGAGTCCCAATCGCATACTTCAGGTGGTGAGCTGGCTTCCGGCCCAGGGTCGTTACGAAGTGGACGACATAGACGAGGAGCAGAAGAACCGTCACGTGTTGAGCAAGCGGCGCGTAGTTCCACTTCCCCTGATGCGAGCCGACCCTCGCACCGACGAGCTCGCCCTGTTCCCTAAGGGCGCCGTCGTGATGGCACTGTATCCACAAACTACGTGCTTCTACCGAGCCGTTGTTAATAGGCTCCCGGCTAGTGCTGCTGACCCCTATGAGGTGCTGTTTGAGGTGAGTCAACGTTATGATTACTAAGGCGTTACGATAAGGCATTTCATTAGAGTAATTTTTGCTACGGGATTATGACACTAGGTACTTCAAAATATTAGATAATGTACTATACGAGGTTTTGTATTTTAAATAAGAAAAAAACTTTTATATAAATAAACTAGCTGACCCGGCATAGATTGTTCTGTCATATAAGAAATATTATAATGTTCCGCTCCTATTGTCTATAGCGTAATGATCTAAAAAGTTTTTTTCATATTGGACCATTTGTTATTGAGATTAGGGCGTTCAACTGTTCAAGTAAAGAAACTAACAATGTTCAGCTTTACATATGGTGACAAATAAATTTAAATTTATTTTTAAGTCATGCATATGTGAGAGCGCTGGTACCCATAACACAAGTTAAATCTTATTTTGGGTACCAGAGTTTAACAAAACACTATATTTCTTCGTTAAATTTAACTCTGTTTTGTGCATTATGTAAAAGGTGTTTCCTGTACAATATTTGTGACAGTAAATTTATTATTATTATTACATATTAGTATCGATATAAATAAACATACTAGTAGTTCCTAAGAGCGCGTTTAAACAAACTCTTCAGCTTTATATGTTAGTAATGATTAACACAGTAGGAGTATGTATTGTACGTGGTATATGTCCAGGACTCGTCGTACGCGGACGGGTACTCGCCGCCGGAGCGCGTGGCGCAGCGCTACGTGATCGCCATCAAGGAGGGCAAGGGCCGCGCCACCTGACCCCGCCACCCGCGCCGCGTCGCGCCCGCCGCACCCTCCACCTCTTGTTCTCTCTCCCTCTCCCTCTCGGGCTCCACAGACTCGCTTGCATAAACCCGCTAGATATTCTCGCTATTTTGTAGCAATGGGGTAGATGACCGTCACATAGTATTAGAAAATAGTTATCGAAAGATACGATTGTTGAGGTTTGTAAGATGCAGATTGTGACGTCATAAAAACCGTGTCAGTATATTGTCTTTCTGTAAAATTTTTGAACTTGAGAACAGACAAATTTTAACATGTAGAGGCAAGAGAATTATTCTGTATGAAATACTTTACGACTTTAAAGACAAATAAATATATTGACATTTGTATTTTATATAAGCTAAGAATTTTGAGTATTTTTAGATGCTTTAGAAATAGTGTTTGTAATTACTAATTATTTAGAACAGTCATCTACCCAAACCATAAAGCTTAGTGCTTGTAAATAAATGGTTCAAAATTGGGTAATACCGGGTTTCGTAACTTCTCATATTATAGTAGGCTGGAAACCGCAGCCAGGATGCCTGATCTAGTGCATGGGACTCATGTATGTGTGTATTGATTCGTAATTATAAATAATGTTTTCGCCATGCGTAAAAGTGGTCATAGCATACTTTTGCTCATCAATTTAATTTGCTATGTAAATAAGTAAACAGCTTATTGCCAGGATTTTCACAAGTTTTTGGTGACATGTTTCTTGCTGATTTGTATGCGCGATCACCAAACATGTAGTGAATACGGTTAATGTAATAGAATTAAGGTTTTTTAGCGTGAAATAAAATAAAATGCGATAAGGAATACGATCTTTTATTATCCTAAGAGATTAAAATCTACAAAGAATACATGATAAAATGGTTATGTCCGAAATATACAATCAAATAATTTTGATTAGAGGTTAAAACAAATTTGATTTTATAACTCTTCTGTGATCACTTAAAACTAAGGAATAATCATAAAATTAATGGAAGCAAATAAAATATTTCTGCATTCAGTAAACAAAGTACTTGAGGAACTAAGGTTTAGGTATCTCGTACCTACCTATTACATGCAAGTAATAGCATAAAATAGATTTAAAAACATATGAGACTGATCAATCGGTCAATGAAAAGAGGCTTTATTGCTCTGAGTAATTCAGCAAAGTTGATTGCGTTACAGTATGGTTAATAAGTATACTTAAAAATAAATAAAAACTATAACACATAAGTCATTGCTTCACAATGTAAGCAATATCAATTCATTCAGCCACAGCCTTCACAGACTCTAATAAAACTTAAATCTTACGTTAGCAATGAGCAACTTTCAAGATATGGCATATCAATACTATACATTCAACATAAATAAGAAATGAGATCAATATGCTTCTTTTGTCAGTACAACTCTTATTTGGAGGCATCTCGCCTGCACATGTTACATAGCACCAATTATAAATACATTTGGAACCAGTCCGAAGCTACCAGTTGTGACATGTCTCGTTAATTTCGTCTCCGATTACAAATTTGATTTTGTACATTAAATTCGTCAAAATATCATAATAATTTCACAATGTGGAGAAAATGGCTAGAGAGCTAAAAGCATAATTTTTGGTACTTAGTGAAATGAAATAAATATGACTAAGAACGTTATTCTTTTAGACTCAAACGATTCACACAAATTTGGGGAGCTGCATAGATCTGAAACAAAAAGCGTATCATTAGTTTGATATAAGTATTCGAATCTGAAGAAAGTTACAAAACGTTAATATTACTTAAGAATTAAAAAAGAAAAAAAAATGTATGTATTTTTATAGGATTTGGATTGTTTTAACAAGGGTTAATCCAATAGCGCAATAAACAATCAAGTTCATCTTTACTAATATTATTAAGAGTGAAGAAAATTGTTGGAGTTAACCACTCTACTCATTCATGCCTAATAGAAAGCTGTATTAATCTTGAGTGACCCATCCCAACTCTGTTTCCAATTTTGATAAACATTTACTAACTAATATTACTAAGAGTAAGTTAATTGTTGGAGTTAACCACTCTACTCATTCATGCCTAATAGAGACATGTATTAATCTGATTAACTCCCTTTCTAAATGTTAACGTGATCAAGTATTATGAACAATAAAGTTCATGTTTACTTATTTTATTAAAAGTAGAGTTAATCACTCTACCCATCCAACGATGATAGAAAGGCATATTAATCGTGACTAAGTCCGGTCGGTTGACTAAGTTTCTAATTATGACAATATATATTCTTTTTAAACGACTTCAAAAGAAAGGAGGAGGTTCTCAATTCGTCTGGTATTTGGTAAAAATAAACAAATACACATACCATTAAACAGCCTGTCGGTCGTTCATGAGTCCGTGCAGTTTCCTGGCGACCCCGGGCGCGGCGAGGCGGGCGCGCTTCACCAGCTCGGCCGAGCCCGCGCCCGCCGCCGCGCCTCCCACGCCCACGCCTCCCACCCCCACGCCCACGCCCGCTCCACGCTTCACCCCGCCCACCTCGCACGATACCATCGTGTTTATCGCTTGGAGATCCTGATAACAGTAGTAAGTTAATAAATAATGTGTATAATAATTTTAAGTAATATTTATTCATTAAAGGTTCGGCGTCCCCATTCGGGCGTGGCATTATCGCAATTACAATTTCATGTAAGCAGAGACACAATATTGCTTATATACTTATTTTGTTGGTAAATATTGCATGAATATACTAGGATAATACATCTAGTTACTTTGGACCAAATCAATTTTAAGACTAGGGGCATCCATCGCAACTGCATTCTCGACACATATTCTTGAATAATTAATACGTAGTGCATATATAGTATAGCTCAGTTGGGACCGCACCGACTCACGATCGTGAGGGTGCAGGTTCAAATCCATGGCCCGTACCTCTGAGTTTATAAAAAGTTATGTAAGGATTCACACCACTGGCTTTCGGTGAAGGAAAACATCGTGAGGAAACCTGCATGCCTGAGATGTCACAATTAAAGGCATGTGAAGTCCGCCCATTCGCACTAGGCCCGCGTGGTAGACTATGGCCTACACCCCTTAAAGGTTAGGGGAGACTCGAGCTCCTCATGCGGTTGTGCAGCTTACGCGTGTCCCGCAGCCCCGCCACACGGCGCCAATGGAACCCCAGGGGTTTAGTGGGTAGGTACCGGTACCTTCTGTGCCGGTGAGTCTCCACATAACCCGGCGGCTCTCCCCGGAGCTGCCGGGTATCCTATGAGGATTCCCCTGGGTAATAAAAAAAAAAAAAAAAAAAAAAGCCTCGAGCTCCTCGGTGGAGTCGTATATGAGATGATGATGATAGTGCATATATGTGTGTACTTTGGCGGGACTGCGGCTGAAGCGGTACTCGAGGTGGTGATGGTGCGGCGGCGAGGCGGTGAGCGGCTTCACGTACACCTGGTGGCGCTCCGACACGCGCTGCCCGGCCGGCGAGAACCCCGCCTCGCCGCGACCCGCCGGCAAGGGAGACAGACCGCACTCCTGGAATATATACAATCACTAGTGGCTCCCCGCGGTTTCACCCGCGTTCCCGGGATAAAAAGTAGCCTATGTGTTATTCCAGAACATATTCTAGCTCTGTGCCAAATTTCAAGCAGATCCCATCAGCCGTTGGAGCGTGAAAGAGTAACAAACATCCATACATACAAACTTTCGCATTTATAATATTAGTAGGATAAATATCCTGGGGCGACATTTTTCACACACGGCCAATCTGATTCCAAACTAAGCAGAGCTTGTGATATGGTAACCAGGTACCTGATATACTACTTTTAAATAAATACTTATATAGATATATACATCCAGACACAGGACAAACAGACATATTCATGCATACTAATGTTTGTCCTGGGTGGGATTCGAACCCACGACCCGCGGCTTGAGAGTCAGGGTCACTAACCACAAAGCCAACCGGGCTGTAATCTTCCGAGACATAATTATGGACAAAAGATATAAACAGAGCTTGTTTCTTCTTCCTGCCCTTATCCCACCTAAACAAGGTCGGCGCAACATGTGTTTTTCTTCCATTCCCCTCTCATTCTCTTTCACACAATCCATCCATACTTTCTTCGGTCTTCCTCTACTTTAACCTGCACATTCATAACTTTCCTCGTGACATGATTTTCATTCCTCCGCAAGCTCTGTTAAAATTATCATTTGGCTATATATCTCGAAATATATATGGATCCTGTCAAGCAGAAAAGATCCGGCTAATATTTTTTGTAGAACCGACTTATCTACCTATCCTTAATATACTAATTCAATTTTCAAAATAATGTACATGTTGTTACCTATATAGTAACAACCTAGAATACTTACGTCTTTATGCCGACCAGTGAAACGCAGAGCGAAGTTCTGCATACATTGCACATAAACCTTATTGTAGAAATTAATTAAATCGCCTCTTTCTGGCGAACCTGAAAGTGACAAAATTTATCACAATGATACATTTAATAAAATAACAAAAAATATAAGATTTCGGGATCACTTGAAAAATGTTATACTCACTTTCACCCGTACTTTGTTTGATCAACACAGATCTATAAACATGATTATCGGCTAGAGGCCGTAGTCTGTAACATCGCATGATTTCCGCAAATGTCCTCTCAAGTTGATTACTTGCATTATTTGATACCTGAGAAGACAATATATTTATGTATTTACTGGTATAAAGTTGTATGTAAACTTAGATATCTATCAAATATAGAATAATTACCTTGCATATAACATATACGGCGCACATGAGTATTTGATCTAGATGCCTGTCCTTCATCAATTGTGTCTGATGCATGATTGAGTATTCCAGACACGTCCATATCTTCCGTTTTAATTCCTCGTCGGTCAGTCTCAATCTCGTACATAAATCGTTCATTCTTACTACTGCTAGACTATAGAACTGAAATAAAAATAATATATTTATGTTTAATTTGACCATTGTAGAAATATGTTTACATTACAATCGTAATTTCCCAAAGGACAAGAAAATATACATCTCATAATATGTAAACTAAGAACGTCGTAAGTTTAGTGTATGGGAGGGAAAACTACCATAGCGATAGGAACAAACAACTCACTTTTCTAAAGAAGAGTATTAATGAGTTATTAGCCTTTTTTGGTGTGGATGTTGCTGAAGTAGAGTCTCCATTGGACACAGACGTTGAAGGTTGCGTCGTACTTTCTTGTTTTATTACAACACTGTTTGCTGGTACTGAAAAATAAAAACATAAACTGAGTCACGTAAAAAAATACCTAGAAAAAATTGACAAAACATTTTAAAATCATTTACCTAGAAGTGACTGGCCGGGTTTTATGGGATCTTTAAATAACTGTTTTTTGGCTTGATCCGCTATTGGTATGAGGAAACAGTCGATAGCTGCCGAAACTGGCGATTGAAGACCATCTGTAAGTTACATAACAACTTTAGTCACTTTTATCCACATTTACACACGTATACGTCGATACCAATTAATCCAAGTATATAATTACTAGCTGCCTCCGCGCGGTTTTACCCGCGTAGTTCCGGTTCCCGTGGGAATATAGGGATAAAATATAGCCTATGTTACTCGGGGATAACGTAGCTTTCCAAAGGTGAAAGAATTTTTGAAATCAGTCCAGTAGTTTCGGAGCCTATTCATTACAAACAAACAAACAAATCTTTCCTCTTTATAATATTAGTATAGATTGTTTACCATTTTTACCAGTTCTCTATACTTAAATTATTTATAGTCATTATTTATAGAGAAATCAAAAGAATACTAACTGTTACTTCTGCGTATAAGTGGCGATTCCTGTACGTAGACATCTGACGAAGCGGGGACTGGAGTTTTACTTAGTTGTTCCCATAATGGACTATCTGAAGTCCAAACTAGTGATTCTAGGACTTCCTCTTCAACCTATAAGGCAATAATTTGAATATTAGTTATTAGGAATGTAATTTGTTCTATGACAATAATATGGTATAAAAATTTACAATTTTATGTTAAAGAATATAACTAAGAATAATAAAGTTATTTACCTAAAAACAAACGTTGAAAATTTGTTATTATTTACATACTTTAAAATAGTTTAACTGGCGTTTTACTATTATTTGTTTTCTATCAAATTGTTTCCGTTACGAAACTTTTTTCGGATTTTTGAGCCCCAGACAAGTCACAAATAATTTTTTTTTTTGACAAATAAATATTATTATTTATAAACTAGTGGACCCGGCAGACTTCGTTCTGCCCACCAGCGCCACCCAGCGTCCAAATAGATTTATAATACATAAAAACCTTCCCCATGAAATACTCCGTAATTTGGTGAAAACCGCATGAAAATCTGTTCAGTAGTTTGTGTTCATCGCGTTCAGACAGAGGCGGCGGGGATTTTGTTTTATATATAGAGATTAATTATGTCAAGTTAGCTTCACTTACAGCATTAAGATGTTTAATGACATCGCGGCTGAGTTTATCGACGACGGCCTGCACGACGAGCTCGATGACCTTGTAGAAGTGGAACGCGCTGAGGCGGTACACGTGCAACACGCGGGGGAACTGCAGCGAGTGGACGCCGTACGCGTGGAGCACCACCTCCGTGCAGCACGCGAACACCGCCATCTGGTATGTCTCTTGGCTTACTAGCATCTGAATATGAAAAAGATTAAATAATAATAATAATAATCAATTTATTTTCAAGTTCTACACTCATAGTTTGTTAGTAATGACATAAGAACTTAAAACCTATATTAGTTTAATTACAAACATCTACTTAATTAATTATTTACAGCCCTCTTTTTGGGGATATCATACAACTTTAATAAATTGCTTGTTTAGGGTTTTCACCACACTGAATATGAAAAAGATTAAAACTTTAATAAATGATATGGATAGGGTTTTATTACTATCCTAGATTAGTTTTGACGCATGATGACAATTAATGGAAAAGTGTCTAACTTAAATAAATGTTATGGATAGGGTTTTATTACTATCCTAGATTAGTTTTGACGCATGATGACAATTAATGGAAAAGTGTCTAACTTAAATAAATGTTATGGATAGGGTTTTATTACAATCCTAGATTAGTTTTGACGCATGATGACAATTAAATGAATATAATTCAATACATGACCGCGCTCCACGACGACTTTGTTAGGTCACGTCCCCCGATTTTGCAACATTTTTCATAGATAAATATCCTGGGATATTTTTCACACACGGCCTATCTGATTCCAAAATAAGCGGAGCTTGTGATATGGTAACCAAATAGCTGATATACTACATATACTACTTTTTAGACTGACTGGTTGGCTTTGTGGTCAGTGATCCTGACGAGAGACAGAGCCACAAAGTTCTGTGTATTCTGTGCATACAAATGTTTGTCCAGGGCAGGATTCGAACCCACGACCAGCGACTTGGAAGTAAGTTAATATTTAACATCTATATTTGTATATTTAGAACTTACTTGCAATGAAACTTGTGGTTTTTTCCTGTGCTCTTCTCTGATGATATGTTCGAAAACTTTATAGTACAGACATGTGACCATGTTGCAGCGGAATTTTATTGTTTCTTGGCTAGTTGTGCTGTTGGACTCCCTCAAACTGATGGCGAATTTCTCTATCCTACTGTTGCATGGCTGAATTACTTTTGCATTTATGGTCTCTTCACTTACGCCGCATTCACTAATAACAAATAAAAGAGTAGTTAGTAACCTTTTATATAAAATTCTCGTGTCAGTTACGAAACTGCTTGACCGATTTCTATAAAATTTTATATGCATATTCAGTAGGTCTGAGAATCGGCTACTATCTATTTTTTATACCCCTGTGATCACGGGAACTACGCGGGTGAAACCGCGGGGCAGCAGCTAGTAAATATATATATTAAACTTACTCAAGAAAAAATCTCATGAGATGTGCAGAAGGTTGCGGTTTCGCTTGACGGAGGTATGCGGCGAGGCGGGAGAGGCTGTTCTTGGCCTCCGACACCGGCGTCAGCTCCTCCGCACGACGAGCCAAGTAACGTCGACCCGTTAACGGCGTATCGGGACACGCACGACCACTCTGTTAAAACAATATAGTTTATTATTTATTTATTATTCGGAAAACTAACAGTTATTAACATTTTTTTTTCTTTCTTAATGTATGAGTTGCTGCAATCCCCTTTACAAGTTTTGACCAATAGATATATAGGTATTTAGAGTTGTGATTTAAAGTTAATAAACTAATACTTATATTAAAGATACAGTACATTATCAACTGACTATTTTATTAATACCAGTGTAATGGTCTTTGATACAGGAATATAGCCTATTTATCTTGGGAATCACTATTCCATGCAATATCCAAAGATAATGATAATTGAAATAAAAGTTTCAGGTGTTACATGTTACAATGAAGTTTTCCATATGCATGCCTAACTAAGTAGAGATAATAAAAATAATAACTTACTGGTCCAAATGTTGCAATAACTTGGGATATTTCATCCCCCAAAACTTTACTGCGGGTTCCAATTTGTTCATTTGCATGTTCACCTAGAAAAGTATTTTGTTATGGTTTTATTGAACAGGATAATTAATATATTGAAAATATTACTGTAATGTAGCTAATAAAATAAATTTACCTTCATAATCAACAAAACAAGTTAAAATCGGATTTATGTAATAAATATTAGACATTTTCTAACATAGTTTTCCTGTCAGTAAATTAAAAATGCTTGTTTGACATATCCATATTTCTAACAATATTCTATGTGGCCTGTTCTATTTATAAAATATGAAAACATAAAACCTCTTTAAGTACTCACCCAGAAAAATTCTTTCGTCAAACTCTCCTACACTTAAAACATATGTTTCATATAAATTGTTCAACGATTTCAGATTTGAATCAAAATTACCAATATCTAGAAGGCCGAGATGATCGTCATTGCCTTTCAAAATCTAAAACAAAACAATAATATTTGGTTGAATATCTAAAAGAATATTTGCTTTATGCCTGTTAATTAAAATAATTATCTAGAGTATTATAGCCACATATGAAACAAATTTTTGTACAAGTTGTTCTTTCCACATTAACTATAGTAAAACAATGAATACTCAAGGCTTCCTCAATAGAGGCTTGCCTAGTGAGGAATCCTAAAGATCTTAGATTATATAATTATCTGCAAAACTTTGGGAATTATTGTGTTTATTGGAGTAATAAATATATTTCATATATAAAGTGATAATACAAAATAGAGTAATTATTACTGTATTCATAAAAACTCTGAACTTCTGAGATATTATATTAAACTTATGGAAATCTATAGATTACACAATTAAGTAAAAATATTATAAGCTTACCCCTTTCTCAAAAAATGATTTAATTACTGGCCTCCAACTGTATTCTTTCATTGTGGCTGCTTCTAATGTCAGTCCGTCTTTGATTTCACATAGAGTTGATATGACACATGGTGCCTTCTTAGGCAGTTCAAATTCATCATTGAGCCAATCACTTGGCAAACCTTAAAGTACACATCAAATATATTAACGATATAAGTATTCCCTAAATTTAAAAATTCATACACATTTATTCAGTTTAGGTCCTAAAAGGGCACTTATGATAGTTAAAAAATTACACATAGATTATCAAGTATTATGTGTCATTTGTTACTATATCTCAAGCTTGGCTTAGTTTAATATCAGATTGGTCATGTGTGAAAATGTGCCAGGATATTTATTTATTTGTCTGTTTAATGTTTAAATATAAATATTAAATCTATAGTTCTAACACCTATAAATATATTAGTCAATAAAATAAACCCACCTTTAAACCCAGGATTTAGTAGGTCTATCCTTCTAGCCATATAGGCATTAGCGAAAACATAGTCTAGACAGGACAGGAGCACATGGTACATGTCAACAAGGTCATCAGCAGAGTTGTGGAATTCTCCCTTCACACACACATACATACACCATGTGAACTCATACAATGCATTTGTGGAGCATGGTTGTAATCTGAAAAGGTAGTTCACTGTTTTTGGTACTCCAAAACTCAAAAATATATTCTATTATAATTTAATCATTGTAAGACTTTAAAATCTGTCTAAGTGGAACACATGGTAGTTTTATAGGCTTATACTGCAAATTATGTTATTCATATTTCTCCTTTATGATCAGATGATTATGTTTCAAGGGAGCCTATAGTGACATTTGTTCAAAGCATAATAAGGCTTATAAATAACTATGAATCTTTCTACTTTTTTTTTATTGCTGTAAGTACCTCTTGAAAATGTTAAAATAAAAATAAATAATATAGTTATTTTGCTTAACTATGGTTTGCTTAACTTACTTGTGTTTCTTGCTTTTTGTATTTGATTTTACAGGTTCATTAGTTAGTCCGGAAAATATTTCCTGGAATATTGGTTGGAATTTCCTATAGAGCATAGTGGACACAGCAAACTTGCGTTCCAAACGTGATATCCTTTCCTTAAAGTCAGTTGACATTGATGCCATCTCCATCCAATTTTTGATTTTGTTAAAAAATTGAATTAAACTGCAAACATAAGTGAAACAATATTCTTATCTATTCTATAGATAAACTTTGGCCAATTATGAGAATTTTTACATAATAACTAATTAAATAGATAACAATTTATCTAAGTATATAATTTTAACTAATTATTATGGCATGTTTATTGTTATTATGTAACATAAAAGTTAAAAAAATTGCGATTGTGATTGCATTGATGTAACAAACTTTTAACATTAGTAAGTTTATAGGTTTATTTATTATACACCTAATATCAGGTTACTTAGTGTTAAAAAAAAATCTGTATTAATTTGAGTATATTTGAATAAGAGAAAACAATTTAAACATTGGATATATTTGCCCTATCAAACAGATGTTTGTTTTCAGGTGTTTCATCTGTGTGTGGTAAATACCTTATGTTACAGAGCCTTAGCAATCGAGTAAGACTGACACAGTTGCCTTCTACAGCTTTCCCTGACTGTACAGTTGGTGTGATTGAAGTACGACATGCTACATATAACGCGCATGCCATCCAATGCAAAACATCACCCTGAAAAATAATCATATATTATCACGAAGGTACTTATAACCTAAAATTTACTCAAACATAACAATAGTCGTAATGTAACAAGTTACTGTCCACCTTTAAGCGGAATCATGCAAATAATCACATAAACCATTGACGTGGATTACGTATGAAGGAGGAAGAAATAACAAGAAAAATCGTAAATCATAACAAAACTAAGCGCATCATCAAATTAATTTATGAAAGCTTTTGTATTTATACAGCAAATTACTGGAATCATACTCACATCCAAGGTATAATTTCGTTTTATATCTAAAAAGGACTCCTTTGATTTCTTGGCAGCAACAGGATCTACGTTCAGGTTTGAACAAAGGCTATCCATTTTAGCGATCCAAAGATCTTCACTGTCTTCTTTTTTCGACATTGTTTTAAAATGAACTGATTATATAAATAGTAAATGATTGATTTTAAATATAATAAAACACGAAAATAAACAACTATTACTCGCTGAGCAAACTTATCCCGATTTTGACAAATATGACAGCTACTTGGCGGGAAGAAAACACGCCTCCCTCCTCCCACGCGCGCCAATTTGTTCTATGGAATTCGTCTACAGATAAGTAAATGTAGTTTTCCTATGTAGAGTTGGATAATGGTAAACCGGTAAAGTAATTTCGTACTATTTATATCCGTGACGGCGATTCACACATTCGGGTAATTTTGTTAAGCCTTTAAATAGAGTATATTGTTCCCACTTATTGAATGCCAGGAAAAACAATAAGAGCAAATAATTTACTTTACTAGGGGAAAATTTACTGAAATTAACATTTAAATTCTAAAAGACTTGTCAAGTCAGGAGTTCTTATGGATATAACCGACGATTAAATAATGTTAACCAACGATATTATCGTGCGCTCCTATCATATATCTTATTTATTATTATTAGCATATTCTTTGAAACTTAATCTTATACCAATCTGTAACCTTAATTTGGGTCATTTCGGTGTCAGTCTCTCTCTAATGTATAATTATTGTCTGTGGTTAATGGCTGTCAGTTTAAAAACAACAAACAACAGCTGATATCCAATTATTCAGGATTTTTCTAAGTAGTTCTTTCAGTGATTTAGCTTGATTTTGTTCGAATAAACTATACAATTGGGAATGAATTGATGTACATATTTTGTTAAACAAGAATACAAATCTAAAATAAACTAATAATGATATCCTTTTGCCGACTATATCATGTGTCTTGTACAGCTTATAATTACAAAAAACAAGGTATCAAGCTTTGTAAAATGATAAATCCAAAGTCTAAAAAGTAAGGGTCATTGTATATTTAATTTAGTTACAAATTCCATGTTGTGTTTATACAATATTTTGGTCTAATAGGTTATGTTTTCAGGCAATGGTTCCCAGTAAATTCCTTTGAAGCTAATCCTTTACCAAGTGTCAAGAGCTTAACCAAAGTAAAACATGAGCCAGGAAAACGTGGTATGCGTAGAGTAGCCATGCTAAATAAAATATTTATGAAACAAATTACAGATCTCATGTCTACTGGTACCGTATCAATGGATATTGTTGGCCGTGGCATTGAGATTTCTAAAGTAAGTATTTAGAAAAACTGTCAACTGTGCTATGAATTTATTTGTGACCACAGGATTCAACGTGCCTATGGTTTTATACCTATTAGATTATGATTTGGTAGTTAAGTCATCATAAAATATAGAGTAGGTATGCCCGACACTTTTTTGGATGAACTATCCACTCTTTGGAATAGTGATGAACTAGATATGAGTGTGTGTGGGTGTGGCTTAAGAATATCACAATATATACTTTTATTTATTCTCTAACTGGGTGAAACTTAACATATTCATATTTAGGTGCTAATAAAGAAGTAGCCACAACACAGCTGGGTATTAAAATTCAAATTGGTTCACACTTAGCAATTGCAAATGCTCATTAGGCAAGGAGCCAACTGTGATCATGTACTATAACATTGCAATGAAAATACCAACACAAATAATCATAACATTTAAATTCTGTCACGGTAGCTTAAGTAGTGTCCATAGACTGATAGACTCGTAAACATGCTTGGTACATTGATACTGTATAATATTAAAATTATTGGCTTGCTTAGTATATATTATATATGTATTATTAGCTTCTGCCCCACAGTTTCACTTGCATAGTTCCAGTTCACAACAAACAAAAATTCAAATTTTTCCTCTTTATAATATTAGTATAGATTTAGCTCTCCAAATCATTCAGTTTTATAAAAATAAAACAGCTTCAGCAGCTTTGACTTTAACAGTGCCCCATTAGGGCCTAAACTGAATGGCTTTGAATATAATCATAAATTCAATTGAGATATTAACCAATTTTTATATAAACTTCTTTTTATAAGACCTTATATAATCATGTGGCCTAATAATTATTAAAATTAGTGTTTCCTTTTTGTTTAGGTCAAAGTAACTCCAGATTTTGAGACAGTTAATGTGTTCTGGGTGTGCAAAGGCAACTCCACAGACGAAGAAACAGAAAATGTGCTGAGCAGAACAGCTGGAGCTCTTAGACATGAGCTGTCCAAACTAAGGGTCATGGGTGAAGTGCCATATATTGTATTTGTTAAAGGTTTGTTATACATTATTTACTTCACATTTTATCTACCTATCTGGCATGAAGAGGTGTTAGTGTGCTGGCCTCTGATGTAAATCAGCCATGGTAATAGCTACAGTGTAAGCTGCTAGCTAGTTTGTAAAAGGAAATTGAACACACAAACTAAGTCATAGAAGACAAGGTTGCTAACCACAAAGCTATAGCCAGAATACTGGTGAAAAAAAAAAAACATTTTGGGCTCTCTCTTGTCTCATTATCATTCCAAGAGCTTACCCACATATATTTTGTTTTTAAAATTGCTTACAGATAAACAAGAAGCTCTTTTGGTGGACATCGATCGACGGTTATCCATAGCTGATTACGGCGAAGATTTTACGCCTACAGAAATTGGACATTTGCTCAAAACAGAGTTCACTTTAAATACCAAATTATCGTCTGAAATGAAGGTAGGTCGCAATTTGAATGAAATTATATAATCGGTACATTTTTTGTTATATGCGCTTGGAAATAATCATTAAAATTAATTATAAGGCTAAAATAAAACAACTAGAAGAAGAAGAGCCTATAATAGAAGATCCAATACCAGAAATGACACACACTGTCTATGGTTTGGACCACGCAAAGATTATGAATAGATTATTGGCAGCGAGGAAAAAAACAAGAGATGCATGGAGTAGTTTCAATGAAGATCCTACAGTTGTATCATATAAGGTATCAGAAAAAGCATCGGATATAGACGTTGGCAATCAGAAAAAAGAATTGGCAGATTTCTTGCTGAAGAGACAGGTGCGTATTTTATTGTCTGTTAAATTTTTGAGATCGGAACTTTGATACTTCTTACGTACAGGCCTATTACCTACATAAAAGCTTTCTCCATTTACATAGTTCGTTTTGTATCACAGGATGTTAATTGCTAAGCTCGATTTGTTTCATCATTTTATTATTTACCTACTTAATTGCTTCAATATCCAATTATTATACAAATGTTGTAAGTATCTGATAAACGCTTCCTTAGGTAGTCGCTTTTATTAAATACCCAAATTTATTCATAATTTGATTGCAAAAACTTTCATGGAATAAATATTCAATAGTTCATCTAATCTAATTTATTAGATGTTAATTTAATTTATACCAAGAAAAGTAAGCTTTTGGTAAGAAGCTTAGTTTAGTATTCATTGTTAATTTTAGTACTTACTAATATAAAATATTTTACGTGCCTACCATGCCGATGAGGTCAGCATTGAAATTATTTATTCAGTAGGATAGAATTCAGATCACAGAGTTGGTGGCTTCTTTTATATTAGGTCTCTAGTTCCTTGATAATATTTACACTTATATTATTAATATTTGTTTGTTGATTGAATTTATTTACGAAACTCGTATCGTATTAAAAAAATGTATTTGATAGTTAATTTATCAAAGAACGCTCTAAAACGTCACGCTAGTACGAATAGGAGCAGAACATCATTGATAAATATTGCAAAATTGGCAGATGTGACTTGGACAAAGTAGCGGGGATCAACTAGTCTACATTAATATTATATAGAAGCTTGTTTTTTATTATTGTGTGTTGCCGATTTCAAAAATGATTTCACCATTGGAAACCAACATTATTAGGTAGTAATAAGGCTATATTTTATACCCGTATTCCCACGGGAACGTGAACTACGTCGGTGGAACCGCGCGGAGGCAGCTAGACCATTATAAAATGCAACTGAAAATTATGTTTTCTTTAGATTCTACAAAACAAACTGCGCAAACAACTACTGGATTCCCGCGAGGACTGGCAACTTGAATTGAACAAGAATGATGATGAGGAGATGCCTTACTATTACGACGACGACGACGTTGACGCCGACGAATATTATTACGAAGAATTACATAACAATAAGGATACTAAAAATGTTAGTTAACAAAATATATCGATTTATTTTCATCACAGATTTTTTACTACGGTAAACCTTAAAATTATATAGACTTACATATTAGGTAGGTAGGTAGGTGCGTACATTTGATTGTTTTTGGTCTAAAAATCTTCGTAAAAATCTGAATTCTTTTATTTAAAAAATCGTTTTAGTAAATAGCTAGCTAATTATATTAGTCAGCAAAATGTCATTGTTCTTGTCTTTGTGTACTCTTTTAAACCGGTTTAAATGAAAATAATACGAGTTTTACAAGACATTATTATTGATATAACGGAGTGAAAAGAAACTTCCATAATTTCTTGAATAAAATTTAATCAACTATGGAATGCTGAGATGAAAAAAAACTCGGCATTCTTTAGTATTACGAATCATTAAAACTTTTCAAATGTATTTGATATTACATATCTACTAGTTAACCATTACAATAAATATAAAATAAATGTAACTGATCGCTGTCTGTACATGGAAGATAAGAGAGAAAATGTATTATTGGGACCTTTATCAATGCAAATACATAGGACCCAAAACATTGATTGTTATACATACCTAAGTATAGAGTGGTAAGGTGTTTGTATCATATTACCTAATCGGTTAATAAATAATGAAGTTACCAATGCCAATTTAAAGATCCAAAAAATGCTGCCCAACCACTATTCCAGGCGGACGAAGTCGCGGTCACAGCTAGTGTCTAATAAATACAGGAAAATGCTTAGGCGTACTTACTTACTATTCCGAGACTAACTAGTTAGGTGACAGAACAAAAAACAGTTTATAAAATTATTCATACCTGTCTTAAAGCTTGTCCAAAGCCAAAATATGCAAAACGTTGTATTTTGATTATATGCCACTGGAAGTTAAATTCAAAACATTAAATTATTTCAAAATTCCATATGCGTAAATAAAGTGCCTGCTATGTCAGGCAAGCAAATTCTCACGCGACGGAATTTTCTCAACTCAAGGGTCAACTCTCTCAACTCAATTTGGTAAATAAATGAAGTCGGCTAAACAGTAGGTACCTAAGCATAATTTCGAATTCCAGTCATGTGTTTACTTCATGAATACTGAGTAGAAAACGGAAAAATCTTCCTGTGTGCTGTTTTGTAAATCTTAAATAGAACCTAGATCATTTTATCTTCTCTTCTCCAATCGATCTCTCAATCTTCAATAGATGGAATACATATATATAATAGATAATTCACCACTTTCAGTATTTTATAGAAAAAAATATAACATATAGGTTAGCTAACTAACTAGCTCTGCCACGCGGGTTCTGCCTTGTTCCCGGGGGAACTTCAAATTTTCCGAGATAAAAGGTAGCCCATGTCTTTTCCCATGGTCTAGTTTATCGTGGTCCCTAATTTCATTCGTTCAGTGGTTTAACGTTTTCACGCTTAAAGAGTTTCGAAATATAAGATTAGTTTGGGTACTTCTAAGGGTAGATAAAGGATTCCCAAATACCGCCGTATGATTCAGAGGTTCGTAGAAAATAGGTTCCCTTTGTAATTTGAAGTAGTCTAGTCAACATATAATTTAGTAGCGAGACCCTTTGTCATTAGTTGAGTCATCCATCAAGGTTCATGTACGGTATGGAATAAAATGTTGCATTCTTGTTCCTGGATGATTTGGGATTAAGTATATTAATACGCTAAACGAATAAATAGTCTTATGTTTAGACAGTTACTTTGCTATTATTATCTAGTCTTAATTGAGGTCTTAGCTATAAGTATACATAGTTTGGGCTTGGAAAATATTTAACGACATTTTTTTATTTGTAGTAATTCTTGATTCAGATTGTTATGTCGGTAGTTTCAGATTATTTTCTTAAATTTTTACGTTATAGACGAATTGTCAGTAAGAGTTGAAATGCAATAACTAAATAAATGTCTGACTATTCGTAAAGTTCTGTGAATGCATTTGAATAGAATATTTTAAATTTTCATAATTATATCGATTCGAAAGATCAAGCAGTATAGACTGCTGAAATAAGAATTCCTCCGACTCCCCAGTTGAAATAAGAAAGTCAAACAACGGTCAAGCAATTAAACTTACTTAAAGTATAATAAAATTGTAGGGTAGGTAGGTACACCTAAACAATGACTATAATATAATTCTCATCCTAATTAATTGCCCTTATAAAATGGCTTCGTGGAAGTTTTCTTCCAGAAATTCTTATGTTCGTATTTTTGTTGTCAAGCCAGGATACTTGCGAAGCGAACATAATATACCGGTTTCACGCATTATCAAATTATTTTCGGAACATGATTCATGATCATGCATATATATGTGTTTGCATGTTCACACTATTTACCTGTTTACACTTTCACCGAAGGTCATTGCTGATAGTTAACAACCTCATTTTTATCACATAAACAATACGCAATATTGTTATCAGCGCTATAAAAACATGCACCACTGAGTATGAGTATCAAAATGTTGATTTAATTGGTACTTATACCTACAGCTTTGCTGTACAAAAGTACGAGTGGAATAAACAATGGAAATATTTCTGCTGAATAGCCTTAGACTACTTCTATTAATGTATAGGTCGAGCCTTAATTTCTTTCTAAACTACCCAATTGTATCCAAATTAGGATAATTTTAGCCACCTGAGTCGGCGCAAATTAAAGCATAGTAATTACAAATTCAGAACATGCCCAAATTTATGTTGAGAATTGAACATAGTACCTACTAGTGGATGGTAGGTGTTGTAGAAATATATAACGTAGGTAGCTAAGCTACATCAGCCACCATGTTATTATTGATCCGGTTGCCAAGTCACGTTCAGGGTGACTACAGTTTTGGGCGGCGTCTATACTAGGCTACACATAGTGCAAAGCTGAATGAATACATAAGTAATACAGCTTTTTATATCGTCCTCGGAGTAATAAAGTTAATCCAGGTCCTGTGTAGTGTAATATTCGGCGGGGTGCGCGGCGTGGGGCAAGAAAACCGGCCGGCTCGGTGGCCACCTGTTCGCCGAGCGGTGGCGCGCGTGTGCCCCCCGAGCCACGGCTCCGGCGCCCCCGCCCCCCGCCCCCCGCCCGGCCCAGCCACCCCGCCCGCCCCGCCCGCCCCGCCCCGCCCCGCGCGGCCCTGCCGGCACCCTCATCGGCTCGGTGCGCGCGCTAGCGCTTCTCCCTTCTCGACTCATTCGTTCCGCGACGCGTCGTCCCGCCGGCCGGCTTCCGCTTCATTCGCACGAGCTCATTCCGACCGCGTTAGTTAACCGCATCGCTTCCACTGACCCCCGAAGTACTCATCAAATATGACGGAAAGCACCGAAGCCCCTGCTGCCGCAGCGCCCGAGAAGACCCCGACTGAAAATGGTACCACCGAGACCCCGCCCGAAGAGACCCCCGAAAAGGCTACCGAGGAAAAAGAAAAGGAGACTCCACCGCCCAAAGAGATGCGCGCCGTCGTGCTCACCGGCTTCGGAGGCCTCAAGACTGTCAAGATTCTAAAGAAGCCCGAGCCGACTGTCGGGGAGGGCGAGGTCCTCATCCGCGTCAAAGCTTGGTGAGTCCTTTAAATATTTTTAGGTACCTACCCTTATTACCGGACTACGTTTTAAATTAATTTAGGAATCCGAAAAACGGTTGGTTATTTATTGAAAATGTGGGTAGTTTCATACATATTTTTTGCTGATGTATTTCATGTTGTATAGCGGAAATTACAGATTTACCTATGCATTGCGTAGGTGAATCGAGATCTACTCAACAAATGAAATCTAGTTTGAATTTTTGCGGTATATCGTTTCCGGCGACGGCGTGGTGCCGGTGAGTGGCACGGCTTTACAACGATAGGCGTTATACGGTGTAGTGTACCACTCACCCAGTGCTCGTCAGGACGAGTCCCGTTGGCGCGCCGGCCGCCTCTCGCCTGCCCTGCCTCATTAACATCTGCAACCGCCGAGATGCATAGTTTATGCACCCGACTGATTGAAAATTCTGCACGCACACTTGCACCCATTCCCGATCGTGACGCGCCCTAAAGCGGATTTACACTCCGACGATCCCCAACGGGCGACGATGACGACGGCGCCGCTGCATTCAAAACTAGATTTCTTCATCAGCTCTCTTTCTGACGCGTAGATAATATTTACATTGTTGTGATCTCTCAATCGATTTCGCCAGGTAATTATTTATGCAATAGAATATGGAAATACGTTTTCAATCGAGTAGGTAACTGCGTTCAAGCATGCATGTACGCACCGATGCGCAGCGCTGCGTGGACGTTGTGTGATGGCATTAACAAATTAATGTTATTTTGTCATATGAAGCCGAAGTGAGCGAGTTCGTGCGAAAGGGAGTTGAGCGCCTACTGACATTGTTCTTTGTTCGTTTTTATCGCTCCAGTGCTTCAGATAATGCATCGGATGAGTCGCCTCAACATGCTACTTGCGCCGGCGACACATGAGTTATCTGCCACTTTTCTCGTTAACTTAACTGCAGTTCGTTAGACGCTTAACAAAACACCCACTTAACTGTGAAAGATTTGTTTCGTTACCCTATAATAACGGTTGTGTTACACACCGTTCCGTACGGGCAAATCATTTGTTGAAAAACACAGTAGCCACTCTTTTGTTGTATTTTTTTGGCGTTTTCTGAATTCTTATTTGCTTTAGTTTGATCTTGGGTTCTGTTGTCCGGACAAATATTTCTTATTTAACTCCAATATCAATGTTGGAGAAACTAACTTGTATGTACCCAGGAACTATGTATGTATTTAACTAAGTGGAGTTAAATATTAGCTATGATTCTTATAACTTGAGCCAACTGTTAATGAATTCGGCAAAATGTTATGATGTATGAAAACAGTGGGAAGGCGAGAAGGCGTAAGCCAGTTGCTTTGGCTAAGCAGAACCGAAGGCGAGGCGTGTAGGTGCAGCGAGGTGAGCAGCGCTGGCATAGGGCTGGCGGGCACAGGGCGCATCCCCGCTCGTGCTAAATATAGCTCGCTTATCGTCGACTTACTATGTAAATGACCGCGACATACCCAACGCCATCTGCCGCGAAAATATTAACTGACTGGTTACCCGTCGACCGGTACCAACAAGTTCTCTCTCTAGTGTTGCACGGCAAAAACGTGTGAGTTCCGCCCACACGGCTGCAACGACCGGCTCGATATTTAATTCGCGAATGCCGAAGGATCATCTTCCTTGCTGTGTTGATCCACCTTTTGGAATATAAAGATTTATATTACCTTAATACCCAGCATGACGTTGGTGTTATGATGTTTCATTGATTTTAAGACTGTTACGGTACTTATGAGCATGAATGAGGATGCCATGCAGTCTGTCAGTCAGTATTATCTGCCAATCAGGAAAGTAATGGCGTCATAATGTTGGTTCATTCGAGATCCCTTCAACATGTTGGGTTAAGTGATGATAAGTGCAATTCAGAGTTTGCAATTTGGCAATCAAATTTAATTCTGCATGTAATTTTAAAACAAGGGCATTGTTTTTAGTTTCATTGAGATTGGCATTTAATTTTTGATTTGTAAGATCCATTATCCTTATCTCGATCATAAAGATTTGATGAACATCGTTGTTCAGAAAAAAATCTTGTAGCTAAAGTTCAAAACGAAGAAGTCGTCTGTATGTAATATCTAATTAAATATATCTCAAATAAAATATATTTATATAATAAATAAATTGCGATACAATCTTTGACGGCCAAGTTCAAGGAAACGTTATGATTACAAAATAAACTGTAACTTACTGAACTCGGCCGTCTGGTACTGCTCCATAACCTATAATTAAATAGTCATTACCTGACACAGCTTAGGAAGACGAATGTTTAAAATAATGCTAGATTGGTACTGCGGACACGTAGCACCTATGACCATTGATATAACGTCAAAATAGATCACGACACGTTAGAAACGACTTCAGAATCTACGCGGTCGTAACGTTTAACTTAAAAACGGTGTACAGCAAAAAATGCCGCTGCACCGGTTAGTTTTTGTCGATAACTACAACAAACTAGAATATATCTCATAGTCTTGCGTTGGTTAATATTGTGTACCAGAAGATCTTTGTTTAATAGTGCTATTAATTTAATGATACTCTACAGTTTACAGAATGCTATCGACATAGTTACGGTATGGTGCATTGGTGCGTTTACAGATGTTGCTTTCGTGCCGCCGGATTCGGCTGATATGTTTTTGTGAGACTTCACTATCGGGATCCGACCACTGAATAACCCACCATTATTTTCAATTAGGTCAAGTCAGTGTCAGTATATGAGATGTTCCGAGAACAATCGGCATACTCACGCCTCTTATAAGTGGCTTTCTTTTTATACTGAGAGTGGTTAATTATATGCGGAGATGATGGGAAATGTGATGGCTGGACTTTATTTTTTTTGTTGACTTACATCGGTACTGACTGGCGTCTGGCCTACATCATTTTGAACATATGGTTTATTTCGGGGTCATGAATGTACTACGTTTCGAGATTCCACAGCGTATTAAAATTGTTGAACTTTTTGTAACGAAAGTGCGTGTTAATTGCTTACATCCTTGCCTTTGTTGGCGTATCAATTTAAGGCCTAAAAATAGCGTCTGCCCCTCGAGTACTGAAGCTTGGCTCTATGGTATAAAGTGCAGTATTGTGCATTTTAATGGGCTCCGTGGCCACATAAGATGGAAGAGATGAATTTGTTTATTACCCTCTTCCTTATTGAGAGCGTCTGCGCGAGATAGCTCTCTTCCTATGAGTCACTAGAAAGTAATGTTCTTGAGCTAACTCGATTCGAATAACTCGCTGTTATACCTGACCGGAGCGTAGCGGCCGAGTGGGTGGACTAGCTTGCAGTATTGAGCTCGGGTATAGCTGGGGTTGTATTGTACATTATTCTTTGCAAATACACAAGTATTATCTATATCTGGAAAAATATAAAAAGAACTAGTATTTTGCCCAGCATGCGCATATAGTTATAGTAGTTTGACCTGATCTGATATGGTTGTTGTTTTTATTATGATTGCTGGACAGAGGTATTAACAACGTAATGATTCATTTACTATCGTGAATTTATTTTCTGTCACAAAAAATTCTCATAATGTCCTACATGAACAAATCCCTTCATAATAATATATTGTTCAGAAAACAATATTGAAGATTGTTGCAAAGTTGTATTAATAATGTACGTCAATAATAACGTTGATAATAGGGGAATATTGTGCTCTTTATTGAAGTTATTATTGTCGATCGTTTTATGTTTCATTGTTGTTATCAATTACTTTTGATTCAATTACTTGATCCGTCGAAACATTTAACTTCGTGGTTATTTTATTTCAATTATCATTATTGTTGAATCGACTACACCCCTATCATTTAAATTTAATAAGTACCTATAACGATTCTAATTCTATTCTGATTCAAACGCATTTTGACGATAACAAAAGCTCTTTTTAAACGACTAACTGAACTAAATATTTGATATAATTTTATGTATAAAATATCAGGCAGACAGTAAATAAGAAAAAAGCGTTATTATTTTTACAACATCAAGTTATCGTTAGCGTGACCCGTGGGATACAGCCCATCAATCAATCATGACGAGAGTCGAGACACAGACAGCTCTCATGAGCGTGTTCAGTTTGACCAACATCAACGATTATATGTATGTTAACTGTAGCACTTGTAAGTAACTCGCTATTTCTTATACGAATTCGATTTAGCAAAATAGTGCAGAGTAAGTAATTAGTACTGCTACGATGCGTCACAACCTTATTCTCGTAACTCGCGTGTAACTTGCAGCTTACTTGCATTGATGAGTCAATCCATGTTAGGTTATCGCAGCTGACTCATCTAGCAACATCCGAAAGCCAATTCATGATATCCGCACGTTACATTTTTTATAGGTAGGTACATCGCCTGCATGCGGGTCCCCTATAATTTGGGAGTCGATTTCAACATTGACCTTCGTCGGAACTGCCATGTTGTATTTATAATTTTATAGATTAGTGAGTGTAACATATTGTCATCTCAGTATCACTGTTACATGGTTTTTAAGCTTGTGAAAATAATTTATTATGATTATTGTTGAAGCTCATGCAAATGCTCGACTTGGCCTACGATACGTAGGCACTTACTTAAGGATTTTATGGTATTTTGAGTCCATTAGTATGAAATTGGCTATTCGAATTTAGTGTCCTGCCAAGTTTTTCGTTGGCATATGTTTCCAAGTCTGAATTTGATCTATCTCATTTGGTGGCAGTAATCGTTTTACGTACATAGTACAAGCATGATAGTTTTGGAACGTAGGAGACGGAAGCTGGAACATGTGCCGTCTGTGTCTATAAAATGTTTCATCGCTGAGCAGATGCGGCGGGCGGGATCGCGCGGTCCGCGGCGCGGAGGACTCCCAACCGTCCGCCGTCGCCGCGCTCTGCCCGCAGGCACATTGTTCGCGGAGTCAACGAACTTACGAAAATGCTCCTTCGCTTATTGTGACCATAATCGAATCAAGTCGCCACTGTATAAGGTAGTAAACACGTCGCATTCTCTTATCTTTTTTTGACAAATAAACCCCGCATGACAACTCATAAAACTCTCCGACTGCTTTACTTGCACATTTCTCGAAACGAACCTTGAATTTTCAATTGACTTTGAATCCAATAAGTAAATGTAATCGAAAGATTATGTATGAGTTGCAGTTTTCTAGTCCTGGAGGGATCCTTGCAGTCTCCATTGTTATTCTCACAACTTGTATTTTATTATATTACACATCATTTGAGTCTCATTAAATTGTCCCCGCCACCAATAGCTTTATTTATCGATTGCTGAGTAAATTGAATTGGAAAATCCCGTGACTCGATCCTAGCATGAAAAAGGGGTGTGGTTGCGTTACGGCCGGCGCGGCAGCCGGGTGTCGGCTGGGCTGGGTGGTGAGCGTCGCACTTCGGGTCGGGAGGGTGAGGGTTGCGAGTGCTATAATGTCTGTGGAGGAGGCGGAGGGAGGGAGGGAGGGGGACTAGCGAGCGCCAGATCAATACGGCGGCGCGCCCCCTACCCGCGCCCTTCCGCCCGTGTCCGCCCGCCGGCCCGACCAATCTCCGCAGGCCCTACGTCTTTCGACGCCAATGCTTGTTTTTTATAGCGCCCATTAAACCATGCTCTTCGATAAATGAATAAAAGCATGTGTTCGTATTTTTCTAACTTCTAACAAGAGGAATTCATAGGGTTTATTATTGAAAAAATACTGGGTATTACTTCTCTTCTAGTTGGAAACGTGAGGTACCTACAGTTCTTGTTTTGCTTACGATTCCAACGATTTGGGGATGCGTGATTCGCCAAGAATGCGTAAAATGTAATGGACCTGTTGAATGTGGTTTAGAAAACAATAGATTGAGTTCCGAGTGCGATAATGTTATGGTAGTAGGTTACGTTACATTATCGCTGTAACTAGTTGCAAGTTGGCTATTTTTCGGCAACGTTTACTATTAGTTTATATTAAATATTGCTGTTACTGTGAATTCAGTTGTGAAGCAATCCGGGGTATATTTTCATTGTTTTATAACAATCAAGTGTGTGTTATATTGCAACGATTTAAAGCCATTTATCATCGTGGATCAGGGAGCCGTTTGGACACTTGAAAGGCTAACTTCCACAAGTCATTAATTTTTCTATTGAACTTGGAGTGTCATTTTTTGCTATGGTTAGATTAGTAAATACGAGTGATATAATTATTGTAGTAGAAGTTATTCGCTATTGATAATAATTTGCTATCTACAACAATTTTTACGGGGCAATTGAAAAGTGGGATAGTAGCGTCTGTTGTAGATTTTTTTCATATATGTTACCTACAATACTCTAGAAATAAACATAGTTTTGAGGATATGTAAGTTAGAAAGGAAATAAGGTGATATTAAATTAAAAATAAAGACATTTCCGTTAATTTTATCAATGTGTCTCATGTTTTAAACTTGCCCAACTTGTTCCTAGTTGGTTTGTTTGGTCGGAACTTCTGACATAGATAGTTAAACAAATGTTAATCGTGCAATGTGATCAAACTTAATACTGTAAAAAGTAACTGTTTTCATATATTATTGAAAATCTAAGTAGCCGCAATCGAAGCACTGGGAGGCAGTGGCTCTGCTGTAATCTGCTCGGAGCCAGTTGTATGGCGCGGGTACATCGCCGACGTGTTTAGAGTATAAATTCCGATGTCGAAGTCATTGCGGATCTATATTTAGTTAGGTAGAAGGGCACCCTTCTTGTGCCGAACAAACGTGCGCCCTATTATGTTCCAACACCTTTTTGTTCCATCAAACGTTTGGGACGGCAGCACTATATGATATTCCGTTTATTACCCTACGGTGGCGACGCGGTCGTCATATTCCGAGTTCCCAGTACGCTTATTTTTTGCTGCCCGCATATGTTCCATATGAGGGTCTGTTTGTTACATTGATTTCGGGTGTTATTGCTTTGTTAAAAGTTTAATGGTACAAATATGTAAGTGTACCAACCAAATACGATTACATTCTGCGGTCGGTCGGTCTGTCTGTGGAACTCAGTAAAATTGTTTCTTACGCTACCTACTCCGGTTATGTTAATTTTTCTTTGCCTTTATTTCTTGAGAGGCAAAATTGTTGTTCAATATTTCGATAGCTGTCTTTTAGCAATTTGTTTTTACATATTTTACAGAGAATGGGGTGAAAGGCTATATATATATACCTATAGGTATCAACTTGTAGCTGCTATCTGAAATGTATCAAATCACTACTTGCTATTAGTCACTACAAAACCCAAAAAATCTCTTTTTGGTACAAATATGAAATCTTATCAATTTCAGATACCTAAGTATGATGCCTATCTACATTTCAATGCAGTTCCCAGCATTTGAAAATTTCAAATGACGATTGATCTATCCAAATCGATACCAAGTCTAAATAAATAATTCAACTTAATACCTTACCGATGTTCCTTATCGCGAACTAGCTAGCGGATACAAAGATGATCGTTTCAGAAACAATAGGTACTGATAGTACCTAATGTACCGAAAAAATCTAAGAAATGATCGCTAAAAATATTTCTTTATAAGTACACACAGACATCATTATATATTCTTATCAATTTGGTCACTACCTGCTTCATATTATTCCACATAGTTTTGGCGTTGTTCTCGTCTTTGTTTCCACAACGCTTGTACATCGATAACCTTTTTATTATTCATAGTGTCCGTGACTTTAGTGTATCGAGTATTTTTTTAAACGGTTATTTTTGGCATAGTACCTATACCGTACTAAATACAAACATGTGTGTTGTACACGTTGGGCAGACATCTTATCTTATCAAAAGTGCTACCATGGCTTCAGTCGCAATAAAAACAGAAATCAAAATGGAACGCAATGAAATAATTTGAAAGCACAGAGCTTTCGCTCACGTAAGCTTCTACGCAGCACAGAATGAGTAGCCGAGGTATTTGAACCACTTCGAGTTCGAAATCAGAGGCTATTATCAGTTGTGCAATCGGTAGGCTTTTGAAAGCGATAATTGCTTAGCTATCAATCGAATTATTGTCTGATGTACTGTATATCAACGGTAAACATGGTGTTGTATAGCGTATAATAGGTACGTATGTACGTGTATACATCTGTAATGCGTAGCAGTGTTCGTAGTACGTCTTAATTAAAATATTTAGTCACCCTAAAGATAAACGTTCAGGCATCTAAGGAATGCAAGTTCACTTCCTGAGTGGACAATTAAAGCGAATGACTGTGACCGCCACCGCTTCGCCGGCTGCTCCCAAACATGACGAGCATGGCGAACTATTAGCATGCGTTATGGTGCTGACTAAGGGACGTAACAATTTTATAATTTTATTGAATATCCGGATTAAACTGCTATCAACAACTTATCATTTTGTTTTCCTTGCATTTGTCATCGATTCTGGAAGTTAAAGAGATAAAATTTTAAAACCTTCCGAGAATCGATATGCTTTCTTTGTAACAATACATAAATTGTGAGATAATAGTGAGGTTTTTAAAGCGTAATACAAAATAGACAAAGAAGTGTGACCAGACAGAGCACAATAAGGTAGTGAGTCATATAATAAAGCAGTTATATTGTCAGTGTCACACACGGCTGGAGTCGCGCGTCGGGTCGGGGCGAGTATAGCTCATCACCACACCGTGGCACCATGGCACCATGGTGGTTGTAGATCGGAAGCCGATAGCTTTGTCATGTCATGCGTGTCACAATGTATTCGCTACCATTCTGGACATCACCGCTAGCCGGATATAAACGCTTTTAGAAAGCACCTGCATCACTTCCCGAAGCAGAACATTTGGACATCCAGTTAATATGATGGAAAAACGGCTTAGCCGTTTTGTATTTGTTTATCATTATTATTATGGTAATACTGAGCAGGGTTTTCTTGTTATCAATAGGCAACATTTGAAACTACGTTTTAAAAATTGGTATAGTTGTCTTTATGAGAAATTAAATGTTTGTTCGAAACTACGGAAAACATTAATGCTTGTGTATGGTCCTTGTACTACATATTTGGACAACATTACGGGGTAGGTTTTGTATTGTTGTTTATTAAATAAATACTAGGTCGGTTAGCTTGTCACGCTATTAGTATTTAAAATACTAGAACGAATTCCTTTCTTCACGCGACATCGTTCGTATATTCCTGTAATTGTAACAAACTAGTTTTTCTAAATGCTTCTTTCGATTGGAATTAATGTTGATTGAACCTTTTATCTGGATTAACTTCGTTTTATGATTCCTCAATACTAACAATGTTTAGACCCTTCTACTTCTGAGTGTAATGTCTCTTTATATCGGAAGTAAATTCACTTGGATACCCATTTCATCTATAAGGCGATGAACTCTGTATATGTATAAGTTATATGTAACTAATTGTCATGGAATGAGTCCACGTGCGTCACACAACTTGAAAATTGATTCATAACTTTGCAACGACAATTGATTCAGCCAGCTTTACAGGCTTTGACTATTCCTACATGCTCATAACATAATACTTATTGTATATTAGTCAGTAACTTGTCAGCGATACGGTGTCGGTACGGAATACAAATGAATCAGAAAGCACGCGAATAAGGAAATTCCATTCGTTCGGTGCATTTGTACTAGGGGCTCGTGAAATGATAACTTCAATATGAGCTATTCCTATTCATAAGTCGTAGTCTACTTGCCATTAGTCTGTGTGAGTCATTGCTCAAGCGTACTACTTTAATTAACACATTTGAAGCTATGGCACACACATAACAAAGAGTCGCTTGTAATTAAATGTTAGTAGATTGACAGTGTTCATTATTTAGCTATTTATGGTCTACTAAAGATACACGAGTCGTGTTTCATTCAGAATGCCACAACCCAACAAACATTTTAGTGCTAGCGGCAGCCTTTTTTAGAGCTCTTACTGTTATTTAAGGTATATAAGAACTCCGATAGCAACCTTCGACTCTACAGTAGGGTTAGTTATGAATAATTAAACCTTCCAGAGGAATAAGAGTAATAAATAAAAAAAATATAAATCAAGGCGGTAGTATGGAGTTTATCGTAACCATTGTATAACTTATTCTTATAGCTTTTAGTTGCACAAACCTATTAAAGCAATTGTAAGGTGTCTACTAACACTTACTAACGGGTGATGTTCGACTACTGGGGTAGTGAAAGGTCTTGTAACACCTGAAGTCTTACTCTAATAGCTTCAAGAAGTATTAAACACTCTGAGTGATACTCAGGTGTCTACTAACACTTACTATCAACTGGTATTCTTAAAAAGAGTTAGACAAATACTTTATATCACCTAACGAGTTTTGTCGAGTCTTAAGAGTTACTAAGAAAGCTATAAGGATCTTAGAAGTGTTTATTATAAGTCCTATAGAGCTAGATTCTGCAATCCACCTTAGTATCAGTATTTAATCACTACGGGAGGAATAACAGAGATATCAGGATGCTTAAGTAATTAGAACTAAGACGCCATTTAATAAAGATATACCTACTATAAAATTGTGAAAGAAAAACCTTATTGCAATGTTCCTAGTCCAATTATTTACTTACGTTGTTCATAATTTTCAATTAAAATATCTTAAGGAGGCTCCAGGAATTGATAAATAAGATAAATAAAGAAAAAAAAATTCTGGCAGTATTTTTTTACATCATTTAATCATCAAAAGTAGTTTATTTTTAGGGCGCTTCAAAAATGAGATGAGAACTAGTATATATTGTTACCGTAAACTTACCGCCGCATGTGATTAAATCCCTATAGCACCCAGTAATCTTAAACACTTTAGGTACTTACCTTAATTATTTTATTAAAACGCCATGACATGAATGCGTGCTATAAAATACTATCACTATTGACTCTAACAAGAACGTAAAACTCTGCGAAACAGTATAAATATTTAGCGCTTTCGGTGAAATTTATTGCTACCAAAAAAGTAATTTAAGTGGTTTCCATAACTTGTTTACTACTTTAGCTTGCAGTTATACCCTGTGTATAGCTTATAAAACACTTGAAGTGGTAGTCACTGCTACTGTAGCACTGTTCTAACTCTTAATAAACACTTATTTATCACTCATAGAGAGTGATAAATAAGTTTAAACCATTAAATAGCCTCAAGCTCTCGTACGAACAGGCCCAAATCAGGGTTATAAGAGAGTTACAGAACGCTTTATCACCTAGTTGTTAGTGCCTTTACAGAACCTTGGGTTACAAAAATCCTCTTAAGCAGCTCATGTAGCCCTTATTCTTATTACCAAAATGTTAGTTGGGAAGGCTCTATCTGTGTACTCATATCATGAAAGTTTGTTTCAGTGTACATGTATTTTATTAGAATTCGTCGAGACGTTGTTAACTTAAACAAAGAAAGGGACGTTTCACTTTTATGACAACTTCGTAGGGACTTGGTTTATGTAAAAACTACTTACCACAACCTTGTAGTTCTCTCAGACATTTCTGTTTTATCTGAAACATTATTACATTAGAACCCTATGTGTTTCTCGTAGCATTGTTTGTCCCCTTGAACAGTTCTATTTATCTTTCTTTTAATTGTTATTTCAAGTTATAAGATAGAGATCGAGCCGAGGCTATGTTTCAAGCCTATTTATAAATTTTGTCGCGTAATTGGAACCAATCAGTGAGTATTACGGGTTAATAATAACTTTAGCTCTATAAACGCTGTTCAAATAGTAAATAAATTGGGTTACTCATCCTTTTATGGCAGAATAATATATTTTAAAGCTCTTAGGTACTTATTATAATATTTGTACCTAATAATAAAATTTATTAAATTTTATATTTTTTATGTAGTAGGTACCTAAGTACGATGCTTTGATAAATTCGTTGAAAAGGTTTTGTTTTATTTGTACCTACAATCAATTTTGTAATTTGATCGTCGTTACTAATTTTCAGAACATTGTACATTACATAAGTTATGACAAACGAGGTTCTACAATACCAACATTTATATCCAGGCTTACAGAGACATATTAGGCATTCAGATATTGATAGAATAAGTTCTCCCACTTGTTGCCAATTTTAATGTATACATAGTTAAAGTTTCAAACGAGTCACTTCTACTTTTATCATGAACACGTTTCCAACATGAAACACGAGCCCTCGCCGAACGGAAGGAGTTTTAACATAACATATACCCACACTGAATTACAATGACGTACGCCTAGCAATGCCACTCGTCTGTAATGGATGAACTGAGGGGTGATGTGACGGAGAAACTGCTCCTTTAATCGAAAGTGTTTTTAGAAACACTTTATTTCTATAATTTGGGTCAAGTGCATTGGAAAATGCTCCGTTTCGAAGTACGAATAAATTTTCACTCGAGCACGAACGAGACTCTCTTAACTTTAATGCAGCTCGTAGAAAATGATACTTTCTATTATGTACGGACAGAGAATTATTAGATTAGTAATTGTATTGATATTATAGAAACACTATCCGTTACTTTATGAGAGCTTCAATCAATGTTAATCTACTGTTACCTGTTTTGTAATTTACTAGCAAAAGCAATAAGAAACCAATTGAATTATTTGAGTGAAGTACCTACCTACATGTAATATGTCACAACGATTCCTGGATTGTGAAATTGGCCCCCGTCTACGTAGAAAGTATTTGATTACTTTTCTTTAAACTTATCTGAAAACAAAAGTGCAAAGTTCAGTAATACAATTTCGCTGGCTCGCCGTCGTGTAAGTCAAGTGTGCGTGGCGTGGAGGGATTTCGCCGAAGTGCACTGGAACGTGACGCCCGACATCCGACTTGTGCAAGTTCCTTGACAAAAGTGAACGCGCCACGAAATTTACGTTTCAAACAACCAAATAAAGTACGGAAAATAATCGATAACATGCTTGCTAGGTATACTATTGGTACCTACTGAATAATTTATGTCTAGACCGAGAACCGGAGAAGTGACGTCGTATAGAGAAAAGCTCCCAGACAAAAGCCATTCTTACGAACGAATAATTTATAATGGAAAAGTTTGAATAGAGAAAGTTACCTTGATAGTTGGTGCACATCGTTGATTGGTTTTTTATCATTTTCGGCAATGTCGTCTGGGTGTAGGGACTTAAGTCCTCATTCTAGCCATTCGTTAGCTTTCGTTTTACCTAGTATCTACTTACTTACATCTACCTAACATTATAGGCACTGGATCCGGCGCCGCGCCGCCGCCGCCGCGCGCCGTCGCGACGTCAGGTCGCGCCGTTTCCAACCCCGATGCAATTTTAAATTACGCAGAACTATAGGGGTTCACTCATTCATTCGTTCATTTTATATGTCCATTCTAAATGGTTGTTCGCACGTGAGGGGAACCCATTGCAATTCAAAGAATAACTTATTCAAAATTATTCCGAACGTATCATTCGTCTGATGTTTAATAACCGGAAAGTTATTTGAATTGCGTGTAGAAATTCTATGCAAACTAATGCTTTAATCGCATTAGCGCTTCGCTGGGGTTGCATTTAGTGCAGGTTGTGAGGGAAGACCCTTAGGCAATGAATGCTACGGCCCTCGTCTGATCTGAGGATTACGATAGAATGGAATGGAATGCTATACCTCATATGTTTCACGTTAGACCAGACTTTTTTCCGTTGCTTTAACGTGCAAATTCAGCAGTATACATGCGTGCCTCATTAGTGTTATGTGAAACACAATCGCTTTTCAGTACAGTTTATCTTCAAGTTTGTGGAAATGGGTTGGTAATTAAGATAATAGAAGGAGGGCAGGGTTGTCGAGTCGGCTCGACATAGCCGTTTTGTGGCCTTTGAGTTCAACGAGACGGTTATAACGATCCCGAGACCTTGACGTCAGCCCCTAAAGACTTGGAGACACGCCACTAGCAACAACACTTGACAATCGTTTTTAGGACAACGTATTTAATTAGCTCTCTGTGTATATAAGCGAGTTTACAAAAATTTACTTAGTGTGGTACCTATTCCACATATTGCAGATTTTGCGCATTCCTAGTTACGGAAATACTTATAACCAAGCTTAACGTGTTTATAACAAAAACTATTCTACCTGCTCATGACGAGCACGTTACGAACTATTGTTGAAGAAGGAAGCCATTCAAATGAGCGTTGAATAAGCGGTCAGGTAGCGTGCGTAAAATTCGATACGAGAGTCGCAGCCGGAGATTATCTCGGATTAACATTCCAGTCGTCGACCGTGTGGGTCCCGGGATAGCGCGATGATGTAGGACAAAGCTTTTTTCTTAATAAAGCCATAGCCGCACCGCTCCGCACCCAATTTATCCAATAAAGTGTATGCGGGCGCGATCATCGCAACGACCGACACCGTGGCGACAATCAACTCATTCGGCTCCCATGTCGTCGTAATTATTCAGGAATTACGAGGCTAAAGTGCATTAATATAGGCATCGTGATAGAGGGCGGCCTGTCTGCCAAGCGAGGGGTCCGTACCTACGGCTAGACGACAATGCACAAATGCACTTCCCCCACCGTATGGAACAACAAACAATAATTATTATTAATAATGTAAACATAATGGTGACAACATATGCCTGACTCATATATTGATGGGGACAAGATACCTATTAGGTATTTGATTAAAGCTATGGTTTAATAAGTACCTAACGTGATTCATTATAAAGATAACCCAGACGGAACCTTGAACTTACGGTAGGTTCAATGTATCTATAAATACTTGTGAATTACAAAGGCAAAGATAATTAAATTAATAAAAATATACATATATGTGGTGCAGAGTATATGTAACAGCTGAAAATGAATTCTTACCTTAGCTATATTCTTGGTATTTCTAATAGAAGGTCAGAGTCTGGTAGATCGTAAAATCAGTTCGACAAATAAGATAGGAAATTTGATCTTATCTTTGTTGAGGGATGTAATCTCGGTATTCATCAGGGACAATATAGGCCTAGGTACGGTCAAAAAGTAAATAAACGAAACATGAACCTTTAAGGAATATGGGTATACTTATAAAAAATATTTTACGAAAACTGTGCGTTGGGTGGTTTTCTTTCCAATATACATAGGTACTTAGATAGGTACATAGTTATTGCCGTCGTAATATCGTGGGCTGAAAACTGAAATATTCATAAACACGTTCAATTTGTCGTGCGCGCATAGAAGACTTGCTTGCTTATGCTTACTTCATATTGTGTTTGTATTGTACTACACATATTGAGGTGGGTATACACTACGGATATTTTTGGCGTTGTTTTAGCTCGACTCAATGGCATTTCCTTGTTTAGGTGTATGTACAATAGGCTTCGGGAACATTAACCAATCGGTTGTTGACTCACGGCGCAGCAGACGTTTATTACTTTCGACAGTAAACCGATATTTAACATAAACAAACCGGTGAAAATACTGCACTCGTTTACACTAAACTCCGATGTATTTAAAACTGATGATGGGGCGTGTTTTAGTACCCTCGTCTGATGCCTACTTTGTTCGCATGGTTTTTTTGAATATCGTAGTGCCTATTCAAACGGCACCATTGGATTTATGGTGGGTAGACACACACGCTATAATATAAATGTGGGCACAGTCAATAGGCATAAGTAACTTACGCCCTGGAATTGTCGGCCATGACGCACCTATGTAAAGAGACATATACACCATATGCCTAATATACATGTGGGTGGACGAAGTCTCATTATACCTTGGGGAGACAATCGCGAAATATCGATTACCTTCGAGTAGGTAACACGCAGGCTGGGCCGGCGGCGGCGGCGCGGGCGGGCACGCGGCCGGCCAATATAGATTTTGCAACACGCAATCTATACGTCTAACAATCGAACTTAAGGACTTACACTTTTAAATATTTCGGCCAAAAATCTTTCTTACTTCTGAATTTAGGATACTTGACTAACTTCAGTAACGATTGAAATAAGACGACTAAATTAACCAACTGTAATAAATGCTTTAAGCTTACATTATCGCCACTTCGATTAATAATAATTAACATATACTTACCTACCTAACGGTTAAAACTTAATGCCAATATAGTAAATTTGGTAGCAGCACAAATAAAAATTGAATCTTATGTTTATGAATTTCATAAATACTTATACGAGTTGCTGTGCTCTGGCGTATTATGTCTGGTTTTCTGCAGGTCCTCAAAACTATTTTTATAGCCGTGCCACTGAATATTCATATCGATTCGTCCAGATGGGTAGCGACCTCGTAAAATTGATGTTTTATATGTTGAAATAAAAGCGAAACCGACTAAGAGTGACCACGAAACTTGACGTACAGGATCGTTTTAAATTAACCTACATAACTGAGTCCTTATTATATGCAGAAACAATGGTCATGCGACCAAGGCGTACGTAGCTTGTCGTCACTCCCATAACGAAGTTGATTGGTACATCAACATGTTTAAAATTTAAATGTGGGTTTCTTTATGCTGGCCATGCCTTCTAGTACTTATTAATATATGGCTGCCGCATTCCTTGCCTCGGTACATTAATTAGGTATCTACCGACTAGTTTTATGAAACGTTTGCTAACTATGATAAGTTTGATTGATTACTTACGATTAATAAATTATGAAGTTTGTAATCAGCTAGATTGCTTTGATGTTGGTCTTTATTATAACAATGTCCGTTCACAAAAACCGGATTTCTAATTGATTTTACTGGACCAAGTCGAAATCAGTTAATCGTTTATTTTACTACTTCTTCCGCTTATAAATTAGCATTGTAGATAGGTAGGTACATATGTATATTAGGAATCACCAAAGGAATATTAACATATAAAACGGTACTCACATTTATAGAAACTAGTCTATGAGGTTTTGCTTAAACTTTGTTTACCTCTGCTGCTATTCTGACCAGTTTCTAAATATGTTGTTAATTGTTGCAGTGGGCTGAACTTCCAAGACTTGATCGTGCGTCAGGGAGCCATCGACTCCCCTCCAAAGACGCCATTCATCCTGGGCTTCGAATGTGCAGGGGAGATCGAACAAGTTGGCGAAGGCGTCACCAACTTCAAGGTAAGGACATCAAGTACCTATATTACTCTACAATCTATTCAATATGTGACTGCTTGTATGGTAAATGACCCAATGGTGGCCAGTTTAAGAAAAAAAAAAAACAGGTTTTTGTGAAATTTTACCAAAATTGTGTAAGTTTCAGCACTGAATATAGTGAAACTATAAAGTCCAGTCC
Source organism: Thyatira batis (assembly GCA_905147785.2). NCBI lineage: Eukaryota > Metazoa > Arthropoda > Insecta > Lepidoptera > Drepanidae > Thyatira > Thyatira batis. Next base: position 6,643,427 of record LR990501.2, on the reverse strand, counting down.
TTATTTAATATTTGTAATGTGTTGCGCGTGAGATACGGCAAAGCTGGATTCAATTAATTTAACAAATAAAAGTTGTAGTTTTGTGACCCAGTCTTGGACAGGGAAAATTCATTAATGGATACCCCAGTCTTAGTCTAAGTTTATCTTAATTTTATGGTTAACACATCAAACAAAACTAATTTTGATTTTAATTAAGCAATACTATTTTACAAGTGAAACTTTCTGCTCACCGCCTTAACGATTTCCTTAAGAAAAGCCGTCGTTGTCAATTTCAAATCACCTTACACTTTGTATTCGCGCATATTTGTACATGTAACTGACTGAATTCAATAAAACGTTAAACTTAGATAGTTCGATGTCTAAAGTCTATTTCACAGTGATCCCAATGTAAAAACATTCACTCATGTCCGAATTCTAGATGTTTCTTTTAATTTTTGGCCATTACTGGTACCGTGGCCACGACTGGTACACTTACGATAGTATCTTTTTGTCTTCCCTCATGTCTAAATATGGTTCGGCCTTATAGAATTAGAATAAATGATCAAGAAAATAATTATTTATTTTTCATATGGGTTATTGGGAATTCCCATTCTCACCACAATAGTTTAATTTAATATTGTTTATTAAGTCTAAAATAAAACCATTTACTTACATATATCGAAATAAACATTATATGGCCACTGATTCATAAATATCTGTTTAGTAACTACATACATAAGTGAGTGAGAAGTGTAGGAGTAGGTTCGACTGCGTTTTAATACTTTTTTAAGAATTATAATAATAATAATAATAATAATAAATCCTTTATTTCAGGCAACTAGGCCCATATTATAAATACCTTAAATCTAAGTATACATATTATAATTATAATTAAAATTACAACAAATTAATTAGGCACGTAGAGACGGCGACGTGCTCGCCAGCGAGGTTCGTATTGTTCCGCGAAAACGCCGAAATACGACACCCTTCGGCCAAAAGTCTTCCTTCGTGAAGGTCTCGATATGTTGAGTTGGAACCCGCACCACAAACGAAGTAAAATTTACGCTGTGACGCGATTCCAGCTTCGTGACCCTCAAGTTGAATTTAACTTTCTTTTCTATGTACTCCACAACCTCCTCAGCCTTTGTGGAATACAACAATCGGGATACATACAGCAGCGTCGTCGGAATAGCGGGACGCAGCAGATGGTTTGGTCCTGTCGGGGCAGTACCGCACTGGTTGCGACAAGTAGGCTTCTTGCGTTTCCGCTCTACTTTAACGAAGCCGTCCTTGTCAGCTTGTCCTCTGCAATACGCCTTCGGTGCCGGGTTCGACTGGGTCGTCGGCACCTGTTCGGGTTGGGGCCTTGGTTGTTGAGCGGGCTTGGCGACTGCTGCTGCGTAAGCACGTTGAGGTGTTGACTTACGCGCGCTAAGAGTCGGCGTCACGAGCACAGGTGACGCGGAGCAGGCGGGGCGGGGGGTGCGAGGCAGTGCATTGCACCCGACGGCCGCCGGTGACGAGTCAAGTTTCGCTGACTCGAAACTTGACGTTGATGCATTAAATGCACCTCGACGCGTGTTTACGTTGGAAGCCTCGTGTGACCTACATACCGTGATAGTGTTACGTAAGTCCACTACCTCAGTACGCAGTTCACTGATGGTACCTTGTGAAGCTTCCAACTTGAGCTGCATCTCGGCCAGGCTGGCTTTTAACGACGTTATATCTTTCAACAGCCTGGTGACGTCGACGTGGTCGAATGTGACGGGGGGCAGTTTCTGCAAATCCTTCGCCACAAAAGTCGGTACATCGTCTGGATCCACCTCCTTCAGCAGGTTGATGATGTCCTGCAAGCTCCTCGCACCCTTTTCGTCAATCCGGCGCGACGGCATCCGGTCAGCCCTATCGACTGACTCGTATAGCAGCTTCTTGGCAACTAGGACCTCGTTCTCCTTGAAGCTCGAGGTGCAAATCTGCATGATGCTGACTTCGTCCATGACATCCATCTTGTTTTGTATGAATGCCAGGAGCTCGTTAACCATGTGTTTTTGCGACAACATGGTGACGATCGCAATTTTTAGCAGCGGATTATACCGCGCCAAACGCGAATTGGTATTGCAATATGAGGCGCGTCCGTTTCCAAACGCTCACAAAACAAGACTAAATTGCGTGTATCAAGTACTACCTACCTATTGAGTTGAATTAAGGAGTAGGTAAGGGACTTTGGAATCCTTATGAACATACGTCCGGTGGTCGTCCCTTCGTCTGCGACATGACAATTGATACGTTGTAAACATGATGTAGCAAATATGCATCATTGGACACTATTATCATTTTTAGTAAAGTTTATGTAAACACTATTCATGAATGCATCGTCTAGGTATATTTTTAACCGCAATGAACTACTATTCATCACTTATACCTTTTATGAAAAAAATAATATATCTAGCTTAGTTTTGTGCTGGATTCTCAATACATAAATTTGTTACTCAATGCCAAAAATCTGACGGAAACCTTCTTGTGACGCTGACATGTTTTGATACAGATTCTCGACAAATTTGACCGGTTATTTATTAACAATTTTATCATAGGTTGGTGACCAAGTGGTAGCCCTGCCTGAGTACCGAGCATGGGCCGAGCTCGTCTCCGTGCCAGCGCAGTACGTATACGCGCTGCCCGAGGGCATGACAGCGCTGGATGCCGTCGCGGTCACCACCAACTACGTCGTGGCTTACCTGCTCCTCTTCGAGATGGCTAACCTCACTCCCGGCAAGAGCCTACTCGTCCACTCTGCTGGAGGCGGTGTGGTAAGTCAACTATTTGAAACCTACATTATTTATAAAGTCTATAGTAAAAATGTTAAATACTTAATTAGCAAACCGGTCATGATACAGCATGTACCGACTCACGCACATGAGTAATTTGATAAAATGAAAAACACAGACATTGGGTGACAGCGTCGGCATTATATTAATATGATATGACAAATCCATAACTTGTTACCGAAATACACAGTAGCACTGAACTCATGAGAAACTTTAACATATGAAACTGCTCTTTCCACTAAAATCGTCAGTGTCTTTACTTCGAACGACTATGATAATGACCGAGCAAACAGAGTAATGAGTTGCCTAATTGTTTTGTGAATTGGGTGAGAAATGCCATGTTTGCTTGCAATGTTCCCGTATATGACGTCACTCCACCCTCCTATGTCATGTCAGTGACCTCTGTAATTTGAATCGTCTAGTTATAAAATGCCGGACGGCGGTAGTCGTGGCGGGTTCAATAGCAATTAGCCAACATACATTACAAACAGGGGACAATTCATTTATACGCAAATATGTAGGCACGGCAATATGGCTCCCGAATCGACATTATCATGATGGGAAATTGTAATGAAATAGAATGGACGTTTTCCCATTATTTGTCGTATTTTAGAAAGCATTACCTATTCTCGCATGTTGATCTTATAGGGTCAAGCCGTGGCGCAGCTCGCGAAGACCGTGGAGAATGTGACCGTTTTTGGTGTGTGCTCCAAGACCAAGCACGAAGCCCTGAAGGCGAACAACAACAACATCGACCATCTACTAGAGAGGGGCAGCGATTACACCAGCGAAGTTAGGAAGTGAGTACCTACGTACCTACTACATATTTCTGTATCGCTATATATTACCACAAACTTATTTTTTTGATCAGTAATACAAAAAATTGAGCAGGTGCCAAACGGATGCGCTGTGTTTATTATGGAGAAACGATTTTGCATCTCAAACTGGTTCTTGAATGACAATCACCTGCTTACTTTATTTGGCAATGTTTTATCCAGTAACCTAATTTTATTTTTAGCAGGTAGGTATAGTTATTTAATAATACGTATAATCTTGTTTTTATACATCAAGATAGCCATTGACTTACTGACAATGAATCACGAGAGAAACAAATTAATTCGCTCCGTAAGTCCTGGTTGAATTCTAAAAATGAAGGGATGGAATGGAATCATGATATCACGAGGCTAAAAATAAACCCCCCGTTCAGCGGCCCTTCATCTTCTTACTAATATTAACCTTTGTTTATACTACACCACAATCTGTAGAATGTGAGAATTTTTATGCTTGCGTATTTCACAGTAGGTATTAGAGCTATAAATATTGTCAACGAATTTGTTTTCGTATCTACTTTGTACGTTATTAATATGTCTTCCGGCTTCCTTTTTGCGGGGTTAGGTTTCCTCTAGACCATTATATAAAACCACCGCTACATTAAAACCTGATTGAGGTCCGAGTGCCTATATCACGACTGTCCACTGAACTGCGGAACTGAATCGAAACTCCCATGTTTTTTTAATAATAATATCTTGATCTACGCCCGAGCAAATAAACTAAATTGTTCCCGATCCCAAGCTTTGTTAATTGGTGGTTATTACAGTTACATATTTCAGTGCCAGGCTATGCTCGTGTGATACGAACACCACCATCACAATAAGACCTTTCACGACTCCCTCTTTACGTCCATTAACTGGCCGGAGGGGAACGGTGGCTCAAGAAGTCAAGGCCCAATTAAGTTGGACACCGTGTGCGTTAATTGTTCGGTTTATAACCCGCTCCTTAGGGCAGCTGCTTCGTAACAAGCGCGGCATTTAATTCTCGTAAATAGACAAAGATATTTTTATATCTGGTGAGCTTTTCCCAGCGTAAACATAGGAGCCACACAAGTTCAATGTAAATAAACACGGCCAGTTATCTACTGGCTGTTAGAAAGGCGGTTTATTAAATATTAGATTTTATTGAATGTACTCAGGTTTGTACGTAATTTAACTAGAAAACCGGCAAAAGCTTTTACAATATTCATTATTGGCTGAAATTATGTACGTTCCTACTTTATGGGCTGTTAGAATTTATAGACCAGTGCTAATAAAATTTCTAATAAAATTACAATCTGTACATATCTAATAGCTCGTAGATAAAGTTATCTAACTGTAATATACATCTAAATCTAATTGTTCAAGTCTGAGTTTAATGAAGACAAATTAAATGGGTATTTCGCAAAGATTTTCGAAATTCATTGGTAGCCTAATCTTGGTTATTTTTTCCAGGGTGTCCGCCGATGGCGTGGATATAGTGCTGGACTGCCTCTGCGGTGAAGAGTGCAACCGCGGCTACTCGCTCCTCAAGCCCATGGGCCGATACATTCTCTATGGTAAGTTCTGAAATCTCATTCATTCTCTCATTTCATTAATCGTTTTCATTTCTGGAAATTTTGTTACCATAGTTTATTGATCGTTCTAATGAAACTCGACATCAACTTAGGTTAAGAATGAAAATAAAAGATTCATGTTTAATTGATGCAATTTCTACTCAACTCCCTACTCTTCATTCTCTGTTTTAAATTAGCTGAGTATTCGACTTTAGATTCCATACGTGTAATCTAATAAAATTGGGGAAGGTAACTACTCAGGGTATGGCATGAACAACCTTTCATGCCGTAGGTAGTCATTTAGGAACAATTACATTTTTGCTAAAGACTGGCACAAAACACGTTTAACTGCAGATTTGTATCATCCAGACCACTTATAGTCTAAGATACGTAGAAGATTGACCTTCACCGATCGAGTATCCGAATGAAATGGATTTTTTATGAAATAAAATATGTTGACAAAAGTAACGTTAATGAGTTGCCTAAAAAAATCTGTTCAAGGCTATGTTGAATTAACAATTGAATAATTTTTTTTTTCGATATCTTCACCGATGTTGTATCCGAATGAATTTAACACTAATCGAAAGTATAAAGCCTTTAGAATATGCAAGCATACGGTTGCTTATGTTTTTTTGTTCAAGAGTTTACCGTTGCCAGGTTTAAATAGGTGTATCGGAAATGATATCTTCACCGATCGAGTATCCTATTCAATTATACATCAAAATAAAGCTTATACTTTTTGCGAAACGATGGTATACGGTTGCCTACGAAAATCCGTTCAAGAGTCATGGTTGCCAGGCTTTTAAATTTATAAATTAAGGACAGTCTATCCATTAAATTCGGTGCGATAGAAGGAGACGTAGCGCAGGAGCTGCTCCCTCTACGTCAATCGTTTGAAATTTGGCGAGAGAGAGAGTCTATGCGTAGGTACCTACTATCAAATGCGACAGAAATAGACGCAGCATAGCAACTAGGCCCACCTCTTGAGACTTATCGCAGAGACCGCGCCTGCGCTGTGCGGTAACGGTAAAATGTTAGTAAATACCTACTAACCGTTATTTTGAAGCAACTGACAATATACTTTAAATGTATTTCAAATTAAAATATGATTTAAATAAAAATATAATTCAAATGTAGGTATTTAAAATAAAAATATAATTCGAACAAAAATATTTCTGGGAGTTTCTCCTTTTTGGACTCAATCGACTTATCTCCCGAAGTAATTAACACCCGTATATTTTTTTTTTTTGCAAATGTCTCACATTTTTGTTTGAAAGAAAATAAATTTATTTCAAATAAAAAAAATTATGATGAAAGGAAAAATTTGGTAAATGAATTAATTTTTTTTGTAATTCATAGTATGTATGCAAATATTCTAATTTCATGTTTTTGTTTATTAAAATTTATATTTGTCTGAATCATTTTCAAAATATTTTCATTGATTATAATTTTTTTAATTCATTTACCAAATTTTTCTTTCCATTATAATTTTTTTCTTTGAAATATATTTAATTTCTTTCAAAGTAAAAGTCTAAGATATTTATTGCATTACAGGTAGGTACATTACATTAGATGTCATAACATAATTGAGGTCAGCTGTAATATACATATTAATTAGATTTATATCAATATTGACAGCCCGGTTGGCTTTGTGGTTTGTGACCCTGACTTTCAAGCCGCGGGTCGTGGGTTCGAATCCCACCCAGGACAAACATTTGTATGCATGAATATGTCTGTTTGTCCTGTGTCTGGATGTAAATATCTATATAAGTATGTATTTAAAAGTATTATATGTAGTATATCAGCTATCTGGTTACCATAACACAAGCTCACTTTGATGCTTAATTTGGAATCAGATTGGCCGTGTGTGAAAAATGTCCCAGGATATTTATTATTTATTTATTAATATGCTTTACAATACAAATTGTATAGCACTATGTACTTTCCGTGAGGTACTCATTAATTTAATAATATGTCCTATAAATAAGGTACCTACTCGAAGAGTGACCTTTTAAATGAAACATAGTGACTATACTTTATTTTTACAAGTATGGGAAGCTTGTTATATATGTATGTTGGATGCCATTCCCACGACATTTTTGCTAAATAGTGCCGTTTGATGAACTTTTGACCGTATCTTATACCTACATATGTCGAGTATTTTCGAAGGTTTCTAATAAGTGCATGTTTTTTTTATAAATAATAATAAATAAATAAATATCCTGGCACATTTTTCACACACGGCCAATCTGATTCCAAACTAAGCAGAGCTTGTGAATAAAGATATTTACGAAAGTATAAAGCCTTTAGAATATTTCATTTCATATATATGTAATGAAGGTAACGTCATTAAACGAAGTTCTTTAAATAATGGCTTGCAGCTATCTGTTTTCTGTAATTTGCATATTGACCTGACACATTTCTTCTGAGCTTTGAAAGTTCCGTCGAATTTCCCTAGTAAATAACACTATAACGCAGAGTAGATGTAACATACGCATGATATGCTGATATTACTGTTTGGCGATTGACCACTCCAGCAAGTCTATATAACGCGTATGAATATCGACTTAGCTTATTACATACTAGACCAACTTGTGCCTTCCAAGTCATATTATTATCAAATTGAACACCTAAAAATTTTCAAAATCAAAATATTTTTTATTCAAAGAGGCCTCAATAAAGCACTTATGAATAGTCACTATTAATGCTCGGTTCTGATAGTAGTTTTTACTGAGAAGAGCCGGCAATAAACTCAGTAATTACTCTTGTAATGTCGTCTTTGTACTATCTATATCTTTCAAACAAAAATGTGAGACATTTGCAAAAAAAAAAATATACGGCGTGTTAATTACTTCGGGAGATAAGTCGATTGAGTCCAAAAAGAAGAAACTCCCAGAAATATTTTTGTTCGAAATATATTTTTATTTTAAATTCCTACATTTGAATTATATTTTTATTTAAATCATATTTTAATTTGAAATACATTTAGAGTATATTGTCAGTTGCTTAAAAATAACGGTTAGTAGGTATTTACTAACATTTTACCGTTACCGCACAGCGCAGGCGCGGTCTCTGCGATAAGTCTCAAGAGGTGGGCCTAGTTGCTATGCTGCGTCTATTTCTGTCGCATTTGATAGTAGGTACCTACGCATAGACTCTCTCTCTCGCCAAATTTCAAACGATTGACGTAGAGGGAGCAGCTCCTGCGCTACGTCTCCTTCTATCGCACCGAATTTAATGGATAGACTGTCCTTAATTTATAAATTTAAAAGCCTGGCAACCATGACTCTTGAACGGATTTTCGTAGGCAACCGTATACCATCGTTTCGCAAAAAGTATAAGCTTTATTTTGATGTATAATTGAATAGGATACTCGATCGGTGAAGATATCATTTCCGATACACCTATTTAAACCTGGCAACGGTAAACTCTTGAACAAAAAAACATAAGCAACCGTATGCTTGCATATTCTAAAGGCTTTATACTTTCGATTAGTGTTAAATTCATTCGGATACAACATCGGTGAAGATATCGAAAAAAAAAAATTATTCAATTGTTAATTCAACATAGCCTTGAACAGATTTTTTTAGGCAACTCATTAACGTTACTTTTGTCAACATATTTTATTTCATAAAAAATCCATTTCATTCGGATACTCGATCGGTGAAGGTCAATCTTCTACGTATCCCGTACTATTAGATATTTGGCCGTTTACGTAAACTAGATGGTAAGATTACATTTCTGGGAACAAGTAAATAGGCGTGTTCTGTACTTAGTCACGGTTGGATGTGTGTGTAAACAATGGTGTTTATCTCAGGATCATCTAACATCGTGACCGGCGAGACGAAGAGCTTCTTCAGCGCAGCGCGTGCGGTGAGTAGTCAATGTTATAATTATCAGATTCTATTGAGGTGCCCAACTCCAACTGACTGGACAGGATTCCTCGAAATTATAATACGCCCGTTAAAGTTCAAACGATACGGGTCGATTACATTACACTTGTCTATATGAAATGGCTATTCTGGTGAAGCTAATGCTTAGAAGCTTAACCGGAGAAATAAGAGTTGAATTGAGGCCGGTACTTATAGATTGACAGCACATAATATTTCACATAACATGGGCGTTTTATCTACGTAGCGTAGTGTTTTATATTACCAGAGAGTAGAAAAGTTACGAAGTTATTTGAGGGCATATTTGTATTTTATGGTTTTATTGTGGAATAGGCTTTAGGTCCAATTAGGGAGTGGTCATTTGAGTGTCAAAACTCATCTACATATAGGTACCTATTTAACAAATAAGTATTATTACTGTTCCATATTAACAGTGCTGTTATTTGTAGCTTGACCTAAAACCAATGTTTTACCTTTCAAGGTCATTGTAACATGTTTTTATATTGGGGTGACTAACTATCACGATTCACGTATCATATTCTCAAGGGAGCTTCAATGTAATTAATATAAAATATTCACCAGTATGCAAGTTAATATATAATTTTTTTTCGTGGGGAAATCCTCATGGATACCCTGCCGCCTCGGCGGAGGGCGGGCGGGTAATGCCCGGCGAAAACCCCACGGTGGTCGTCTGTAGCGGGGTCATGGTTCTCAAGTTTATGTACCTACGCAAACATCACCTACAAGTACCTTATGTGTTATTGTTTGTGCAACAGTGGTGGCAAGTGGACAAGGTGTCTCCGATCAAGCTGTTCGACGAGAACAAGAGCCTGGCGGGGCTGAACCTGCGGCACCTGCTGTTCCAGCACGGGCGCGCCGAGTACGTGCGCCGCGCCGTGGAGCGCGTGTTCGCGCTGTGGGCCGAGGGCCGCGTCAAGCCGCTCGTCGACTCCACCTGGGCGCTCGAGGACGTTAGTCACACCATCTTATATAGTTTCTAAAATATCTTTTAGCAGTATTTTTTGTACGTAGCTCCTTTCAGAGAAATTGTTGAAAGTTATAATACAATTTAATCTGGATAATGCCAATTCTCCCCTAACTTTACCTTAGCAAAATTCGTTATACTTAATTGAGTCAATTCACAAGTTTGTCTCATTATAAATTCATGAACCCGAAACAGGTTTTATATAATTTTAACTTCAAAGGGTGCATGATCAAATTTTTATGCGATTCTTGTTGTTACGAAGGTGGGTGAAGCGATGCAGAAGATGCACGATCGCAAAAACATCGGCAAGTTGGTGCTGGATCCATCCCTGGAGCCCAAACCGAAACCCGCTACCCCCGCCAAGGGTAAGGCCGGTAAGGAGAAGAAACCAGCCAAAGAGAGCTCCGAGGAGAAGAAGGACAAGGAAACCAAGGAAGAGGAGAAGAAACCCGCTGAAAATGGTGAGAAGAACGGTGAAGAGCCGCTCACTAACGGTAACAGTGATGAAGGTCAGTCTCGAACTATTGTGACCAGGCATGCGTAGACGCGTAGGCGCTTCACATCGTACGTACAGAGTGTTCATATACCTATCATAAATATTATATTTATTTTTTCGCTTTTATTTTAAATTATCAATTAACTACGCACGCATTTGACGGCTAAACGCATAGACGGTCGTGGCTTTAAAGGAAAGCCTGCGTGAACGTGAGTATGATACAGCCTTTAGACTTGCTTTTACGAAGGCTTTAAATATTATGCTTTTTATTCGCGCCATTTATAACATTACGCTTCTACAGATTCAAATATAACTTGTCTTTAGACGATTGATATAAGTTCTAAGGGCTGTTTTACACAATGTACGTTTAGCCAGCTTGGTCATAAAAAGTCGGGTCGATAATATCTTCCAAATATAAACCATTCTGTGACCAAAGGCGGCCAAATGTTATTCTTACACTTCAGTAGGTCAATTAATTTTGTTCGTGTCTAATGTGAAAAAAATGGGTAATTCCTAATTATATTAGTTTTTAGTAGGTACTTATGCCTAATCAAACATTTATTTGCAGAGCACTGGGTTTAAATAATATTTGGCATGCTTCTTTAAATTTAATAATATTATTATATCAATAAGCATTTTATTTATTGATCATGTACATCGTTTTGTATTCATAATATGAGCTTTTTCATCAATTCATTATTTAGTACGTCGGTTCCAATCAAATATAATTACATACCTATATCCTGATAAAAAATAACAATTGCCTTCTATTTATAGTTATGGTTATACATACATTCGTTTTAGTTCACACGTGATCGGCAATTTTTTCATCTAATACTGATCTATTAGTACGTAATAAATAAAATTAGTGAAAAGTCCTCACGATTTTTCGGAAGTAACAATTTGTCATATCATTTCAGAATCGAAGGATAAGGAGAAGGAGTCTAGCTGAATTGTTTCGCCAGAGGACTGAACCAAACAAACCACCGCCAATTGATTATTTTAGAGTTGAAGCTGCTCGTTTTACCGACGTGTCACGTGACCAAGCCTGCGCCCGCGCCGGCGCCGCTGCCTACTATACTATGTTGCCTGATGTTTATTATGTTTAATCTAATTATAATAAGTCTGAAACGACGTTGTTCGATCTCATCTCCATTCATTAACACTTCATTGATTTTTGCGATCATCGATTTACGCGGATCGAACAATGTCGCGCACCTTCCTTAATTTAGTTTCTAATTATCCGATTTATCATCACATTATTTTAGTTATTTCGTTAGCAACGTAATTTTTTAAAGTGATCGGTTAATATACTTCGATATGCGACAGCGAAATTAACAATGAATTTGTATTTTTTTATTCCGTTTTTTAAATTAATTTGGCCTAAGTTAAGAATTGTTTCGATACATACAAGTCTTTTATTATAGTTTAACGTTTAAGACTTTATTTTAAGATGAGATATTTTAATCTGCAGTTATTTTGAATGGCTATTATATATCTAAGGTGCAGAGATGCTTAATCTTTATGTATGTTAAGCTTTAATATTTTATTAGTAAATGTTTAAAATTTGGCCCTGGAGACCACCCGCCCTCGGGCCGAGCGCTCGCTCTGTTCCACTTCAGCCGCGGCCGAACTCATCTCGCATCTCTACTCCACTCCACTCAACTCAACTCGACTCCACTCCAGTACACTCCACTGCACTCCAACCCACTCTCAGATACTGTTAATCGACTAACGAATGGTAACCTTACGTGTGATATTTTGAACTAGGTATGCTAGATGTTTTGCGGTATTTTATGCTGCCTTTACATGACATATTATAATTTTTTACTTTAAATTTTGAAATGCGATTACTTTATATTTTTTATACTTAGAGATTTTGTAAATTATTTTCTAGTTAAGAAGAGATTTCACAGAATTTATTTTAATGCACCAGTCATTGTGTGGTATAGAGAGGATCGTCGCCAGACGCTCAGCAGGGCCCGACCTCGGGACGAGCTTATACTGTCCAAATTGTCGACTATTTTTGTGGCTATCTGTAAGTTCATATAAAATTCAACATATATAATCGATGTCACCAACGATGTAAGTCATATTTTTGTATTCCAAATGACTCTAACGCGGTCTCATAAAATGCTTTTTATGTATCTTTACACAAATAATCACATATCTAATCGAACATACACTTTCACACGATGTATAATTAGGAATAATATTTTGATACCAATATTCACTGCATTTCTTTTTGATATACCTAGCATATATTTGTCTAATTTTCTTAATGTTGTAAGTAAAGTTTTTACCACCATATAATGTACAGTATGGTTATAGGTATATGTACCCAGTACTATTTAATTATTCTATCTGTAATACACATATCATGCGGATGTAAAATATATCTAAAGAGGCTGATAGTAGTTCGAAACCGACGGAGCTATAGCTCCCCAACTCCCCGACGCTGCTCAAGTGACGAAGGCGCTCACGGCACTGCTCGGTACAACCGCAGACTTGTTTGACAGACTAGAATTTTTATATAAACGTTTACCCTTTTTGAACCGTTTTTGCATAAACTTATTTAACCGTGAGCGCATGTCGTGTATTCCGATCGATGGTTTCGCTTTCAGTGTCCCAATGAACCTAAAAGTGAGTATACCATCTGCCGTAGGTTGTGCTGTGAGGTACGTAGATAACGTTCTCACGTAGTGAGGAGGCAATAGGCACCCGAACCCGCCGCCGCCGCCGCCGCCGACGCAACGGACTGGCCGTGGCGCGCGACGCGCACGCAGATCGACTCGACTATTATAGCTTTTGTATGATTATGATAACACGAGAGGCAGGAGTGCTAAGATGCTGCTTTGTTTATCGTACGGTGGCTTGGTGCTAGTTTCGTATTGTACGCGGATACATCTCGCTTCAGTGTCTCGGACCAATATCTTAACGCTAATTTAGCCTTCTTATCAGTAATCCCCTTCGCTTTGTGTGTCAAATATGTGCGAATTTCTCGTAATGTAAACCTATATTAATTAAATCTTGTGTATATCGACCTGTATAATGGTTTAGATTTATCTCTGAATTTTCTTCTATAAGGATATTTGATGAAATTCAATAGTAACTCAGAGTGGCTGGGGTGACCGCGCCGTTTGTGATTGTGTCCAAATTGTTGTAGGTTAGTGTCGAAAATTGATGCCAATATTTATTAACTCGAAGAATGCTCCAAAGTGATTGTAGAACATGCGCCGTCACGCCAGTGGACTCTTTATAGGCTGGGTCGTTATTGTATTACACATTTATTTTTATAAGGGCGGGCCAGTGTGATATCTATACTATGAAATGGATAAATAAATATGTATGATCTGTAAAAATGCTTATTAGAAGTCTTTTATTTACGTACCAAACTACTAACCTACCTACCCAAACAAATCATAGTTATATACTCATAGTTACCCACCCCATATTGAAGTGGTTAGAAATTATACTCAAAATAACTTTTCTTGTAATATTTTATTAGTTCATGATTAGTCTAAATATATTCCATAGACGACCACGTTAGCAAAAATGTGGCAGTTTTCGAAGTTATGCGCAGCAAAAGAGTCGCGCTCAGCATCCCAAAGGAAAGAGTGAAACATGTGCACGCTCTGCTGACGACGCTGCCCTATACTTACCGATACTACTATTCTGTACCTGAAAAAAATACAACGAAAACATTTATTAGTCGCATAAATCAATTAGGTATCTACGTAGTCGCACTTGGTAGTCTTTAATATAGCATATTTTAAATTCATACTTTTTCGTTGGTATTTTTTAATTACTTCATACATTTGTATTTTTATAACCAACCAATGTTTACATCAAAGGCAAAATATCGATTTTTATTCAAATTCTATAGTCGTAGGGTCTAACTCTTTAATTAATTTTTGATTGTCCCTTTTAAAAGGTATTTTATTCCATCCTAGTTTGGTAGGTAGGTACTTATATTTCCTATTGAAAAATATTTTATTTACGACATCGTAAAAATCTTTTGCCCTTCCATCAAAAAGCCGTTAGGGCGCAAAATGTACGAAACATTTGAAGTGCCAGTCCTGTTATAATGTCCTTAGATTTACGAGCAAAAGTATAGTAATTTAAGTACATTCCATTATTTTATTTCGTTTCATAGTAAGTAGGTATTTCACAATCAAACTTGGGTTTTCATTAATAAAACTTTATTTTGAAAAAGTGCCTACTTAATAATATCGTGGATTTATCTAATTTCAACTTCTTCCAGGACAGCAGCAGTAATAGGACGATATGATTGTTAAACCCGCCAATATTGGTAGGGTGTACATTATTAACTGGCGCCTTAATTTGACATATCTACCTAAGTAGTTCTAAAATTTGGAATTTTTTAGAACATAATCCCAACTAGGTGCTTAGTAGGTTTAAGGGTGCGTTTCCACCAGAGATGTGCGAGGATGCATTGCGAGCTATACTAAGCGAGGCTAGGTCAATGAAGCGATTTTATTGATTCTTAAAAAACACATTCCTCGCAACGCATCCTCGCACATCTCTGGTGGAAACGCACCCTTATAGACCACACACGGCTAAATGCCTATCCAAATACATATAAGTAGAGGTAATCTAATAAATGCCTCATTTGGTCGATTTATTTGACCCCGCATAAGACAGATCACTGTACTTATACCTACTAGTGTACCATATCAAATCTATCGTCAATATCGATACTCTAATTTGCAAACCTAATGGGTACCTACTAACTCCACTTTTTTTTTTTCATTTAGGTTTGCAAATTAGGGTATCGTTATGCCAAAATATGACAAACCTGTTATAATTCTCTTCTTTTATAGCTGTGCGAATTATTTCAGCCAGATTGATACATTGCTCGGGGATTGTCTTATCACTGTATTCGACCTCTTCCAACTCGGAGTCCACTAGCCTTTTTAAGAGTTTTTCAACTTTTTCTACATTAAACCGATTTTTTGAGTTCAGCTGGTATGTGGGTTGATATGTCCTGACCTGTTTAGACGTGGATGGAGCGGTAGGTTTAGTTTCTGTCATGATGCCTTATTTGATCGATAAAATATATCAGCGGCGGTACCTGACTACCTACCGACAGTACCGACCATAGTCTGGTACCAACCTCTCTCTTAAATACTCTTACATACATATCTACATCATAATTGATTTTTAAATATCGGGATATAAATTTCTCTGTTTTGTAGCGATATAGGTACCTACGTACCTCTATAGATTTGTCGCTGCTCCCTCACAATCTATAATGCTATTGACTAGACATAACGGCATAGTTATAGAACATGATTGACTGCAGAAATGCGATAAATAGGAAAACTATTTATAATACATATTTAAAAAAATTAGGACCCATTAACAAAAAATATGCCACCACAAATCTTATATAATTTAGATTGGATATTACTTATTATATATATAGATATTTATTTTATGTAGCAAGTTATCAGAGACTCCAATTTCAGCGTATCAACGTATGCGGCCTCATGTGATAAGCATTTAAATATAGGTATAAATATCATGGGACAATTTTCACCCACGGCAAATCTGATTCCAAATCCAAGCCAGGTCAGGATCACAAAGCCAACTGGTCTTTCGGACGCACGTCTTTCGCAAAATTAATTAGGTATACATGCTCCTAGTAGTCTCACGAGGTCTTTGATTGTAGACATTGGGTTATAGGTATAGGTATACAAACCAGTTTGTTTTTGATGCTGAAACGTCTTCCAATAAATCCACTCATACGATTAATCGAGAATTTTCTGTATTCTTTGGACATTCTTAATTGTCGTTTTTTTAAGCTTGAACTAGTCAACTATAACTAAATATGTATGTATATAGAATTATATGTACCTAATGCATGAAATAAACTTCAGCTACGAACATAAGATTTGTAACCAACTCGATTATTACTTATGGCGGTATTTTGAAAATGTAAAGACCGACTTTCAACTTAACACGATATTTTCGAATTGAGTACTTAAACGTTATTTGTCTACCTATCTACTTCCTTGCGATGCGATTCAGTTGTGTTTAACCATATACCTACCTACATATATTTAAATAGTACCTATCTAGGTACCTACATTAAAACAAATTCATAAAACAATTTTTAGTATGAATATTTCAATATGAAGTGCGCTACATGTTACGCATTTTATAGACATTAAGTAGGTATACAAAATTATCACAAAATAAGTTGAAATCGCCATTTATGTATTTAAAAGCCATCAGCAGAGGCTAACGGCTTCTTGACACTTCTTGTCCGATCCGGTATTTTTTTTTTTTTTTTTTTTCATATTCTGTGACAAACCTTAGTTAGTCAACTGCCTGCCTGTACAAATTTTCGCGCTAAGATTTACTATTGTGACTTTGACTTGACAGATAATTATTGTCATTAATAAGTTAATATGTTACCCACATACTTTTCTTTGGCACTTAGTCTCTTTTCACAATCTTGTTCATTCAATAGTTAGATTTTTTTAGATTATAAAATTATTTAATTTCTAGGTCTTTGCAAATAATGTTAATGTTATTTTATGTGCAAATACGTACATGTTAAACAAAGAATTCGCCACATTCACGTTCGTAGACAGAGAAACTAATAGACTAAGGTACCCTGTAACCACGACTGAAACAGAGATAGTGTAAGCGTGTGTTGCCACAGTGCCCGACTTTCCCATTTTGGAAGGGAGTTCCTTATCCCGCGTTGCGAAAGGGAAACATTAAATTAAAATTTAATCCCAAACATGTGTCCTACTTCAGTTACCACAAGCTAATTATTACTAAAATTAAGCATACTGATTAAGTTAATACTACATTATATTTGTTAATAATAAAAAAAATATTATTATAAGGGCATTTCAAATTACAATTCTTGCTAGTTATCTAAATATAAAAAATAATTATTCATATTGTAACTATCAGTTTATTAAATACGATTTATTTAATGTTACATTAACTATCAATAAATATTTATTGAATCTAAAAAAATATTTATTAAAGTTGTCTTCAAAGAAATTAAAATATTAGTTAGTTAATAAATCCTTCCATCAGTGTATTGGTAAAAATCAGTAACTTAATATATGTTTGATAAGATATGTATTTTCAAAATATATATTTTTTTTTATTGAACTAAATAATATTTAATTATTTTTATTATAACTGATCGATTGATCGTTGGTGAACCGGTGAAGGCGGAAGATCAAATTGAATTGAGAAAATTAATAAAAATTAAAATCACGATGGTAAAATAGGGGTTGATTGTAAAGGGTTGAAAATTCAGGGTTATATGTATTTACTAATGTTGTATCATAAAGAAATAAAAAAAAATGTTTGTTTCTAAAATTGAAAAAAAAATTTTTTTGGGGTGGTACCCTTAACATTTAAGGGGATGAAAAATAGATGTTGTCCGATTCTCAGGCCTACCAAATATGGATACAAAATTTCATGAGAATCGGTCAAGCCGTTTCGGAGGAGTTTTACCACAAACACCGCGACGCTAGAATTTTATATATTAGAAGAAGAAGATAAAAATACCCGGGCTATTGCTAGAAAACACTGTGATAATTGGATTCCATGTTAATTCGCTTTCTTTTAATACACATTCTCAAGAGAATATTTTACAATAAAAATGGGAGATTTTTTACCAGACGCTGGCAACACTTCCACAATGATGTTTTATAGGTTATTTTGATTGAAACTCGATATTACGCTTTAATTTTCATAATTTAACGCATTATTTTGCTAATTTATACTATAAAATAAGTTATCAACCCTGAAAACACATATTTGTGGTCAATAAACTACAAAAACTGTCGTACTTACGCGTGAAAAGAGACACCGGCAATTTTCTGCTCACTATCGCTTCCACATGAAATTACACGACAACGCACCATTGTATAACCTTTGGCGTTATAATAGTATACATTTCTCAGTCTTTTCACTATATTAGAATCGTTTTAACACACTAAAACATAAAAAATTCGCAGATCCAACACAATGTAAACACGAACTGTCAGGTTTGTTTCGCAATTAAAGTTGCGAAACACTTGAAAAAACTGGTTTCACACGATGAGACAGAAAATGTACTAGTTGCATCTTTGTCTTACGCATTCGTATTAAAATGTTCGCTCCCTTTCTTGTGTGAGTGAGAAAGAATCGTCACTTAGTCTATTAGTTTCTCTGTCTACGTTCACGTTACATCTGGCAACATTTTTGGCTGAAGGTAATGAAATTAGGAATCTGTTTATCACTCACTCAACTCAACTTTCTTTTTATACTCGTCTGTCACTTCTGTCAGCTGTCTATCTATTGTATTATTTGTATTGTATCTTGTATTTGTGTGCGTGAAAGGTTTTTTTTAATTTATTATACCGAGGTATTATATTTATATTAGTTCATAATACAAAATTTACAAACTGGTTTTGCACCGAATTGAAAAAGTATATTCAATGCAATATGAGTGTATAGGTTCTATTTAATGATACAGTAAGTAGTGTCAATGGAATTTTCATGAAGATAATCAAACTTTAATCTAAATCATAATTATGAGCCATCACCAATCATCAATGGAAAAGTACTTTAAATTAAAATCCAACTTTTCAACTCCTGCAATGGGTAAAACTGTTAAAAAGAGAAACAGACTAAGCCTCAATAATAAAATGACTCCTACAAAAACTCCTAAAAGAAGTGTTGAAGACAAAAGTTCTAGGACAACAACGGAAGTAGTTGATTTATGTAGTGATGATGATAATGATTTTATTTCGCCGATATCAGATGCACGCCGAAACTCTTCCTCTAGTTTAAATAGTTTGGTATCAGACAGCACAATTATATACTCACCAACTCCACAAACACCGCAAAAGAGTTCAATATCTGGTAAGGCTACCCAGAGCCCTAGTCCAAGAAGTAAGTTTTTTTCTCCAACAAAAAAACGGATGGTTGTGAAAAAGTCACCAGCTAAAAGGAATTTAGCTAAAGAATCATTTGGATGTGCACTGAATGGTGCTGAAGATGAGATGTTCATAAAAGCTTGCGAAGACATGGATGACAAAAGTAAGTCTGAGTTAAAATTATACCAATATAGAATTACAGCTTTGGACTCTATTCTATTTGACATAGTGGTAAGATTCTCTTAAGGCCATGGCTCCGGTTG
Organism: Thyatira batis; assembly: GCA_905147785.2. NCBI lineage: Eukaryota > Metazoa > Arthropoda > Insecta > Lepidoptera > Drepanidae > Thyatira > Thyatira batis. Next base: position 6,623,703 of record LR990501.2, on the reverse strand, counting down.
ACAGTTTGACTCATTCAACCAGGACAAACATTTCTGTCTATGCATATCTATGTAGTTTCTTCTGTGTCTATAAGTGTTGTTAATGGTTTAATTAGAGCAGCTACTATAGCTATTATAGTAATAAATATGTGTCTGATAGCCATATTAAAAGCGCTACTTAGTTTAACCGTGAAAGCTGTATTTCTCAAGTATTGCTTAATAATAAAAAAATATTTACAGGTGTATTTCTGTTGACAATCATAAATAGATATCTAAAAGATAATCGTTTGAAAACACTCTTGGATGAGAGTTCTCAGGAACTCCTGACAAAGTGTTTGCATGTAGTGAAGCCTGGTATGAGGGTGGCGTGTCGACTATATTGGTGTCAGCCTGGCTGGTACAGAAAAGATAAACTCAAGTCCATTGCTGCTGACAAAATGGATGACCCAAAGTTCTGTCTCATGATTAATTCACTTGTCAATAGTGGTCTGATGATACCCGCTCAGACGGCAAGTAAGTGTTCAATATTGTCATATATTTATTGATAGATATTATTATTATGAGCCTGTAGTGTCCCAATGCCGGGCAAAGGCCTTCCCATCTTTCCTCCACTCCTCTTGGTTCAGAGATAGTTATGTAATATTATCATATTCATTTTATAATATCATAACTTACATGTTATAATTTAATTTAAACACTATCCTACCCCAAACTCCAGGTACTCTCTTAGTCCATAAATAAGTAGAATAAATTGAATGATAAAGAGGTAAATATAAAGATGGGTGTTATATTTGTTTCAGATGAGAGCACATTAACCTTTGATGATTGTAAATCATTATTAAAATTAGATGAAATCAAACAGATTTGTAAACATCTGAAACTCAAGATTCAATCTAAGCAGGATGCCATAGAGGCTCTGTGGGAGTTTTGTAAAAAAAAACCAATTGCTAATTATTTTTCTGCCAACAATAGTGATAATTCTGCGAGAGTTTTACAGATGTATGTATACTGTTATAACATTTATTTGATAAGAGAAACCATCTTGATAAATAATTTTGAATAAATAGTTATTGGTTTGATTTCTTTTTTTACAGATAAAAAGTAAAAAAGTAAATTTCTTAGTAAATGTCCTTTTTCAGGATGAGGGAAAAGGCAAGAGCATGCTTTAAGTTATCTGAATTAGCAAAGAGCACATTTCACAAGCTGCACATCCTTATGTACTTGGGCATGAACTACAGTGTACTTAGAGAAAAGAAACTTGAGTTTATGCTTATAAATGACAAAAGTAAACAGGAATGTTATCCAATTGATAAAACAATGGTTTTAGATAATGCAAGTGTTGTCTTCAGGAACAGGGAAGAGTTCTCAAGGTATGTTTTTATAATTGAAATCAAATGTTTATTAGTACCAACAAGAATACCAACAATAGTATATTCTATCGCTTTACTTTCTAATATTTTAAAATTATAAGACAATTGAGATGTACATTGATGGTACATTCCACAAAATGATTAATATAGTCAAATGACTTTAAAGATAGTTATAAAAATGTCACTAATGACGTCAATTTCCAACTCGCCATTAGGCTATTTTCGTTTTATCTAAAAATTATTTTAAATGGTTAAAGTCCATTTCACTTGAGTTTGGAACTGATGACAATACAAATAATTGTTTTATCATTTCAGATATCTAATAGCACATGAATTGTATGAATATTTCTTCAGTGAGACTAATGTAGATAACAAATGTTCAATTGTTATACAAGTCTTTGGTATGTATAAAGGCATTAATGAGGAAGAAATGCTGCGGTAAGTTTTACCAATGTTCAGATATTTGCAACGCAATGAGATTGATGAAGTACAAACAAATAATACAAATATGTACTTGGAGAGAGAAGGCTAATGATTATTGCTCCCTCTTGTTTAATAAACTAGTAACATGATAATAATAGATCCTACTTATATTATAAATCTGAAAGTTTGTGAGTATGTATGGACTGATGTTTGTTACTCTTTCACACAAAAACTACTGATCAGATTTGGATAACATTTTAAACGCAGATAAGTTAATAACTTGAATTAACACATTGGCTACTTTTTATGTCGGGAAAGTTAAAGATCCTCCGCGAATGCGGTTGAAACCGCGGGGAGCCATTAGTTTTTCTATAAAAATCGTATTTACTTTCCAGATACAAAGCTCTTCCTCTATGGCTACGCAGATTCACTCCACCACATATTTATATTAAAATATTAGAAGCTGGCATCCAAGATTTAAAGAGAAACAAATCTGAATATAACTATAACTTGGCAGTTGATATATTAACCACACTTATATCGCAAATTGCGTTCAGACAGCACAAGAAAGCCATATGGTACAATGATAAATCACTAATATTGCATACCCTGTTAGATTCTGAAGAAAAGGTAAATAAAAAATAAATATCCTGGGACATTTTTCACACATGGCCACTCGGATTCCAAAGTAAGCTTGAAAGTGAGCTTGTGTTATGGGTAATCAATCAGATAGCTGATATACTAAATATACCACATTTAAATACATACTTATATAGTTTTATTAGTTATAATCAATCTATACTAATATATAAAGCTGAAGAGTTTGTTTACTTGCTCGCGCTAATCTCAGGAACTACTGGTCCAATTTGAAAAAATATTTCAGTGTTGGATACCCCATTTATCAAGGATATAGGTTATGTATCATCACGCTGCGGCCAATAGGAGCAGAGCTTCAATGTAAAATGTTGCAAAAACAGGGAAGTGACGCTCTTGAAGTTGCGCGGGTCATCTAGTCATAAAATATATTGTTCTAATTCCAGGCAGCTGCAGTATTAATAGAAGGGCTTCAATCAGACCTCTCGGACGAAGCCAAGGATGCAATGCGACCCCGAGCTCTCATCTTAGCTAAAAGGAAAAACATAAATCTAAATAAGGATATAAGACAAATACTCCTACAATATGGTGAGAAGGAGAGAATTCTGGAAAGTAAGCTGAGTGGAGACTATGTATATAAAAACCCTATGGAGTGAGTACCTTTTATTTATGTACAAGAATAGCATAAACTGAAATGAAGTTTTTTCCCAAATACTAAAGTGTAACAAAAATCTTAGACTTATAAGACTTATAATTGGCAGGCAGGCTTTGTAGTTAGTCACCCAGGGCTAATATTTTTATGCAAACTGTTTGGTGTAGATATCTATATAAGTATGTACTTAAAAGTATATCAGCTATCTGGTTACCATGCCACAGGCTCTGCTTAGTTTGGAATCGGTTAGCGGTTTGTAAAAAATGTCCTAGAATGTTTATAATAATTATAAAGTTAAGAAAAAGAAAAAAAATACCTAATCTGTAGCACATTTTCCTAAGCTCCAATTCATAAATAAAATATGGAGCTTAGGTCGCTGAGAAGGCAAAGTTATAAAGTTATTTAATGATATGAATTAATTGTAATTTTCGTAATATCTTTTATGAAACAAAATCAGTAGCTATATTTTGGGCTTGTTAGTGGCAAGTTTGTACAAAATATTTATTTTTTAATATATTTTCCAGTAACCATCAACGAGGCAAGCAGAAGTTCGAGACTCGTACAGAGGATGGGAGGCTGGTGCAGGTGGCTGAAGATTATTGCATTACACATTATATATCTAAAGGAGATTTCACTCATGGTGAGGGCATTACTATTATATTGTGTGAATGAGGGTTTTTGAAATGTTGCACGTGAGATGGCAGCACTGTAGTGTCAAAAACGTACACGATTAATATTTTTCGAGATTTTTTAGGCTTCTGTACTCAAAGGGTAAAAACAGAAATTTAATAGAATGAAAAAAAGTAACTAGACAGCCCGGTTGGCTTTGTGGTTAGTGACCCTGACTCTCAAGCCGCGGGTCGTGGGTTCGATTCCCACCCAGGACAAACATTTGTATGCATGAATATGTCTGTTTGTTCTGTGTCTGGATGTAAATATCTATATAAGTATGTATTTAAAAGTAGTATATCAGCTATCTGGTTACCATATCACAAGCTCTGCTTAGTTTGGAATCAGATTGGCCATGTGTGAAAAATGTCCCAGGATATTTATTTATTTATTTTAACTGTACAATATTGCTGTATGCTGCTATGTATATATACCAATTTAATTACTATCTTATTATAAAGAGGAAATATAATGACATGATTATGTTATGCATGAGTGAGGATATCCCTGTTAAATAAGTCTACACCAGCACTGGTCGAATATGCAGATCTAATTATAAGCCCATCTTACCGTACCATATTCTTTGAAATAAATATATTATTATTATTATAACTTTTTTGGTTGTTCGTTTGTTATATAAATAGGCTTTGGAATTCTTGGTTGGATTTAAGAAGAATCAATTATTATAATGCCTGAATTATATTTCAGGCGAGCATTGGGAAGGCAGAATAGTTACGACAATATTCTTCCTACTATTCTGGGATATCGTATACACGAAGCTTTGCGGGGTTAACGGCATATTTCTATCGCACTACCAGCTCTATCCGCTGGACATGTTCTGTGAGAGCTTCTATATAAATAGGAAGACTTTAATCGATGATAGGCTGATGATGATCGAACAGTGTTCGGATGAGGAGGTGATAAGGATCATGCGACAAAAGTGGGATGAGAGACCTGAATGTAAGTAAATGTTGATTTGCATAATCACACATATCACATATTATTAAGGCGAAATTTGTGTGTGTATGTTTGTTACTTCTTCACGTCTAAACTGGACTCGAGCGAGCTGACACTCTGGATTAACATATAATACTACATTTTATCCCGCGCAGAAGTTACTTATATTATGTATATATATATTTTTTTTCCTGAATATGCTTATCAATGTCTACCTATAAAATCCATTTTTTTCAAGAAATAATTACTTAGTCCATTAATCACGGGAAGTTTTTTTTTGGTATTTGACCCCTCCCCCTTGGTGATACTTAGTGAGGTTCGAACTACCCCCCCCCCCCCCTTGATTTCCCGATTTTGTGTCGCGCGTTTGCCGAAAAAAACACACGAGATATATTACTACACCCCCCTACCCCCATGTGATATTCATAATAATAATAATCCTTCATTACAGGCAACTAGGCCCATATTGTAAATACCTTAAATCTCAGTATAATGTATTATGTTTATATACAAATTATAACTAATTGATGATATGATATTGATTATAAGATATTTCGTGATTTTATTTGATATATCTCGTGCAGGCGAAGTGTCTGGTATAGCCAGGTCGATAAGGTGGGAGACCATAGAGATGGTGTGTTCGTGCCTCGGCGCCAGCGGCGTGGGGGCGGTGTCGCGTCGCCTCGCCCGTAGTTACAGCTACGCTCACACCGGCTTCCCAGACCTCACACTGTGGAATATACACACTAAACATGTACGTGGGTTTCTTTTTAACTTACTTACACAAATCACTCACTATTTATGCATTTCATCATCATCATCAACTGCTCATATACGTCTCAACCGAGGAGCTCGAGCCTCCCCCAACATCGAGGGGGTTTAGGCCATAGTCCACCACGCGGGCCTAGTGCGGATTGGCGGACTTCACATTCCTTTAATTGTGACATCTCAGGCATGCAGATTTCCTCCCGATGTTTTTCCTTCACCGAAAGCCAGTGGTGTGAATCCGTACGTAAGTTTTTATGAACTCAGGTACGGGCCAGGGATTTGAACCGGCACCCTCATGATCGTGAGTCGGTGCGTTCCCAACTGAGCCACCACGGCTTTATGCATTTATCAACTGTAAATGAAAATGAAAAATGTCTTTTATTCAATTAGGGCTTTACAGACACTTAAGAATAGTCAGACTCTAACGCTCGGTTCGGAAGGTTGGTTTTGCTGAGAAGAGCCAGCAATTACTCTTTTCAAAACAAACATAGATTTTATTAAAGATGTTATAACATAAGTAAATAAAATAAAATAAATATTCACACACACTAGGGTAACTACTTAGATAAATTAAACACATTCCTCTTCCCCCCGGATCTCTGAGGCGATCAGACGTGTTGAAAGGTCGACATTGCGTATAGTTTTTTTTAACAAAATCAAAAATACAAAAATATTCAAAATTCGTGACGGATAATAGGAGTACAGAAATATCCAGCGGTGTGTGCGCAGACGCCTTACCAAACCACCCGCTTCACCCCTCACGCTCCGCACACGACAGTACCTACTACGTAAGTGAATGAATTAATTTTTACCCAAAGAAAGACAGAAAGATTCTAATCTAACTAGTTAAAAAGAGACATCGAAATTCTCGGCGACTGGATTGCTGCAGGGGTCTAGTTATATTGGACGGAAAGCGATGTCATTCGTCATTATCGATCCACGACCAGTTTGAATGACCCCTGGCTAGAAATCACTTGCAGTGCGACTGTCACTATCTACTACACAGCTGTTAGCCTAGTACCATAGTAGGCAAGATACTATACGATGTCACTTCAACGGACTCCCCCCAGCACCCCCGCAACATCCCCTCATATTACCTTCTCTAACCAACAAGCCCGTACGCTTACTGTCTCTGAGCCGTGCCTAAACACACCGCCGGCGATTGACATATGTGATACTGACCGAAATGTTACTACCCGCACCAAACGTAAACTAAGCGGAGATCCTATCGATATGCAACTAGTCATGGGTGTCATTAGGGGTATGTTTTCTTCCTTTTCCGTGGAACAAGAAAACCGTTTCAAGGTTTTATTAGATTCTGTGAAAGACATCAAAGAGCAAAACAGCCAAATCTCCAGCAGTATGTCGTTCTTGTCAGCCAAATACGACGAATTTCTGAATAAAATACAGCTTCTTGAAAACCAGAGGGTTGATGATAGCAACTACATCAAGTCTCTGGAAGAAAGAATCGATGCTCTGGAACGTAGAACGCGAGCATCAAGTATAGAAATTCGAAATGTCCCCAATGTCTCCTTACCGGACAAAATTGAAACAAAATGTGACTTGACTAATATCGTCAGTAATCTCGCGAAGTCACTGGATATTGAAAATCCAAATATAAAAGACATTTACCGAACAAAACCAAATAAAGAAAATATGAGGACGATTGTCGTCGATTTTAATAGTGTTCACCAAAAAGAGATTATTATTTCTGCTGTTAAAAAATTTAATAAGAACAAGCCCTACGATGGAAAGCTTAACACAGGACACCTAAAAATCACGGGGCCCAAGAAATCTATTTATGTGGCTGAAGCACTGACCTTCAAAACCCAGCGCTTGTTTCATCTGGCAAGAGATTTCTCAAAGGAGTTCAAATACAGCTACTGCTGGACTTCACGCGGCCTAGTCTATCTTCGCAAATCGGACAATCAGTCATTGATTAAAATCACTAGTGTCTCGGACCTAGATGCTCTAAAGAAAAAAGAATGACTATTATTGTTGTATAAATTAGTACCCTTTCTGTGGATTCAAAAGTATTTTATCTTGATGTATAGTGTTTCTTATATGCATGATGTTCCTATACTCCTGAAAATATTAATAATTTATTGTTATTCAACTAGTTTTAGGTATACCTGTGCACGTGTTACATACTATCTATTTACTTTTTACTCTAGCAAAGTTTATTATCAAATTAATCTCTTACACATATACACATTACACACTTACACTTTTTTACATACGGGCTCAGTGCGATTTATTGACTCACAAGGTGCAATTATTGTTTTTTATAAATTCCCTCTTTTATTGAAGCTTAACTTAAAAATTTTAGCACTTTTGTCATTTTTATTGGTCTATTACTACACTATAACCAAAATTCGATAACTTCCAGAATAACGTTCAAAATATTGATGAAATCTCTGTGTCTGATTCTGATGTCTGTGATATCGACGACTGCTACAAAATTAATCCTTTTCCCTCAACTTCGTTTAAGCTAATTTTACAAAATATAAGAAGTATTTCGAAGAACTTCCCCTCGTTTCTAACACTTTTAGAGCGCACTAAAACTGATTGGGACCTGCTTGTTCTTACTGAGTGTTGGCTTCAAGGATCACCGAACTTACCTCAACTTGATGGCTATCATATGTATTCGTCTAGTAATAATAAGACACAAAATGAAGGTGTAGTAATATATATAAACAAGCTCCTAGACTTTTCTGTAGAGGAACCCCTAATCTGTGATGCAAATAGCTTGCTTATAAAAAATAAAAACGATACTGCTATAATTGCAATCTATCGGTCTCCATCTGTTAGAGACATAAACAACTTTCTACAGTCACTGGATGCTACTTTGACAGAAATTAAAGATTACAAAAACATTATTTTAACTGGAGATTTAAACATTAATATAGGTGATAATAATCACGATCAACTGAAATTCGATTACTTAACTCTAGCCGCCACTCATGGTATGTTACCTGCCCATACTCTTCCCACTCGTCTTACAAACTGTTTAGATCACGTACTGCTAAAGTCTCAACTACCAGCCTCAACTTTTGTAGCTCATTCCTCACTGACAGACCACGAAACTGTGCTATTCTACCATCTAAAAAATCATCCTCGAATTCGGGAGTGTCGTGAAATTACTAAAGTTGATTATGAAGGAATAACATCGGCTTTAAAGTCAGCAGATTTCACCCGTATTTTAAAAATGAATGACGTCAACAAAGCTGCTGATTTCCTCGTTGACACTTTACAGAAAATTATTAACATAAACACTAAACGCTTACGAGTTTCTAACCGCAAGAAAATTTTAAAGCCCTGGATAACGCCGGGTATTTTGAGATGCATGCGACATCGTGATAGCTTACATAAAAAAACTAAACGTTCGCCTTCTAATGCAGACATGAGGTTAATTTTTTGTAGATACAGAAATTTTTGTAACAATTTACTCAAGAAATTAAAAAGAGATTATGAAAAAAACGAAATAAACGATGCTTATACTGATAAAAAGAAAATTTGGGAAGTGATAAATAAAATTTCAAATAGAACTAAAAACAATAATACCGCTAATAAATTAATGACATGTAGTCAATCAGCTGATGATATTAATTCATTTTTTGTGAACGTTGGGAGAAGACTTGCTGAGAATATTATTCACAGCCCTCCACAGCAACACGGCCTGCATGTTAGTTCCATAAACCCGACAGTTAATTCTATGGTGGCTCTATCCACAGATATAGAGGAAATATCTTCACTTATAACATCCCTGAAAAATAGTTCTGCTACGGGCTGGGATAGTATCTCCAGTATTTTTTTAAAAACTCACAAGGCTCTTCTAGTCCACCCAATAACGCATATTTGCAATCTGGCCCTTAGCACTGGAGTATTTCCCAAAGCCTTTAAAAAGTCCATAGTCTGTCCAATCTACAAGAGCGGGGACAGAGATCGTGTCAACAACTATCGGCCTATATCAATACTTCCAGCCTTGTCCAAAGTTCTCGAGCGTGTAATAAACAAGCGACTTACTAAGTTCTTAGCGGCTAACAACGTCCTTTCACCAGAACAATTTGGCTTTCGCTCTGGAAGGTCCACTTCTGACGCTGTGCACGAGTTGACCGATTATATTGTTCGGAACTTAGATAATAAACGTAAAACGCTGGGTATTTTCTTAGATGTTGCGAAGGCGTTTGACACGGTCTCTGTTCCGATCTTGATTAATAAGCTGGAGAAGGTCGGTGTGCGTGGACTGCAACTACAACTCCTCCGTGACTTTTTGACCGATCGTACACAGAGAGTTAGAGTGGATGGGAAATTGAGCTCTGAGTTGAAAGTATCAGATTATGGCGTGCCACAGGGCAGTATACTTGGCCCTACTCTCTTTCTTGTCTACGTCAACGATCTGTGTAATTTAAGTCTAGTCGGGGGTAAAGTTATTACCTTTGCTGATGATACAGCCTTACTCTTTAATGCTGACTCATACCAGAACCTTTATTCTATTGCTCAATCCGGTCTTAATACAATAACTAAATGGTTGCACGACAATGTTCTTACCCTAAACATTGACAAAACTAAACTAGTTATTTTTACAAGCAAGGTTAACCCTCGAACGCAATGCCTCTTTAATCTGACAATCCATTCATGTCCTTTTCCTTATACTTCTGATTGCGATTGTCCTAGCATGGTAAGAGTTGATACGGTTAAATATCTGGGAATAACACTTGACTACAGGCTCTGCTTTCAAGCCCATATTAGTCTTCTTTCCGATCGATTAAGAAAACTTATTTATGTGTTTAGAAATCTACGTCATGCAGCTGACGTTCCGCTTTTAAAAACTATTTATTTTGCTCTCTGCCAGTCTTTACTAGCATATTGTGTGACTTCTTGGGGTGGGACTCACAAATCATCTATGTTGGTATTGGAGAGATCCCAACGAGCTATCCTTAAAGTAATGTTACATCTTCCAACTAGGTTCCCCACTACTGAACTGTATAATATGGCCAAAGTGCTTACTGTCCGCCAACTATATGTTCTACACACCGTGATGAAACAGCACACATCACACGAATATGACCCAGACAGTATGGCACTAAGAAGACGGAAAGATATTGTTTTTCATAGCATACCTGTTGCCACAGCTACTGCAATGCGTTTCTTCTATTTTCTTGGCTGTCACCTCTATAATAAAATAAATAAAAGGATATCTATCTATAATCTTAATAAAACGAAATGTAAAAAGGTACTAAATGACTGGCTGCAGGGACTAAGTTACGCTGATATAGAAAATTTGCTAGTAGTTCCAAAATAATGAAACGTATATAAATTTAAAATAATAAATTGATATAAACCTTTCAAAACAATCGCACAAGCACACTTACATTCATTTACCGACACCTCCTACCACCATACCCACACATATACTCTTACACCCTCACTTACACTCACACTTACACTTACACTCACACTTACACCCACACTTACACTTACACTCACACTTACACCTCCCATACCGTGCACTGTGTTTCTCTTTAGTTTTTAATTATAATCATACTTTTTATTATATAAGAGGAGAGTTCCATCCCCTTTATTTTGTAGTTAAAATTACCGCGGGGTGGAGACCTGGTGTCCTGAAATACAGGCTCTGCCTAGTTTAGGCACCAGTCTCCCGCAATTAAACTTGTCTTATTTTTATGTCTCATATTGTATTGTTTTTTGTAATTGTGGGAGAAATAAAGTAAATTTTTATTTTTTTTTTTTTTTTTTTTACACACTAGGGTAACTAGGTACTTAGATAAATTAAAACTCCGTAAGTACTCACACGCAGTTGAATATATTGTCGAATTCAACTAAAACACAAATGTTCACAGACCTAAATCGAATCGCAGGAAAACTATTTTTATGATTGGTTACTAGTAAATCTAAAAAAGCCTCAATTAATATACATATATGATTGTGGCAATGAATGTATTTTTACTATGTAACGATTTCAGTGATTATTTACTGATTTAAAAATTGTTTTAATATGTTTTTGATTAAACAATTATGATTATCATGATATTTTTTGGATGATACCAATCGTACCATTTTATAATAGGATTTTACATCATGTCATATATGAGACATTTATATTTAATGATAGCTCCGATAAAAAACTTAACTATATATTTTTTTGCTTACAGATAAAGTTCGTGGAAGTAAAGACTGACGCAGACAAGCCGTCAATAAAGCAGCTACAGTGGATGAACTACTTGCAGGAGAACGGTATCGACACTGGCTTCTGCTACTTAGGAGTTAACCCGACTCGCTCCAAATCCAGACCTTCGGCAAAAACATCCGATGATTTTATTTAGAACTGCTAGCTCCCGGGATAAAAAGTAGCGCGTCCTTTCTCAGGGTCTAAACTATCTGTGTACCAAACTTCATATTAGTATAGATAAAACTTATAGTATGACGTTTTATGCAATCATATCAATTTTGTTTGACTAGTCAAAGCATTTCTAAGAGTTTTAAATTGTATTAATTTTTTTTAATTAAAAAATACATTAGCTTATTAAAATATGTATGTTTATGTTTGTAGCTTGTAAACTCTGATATAAGTGGGAAGTAAATGTTATATCATTATTAACCTATATAATTTTATTTGTAGTAATAAAACGGTAAATAATGCATGGTCCTATGACGCTACATATGAATGCATAGAACTACTATATAGAATACTACATAGAACACTTCACTTGGGAAACAATGAAGATAAAGTTCAATTTATAACGTTTCGTAATTGAGGCATCTATTTTTTTTTATTTGTAATAAGTACAATTTTATAAAAAGATACGTAAGATTAATGTAAGTAGAATTTTACATGTTTTTATATCAACATAAAAAATTGTTAAATAGTTTTTAAGTTTTATCGGGCCATAGCTATGTATCTGTGATAGTTCAGTTCAGTTTCAGTTGAAGCCAAATAACTATTTTAACTTTTAAATCTGACACTTGTTGTTTTATAAGTATTGTATTTAGGTATACTGAAGTGCATGGTTTTATAATTAATAAGATTGTTGTATGTTTAAATTAATAAAGTAATACAATCTTGTAGAATTTTGGCGTATTAAATAAAATAAAGTGTGGAGCCATTAAAATTCGATCTCCTTAATATTTTCACTTTTGGAAAGTGTTTGTGATAATTGTTTCTGAATTAAGAACAATTGAATTATATTTTACTGTATATTTGTAACACAGAATACCCAACAACAAATTCTGTTTGGTGCTAAATGAAAACATAATAAATCATTTATTTTTCTAATATTGTGTGTTTATTGCATTTTTATGACACTATTTTTCATAGTAGCATTTTAAAACGCAGAGTAAATATCTTTCTTTACAGTGATAAATAGTATTAAAAAGTTTTTTTCTAAAGCTACCCTTAAAACCGGCCATGAGCGTGCAAAACAAAAAAATACTCCTCCGAAATTGACCGATTTTTATGAAATTTTATATTTAGTGGGTCCGAGAATCGGCTACTATCTATTTTTCACATTTCTATACTATTTTGTAAAACCTCCTTGGCCCCAGTAATGTCATTTCTATCATTTGTGACTAATGACAACCTATAAAATTATACAATTTATATAAAAACCATTACAAAAGTTCTTAAGCTGCAGTAAAGTGGTATTATAAAAGTAAGCAATGTTGCCGATATATTTACCGATATTGATAATGTCTATAGTATCGGCGTGCTCTATTCTCTTCTTATACTGTAAAGATCGAGGAAATAGAAGGAAAGGGTACATGGACGTGACCGAGAAACCATCAGATTTAGAACAACCATGACCTGTCTTTTTTAATTTATATAATTATTGTAGGTAAGCTTTGCTTCTGATTAATGAAAAGAAAAAATAATTTTGTAACATTATTTATTAAAATATATTCTACAAAAATTCATAACATAGTATGTACATTTTCAACAGTACACCTCAATAGGATAATAAGGCACCTATTTATATACTTATACCTAACTTCTACGGAGTTAAACCCATAACAATTCATACGTAAATAAACTTTCACCTCATAATGGTAAAATCAACACCAACCGATTAACATAAGAAAGGAAACATTCATTGAGCATTTATAAATTATTTAGGTATGTTTAAAATATTTCAACTTGCCTACTTTGTAATTCCTAGTCTAAGAGCATATAAAATTGTCCATGATATATTCTAAAAAAATCATTGTGTATAAATAATCGAGATAAAATGCCTACTTTTCAGTACCTACAGATTTATTAAACATCAAAATAGATATCAAAACGGTTTCCTATATATTATTTATTACACTTACCAACACCTAATTTTAATTCTTGGTAACTAAGTGCGCTAGACTCGAATATAACTGCCAAATTTATACATATAACAAGTAAACAATATAATAAAATAACAATTTCACTCAATAATATTATTTGCAATTTTAAATACAGCGATATGTTATCCAAATAACAATTTATGTTAAATCACACAGCTTAATGGACGCGACCCAATCAAAGTCTTAAATCTAACAATAACGTAGCTATAAAGTCAATATATTAGTTGGCAAATGTCGTACCTACACCTAATATTACATACATTTTTACATTATACAGGCACAAAATTTGGTATAGGTAAATATTATTTATAAAAGGTATATTATATTTAAAAATTTTACAATCGTCTTTAAAATAATGACATGGCTGATAATGATATAAAATAAATGTAAAATTTTACAACTTTCCACGCTGATTCTTTCCCATCAGTGTAAGAACTAAACCGTTCATAAATGAATATAAGTTAGATTATTTTGAAATTGTGCAGTTTTATAACATAGTTATATCAGTTGTCTTCAACATCGCAGAATCATGTTCAGGGCTCCTGTTCGTAAACAAACGTTTTTATAAAATAATTATATAGAAATGGTACTGCCTTTCCCAAAGGTTTGTTAGTTGACATTTTACCAATATCCGAGTTTATTAGATTAATCAAAACCAAATTAAGCACAAAAGTAGGAGCTAAGTCTTGCCCGATGTTACCTTGTTGTTGAGTCATGACAAAATTAATCAATGTTGGATTAAAACACATATGTTATTACAATCAAATAAAGTGTAAGGATAGACATCCAATGTTATTCAACCATTATCTATTTGGTTGATCTGTTACTAACTTGAAAAATTCAAAATGTATACCGACTCATTGTCTGTTCTTGGATTACAATATTTACTAAACACATTACTATGTTTAATGAGATCTATAAGTAATGTGTGATTTGTGTACATACAAATATCATAAGATAGACAATGGGTTGACAAATTAGTGTTCATTATTTATCAGTATTTGGCATTATTAGCCTTAATCACATAGCTACTACAGTATTAGTTCTAAGCCCTAGGCCTAAATTTGAAGCACTCCGTATGAGGCAATAAAGATATACAACGAAAATATATATTTATACTATACTACTATAAAATAGTCTTTACAATCAATATAGGTAGCTATCGATTATTATACATTTCAAAAATCAAGCATGAATAACATATTTATTGATAAAATAAGGCACTTCTTTAAAGGCTTGTTTCACGACTTTCACGTTACTAATGGATGCTGATAAGCAATAATGTGTTAACCCTCATCAACTAGGTTGAGAAAATGACGTCTTAAGATAATATTGTATATATGACTTACGATTTATTTTATGATATAAATCCATTTTTTATGTTTTAGATGATTTGAAACACTTTTGTAGAATGTTACATACGTGATACATAAAAATATATCAAAACCTTTGAATTTGACTATGTGTGACACATTATTGCTTATCAGCATCTAATGAAATTTTATTTGACACATGTGGCATTAGTCAGCGAGGTTACTACACCATGACAATAATGAACCTTATACCGGTAGTACGAAGGGTTTTAGCTCACATGTTAGGTTCTTGCTTGAAGGGTATGGGCTCGAGGAAGGCTTGTTCGGCGAGCGGTAGCTGCGGCACGAGCGGAGGCGAGGAGGCGGCCGACATGGGCGAGGAGTCCACGGGGACTTCCGCCGGCGGGTCCTCTATGGTCGCTTCTGTTGATGCCCCTGTGGGGAAACATGTTATTTGGTTAGATTTTAGAAGTTTTTGTTACTTTAGAATGAGTTAATAATAATTATATTTTTACTTGTTACTGGTGGACAATGTATAATTGGAATGGCTTATTTATTTAAGTGAGAGTACCTAATCATCAATTAAATATACTACGCCCAAGCTTTTGATGTTTTTTATAACTGCGAGTCCTGTGACGTGATCTGAACTTATTTTGTTTTATGTATTTATTCTCCATAAAAATTCCCCTATTCCGAAAAGTTAATTCAGATATCACAAAATTTATTTTAGTCATCAGGGTCACATAAATCTATTAACAAATGACCTTGTATGCACATAGTAAAAAGGTATATAAATATAGACTGACCACCGAGCAGCATCTCCTGCAGCAGGCTATCTACGTGAGCTACTCCGAACAGCTTGGCGAACTGTATCTGCTCGATCATCTGCCACGTGATGCTCTGTAACGGAGGCAGACATAGTAGCAACTCGCCGAACCGTCCGCGCCCGTCGTACTGCCGGTCGCTGATGTAGTCCTCCAAGTTGATCTGGATCTGGTAACGCAGCTGCTTTATCTTCTGCGGCTGCGATAGGCCTTTGGCATCTGGAAGTTGATATTAAGTTATAGCAGTGTTAAAATTATTGGTTTATTTTGGATATAATAAACAAATAGCGACAAAAATAATAGATTAATAAACATTTAGAGCTCGGTTTTGACTTAACAAATATGTATACAGAAAAACAAAACTAGAACTAAATACTAAGACGAACGTGAAAATATCACTATATTGTGTACGTGTAGATTTTATCTATTAGTTATATATTCTTTGGAAAATACCTATATATTTTTTGTGTTTCTGAAAAAGGTATTCATCGAAATTATGTTAAATAAATACATTTAAGAAATTGATAGAAAATTTGATTCCGAAAATGGATCAACCACAGATGTATTAAAAAAGTTGATAGAACACACCGGAGGACAACAAATCTACCTCTAGCATGATGGATCCGTGACAGAGGTGCTAAGGGAGGCGTGATGGACAGGTATAGTATCTACTAGATAAGTTAAACTCACTTGGATCAAAGAACACGATGGCCTTAAGGCAGGCGAACTCTGTGTCATCGATGTCGATCTCCCGCAGCGGCTTCACGATCTCGTCCATGACGCGCATGCCGATCATACTGATGTCGATGTCCATACGTCCGTCTGGAATATAAAATAATAACATTAATAGATTGTTCAAAATTAGCAGTACAGTAGATGAAAACCAGATTTTAAGGTACAAAAAGTATGAGATATTTGCAGGATATCAAAGGTAGTAGTCCCGTAAAACCGTCCAGTAAATAAAAACTCCTCCTCCTCTAAAACGGCTGGGCCGACCGATAGCATTTTGTTTGTATATTTGAATGGTTTCCTGGACAAACACAATAAGACACGATATGTGGCGCTAGTTAGATCTACCGGGTCCACTAGTACTTTTAACAGTCCTTCGCTCTTTCTCTATCTTCCACCCTCTTGCACCGCTCCCACATATGATCGTGGGGAACAATATGTGAATACAATGCTTTGTTGGATTTTTACTTATTAATATTAAAAAAGATCTTTTATGTAACGTTTTTGACAGCCCGGTTGGCTTTGTGGTTAGTGACCCTGACTCTCAAGCCGCGGGTCGTGGGTTCGAATCCCACCCAGGACAAACATTTGTATGCATGAATATGTCTGTTTGTCCTGTGTCTGGATGTAAATATCTATATAAGTATGTATTTAAAAGTAGTATATGTAGTATATCAGCTATCTGATTACCATATCACAAGCTCTGCTTAGTTTGGAATCAGATTGGCCGTGTGTGAAAAATGTCCCAGGATATTTATTATTATTATTTATTATGTAACGTTAAATAGTGGGTTAGTTACCAATGTTGTGTTTGGTGATGATGCAGTTGTTCCCGAGCAGCAGCACGTCCGCCAGCTGCAGCGAGCGCCGCGCGCACCCCAGCAGCAGGTGCTCGCCTGCGTGCGCGCGCAGCAGCGCCACCTGCACATTGGAATATACACCTTTAAACAATTGACATAAGGTCGTAATTAGATTGATAGATAACCATACTAAATATCAATCTCAGACTATTCGCTATTGGTTCGGTAGATGAGCGTATTGAATATCGACTATACAGCGTTGTGATAAAATTCATCTGTATTAACTGTATACTATCACAGAAAAAATCAACCAAGAAGAGAATATATACTTTAGTGCTATGTGATAAGGTGCTCCTGAATTGACTTTTTACTTTTGGTTCGGTAGTTGATCGGATCGAATATCGACCTTACTGCTTTGTGATAAGAAGAGGCATCTCAATTAACTGTTTACAATCACTTCAAAAAATCCTACTTCTCCACTACTTAGTAATAGTACCTAAGTATTTCATAAAAGCAATATTTATTTTTATTAAATACTTTAGTACAACGATCGAATAAGAATTACCACAATTCTGTACTTAACCTAATCATCGAATCATCTGTCATAGTATGAAGCTTTATGATGATGATGATGATGATTGAGCACTACACCCAGCCAGTGCAACGACTGACCCATGTCCTATACAACCATTCGGGCAACAGCCCCCATGCACAGTCTTGTTTGGTAACTGAACAGAGACACTGGTACCCGAATAGTTATATAAGAGTAGCCATGGATATACCAGGGAGCGCGTGGTTAATAAGAAGGACACGCTCTGGGATGGGAAAGGAAGACCAGCAAGCCGCAGCCGGCTGGCCAGAATCGACCGACTGTTCAGCCTCTAGCCAATATAGGAAAATAGGAGGATGGGTATTGTATATAGGAATGAGCGTTGGTGCACGATGACATGGCGTTTGGTGTGTTTTTTCTTCCTGTCTGCTCTACTGGACTTCCATGTTGCGCTTGCATTACCGGTGGTGTTTCGGCGAATGTCGTTCCTCCAATTGTAAGTTTCTTGCTTGGTTGACTGTTGCCCGTCTTGTATCCATGAGTCGCGAACTCTTTGCTCCTTTTCGGCTTAATTGTCGTAATGTGTCCATGAATCCTGTGCTCGGTGTTTGTCCGTACAATACGTACGTTAGTTGACGTTGTTTATAAGGGGATTTCATATTTTTTGTTCCGTTTTGATTTATAGTTTCCATGTATCCAGCTACCATACTGGCATTGCTCGACTTAGATTAATTGT
This sequence comes from Thyatira batis, assembly GCA_905147785.2. NCBI lineage: Eukaryota > Metazoa > Arthropoda > Insecta > Lepidoptera > Drepanidae > Thyatira > Thyatira batis. The sequence goes on along the minus strand of LR990501.2, from coordinate 6,604,987 downwards.
TGTTGTTTTATCCGCGTTCGTTTTGTTGATTATTTCGCCCTAGCTATCCCGTTTGAGTGGATTGAAGTCGTTTAGCCATGAACTCCCTGTGCAAGGCTCAGCTTTGGTTAATTGTTGTCATGTTTAATCTTGAAGGATTGATTTCATCCTATACTTGTTCGTGGTCAGATGTATTCATTATGTGTTTCCCTTAATTAAATAATTCAAATTATGGGCTTGCCAAGATTTTGTTCCGGATATCCAGGATTTTTACAACTTTTCCGTCCGCAGGATGTATCAATGCGTGTGTTAGATTATATTGTACGGCAATAAATTTATTATTATTTTAATGAATATTTGAAGTGTAAACAATGCAAATTGAAAATATTAAGAGTGATATTTCAATTTGTGAGGGTATTAACTTGATTTTTGGTATATTACTCAACTTCATTAAAAGTATTTTTATTGAGTCAAAAATTCAAGATTCTCGTTTTAAATAAACATGGATAAAATGTGTTTAGATTGTGATTGTACTTGTACCATAAATCATATTGAATTTTATAATGTATAAATAATCTTGTTTAAGATTTGTTTCATGTCATTTCAATATTCTTATCGATCCCAAAACAGGAAGTAAGTGTACAACATTGTTAAAATATTTCGTTATCAATACCATAAATGATGATTTGATTTATAATGCCTATTTAACGCTATTTAAGATTTGTTTCTGTAATTTTTATAAAACGTGGCAAGTAATTTTTATAAAATGCTGTGAGGGTATTTTGCTTCACTATGATAAATGTTTGCCTATAAAAGGCAACTCTGTTTTGAGCTAGATACACTTTTTCATCAACTGTTGTACGGAGCAGACGTCTCTCGCAGTGTCTCTTGGCCGTAACTATTAAGTTGAGAAAAAGTTAAATAGCGAAAGCTATGCCAAATTATGGATCAGTCAGTTAATCAGCTGTTATACGGTTCAGACATAGACCTGTGTCCCATGTCCGTAAAAATTAAGCTGAAGTAATCTTGGTATATAGCGGAAGCTATGCCAAATTACTGATTGATCGATATACTCGGCTGTTATACGGGTCAGACATATAATTGTGTCTCGTGACCGTAAAAATTAAGCTGAGTAGTAGGCAAATAGCTTATCAACGAAACTATGTTTGGAATCAATATATTTATGCACGCATATATCTATGTTTAGGTTGGCGCTCTAGTTAGTATTGATGGCTTCGAGTCTGTGGTCATTCCTTACGATGCATGATGATCGCTAATTCCCGACACTTGTTACCTCCGCCCGTGAGGGACCATTTGTAATGTTTTGACTCGTATGTTATCTAGTCCTCGTTCCCGTTTCTTGTCATCCGATGTGTGTAACATTCTTCATTCTCCTACAGCTACATTTGCATTTATGGGTTGAAATGTGATGAATGCATGTTTTGTAGTGCCTGGCCATGTTGCTTGTTGTGATGTTGACATAATAAAAGTGTGCCTTGTTTTCGTATTGACTTTCATATCTTGGTCGATTGCAGAGGGATCCAGGTTGCATGTCGAATTAACTGATTGTGCTGGTGTTCTTCAATAATATCTTGGTCGATTGCAGAGGGATCCAGGTTGCATGTCGAATTAACTGATTGTGCTGGTGTTCTTCAATAATATCTTGGTCGATTGCAGAGGGATCCAGGTTGCATGTCGAATTAACTGATTGTGCTGGTGTTCTTCAATAATATCTTGGTCGATTGCAGAGGGATCCAGGTTGCATGTCGAATTAACTGATTGTGCTGGTGTTCTTCAATCATATCTTGGTCGATTGCAGAGGGATCCAGGTTGCATGTCGAATTAACTGATTGCGCTGGTGTTCTTCAATATACTTGTCAAGGTCCCGTCTTATTGCGTGGTGGTCGGATGTAATGAATAGGCGTGCACATACGCATGGTTTTTTAGTAAAAGGGCCTGGTTATTTGTTTAAATAAGAAATTAATAGCCTGAGGGTATTTTGCTTCACTATGATAAATGTTTGCCTATAAAAGGCAACTCTGTTTTGAGCTAGATACACTTTTTCATCAACTGTTGTACGGAGCAGACGTCTCTCGCAGTGTCTCTTGGCCGTAACTATTAAGTTGAGAAAAAGTTAAATAGCGAAAGCTATGCCAAATTATGGATCAGTCAGTTAATCAGCTGTTATACGGTTCAGACATAGACCTGTGTCCCATGTCCGTAAAAATTAAGCTGAAGTAATCTTGGTTTATAGCGGAAGCTATGCCAAATTACTGATTGATCGATATACTCGGCTGTTATACGGGTCAGACATATAATTGTGTCTCGTGACCGTAAAAATTAAGCTGAGTAGTAGGCAAATAGCTTATCAACGAAACTATGTTTGGAATCAATATATTTATGCACGCATATATCTATGTTTAGGTTGGCGCTCTTGTTAGTATTGATGGCTTCGAGTCTGTGGTCATTCCTTACGATGCATGATGATCGCTAATTCCCGACACTTGTTACCTCCGCCCGTGAGGGACCATTTGTAATGTTTTGACTCGTATGTTATCTAGTCCTCGTTCCCGTTTCTTGTCATCCGATGTGTGTAACATTCTTCATTCTCCTACAGCTACAGCTACATTTGCATTTATGGGTTGAAATGTGATGAATGCATGTTTTGTAGTGCCTGGCCATGTTGCTTGTTGTGATGTTGACATAATAAAAGTGTGCCTTGTTTTCGTATTGACTTTCATATCTTGGTCGATTGCAGAGGGATCCAGGTTGCATGTCGAATTAACTGATTGTGCTGGTGTTCTTCAATAATATCTTGGTCGATTGCAGAGGGATCCAGGTTGCATGTCGAATTAACTGATTGCGCTGGTGTTCTTCAATATACTTGTCAAGGTCCCGTCTTATTGCGTGGTGGTCGGATGTAATGAATAGGCGTGCACTGCACATACGCATGGTTTTTTAGTAAAAGGGCCTGGTTATTTGTTTAAATAAGAAATTAATAGCCTGAGGGTATTTTGCTTCACTATGATAAATGTTTGCCTATAAAAGGCAACTCTGTTTTGAGCTAGATACACTTTTTCATCAACTGTTGTACGGAGCAGACGTCTCTCGCAGTGTCTCTTGGCCGTAACTATTAAGTTGAGAAAAAGTTAAATAGCGAAAGCTATGCCAAATTATGGATCAGTCAGTTAATCAGCTGTTATACGGTTCAGACATAGACCTGTGTCCCATGTCCGTAAAAATTAAGCTGAAGTAATCTTGGTATATAGCGGAAGCTATGCCAAATTACTGATTGATCGATATACTCGGCTGTTATACGGGTCAGACATATAATTGTGTCTCGTGACCGTAAAAATTAAGCTGAGTAGTAGGCAAATAGCTTATCAACGAAACTATGTTTGGAATCAATATATTTATGCACGCATATATCTATGTTTAGGTTGGCGCTCTTGTTAGTATTGATGGCTTCGAGTCTGTGGTCATTCCTTACGATGCATGATGATCGCTAATTCCCGACACTTGTTACCTCCGCCCGTGAGGGACCATTTGTAATGTTTTGACTCGTATGTTATCTAGTCCTCGTTCCCGTTTCTTGTCATCCGATGTGTGTAACATTCTTCATTCTCCTACAGCTACATTTGCATTTATGGGTTGAAATGTGATGAATGCATGTTTTGTAGTGCCTGGCCATGTTGCTTGTTGTGATGTTGACATAATAAAAGTGTGCCTTGTTTTCGTATTGACTTTCATATCTTGGTCGATTGCAGAGGGATCCAGGTTGCATGTCGAATTAACTGATTGTGCTGGTGTTCTTCAATAATATCTTGGTCGATTGCAGAGGGATCCAGGTTGCATGTCGAATTAACTGATTGCGCTGGTGTTCTTCAATATACTTGTCAAGGTCCCGTCTTATTGCGTGGTGGTCGGATGTAATGAATAGGCGTGCACTGCACATACGCATGGTTTTTTAGTAAAAGGGCCTGGTTATTTGTTTAAATAAGAAATTAATAGCCTGAGGGTATTTTTGCTTCACTATGATAAATGTTTGCCTATAAAAGGCAACTCTGTTTTGAGCTAGATACACTTTTTCATCAACTGTTGTACGGAGCAGACGTCTCTCGCAGTGTCTCTTGGCCGTAACTATTAAGTTGAGAAAAAGTTAAATAGCGAAAGCTATGCCAAATTATGGATCAGTCAGTTAATCAGCTGTTATACGGTTCAGACATAGACCTGTGTCCCATGTCCGTAAAAATTAAGCTGAAGTAATCTTGGTATATAGCGGAAGCTATGCCAAATTACTGATTGATCGATATACTCGGCTGTTATACGGGTCAGACATATAATTGTGTCTCGTGACCGTAAAAATTAAGCTGAGTAGTAGGCAAATAGCTTATCAACGAAACTATGTTTGGAATCAATATATTTATGCACGCATATATCTATGTTTAGGTTGGCGCTCTTGTTAGTATTGATGGCTTCGAGTCTGTGGTCATTCCTTACGATGCATGATGATCGCTAATTCCCGACACTTGTTACCTCCGCCCGTGAGGGACCATTTGTAATGTTTTGACTCGTATGTTATCTAGTCCTCGTTCCCGTTTCTTGTCATCCGATGTGTGTAACATTCTTCATTCTCCTACAGCTACAGCTACATTTGCATTTATGGGTTGAAATGTGATAAATGCATGTTTTGTAGTGCCTGGCCATGTTGCTTGTTGTGATGTTGACATAATAAAAGTGTGCCTTGTTTTCGTATTGACTTTCATATCTTGGTCGATTGCAGAGGGATCCAGGTTGCATGTCGAATTAACTGATTGTGCTGGTGTTCTTCAATAATATCTTGGTCGATTGCAGAGGGATCCAGGTTGCATGTCGAATTAACTGATTGCGCTGGTGTTCTTCAATATACTTGTCAAGGTCCCGTCTTATTGCGTGGTGGTCGGATGTAATGAATAGGCGTGCACTGCACATACGCATGGTTTTTTAGTAAAAGGGCCTGGTTATTTGTTTAAATAAGAAATTAATAGCCTGAGGGTATTTTGCTTCACTATGATAAATGTTTGCCTATAAAAGGCAACTCTGTTTTGAGCTAGATACACTTTTTCATCAACTGTTGTACGGAGCAGACGTCTCTCGCAGTGTCTCTTGGCCGTAACTATTAAGTTGAGAAAAAGTTAAATAGCGAAAGCTATGCCAAATTATGGATCAGTCAGTTAATCAGCTGTTATACGGTTCAGACATAGACCTGTGTCCCATGTCCGTAAAAATTAAGCTGAAGTAATCTTGGTATATAGCGGAAGCTATGCCAAATTACTGATTGATCGATATACTCGGCTGTTATACGGGTCAGACATATAATTGTGTCTCGTGACCGTAAAAATTAAGCTGAGTAGTAGGCAAATAGCTTATCAACGAAACTATGTTTGGAATCAATATATTTATGCACGCATATATCTATGTTTAGGTTGGCGCTCTAGTTAGTATTGATGGCTTCGAGTCTGTGGTCATTCCTTACGATGCATGATGATCGCTAATTCCCGACACTTGTTACCTCCGCCCGTGAGGGACCATTTGTAATGTTTTGACTCGTATGTTATCTAGTCCTCGTTCCCGTTTCTTGTCATCCGATGTGTGTAACATTCTTCATTCTCCTACAGCTACAGCTACATTTGCATTTATGGGTTGAAATGTGATGAATGCATGTTTTGTAGTGCCTGGCCATGTTGCTTGTTGTGATGTTGACATAATAAAAGTGTGCCTTGTTTTCGTATTGACTTTCATATCTTGGTCGATTGCAGAGGGATCCAGGTTGCATGTCGAATTAACTGATTGTGCTGGTGTTCTTCAATAATATCTTGGTCGATTGCAGAGGGATCCAGGTTGCATGTCGAATTAACTGATTGCGCTGGTGTTCTTCAATATACTTGTCAAGGTCCCGTCTTATTGCGTGGTGGTCGGATGTAATGAATAGGCGTGCACTGCACATACGCATGGTTTTTTAGTAAAAGGGCCTGGTTATTTGTTTAAATAAGAAATTAATAGCCTGAGGGTATTTTGCTTCACTATGATAAATGTTTGCCTATAAAAGGCAACTCTGTTTTGAGCTAGATACACTTTTTCATCAACTGTTGTACGGAGCAGACGTCTCTCGCAGTGTCTCTTGGCCGTAACTATTAAGTTGAGAAAAAGTTAAATAGCGAAAGCTATGCCAAATTATGGATCAGTCAGTTAATCAGCTGTTATACGGTTCAGACATAGACCTGTGTCCCATGTCCGTAAAAATTAAGCTGAAGTAATCTTGGTATATAGCGGAAGCTATGCCAAATTACTGATTGATCGATATACTCGGCTGTTATACGGGTCAGACATATAATTGTGTCTCGTGACCGTAAAAATTAAGCTGAGTAGTAGGCAAATAGCTTATCAACGAAACTATGTTTGGAATCAATATATTTATGCACGCATATATCTATGTTTAGGTTGGCGCTCTTGTTAGTATTGATGGCTTCGAGTCTGTGGTCATTCCTTACGATGCATGATGATCGCTAATTCCCGACACTTGTTACCTCCGCCCGTGAGGGACCATTTGTAATGTTTTGACTCGTATGTTATCTAGTCCTCGTTCCCGTTTCTTGTCATCCGATGTGTGTAACATTCTTCATTCTCCTACAGCTACATTTGCATTTATGGGTTGAAATGTGATGAATGCATGTTTTGTAGTGCCTGGCCATGTTGCTTGTTGTGATGTTGACATAATAAAAGTGTGCCTTGTTTTCGTATTGACTTTCATATCTTGGTCGATTGCAGAGGGATCCAGGTTGCATGTCGAATTAACTGATTGTGCTGGTGTTCTTCAATAATATCTTGGTCGATTGCAGAGGGATCCAGGTTGCATGTCGAATTAACTGATTGCGCTGGTGTTCTTCAATATACTTGTCAAGGTCCCGTCTTATTGCGTGGTGGTCGGATGTAATGAATAGGCGTGCACATACGCATGGTTTTTTAGTAAAAGGGCCTGGTTATTTGTTTAAATAAGAAATTAATAGCCTGAGGGTATTTTTGCTTCACTATGATAAATGTTTGCCTATAAAAGGCAACTCTGTTTTGAGCTAGATACACTTTTTCATCAACTGTTGTACGGAGCAGACGTCTCTCGCAGTGTCTCTTGGCCGTAACTATTAAGTTGAGAAAAAGTTAAATAGCGAAAGCTATGCCAAATTATGGATCAGTCAGTTAATCAGCTGTTATACGGTTCAGACATAGACCTGTGTCCCATGTCCGTAAAAATTAAGCTGAAGTAATCTTGGTATATAGCGGAAGCTATGCCAAATTACTGATTGATCGATATACTCGGCTGTTATACGGGTCAGACATATAATTGTGTCTCGTGACCGTAAAAATTAAGCTGAGTAGTAGGCAAATAGCTTATCAACGAAACTATGTTTGGAATCAATATATTTATGCACGCATATATCTATGTTTAGGTTGGCGCTCTTGTTAGTATTGATGGCTTCGAGTCTGTGGTCATTCCTTACGATGCATGATGATCGCTAATTCCCGACACTTGTTACCTCCGCCCGTGAGGGACCATTTGTAATGTTTTGACTCGTATGTTATCTAGTCCTCGTTCCCGTTTCTTGTCATCCGATGTGTGTAACATTCTTCATTCTCCTACAGCTACATTTGCATTTATGGGTTGAAATGTGATGAATGCATGTTTTGTAGTGCCTGGCCATGTTGCTTGTTGTGATGTTGACATAATAAAAGTGTGCCTTGTTTTCGTATTGACTTTCATATCTTGGTCGATTGCAGAGGGATCCAGGTTGCATGTCGAATTAACTGATTGTGCTGGTGTTCTTCAATAATATCTTGGTCGATTGCAGAGGGATCCAGGTTGCATGTCGAATTAACTGATTGCGCTGGTGTTCTTCAATATACTTGTCAAGGTCCCGTCTTATTGCGTGGTGGTCGGATGTAATGAATAGGCGTGCACTGCACATACGCATGGTTTTTTAGTAAAAGGGCCTGGTTATTTGTTTAAATAAGAAATTAATAGCCTGAGGGTATTTTTGCTTCACTATGATAAATGTTTGCCTATAAAAGGCAACTCTGTTTTGAGCTAGATACACTTTTTCATCAACTGTTGTACGGAGCAGACGTCTCTCGCAGTGTCTCTTGGCCGTAACTATTAAGTTGAGAAAAAGTTAAATAGCGAAAGCTATGCCAAATTATGGATCAGTCAGTTAATCAGCTGTTATACGGTTCAGACATAGACCTGTGTCCCATGTCCGTAAAAATTAAGCTGAAGTAATCTTGGTATATAGCGGAAGCTATGCCAAATTACTGATTGATCGATATACTCGGCTGTTATACGGGTCAGACATATAATTGTGTCTCGTGACCGTAAAAATTAAGCTGAGTAGTAGGCAAATAGCTTATCAACGAAACTATGTTTGGAATCAATATATTTATGCACGCATATATCTATGTTTAGGTTGGCGCTCTAGTTAGTATTGATGGCTTCGAGTCTGTGGTCATTCCTTACGATGCATGATGATCGCTAATTCCCGACACTTGTTACCTCCGCCCGTGAGGGACCATTTGTAATGTTTTGACTCGTATGTTATCTAGTCCTCGTTCCCGTTTCTTGTCATCCGATGTGTGTAACATTCTTCATTCTCCTACAGCTACAGCTACATTTGCATTTATGGGTTGAAATGTGATGAATGCATGTTTTGTAGTGCCTGGCCATGTTGCTTGTTGTGATGTTGACATAATAAAAGTGTGCCTTGTTTTCGTATTGACTTTCATATCTTGGTCGATTGCAGAGGGATCCAGGTTGCATGTCGAATTAACTGATTGTGCTGGTGTTCTTCAATAATATCTTGGTCGATTGCAGAGGGATCCAGGTTGCATGTCGAATTAACTGATTGCGCTGGTGTTCTTCAATATACTTGTCAAGGTCCCGTCTTATTGCGTGGTGGTCGGATGTAATGAATAGGCGTGCACATACGCATGGTTTTTTAGTAAAAGGGCCTGGTTATTTGTTTAAATAAGAAATTAATAGCCTGAGGGTATTTTTGCTTCACTATGATAAATGTTTGCCTATAAAAGGCAACTCTGTTTTGAGCTAGATACACTTTTTCATCAACTGTTGTACGGAGCAGACGTCTCTCGCAGTGTCTCTTGGCCGTAACTATTAAGTTGAGAAAAAGTTAAATAGCGAAAGCTATGCCAAATTATGGATCAGTCAGTTAATCAGCTGTTATACGGTTCAGACATAGACCTGTGTCCCATGTCCGTAAAAATTAAGCTGAAGTAATCTTGGTATATAGCGGAAGCTATGCCAAATTACTGATTGATCGATATACTCGGCTGTTATACGGGTCAGACATATAATTGTGTCTCGTGACCGTAAAAATTAAGCTGAGTAGTAGGCAAATAGCTTATCAACGAAACTATGTTTGGAATCAATATATTTATGCACGCATATATCTATGTTTAGGTTGGCGCTCTTGTTAGTATTGATGGCTTCGAGTCTGTGGTCATTCCTTACGATGCATGATGATCGCTAATTCCCGACACTTGTTACCTCCGCCCGTGAGGGACCATTTGTAATGTTTTGACTCGTATGTTATCTAGTCCTCGTTCCCGTTTCTTGTCATCCGATGTGTGTAACATTCTTCATTCTCCTACAGCTACATTTGCATTTATGGGTTGAAATGTGATGAATGCATGTTTTGTAGTGCCTGGCCATGTTGCTTGTTGTGATGTTGACATAATAAAAGTGTGCCTTGTTTTCGTATTGACTTTCATATCTTGGTCGATTGCAGAGGGATCCAGGTTGCATGTCGAATTAACTGATTGTGCTGGTGTTCTTCAATAATATCTTGGTCGATTGCAGAGGGATCCAGGTTGCATGTCGAATTAACTGATTGCGCTGGTGTTCTTCAATATACTTGTCAAGGTCCCGTCTTATTGCGTGGTGGTCGGATGTAATGAATAGGCGTGCACTGCACATACGCATGGTTTTTTAGTAAAAGGGCCTGGTTATTTGTTTAAATAAGAAATTAATAGCCTGAGGGTATTTTTGCTTCACTATGATAAATGTTTGCCTATAAAAGGCAACTCTGTTTTGAGCTAGATACACTTTTTCATCAACTGTTGTACGGAGCAGACGTCTCTCGCAGTGTCTCTTGGCCGTAACTATTAAGTTGAGAAAAAGTTAAATAGCGAAAGCTATGCCAAATTATGGATCAGTCAGTTAATCAGCTGTTATACGGTTCAGACATAGACCTGTGTCCCATGTCCGTAAAAATTAAGCTGAAGTAATCTTGGTATATAGCGGAAGCTATGCCAAATTACTGATTGATCGATATACTCGGCTGTTATACGGGTCAGACATATAATTGTGTCTCGTGACCGTAAAAATTAAGCTGAGTAGTAGGCAAATAGCTTATCAACGAAACTATGTTTGGAATCAATATATTTATGCACGCATATATCTATGTTTAGGTTGGCGCTCTAGTTAGTATTGATGGCTTCGAGTCTGTGGTCATTCCTTACGATGCATGATGATCGCTAATTCCCGACACTTGTTACCTCCGCCCGTGAGGGACCATTTGTAATGTTTTGACTCGTATGTTATCTAGTCCTCGTTCCCGTTTCTTGTCATCCGATGTGTGTAACATTCTTCATTCTCCTACAGCTACAGCTACATTTGCATTTATGGGTTGAAATGTGATGAATGCATGTTTTGTAGTGCCTGGCCATGTTGCTTGTTGTGATGTTGACATAATAAAAGTGTGCCTTGTTTTCGTATTGACTTTCATATCTTGGTCGATTGCAGAGGGATCCAGGTTGCATGTCGAATTAACTGATTGTGCTGGTGTTCTTCAATAATATCTTGGTCGATTGCAGAGGGATCCAGGTTGCATGTCGAATTAACTGATTGCGCTGGTGTTCTTCAATATACTTGTCAAGGTCCCGTCTTATTGCGTGGTGGTCGGATGTAATGAATAGGCGTGCACTGCACATACGCATGGTTTTTTAGTAAAAGGGCCTGGTTATTTGTTTAAATAAGAAATTAATAGCCTGAGGGTATTTTGCTTCACTATGATAAATGTTTGCCTATAAAAGGCAACTCTGTTTTGAGCTAGATACACTTTTTCATCAACTGTTGTACGGAGCAGACGTCTCTCGCAGTGTCTCTTGGCCGTAACTATTAAGTTGAGAAAAAGTTAAATAGCGAAAGCTATGCCAAATTATGGATCAGTCAGTTAATCAGCTGTTATACGGTTCAGACATAGACCTGTGTCCCATGTCCGTAAAAATTAAGCTGAAGTAATCTTGGTATATAGCGGAAGCTATGCCAAATTACTGATTGATCGATATACTCGGCTGTTATACGGGTCAGACATATAATTGTGTCTCGTGACCGTAAAAATTAAGCTGAGTAGTAGGCAAATAGCTTATCAACGAAACTATGTTTGGAATCAATATATTTATGCACGCATATATCTATGTTTAGGTTGGCGCTCTTGTTAGTATTGATGGCTTCGAGTCTGTGGTCATTCCTTACGATGCATGATGATCGCTAATTCCCGACACTTGTTACCTCCGCCCGTGAGGGACCATTTGTAATGTTTTGACTCGTATGTTATCTAGTCCTCGTTCCCGTTTCTTGTCATCCGATGTGTGTAACATTCTTCATTCTCCTACAGCTACATTTGCATTTATGGGTTGAAATGTGATGAATGCATGTTTTGTAGTGCCTGGCCATGTTGCTTGTTGTGATGTTGACATAATAAAAGTGTGCCTTGTTTTCGTATTGACTTTCATATCTTGGTCGATTGCAGAGGGATCCAGGTTGCATGTCGAATTAACTGATTGTGCTGGTGTTCTTCAATAATATCTTGGTCGATTGCAGAGGGATCCAGGTTGCATGTCGAATTAACTGATTGCGCTGGTGTTCTTCAATATACTTGTCAAGGTCCCGTCTTATTGCGTGGTGGTCGGATGTAATGAATAGGCGTGCACATACGCATGGTTTTTTAGTAAAAGGGCCTGGTTATTTGTTTAAATAAGAAATTAATAGCCTGAGGGTATTTTTGCTTCACTATGATAAATGTTTGCCTATAAAAGGCAACTCTGTTTTGAGCTAGATACACTTTTTCATCAACTGTTGTACGGAGCAGACGTCTCTCGCAGTGTCTCTTGGCCGTAACTATTAAGTTGAGAAAAAGTTAAATAGCGAAAGCTATGCCAAATTATGGATCAGTCAGTTAATCAGCTGTTATACGGTTCAGACATAGACCTGTGTCCCATGTCCGTAAAAATTAAGCTGAAGTAATCTTGGTATATAGCGGAAGCTATGCCAAATTACTGATTGATCGATATACTCGGCTGTTATACGGGTCAGACATATAATTGTGTCTCGTGACCGTAAAAATTAAGCTGAGTAGTAGGCAAATAGCTTATCAACGAAACTATGTTTGGAATCAATATATTTATGCACGCATATATCTATGTTTAGGTTGGCGCTCTTGTTAGTATTGATGGCTTCGAGTCTGTGGTCATTCCTTACGATGCATGATGATCGCTAATTCCCGACACTTGTTACCTCCGCCCGTGAGGGACCATTTGTAATGTTTTGACTCGTATGTTATCTAGTCCTCGTTCCCGTTTCTTGTCATCCGATGTGTGTAACATTCTTCATTCTCCTACAGCTACATTTGCATTTATGGGTTGAAATGTGATGAATGCATGTTTTGTAGTGCCTGGCCATGTTGCTTGTTGTGATGTTGACATAATAAAAGTGTGCCTTGTTTTCGTATTGACTTTCATATCTTGGTCGATTGCAGAGGGATCCAGGTTGCATGTCGAATTAACTGATTGTGCTGGTGTTCTTCAATAATATCTTGGTCGATTGCAGAGGGATCCAGGTTGCATGTCGAATTAACTGATTGCGCTGGTGTTCTTCAATATACTTGTCAAGGTCCCGTCTTATTGCGTGGTGGTCGGATGTAATGAATAGGCGTGCACATACGCATGGTTTTTTAGTAAAAGGGCCTGGTTATTTGTTTAAATAAGAAATTAATAGCCTGAGGGTATTTTTGCTTCACTATGATAAATGTTTGCCTATAAAAGGCAACTCTGTTTTGAGCTAGATACACTTTTTCATCAACTGTTGTACGGAGCAGACGTCTCTCGCAGTGTCTCTTGGCCGTAACTATTAAGTTGAGAAAAAGTTAAATAGCGAAAGCTATGCCAAATTATGGATCAGTCAGTTAATCAGCTGTTATACGGTTCAGACATAGACCTGTGTCCCATGTCCGTAAAAATTAAGCTGAAGTAATCTTGGTATATAGCGGAAGCTATGCCAAATTACTGATTGATCGATATACTCGGCTGTTATACGGGTCAGACATATAATTGTGTCTCGTGACCGTAAAAATTAAGCTGAGTAGTAGGCAAATAGCTTATCAACGAAACTATGTTTGGAATCAATATATTTATGCACGCATATATCTATGTTTAGGTTGGCGCTCTTGTTAGTATTGATGGCTTCGAGTCTGTGGTCATTCCTTACGATGCATGATGATCGCTAATTCCCGACACTTGTTACCTCCGCCCGTGAGGGACCATTTGTAATGTTTTGACTCGTATGTTATCTAGTCCTCGTTCCCGTTTCTTGTCATCCGATGTGTGTAACATTCTTCATTCTCCTACAGCTACATTTGCATTTATGGGTTGAAATGTGATGAATGCATGTTTTGTAGTGCCTGGCCATGTTGCTTGTTGTGATGTTGACATAATAAAAGTGTGCCTTGTTTTCGTATTGACTTTCATATCTTGGTCGATTGCAGAGGGATCCAGGTTGCATGTCGAATTAACTGATTGTGCTGGTGTTCTTCAATAATATCTTGGTCGATTGCAGAGGGATCCAGGTTGCATGTCGAATTAACTGATTGTGCTGGTGTTCTTCAATAATATCTTGGTCGATTGCAGAGGGATCCAGGTTGCATGTCGAATTAACTGATTGCGCTGGTGTTCTTCAATATACTTGTCAAGGTCCCGTCTTATTGCGTGGTGGTCGGATGTAATGAATAGGCGTGCACATACGCATGGTTTTTTAGTAAAAGGGCCTGGTTATTTGTTTAAATAAGAAATTAATAGCCTGAGGGTATTTTGCTTCACTATGATAAATGTTTGCCTATAAAAGGCAACTCTGTTTTGAGCTAGATACACTTTTTCATCAACTGTTGTACGGAGCAGACGTCTCTCGCAGTGTCTCTTGGCCGTAACTATTAAGTTGAGAAAAAGTTAAATAGCGAAAGCTATGCCAAATTATGGATCAGTCAGTTAATCAGCTGTTATACGGTTCAGACATAGACCTGTGTCCCATGTCCGTAAAAATTAAGCTGAAGTAATCTTGGTATATAGCGGAAGCTATGCCAAATTACTGATTGATCAATATACTCGGCTGTTATACGGGTCAGACATATAACTGTGTCTCGTGACCGTAAAAATTAAGCTGAGTAGTTGGCAAATAGCTTATCAACGAAACTATGTTTGGAATCAATATATTGCTGTGCTAAAACTATGATGTTGTGTACTAAATAAAAGATAAGTATGATAATATCTGTTACGTGTATGTTATGCACGCATATATCTATGTTTTGGTTGGCACTCTTGTTAGTATTGATGGCTTCGAGTCTGTGGTCATTCCTTACGATGCATGATGATCGCTAATTCCCGACACTTGTTACCTCCGCCCGTGAGGGACCTACGGCTTCAGTTGGATTTATGGGTTGAAATGTGAGCATGTTTTGTAGTGCAGGCACTACTACTTGTTTTTTTTTTTTTTGGCCATGTTGCTTGTTGTGATGTTACATAATAAAAGTGTGATGCTGTTATCAAGGCCAAGGTGGAACAGAAAATCGTTTTCGTATTGATTTTGATATCTTGGTCGATTGCAGAGGGATCCAGGTTGCATGTCGAATTAACTGATTGTGCTGGTGTTCTTCAATCATATCTTGGTCGATTGCAGAGGGATCCAGGTTGCATGTCGAATTAACTGATTGCGCTGGTGTTCTTCAATATACTTGTCAAGGTCCCGTCTTATTGCGTGGTGGTCGGATGTCCGGTAGAAGTTTCAGTCTGTTTTCATTACTATGATATCCATATTGTTTGCTTTGCCCCGTTGTAGTTAGCTGTTGGGAAGAGCTTATATTTATAGATTATTAGACGCTATTATACCTAGCTAACATCTAGTGTAAAGTGGCTTGCGCCAACCGGTGGCCGCTATGCACAGGTGTTACGATTGTCTTTAGCGGCCGTGTCGTCGCTGTGGATGAAATAAGGACCACTCACAGGACACACCTATTTTTATGATAGGTATTTATATTGTATAATATTGTTACTGTCCCCGCTCGTCCGTGAACCACCGAGGCTTCAGCTGAAAATCAGCGCTAGGGAGTCATCTCTAGCACATGCTGAGCTGGGGCCATTTGGACCCAACATAATTTTTTTTTTTTTTTTTCGTAATGGTTGTGTTATGTTGTTGTAATCTTTTGTAATATTGTTTATTGATAGTTTATTAAGTGTATTGCTGTTTGTTGTATTTTTATGTTGTGTCCAATAAATGTTTTCTTTCTTTCTTTCTTTCTTTCACTCTTTATTTATTGCAATTTGTGAATTGCAACAGATGTGACTGCTAAAGAATGTTTTTTCTTTAAAATACCGCCGTAACGCTTGGATGTTTATGACTTTGTTATGATGGCAGTAACAAAAGGCTCACCTAAGGACGAGATTGCACTTTGTCGGGATTTCTATTGTTTGCCAAGGGCAAGGGTTAGTAAGGGGCTGATCGGGCGCTTTTGAAAGCGTTGCACGTGTCGATTTTTGAGAATTTTGCCGGAGATATTTTAATTACTTTACGATTGTTTTCCTTTATTTAATGAATAGGCGTGCACATATGCAAGGTTTTTTAGTAAATGGGCCTGGTTATTTGTTTAAATAAGAAATTAATAGCCTGAGAACTCAAAGGGACTTTGCTGTCGTAAAATAGTTTTTGTAACACCAATTATTCTATGCCTCGCTATGTATTTTTCTAATTGAGGAGGATAATTTAAGAAAAGGATAGATCGGAAATACCATAAATGGCGAAAGGTCGTTTAATCTATTGATGTAGTGATTGGATCGCAGAACGAACTAGAGTTATATTGAAATAGATTTTATGATATTAGTTTGAATGTTAGGATGTATCATACTTATATACTCAGAAAGTGAAGCTTTTTGATTTCCGAAACTTAGATTGCTATAAGTCTTGGTAAGGTGGAGTAGAAAATATGCGCTAAGAGACTGGATCACTAAATGTAATTTAACGAATTAACATGCAACAGATTAATGGATGAAAAGTATATGGCCGATTGCAGTAATTTGCATTCCCCAGATGTCTTGGGCGTATCTGTAGAAATATAATGAAAACCAACCTACAATTGATTGTAACTAGTGTTTAAATATTTTCGGTTCTCAATTGTTCCTGCTGTTTTGTATAATAATCGTAGCGGGTTAGCCTATACAACCGTAATTGGCGATTAGGTCTTCTTTTTTATTTATCGTTTAAAACCCTCTCGGGTCTATACAAGAAGAGCCATTAATATTATAAAAGTCTAATAATATAATAAATAAAATAGAAGCGTAGGTATAATTATAAGCTATACAATAAGAATATTTGGAGTCGGGCAAATACATGACCTACTAACAGCTTAAATAATTATGATGTAGGAACTAGTGTTTAAGCTTTGGCTTATTGTTTTTTGTAGTGCTATAGCGTAAGTCCGTCCGTAGATTATTAATTCACCGAGGAAAAATCTCTTGAAAATAGCTGTTGAGATGATTGTTGTTGAATTTATCCGGATCTCATGTAGTGTTGCTTGTTTGCCTATTAAGGGTAGGTAATGGAATGATCTCACCGGGATAATTTCATCAACGTAGCTGGGTTGCTGGATTGAGACTGCTAGGGCCTAGATCTGGGCTACTCGCGGCACTATACACGATACACTATAACACCATCGACAAGTTACGGCACTGATACACAAGTTACTGAACAAAAGCGACTGTGAAGCGGGTTATTGTTTTGGCTTGGGATGCGCTCGCGGTCCCTTAGCCAGAATGCGGCGTGCGCGCGACCGCTCTCGACCGCTGCCAGAAACGAACTCACACCTGTCATAGTATGAAGCTTATTAATAATAAAAGCATTTAAAATACCTGATCATCAAGGTGTAGCTCCGTGAAGGCGGGTATGTACTTGGCCCACTCGACGAGGATCAGCAGCTGCTGCTTGATGGAGTCGCACACGTCGTTGATCTTAGCCAACTTGCGGTTGTTTATCTCCGCGTCTGTCACGTTGTTTGTCTGTTGGAAACTTACTAATTA
This sequence comes from Thyatira batis, assembly GCA_905147785.2. Classification (NCBI taxonomy): domain Eukaryota; kingdom Metazoa; phylum Arthropoda; class Insecta; order Lepidoptera; family Drepanidae; genus Thyatira; species Thyatira batis. The sequence goes on along the minus strand of LR990501.2, from coordinate 6,587,566 downwards.
ATAACTTAACAATATCTGTTCATATCTCTTTCAGTCGCAATATGTTTGTCTCTTTTTGGCACATAGATACGTCGAGGGGCACGAGCCTCCCCTAACAACAAGGGAGTTTAGGCCATAGTCCACCACGCGGGCCTAGTGCAGATTGATGTACTTCACATGTATTTGATTGTGTTTTCCGGCACATAGATATAGTATATGTCTAAACGGACCTTTTAGATCAGGAGGATTCTATAAGTCTCTGAATGCGTTAAGGCTTCCTAAATAAGAGGTGGCAATACACCAAAAGTCATGGGAAAATCATGTCTGTCCATTGTCTAATAAAGGAAAGACAGGATTTGAAATAAAGTTAAATACCTAAAACGTTTCATTAAAATGGATTTTGGTAAGTTAGTCGCTATTTTAGAGTATAAATAATATAGGTGAATTTTAATGAGAGTCAACCAACGTACAGGCATATTACACGACTAGGTTATATAATATTATTAATAGCTGTTTGATCTACAACATGAACCCTACGATTTTCCATTGTGTTGCGACTTGCGAGTCAACTAAGGTTAACAATAAGTGTTTGTCTGACACTCTTATTGTGTGCAGGAGAGATATATTATTCTTTGTTTTTCTAGATATTATTATATTTGAATTGTAACAAACGCAAATGTTAAATATTGCTTAGTTTATTCTAAATTACGATTAAACGTGATTCAGTATATACGTAACACAAGATTACATAATATCAGCCTCTATGTTGACGAAAACATTTCTATTTATAAGTTTTAGATGTAATGCGTAATTCCAGTATCCTAACCAATTTACCTGTATTACATCTTTATTCTTAAAACTTATTGTATTGAACACGCATTAAATTTTGAACCTTATTAGAAGGATATAAGGTCAATAATACATGTTGGAAATGTGAGGTATATGATTCATGGTATGTCTGGATTGGAAGCGACAATTACGTGGCAACTATCGCGGTTGCGGCCCTTGACGCATTAATACCTACTATTAGTTACCATTTGAAATATGCATAATCATTTTGCAAAATGTGCGTAAGAATAGAATACTTTAATGTCTTTGTTTCCTGAACTGTACTTAAGTAAGAAAATTTTCTATTTTTGAGACATAATCAATTATCATAAATACTACTTAATCATTTAACGATTCACATCCAATCCAATACATACCTACATGTAATGATGCTACAATTTTTCTCAAAATAATGTTAGGGAAAATATAGCCATGCTGGCAAATGCACTATTTACCTACTTACTTGATAATAACTGTTTGACAGGAATAGGTATATGAAAAACCCTCACGCCAGGATTTCAATATGACACATTAATTTGTCGTCAACGTAAGCTTATAACACATTCGAAACCGCAAAAATGTCATGATGTTATTTTTACTGGAGATACAATATTTAAGTTATAAATAATTTTAATAGTTTTATGACGTCACCACCATACATTAAATATATGATTAAAAAAATAAGAAAAAAAACGTCCAAGCGTCCATAGGCTACGGTAACCGCTTCCCATCAGGTGGGACCGTATGCCGTGCCACCTTTGTGGTATAAAAACAATTGACATTTTACAGACCAGACCAGTTGGCTTTGTGGTTAGGGACCCTGACTCTCAAGCCGCTGGTCGTAGGTCCGAATCTCACCCAGGACAAACATTTGTATGCATGCATGTCTGTTTGTTTATATTTGTTATCACTACATACCTTTCCACTGTATGTCTTCTTAAATCTTCTAAACTACGCACCGGATTTTGTTGCGGTTTTTTTTAATAGATAGTGTGATTCAAGAGGAAGGTTTTTATATACAATACATGGATAATATGTTACAGAAACACTGTCAATTTTGGAGGTTTCTAATGTGATGTATAAACATTTCACCCGTGCGAAGCTGGTGCGGGTCGCTAGTTAATTAGGTACATACCTCATCGATAACCTTCCTGCTAAGCAATTCCGCGTTGAGCAGCGATACCACTGAGAGTCCGTTCGCCTGCGTCGGCTCCTCGTACGACGGCCGCCTGCAGTTGATGCGGTCTCTTTCATTTTGTACAGCTGGCGAAAGAGACAACAAGATTTTTGATTTTCATCTTCAGGTAGGCTATGATATGGCCTATCTGATTTCAGTATCTTATAAGTTCAAGTAAATTTAGACAAAAAACAAATCTGATATCAGGTTACTATAGAACAAGGCCTACTTAGTTTGGAATATGATTGGCCGTGTGTGAAAAATGTCTCAGGGTATTTGGGTTTTTTATGATTTATATGATATTCTTCTCGTTATTAGTATAGGTATGTCAATAGCAATAGAAACAATAGCAGGAAACATAATGTACCCCGAAACTGTAATCATACCGAGAATTCTGCGGTAATAAGTACAATGATTCATTTGAGAATATAATAATAACATTGACAAAGCATAAAGTAATTGACCAATTAAACTATACCCTAATTATGTTTGCGAAGCATCAATTTATGTTCAATTATGAAAGTGTTTACACGTAACTAATTGTGTTTGGAGAAGTGAAGCAATTAATGTAATATAATAAATAATATTGGTTGGGCACGCGGCGCGGCGTGTTCCCTTGAGATAATGTCGGTTGGTGAACTTCGTAAACTACCCACCAAACATATTTATCGAACAAAGAAACAATTTAGTTTATGACATTCCCAGTAATTACAAATAAGGCAAAATTACATTTAATTTAGATATTCAATTAAAAATGAAAACCCGTTAAAATACATTATTCAGATGAAAACTACTCTAAAAAACATGATCTTACTTAAGGAGTCTTACCTGTCTGTGCTGATTATGTCAGTGTTGCAAAATTAATATGTAAATAAATAATAATTTCCACATAGGCAGTCTCACTCGATCAATATGATTATACTATTAAATGTACATATCTCAATTTGAATCAAAGTTAAGGCTTACCTTCTTTCTTCATGCCCGCCTTGAAGCATTTCCTTAGCCTACAGTATCTGCATTGATTTCTCTTGTCCTTATCCACTACACAATTTCTGCTGAATCTGAAATTAAAGAAATAGAGATATTTTAAATACATTTCTATTTTCCTATATTTTCAAAAAAATTTTTTTAATAAAATAATAATGGTAATAGATATAATAAAAATAAAATTATTAATAAGTACTTAATACATTTAAATATTTTAGACCTTGTCGTTACAACGATTAATTACGAGATTTATGGAAAACCAGAATGTATTAAAATAAAATTCAAGTGAAGTCTAAAAATACACAATACACTGGACCTGTTTGAGAGGTAGGATAATGGCCTTTTCCTCTTAACTGGAATAAGCTTTTAATAGCTATTTATAATTATCAAAAATACATTTATATGTATTAATTATATCGTGTAAGACGAAATCTACAAGTGATCTATTCTAAAAAGCTTGTTTATACAACACTTAGGTGTACACTTATATTACAATGAGGAAATATTAGGTTTCTTTGAAATGAATAAGGCTCCAAAACTAGTGGTCCAAGTTAAAAAATGTTTGTGTAAAAAATGTTTGAATTGTTAGATGACCATTTCAGGAGGTATTTCATCACGCTTCAGCTAATAGGACTGGAGTATCATTGAAAAATATTGCATAAACAGGGATGTGACGCAGACGAAGTTGCGCGAATTAGCTAGTATAAATAAACGATAATTATGTATGTATATTGTTATTTTGATCTTAAAAAAAATACATCGGTGTGCTCGAAAGAGACACACCCTCTTACCAAACAGGTCGACAATGTGACGTATTTAGTTATTTCAAAATGTGCGCAATAAGTTTTATAAAGAGTTGTTGCCTTATAAACTATTTAAAACCAGTTCAGAATATAATATAAGACATGATTTAAAAATAAAAATGCTAATGTGTTGACCTTTAAAATCAATCAAGTAAAATACTACTATTTTTCACCTTTATATAAAGCTTTTATAACTTTGAATAAAAAAATGCTTATTGTGATAAAGCAATTAATCATGACAAACGTTTCTTGATTCAGAATAATAACAATTTAAATATTTAGCAACATACTCAGTACAAAAAAAACTTGTAGATGTGGTGTTACATAAACGAGTTTTGAAATATTTGAAGTTTTATTCGTATAGCGAGGCTTCCGGCGACTGGGACCACAATAAACTCGGACCGCGGTCCCACTTGCCGGATCCTTTTAATTTAAATATTTTTCTTCCGGCGACTGGGACCATCCATAAATGAATGAAAAAAACTATTGTTTAAGCCAAAAACCGTACAGTCAAATGAAAAAATGTTTAGTGAGTAATAAAAGAAAAAATGTTTATGATTAAATAATTTATTTTATAACATTAAAAACACCCTTCGATTACTATTCAAAATTAACGTAGGTAATAAGAACATACACATAATCACATAAATTACGCTAAAAATAATGCTAGTTTTTATCGTCGCATTGCAAACACTTTTCACTAATTATTATTTACTAGCTTTTGCCCGTGACTTCGTCCGCGTAGATGAAGGGGTTTCGCAGAGCTAACTGATGACTGCACGCCCGCACCGGCCCGGCATGCATAATCGGCATGCAGTAGGTACTTGATTATTATTTTGCTGCAATGTTATTTTAAATTTGCGATATCTCCTAAGATATTCATTGAAATCGAATGCTGTAAATGGCAATTTTGTATTAAATTAAATATTGGTGATGAATAACGTATTTATTTGGATAAGGATTAATATCATCTTTATAAAAACACCTTCATAAATAATGCTTTATTTTCGAACAAATTTGATTAGTATAAAGATGGTTATAGTGAGCCAATCTTAACAGATATGCTATCGCGGACTTTTTTTTTAAACTTTTGAAGAGGACCAATTCTGTCATACAGCATTTTAGCGTAACTTTAACCGTTTACGCAGCGTACGCAGCGAAAGCTCACAAAAAAATTAAAACTCCCGATTTTGAAACATTCTTCATTGGCGCTCCGCTCCTATGGGTCATAGCGTAATTATATATAGCCTATAGCCTTCCTCGATAAATGGACTAACTAACACCGAAAGAAGTAAGTCGGACCAGTAGACAAACAAACAAATAAACTCTACCGCTTTATAATATTAGTATAGATTATATCATATTTTGCAACAAACATTCAGCACAGTGTTTAATAACCATCTAAAGTGTACCTACTGTCCAAACCAAAACTTGAACTTCTTAAAGTGATATGCTTCTTGACAGTGATTGGTCGAGCGAGTCATCGCCGATGCAATATCCCGTTTTGCAACAAAAGGGCTGCGTTATCTTGGAGATCGATAGGCAAAACGGACTAGATTTAGAAAGGGTACAATCGACGCCTAAAATCTTGGAATTTTCAAGGCTAGGGTGAATAGTTTTCTTCTTTGCAAGTATGCTCCATCCTAGGTTTCGGCAGCGTCTTGTATAGACGGGTCAGAGACCAAATGCCAGCCCATCTTTAATAAGAAAAAAGAATGGATAGCAATATACAATGTTGTCTTACCTGCACAATTGAATTACGCGAAAATGGGCTGGTTTAATCTATTCCTAAGCATGGAATAAATTCATGTCTAGGATAAGTAAATGATATTCATAAATTAAATATTTTTATTCTTTAATTTCTTACATTAAGCATGTTTTTGTTTGACTGTACTGATTTGACTTGAACAATAGATTGTACTATTAATTTTTGAGTGGTCCCAGTCGCCGGAAGAAAAATATTTAAATTAAAAAGATCCGGCAAGTGGGACCGCGGTCCCAGTTTATTGTGGTCCCAGTCGCCGGAAGCCTCGTATAGCAACATATAACTTGTACCTAGTTGCAAAGTAAAGACTTGAGTAGTAACAAAAAATATATTTGCATGGATTTATGTGTATAATAGTTCAATGAGTCATTATTACTAATTGTGTTGGTATTGAGAAGCTAAGCTAAACAACAATATTTCCGGTATTCATCATAGTACCTATGTAGACGTAACTAGTTAAAAAAAACATAGCCTATGGTAGCCTTAAATAGCCATAATCTAATTATTAAGCACGTTATAGTCAAAAGCGATATTTTCTTGTCTGTAACTTTATAATGAGCCTTAAGATTACTCCCCTAACAATAAGGGGATTTAGGCCTTTGTCCACCACGCGGGCTTAATACTGATTGGCGGACTTTACATGCCTTTAATTGATTGTGACATCTTAAGCACGCACGTTTCCTCACGATGTTTTCACCTTCACCGAATGAAGGAATTCAGTGAAGGGTCGTGAATAGTATAACTAAATCATCATAGAGTTGGTTATATGTATAAGCCATAACGTTAGTGGTTGGATAAGCTATACATTTCTGTTTTTGTTTGTGTATAGTATTTGAGTCAACGACGTTTTCATTCTATCTCCAACAAAAATACACTAACGTAAATATTGCAGTTACAAATGTTGCAGCTGCGTTATGTTTTTAAATAACAGACCACAAAAAAAATAGAGATGAATGAAAATATTAATTAGTGCAGTATAAAAACTATATAGACTACACAGCTGACCGTGCAGCAGACGTGCCAATACGTGGGTGTCGCCTATTGTCGACAAACAATTTTAAATTGTAAGTTAGTTGCTCTTTCTCCATCTATAAATATCTCCAGCCTCTTGAAATAGACCTTCAATCAAGGGGTATAATTTTAGAAACAAATTGGTATTATTAACAACGATAAAGTAAAGAACTTTATGCATTAAGGGTTTAAGTTCACGGGCGATGCAGATTATAACTATTATCGTGACCTTAATCCGGTTTACCTTAACCCTATGGAAGCTAATGTTAGATTGCGTTTTATTAAATAGTATAGTGTTCTAGGCAAGAGAATAGAGGTCGCAGATGCGCCCCCAGTGGCATGCCTCTATCTGCACCTAACTATTATGTATCGTGCGATGCACGTGTTCATTGTGCGTATCAGATCCTGTTTAACAATATTTTCATCATAATACTATCTATTACCGGCCTATTTTACGTAATATTTATGAATGACAGATCACTATTTATTTGTATTAAGGTTCAAATTAAAGTAAATATCCAATCCTCGTTTTATAGTGACATAATAATGTAGACGACCTCTTACGTGTAACAAATTGAGCCGACGTCAATGAAATCAATGCAAGCGCGTTATTCATGATTTACAAATTACGGGAAATAAGATGGATTCACGGCTAACTAGAAACGACTGGTTAATTAATATACATTAATTAATATACATTGAGGAATTGTGATGTAATGAATGCTTTTATGGCGAAGATCACTGGCTAACACCCAATTTGAAAGAGCATAACATTCTGCATTCTACCAATGGTAGAGCGGTGTCGTCGTGTTGCCAAAACGCTTCTATCATCAGTTTAGCTAAAGGGGATGTGATGTGCAAATCAATAATATCTATGATACAATATCGATTTAGCATACATTTGATAATTGATTCGTAAACATTTTTTTATTTTATTTTACGAACGCATGCGAAAATGTTTTTTTTACGCAAATATTAATTAGTAGAGAGAGGCAAAACTTTTCGAGAGGTGTGTTATAAATAATAATGAAGAATGTGAAAATTGCTAAAATTTGGCTTTCGTCAACGGGACACGAGAGATCAACGACCTTTAAGTAATAATACGATCGATTTTCTACCGACACTCTACCCAAAGGCAGAAGTAAGAAATTATGACATTTCTTACTGGTTTTATAAACATAAATAGAGGTATACTTAGTAGACTATAAAGTAGTGTTTTACGACCACAAATGCCTATTTGGTATTAATTTACTTCCTTTTATGGAGCAACAACCACTTGTGTGTGATACAATAACATACCTACTTATATGTTCGGCCCAATCATATTTCACGCATTAGCGTTACCCTTACGACTTGTACTATTGTCTATTGACCTACATAATACATACCTGCATGTATACAAATGGTTCTTCCTAACGCTTCGCCTGAAGAATCCCTTGCAGCCATCACAGGAGGAGGCGCCGTAATGTTTGCCGGTCGCCCTGTCGCCGCATATGGCGCAGTGCTGGGATAGTGTCGTAGAGCTGGCTGCACTCGCTTCACTACTACTTGTTTCCAGTTGCATGTCACTATCTGTAACAATTAATTAAGAAAATTAATAACTGCCAATAATTATTTTCATACAAGGTGATATCTGAAACTAAAATACCATTGTATACATATTAACAGCATGTTGGTATCTAAGTAGGGTCATCAATATATAGATTGGTGTAGCGTTGTAAAATATGGATGATCAAAACAACAAACACAATCTTTGCTTTACTTTTTCATCCTAGGTAATACTCATCCTAGGAAATACTCTATAATTTCTATAGAATTTTATGTTCCACTTTAAGCTCCTTGCAGAAATTATATAGTTTTAAGGCACATAATTGTTCTAAATTAGTAACACTTATTTAAAACTGTTAATCGTGTTTATATAAATGTAAATCGATATGGTATGTATGCAATGATTAAAATGCTTATTAATTATTTTACTTAACTTACATGAATATGTAGTGTAAAACTTGGGTATTTAAATATTCTTTATTTGAGTGCGCATCTATTTTAAATTTTAATATTAACTTCGTCTGAGGTTAAACATCGATATCATAGTAAGTACCTACTTAATACATATTTAACTTCCATTTAAATTTATGTTATTCTTACTTCTTTGTTTTCTATTTATGGCAAGGAAAATTAAAGAAGGTTGAATTAGGAATTGCTTCATTTGTAACACAGGAAAAAATATGAGGGGGATCAAGTGGTAGTTAGAGAAGTATATCTCCAAACTTTCGGTCGACTAGTAAATTGAATTTTAACAATTGCGATCAATCACCAAAACAATTTGTGAATCAATCATACGACAGAAAGTTCTGTGACATGTCAGCCTTCATTTGTCAATAATTATCAGATATATTGATTAGAATATGAATACAAACGAAGGACAATATGACTCACATGAAGGATAACATCTCCGATAAACTCATGGATCATTTAGCATTTAATGGTTTTTAATGTTTATTCTTATTTTGATTCTTATATCTATACGTAAAAGGTTTATAATTAAAATAATATGTCTTAAGATAATTAGATATCTAATAAGCGTGTATTTAGAAACTTATTTCGAAATTTCGATAACGAGTTAAGCACCTCTGAGATACTTATCAATATAGATAACATCAACATAGGTAGATAAAAATATAATCGAAAATAATATGTACTAAATACAAACAGCGCACTGAAAAACTGCTTGGGATATCATTATAATTGATGAGCAAATATTGACATCGTGAAACTAATGTAATAAGCAATTTTGAATCGGACGCGAACGCAAACAACATGAACAAACCTTCATTGTTGTATGTCATGTTGACACCGAGAGAATCTTGAGCGGGCACGGGGCTCCGCTGGACGTATCCAGAATACGGGCTCGCGGGGTGCTTGTCCCACGAGTGGGGCGGTCCGGGCACCATGTACTGGGGCGCCGCCGCGAACCCCATCGGGCACAGATCTTGTGACGACATCGCCTCGTAGCCCAACACCGGCATCTTCCAACGACCCTCACACAAAAAACTTCCACCTTCAACTGTTATCTGCTACTTACTGACGCCAACGCGATTTACCGATAGCACCGGCGATATTAAACATGAAAGATTACAATAGTTCACCCAACAGGTGGCTTAGCATCCACCGAATGAAAATTTTCACAACTGCACTTCTTATCACTTACGACACAGCCGGGAGCGGAGACGTCGGATTAAGTAATCTAGTTCAAATTCTAAAATCACAGTCAATATTTAGAGGGTGACGAGTAATGCGCCGTTTCCCGGTAATGTTTTCGTTGTTATCTGGTAATTGTTCAGACTTGTGTTCGATAATGTTGTTTACAGAGAGTCACGCCGGTTTCGAGTGACGAGCTGAGTTTCGACGACGCGGGCGCGACCTTCTACGAACGCGGCTTAGCTTCGACTGCCGGACTAATGTTGACCACAACACACCTAGTATCCGTTTTAATGTCAATCCGCTGACATGTGATCGCACGTATGAATGACCTGGCGATGTTTTGTCGAGATCAGCAAATGTAGGCGAACGCCACCGCCGCCGCTGCCGCCGCCGATAGACGCATCGCGGTGGGCCGCTGACTCACCCGTTATCGGAAATGCAGCGGATGTGGAGTCGAATGTACGCCGAGCGAGGAGTCACACAGTAGCAGCTGACGTTCAGAAGCTTTTGCCATAAACTGCAAGTAATAGTAAGTAAACAAACTGACACCGGATGACTAATTGATTGTCACACGCACTCGCTTTGTTCCTTTGTTGCCATGTGTTATCCATTGTGACGGAAAGTTTGTTATCTATCAGGATTCAGATAAATATTTTGTGTGACGATTCATTATCTGCGACTTGTTACGATTAGATGAATGACATAACGAGTGGTGGAGTCACGCCTTGTAGTATACCTAAACATATAAGCAGAGTTGTAAGTTTTATACCGTCTGGTAAAACAATAAGCCGAAGTCATCGTTTGTCTGGATACTTGCAGTAGCCTGAGGTCTTGTTCTTTCGCAGACAATTTCCAATTATTTTCTTATCATGTAAAGTGGCGCGTTTAATTATGCCATACTGATAGGCACTAGTAAGTTCTGATTTTATGATCTCATACATAGCTCAAGTAAACAGTCTCGCCAGTGGGAGCAGGGCGCTATCAGCAGACAGGGCAGGTCGGGGTCACACGTATCTGAACTAAGAGGTACGACGCTGTCTCGATACAATTTCGTTTCTATCTCTCACCATAACCCTTTCTATGGTAGTCGAAGATGATTCGAATACACACGTATGTAGCAAAACACGTGTCGTTTATAGCGAATCAGTAGTGTCACGCTTTGCATTCCAAACACAGAAGGATTATAACCGCAATGTGGGTGATGATTTAATGACTTGCATCAAGTTGGGTGAAGATTATGAAATCTTAGGGTCTTTCACAAGTCAATAAGTAGGTAAGTAACTAAGTTAGGTACTCTGAACGCGCGTAAGGATTGTATGAAGAGTTTAAGAATTCCTATGAAATACCTACTACAATGAAAATCAAAAAATTTTACACAAATATTCTTAAACAGCTCAGATCTAGGGCGTTAAATTTCCCTCAGGGTGACAACGACAACTTCCTAAAACGACAACTTCCGAAAACGACATCTTTCGAAAACGACAACGTGTATTTCTAAACTCGTCAAATTCCTAAAATGTCAAATTCTGGAAATGGCAAATTCCTAAAACGACAGATTCCTAAAATGTCAAATTCCCATAATGACAAATTCCGAAAATGTCAAAAATGTATAATTTCTACGTTATATAATATATCCTTTGCTCCATTACTGATCATGTTTTAATTAAGTAAAACAACTAAAGTTTGTATTCTTTAGAGTAGCAAATGAAAAAAACTGCAAATAAAACAAAACTTTGGACTTTTCTGATGCTATTGCGTTCTTAAACTCCTTGGTCTTACTGGCATATTTAAAGTATGTCTAAGAAGAAAGCAGTATCTGTCAGCTTGACAATCCTAAAATGCAAATAGTGTTTGATTTCTTTCATGAAATACTTAACTGGTGCCGTGAAGTGAATAATGAATTTCATAAAATCACAAAAAGGGAAAGACTGTTTATTAAATAATGGGTATAAATACAATTTCATGAAATTGAACAATAATAACACAAATTTATGGAGATGTGCTAATATAACTTTAGATAGTACGAGAACCAAAATTTTACGAGATGCTGCTCATGTGTGCTTGCCTGATGATTCCAAAAATATTGTTTTACAATTGATAAATATTTGTAAAAAAGAAGTTTGCGAAAATTTTGATCCCATTCAGCAATTTTTTGAAAACAATGTGGAAAAAATAATTAAGAAACATCAAAATTTCATACCTGATATACCAACCTTTCAAAGTGTTAAAAGTACACTATACAAGAGCCGTAAAGATTTTTTAGAAAGCGACGTTTTGAAATACAAAAACTTGGAAGACGTAAAAGTGCCAACTGCTTTTTCCAAAAAAATTCTCAGAGCCAATGATGGAGATACAGAAAGAATTTTAATATTTTCATCCATTACATCCCGAAATATAATCAAAAAGTTTGCGAGAAGCGATAAATTGTACTTTGGTGATGGTACCTTTTACAGCGTACCAAAACCATTCCATCAGCTATTTACCGTACATGTCGATTATTTCTCAAATTCGAAGACCGTAAATGTTATACCAATAGTATACGGTCTACTGCCCAATAAAACTGAAGAAACATACATTAGGTTTTTTAATTAATAAAAGAAATATTGGGTATAAACATTTCACAATATAAATGCGACTTTGAACAAGCACAAATAAATGCTGTCCTTCATGTATTTCCTGATGTGAATTTAAGAGGTTGTTATCAGCACTTCATTAAGGCAGTCTTCAAGCAATCGAAGGCCTTAAAATTACAAACTACAACAGAAGGCAGAAATGTATCAAGATTAAGTGCTATAATAGCCTTACTACCCTCTGCCTATATAAACGACGCTTGGTTACATATAAAAAATATGATGCCTAAAGATTTGAAATTTCAAAAATTCAAACGTTATTTTGAAAAACAGTGGTTGCAAATAAATAAAAATATCATAAGTGTTGCTTATACCAAACACCGTACCAATAATCCGGTCGAAGGTTGGCATAGACGCCTAAATGCCAAGCTACCACATAAACCAAACATTTTTTTTATTTTTAATAGATTGAAAAAAGAAGCTAAGCATTACGATTTAAAAATTAAAAGAAGTTATTTTCAAAAGTTCCAAAAGAACCGAAGAAATACTGATATAGTTTTTGATATAAAATACAAAATATTATTGCAGCAACTTGAAAAAAAAGATCTTAATAGCATACAATTTTTGAAGAAAATTATATATTTAAAGTTAAATTAAAAACAACAACCAAAAGTCAAGAACGACGACGACGCCGCCGATAGTCATCAAGCCCTTTAAATGGATACAGAAGTCCAAAGTGTTGTTTTAATTGCAGTTTTTTTCATTTGTTACTCTTAAGAATAAAAGTTTCGGTTGTCTTAAGTTTGAAGTTGTTTTACTTAATTAAAAGATGCTCAGTAATAGAGCAAAGGTTATAATATAACGTATAAATTAGTCAAATTTGTCATTTCAGGAATTTGCCATTTTGGGAATTTGACATTTTAGGAATTTGCCATTTCAAGAATTTACCGAGTTTAGAATTCACGTTGTCGTTTTCGAAAGATGTCGTTTTCGGAAGTTGTCGTTTTAGGAAGTTGTCGTTGTCACCCTGAGGGTTGCGTTCTTAAACTCCTTGGTCTTACTGGCATATTTAAAGTATGTCTAAGAAGAAAGCAGTATCTGTCAGCTTGACAATCCTAAAATGCAAATAGTGTTTGATTTCTTTCATGAAATACTTAACTGGTGCCGTGAAGTGAATAATGAATTTCATAAAATCACAAAAAGGGAAAGACTGTTTATTAAATAATGGGTATAAATACAATTTCATGAAATTGAACAATAATAACACAAATTTATGGAGATGTGCTAATATAACTTTAGATAGTACGAGAACCAAAATTTTACGAGATGCTGCTCATGTGTGCTTGCCTGATGATTCCAAAAATATTGTTTTACAATTGATAAATATTTGTAAAAAAGAAGTTTGCGAAAATTTTGATCCCATTCAGCAATTTTTTGAAAACAATGTGGAAAAAATAATTAAGAAACATCAAAATTTCATACCTGATATACCAACCTTTCAAAGTGTTAAAAGTACACTATACAAGAGCCGTAAAGATTTTTTAGAAAGCGACGTTTTGAAATACAAAAACTTGGAAGACGTAAAAGTGCCAACTGCTTTTTCCAAAAAAATTCTCAGAGCCAATGATGGAGATACAGAAAGAATTTTAATATTTTCATCCATTACATCCCGAAATATAATCAAAAAGTTTGCGAGAAGCGATAAATTGTACTTTGGTGATGGTACCTTTTACAGCGTACCAAAACCATTCCATCAGCTATTTACCGTACATGTCGATTATTTCTCAAATTCGAAGACCGTAAATGTTATACCAATAGTATACGGTCTACTGCCCAATAAAACTGAAGAAACATACATTAGGTTTTTTAATTAATAAAAGAAATATTGGGTATAAACATTTCACAATATAAATGCGACTTTGAACAAGCACAAATAAATGCTGTCCTTCATGTATTTCCTGATGTGAATTTAAGAGGTTGTTATCAGCACTTCATTAAGGCAGTCTTCAAGCAATCGAAGGCCTTAAAATTACAAACTACAACAGAAGGCAGAAATGTATCAAGATTAAGTGCTATAATAGCCTTACTACCCTCTGCCTATATAAACGACGCTTGGTTACATATAAAAAATATGATGCCTAAAGATTTGAAATTTCAAAAATTCAAACGTTATTTTGAAAAACAGTGGTTGCAAATAAATAAAAATATCATAAGTGTTGCTTATACCAAACACCGTACCAATAATCCGGTCGAAGGTTGGCATAGACGCCTAAATGCCAAGCTACCACATAAACCAAACATTTTTTTTATTTTTAATAGATTGAAAAAAGAAGCTAAGCATTACGATTTAAAAATTAAAAGAAGTTATTTTCAAAAGTTCCAAAAGAACCGAAGAAATACTGATATAGTTTTTGATATAAAATACAAAATATTATTGCAGCAACTTGAAAAAAAAGATCTTAATAGCATACAATTTTTGAAGAAAATTATATATTTAAAGTTAAATTAAAAACAACAACCAAAAGTCAAGAACGACGACGACGCCGCCGATAGTCATCAAGCCCTTTAAATGGATACAGAAGTCCAAAGTGTTGTTTTAATTGCAGTTTTTTTCATTTGTTACTCTTAAGAATAAAAGTTTCGGTTGTCTTAAGTTTGAAGTTGTTTTACTTAATTAAAAGATGCTCAGTAATAGAGCAAAGGTTATAATATAACGTATAAATTAGTCAAATTTGTCATTTCAGGAATTTGCCATTTTGGGAATTTGACATTTTAGGAATTTGCCATTTCAAGAATTTACCGAGTTTAGAATTCACGTTGTCGTTTTCGAAAGATGTCGTTTTCGGAAGTTGTCGTTTTAGGAAGTTGTCGTTGTCACCCTGAGGGATTACGATAGTGTAAGCTTTTTGTAACCTAGGCCCTGTGTAGGTGGCGGTAGATGTTTTGTGAGGAAGTAGCGTAGAGCATTATATTTTGACCTCGAATATTGCTTAGCTACATGTTTGTGTATGAGGTGTATATCACGTATACTAAATACACTGGTTATTCTCAAATGGAATCATGTCATTCATAGAATTTCGTTGAATTTTCCTTCGCAAAGTCGCCTTGTCATTGCATTTCTTTTTGTAAATTCTTAGTTAAAGTTGTAACTCATTTATGCATTGCTTATATCATTTCTATTCCTATTCTTTTATTATTTAACTTAAACTTTTAATGCAGTAAAACATCACAAAACTGCTCTGAGTTAGTCCATGTAGCTTGCCTTGAAATAAATTATATGGGCTTGTATACACTTACAGATTAATTTAACCTTTAAATTTCCGTATTTGTATCGATTATTATTGATTCTACGATTATTTAAAAATACTACTACTGCACTAATCATACTACTAGCAACTTAGGTATATCACGGCACTTTTATACAATTTTATTTTTATGGCTTGTGAGAGAAATAAATGATTTATTTATTATTATTTCTTGGTTATCTTTTGGCTATTTATGGCATGGTAGTAGATAAAATTGGATTAACAATATAGTTCATGTTTAGTAAACTGAGAGTACGTTTTCGGTGTCGTATTAGGTTAGGAGCATGTTAGGAGAAAGAAGCAGACTGTACATCTGATGTTAAGTTATATGTCTATGAAGATTGGAAATATAAATATGATGTATGTTCGGCCCTGAGACATGATGTTACTGTAATTTCACACAAAATATTCAGCAAAAGCGCTCTTTTTAATTTTTTATCCCGGCATAGAGGTTTTGTCATGCTGAATTTGAAAGCGGAATAAAATAGGCACCATAACATATTTCATAATATTTAATATCTACTTCAACGACCTTACAATTAATACCTAACCTTGTGAATGTTTACATACATACACATTTTGGTATGACTAGTTACCGTATAGCGGTTTGACCTGTTTCCGTGGGATTGAATATCACCTGATATAGTAAAGATAGAATTTGCCAGAAATAGTGCAGCTTCCTATCAGTGATGGAAGTTTTGAAAGCCGACGAGTAGTTATGAAGATAACCCGTTAAATACAAACAAACTGTAGATATTATTATAATACATAAGTATAGTATAGATAGTGTTGCTGTGGCGCTTTGCTGTTAGATATTTAATAACTAACTATTTATTTTAACTAATCAAACACGGTTTTGTCCAGGTTTTCATTAACCCATATAAAGTTTATTTAATTCGGATAAGAGAAACAAAATGTTGTTGGCGGAATCTAGCGAAGTAGGTAAGTAAATTTGTTTAGTTCAGGTTCAAATTAAGTTACTTTCTTTCTTCGTAGTTCAGACACTAATATGTCAAAAATTGGAACCTTGTAGTAAATAATGATTCTACTTCCTTTGTGTGTTTATTTGTCGCATATACCTAGTGATTTTCCTACAAACAAATAGAACACAGTTGAGCGATATTATATTGTTTTTGTTTATTTATTCATATGTTTACTGAGAATTTGAAATTAACTAAATAAGCATCAAGGCGGATACTGTACATACAATTATTTGTAAATATCATTGTCATTATGTTTAGGTAGGTACATCTATATTAATAAAGATACCGACCCGTTTGAAATATTATAAACGCGAAAGTTACTCTTTCTGTCTGTCTCGCTTTCACGGTAAAACTACTGAACTTAAATGAATTTTATTGCACAGATAGAGAAAGGACACAGGCCTTTTTATCCCGGGAAAATGGAAGATCTCCCGGGTACGCGAGTGAAACCCATAGTGTACCTATGAGACAAAATCTACATAAACTCATAATATCGTAAGTAAAAGCAGCTAATATTTAGTAAATTTAATCTACAAATACGTCGTTATGAAAACAAACTGATCACCCCATTTGGAAGATGACATTAGCAAGTAAACACTATTTTAAAAACCTTCAACTCTTGTAGATGATAGTCAAATTCATGGCACTTTTTGCAGATTCTAAAAATATATATATGAATAAAAAAAATATGAGTACACACAAAAAAGAACGAGGAAGATCCGGTTTGAACACAGCATTATATGTATAAATATCGGAAAATTATAAGTCTGTGTCTACGGTATAATCTGGCCAAGTAATTATAGTCTAGGTACCTGTTTTTTTCTAAACCTAATAGGCGTTGTTGGCCTTTATGTACAAAAGGTTAGATTTTATGCTGTATTATTGTGATTTTAATTTTAATAAATATCTTGAAATAATTCAATGTATCCCTTTTGCAGATTTAGGATTGAATGAATCAGTTTCCCAGTCTATGAACCTATACTAAAGTGGGTGGGTAGGTCCTAGAGCCTATACTAATGTGGAATTGCCCACGAAATAACTTAGACTAAGGTGCTCTTCACAATGAAGGCACGTATTTGTTTTTCTAATTGTTGAATAAAAGGAGAGTCCATGGTTCTCTAAACTGAAAATACTTAGTTTGCCTTGCATATTTTTTTTATTACGTATAACGAAGTTTTCACTTTCATTCGACACCTGAACCCTCTTCGAGTGTCATGTCACTTTATATGGGTGACACGCGGCTATGGTAATCTCTACAAAATCTGATAAAATCAACATTTATGAGCAATACGTTTGTAAAAACATATTCGATCCGCAAACGAATTACCAGTTTCCCGACGTCGAGATGTAGCGTGATGACGTCAATATCACAGAAACAGGTAAATAAAGTGCCATTTTGAATTTTTAATAATAACGAGTGGCGTGACGTCTTTCTAACCTAGGCCTTGACATTCGAGTATGAAATCATTATCATCATCAACAGCTCTTAATACGTCTCCACCGAGGAGCTCGAGCCTCTCCTAACATCGAGGGGGTTTAGGCCATAGTCGACCACGCGGGCCTAGTGCGGATTGGCGGACGTCACATGCCTTTAATTGTGACATCTCAGGCATGCAGGTTTCCTCACGATGTTTTCCTTCACCGAAGGCCAGTGGTGTGAATCCGTACGTAAGTTTTTATAAAGTCAGAGGTACGGGCCTCGGGATTTGAACCGGCACCCTCATGATCGTGAGTCGGTGCGTTCCCAACTGAGCCACCACGGCTACGAGTATGAAATATATATGTATAAATAAAAAAAATTACGTGAGGCACTCGGGGACTGCCGCGGTAAAGCTATTGCATTGCATAGCATTTTGTATCAACTTATGCAATTATAATTTTATTTATTTATTTTAATAATAAATGCACTTTGTTCATTCATATTCAAAACACTTCATACACAAATTTTACAAGTACAGCTATTCACTGTTGTACATAAATACATATACACCTATATACTTTCTCATAAGCAGCTTATGTATTCGTCCGATTTTGGAGCAGCTCGTCTCGAGTCGTGCGAGTTTCGTAGAGTCGTACAATACGTCTAATCGCACACAACGCCGTGTCGAGTCGAAGACTGCCGAACTGAAACGACGTTAGACGATGCACGGCCTTCAAGCCACACCTCCTTGCCCGTCGGAGTGGGGGGTGTTAGGTTTTTTTCGTTACGGAATTTCTTGATTCGGTCGCCGCGCTCAGAGCCCGCGATAAAAGCTATGCAATAGCTTAAAAATATATAAGTACTAGCTCATATAAATCTTAGAGAAAAGGTCTAATTTCATTGCCATGTTGGCCCAACGTACAAACATTTGTACCAATACGCCAACATCGCGTGCTTAGAAATGCAAATGGCCGCTACATGTACTAAATAAATGATACATTTGGATTTAAACAAAGGTTAGGTTAGAAAGGACGCCTTGTACATTGTAAAAATACTTGAGCATATATTTTGACGTGACAACGTCTTATAAATTGGTTTGCCGGGTGACACTTCAAGAAACTGCGTTACGCTCCGCTCACGTCACGTTATGTTTTAAATTGTTACTATTATTTCATCCTTCTTCCTACTATACGAATGAATATTCACATTAAAATTATTTTACCACTCAAAGTCGTTGTCACGTAAAACTTTTTTTTAATAATATGCATTCTGATGTGCATACGTATTTGAATACTTAGGCTTTATGACGTGGTACCCTTGCCACGAAATAGAAACAAAATAATTACGCGCGAATACGGAAATTGAGTTTTGTTTTTTATAAATGTCAAACGCCATTTTTTCAAAACGTCAAAGAGTTAAGAAGATAGCAAACAAACACCGTGCCGAAGTCTGCCGAACTTAAACGACGTTAGACGATGTGTTAGGTTTTTTTCGTAACGGAATTTCTTGATTCGGTCGCCGCGCTCAGAGCCCGCGATAAAAGCTATGCAATAGCTTAATAAATGAGTTCCCAACAAAAGTATAAATTAAATAATATATGCAACATCCCTATACAATAATCATTCTCTACATCGACGTTTTAACATATCAACAGCGTCAGACTTTTTCAGACTTTCGTGCAACAATGGCTGTAGAGGGTTAGGATAAACTTGGCAGTATGTATCTTTTTATTACGGGAAAAAATTAGATAAATCGACGGAATCTATATAAAAAGGTAATGATGAACCTTACAGAATATATAGAAAAGTTTCAAAAGAGTCGATTATTTTGGAAAAAATTGCGAGCATAAGTTAGATAATAATACATTCATTCTCATTTATATTACAACTCGGTGTGCAGGTACCCATCGCTCCAAACAAAAAGATAGCGATAAAATTATAGGCACATCAAGATGTAATGTCAGATAGTAATAAGCCGTTATAATAATAGTTTACAACATTTACTTTATATCTCAAACCTACCTATTAATACACTAAAGGAAATCTTTATTTGCAAAGGCAGTCTAGTTCCCTTGACTCAAATCGTCGCTAATATCATCTTTCTTTAGTTGCCGACTCACGGTTAGTGTCAAAAGAAAATGTCTACCAAGTATACCTCAAACAACAATAGGTTACCTACCAATTCCATAAATCATATAAGGAAGAAAGTAAACATAAAAGCTTTTGGCTTTTTTTGGTATCAATGATAATTTTCTTTACGTAGGTGACATGACAATGCAAGATGTGACATTCTGGGTTATTTGTTTTTTAACAAAAACCCAAACAAAACGTGCCCAATAACAACAAATCAATAACACACACATTGAATGGAGATCGAACTTTGTTCCCAAAACAGTAGATCCTCAAACACTCCACGTAACTACATGTGGGTTTCTCCTCATATACGTTGATTAGGGATTACCTCACATCGCCTGATGATTATACAATTCATCGTAATGACTTGCAAAAAAATAAAAATAGCCTCAGAAAGCGGTTTGTAGACGTAACAAAAATGGACTTTGGACTATAGATAATTTACATCAGATTTCGCCAGTCTAAAGTGCAAAAATTACATCATCTGTGAATTGCAAAATTTTTATTATGTCGGACGATTACCTTTTGGATTGAGGAAACGTTCTGCAAGAACATATGACTGACTGATCTATTGACATAGTATTTGTATTTTGTTTACTGACAGAGATGAAGATGAGACAACTTTAACTTTTGATGGATAGAAGCACAGGTACTTACCGCGAATATAAGTAAGACAGTATAAATAAAATATGATATACCAATCTATATCTCTTCGTTCCTATATGTTACTTACTATGGATGGATAATGCTGTGCCCGGTAGGGACCACAATGTTAATCACACTAATATTTTATAGTCGAAAATTTGTGAGTGTGTGTGTGTATGTTTTCATAAGAGCGGTTTTAATAAAATTTGGTATGGCGTTAGCTGTCACCCTGGATTAACAACGGCTACTTTTGATTCCGAGAAAATTGAAGATCCCGGGACCGCGGGTGAAACCGCGGGGCAGAAGCTTGTCAGATATAATATTCATTTTAATATTTTGGAATGCAAATAAATAACAGAAATATTTCAGCTAGCGAAAACATTCTACACTGGCGGATTTTCACATTTTCCAAATTATAGACTGTAAAATTCTGGCCGTCCTTAACTTTTTTTCGACTGTAACAAGTTACCTCTCTTCTCTTCTTTTTTATTAGGTTTTATTTTTTATTTAGCTGTAACATATTCCCTCTATTTAAAACGATGTTCTATATAAGGTAATATTTTTTGTGTGTTTTTATTTGTCATAATGTTTATTGTTGTATATTTGGGTTATTAATTAGAAAAAAATTGCATAACATCATAAAAAATATTAACCTTACTAAGTTTATTGCCGGTACTTCCCAGATGAAATTCCCTTATTCACCCTGTTAGGACCTTACTACTGTTTTAACTTTTTGGCGATTTAAAATGAAGTTGAATAACCAAAAATAGGGAAGAGGCGAAAGTCAGCGAAAAGATATTTTACGGACTTGTATCTGTAAGGAAGATAGAATTCAAATACAGTTTTAATATATAGGTAGATCTTTTTGATATCACCGCCCATAAAATCTGCCGCCCTAAGCTCAATCTCACTGAGCCGGCTGGAAAATCGACTACTACCGAAAGCCTATTAATTGAATGTTGGTTGGAAATTGGTTGTGACAAATAGGAATTCATTTCGATAGAAGATGACGAAGGTAAACGTTATACATAATTACTTACTCACCTTATAATTTTGAGTTGAATCGTAACGTAGGTATTTATCCGTCACTGAGGAAAAGGTTCGTTCTCAGGCGGTTATTCCAGAATTAATATTCGTTAAAATGTAGAAACATTATTATGTTCAAAATACGCCTATAAAATAAAACTGGATTTAATTGGACTTTGTACTCTGTAATGGTCATCGAGGTCCAAAGTCCGTTTTATAATTTGTTTGGCAGTTATGTCCATTATATAAGCGAACCGAATAATAAAACCAGTTGAGATACCACTATGCGGTAAAAAAAAAATCGGCAGGTGCGAAATGAAGTTGCGCACGGAGGGTTTTCTTGCAAAACAATAAAATTACTTTACTTTTTAAGCCATTAGCGTCTGCGTCACATCTTCCCCGTTTAGAAAAATAGTCAAAAGAGCTACTGTTACCTTGTGAAGGTTACTATAGCCGTTCTTCTTATTGTTTTCATTCAAGACCTATTAAGACCTTCTCAAAAATAATTGCTAAATCGGTTCAGGTTTTGGAGGACTTTTGTTACAACACTGGGACACGATAATTAGATTAGATATTTCCGGTGATTTTTATGTTGTGACAACCACCACTTTGCCTCTTTATCCAGACACCATTAGCGATCAAAATAAAATAAAAAATATCACGCAAAGTTGCATTCTCGTAGTACGCGAGAGGTTGGTTACTGACCCTTGGCTTTAGAGCCACTGGTCGTAGGTTCGAGTCTCCATGTTTGAATGACATAAAGACTGGAATGTATTTAAAATTAGCGTAGGTAATGTGTGTGAGTAAAAAAAATCTAGGAAATTTATTTTATTTTGGCATGGAACTCTAAAAAAACCTGTCTACGCAACTAATGTATCTCTTGATTTGACGTTAGCGGAGAATAATAGCTAACTTTATGTTTTAGTGTCAAATACACCATAATAATACCGGTCGTTGCCGAAAATAGCAACGTGATATCATAAAGGCTCGAGAGTTATACATTAATTCCGCTATTCGCCATGAAAACATAATTCTATGTAGCCTACATATTTAATGAACGCCTTTGCAAAATACATGTAGATAGAGATTTTTTCCTGGTATCAACTGTGTCATGATGATTGAGCAAATAATACATAAACGGTTCAAGTGTGTTGTTAATTGAGATGAGATTGAAAATAAAGTACCCGTCACAAGGTGGAATTGCCGTATAATCAATACTTTATTATAGATAGATATAACCAGTTTGAACTAATTGGACCAATCAAATACCAACAACACTACAATGTATTTTATGGAAACATTAAAAACAATTTTATAATTATATATCAATGAAAAATGGTTGTAACCAACATTAAAGTATAGTGCCGCATTAGAATCATACTAATATTATAGACGACTAGTGGCTCCCCGCGGTTTCACCCGCGTTCCCGGGATAAAAAGTAGCCTATGTGTTATTCCAGAACATATTCTAGCTCTGTGCCAAATTTCAAGCAGATCCCTTCAGCCGTTGGAGCGTGAAAGAGTAACAAACATCCATACAAACTTTCGCATTTATAATATTAGTAGGATTACAACACTAATATTGTAAAGGCGAAAGTTTGTGAGTGTGTAATGTGTATGTTCGATACTTCTGAAATATTCTGAAGCGATTTTAATAAAATTTGGTATGAAGTTAGCTGACATCCTACAACATTTTATCCCGCAAAATTAAACAACCCCCGGAAACGCGAGTGAAACCGCGGGGCAGAAGCTAGTTTATTATTTAAGTTATAGATACAATTTTGATGTATGTATGTTACTCATATGTCGGAAAGGCTGAAGGGAAAATTTAAGATTCCTCGGAAACACAGGTGAAACCGTGTTGACCTAGTGTTTCATATTTACTACTATATCTACTATAATCATAATGTGCTCCAAAATGTAGTGACTTACTTTTTTCTGTATTAGGTATACCTATACTAGTACAAGATATAATTCACACGAACTTTTCCATCCAATTAACTATCAAAAATATTGAATAGTGTGATAACCTATATTACACCTTGGATATCACATTTTTCTAGAAATACTTAATTAATATAGATTATGTAGATAGAGCACAAACAGCATAATATCATGTTTACATTAATTGGAAAATATTAACAAATAAATAATATTGATATAACCCTGAAAGTCAACTATATATAGATTGTATTTTAAACTGAATAATTGGTAAATTATAGTGACACAATTGTTCCTACTTTTGCATATTCTTGAGACAAAAGTACCTAGTCCAGAATATATTCCGACTCTGTACCAAATCTCATACGGGAAATGTATGTTAAGTGTGAAATAGTAACATCTTCACAAATCTTTCATATTTCTAATATTAATAAATAAATAAATATCTTGGGACATTTTTCACACACAGCCAATCTGATTCCAAACTAAGCAGAGCTTGTGATATGGTAACCAGATAGCTGATATAATACATATACTACATTTAAATACATACTTATATAGATATTGACATCCAAACATAGAACAAACAGACAGACAGACATATTCAAGCTTAAAAATATTTGACCTGGGTGGGATTTGAATCCATGACTGGCAGCTTGAAAGTAAGGGCACTAACCACAAAGCCAACCGGGCTGTCAATTTATAATATTAGTTGGAATGATCTGACAAAATGGCATACAGTTGTTAAATGTATGTACATGTGTCATACAAATAGTCTAAGTTAGACATTAGCAAACTGTTAGCTTAATGGGCCTGTATCCCGTAATAGAATCAAAAAATATTTTAACAATAGAAAAACATTCATTAGCAAACACATAATCATCATGACTTTTAAGATATTACGGTGTGGAAAAAAATCTTAAAGAACATCATAATATCATAATTATAATTGCATTTGCAATCTGCCCATCATAATAAGTTTTAATATAATACTTTAAAGATACATTGTAGCTAAGTGTATAATTTGCTTCGAGCCTGCAAGTTAGTACAAACATGTTTGAAGTCAATTGCTGGGTCTAGAGTAGCCGTGGCAGCATGCAATTGAGACTAATTGTGTACTTACATGCACAATGGTCATCCATCACTACAATTACCTATTTATATTTCATTTCAGAGCTGCTCGTGTGAGGATTCTCTTTAAGATTAAGATGTACAATGCTGTATTATCTTAAATAAAGTAATAAAATGCAAATTACAGTTCAGTATTGTTTTTACGCTATTTGATGTAAGCTGTGATTGAATTGTTGGCATATGTAATGGTCGTTTGTGTAATTAAATAGTAGCATAATTAGAGAGTGTAACTATACACTTTTCATATGACTGGCTTGTATTATATTTAATTTGAATGGATTTCAAATTTATGGATGGAAGTTTCCATACTTAGCTCAGTTTTTGACAATCAATTTATTATTTGTTTATTTATACTTAAAGGATCAACAAAATATTTGTTTATTTCACTAAATGGTAAACTTTGATAGCAACACGTTTCTAACAAGTTACAAATGTGTTTAAAAACACATTATTGACCCACATAACACGCAGATAACCCTTCTACTATGTAAACATAATTGGGTAATATGTTTAGAGGTCAAACATGTTCTAATAGTTCCGCGATCAGCGTTGCACATAGGGACAGTAAGTGTTTGAACAAACACATTTGTTGAATAAACGGAAAATACGCCCGTACTCCGTAGAAACACAGGTACACTGTTACATTAGTGTGCTATGACAAGAACTCTTAGTTCTAGCTAAGTTATGGAGAAATATTTCAACTAAGTACATATATGATAAGTGTATTACGGTAATATACGTAGGACGTTAAAAATAATTCAATATCAGACAAGGCAAGGCAGTTAATTACCTTGTTTACATCTACACTATTGCATATTGGTTACAAATATGTGCACTCTTACCTTCGTCGCAGAGCCCCATTTTTCTAGGAATATCAATCTTGTGAAGAGATAAGGTTCGTTTAAACCTATGATTATTGATTATCTGTTTTTTAATTTATCAAAATTATAGAATTCCTGTAGTCTGCAAGTAATGAAAATTTGACATGACTAATATGGATGACAGTGACAGATATGACAGTAACTGCCAACTGTCAACGAAATTGACATAAAACATAAGAGTGAGCTAAGTGAATGATGTAGCTAATAAAATGTTGGCTTTGAAATGTTTTGCTCATGTTTCCATCTAGTGAGCAAGTAGTACTACATTTTAGTAGTATTGTCGGGTATTTAAAATAGATGGCACGATGTTATTCGTTTTGTTCATAAATTATTATCAAACACATATATAACAAACAAAGCTTACCCGTCTCAGTTGCCAACAACTATCACAGCAACAATTAGTTTGGAATTAGATAGGCCAGGTGTAAAGAATGACCCATGATCTTAAATTTTTTTTTATGTTCATGAACACGTGTTTGTTTATCCTTCTTTGATCCTTTTATGGAGTATCTTTGTAATGATATCAGACGATACTCCATAAAAACTTTTGTATAGGTTTAGTTGTAGAGTTAGTTAGTTACACAAGGCTAATTTCATACCTAAAATGATTTATTCCTCGGGAATCATTACACCTATAATCAAGTAGGTAAGTAAGTAGGTAAATAATAAAATATTTTAATGTTTAATAAACTTTTATTACTGGGATTAATCGTACATTACAAGGTCATTCGGATAATTAGATACCAAAGATATAAAAAAGATGTGAATAAACTTGTGTTTGCGAGGTTTGAATATTATTAAATCAGCAATTAGGTAGAGCTGTAACTTAATCCTGATTGATCGGACGTTCAGTTATCAGTGTTAGGATAAACTGAAGTCTACTTTTCGTTGTAGAATGTCAAACGTCGGTCTAATAAGATCGTCGGATCTTTATCCGATAGCTTTCTATTGCACGATAAACAAACCGACACACAGAGTAATATCGTGGAGAAAAATAGATAACCTAAAGTTTGCATTCGTGCGATCGTTCTCGGTCAACTGTCTGTATCTTCAACATCGGTTAAAATAGATACTCTATTTCCAAATCATCCTTTCCATCACCCACAACTTACATTACATAACATATAAAGACTTAATTCAACAATAGTAAGTACCCACGTAGTAAATAGGTACATTTAACAGTCTCTCTCATAAACACAGAATTTGTGTGGTGGAAAATAATGTTTTTTTATAGATATAGCTGAATGTATGTCAAGTACAACCAACTATCACAGGGTAATTTATTGAGTTAGCCAGGTACGATATATTATTTAAGAGCATATTAATCTATTTTTATTTACGTACTAGTGGCTCCCCGCGGTTTCACCCGCGTACCCGGGAGGTCTTCCATTTTCCCGGGATAAAAAGTAGCCTATATGTTAATCCAGGTTATAAGCTATCTTTATTCCAAATTTCATTCAAATCCATTCAGTAGTTTTTACGTGAAAGAGTAACAAACATCCATACATCCATACTTACAAACTTTCGCCTTTATAATATTAGTAGGATCTATAGTAGAAAGATGTAGATATTGTACCTACCTACTTTTGTTGCGGTGGGTTTACATTTTCCACGATTATTTTTACGATATTATAATATGCTTCCAAATAGATTTTTATCGCATATTTAGATAAATAGGTAATAAATAATAATCATAAACGATTCCATTATCTCATGATGTTATAGTTGAGTAAGTACCGATTAGATGAATAGGTAATACTTACTTATTGTAGTTTAAATTTTTTATTATTTCATTCCAATTTAGAATGACAATTATTAGTGTTGCATAAATAAAGCAGAAGCTATATAAACACTAGGGGAAGCTAGCTAGTATATTTTACCGTATGTTGCTACCCATCGGTACTTAGGTGTAGTTTGGTGCTGTCTAACATAATAATAATTATAAATACACAAGCGCATGTAAGCGTGTTATGAAAAGTAATGTAGGTTTGATCTAACATAACATTAATATTAGTCAGATATCAATGTTAATTTTAAAAGTAGTTAGCTTGTTCACCCAACCGAGACAGAAAAAACTAAAAATATAACAAAAGTTTAATAATGTGTTTTGATTTTTTGCCTAAAACAATCACGTCTATGACAAGAGGTTGTCTCTTCCTTGCGCGGTATGTTTGTCTCTTTTTCCCACATGGATTTGGATGAGCTGTCAAATTGACTGACGGGTAGGTAACTTGTTGGTCTACTCATTCTTTGACAATGTGAGCACATTCGATTGCAACTGATATTTAATTATGCAACGATCTAATAATATGAATCATGCATGATTTAGAACCACTACCAGCGCGCGCCGTGGCGTCACTTGGCGTTGGCAAGGCTATAAAGGCTCACCAGCTTTTTGGCACATGTTCTGATGCACCGCTCGTTCAATAACATGGCTCAATTACACCGATTACGAAGTTGTGTTATCAACTGTGACGTGATCCATTCATAGTTTTCGCCAGCATGCTTGTCAGTTCTACACATAACAAGAAGCTTAAAGCTGAATGCAAGTGATTGAATTGCTATCGAATAAGATATGCCTCGATCTTTTTTATTTCGTATCGAGGAATGTAACTCAAAACAAAATTGTTAAGACTATTACGATTAGTCGTTAGAGCCTGCTGCAGGACGAGACTTAAGTCTGCATTATGGGCTCTACTTCCGTGAAATACATAGGTACCTACTTATTAAGTTGTAGTGATACCTACCAGTCAGTTTTATCGCGTTTAATATTGAACCGTCATTTGGCATATTGATGTTAGTATACGTTTATTTTTATGAATCTACGAAAACAAGTTCCATATTAATGATTGTGTCGTTGGAAACCTTCAATGTTTATAACCAATTACCGGACACATCAAGGCAATCCACCGCACCGTGGTGAAACTGTAGTTGTTTACAGCGATAAGTAGCTAGTGGGTAACTAATATAAAGTGCACATGACAATACCTATATGATCTGTAAGTGGCCATGTTAATTGATCTTAGCAACAATGCACTACTGTAGATACTACCTATATATCTAGATGTAGATACAAAAATACTAATGAATGGGTCTTTTACATTGAGTGAACGATAGCAAAAATATACGTATAGTGTAAAGGATTCCATATAGATAGAAAAGTAAGGTGATAAAGTTAGTTTATACATAGTTAGAGATTTAGAGATGTCATACACTTCTCTTCCGACAAATTTTACACTCAGGCACAGAAATAATAAGTCGAATGTTCATTATAGGCCTCTAGGGCTCTAGGCAGACGTCGAAAGGAACACAGCTCACAATAGCTCATAGTACCCGGCAATGATTTAGAAGGAAATACTTATTATTTTGTGTATACCTACGTAGGAATATATACGTAATAATGCCTATTGTAATATGAGATATTTTGAAACAACTTAATTCAAGGATGTGAGAAATAATCCAAGATTCGAAGAAGTAAATTTATCGTTACCTTCAGAAATGTGTTTACCAAATTATTTGGTAAATATAATTGTATCCTATCTGCATAAAATTGTAGGTTATTATTGTTGCAATTTGTACCTAATTTACTGTTAGATACCTACTCTAGGACAAGTATATTATAATACTCTTAAAGTGGCTGAAGTCCGTTTCTATTGTCTAGTGCATTGCATACCTACTCGAATTAACATAATTTTAAACGCTAAACCTATATATTAATGGTAGATTAGAAGATACCAAGTGAATATTCTAATTATCACCGAAATATCACTAATCATAAAGGGTGATGGCCGTGTAAAAATGGAATACTTAGATGATTAAACGTCTTTTAAACCTTACTGCGTTGAGATAGAGTTTAAAATAATATTCCTTGGCATCGAGTGCCAACATCTGATAAGCTCAGCAGTGTCCATTATGAAGTGATATGATAATTAAGTAGGCACTTACCACATAATTTGAAATTACCATTCATAACTTCTTCTATCTAGATGACGATATACTGAGTTGAAAAATATCAAAAGTTCATATTCTGTTAAGGGCCACAATATAGAAATAATGATGATAAAGCACATGCGAACCAAAAGAAAGATCTTCCTAGCTATTCTATAAAGAAAAAATCATGTGATACTCTTGATTTATAACTAAATTCTATAGATAGAATTTATTAGAAAAGCAGGCAGTCATGTGCTTTTACAATACAATTATTAGTCTCGTCACGAACATCATGTTGAAGTAGGCGGGGTTATTGTATTATATAGCAATGTTTAATATATATTTTGGCACTATACTACAGTTGGATCTACTGCAGGCCTGGGACTTTCTCACTGTATTCAGAAACGATCATCATCATCATCATCGGCTTATACACGTCTCCACCGAGGAGCTCGAGCCTCCCCTATCAATGAGGAGGTCTAGGCCATAGTCCGCCACGCGGGCCTAGTGCGGATTGGCAGACTTCACATGCCTTTGATCGTGACATCTCGGGCATGCAGGTTTCCTCACGATGTTTTCCTTCACCGACGAGAAACGATATCGCTTACCAAAGGATAGTAAATTCATGGTAAGAAAGTCTTCTATTTGATTATGCTTGATATAGGCGTATGGTAAGTATCTTTATTATGTGCATGTAGATATTTATGTTATTATTCAAGCAATGGAATAAATCATAGCAAGGTTTTGGCTCACGATAACTGGGCTATATTTTATCCGAAAGTGTTGCAATATGAAAGGTGCAATGCAGCACAGTCAGGGCCGGATCTAGGGGGGGGCGAGCCGGGGCCCACGCCCCGGGCGGCACGTTCAGGGGGGCGGCAAATTCACACTTGACAGACGAATGGACAACTTTAACCATAGAATAAATAATAGTATAAGTACTGAAATTCATTCTTATTTTACTGTGGCCATATCAACTCGACCGATACCCAAGGGTACAGCACACAGACCATGTGACTGGGGCGGCGAGAGCGACAAGTGAGACTTGCTATACGAACATTTTATGATTCGCGAGCCACGTAGGCATGGTTTAAACCTCCCGCGTTTGAGTGATGAAAAGTCCGAATGCCTCGCCGACAGTCTAGCGCTCCAATATACTCCCAGTTCTCTCCCGTTCAAAAATGTAATTTCAATACACAAATGCAATAGGTAATTATTTCTCATATTTTAAATCCTATCCTGTCTGTGTATAAAACATACATAGTTGACCCGCGCAAGTTCGTTAGCATCATTTGCCCGTTTTTTCAACATTTTTGGTTTATGCTCCGCTCCTATTCGTCGTAGCGTGATGATATATGTATAGCCTATAGCCTTTCTTGATAAATGGACTATCTAGTTATATAGTTCCTGAGATTAACTCGTTCAAGCAAACAAACAAACTCTTCAGCATTATACACTAAACACAAAAAATTTGGGATATAAACAAATTTCGAAATTTTTGGGTGATTTTCAACGAGCTATGACTCCGAGGAAAATAATCGTACAGTAAAAAGAGTAAAAAGACTGAATTGTAGCTTCAAGTGTTTAGTTTTCAGATACGACCATGAATTTTTTCTATCATCTTTGGGTCTGGAGAAACTCTAAGGAAACTACCAAGGAAAAATGCAAATTTTTTGTCATCTAAATAAAATAAAAGCCCGTACGGTTTAAAAAAATATTTTTCTATTGTTTTTGTCAAATACTCTTTTAGATATAGAATTTAATGCCCTTTAATTTGTTGTAATAAATAAACCTTTTTTAAAACTACACAATATTCTCTATAAGAAAACATGAATGGTTCTTGTCGAAAGTATTTGTATGGAATTGAAAACTTTGAATTGAATTGGAAAAAAGGCAAAAATTTTCATAATTAAGGATATAAATTTAGGTAACTTGGTATAACTTTGGATAAAAAGGAAACTCTTTTTTTTGTAATATTTATTGCTTTGATGAAAGAGATAAAAAATAATTTTATTAAATTTTCCTTTTTTTTCTCGACTTTGTGTGTGTATGTTAATCTGTCAGACAAAGTTTTCAATTCAAAAAAGATGTTTTCGACAAGAGTCATTAATGTTTTTTTTATAGAGAATGTTGTGTAGTTTTCAAACCCCTTCTTCAATTTCATATACGATCTTTATTCCCAGAGTTATTTATTGTCAAAGTTAAATAGTTATTTGTTATACAAGAGTGCAAAGTTGCTTTTTAACCGCGAGGGAATCAAAAGAGCACGAGGTGAAAAATCTTTGCACTCGAGTGCAACACGTAACTTTTCATTCCACCTCAGCGAGGAAATGAATACTTCTCGCGTGATTGTTGAGGGAGAAAGCTCATTTGCGCATTATTAACAGTTTCAGTCAATTCTGTTGGCGTCAAGCAAAGTTCCTCGTCGCTAGAATCACTCATTTTAGTTTTTTCACTTGTTTTCAAGTTTCTTGTTTTAAATATAAGGTTTAACAATGACGTGAAAAAATGCCGCGTAAAGAACCGCGTACAAAGCAAATTGAAAAAAGAACACCAAGAAGGTGCCGAGTCTGAGTTTTTAACAAATTAAAAAAAAGTTGTATGATATATTCGGCACCATAGAGGTAGCAGTAAATAGGTTTAATGTTTTTTTTTAATTCACAAACTTAGTGCACACGATGTTCCAAATTCAATTTACTTTATCCTCTAGAGAATAAAAACGGCTTTTCCACTCAGATATTGAAGATTAAAAATACTCTTTCCGAGATGGTGGGATGAAAAAGAACTTTTTTGGTTTGACGGACAATAACTCCGTGGAAAATCATCGTACAGGCTTCTTAATTAAGAAAAAAATTTAAAAGCCTTTTGATTGGATATTTTTTTAAGACGACAAAAATGTTGCATTTTTTTCCTAGGTAGTTTCATTAGAATTTTTCAAGACCCAAAAAATTATACAAAAACGTCATGGTCGTATCTAAAGACTAGACACTTGAAGCTACAATTTGGTTCTCTTTTTTTTTGCTGTACGATTATTTTCCCCCAAAAATTTCGAAATTTATTTATATCCTCAACTTTTTGTGTCTAGTGTGTATTAGTATAAATATATATGTCCACACGTTCAAAGGTTTATATCTGTAACATTAGTGGACATCTGAAATTACAAAGATGATAAAGTGGGCACGGGGGGGGGGGGGGGGGGGGGGGCGGCATTTCGCAGTTTTTGCCCCGCCTAAAAAAAATTGAAGATCCGGGGCTGAGCACAGTCACAATGCTAAGTGACTAAATCTGTGAACAACTATAGTAGCAACACTAGATACTATTAGATTTATGAATGCCTCAACTTACCTATATTTATTATAATATTCGAGGCCGTTTCGCGTCGGTAATAACTTTTATTATGCCATTACCTAATATTGTGCTCCAATGTAAGCAACAAGCATCTTATCTGCGTACGAGACTCCACCTATCTCTGTCAATAAAATTGTCATTGCGTGTGGTGTAAGTATTTGGTGCCTATTATTTTTATCAGTCGCATTACCTAATGCTTATTTATCGATTTACGTACCCACCTGTATTTGTTACTTTAGGTTATCACGTCGAGTTATTTATAGTCAAGATAAATTGTAAGCACGAAACGAATACAGTTTGATCATCGTTTTATTAACATTAATGTTAATTTGAATTGTACCTTATAAGTATCAGCTATCATAGCAGGCAATAAGTCATGTGGGGACCGATTATTTTAATATAGCTATTCTAGTGCCAACTTAGTCTCAAGGTTATAAGCATAGCATCGCTCTTCTTAATTATATACATGGTTCAGCGAGCCTAAGCTATGTTGAAATGCGTTGAGTGGTCAGCTCATATGTTTTCCTACATCAACATTGGACATGACACTAAAAGCTGTAACAAATTGCCCTGTGTGAGCCAAGTCGTTTCGGGTACTAAATTAGGCAGTTGAGTTTAAAATTTGCGTTCCCTCATGGAAGGTCATCCTATCGATCTTTTTAATAAATTAAGTGTTCAACAGGAAAGGCAAGTGCAATGTTCATCCGTCATCATTTAGCTGTTACAAATGCCTAGTTTCTCAATTACCATGAAAACCCCGGAAGATGAGATCTAATACCATCCCAGTACCAATATTGAATGTTTTTCTTTTATTGTGCTATGGTTGGGTTGCGTTGCGTAGCGTTCGTGTCCGCCCGCGTTGTTTCTGTGGCGGTTATCACGCGGTTGCGTTGTGCAGCGCAGTGTGGACAAGCAGCCCTAGTTGGCATAGGTTAGGAAGCTACTGGCAGCGGCGGCGCATGCCATGCCTGCGCTCATGTCAACCAGTTATTAATAACACCTAAGGGTATTTTCCGTCGACTCCAATTAAACATTCAATTGGATATCATAGAACCAAAGATACCGCTTCAATTGTTCCGGAATAAATTGTTTCGTAATTAAGTTTCTTAGTAAAATCGTAATGAATATGTGGTTACGCGTTTTCTTTGAGAGTTTTGCCATGTTTGAGAAGCATGATCATAGGGGTGAAGGCTAGGCTTCTTGTGTTATATTGAGAAGGTTGAAGTGGATTCATCATAGATTCTAAAATCTTTTGAAACAACGAATGAATAGTTATTATGCTCTTTGGTTATATAACGTACCCACTTATAAGCTAAAAAGGATCAAGATAGTTTTTACCTTTATAACTAAAATCTGCGTCTTCGCAGTGGACATGTGACTTCCGTAAAAATATTGAAATGCAACTTTGAAAAACAAGATCTAATATTTGTCACAGAATGTTTACCAAACACTTATAATACTTATGGCATATGATTGGTAGGTAAACGCAAAATCAATGTCACGTGGGGTAGAGTGCAAGTCACCTAAAAAAAACTGGTTATCGTATGTAATGGATCGTTATTTATTGGTGTCTAGAACACTTATATTTATCGAATTAATTACATATATCAAGAAAATTTTAGCCTTTTAATAATTATAATCTGTATCTTATGCACTAATGCAACTTCACACGACAATTTATTTAAACTTCCTCATCTTATATAAGAGAACTTAGAGTTAACAGTTTTTATTATTCTAAATACATATGAGGTATATTAAACTTGCAAATCACACTTATAAATCACAATATTAGATTATATATTTTATCTTACAAGTCAAGAAGTACCTAAAAATATTATGAGTCCAGAATGTGATATAATGTAAGAAATAGTACCTACTTTAAATAGACTTGTGGAAATTATTCGATTTAATAAGTTTATTTTAATACAATGGAATCAAGTAAGTAAGTATACTTATACGATATGCGGTTTAAAGCAGACCTAACAGTACGGTGCAATTAAACCTACACAGAGGCCGAAATTCGTCCTAGAAATAGGTAAAACTATAGGTAGTTGTAAACCATTATAGTAACAAGCGACAGTAAGACGGACATGCACATTAAAATTTTAAATTGTATGAATGGATATATCCTTACGAACTCAGTAATGTAATTACAAGGCGTTTTACAGACCACTCATATATACTTAATATGTACATACTACTTACTTAGGTATGTTTAGTCTCTGATTAACATTTTAGCATAGGTGTAGTCCCGAGGTCACGACCTCTATTGTTCTTTTTGAATAAATCAAACGTACATGGCCATTTTAATGTAAATAGTTTTTAATTTCTCCTAATTCCCTCATTCTTTATTCACGGCTAGCCTTAGGTATCACTCAAACTTCAGTTGCATACCTATATTAGTAAAAATGCTACTAATTTCGGAAATGCGCAATATGGAGGTGTTTGTTACTCTTTGAAGGTGGAATGGCTGAAGGGATCTAGTTTAAATTTAGCACAGGGTAACCTTTGGTAACCCAAAGCATCGTCAACCCAGTGATATGAAGATGTTTAGTCTCATGAGCCTTGCCTTCCCTTTCCAACTGAAAAACAGTTGCACTATAGCTCACGGCAAAATAGGTAAGGTACTTCCGTATTTCCCCGAAATACTGCACTAAGACCTCTACTACAAGTTGTATACTTTGAAAATTACTAGACAAGCACTTTGATAAATAAGTTTCACTGCTGCAATACACAAACAACGATCTTTATGTAAAATAAATAGCACTTGTTTGTATAATTATTTATCCGTGTTCAATAGTAAACATTGGCGATATGGCACTGAATGAAGGATGCTAGTCTACTTCCTCATGCAGTCATTCATGGTTTACCAAGTCACTTACTTAAGCGACCAAGTCAGTTTTTTTTTAACTTAGCAATTATAACGTTAATGGTTATATGTTATGATGCTGCATTTAAAAACATAGGTATCAAACATCAGGTAGGTACACACTTAGTGAAGACAGTATGAGCAAATTAATACTCGATTACGACATTGTACAAGGCATGATAAGCGTTGATAGCGAGAGCACAACGACCCGGATTTGTGTACCGAGTCAAAAATAAACACTTTTACCTCAAGTAAAAGTCGGCTTAAACTTGTATTTAATACCAACCAAAATTTCGAACGATAACGTAATTTTACATGCAATTTTTCTTTGGTATGAAACTTTGTTGCGGATTCCTATCTTGTCAAGGCTCTATCAATATCACTAGTGATCATTTAAGAAAGATATTTACATAAACGAATATCATAATTATCAAAATCTCTATCATATATAACGTAAAACTGTGTAAATTTTACACTGTGGGTGTGCAAACAACATAAAAAAATGATTAGATTATGACTGATAAATATGTTCCTATCTTTCTAATTTAACAGTCTGAAGCTAATATTAATAATAATCTGTCCCAAATAACTTTTAATAACTACTAATATATTGGTAATGATCGCTGACCATCATCCATAATTCTGTTAACAACTACTAAAATTCATTCTGTTTCTAATATTGTGAAAGTTTGATGTTTCTGACTCGATCACGCATTATGTAGGTATTTATAACGATTTATTTAGGAGTAGTTTGGTAAGTCAGAATATTTTCTGCATTTTAGATTTATATTTACCTATTCCGTCAAACATAAAATAGTAGAGAGCAAAGGGTTGGCACGGTATTCATAATAAATTCAAGAGAACACATCAAATAAGTAAGGTCAACTTTTTACCTAAATAAATAGATAAAAAATATTTAGCTAAATAATTGCACATTCGCACATTCGAATATATTCGTAATAAAATGACATCACGAAGATTTATTTTATAGAAGTGTCGCTAATGTAGTCGGTTGTTTTCGGTAACTCACAGGTCCCCCTCACAATAATTTCAGATTGCATTTAGCTATATTAAGTTGGTCAGGTCAGGGGCAATTTAATCATTGTGTTGTGGGAGTGGATCATCTCTAACACTATTGGGCACATTAAACGACATTTGATAGAATCTCTATTTTTCCTGTAGACTCCGATTTGAATAAAATTTGGTACAAAGAAACAAAAACAAATGAATATAATAATCATTATCATCTCGGAGAATCAGCGTAATAAAAGGTTGCAATTAAATAAAGTTAATTTCGCGTATGCTTTAGAGTTTTTGTAACTTGGAATATACAAAAACTGATCTAAGACTAATCTTCCGCATATATATTTCGTATAATTCGCAAGATTTTTAACCAGTTTGACTACATGGTATTAAAGTCATAAGAAAGACTATTCCGGACAGGGCACAGTCCGAAAATAATGTTGATTGGTAACTTTCTACGGGGTCAATATCAGAAAAATGTAAGTTAGTTTAAATTATATTCTTTAGATGTTTCGCATACCTACAACACAACTGACTTTGGAAATCAGTGTTTCAATGATCTTCCAGGAGCAATAGCTTTTTGAATTTTATTAACAAAATCTGTTTCCTTATCCGTAAAAATGTCCATTGTTATTATAAGTATAGTTAATCTTTATTTGTATACATTATATAATAATAATAGATAATAATAATATAATTGCTCGTGGTAATATTTATTTTCAATGTTGTTTCTCACACTGTGGTTAGGTAGACGTAACTAATGAATGTAATTAATTACGAGTATGAAAGCGCCCAAGACTTGGGAGTTCAACGTAATGCACTTGACTGACTTACTTGACTGTCAAGTGTCATTGCTTGCAAAGCCTACAGTATTTATGACAGGAAAAATGTTCTTCCTACCTGCATATGATACTTATTTTTACAATTAGCGAATTATGTGGAAATATTACCGATTTCAGCATACATGATGAACATGTGTTTATACATAATGAAACTTACAGTCAGACATAAAAGCATAGATTTTACTGCATCAATAATTCAGAGTCTGAAATTCAGAGTATTTGAATTACAACCAATAAAACCAATATCCACTGCAGCTCCCGACCTTGATGTGCACTTCAACTATTTGTACCGATCAAAGATACTGATGCATCCTATTGTAATTTGTAGGTAGGTACCTACTTTGTGTCTCGTAGCAACACAAAGTATTAGCATAATATATGCCTATCTTCTAAGTTAGAAACATGCGCAGACGTTAAGTAAATTTTATGGACCTTGAATTTTTTTCATAATTCCGCTTCGTTTAGTTTAATGTTCCAAAAATCATCATCAAGACGTATATGTTATTCTACAAGATACGATAAGAAATTGCTATTAAATAACTATTGCTGAGTACCTAAGTAACGGTTCGTAATTATACAGTTGCGTTTTTGATATTCCAATCACTTCATCGTATGAATATATATTTATGGTGGGTAGTCGTTTTTAAAAGGACCACTTACGACTGTTTATTTAGGGTAATGTTGGCATTCACCACTCACCGAGTATTTGCAGAAAGCTGTCCTCGAGCCTCATCGTGGACGAGAGAAGGTAATCGGTCCCCTCCAGCTCGCTGGGTGCCAACACGTCGCTCCTCATTTTCACAACTTTATATCACTCGGCAAAGTAACAAATTGAACCTAACACGTCCTTAAATAAGCCGCATAGTTTTGTTTGTTTAACAATATATCCTTTGATGCCACTGCACTACGATTATATCTCACCCGCGTTATTGCAGTTTTTGTTACGTAACGTTAAATAACCGTCTATATAAAGTTAATTGCACCTCACAGTATCACAGCATTAAATCCATTAAGGTTTCGGTTATTTGATTGGATGTTCACTTTGGCGCGTCTCGCGGTATTGTGCGTTCGGTGCAAACGGAGTAAACAAGCGAAGGAGCCGGTTCGATAGTTTCACATGTGGTTAGTATTGAGTGATAGCGTGTCGCCGTCGACGGTCGGCGCGGCGGTCGCGGCGGTCGCGCGTCGGCCGCGGGGCAGGGCGGGTTGTCGGTCGTCGCGCCGTGTCCGCGCGGCGGTCGCTCGGCTACTCGCGTCGCGCGCGCCCAACTCGCCATCAGCTGATCCACTATAAATAATTCAGAATTATTCGAATGCAGTTCACTATTCTAGCTGGTATCCCACACGTCACGTTTACGCAACAGAGTCGGCTTCGCGATTGATTATAAAATATGTCTGTTATGTTAGTACCTTAACTCGGGTTAGGTAGCAGTGACCACTTGATGAGTTCTTAATTAAATCAGGTTAAACATATCATTATTCGTCTACTAATTCAACCGTATTACTTAACGTGGGTAGGTACCTACGTACCGGTCAGACACTTCAATGACATTTCATTTCAGTTTAAATTATGTATTCCATATATGTTCCAACTGTATGATGTATATGGTACATTCCTATGTATCTCCTATATTACAAAAGCTTTTGAAACTGCTATCAGCTTATATAGGTACTATAGTCTATACTCAATTAACTCATTCAAACGGATGTGGCATCTTTACACAATTAAACGTTATCGAATATTACAATCTTGTCTTTTATTGCTTGTTTGTGTTCCAAACCAACTTGTAAGATGACAAATTAATTAATCTAGTTTTAGTAATTGTTTTGTACGTCGAAAATATCATAATAAGACCTCCGTCAGCTGTTTCATTAATATATGTACCTAATACTAGTGGCAACTCGCGCTTTGACCAGCGTTCCCAGGGGATCATCAATTTTTCCGGGATTAAAAGTAGCCTATGTGAGGCTATGTGTTATTCCAGAACATATCCAAACTCTATGCCAAATTATATCGCGATCCCTTCAGCCGTTGAACAAACAATAACAGATCATTTGTGAGATAAATCATACGTGAAATATGTATATTATGAAATTTGATAAGATATAGCAGTAGGTACTCGAAGGCCGGTACTGAAATAGGTATTCTAGTGTCACTAAATATTCTTTCAATTTCTGTTGTTGGATTTATTTATTA
The DNA here is from genome assembly GCA_905147785.2 of Thyatira batis. Taxonomy (NCBI): domain Eukaryota; kingdom Metazoa; phylum Arthropoda; class Insecta; order Lepidoptera; family Drepanidae; genus Thyatira; species Thyatira batis. The sequence continues at coordinate 6,547,569 of LR990501.2, read as the reverse complement.
ACTCCAGTATCAGGCATCTTTGCTCAAAATTATAAGTTCAAAGCTTGTCGAAAGCATCTAGAATAAATATATTAAGGTACTATTAATCCATTTCCAAGTACCAATAGTTTTTCTATAACTGTATTAGTGGTGTAATATTTACGCATGAGTAACACAATAAAATGGGCCATATAAATATCCGTCGCCTTAATTCGAGTAATTGTAAAAACTAGATACATTTTTACGACATTTTATCTACAGCTAATCTATAAAATGTGATGTCTTATCCGTATCTCACCACAAGTGGGGATTATAGACCCATAAAGTAGTAGATTACCAATAGATAATATAAAGTTTATTTACAACCTTATAAAGAGGAAATTATATAAATAAAGCCCTTTTAAACATATAAAATCAACATTTCAAATTCATTTTAAATGGGTATATTCGTTGTGGATGCATGATCATGTGCATTTTAATTTTATTTAAATAACCCAAATTAAAAACCCTGGCGTTGTCCGGAAGTGGTTGAATCATGAATATTGATCAAATAATGTTTTTGTAATATATTATTTCAATTCAAAATGGCGGCTATAATATTACTGGTTTTTGCCGTTATATTATAGTCAGGCGCACTCCTGTGATCTATAGAATCTTAGCATACTTTTATCTTACAAATGTTCCCGCTAATCGCAATCCCGGAAAAATAAAATGAACTAAGTAATTTGTAAAATGTGAAAGAATCGATTGTATTTATAACATGACTGCATACAGATCTACATCTCTATGATTCTCTGATCACCTATATGATTTGACTGAATTATAAACCTCGTTCTAATGGTAGTTACCAGGTATTAACAAAAACATATTAACGATGACTTTTTGCGTAAATGATGTTGTTTTTGTTGTGTTCTCTTAAAACTTACCTATTGTATGCTAAGTCAACAATAAATTTATGAAACCTGTATTTTTAAGAATTAACTACGTTTAATAAATTTATCTAAATTGTTAATCTAACGAGATGAGACAGGTTAAAAACAAACTTAAAAATATTACAGTAAACTGTTTATTTAATTAAATATGACATTAAAGCCCCATATAATGTAAACCGAATACAACAAATATAAAAAATACGTCTAAAAGGCTATCAAAATTATGGCGAAATAATCTGAGATTCGTCGACAGATCAATTTTTTTATAAAACGCTTATTCGCGAAATGGCAATTTATTTTAACATACCCGTCGAATTGAGAACCTCCTCCTTTTTGAAGTCGTTTAAAAAGAATATACATACATCTTAACTCTACAAATGGATTATTATTTTTTGCGATCGTTACAATACCGTAAATATGTAGGAAAATATACATTTCATAAGAAACATGCTGGTATTTTTACGCGCTTACTCCATAGTTTTTGTTTAGGTAATTATATTTTTAAAAAAGATACTCTATTTATTATTTATGTGACTATCGCATAAAATAACTCTCACAAATTACATCTACACTGGGAAGAAATCGACCCTATAATTCGACTTAGCTCAAGGACGGAAACAGCATAATGCAGTACTATAATTTAAAGCAATAATAAAGGCGTATTATTACAACAATACATTTCCAAAAAATATCTTAATTATTATAGTAAGTAATAAATTTAAGATCTATACAATATGTTAAAACATGTTTTAATCCTATTAATATGATTTTAAGGCACGATTTCGCAATATTTCATAAACTCTAAAACAATGTCTTATGACATATCTGTTAGTAGTTACTATGAAAGTATATTAAAGGTGAATTATGTAAAATATTAATAAATATCAAAGAACATCTACCCCTTGTATAAATAGTAAGAGTTTTAGTACTTATTCCCTGATTACAAACTAAGGACTGGTATATAGTTTTATAAAAATATATATTATCACTAAGTATATTATAATAACCTAATTTTGTTCATTGATCTTATCTCTAATATGTTACGTTCATATTTTTTCTTCCTTTTGAACAATCATTTTACATTATTCAACTCACATAGCATGCGGAGTTTAAAATTGTACCAGATACTTTGTAAAAGCATTTTATTTGCTTTTACATTTAATAAGACTTTCAAAGGCAAAGTTACCTTTATGTCACCTTTTTATTTTCATGAATGCGTATGAAACTAAACTAAATTACTTGTCAGTTTGATTAATCTCAATCTTTTTAGGGGTTTTGATAGCCATTACTCTGGCAGTAATACATGAATATATTTTGTGACTAAAGAGTTAATTCAAACAGAATTGTATGAAGTCACTGAATTGATAATTATACTAAAACATATTTTTTTGCATTTTAGCATTTCCAAAGCTCTTCTAACGACCGAATACTACAATTGAAACGAGTATTCTCTTAATTATATGACACGTTAAAGCATCAATGTTATCATTTTCAATTAAGACTTTTCTTATGTCAAGTAAAGATAAAATTTACATACATAATATAAGTTATGGAAGGAGTAAATTAAAGTATATGACTTAAAGAAAGAAGGAATGACTTGAAGGTCATATTTCGAATACTAATGGCGGGTGAAGGGCTTACTCTACTAGAATAGATATTAGACTGATTGTGCGTCCACATCTTCCCCATAATCGAGGTCGTCGTACGTCAAATCTTCGTCAAGTGCGTTCACCGTAGTTTCTTTACCGCCGGGACACGCCAGACATCTGAAAAACCATAAAAAAGAAGTTAAATATATTGTTGCAAATAGAAATACGCTTCAGCTTACTAAATAAGCTGCGTTTTAGTGAGCATCAAAGTAAATCCCTACTTACATTATAAATGCGAAAGTAACTTAATCTGTCTGTCAGTTTTACCCCTAAACCACCGGACCGATTTTATGAAGTTTGGTACAGTGATTAACGTGAGCTTGGGAAAGGACATAGGAAAGATAAAAGTCTCCCAAGGACGCGGTTAAAACCACGGGGAGCCACTAGTTATATGATCTCAATTTAATAGAGCTTAGTACCAAACCATTCAAAAAACACATCAATCAACAAGTATTTTGTCATTAACCAAAGGGTAAGTATATCTGGTACAAATATTTTTGGTGCACTGATATTGATCAAACAGAGTATCCATATTGCCCAGAGGATTTATTTCGCTTATAGGAGCAGAGTATGTACACAGTAAGCGATACCTAATCAAGTTTAAAATACATATATATAATTTCTAGATAGTTGAGATAAAATCACGTGTAATATAATACGTCGAATATAATTTTCATAATTTATGTTGAACATCTGTGTGTAACGCGATATCAGTTCGGAAGCGTACGCGCCGCTCATTATGGTAATAGCAAAGTCCTTGCGACGCAGGTGTCTTGCAATCTTAACCACTCCTTGGGCGAAACAACAACTTATTTAACATTTGTAAGAAATTTGTGTTTTTGTTCGAGTTAAAATTAGTTTTAACTTATGACGCCAAAAAACATTTATGATATATACATGCCTCCTTTACTGTAGGTATAATAAAGAGATAAAAAAAAACTTTTGAAGACAAATATTTGAGGTATTATTTTTGTATATCCTTTACCACTGAATTTTCTTAATACGTAGAAAAAAAATTAAAACGAATCCTATGATTTTAAATATGATTACTCTACTACGACTGTAAATAGTTATCTATATTATACTATGAATATACTCCTACACTTCGAGGAAAACAACACATGATTTATGCAAGTTAAACATACTGTTTTATGTTAATTAGTGTTGCCCAAATTCAGTCTTGGTCTTGCAGTCTTGGTCTTGTTCTTGCGTTTTTGCAAGACCAAGACCAAGAACAAGACCGCGTTTTTTTAGCAAGACCAAGACCAAGACTGACCGTGCAAGACTTGAGCAAGAACAAGACTAAGCCTGCAAGACTCTTGCGTCTTGCAGCTAGGACTAAGCGCTATTTCACGGAGTAGTTAGGTGTAACAGTTCGGTGTATAGGTACGCTTAGGAATTCTATGAGACGCAAAAAACTGTATCAAAGAATATGAAAAACTGGACCTATGCGCATTACGACTAATACCATAAACATACCTACATAGCGAATAAAAAAATATCCATTAAAATCAAACTGAGTGCATGCATAGTTATGTTTTAACCATCGGCACTTTGATAATGCGGCATCAAAGATTTGTAACAACATGAACTGTTAATCAGGAAGTTAAGCCACTACGGTATAAGAAATCAAGCACTCAGTCTTATAAATTCATACCTTAGTAATAGAATTCAGAGAGTAAATATAAATGGAAAGGTGTCCCCTGGATCAACTGTTGCTATGGGCGTCCCACAAGGCTCAATCTTAGGTCCTTTCCTTTTCTTAATATATATAAATGACCTACCCTACCTTGTTGAGAAAAAAAATGAGGTTGTATTGTTCGCTGATGATACTTCACTTCTTTACAAAGTGAAACGACATGAATTAAATTATGACGAGGTGAACAATGCTCTCTCGGATGTGGTAAATTGGTTTACTGTAAATAATCTGCTTCTAAATGAGAAGAAAACCAAATGTATCAAATTTAGTCTACCAAATGTTCGTCAAGTAGACACATGTATTAAAATTAAGAATGAAAATATAGACTTTGTAGAAACCACAGTATTTCTAGGTATCACTTTAGATGTAAAGCTTCAGTGGGGCCCTCATATTTCTCGGTTGGCGAACAGACTTGCTTCTGCAGCATATGCAGTAAAGAAAATACGTGCACTTACTGACGTAGATACCGCGAGATTAGTTTATTTTAGTTATTTTCATAGTATAATGTCTTATGGCATTCTCCTTTGGGGCAGTGGTGCCGACATTAACACTATTTTTGTTCTGCAGAAGAGGGCTGTTCGTGCTATATACAATATGAGTCCTAGGGACTCTCTACGAGATGAATTCAAAAATATTAATATTTTGACTGTACCTTCACAATACATCTATGAAAATTTGTTGTATGTACGTAAAAATTTACATGTTTTTCCGAAAAATAGCGACACTCATAGTATCAACACCAGAAATAAGCACAAACTCGCTATACCTGTAACTAGACTTACTAAAGTCAAAAATTCATTTAAGGGGCAATGTATACGTTTCTTCAATAAACTACCTAAAGATATTCAGGATTTACCAATTTATAAATTTAAGCAGGTAGTGAAGAAAACTTTATATCAAAAGGGCTTTTATAGTGTATCAGATTACTTGTTAGAAAAAGACCCTTGGCAGTGAAATGCTCGCTACAGGCTATTTCACACATTTTGTAAAAATCACTATTGTATTAGATCTAAGCTGGTTTTTTTTGAAAAGAGTAATTACTGAGTTTATTGCCGGCTCTTCTCAGTAAAAAACAACTTTCAGAACCGAGCATTAATAGTGACTATTCATAAGTGCTTTATTGAGGCCTATTTGAATAAAAAATATTTGATTTTGATTTTGATTTTGATTTTGTACTTACTTCTCAAAGAAATTTGCCGATTTTCGGAAGTACATGGTTATGATACACGCGCCGGCGGCTTCTTTTGAAATCATATACAACAATCGTTGCCGCCGCGCCGAAATCACAACATTTGACACTATTTGATTGCCGCCACAGGGCGTAGGTATACTCATGCAAAATAATTTCGAATTTTAAGAGTACCTACAGGTGTTCCAAAGAATGAATAAGTTTCAGAGTGCTTAGAATGAAAATGAATACATTATACTGATCACGCAAGTAGTATTATGATAGGAAAAAATGTTAAGGATAGGTAGTAGATGTCATAATAATTTATTCTAGTAAGTATATATTATAATATTGATTATATGGTTTTAAACTAATTACTTAGGTACTATTATTGTACATTTAGTCATTATATTTCTTAAGTTTTTACAAGAAAAAATAGCAAAAAAGTGTTCAAATATCACCCGTTTGATAAATATTGTAGCCACTTTTAAATATACTTGAAACGTATAAAAAAAATCTACAAAACTAATAAAATAATATAAAAAGCGTAGGTACTTACCTAATTGCAAGACTTGCAAGACTCTTGCTGCAAGACCAAGACCAAGACCAAGACTGGGAGCGCAAGACCAAGACCAGGTGTATTGGCGCAAGACCAAGACCAAGACTGGCTAAGTCTCGTCTTGTTCTTGCATTTGGGCAACACTAATGTTAATACCTTATTATGTGTTAGATAAACAAGCTGTGAAATACCATTTTCCTATTTTTGATTTTAAGAATCATATGAAATTAAATTACTTTTAAGGTACCTACTAAGAATTACTCAATTCAGATACTTTTTCCCTTTTGCTGTGTGTGCTCTAACACAAGCCAATTTAGAAGTTAAATAAAAACTAAAATCTCACAGAATGTACACTAATGTAGCCTATTCCCTAGCATACCTACATATTTATACACTATTTCCCTAACATCATGTTTATTGTGTTTTTCTAATATTGTAATAATTACCTGCTTTCATTGATTCCGTAAAACAAGCATTTGTCGCCGACACACTCGCAGCAGCCGTCGTGGAACCAGCTGGAATATCAACACGTTATATTATAATAATAATAATACAGTAAACACAAACAACAATACATTTCCCAAGCCGATTGGTCACGTTATATTATGTTAGTGTACAATTCATATAAATTATTTCTATGATAATTGATAAGCGTCTAGAAGTGATTTAAATATTTTGTAACCTCCAAGTGTTTATTTATCTACATTCCTATTATAGGAAATGGAATAATTAAATTAACTTATTGGTTAGGTTATCTTGTCCATCAATTTCTTTGAACATCGAAGCTATTGCAGCCCATTTCGCTATCCCTTGAATAAAATGGGGTCAACTTTTAACTTTAGTTTTAATATCCTGCTAAGGATGGTATCTATATCTACAAACCCAAACAGAAATAATACCAGATGGGCCGTGTGTGAAAAATATCCTAGAATATTTATTTATTTCAATGGTCATGGTTCTTATAATATATGTCCTAAATGGGAATGTAAAAGGTAGCTGACCACCAAGCAAAGAGGCTTATCTTAGGAGATATTGCAGTTTTAAAATAACATCGCAGCAAAATAATGATCAAGTACTGCGCGCGGGCGAGGGCGTGAGGGCGGTGGCCCCAGTTACCAACCTTCTATGTAAACGAAGTCGCAGATTAAAGTTAGCTAGCCCAAAGTAACTATTCCAAGTGATCGAAGTCGCGGGCAGAAGCTATATAAGTGTTATCTCACCGCAAGCTGTTGGCCCCCATGGAGCGGCAGGAGGCGCGGCACTTGTCGCACGACATGCACTGCGACATGTACGCGACCGTGCAGTTCAGCGTCACCACGTCGCGGCTCACCGGCTCTGACTCTTGTTCCACGCTCTCTATATATGAAAAACATTGAAATTTATTAGTTATAACAATATTACTAAGGATCTTTAGAGGGTTAAAATAACCTTATTTTCGACTGTTTGGGATATGGTTACCTAATATTGATAGAGATAGTACAACACAGACATTTTCATACAAGCACTAGCTGCCTCCGGACGGTTTTACCCGCGTAGGTCCCGTTCCCATGGAAATACGGGGATAAAATATAGCCTATGTTACTCAGGATGGATTCCAATGGTGAAAGAATTTTTGAAACCGGCACAGTATTTTTGAGAAAATTTTTTCCTCTTTATAATATTAGTGTAGATAAATTTACAGATTTTGTTATATAAAGGCTATTTTATCGTTTAATTTAAGTAGAAGCTTGGTAAAAAGCTTTTTAAAAAATCTGTGTCTAGTAGATCTTGTTAAAACTACCTCAAAAACAGAAACCAAAATAATAATAATAAAAAAATCTATGCTGCAATCTTGTTCATTAAGGATATGCAAATCATTAACAGAAAACATATACCCATGTAACTGACCTACACAATTCAATGAAAGTAACAACATATTTAGTAAAACTGTTCATACTTCATTGTAGTAAATCAAACACATCCTGAACAGGTAGTCATTGCATTCCACATTAATGACTCACTGTCATCTCTGTGGGATGCCTTTTTTATGCCCTTTTCGTGTTTTTTTTTTGTTCCATTAAAGCTTAGGTGTGGTCCTATCTGAATTGTTTTACTGGGAACTGTACAGCATTGTGTTAATTTCTATGAATTCTTATCATGTTACTGTTATAAGTGATAAAGTTTCCGAGAAAATCTTTTTTTACTCCTTTCTGTCAAGTTGGTGATCAACAGGAATCAACAGGTCATGAAAAATGGTGTCAACAATCTTAATATTTAGATTTTATGTATAATAATATGGAAAAAAGATTTTATTTTTTTAATCCCCTAAGATTTTATTTGTTTTGTTTTAATAACAAAATAAAAATAAAATGGGACTCACACATTCCACATATCATGTAGGTAAACTCAAGCTATGTTTTAAATTAATAGTTTACATCTTGCCAAGAACAGCAAGATTTTAATTTCAATAAATCAGTGATTAACATATATTCTCTCATATTGTCACCTATTTATGCAATAAATATGTAAATGGCAGTTCTGAATAAATACCTATTCTACATACTATGAGATATTAAAATGGGTATTTTGATGTACACTTGGTAAAATGATGATAAGATTGTGTTCATATTAACTTCCTTGCTAAGATATAATATAAACATAGTAAAATGTAGTTCAAAGATATACACTACTAGTGGCCCTCCTGTGGTTAAACCCACAAACGTTGGAGATCTTTCATTTTCTTAAGATAAAAACTAGCCTATGTCCTTTCTTAGGCTCTTACAATACCATCATCATTCCAAAATAAGTTAAATCATAATTCATTCAGTACATACTAAGAGACTTAAATATGCTGCAAATCTAAAAGCAATCCAAATAATAATTACCTAAGAAAATAATAGTTTAGTAGCCTGTATTAAAAAATAAATAAATGCAGCATAGAAAATTTATTTGAGTATCTAAAACATTATTAAAATTTAAGACAATTTCAAATGACTTACGTAAATGATATACCAATTGCTTCTCTGGTGTTGGTCTGAACGCAGACAGATCAATGTCGACAGGGTATGTGATAGACAACCAACGCTGCTGAGGGTCAGGATCACTTGTGAGGGCAGCAAACAGTCCAGGTACACCGTCAGCCAGTTCCTCCACATAGGATGTCTTTGATAACTCAGTTTGAGTGTCATTTGGTTTTGGACACATGTCTGTTGGATTATTGAAATAAATTATAAAGTGATAAATTTAGGTAATATGATACACAATTGGGATATCATACAAGATATAATAAGTTATAGTTTAGAAAGATGATATTTGTATATTCAGCTTAGATTGTGTATAAATTATTATTATTGAAACTATAGGTCATCTAAGTTATTATTATCTTTAGTAGATGATAGAAATATTGCTATCACACTCTTTTTAATGGATAAATTGCTACTGTCTCATATTACAAAAACATTAGAAATTAATGTTCTTACCGACACAGCTGCAACATTCACTGTATAAGAAACTGAGGCAGTTGAAGCAGTCCTTGCAGCAAGAGCAGTCCTTCAAGTCACATTTACATGATTGAGTCAGCATGCATTTAGAAACCACACTCGCACAGATCGCTTCGTTGCAAGCGTAAACTATTGGCACTATGCATATCAATGCAACAATGAAATATAATCTATTAGCCATTGCTAATATAGCACAACCAATTTTATAAACAACAAATTTCCAAGAATTCAGGTGCTTGGAAAAATAAACAACACGAGAAGTACAAATAACAATGACTCTAAAGTATTTGTTTGAGTAAAATTTAGTACTTATAGGATATATCTATATGGGTAGAGTACTATTACTTTTTAGAGTTGTCTTTGCTAAAGTACATTTGAAAGTAAAATACTATTAATTCTGAGGGCAAAGCAACGCAAAGACGTCGACCAAACTCGTTAGAGTTTATTGAACGAATGAGAAAATGAACGAGTTACTGAGTCTGGAATGAATGACTTGTAACAGTGCTACCAGTGCAAAAAATAACTGGACTTGTAACAGTTGAGGGACGTGTCATTCTTTTCTTTTCCATTACTGTTTCCTATATAATATAATATAGTTATTTTAAAATTTTAAGCAGACTAAAATTTGACTTATGCACATGATGCATGAACACTTGAACAGATACAAGATATTATTTCACACTAATGACATTTTTATAATCGATATTCGCATACATGAGTTCTAAAAATGGATTTGTTATGTAGCCGGCCGTCAGAAAGAAAATGGCGGGGCATTTAATTTAAAACGATAAAACTGATAAAAGTCTTATTTTGAATTTAATTTTTAATAGGAGAAGTATGTACTTATTTACTTAATAGTATGTTGTACTTGTTCACTTTACTCAAATAAACAAAGATGTGAGTTATTGATTATTTACAAATAACTCAATTTGGGTCCGATAATTAATTATTTTAATGATACTGAATGGTTTGGCCACTGTTATCATGCCTGATTAGATAGATAATCATTGTTTTTATTATATTTATCGACTTGATCTATCTCGATTAGTTATGTAGTATAAACAGGTATATTTATTTTGTAATTACAATTTGTTAATTTTCGTTGATGACCCAACATGGTAAGTCACGTTAGCCGTATGTTAAGAGCCTTATTTAAAGCAATATATAATTGACATTTTCCAATAATTTAAATATTTCTTGCATCAGGGGAAAAGGTAACATATTATCTGTTATACTACTCAAATTTATATATTTTATGCATATTCTGAGCCTGATTGCAATGCACGATCCGTGTTATTTTTTAGGTAAACCTTAACTTTTATATACTTTTAGGGGACTTTAAAATTGCTGCTGTGCATACCCCTGCTATGTGCATTAGTATCGGCGTACAAGAACCCATACTACGCTGCAGGTAGGTCGGTCAACGTCCACCTCTTCGAGTGGAAGTGGGATGATATCGCTGATGAGTGCGAACGGTTCCTAGGACCAAGGGGTTATGGTGGAATTCAGGTGAGGATTACCTTCATGTACACATTTGCTCATTATTTTCTTTAAGGAATTCATCATCATCTTTCTCGCATTTTCCTACTTAGGGTCGGCTGATCATCGGCTTTCATTTGGTTACCAGTCAAATTGTCAAATCCACATTTTCTCAAATCGTCTTTTATATAATCAAATCAAACTTTCTTCGGTCCTTCCTCCCCAAGAGGTGCGGATACATGCTGGGACATTCACATATGACCAATGTTTTGTATGTTAGATTTCGCCACCGAATGAGAACGTGGTACTATGGACATACAATCGTCCGTGGTGGGAGCGGTACCAGCCAATGTCGTATGTTCTCGGGACGCGTTCTGGGAACGAGGGGCAATTTGCCGATATGCTGAGAAGGTGCAATGCCGCTGGTGTCAGGTAGGTTAAAGTAGGTTTAATATTAAAATAGGTTCAATTACATCTGTGCTTTCTCGTTCATTAATCTTCGGGTAACAGAGAAGATAGCAAATCTTTCCGAGTTCGGCCAAAACTTTGTTTGATGGTCAATATGCAATATCAGTTTGACTACCAAAGTAAGAGACTTATTTCCCAACGTTAATTTATCGTAGCTTCCACACGCAATAGTTTATTTTGAGTAATTACAAAGTATCTAGCGGTGGCGGTGATAATCATTTCCATATTATATAGTTTACGCAAATTACATAAAACATTTCCTGAAAACGGGTGCCTATTTGCATATATAAACAATTAGCTTTGAAAGCTCTGGAGGATAAATTATAAGGCAACCCTATTTGAACACAGTAATGTTCTGAAACTAACATACCTATTATATATAATGTTTTTTTTTATAAAGGGTAAACTTAAACATACTGTCTAATTTCGAGAAAATAATTTAATACTTACTTTAAAAACAGGATCTACGTAGATGCAGTTATAAACCATATGACTGGTGAACCGCCAGAGAACGTGGGAACAGCAGGTAACACGGCAGTTTTCAGCAACTGGGACTATCCAGCGGTTCCGTTCAGAGCTGAACACTTCAACTGGCCTCACTGCGTCATCGATGGCATGGACTATGTCAATAATGCTTGGCGCGTAAGATACTATAACCAGTTAAATGCCTTATTCAGCACACGTACCTATGTACTGAGCTATATTAATCTTACAGGTGCGCAACTGTGAACTTGTTGGACTAAAAGATTTGAATCAGAGTAACGAACATGTAAGGAATATGATTGTGGACTTCATGAATGTGCTCATCGATTTAGGAGTAGCTGGATTCAGGTATGTAGTAGATACTAATAGATACCTAATAGAAAGCTACATTTGGCTATACATTTATTTACCAGCTATCCTAATTACCTAACAGAATCGATGCAGCAAAACACATGTGGCCAGAAGACCTTCGCATTATCTTCGACCGTCTACATGACCTTAACACTGATCATGGCTTTCCATCAAACGCTCGTCCGTACATCTATCAGGAAGTTATAGATTATGGTGGTGAAGCTATTAGCAGGGATGAATACACCCCTATTGGAGTCGTCACGGAGTTCAAAGTTGGGATGGAACTCAGCAATGCATTTAGAGGGAATAACCAGCTCAGATGGCTCAACTCTTGGGGACCACAATGGGGTCTTCTTGCCCACAGTGATGCGTTGACCTTCATTGATAATCATGACAACGAGAGAGGTCACGGAGGTGGGGGAGGTATCCTCACTTATAAGGAGCCTCGATCATACAAAGCCGCTATCGCATTCCTTTTAGCACATCCATATGGTGAACCGCAGATTATGAGCAGCTTTGATTTTTGGGATTCTGAAGTTGGCCCGCCAATGGATCGTGATGGGAACATTATATCTCCAGCTATAAATTCAGTAAGTTAAAGGTATCAACATTCCAGCCTGTTTGCATTACTCAAAAAGTTACAGAGGCAATTAAGAAAGAGTCCCTTAGAAAAAATGGGTAGGTATATAACAAATTTTATAAGGTACATGCATCGTACTATTTCCTCTTTAATATGATCAATAACGTTGTTCATTCAAACACTTGTTTGTTTTGATGATAAAATATCTTCATTAGATAACTGAGCATCTCTGTTCTATTATCTTGCAATATGATTAAGCAATTACCTAATAACTTACGTCTTGTTCTACTGAATAACTACGTATCTAACTATATCAATACTATATGAAAGTTACTGTACTTTCTCTGATGTATCGCAGCCGGTATTTTCAATGGTTTTTATTTTGTAATTAGAATATTCAAATCAAAATCCTTTTTATTCAAATAGGCATCAATCAAGCACTTATGAATAGTCACCATTAATACTCTGTTCTGAAAGTTGTCTGATACTCATAATTTACCTGCCCTAATTCTGGACTGTAGGCGTCTCTTCGTTTCTTCTTCCACACCATCACATTGAAGCAAAATCCTCTGATATTCCGTGATTCCATAGGATAACACTTGTGGCAACGGATGGGTTTGTCAGCACCGTTGGCGCCAGATCTACGCAATGGTCGCCTTCAGGAATGCTGCTGGCAGTACGGGCCTCAACGACTGGTGGGACAACGGCAGCAATCAGATTGCCTTCTGCCGTGGTGGCAATGCCTTCATAGCTTTCAATAATGATTTGTGGGACCTTAATCAGACTTTACAGGTGATGGGCATGCAAGTTATTAGTACTTGTTAATTACTTAATTGTTTTTCAGTTTGGTTTTTATCATGTTAGTTTGTTGATAAAAAGGCAGATGGTTTACCTGATTAAGTCGTTATATGCCGCAATGCTGATATTGCATTATACTTATACCTACTAGCGAGCCACCTGCCCTGGCTTTGCACGGTTAGCAAAGCATTGCCATATTGAAAAAAAAATTGAAAACAATATTAAACTATGAACATAAAAGCTCCTACTGAAAACAGTAAAATACTAATAGATTTAAGCTTTCAAGTGACGGGAATCTACATTGCTTCCTACTATGTAGAGAACAGGCGGTCCTTCTATTTTATTAGTGAAGGTTTAATATATTTTATGCATTCAATATACAGACTTGCCTCCCAGCCGGCACATACTGCGATGTGATATCGGGCAACAAAGTTGGCAACTCGTGTGAAGGCAAGTCGGTCACCGTCGGGGGCGATGGCCGAGCTCATATCGCTGTGGGAGCTAACGACTATGACTTGATGTTGGCCATACATATTGGTCCTGAGGTAGCATTCATTATACTAAATGGAAATAAAATCAATTATGAGATTCTCTGAGTATTAATATTATCGTATCTTTTTCAGAGCCGGCTGTAGATCTTCAAAACCCTGCGACTTTTGCGTAATAAATATTTGATTAAACCATTGGGTACCTTTTTTTTCTGAATGTAGGCGGAATCCTATTACTCTTTCCTTGATAGGCCTATATGCAAATAAAGTAAATTTCAAGTAATTAATAACGAGAAATAACCAAGCTACCTGCAATTAACTCTACCTACAACTCCCGTAGGGTGTTTTATTATCCAATTTAATTAAAGTTAAACGTTAGGAACAGTATGTTAAATAAATAAGGTACTGTTTTGTTATACGTGCCCGTAGTTAGTCGCCAGCGATAGACTGTTAGGAAGGTATATTATAAGGAGTTTACAAGTTTCTGCATAAATAAATAATAATGCCGACGGACGAACTCGAGTAAGTTAATTAATATTTGTCAAGTGAAAAATTGGGTAATTTTTATTATACATTTTTCCTATATTTTTATTTAATTGATCTTAAGTCAGGAGACCAAACCCAATGGAACGGAGAAGGAACCAGGAAAAGTTAAGCCGCAGCATCCGTTCCGTCAAAATTTCCGTGAATTTATGTCCAATACGACACTCCACGGATTTAGATACATTTATGACGAGAAGTTCTCTTGGGCCGAGAGGTAAGAAAGGCCAATAAAGTATATGAATTCATAATTACAGCTTTTCGTATTTTTAGCGAAATAAAATAAAACAGATCATATAAGAATACAATATTGGATCAATAATTTTAAACTTTTATTTAAGCTTTAGGTATATTGCTTAAGAAATGAACATAGTACGTAATAAAAACAAAAAAAAACAAGTAAATGAGAGACAATTCAATGGTGTTCTTTACTATTTTGTTTCATACGATCCGCAATCCTTAATCTACCTTGTCGTCTATTGCAGAATGTGGTGGTTTATTATGGTAGTGAGTAGTATAGCAATATGTGCCACCTTTATATGCAAAGTGTGGTTTAAATGGGACTCTACACCGGTTATCGTCAGCTTTGCCGATACCTCCAATTCCGTTTGGCATGTAAGTTTATACTTACAGTTTTAATGCCATCACAGATTTTAGCCTAGTAATAGGGATTAATCAATTGATTAATTTTATTCTAGTTGCCATTCCCTGCAGTGACACTGTGCAGTGAGACGAAAACACGTCAAAGGGTATTCAATTTCACCAAAGCATCTCTTGAACGCTGGTCTGTTCCACCAACCATTAAGTCTGATGAGTAAGTCATTATCGACGCACTTGATTAAAAAAATCAAAAATAAAACACATTTATTCAGGCCCTAACTGTGCACATATGAAAGTTGAACCTACTGAAGCTACTACCGGTTCGGAATTCGGTCATCCTCGGACCTCGATGCAATAAATTTATCTCTAAATAAAACTTTATAAGCTCTTCCACCTTTTCAGTTTAATGATCTATCAGGATTTGATGCTTGTATGTGATAACGAAAACAATACAGGAACTGACTACGTAAATAAAAGTTCTATTGAAACTTTGCTAAAGGTAAATAAAAGTTGACAATAAATTTTATATTAAGTATATCTACTTACACGTAAAATCCGTTAATGTAGGTACAGCTGTTAATATGTACCTACTTAGTTAGTCATTCACATTTATTGTTTAAATGGTAACAATTAGATTACACTTTAAGTAAGAATCCTAGTATAATAAGTCAGTTCCTTTTTTTATAATTTCTAGATATCACCGACCCTAGACGATATGTTTCTAGAGTGTCTTTGGGATAACTTCACCTGTAGTCAAATGTTCTACCACACGCTTACCAAAGACGGATTTTGCTTTACCTTCAACATGCTTTCTGCTGAGGAGATGTTTAGGACTGAGAAGTGAGTTCCATGTTATTTCTTATCATGTTAATTTAATTTATATATCCAGCTTATGTCTGTATACCCTTCAGTCTTTTGAATCATCGTCAGGATATCATTCATAAGTTACTGTACTGCTGAAAATAGGCCTCCTCCATCGAATGCCATGTAATCTTGAGTCTAATAGTTCACTATTAGATCTATCTTGAAAATTCCATTGTTTATTTGGGTAGTCTGCACAAGGATTATTACCACGTGACTGGCCATAACCGCAGCGCCTGGTCGTTAGAACGAGGTTATCCACCCAACGCTACCATCGATACGTACCCATTAAGAGGACCAGTAAGTTCGCAATTTATTTACTTATCCATCTGCTATGAATGAACTTTAATAGTCTTTAAAAAGGTAGGATAAAAATATAAGCATGTAGGATCATTATCTATCATTGGGATAAATTTACGTTAATTATTTACAGACCTAATATGAGTCCGCTAAAGATTTTTAGTATATAAAATTTGTTAAAATAAACCTTAACAAAACATACCACATCTACAGCGGATTTAAAAAAGGGGAAATGTGTGCACGTTACTCATAGAAGTTGAACCTTTACAGAGCTATGGTGGAGTAGAATTTGAGGTCACGTTACTGACTGATATACGTGATATGGATCAAGTTTGCCGGGGGCCTGTTCAAGGATTTAAAGTAGGCCTAACCATTTTATGCTTAACCAACAGAAACGTTTTACAGATGTCTTAGAACACGACCTTTATTATGCCCCAGGTTTGGATTCACAATCCAGCAGAACTCCCCAATATGGGTCAGAATTTCTTCCGATTGCCCATACAGCATCAGGCAACTGCAGCAATTACTCCTCGCGTAATGGACACTTCAGAAGGTTTGAGACACTATCCTTCTCACAAGTGAGTGATATTTACAAAAGACATATAATAATTCTATAATTCTAAGATCGATGATATGTACCTAGACCTTAATATTGGTCTAGTAGTTAATAATATGCAATATTAATCTGACTATTTATTCTGTTCAATTTACCATCGAAGTGACACCATGAATGATCAAGCTTATTATAAATATATTTAGGGTACCTATTATTCCTTAATTTTCTGTTCACGTTACCATCTAAGAGACTAGTTAGCAACGTGGTACTCTCATATTAAACTTTTCTCGATATACAGTTTAGTGTGTATGTTTATATTTGCTATTTTCAGGCGTCAATGCTACTTCCCCAACGAGCGATATTTGAGTTTCTTTCGAACATACACATACAGGAATTGCGAGTTGGAGTGTTCTTCCAATCATACAGCGCTGCGTTGCGGATGTGTGCCGCTCTATATGCCTCGTAAATAACTATACCGTATCTGAATGTCTTATACTTGCTGTTTCATATTCTACGTTTGCTTTAACAGCTGTTGCTCGGCATTCATAGTTTTTGCTTGATTAATTTTACTTTGAATTTATAATTTCCTCATCAGATGGTCCGAATACAAAAGTTTGCGGTGGCAAGAAAAGAATGTGTATTTTGGATGCTTTAGGTAATTTTTATTGGCTATGAATACCTCATTGTTCTTAAATTTAGTTCAAGATCAATAAATAATTGGATACAAAATTATCTTCCGTTCTTAAATAATAATATATATATATTTTTAAGTTACCTACTTAATACAATAATCTATGTAACCTCGAAAAAATCATTTAACTTTTTATTTACAAACATGTTTTACTAAACCTACTTCCTAACGATTTTTTTTGGCTGTGATTACACAGCTAAGATTTTATGCGAAAATCTTGTCCTTGCTACATTAAAAAATTCTATAAAATCACTTTCAGAAGAGTTTTCTCTAGCCAAATCATCACTCTCCCAGCCGAGAAGCAAAGTGCATCAATGCGACTGCCTGCAGGCGTGCACTGAGATCAAGTATGACGCGGAGACATCACTAGCTGTTTATGACCTCACGACATATAAGATGCACCGTAACCCAGATATAGCAAAAGGATGGTAAATAAACATAATCATAGCTTCTGACCGCAGAAACCAGCCATCAGCTCTCTTTCTGTACGAAAAAATCAAGTAATTTTGATGCTCTGCTCAGGAGAAAGGTCTACATTCCTTACTGATTTTTGAAAATTTATGCGATTATCTATATCTTAAAACTGGTATGATCAACTAACTTGTCGACCCTGTTTGAAAACTCTAGTATGCGACTTATTATTAACCAATACCTGATATTTATTCCTTTTCTATTGATTCCATAGGCGTCTCCCATCAGGCCTTGTATTGTACTTCAGTGAAGAGTTGTTCACGTCGCTCCGTCGCTCGGAACTCTACGGTAGCGTCGACTTTATCGCTAACTGCGGAGGCATCATGGGCCTCTTTATGGGCTTCTCATTTCTTAGCCTTGTCGAGATCTTCTATTATTTCACTTTGAGGTACATTTAACATTTTATTTTACTTACATTAAAATATTTTTACATCCATTACATGTATGAAGTCTCAAATTCTTGTAAATTTACCTACCGGCAGTATCACATTACCCCTCCGTTTGTTATGTTTCAGACTCTGGTGTCGAGTGCGCAAAACAAAGTCATCAAATGTGGTTGTTAAGAATAGATAAATAAATTAGATATTTATTTAATTTAATACAGCTACCTACATGATTTATTACCTAATTTAATTATAAGGGTATATAATATAATTCCTCAATATTCTATGTAACTGTATTTTACTCGTATTGTACCTACGCAAATAAAATTATTAATTAATATCTATTTTTTATTAAATTATGGGTGAGTACCTCTTATATGGATCGAACTTTCTTAAAATAGGATGTTTCCATTACCTGTGAATAACTTCGACTTTTGAAAGGTGGACGATTGCTAGGAGCTACCTACAGAATGATAGATTATGAAAGTAGCTGCGTTAACTTAAAAGGTAATACTATTTAATGCTACTTTTAGCTGGGATATATCATTAGATAAACATCGCGTCGTAACTATTTAGTAATCGGTTTCATTTTGGTTGACTATTACATGACTATTACAAACATGTTATCCTATAAGAACTAGATTATATCTAGGCATCTTATTCAAATCTGAACAGTAAGCTCATTTTTATGGAAACAAGCATCGTGTTTCATTTACGATATTAACAGGCCGCAGAACTGTTTGAAAATCAGTCCTATAGTTAGTACAGATTGGAACGAAAACAAAATTATGTATGATACGAAACAGAAACTTGCGTGACTGGTCTGCTAAAGAGACGCCCGCCGCGCGCCCGCGCCGCGCCGAGCCGCGCCGCCGGCCGCGCCTCCATTCGACGCGATGGCGCTACGCTCACAACTCCTGCGCAACCGTAAGTTTCCCTCATATTTTTGTACTTTTTTTCCCCAAACATTATTTGCTGTCCGAAATACATCTACCGAATTTACTTATATAATCATAACTACCTATTTATTGTTTGCTGAACTCATACTTTGGTAGAAAAATAATTAACACACTCTTAATTTGACTTGATGACCTTGCTATACTGTAAAGTCCTTTTGCGATATTTTAAGGCATGACAGAATAAAACATAGTTTTACGATATTATTTAAAGTGGTAAAGAATTTAACGAGGAATTTTCATTGCACAGTCGTCACTTAGAGATAAAGTTTCAGTCAGTGCGCTAAAACCAGAATAAGTATCTAGGTATTTATGTATTGTTGTGATACCGTAAATAATGTGTGTAAAGCATTTTTTCTCTTATGCTTCTACGTCAAGATACTCAAATAATATATGTGAGCCTCAGTAATAATATTAATAAATGGTTCTTCTTCATAAATATTCTCTCAATAAGAATAACGTCTTAATGTGACCTCTAAACGAAAACATGTATTCGTCGGATTGTTATTCCACAAAAACAAACTTATGCGTACAGCTATATGTATATCTAGTCTTAACCAATAAATTATATGACATTTCTATATGGCTATAATATTATGATAAAATGTAAGTCTTTCAGACTAATTCTATACCTACTGGTAATACTTTTTCCTGTTATATTTAGCAGAACTACAAATTTAAAAAAGTGTTATGAACATTAATATATATTTGGTATTTCGTGTGCGTGTGTGTGTAAGTGAACCTACTAGTTTAATAAATAATAGCGAAGTGTATCTTCACTCCTCTTTCATAACTTATGCTAAGTAAACAAAGCATAAAAAACCGATTCATGACAATAGAACACCATCGTTTCCATAAACGTTACTAATCTGCGAGTCCTTGAATGGGAAAATTGCAATTGTATTGTTATTTTCATCACTTAGTATGTACTTTGTTAGTACATAGCAACAACAGTTCTATATAGACAGATAAAAAATAATTTACACAAAGCTTAGATTATAAATTCTATAATCTAAGACACAAAGGACAAAAAGCACCGAAACATTAGTGTAGTTATTTCCTCATCGTATGTTTTTGCTTGTTTCTTTTTTATTGACTGCGACTCTACATCAAGTTCTACTTTGTAGCTTTGTATGCTCTATGTTTTGTATTCCGGCTCACGGCTGTAAGTAGACTTTTGAGTACGTGGCTTCTTCTAAATATGCTATTATATTTTTATTTCCACAGTATACAATGGCATACAAACTCGTCAATTCCACGAGTTAAAGAACAAAGAACGAGCGGGTGTGACAAAGTTGCGCGAAGTGTTAGAAGACAGGCTACAGGAGATCAAAAGAGCCAAGACATGGAAATATGAGAGGGTACTCACGTCACCACAGGATAGGAAGGTACGTTATCAAACCGTTATAGTATAGATAAAATGATCATCAGACACCCGGTCAATATGCATTCATGTTTGTAGTTTAAGACCATAAATCCAAGGTATTTTAAAAATGATATCTAGTCATTTTATTTATAATGTTATGGCAAATATATTCAGTTCAAAAATAAACTCGAAATAAACGACTCTAAAGCTTAAAGTTATGATGTTTTTGTAAGTGCTTCTTCAATAATACTAACCAACCAGACCAACTTACATACTAATATCTAGTTTATGTTACCTGCCTTACTGTCGTATTAAAACAGGTACCTAAGCTTACTTAATAGTATTTCTCTTTTTGTGACAAGAACCTTTAAAACGCACAATACTTATGTACGGTGGGTTTCAAGGACTGAGAAATATGCGGGCATGATTATTTTTTACACATTTGGTGTATAGGTATTACCTACAGCTTGCGAATGTATGACGGACACCCATATTTCATTTCATAGGATTATACTATACTTGATTTGATTTTTGTAAATCGTGAATTAATTTTCAGGTGACAGTGCGAGGAGCCGAAGGAGAATTCTTGAACTTCTGCGCCAACAATTATTTAGGACTTGCTGTAAGTTATACCTTCAAAAGTATCTAATCTAATCTAAGTAGGTATCTAATCTTAGAAGCAATTCAAATTTACTAATTGTACATTTCTCAACAGAATCACCCTGAAGTAGTAGAAGCAGCTAGAGAAGGCTTGAAGAATTATGGGGCGGGCCTCAGCTCTGTTAGGTTCATATGTGGAACTCAAACTATACATAAGGTAAGATTGTTCTTAAGTTAGAGACAATGTCCAAGCAAGTCGCTTGAATAATGCCCTTCACAAGCTACATAATAAGCATGCTCTTCTCATTGTCAAGCTTAAGTACACAATTTATCTGCCAAACGACCTCTAAGTGCCATACTTGCTTTTCGGCTGGTCGTCGAAATATCAAGGAAAATTACATCACCGAAATGCATCATATAATTGATGTCTTGACATTTAGCTACTTTCCATGAATATTAAATAATAATTTTTACTTCAGATGTAGGATTACTGTTCATATTATATAGGTACATACTGGCATAGACATTTTCAAGTACCTAGCTACCTACCTACGAAAATATGTCTGTAAGAAGTATCTACAAAAATGATTGTTGGGAATGCTATTCATTAAGTACTTTCTTTGTCAAGAACATACACAATTTAGATCTATATGATTCGGTTATTAGGCGTCAAGCACAGAATAGAAGAATACAAAACCCACAACCTCACTATAAAGTTATGGACTGTCAAGATTTTCAAGGTCCATTTTGCCAGCATATAATTATATTAATTTGCCAAAAGGACACCAATAGACCGACCAAAATAGACACTAGATTAATTCTAAATCTTTTACAATACGTTATCAATTTGTTATCTTTATTGTTTTGCTAACATTGCACTAGGATCTAGAACAGCGGCTGGCCCAGTTTCACGGGCGCGAGGACGCTATACTTTACGGGTCATGTTTCGATGCCAACGCGGGCTTGTTCGAGTCCCTGCTCACGGCCGAAGACGCGGTGTTCTCTGACGTCCTCAACCATGCCTCCATCATCGACGGCATAAGACTGTGTAAGGCTCAGAAGTATCGGTACCCGCACAGAGATCTCAATGGTATGTTACGCGGCGTTTGTTTACGTTACTCGAATTATTAATATTGTACTTGAGAATCTTGAGATGATTTGGTAAAAGTTGTTTGTTGTGTGGGTGGAGATTTTATAACTGAAGTATTGAGGGGAATACTTTGTTGTTGGTAACCGTATTTTTTATGGAATCATAATATTTTTGTAAAAGCATAGGTATCCCTTAAAATAATTAAATAAATATAAAGACAAAATATTAGATAATCGTGCGTTTTCTACGGGTAACACAGATAAGCTAGACTTTATAACTGCTATCTGTCTTTAATTTACAATGTGTTACATTACAGAGTTAGAACATCTACTAGCGCACAGTGAAGCCCGAATCAAGCTCATAGTGACTGATGGCGTATTTTCCATGGATGGAAATGTCGCTCCTTTAAAAGGACTGCGAGATTTAGCGGACAAATACAGAGCGTTGCTAGCGGTCGACGACAGTCATGCTACCGGATTCTTTGGTGAAACTGGACGGTGAGTAGGCCTACATAATTTTACTTTTTGTGTGTAAAAAGGACTTAGATATTTGAGTAGGTACATTATGGTGTGAATTACTACTTATAAATAAAAACATTTATAATTAGATGCGTCTTAACACATGCTAGGATTAAAGTTTGGACCTATGATAATGTCGGGAAACCATTAGATCCCCGGGAACTTATTTCCATCGTTTAGTCCGATAATTTTATAGTTTGCTAGCATCTTACGCTTAAAGTTATTGTAACGCAAAATTACACGGTTTACTTACTCTCATAATAATCGCGAGCGACATTGCATGTCCTCGCCATTTTCCTGTTCCACTTTATTCGAATGCGTCCGTTTTTCTTAAAACACGTAAACGATTTCATTAATATAGTGGAATAATGTAGGACTTAGGTAAATCCCTGAGGGCATTATTTACAAAATATAAGGTAGGTATTGAATTACCACATTCAATAATACATGCTTTAAATATCGGAAAGTAAATATAAACCCTTCATTCACAAACCAAAAAAAAGTTGGGTTTGTGTTTTTCTATTCAAATTTCTGTTTTAGGTGCGTTCAGTATTGCTAGGGTCAGATCATTGCGTTCTAAATGGTTTGACTCCAGCACTCATTACTCTCATTATATTATTATGAACAATAGAAATTGCTTTTTATTTTGGGTGAGACCCCTCTGAGCTAATCAGAAGCTAACAGCACTTTGTCCTATAAAAAAAAAACAAATTACAATTACTACTATCTATGACATCTTTTTCTTTTACAGTGGCACAGAAGAATACTGCGGCGTACTCGGCGCGGCAGATATAATCTGCTCGACACTGGGCAAGGCGGTAAGCGGTGCCGCGGGCGGGTACACCACCGGCCCCAAGGAGCTGGTCACACTGCTGAGGAACGTCTCCAGACCGTACCTGTTCTCGAACGCACCGCCACCGGCCGTTGTTGCTGCGTCTTTGAAGGTAATTTAATGTGAAATGTAGGTACTTGTTCGATTACGGTAGATATATAGAAATAAAATATTTTAAGTGAATAAGAGCAATCGCATTGAGATTTTATTCCAAAATTAAATAAAAATAATAAATATAATGCAATAAGTATTAATGATTCAACGTATATCATCTTATTAAAAACTTAAATTAGATTGACATATTATGCTAGAATATTTCGCACATGTAATCATGTCCAAATAACCACTTGGGTAACTAACTACCTATCTATACCTATAAGTAGGAACCATTGTGGTTTTTTTTATATTACTTAAATATATTCATCGATTTTTAGATTCATCGTATAACTATACCTTCATTGAAATACTTGTTAACAATTCTGTAGGTAAGTCTGAATGTTTTGTTCGTAGCAACAATTATCTACATTGTCAAAAATACTAAATGCATACTTACGTACAAATCTACATCAATAAAATCTTTCATTCCTATTCCTACAGTCCTTAGAGCTGGTGGAAAAGAGCGGTGAGCTCCGCACCCGGTTGCGCGAGAACACTAGGACATTCCGCGAGGGTGTGAAGGCGGCGGGGCTGGAGGTGGGCGGGGACGACCACCCCATATGCCCCGTGATGGTGGGAGAGGCACCCCTCGCTGTGGAACTTGCTTCTGGGATGCTAGGTAAGTTAGCTTATCTTTGTGGTAGGTTAGGTATTTACTTATTTAGCGGTAGCAATATCATATATTAAATTTAATGTATAGGTATTTCTATTAATAGTGAAGATAACCCTTAGCGTTAGTCTGTTTAATATTAAAATTAATTATAATTTTTTCGTAGAAACATTTATCTACTGATTTACGAATACCACAATAATGTTTAGTGATATTTTTAGAACATTATTTTCAAGCATACTTGTAGTCTTAATTAGAAGTTAATCTGCATTTAAATCTAATTTCGATTGCTATCTATAATAACCCCAGTTGGTTTCAACTTATATAATTATTTTATCGAGTTTTCATTTTAAAATGACTTTAAAAAAAAATTAACCACCCTATGTCCATTTTCAGAGCGCGGTATCTACGTGGTAGCATTCAGTTATCCAGTTGTGCCAAAAGGTGGCGCTAGAGTGCGCGTTCAACTGAGCGCCGCGCACACGCAGGAGGACGTCAACCGAGCCGTGCAAGCCTTCGCAGAGGTTGCCAGGAATGTTGGCATTGTTAAATCTTAAAGACTCTATACCCAGTTACCTACTCGGTGCCAATGTTAATCGCAAATTAAAAAAAAAGTATACCTGTCACTTTCATTGACGTATAAATTGACAACGAATGCTAGTTTGACAGTACATTTATATTGATTACGCTTAAAAATTGGTAATCGAAAGACCGTTATTATGAGCATTTGTTGAAGTAAGTGAAGGCCAGTCGAAAAATAATTATTTTTTGATTATAGCAATTAAAATTCCTATAATTTCACAAAGTTGTATGACCGATTTTTATTTTGAAATCATCACCTTTTTCTTTGATCTATCTATCTTCAACTTTCTATATAATTATGATTTTTAAAAATATCGGGGACTACTAACACAACTGACAGTACTCTTCGATGATTAGTATGCATTCAGAAATATACCAATACCATAATTTAATTTGTATTCGTATAACAAGTAAATGTAGATACTTCTTAACATTTTTTTATCAATAGCCAAGTATATATAACAATTTACTGTGTAAATCATTGAACATTATATTATATTTTCTTATCTTTTAAACATAAATAGTAATATTGGCTTGAATTTAAGTTATAATATTGTTGAATGTTCGCTATCGAGATAATTTGTAAGTTTATGTAAATATCACTTTGATTGCTTCTATACTTGAATATGTGACTTTATGACTGAACAATTAAATATATTATTATCACTACTTCTTGTGTTATTTTTACTGATGCAATCCAAAATGTTCATCACCCATGTATACTTACTCTAAATGAGAATGAAACAAATATATGTGTAATAATTGATCTATTAACAATAATTTATTACAATAAAACTTACACTTCTTATTGACAACGTATAACACAGTGCGTCCACAACACGCCGTGTATCACTCACACGAGCTATCATTAATTAATTAAAATATTTACAACATCTCGCCATTCCACACCATATAATTTCATTCAAATTTACAATTGCATAATACATCATTTATTTACTTTAAATGCAATATTTTCATTACAACTGGACATAAAGTGTTCATTAAATAAACTACTATCCCAATAATGTTCGTTATAATAAAATAAAGACGTCACAATTCTATATATAATTGCACTGAAATAATGTGAAGTCAGTCCGATTTACCGTCGGGTCGATGTCAATTAACTAATACATAATCGATGTCAATTAAATATATAAAAAATAACACTGAAATAATTAAATATAAATGCTCAACACTTATAAGGGACAAAGAATAAGAAGGCATTGTTTGAATTGTCATAGAATCGTCAAGTCGAAATGATTAAAAATACTGACTATAAATCACATGGCTCAGCACTTCCATTCGTTAAGTTAAATTCACGACACTATCCTTAAATTTATAGCATTGGAGGGTATCCTTTTCTCTACAATATCTCCCGAATACGCCTACATTCGTATATTTGTCATGTGGACGTAATGTATCTTGAGATCAAGACCTAATGAGCAGTATTCCCGCCACCCGCAAAGCGCTCGCGCGTACTTCAAGAGTATGAAAGTAAAAAATGTTTGTTCCCTCATTGCAGTACTATTGGCTTTTTCTCTGGTGGAACTGAAACAAATGACAATCATTAAGCGATGCTCAGAAGTACCTAGAACTTAGGGACTGTTTCAATAATATAATACTAAGTATAGGTAAATGGAATGTGACCTATATTGATGATCCTTGATCTAAATCAGAATGTGCATTATATAAATCACAAATCTGCATAATTGATGGAATTAATTATAATTATTTACATTAATAATCAGTTCTTTCATACAATATCATTCATGTAGAAAACGTGTCACCAAAAAAGCAGATTTTGAATATGATAATTATTTAGTACCTCGCTCACGCAAATATAATCAAGTTCAACGAAAGGTCACTTTACAAGGTATGCACTATTAGTGTCAACACTCGGAAGAACAGTGACAACCTTTCTGGCGGCCAAATTACAACCGTCTAGAATAATAACTGGGAAACTAAGGAAATTAACAAATACCTATCGAGATTTTCAATGTTAAATAGATATTAATTAGGTATTGTTTACTTTTCCAAGTTAAAAATGCGTACTTATTATCCTTGACCAAGACGACTTTACTGACTTTATGTATTTTGTGACGTACGATATCAAGGTAGGAGCTCAGCGGCAATTTTACGAAAGTGGTTATTGTAAGGCGCTTAGAATGAACTCTCGCACAATGTTTTGCAGTTACAGCAAAGTAATATTTTTTTTTTTTAATATTAGCGTTGTTCGTAGGATAGATAGAATATGCTTTATTAATATGTACACCACAAGAAAGAAAAAATGTTTAAATAGAAGACAGATTACGAGCGTCAAATTAGTACTTGAATATAGATCGCCTTACCGCTAAAACGATTGCTACCAGACAAATTTTCGGTTAAAGAATTTTTTAGCTCGTGTTAAAATTCATTTATATGAACTGTAATGAAGTGAAAATAAAACATAAATAATATACTTAATTGACTTTCTAGATATCAAATTATTGCATTATCAAAATTTATTTCATAGATATAAATATCTTGGGACATTTTTCGCATATAGTCATCTGATTCCTAGTTAAGACAAGCATGGGGACTTAGTGACCTGAGCCATATAATATAATGGTTAAGTTCTATAGATGTTTGTGTGTGTATCTATATTACCTTGTTGTGTAGTGAGTGTGGCGGCGGTTGTGTTCGACGTTGGTACAGCGGTGCTGGGAGATGCTGCAGTGCTAGACGGTGCCATCGTACTAGTCGGCTTCTGGATTTCAAGAGATGAAAATTAAGTTTAAAATATGGTACAGTTATATTTTGGCTAGGTAGGCTTCCTAATATGGGGGATATTAGGAAGTAAACACATGAAAATGAAACATATTAATTAGTTAATGGTTTATGCAATTTCTTTTGATTAATTATGGAAATAGTCCCAATTATTATCCTAATATGTAGATAAAAAGGCAAGGTTGTCCTTCATTTACTCAACATGCTCGATGGGATCATCGGATGGGCCATCTGAGATAATGTCATGTCATAGAATTTTTCCGATTTTCAAACAAAAATATCATCAGAGCTCTAAATATTTTCTTTATTATAAACCACGTCCTGATTATTTTAAACACGTAATCGAAGCCGTGAGCAGAAAGAAGTAAGTGAAATTGTAAAATAGTGCAGCTATAGATTAATAAAAACAACAACTTGCGTATCGCCTAGTAAATGGGTTATGCAGTACGTCATAATGAGAAGGTATTGTTACGATACAATTTTAATACTAGCCGCAATGCAAAAATAAGTAGGTACCTACCAGCGTTGCCAGATTTATTTTTTGCCAAGTCGGGATTTTGGAACTTTTTGAGTGAAAAAAGCGGGATTCTTTTGTCGAAAGCGGGACATAGTAAAATATTGACGTCGTTTTTTTTTTTTTGTCGTGTCTCTCAATTTGGTGCCCGTCGTTTTTTTTTTTTTTTTTTACTCGAGTCACTTCACTTCAACGGACGTTAAAGGCCCTCAAACACAACAAATGCGCGCTTTCTCAGTACGCTGCACACACGGTCGAGTTATTCCCGAAAAGCGGGACAGGGCCTGTCCCGCGCGGGACATTACAATTTGGTTTAAAAATCGGGACGGTCCCGCCAAAATCGGGACGTCTGGCAACGCTGGTACCTACCTATATATTTCACAATATTTTTGCAATAACATGAAACAATTTATTATGATGAAATTGAATAAACACAACATACTGTTAGGCACCTATCCTGTAATATAACTGTTTACAGTTAGATTGATACTAAAGTCATAAAACACATTTTGCTCGGAATTTTTCGTGATTATATAAATAATCTGAATTACGGAAACGGCTCCAACAATTTTCATGAAATTTAGTAGTGGTACGAATTATTATTTTCCATTAACTTATATAGGCCATGTACATAAAAAAATACGGAATATCACTCAGCATTACAATTTCAGCTCCATTCGACTAAGGATGTTCGGTTTCCCTCGCCGATAATACAACATTTTTTCAATGAAGGGCAAATGTTATGATAATTTAATTGTACTTTATTTAAAAAAGTTGAGTCTTTTAAAATAAATACTGTACTTATTCAAACTTTGTTGTACGATTATGGAAAATCGACTTTAATGCTCGGTTCGGAAGGTCGCTTTTACAATAAGAACATTATTTCTATAATGTATATTATTATTTTAATAGGTGTTGAAATTTGTGTAAACTTACACTCATCTCCAGTATCCTGTTCTGCAATATGTCGACTTGAGAGGTTAGAGTTTGGTTCACCGCCGCAATGTCGCTCTTGAGTTGCTCGTCTCTCTTGACGTTAGCTGAGACGTTGGCGATGGTGTCATTGGTTCTCTCTTCGAGCTGATGCAGGAGAGACTTCACCTCTTCAACTCCTGAGGCTGCCGTCACAGCTTGTTTCCGAGCGGTCGCTAATGCCCCGTCGAAGCCATTTATCTTTAAACAAATATAAGAATAAAATAATATTTTTTTTATACATATTGTATGTACTATGGATTAAGCATGTCAAAAAACATGGTCATATAATGTTATGGTAATAATATGGAGTGAGTCATTATTTATAGTATAAAGTTATTACATAATTGAAATTTATAGTATAAAGTTATTACATAATTGAAATGGTCATATAATCTCACTGGACAATCTATGCTAATAACTGCTACTATAATAAAGCTGATGACTGTTTGAACGCGCTAGTCTCAGAAACTCCTGGTCCGAATTGAGTTTTAGATAACATCACGCTAAGTCCAATAAGAACGGAGTATAATTGTTTTTTTTTTAATTACAATTGTTATGTGATACAGATTTATTTGCACGGGTCAGCTAGTGTAGGATTAGAGCCAAAAGTAACTTTTCTCAAGCACATAATATTTTTATTTTGAAACTTGCTCAAATACCGCGAAGGATAGCTTATATTTTTCGACAATAAAAAGTATTTTCCATGTTGATGTATGTAATGTAGACTTGTTGATAGACATATCTATCGGTGTTGCGCGAAAAGGTAACATACATCAACCATCACATTAACAATATCAGCATTAGTACCTGCGATCCAATATCAGCAACAGTTCTCTGCAGCTCTGCCAACCGGCGCGGAGTGTCAGCCAACTTGGGCGCGGCGGAGAGCTGCTTGGACACTTCACCGAGATCCAGTGTGGCATTGTCTACTCTTTGGACAAGCTCTTTATGCGCCAGCTCCAATTGGTATAGTCTGTCGTGCAAATCGCTGGCGTTGGCCCGCAACGCCTTCGCGTCTGAGTGGCATAATTGAATTGCGTCTCTAACGCTGCTGCTGCTTGTTGTTACTGTTGACAAGAGGAGTGATGATTAAACCCTCTATAGTAATGAAGATTGAATAAGAGGAGAGAGCTTTAAAGAAACCAGTTGTTCAGAACTGCTAAGGGTTAATATTTACAGCTGCCTACGGGTAGGTTTGTTTTGTAAATAGCATGGCTGCTCGAGTGTGTGATGAAAAAATATATACCTAGCATCTAAATTGCTCTTACATTGTAGAATAGCACTACGGAGGGTAGGTATCAATTAGGCGAAGGTACAATATATAGTATACCTAATAAGTCATTTGAGGACTTGTTATGCTATATTTGTCTAATTTGAGGATATGGGCCCCACTATGTGCGTGTTTATTAGGCAAGAGTACATTGTATTTAGTTCGACTGTCTAATAAACCAACATTGTCGCTACGAGCAGAGCCACCTGCCTAGGTATATTTTTATTGCAATAAATCGTTCTGCATTCAAGTCAACAATCACAAATTCTAAAGAATAGCTTTGGTATCGTAGAACCAGTTCATTTACTATCTACAATTCAAATACGTTTAAAACCAGTATTATTATACCATTAATAAAATAAATAAGTACAGACCTACCTACTATTGTTATTTAACTGCTCATGGTGTCGAAACCTTGAAAGGCAAAACAAACATGTAATAGGAAGCAGAAGGATCTGTTGACGATCGTTAAAGTTGTTTATTAAATACGAAAATTAATAAGCGGAAGTCTACCTAATGATGTAGCAAATAGACCTCCCTAGGAAGAATCAAGCTGTTGGTAGACAATTTCCGCATTTAGTTAAATGACATCGCCAAAAATAAACTCATTTGGCGTAATGTACCTAGTAGAAGTACGAAGCAATTTTAGGAAACGAGATTTTCGCATTAGGTATATGTATTCAGAGTAAATATACAACATAAATTGTAATGGTGAACGAAAAAGCCAGAACATATTTGCGTAGGTGCGCTTAATATACTTCGATAATACATACACTGGATCCCATTGCGATAAGCGTCGAGAGGAGATAATGCCAACCTACACAAGTTAAATACAATATTGATACAGCTAACATTTTTAATAAAACCTTTTGCAAAAATAACATTTGAACAGTCAATACTTTCGAACTGTAAACATACTTTTGGAAATGTCTGAGACAAACCTCTGTCAATTTCAATACGCAGCGAGACGATCTGTCGTCGGACATCAACGAAGAGCCATAATACAGTAGCCGCAGACACTACGCACACGCACAGCGCCAGGGCGGCGGCGAGGCGCAGGAAGGGCCGGGACCGGCGGCGCCGCGACGTGCGCCGGCCCCAGGGCTCCCCCTCGTCGCTGGAGGCCGACAGCAGCCTCCCGCTTCGAGACCCCACACCCACGAGGGCGTCCAGCTCACGACGCTTCCTCATTTTCTTCCCGACCCGCAGCGGCACAGCCGCATGCACCGCACTCTCCATGCCTCACAGAATTGCTACCGTAAACGCATTCGCACCCCACGCGCACCTTTACTATATGTCACTTTCACTTCTTTATATACACTTATGACGCGTCCACTCCGGCCCGCTTCAGCTCAGCGAATGAGTGTGGTAAATGATATTGTCGTATAAAATTACGACTCTGCTACGTCTCCTATAGAATGAGATACGGAGTAGGGTGAAGGTATTGTTGAGATGATAAACAATGAACGAGTAAATGAATACCTACTTGTGACGATCTGTGTCCGAGTCGCGAATAACGTGTAAGTGTGAGGGACTCAAAGGGAAACACCTGGCGAGTGTTATCATTTATGATAAGCTTGATTTTTACTACTTGACTTTCAAGATATGAATAAGCGCTATAATTTATTTGGAACAAACACTATTGGTAATTTTGATAGTAGGTACCTAAATGCAAAAAAACTTGTATTTTTATATTAATTCAACTTCGATAGAGAAGTGGATCATAATTTTCTAATGTACCGATCTATGAAGTTTTTTTTAGCCACCACTTATAAAAATTACAAGGTCGATAGCTTATGTCGAAGGCCGTGCTTAGAGTATATGTCGTGAATCGATATCGGCCATTTCGATGTTTCTCTTCAATTAATTAAATTACCTATGGTTATTTCTCAGATAGCTGGACGTGGTAATAGGATAGAGATAACAGACGACTTCGATTTAACTCATAACTTGCAATATGTTAAGTTTTAATTATTTCTTTTTATTTCGCAACATTAAGCTCGTTTAAAATATTTCATAACTTTCTAGCTAAATGATATCAGATGTGTTATTCTGACCTGAAACTGAAGCGATTAATTGTCGATCTCCCTCGTGTCCCGCAGTCTGATAAGTGGATTCTGTACCTACCTATCTACCGTTTGCTAAAAATATACTAACTTTTTAGAGATTTTAGACCTCCTTTTGACATATTACATCTATATGCTAAAAAGAGACTACAGCCTCATTTAAAAACGGGCGTCTAAAATCTCGACAATTTTTAAACAAAGGTTCAATTCATCTTCGACTAAAATCATGTTAGAAAATATTTCTTTTATACCTATTTACGAAGAAGATTCAGTATCATATTCATTAAATACAATATCGCCCTGTTATCTGGCATTAGCATGTAATATAAACGCATGTGTTCTAAATTAATTCGTTCAAGTAGGTATACTCGGTTGCTTAAGTAGCTTTAATACTCACAACTGCAAACCATAACTAATCCAGAATGTAGAAATGTTATACTAATAGGTTTTTGTTGATGCAGAAATATAATACTTGTATTATTTATAATTAGAATAAGTATACTTGTTTACTTTATCGTTCCATATTAGGTACAGATAGTGTTTTGCGAATGTAATAGAAATATTCTTTATTTATGTAGGTTTTAACAAGCTCCTTTGTGTCAATGAGTAGGTACCTACTGTTTCTTTATTTTGTACTAGCTGCCTCCGCGCGGTTTTACCCGCGTAGTTCCCGTTCCCGTGGGAATACAGGGATAAAATATAGCCTATGTTACTCGGGGATAATGTAGCTTTCCAAAGGTGAAAGAATTTTTGAAATCGGTCCAGTAGTTTCGGAGCCTATTCATTACAAACAAACAAACAAACAAACAAACAAACAAACAAATCTTTCCTCTTTATAATATTAGTATAGATGTACCTACTTATATTATATGTCTCAGTAACATTGTTAAAACTATGTCGCGAGATGTAAAATTTTAGAAAAATTATGAGCCGTAACATACTGTTTACAACTATCGAAATGATCGTATAATTGTTTGGTAATCTATCGACGAGTACCTACCTAACCTAAGCTTTTAAAAAAAATATACCCAGCCTTTCCTAAAATAACGTAAACTAACTACAGTTCACAATCTTCCAATGTTTACATTCTCCCGAGATAGCTGATAATGGGTTTTACTGTGACTTATTTATAGGTAGGTATTATATTTAACTGCGACATTTGCACGTGATCGAGTGACTGTTAAACTATAGGTCATTATTGCTCATTATAGGCGAAACAAGACCTAGAGCCTAAGCGCTACGTGGTAAACAGTTTAAGGAAGCAGGAACCTTGTAGTCAAACGAGACATACTGAATCTGTGAGGTCATTTACATGTCGACATTGAATCTTGACTCTTAGCTATTATTAGATATAGTTTGATAACCTTGATATTGCTGTCTGTCTTTATGGTCGCTAATTGATTGGCGTTATTATCAGCTATTTGTGAGCCCCGACTTTTATTACCTACTGGTACAACCTTACACGGAAAAGCATAGTTAATTGAACAATGCACTTTATCCCCTCGAGTGGAGTCGAAGATATATCAATGTGAACTATATAGGTACATAGACTAGTTGACCCGCGCTACTTTGTTATCGTCCCTTGCCCGTTTTTTCAACATTTTTGTTCGATGCTGCGCTCCTATTCGTCGTAGCGTGATGATATATAGCTATAGCATTCCTTGATAAATGGGCTATCTAACACTGAAATAATTTATCAAATCGGGCGAGTAGTCCAGAGATTGGCGCGTTTAAGCAAAAAACTCTTCATATTAGTAGATAAAGAATTAATGATTCAATAGTCAAGATACCTAATATAGGATAGGTACATTTAGTTTGATGCACGACAGTATCGAGGCCAATGCCATATTCTATAATCTAATATTCTGAAATTTTATCGATTGTAATGCGGTGTTCGATTAAGAAAATTACCGTGGTGGCTTAATTGCATAGCGAGGTCGAACTATCTCCGTTTTAACTACACAATATTTTAAACAAGCTTTTTAAAACTAAGAAATTACGATAAATCTTTCCCTTTCTGTTTTATGACGTTAGAATGTTGCTGGTATAGAG
This sequence comes from Thyatira batis, assembly GCA_905147785.2. NCBI lineage: Eukaryota > Metazoa > Arthropoda > Insecta > Lepidoptera > Drepanidae > Thyatira > Thyatira batis. Next base: position 6,512,702 of record LR990501.2, on the reverse strand, counting down.
AACCCTCTTTTGTTCGAAACTCGTGCTTCTCGGTGGAGGCGTAAATGAACTGGTGATGATGGGTATAGAGTTTTTATCTTTGGTTTTAACAATATCCTGTAATACACAAAACTAAAAGATATCGACGAATCGTCTACATACCTAGTAACAGCTGTAACCCATCGACATATATTCTTATATATCGATGCTGTAACCAAAGCCCTATTCATTGCACGGGATAGAACTAATTTAAATGCTAGTCAACTATAAAAATAGACTAGACTGGTTCGTCTTTTGATTTTAATGTAGTTCGTTCCTTTATAAAGACATATACCAAAATCTCTATTATATCAAACTATAATTATAAAGGCGAAAGTTTATGAGTGTGTATGTTTGTTACTTCTTCACGTTTAAACGTCTGGAGCGATTTTAATAAAATTTGGTATGGAGTTAGCTGACACCTTGAATTAATACATAGGCTATTTTTTATCCCGAGAAAATTGAGGAACCCCGGGAACGCGGGTGAATCCTCGGGGCAGAAGCTAGTGATAAATATAGATCATCAAAGTGCCGTGTTACGGTCTCCAATGTGAAATAAATAAAGATTGTTGTTCATCATTAAAAACGCTCGGAAACGGTTTGACGTCAAGTGGTATGATAAGATAACCACTTGTATTATGATCGAGATCAAACTACGAGACATCTACAGTGTTATTATCGACCTACGGGGACGCACGCAGTGAATGGAAACCGCACATGCGCAACTAATCTGCGACATACCACCAAAATTGTAATACAACATCATAACAATTAAATATTTAAACAAATGCCAGCATAAATGTAACCTTTCGAAACGCTACCAACTATGAATTTAATATGTTCATGCAACAAAACATGATGAAACACGTATGAGTATGAAAAACGAACAGAGAATTTGACACTTCACAAACCAATTATTGCACAACCTTAATATTTTTACTATTAATAATTTCACCTTAACATTAATACATTTAAAGAATTGAGCGATATTTTTTACAAGAGCAAATAATTTGACTGTGCTTCCCGAGGACGTTGGGGACGAGAACTGGCGGTGACGTCACACAGGCGCGGCGACGCATGCGTGCAAGACACTTCGCAGGAGATAAAGACATTATACTGGATGAGGCGATGGGCTATACATTTTACGCCATTGTAGTTGGCAACCCTGTTTTTTAAGCCGGCGGTCGTCGGTTAAATTCCCACCTAAGATATACATTTGTGTATAACTTATATTTTATTCCTGTGCCTGGATGTAAATACATATCTACCTACACATATAAATATGTAGATATCTAAAAGTCGTATATAAGCTATTACCATAGGACAAGCTCTTTGATTAACCTGATTGGCCACGTATAAAAAAGTTTCAAAATTTTTATTATTATCTATAACGTATAGAAAACCGCAGGGCTGAATCTAAAGTTCATAAATAGAAAATTCGTAATTGGTACGTTATGGCGTTCAAGGCTTCGAACTCAACCGTTCACAGTACATAATTAAAAATAACTGATTAGATATTAATGAATTAATCGTTCCAAATCTATACATCGAATGTTCCACGTAACAAATATTATACAATATATAATAATAGAATTGACCGCAGATTAATTAATGGTGCGATAAGTAGCTTTTATATTCCTGACTGATGGTTATATTTTATTTTTTTATAATTAATTGGGTATTGTGTAAAGAGATGCAGTTTTATACTCTACCAGCTCGACGTTTTTGTGTCGTTTATGTTGTTTTTGTCTTTATAATTAATTATTTAATGAACACCACTTCTAGATTGTACTTTATTTCCATGACCTTGCGGACGACACCGTGTTGGCCGTGTAATCGGCGTCCTAATTTGCTCTACATCAATTACTTAAGAGCAGCTAGAAAATTAAGTAATATTTGGTTTCATAGTGGCAATAAAACAATTTAGGTTACTCAATCTATACTTTGTTTAGTTCAATCTCTACTAGTTTGAATAAAAAATATTTTAAAGTGAGATAGCCAATTTATTGAGGAAGGCTATATGACATAATTTTACTTTCATTCAAACTTTAAAGAGGCAAGAAGTTTTTGTTGAGTTCTATATAATTTGGATTACAAATATCCATATAACAAATATAGACAGAATAAATATTTATATATGGTGCTGAAATATGTATGTTTAAAAACGAATTTTACCATTAAAGTTTGCTAACAAAACTTTATGATGTACAAATAATAAAATGTCAAGGATATGTAATAACTAAATATAATGAACATACGATTTTAAAACCAAACAGTTTAATTAGGGTACTCATTTAGTGTACTCATACTTTATGTAATACCTATTTATTTTTTACGTAATAAATGTCTTTAGTCTATTTTCACAATGATAAACTGATAGCTTACTTTATCTTATAGCCTTACCTTGCTTGAAATTATACATATATTGAAAAGCATCTAGTTGAAATGAAATGAAAAATGTTTTATATTCAAATAGCCCTTCACAAACACTTATGAATAGTCAGACCCTAATGCCTGGTTCAAACGGTTGGTCTTTCTTAGAAGACCCGGCAATACAGCAAGCAAACCAGTTGGCTGATTTAACAAAACCAAATAACTTATGACTTAGTGTCTATATTCAATCAAAAGGAGCTATACTATACACTACATTAAGTAACAAGTTTTAATCAATAAATAACATACCTTTAGAAATTTCTAACTGCATAGTAGATACCTGGTCGTACAATGCGGCACATATCCATGTCAGCATAAGGAGCCACAGCAGTAGTGTCCCACGTATTGCCCATTGTAGAGCACATCGTAGTTCCGCTCCGATATTGGGTTCAACCACACGGGTAGTTGAAATTCTGCTTCTTTCTCTTCTGTAATAGAATTTCATTTTAATACACACAATTGATATTTAGAACTAAAACTTTGATAATATACACAGCCAAATGAATGCATCAGAAGTTACTGCCGTTTGGGTTATGAACCAATAATTTATTTTATATCATAGATTTTCAATGTGTTATCAGTAAAGCATGATTATACATTTATTGGAACTATTGTAAACATTCATAAAATTGTTGATACAGTTGTGAATGAAAGTTCTTTGTTGCTAGAAGATGTAACTATGGTGCTTATCAATAAAATATAACCTTATTCTCAATGAAACAGTGGCTTAATATACATTAATACAGAGTAATATAAACTAAGCTGGTCAAGAAACACAAACAAAGCAGTAAATAGCAAACACACATTGTAGATGTTAATACAAACTTGAGTTACAAACCTAGTAATTTTTTTCTTTCTACTGGGAATAATTTCTAGCTGCAAGTCTTCTGATTCTTCGTCACTCGACAGGTCCAGCAGTCGGAAGTTCTCTTTGTTGACTTTAGATGGTGCTGACATTTTTGCCATCGATTCATATATAACATGCTACACGTGACTTGATAAAAAATTTTCAACCTCCACAAAAAATTTTTATTTATTTACACGTACAGGAATATTTCAAGGTTAAACCAATTGTTTTGAAAGTGGATAATAAGTTATTTCTTACCGAAACGACTTTAGAGGGTTATGATAAGGTTACATTATAATATACAGGTAGTTCAAGAAGTCCACATTATAACACAAATCTTAATCATGTGGCTGCTTCGGATACAATTCCAACATATCACTGTAAAGTATTTTGTAATGAACTAAAATAATTTCAGTCGTGAGCCAGCCAGTTAACGAAAATGTCACAATAGTTCTCTTTTTGACATTATTTTGACAGAGTATGAGTTGAGTGCTGCCAATTTGCATCCAGTTACAGAAATTCAGACTGTACCTTGTCTGCCAATTTTCTTGTGCAATAGAAGGACCTGAGAATATTTGTTATTCCACTATGAATGAACATAACAAACTTTCTATAAGATCCCAAGTCAAATTTTATTAACTTGCTATCATTTGATAAATAAAATCAGAAGTTGTAAGTATGGAGAGATATTTCTCATTTCTGTGGTATATTCGTTCATTCATGTCAAAAAGTCTGACAGATACTAAAATTTGACAAGTTATTTTCGCTCAAAGCGCGATGGATTTTCGGACATCGTGCGGCATATTTTACGGGGTTTTACTTTGATTATGAAGAGAATCGTTGTATTTCTATAAAATTACAACAAATATTAATTCAACATGAAGGAAAAATGGAACTTTATTTTATATTTGCTTTGGTTCTCCTATCTTGTGCTATCAGCGGTGCTCATGTTCGGACATGGATTTCTCTTATCCCGTAAAACTCTAAGTGATGTTACTGAGTGTGTACCGCTGGATAACTTTGATTGTAATGGTCATGAAGTAGGGAACATAACTGCCAAAGGTTCATGTGGTGAAGATGAGAAGATATCGAGGATTTTGTTCGATCCTGGCGCACCTCTAGTTTGTCCACCAACACGTAACAGAGTAGTGTTTGTGTTGGTAGACGCCCTACGATATGACTTCACCGAGTTTGATGATAGCATCGAGAAGCCTTTGCCTTATCAGAACCGTCTGCCAATCATGAGAAGTATACTCGACCAATGGCCAGACCGCGCGCGCCTTTTTAGATTTATGGCGGATCCGCCGACCACTACTCTACAAAGAGTTAAGGCTCTAGTCACTGGCTCTTTGCCTACTTTTATTGATGCAAGTTCAAATTTTGCTGCTATGGAGCTGCAGGAAGATAATACAATTGACCAGGTACCTTGTAGTTCTGCTAAGCCTTTTGTAAATGTAGATTTTCCAAAATATATTCATACCAACTTAATATTACAGTTAATTGACCAATTAAACTTAAGCACTTACATAGCTTCTGATTGTTCACATCCTTATTAACTGTTACTTTAACAATGTATGAATACTCCCAGTTTAGTGCTATCATCATATATAAATCAAAATAAATATTTATCAGAATCACCTCTAATGTAATCATTACATACCTAACTTTATGTTATTAATAATGTGATAAGTATAAATAATATTTGATGAGCAAGAAATGATGATAACTTGGGAAATAGGTCATCAAAGCAGGTGGCAGTGCAGTGCTGTTGGGAGATGACACCTGGGCACGCCTGATGCCAAAGAGATGGCTGAGGTCTCATGCCATGTACTCCTTTCACACCTGGGACCTGGATTCTGTTGATACAGGTAACACCTTAAAACCATCTTCATGTTTCCCATAAATACTAACAATCTTGCCATGAAATTAGGTAATAGTAAAACATTGTATATTTATTTTACACTAGAGAGTCCCTGTGGTTTCACCTGTGTCCCCGGAAGAGCTTAAATTTTCTAGATGTAGCTTTTGTTCTTTCTCAGGACAGACTATCTGTGTACCATATTTCATTTAAATTGATTGGCTAGTTTTAGCATGAAAGCGAGACAGAGTTCCTTTTGCATTTATAATATTTAATATGATGTCTATATTTACAGAAGTTGACTCCAAGATATATGATGAGTTAGCCAAGGATGATTGGAGTCTCCTTGTTGCTCATTATTTGGGTGTAGATCATGCTGGCCACAGATATGGACCAAACCATTCTGAAATGACAAGAAAATTGGATGAAACAAATTCCAGACTCGAGAGAATCATAAAGATGCTGCCACCAGATGTCATTCTATATGTAGTTGGTGATCATGGCATGACTGAATCAGGTAATAATAGATTGATAGTTTAAAAAATATATATATATGTTTTTTTTATACCACAAGGGTGGCAAACAGGCATAATATCAAAGGTAGAAACTGAATTTGTGCTCTAAAAATAGAGGTTTAAATCTTTCCATATTCATATGGAATGTTGCTGACATTTTTAAACTATCAGGAAACAATCATCTTCAATGCCTATCTAATTCATAAAATATGTATATTATAATTGTCATGTATGTTTATGCAATGTATATGAGTATTATCACAAATCTTTGGCATTGTTTTAGACTCACAAGATTGGAAAGTTTCAGAGGGTAGGTATATTTAGAACAGCTTGACAAAGTAGATGTGTAATTATTACGATTGTGCGTTTAATCTATTGATAACAATATTTGGTTTGATACTACATATTTTTCTGCTGTGTGTGTGATTCTAAAGCATTATTTTATATTAGTTGTATGATGCTTGCTGTTGCTAGTATGAAAAGAAAAATAGAGTATTTCCCTTGTGCCAAACTGAATTTGTTATATTGTTGTGAAAAGCTTATTGGGTCTCATATATTTTTATTACTTGTATGCTGGCTTCCTGTTCCTGGTGTGATAATACCACATACATACACTTAATTATCCAATCATACACATTTTATTCAGAACTATATACACAAATATGTATACTATTATTGTTGAATATTGATCATATTTTTAAATAAGTAGTTCTAGATTCTGTCTTTCTTAATTTTATGTTCTCAATAGTGGGATTTGCATATTTTTTTAATGCTGTAACTTTTTTAGCATTGCAATTGTAAAGCATGTTTACCATTCCATATAATTTTGCATACAAGATGATAATAACTAAACTTATATCTTATTTATTAGGCGACCACGGTGGCGAGAGTAAAGCTGAGCGAACAGCAGCATTCTTTGCGTATCGTGGTGCAGGATTCGCCAAGGATTTAGGAGATGGAATTGGTATGGAAGTACAGCAGACAGATTTAGCTCCAACTATGAGTGCAGCTTTAGGCCGACCTCCACCTTCGCCGTCTCTAGGAAATCTTCTCTTGCCTGTCCTACCAAAAGCTACCATGCCACAAACTTTGTTACACCTGAGCAATAATTTAAAACAGGTAAGAACTATACATTGACTTTGCAGGTATGCCTATTTGCATAGTAAGGCAGTTAATAATTATCTTAATTTCACAGATAAAACAATATCTCGTTCGTTACGGAGAGGAATCGCAACAAGTATCTCTCGACAGACTCGCTCATCTTATCAACCTAACTCGAGAACAAATAGATAAAGCGGCGTCTGTTGCCACCGACGATGACCTAAAAAACTACATTATTGATGTTAGGTAAATAGCATTTTACTTAAATAAAAATAGTGCTTTAATTTTGATTGTCTGTGGTACAGCGATGTGTTAAAATTTGTTACAGGACCCTAATTGAAAACACGCGCGGCGTCTTTCGAGAAGTTTGGGTCGAATTTGATTCACTGTCAATGCTGCGAGCTTTATTGTTACTCCTATTAGCGATTTTTTTCAATTGGTTAATAACGGAAGGCATTCCAACGGAGCGTCTTCCTCACATTTTTGCAAGCACATTCGTCCCTTACGGCATAATTTCAATGCTGATGTGTGTAGCTATTTGTTACACGGCATTTTACTTGAAGCTGTTCGAAGATCTCGAGCACTCGATCATTTTAAGTACTGGCTTAGTATCGGGGGCAATGACATGTGCTCTAGTAATTATGCATTGGGATGGCATTACTCAGAGATGGTACGAAGGTCGGTCGCAATTCTACGAGAGATTCGCGCGTTCTGCATTGGTTGCATCGGCAGCTGTATTGGTTTCAAACAGTTACATTATAGAGGAAGGCGCCGGGTTAGCTTTTCTTTCCATTTCGGTATTAGGTCTGATGGCATGGAACATAAGTACATTAAAGGCTTTGGGTATATGGGTTTGTTTTGGGGTAGTTATGGCAGCAACGAGATCGTATAGGGGATGTAGAGAGGAACAAGGGGATTGTTGGACCGCGGGCGGGTCGTCACCGACTAACCAAGCCTCGAGGGCAGCTTTAGTGTTGGCATTAGGATCCACGGCCGCTATAGTGTCAGTGGCGAGACGTTTCATTGAAATGGGATGGAGAGGTCATGGAATGGTTTTGGCTGGGTTGCTCGCTTGTGGTCATTGGGCAGTCGGTTGGGGTAATTTAGGCTCACCGAGCAAATCTAGGCTTATGGCTCGTATTGTGTGGATGATGTTAGGTTCCATGTTCGCGTTGTTGTGGAAGAGGGGAGAAGACGGTGCCACCCTGCCATTGACCATCTGCGCGATGTTGTTATATGTCGCAAATACTCTTGTGCTGGGAGCGGCACTAGCGCCGGCGGCTGCGCTCGCGATTTTAGCAGGATTTCTAGCACTGAATTTAATTTCATTAATGAAGAGTGAAGGAGCAGCAAAGTTATGTGAGTGTTTTAGAACTTTACCTATTTTTCTTAATAATTGTACTAAATATGTTCAACATACATACAATAGTAGATTACACTTGTACATATGTTCTAGGCATAAATGGTTATCTTTCATCTATTGATAAGGAAAATGTAATTGACCTCCTTTTAACTTGCGTATATTTTTATTACACAATTAAAATTTGAATTCGATTTAAATCTCCAGCACTATCAAGTAGGAGCAACTCGAGTGTTGCATGTTTGTGGGCTCTTCTGGCCTCTTACCAGTTCTACGGGACTGGGCACCACGCGACATTGGGCCATGTGCGGTGGGCGCCTGCCTTCCACGCCGGAGATCCGCATCACTTAACCAATTTCGGCACCCCTATCTCTGCCGCTCTTGTGTCGTTAGAGCTCTTTGGTAAGTATAGACTACAGACTAATACAAAGTACCTAAACTAGGACTTTTTTTACACATAGCCAATCTGATACTGCACTAGATTATAGCAACCAGATTGCTAGAAGATAATATTACTTGTAAATACATGCTTATATAGATTCTGCCCGCGACTTCGTCCGCGTGGAATAGTTACTTTGGGCTGGCTAACTTTAATCCGCGAATTCGTTTATCTATCTAACACTGAAATATTTTTTTAAATCGGACCAGCAGTTTTTGAGATTAGCGCGTTCAAGCAAACAGACAAACTCTTCAGCTTTATAATATAAGTATAGATTTACACCCAATAATAAATAAAAGTTTTTAAAACAAAATCGAGGTATTTTAACCTACCAATTTGAAATGTATTTAGTAGATACGTACATTTAGTTCCCTGCTAAGTAAATGTACGTACCTATCTAAAACCGAACCATGAGGAGAAACATGAGGAATATTGTGTAATATTCTCATATTTATGTGCAGGTGTGCCAATGATGTTTGGGGCGGCAGTTCCGCTACTTGCTCTATGGGGGCGTGGACGAGGGGGCGGGGCAAGTCCCCGGACTCAGCTAGCTGCTGTCTTCGCGCTGTGCCTTAAGTTTGCACTGTGCTTTGCTATTAGGGTAAGTAATTGAGGGTATTTCTCTACATATGAAGAGATTTTTACAGGCCCGGCAACGCGTGAGTGACGGCCCTGGTATTGCTAGCGTCCATAGGCTTCGGTAACCGCTTCCCATCTGGTGGGACCGTATGCCTGTTAGCCTCCTTTGTGGTATAAAAAACATAGTGTACTTTAGAATAAATCTAAATTTGAAGACTTTCATTTAATTTGGGTTTAGTAATGTGGACTGTTTTTAGAGGCCTGTTGATTCGGAGCATTCATTCTTTATTATATAATTTCAATACAAAAATGTAGTCTAAGATGAAATTGTAACCTATTTAATTCACCTACAGTAACATTTCCTCTAAACTTTTACAGGTGTTCGCCAGCGCACTATCGGCAACGGTTCACTGTCGCCATCTTATGATATGGGGAGTGTTCACACCCAAGTTGATATTCGAGGCCGGCGCGTGCGCATCCGCCTTGCTTGGCACAATTCTAGGAGCCACACTCACCGCGTGGCACATGCCTCCCACGCAACAACGATCGAGTTGACCGCAACGAACCAAATCAACATAGATATTAACACCTAGATTGGATATAATATGACACGTGTTCACAATGTAAGTCTGTGTCTCATACTCTTTTTAACCACAGAGCTGTCATCTGCAATTATCCGAACTAATTGGTTGTGTTCGGGAAACGGTATTTTGTATGTATTATGATTCAGATATTGGCGTACTCATCACCAGCTCATATATGTCTCCACAGACACGCATGAGCCCCTAACAACGAAAGGGGGGCTTAGCCATAGTCCCCGTTGGAATACAGGGATAAAATATCTATGACACAAATAACACAGCTTTCTAATGGTGAAATAATTATTCAGATCGCTCCAGTGTTTTCGGAGCCTATTCATAAAAAAAAAACGAAAAAACTAATCTTTCCTCTTCATAATATTAGTGTAGATATACCTGTATACATAGATAATGTCAATTAATATTATCTTTCAGAATCTACAAAAATTCGACACATTTCGATGGTTGTAACTGGAGTAGTTAACTTAAGGGACGCTTTTACGTAGTGTTTGAGGGACCTTAGAGCGTGTGACTGCGGAGACATCAGTTGGATATCTCCTTCAAATGAACTAACTTAGACCTGTGAAATTTCCCTAAGTAAACATGTTGTTTTATTTGATTTTTACTCATTATGTACAATTTTATATGTGTAATGTTATTGATACATAAGTTTTTTACTCAAGCGTTGAACAGATGATTTTATAGATTATATTCGCTCGTTTCGTGGCCCCATTGTCATGTTACGCTTAAAAAACATACACAACTCTTGTTTGTGATTATTGATATTTTAACGAAATATGCATGTAAAAGACTATGTTTTAATTGGAATTTTTATTGTTGCGTGCGATTTGATTCCGATTTACGGGTTTATCTTGTGCTTAATGTTTGAATGAGTTTGTTATATTTATGACCAGTGAGTTCTGCCCAAAGTGTTTTATTGTATAATAGAAAGGTATTTTAATGTTATTATTATAATAAACTATGATAACCGAACACTGCCATGTTGGCTGTTTATTGTTATTGTCAGATTAAGTATTTAATAATAATTATAGAGATGTTGCCAGCTTACTAGAATTGTTTCTAAATGTTGGAGTTTACTTAAACAAAGCATTAATTTCTATGGGACTAATTATGTATTTAACAGTGTTTAATTGTTGGCCATCATAAATTTGCACCTAGCAAACAATCAGTAATAACTACTTTATCACTAAATAAATTATAACGTGTAAATATGATCATTTTAATGATCTATTACCTGGCGGGCGTATACTGATAAACTGTTACGATTTATTTAATTTGATAGCTTTTGTAATACTCATTCATAACTTGTCTTTTCTCGGATTTGATATCAAAATAGGTATATAAAATATATAGGGTGAAGTACCTTCGGGCCATCAAGTTTATCAATAGAGTTATAGAATTCTCGTTAACGTAACGTAAAAGGCGTTATATTTTACAAACACTATAATTATTATCGTGTATTACGCTCGCTAGTTGTAATTTTTATATCGATGTTGATGAATTTGCCTTATCGAGTTTCAAAATCGTTTGCCATACCTATCGATATTATAATAATAAATGAGTCACGACTGCTATCAGATACCTTTTTATCATACCTATACTAAGTCAGTCTTATGTCTGGACAGTGAAATAAATTGAATCAACAATTTCTTAGGTAACTATCATCACTGCTTGTGCACTTTAGGTTGTTATCAGTATTCGCTCTAGTGTTGTTATGCCTTAAATATATTTTAGCAATAAAGCTAGTTATAAACATGTATTTATTATCCTCCAATGAAATAAATTGAGATTGTAATTTGATTTGTGTTATTCAATGAGAAACATGTGAGTACATAATATAATGAATTTTTATTATTTTGAATAAATATTTATAGAACTATACAAGATTTTTAATAAACCAAACCTCAAGTTTAATGTGGACACTAGACACAACGGACCATTGAAGAACATACATTCTCTTCACCAAGTCTGTCATAAATAGGTACAGTGAAATAATAGCCACATAAAAAAACAAGCACCTTCTATGAAATATACAGAATTTATATAAACGAGTATAGTTGTTCCACCCTTAGACTATTCACACGGCATTGTATATATCCACAGTTTTTCATTGCGTTGGTATTGGTAAAACTACAAAAACTGTCAACTTTTCTCAATCCTATAATACGATAATTTTTTTATTAAGATAGGATCACAGAAAAATATTGCCCCGAAGTACCTTAGTACCATTTCATGTAATAATTTATCATTATAGCGGTCCATTAACAAAATTTTTAATTTAATGTAACAATGCGGTATGACGACTGGCAGAGGAAGAGTATGTTTACAGTTTCACGTGGTTCGTGTGGGAGGTACGTAGGGTCTCAACAAATACTCCGAGAAGGCATTCACGGCCGATGCTCCTCTCACTTCCTTATCCAACAAAGGCAGCTTTGTAACATGGAAGTCTTCATACAAATCTGCGATTTGCTCTAGATATTTCTCTTGGACCTTGTGTCGCGCCGCGCACAGTTCACAAGGCGCTGACGTGTGCAACAACAACTGATTGACGATAATATTGTGTGTGTCAATACCGCAGCGTGCTAGTTCCTGAACTAAACGCTCCGTCTCATATAGAGAAAGGAACTCCGCAATACAGACACACACAAATGTAGTTTGATTTGGATCCTTGAATTGAGTATTCACTTGTCTTATGACAGAAAGCATTTCATCCATTTTATTGCTGAACATGTCAGAGTTAAACTCTGCCAAGCCGAAGAGAGTAGCCACTTGATTGATGAATGGTGCCACCTGAAATAGCAAGAACAAAAGTATTTAATGCCCAGTGTCTATGCAACACAAATTTGACGAATTTCACTCGAAATGCAAATTTTTAGGGCTGTAATTAATCATAGTTACATCACAGAATAAATTTTATTATGAAAGTTATGATAAAAAAACTAATACATGCATTAATACATGCAAAGGCAATCTAATATCAAATTAAGCTGAGTCATAATGCTATCATACCTTAGACTTCAAACGCATCAGCTTGCCAAGTCCTCGTTCAACTACTTGGGGAAATGAGAGCAGACGCAGTGTATGTCCTGTAGGTGCCGTGTCAAACACAACTGCACTAAAGTTCATCCCTTTTACCAACTTCATAACCTATAAATAAAATGAAAATTTAACATATATCTGCATAAGGTCAGACAGGTGAATATTAGTTGTTAGCCTTCTAAAGGCTATACATAAATTCTTGTGAAGGCCACAAGCAATATAGTTTTTGTGTCTTAACAAGTATTTGGATAAAAAAAAATATCATATATCTATGACATTATCATTACAAAACTTCACCTCTGCATAACTCATAGCCTCATCAATTCCAGGGAATGCTCCAACAATCTCCTGCATGACTCCTTTACCGAGTCTCATAGCTTCAGTTTCACCCTCAAAGTACTCCTCAGGGAGCTCAGTCAACCCTACATTGGGGTCAATCTCCATAGCAAACAGATTGGCAAAACCTTTCACTTTTGTTGGCACCTGTAATATAAATGTGCCTATTTATAGGTAATGAATGCTATACAAGTTATTTTAGCATACTTACTTATTGAAGATAGATACATTCAATGATACATATTTAACCAAAAACTAAATTCAATTCAATTATTAAATTTGGCCCAAAGATGACACATACTTTTTTGTTATTAATACACTATATTTATCTTATAATGACTGTCAGAACAATAAATATAACACAAATAATATATAAAACATTGTTATGTTTATTTATGAAATAACCTGAAATATGTACACATTACACTAATAAGATATAATTGTAGTAATAAATAGATAGTCATCAACATGGTAACAATTACATGTTGTAAAAAATTTAACAATTCTGCAAGTTGTGGCACAGTGGTAGGAACAAGTGATTTACGGTTAGTTAGCGTTTCAATATCTCAAACAAACCTTAGAAAACTTTTGGTCGAAAGCATCAGATATATTGTGTGCTGGATCCGTCGATATAATAAGCACAGACTCGCGAACCTTGGAAAGTTGAACCGCGAGACTACAACTGAAAATTAAATATTACATTTTCAGTTTTCCGGAAACAGTTAATAAACGCATTTGTTTTTTGTGTGTACTTACCTGCACGTAGTTTTTCCTACACCACCTTTTCCTCCAACAAAAATCCACCTTAATGACTTTTGTTCGATCACATTTCTTAGCGATGGTTCTAGGGGGTCCAAATCTCGCATTTCATCCATTATTGCTGAAATATATTAGAGAAATTTAAAATCACGGTAAGAAATTCAATAATTTTTCGTGGATGAATGACTGTGTGACATGAGTACATGACATGCAAGCATGACAGAGAGCTCTAGTGCTGCTACTTACTATGGCTATTTCAAAGTTACGATTAATTGAAAGTTAAGATACATTTTGTGGTAGTATTACAGCTATATAGTTATTGTTTATTGAGAAATATTTTTTGTTAAAGAAAAGATACGTGAAAATCTAGGCTAGTGGTAAGAAATGTAGCCACTTAGCATCTGACTCATGATTATATCTACACCGCACCGCACCGTATAGACCAAAATCAAATAATACTCTGTGCCGTAAACTCGTGATCGTATTAACCGTTTTTAGGAGAAAAATATAGTCGATATCAGCGCCTAAAAGTGCGCGTGACAGTTCCAATTTTGGAAACCGGTGAGAGTTTTCGTGTTACGTTATTTTACTTGAATTATGTAATCTAATGAGGCTGAAATTAGCCAGTTACACCTTTTGGTTTATGTGATGTCTGAATTGGAAAAATATTATCCAAATATTTAACAAATAGCGTACATTGGGCAGATATTATTGTAAAAATTAATGGATGTGTCTTACACTCACTTACAACTTTCAAATAAATATGACTCGTGGAATATAATTTTAGCTATGAATGCAACACCAAAATGTCATCATGACGACTGGACTTACATCTGTCTGTCTGACATTAGATAAAAAAGTTTTGATTTCTTTCAGTCAGGAATTGATCCGCGACTTCCGCAAGTGAAAACCTGAAGATGATTTAGGTATTTCATGAAATTTAACGACTGAAATGACTTGTTTTATGTGTGAAAATAATGCTCTATCGTCTACTTCGTGGTCGTGTGACATTTAAACTTTATGTATGCGTTACTATTGTCTTAATTGTAGCGATATGCGGTTACTTGATCCCACAGTTTCACATATATCCTATTGCTCCCGTGACCGTGTCTCCTAGCTCTCTACACTCAAAGTCTTCACGCCATTTGTCGAAGCTTATTACTGTGGTGTTCCGGCAGTTCGAGGACTTCGAAAATGACGTCGCGGATAGTGTACAATCGTTTGTCTCGGCTTTCCCGAACATGCCAGTGGTGGTGGTGTGCGAGAATGCACCTTACCCGCCGTTTCCTTTCTCCGCTACGAATGAGACGTTGCGTAACGTAAAGGTGCTGTCGCTGGAGCTGAGGCTGAATGCTTCCCCACAGGAGTTGAATCCTCTGTCGTATATATTTACCGAGTTCGTTCTGTTTGTACCCGATTCCACTCGCGTGTTGCGTCGAGTGCTCCAGCTAGCATCAGCGGCCGCTACGGCGAACCCTTCACAAGCTGTAGCTATTGCCGTTGGCAATCCTCATCTTACATGTCAACAAGTTAAATGGAACTATGTGGATTGGACTTTGCATTACACTAAAGATGATTCAGGGAAGCTTTGTAGTGGTGTTCATGGACAACATGCACTATTGATCAAGACTTCACTGCTACATAAACTCCCACAACCATTTGCTTTGCCTTTCCCTGAATCGCTTTATTTACAGACCGCAGTCAAGAATGTGAAAGTAAGTATATTGATATTTTTTTAGTTAAAAGTAAATATGAAAAACATTTTCTTGTCTTATGTTAAAGGTCTAAAGCCAATTTAATATAACAATCTTAAAACTTGCTTTCAGATACAAATTCTAGATGGAAAGTTGGGATCAGGGCGCAGTATGCTAAAGACTCCAGCATCTAAACAGAGATCTTCACGCCGAATGAAAGACTATAGAGTGGCTCTGTACAAGCAGCTCGGAGTTAAGGCTGTAATTAGAGAAGATGGCCGAGTACAGTGGTATGGATGTAAGAGGGAGACACAGGTGAATATTCTTCAATTTATTATAGTATTAGGAGAAAATGTTTTAAACTGAAATACTTTGTGTACCAAAATGATGATGAATTTTTCACTTACATTATAACTAACTTAAAGCTGACTCTAAATAGGGAATGGTGGATAAATTTTGGTTCTTTATATACTCCTTGAAATATATGCTTAGCATAACCATACATAATAAATTACCATTTATTTTATGACCTTTTCTATATTTTAACACGAATTTCAGCGGTGCTTCCCATCAGTGCAAGGTACTCCGTCCTACATTCTATCGAAGCGCCACACGCCCCCGTGTTGTCGCCGAAACATGCGTCGCACCAGCGCGCACGTTCTACGCGCACTATTGCAAGCCGGCGCGCGCTGTTGGCTCGAGACCACATCGCTACTCGGCGCTGTAGTGCGGTAAGTTGAATATTACCTGTAGAGGTAGAGTATTTATTTAAACATCATCTTCATTATCATATTAGACATAAGAAATCTACTACTGAACCTTCCCCATCGATTGCCATCCAGACTGTTTGGAAGAGTCAATACAAACAGTAAAGTAGTCAGAGTTCAGGCATTATGCAGAAAAATACCATGTGAATATGGCATGATTCTCTGGTATAATGTTGCAGATGAGGACTTAGTTACCTGGTCATATCTAGTCACAATGTGTGGTCAAAAAACTTTTTACTTTTTCAAATATGTGCCTGTTATTTTTGTATATGGTGATTTATTTGATTTTAACTTCTATCTTACTCTGATGATAATATTGTCATGATTACAGTGGCGACCTCCTTCCCTACGCGGAATACGCAGAAATAGGCATCCACGCGTCAGACGTATCGCGAGTATCGTGGTTGCAACGCGGCGGAGCGGATGCGGACGGCTTCGTTTGGGAACGAGCTACTAAAGGCCACTACTACAGAGTTGCGTACTCTGCCACCAATAGAGTATACGTCCTCGTGCTGCCCTTCATCGCCAGGAATGGTACCATGTGGCCTGCTGATTGGGTGTTGGCTCACCAGAGGGAGTTTCCCGAGAGACATTTGCATCCACTCGCTCAGGTTAGAAAAAAAGTATCCTATTATTAATTTTTTTTTACGTGTATTAGTAGTTTCTTCAGTATATATTTTTTTGGAAATGGCTACATTTGTTTCAATGTAAATGAAATATAAATTGAACACAAATCATGTTTATTATTTGATTTGTGTTCAAATCATAGTCGTGGGTTCGAATCCCACCCAGGACAAACATTTGTATGCATGAATATGTCTGTTTGTTCTGTGTCTGGATGTAAATATCTATACAAGTATGTACATATTTAAAAAAGTAGTATATGTAGTATATCAGGTATCTGGTTACCATATCACAAGCTCCGCTTAGTTTGGAATAATCTGAGTCTAGTAAATTATATCTATCCTCTATTTTAATTTCCAGATCCAATTCGTGGGGCGTCAGGCACCCGCCCCTAACGATGCGCGAGCCTTCCTCGACCTCAAGCTCGGAGCAGGAGCCGTCGAAAAATGCGACAAAATTGGATCAAAACTCCTCTATCCTTAAATTCAATACATAATGTTAACATTACAGTAACAATTCCTTACTAAATAATAACATATTTATGGAAGCACTTCAAGTAGTGCAACAATTGACTATTCCAAAGATGCATAAACAAAATAGTATAAAATAGGAAAAAAATAATTAAGTTTGACTATAAAATTAAAAAAATGACTAAAATTTGTTAGCTAATGTAACTACCAACAATTATAATTTAAGTTTACGGTTGCTTATTAAATTAACTAGTTTATGTATGTGTCCCTCTAATCTGTTTGTCTACTAAACCCACTGATGAATAGGTTAATGACAATAGATTATTTGGACTTTATAGGTATGATTATGGATGTTTGTTGGAAGTCGATAGAGATGAAACTATGTCTTGTTAATAAGTCAGTAGGTATACGTATTATTTTTTTTATATCGTTACGCATTTAAAGAGAATCTATTTCTAGGTTAAGTATGACTTTTTTGCCTATACCTACTAGTCTGTAAGTAGCTGCTAAATAGCTAATAACATTGCTTTATATGGAACCAGCCTCCAATAGCTTTCACTAACAAAAATCAGATTCAGTTTACCAGTCCTGCGGTAGATTAATTACTTTAGATCTGTAACGAAAATATCTTATTTCGATATTGTTGATTTGATTTATGTAAAACTAAGATTTAAAAATGAACGACATAGAAACTTTTATCTGCTCAAAAACCCCTATGTACTAAATGTACTATTGGAGGGTGGGACTAAAATATACTAAATATGCATCTGGTACATCTATGCACCGCACGATGTGAATTGATTTAGTTTTATCAATCCAATTGAGTATTTATGTTTGTAATATAATTTTATTGTCGTGATAAGGAACCATTTTAGCGCTAATGTACGAATATTTTGCTTCAAAAGTAACAATTAGTTTTAATTCAATTATTTTGAAAGTAAGATTATTTATTATATTCCTGCACTAAGAATAAGTGTGGTAATTAGAGTCCAATTCATTACAATTTATAATTAAGAATTTAATGTTAGTAAAATAATGTTATGATCTCATAATTATTCTAGTCACGAAAGTAAATTATTTCCAAAAAAAAAAACCATTTAGAATGGTATTGTTTTGTTAAAGAGTTTATAAAATGGAATTTTATCTTTGTCTCGTCACAAGAAGCATAAAGTAAGGTAGTTTAAAGCTTTACATAAATTATTACACAATTATAATAATTGAAAGATTATTTTATTTATTTATTTCTATTCATTAAATACATTAATATAAGACTAAAACAAGAAAAAAACTTTAAAAATAAATATTTAGTCATCATCAAATTTCTCCTCCACAACACCAGTCTGGAACGGCGGATCGCGAACTAAACTCAAAAGTTTGTCTAGTTTCATTATCTATAAAAAGAGAAAGGTAAGATTAATTTCTATGTCTACATTGCTCGAAACTTAATAATAAATCACCATATTACTATCTATCTACCTGAAGTGTACGTTGATCGATTCCTTGAGCCTTCTTTGGTGGCTTGCACATAACTCGCAAGTTAGGTGACAACTTCAGTACATGACATGTACCCCTGTAATAATAAAAATACAGTTAATATTGCAAAAAATAAAAAATAACGGAAACAACAAAATAAAACAGACAAAAAGATTTACAGATGCCCCCAGAGAGATTTGAACTCTCGACCCCTGGTTTACAAGACCAGTGCTCTGCCCCTGAGCTATGGAGGCGATGTATGTCTGGTTGAAATACACGTTTATATCTTGCATGATATCATCTAAAAAAATTATGGAATATGTTGCTAGAACAAATTGATTGATATTGCCTGTTTCACAAGATAATAATCTACACACGTTTTGTATTATCTTTTTATTATTTAAATTTACTTTCAAACATAAAATTGGACTTAATTTATTATCCGTTCATAATATTTGAATGAACAGCATTTTAATTATTTAATCAGTTGGGTTTTATCGGCATAACATCGTGATACATAAATTGTATTAAATAGGTACTTATTGTATTCACTTGTTCTATCTATACACCTTATAGGTAGGTACCTATCTATCTTAACATATCTATACCTACACTAGTAGGTATGCCATATTAGATGGGAACGTACCTATTTCAGTATTGAGTTATGGTCTTAAGGTGTGACGCGTTGTTCAGTGTAAATGCTTTTACAAGATGTTAATACTACCTATTAGGTATGTAGTTTGGTACCTCTAAGCGCATCTAATACCTAGTTTAAAATCCAAATTGAATTTTCTAATTTGGAATATGGACTACACGATGGAATCTTCTTCATGCTTTTATAGCTTCTTAGCTTACTTGGTGTCTCCACAGACGATGACTGGCAGCTTCATATTGAAGTCAAGTCGCGTGAGTTTCTTCGTCTTCTTGGAGACAACGGCCTGCACGCAGATCGGCCGGTACTTGTTCACGTTAAGGTCGTATACGTATACCTGTTATAGGAGTAGCATACAATAAATTGCATGGTTATTTTTTTTTTTTTTTTTTTTTTTATGTGTAGGTACGACGACAATCGAGCAGACGTATTGCCTGATGGTAAGCGATTGCCGCCGCCCTTGGACACTCGCAACACCAGAGGAGCCACAAGTGCGATGCCGGCCTTTTTAAAAGGAGTACGCTCTTTTCTTGAAGGTTTGGAGGTTATATCAAATAAATATGTATTTAGGTTTGGGTTTCTTTTTATGGATTTTATGGGACAGCCTACTATTAGTAGTTACGTACTACCTACGATATACCTACTTACTCTGAATTTTTAGATAGTTGTGAAAATACCGCTAGACTGATTTTTAAAAATGTTTCCTTGGTTTCCGAACCTATATTAACTTTGGCCTTCATAAATCCCTTTTGGGAAATTTCGACCTGAATTAATCCTCAAAAACTTTAATTAATCACAAGAATTTAAGATGTGCTTCCATACCTTTCCATCAGCAGTGCAAGCAGCAAACACGGTGCTAGAATACGGGGCCCATTTGACATCTCCAACTGGCGAGCCCAGTTCAAACATAAATAATGGCTCACTGAGAACAGAAACACATTAAATTTGAAAACGTCGTTCCGTACTTTCAACATTTTTAGGCCTTTTGACTGTATATTATAAAGTTATACCTAGGTAGGCCTATATGTGCTAAAAAGTGTCTTACATGATCAAAAGAAAAGAGACACATATTATATGGACACTAGGGTGGATCTATGAAAGGACTTGTTCTGCCCAAGACCAAATAGACATTAGATATGAATATATTGAATATGTATTGTAAATAATTTAAAAACCTATCATTGATAGAATTGCGGCGATTGATCGATAAATCAGATCTCAAGTAGTCTCCTACTGTCGATTTCTGTCCAACATTAGTAATGGAACACTTACTCCCGTCCATCTTCCCAGATCTTCACCCGCCAGTCGCCAGAGCAAGACGCATAGATGCTGTTATTGAAGTAGTTATAGTTGATCCTGTAGACAGGCATGTGGTGGCCCTGGACGGAGCGCACGTAGTTCCTGTTGTACTTGAGCGAGCACGTGTGGATCATGCCGTCTTCCGTACCCACCATGAATATGTCCACCTTCTCCGGATGGAAGCAGATGCAGCTGCCGCAACCTGAATGTTTGTTTATTTACTTCAGGAGATAATAAGAGTCAGACTCAATGAGACAATGACTGGCTGTAATTAAGGTACCTAAGTGTTAGCCTAAGTGTCATGGGAATCAGTTCTAATCAAGACAAAATGTTTGTACATATCAACATGTTTGACCTGTGTTCCTGTGTAGGTATTATTGTACCTAGTAGGTAGAGACTTTATGTATTTTAAAAACAGTAGGGACATTGTGATTTCTTTTTGTTAGCATATAACTAATATTATAAACTAGCTGCCTCCCCGCGGTTTCACCCGCGTAGTTCCCGTTCCCGTGGGAATACAGGGATAAAATATAGCCTATGTTACTCGGGGATAATGTAGCTTTCCAAAGGTGAAAGAATTTTTGAAATCGGTCCAGTAGTTTCGGAGCCTATTCATTACAAACAAACAAACAAACAAACAAATCTTTCCTCTTTATAATATTAGTATAGATACCACAATGGAAAGGTACATCAGGCGGCAATGTTTTATCCCCGTATTCTTACGTAGTTATCGTGAACTAAGGGGCGGAAGCAATTGTAAAATAATTGTCCCACTTACTATTAACATTGATCATAGTGCCATCGGGTCCAGGGATGGGCGGCACGTTTGATGATAGTGTGATGATGGTGGTAGCTTGCAGTTCACCCGGCATCACCGCCCATTGTACCACGCGCCCGTCGCCCGAGATGGAGAAGAATGATGCCTCTCCATCGATGAGACGTGGACCCCACCGGACCTGAACAATTCGGAGACAATATCATTATACATTTTGTACTGTAAGTACATATCTGGATAAAAATTTATAATGTCATAGGAATTATTTTTCGTGTAGGTACTATTTGGTAATTCGTTAAGAACCTACTAATCTATAGGTATACTTATACATAGTGTTTAGGTAATGCATATTTCATAGAGACCTATTGCATATTAGATCATGCTTCCAGCTTTATTTAGAACTCACCACATTGTCATATAGAATGCAATAATTAATTAAATACCTAAGATTTGTTTTAATAAAAAAATACTATATTACTTAATTAGGAAGAAGTTACATACCTCCCAAACTATATTGCTGTGTTTGTCTCTTACTGAATCAGATTTGTATTGGTACGACGATTCCAGAGTCAGTTGAGCATTATAAACACAAACGTTACCGTCGTAGAGCCCTGTTTCAATTAAAATAAGGTTCATTATTGTATATTTAATTATAACAGTTGACAGAACTAACATTTGATCAAATACTTGCCAACGCAGATTAAATATGGAGTTTCTTTATATACGTCCAGGCAAATGATCGGTGACTCCGTCATGACTGCGTATTCAGGATACGCAGGATTCTTGATGCTGTATAGACACAGGCAACCGGTCTTCTGCTGGTTGGTAAAATCCACTGAAAAATAAATATTACAAATTACAATTTAGCTGAATATTTATTTCCCCCATAGGTATATGAATCAACTGACCTCTTAACTAACCTAAATACTAAAAATATAAATGTTTTTTCATAAATACCAAGCATTCACTAAAATCGCGTAAAACACGCACCAGGAGATTTTAGATGTGCATGTTTATTTACACATAGAATAAGTGTCTATTTAATAGGTTTCGTTTTCGTATTCATTCTGATATTAATACTAATAAGCTTAATTAAGCGCCTTTTATACAAACATGAGCCATAAGCGACGGCGAACAGATCCTGGTAGTGCGGGTTCCACTGCAGGTCGCACACGGCGTGGCTGCGCGTCGGCTCAAACTGGAACTTCCACAGCGGCAGCAGGGAGCCCATACCCTCGCGAAACTCGTCCGACGGATCATCCCAGTAGCGGTAGTCTTGGGCTGATTATGTGCATGGGTAATTTATATAGGCTTAGTTAAATAAAATTGGGTATGAAAATTTTGTCTGAAAGGTGGAGGCATATTTGTTTGTTACCATTAGTATATTTTTTGTACCTTTTATTGGCGTATTTAACTTCAAAACTGATACCACTATTATACAGAAATTAGTGGTTACTAATCTATCGATAAACAAACAAAGACCAAATTATAATAAGAGACAGCAATGAATTTATCAAATAAGAAGAAACTCAGTAGATTAGGTAACAAGGTATTTCCAGGCTTATGCTCGAAAATACTGTTTATTTCATGTCTGCTGATATGTATGTAACCTATGTATGCTACCTATATGTATGTAACCAAACAATATATTACCAATATCATCAAATATATTTTGGTTCACAAGCCTCTCGAGAATCGCCCACGCCTCTCTGATGCGTTGAGCCAGCTGTTCGTCATGTATTTGTTGAGCAGATTTTGCGTGTTTCGCCGCTTTCTTACGCAACTGTACAAATTGGAAAATATGTGCTAAATATACGGTAGGTTATTTTACGTATAGTATATTATAGTATATTTTACGTTAGTTACGGTATTATTAAAGGCGGGTCGAAAACAAAGGCAGTTCTGTTTTTTGACCTTCTGGAATAAAACTGCAGTTAAATTACCCTTTTAGGTTTCTCATCTTCTTTTTCCCTCTGTTTCCTCGCGTAGTCCTCTTGGTAGAAGTCAAATATGATGCACTGGAGCGCAGTAGCTCCGTAGTTAGCCCTCGGGGGTGGAACTGTCTGGGTATCTACCGACTACATAATATTTTTAATTTAGAACATCTAAAAAGTAATTTATATTTTATGGAATGCCAATGGTTAACTTCCGAACTTGGTAACAGAACTTACACTGATAGAGCCAGAAAAATATATATGAAAAATAGATACCTACCCGTCTCGGAAAGTTGTAGGTGAGTGCAGCTCGTTCGCAGAAATTAAACTGATTAGCGAGTTTCTTGACGCGCGGCTTTATGTCCAGCACTTCCTCGTCGACAGCCGCCAGTGGCGCTTCCTCTGAACATCATTTTGATGATTAAAAACTATAACGCTTATAGATAAGGGAAATACCTAAGTATCCAGCTCATCAGCTCAAGACTGACTAACTCAACAGTTAACCGTCATATGGAATGAAGATCTTTTATTCTACTGGAGCATGACAGTTTATCCGAACGTTAATATCGTTTTATATTCTAAAATCAAGCCATACCTTTAATTACTTAAGATATTTTATCCACTTCATACAAGCAAGATATATTTTTAAACGTCATTAAAAACTCAAGTGCCTGAGTTACGTCACGTCATTGTTTAAGTTATTACTCACTTTCTTCAGGTTCTCCTTCTTCGCCACCTTCTCCAGCGACGTCTTCTCCGCCCTCAGCAGCTTCCCCAGGTTCCTCCTGAGGAGGAGCCTCGGGAGCTTTTTCTTCTTCAGGCACGACGTCCTCTGGGCACACGATTACACATATTGATTGAGAGTTGATATTTTTCTTCATTATTAAATAATTATGTTTATGGGAAAATAGACTTTAGTGTGCCTTTATGGTTACGATACCTACCATCGGACGCGGATATAATAATTCACAGAGAATTTATTGTCAAGTTTCTATCGTAAACTAGTTTATTTGTAATATTTATAAAGGTAATAAACGTATGTAAACTATGAACATGGCTGTCACTTTCCAAAACAGTTATATGGTTAAAGTTGTGGCTTCCATAAATTACTAGGTACCTGCTGCTACCATTTAATATTGTATTATAAGAACTCACGTAGGAGTTTCTCGAGTTTATGTTTAAATGAAATAGAAAGTTCTAAAAAGATTATATTGTAATTCAAACGATACTGTGAAAAAATATTCTTGGAAATACCTTCTGGCTTGGCTTCTTCAACTGGCTGTGATGGTTCGGGTTCAGGTTCTTCTTCCTCTTCTTCTTCAGCAGCAGATTTCTTCACTTTCACACGTTTCGGTCCAGCATCGTCGAAGTTGACCATACCTAACAAATAATATTATTAAGACATTTTGTGAGTAATGAAATTAAAAGTATATAGCACCATTTAAGATTTCTGCTTATGAACATGTATATTGTCTAAGGGTAAATATCAATATATGTTTTTGAAAGTAGTAGGTATATCAGCTATTTAATTGTGTTAGAAATGTGCAATGATACTTAGGGTACTCACCATATCCAGCGGCAATTTGAGCTTTAGCCTCCTCAGAATCTTTACGTATAGCTGTACCCTGATATACAAACAAAGGGTACGCTTTTCCAAAGGTCGGTTTTGGTTTTTGGACAAATTTCCCTTGACCATAATGGTATGCCACTTCATCAGCAATCCACTGTGGGTTGATCGTGGTTAAAATTCGGCCCACTTCTTCTTCCAGATCCTAAAAATAAAATATCAAATTGTTAATTCAGTTTTTGTTCCAAGTTACTTGGATATTGCTATTGTCATTTTACTTCCAGCTCACGCAAACTTAATTGCACCATTGCATTCTGTAAACGATTCACTTTGACTTTGACGTCGTAATTGTAAATGAAAACGTTTATGAAAACACAAAGAAATTGGAGCATCCAACGAATTCGAATTTATTTTAATTGGTTTCAAGAGGTTTTTTTTTTCGATACAGTACTTACAGCATCAGGAACATCTTCCTGGTCGTCAGGTTTTAGGAGAGCCCGTGGTTTGAGCCAGTCCAGACCCTCATCTTCAACCAAGTTGCCTCTCGATTTGGTCGCGGCATCTTTCTGCTGAATAATGTATTAATAACACGATGGACAATCTAACGAATTTATATGTATTCATAAAGCGATTACATACATCTAAGCACTGCAATGTCTTTGAAACAAGCACTTTTTCCTCGGTGATGTTAAGAGCACGTTTAATCATAGCCTTCAACATTTTGCCCAAAAACCTATTCTGAGGCAAGAAAAATACGCAAGCACGCAAGCGTTGGCTGGCAGCAAATGAAACACTGCTTAGTCTAAGCCTTTGAAAACCTCGAGGGGATTTACGAGTAAATATTCTATGGACATTTGCATATTGTTTGATAGGTCTTTATTGGGTACGATCATGTAACTCGACTATAAATAATTCGAGGCACTTTTAGCCAAGCGAAGCAAGCGTAAACAAACGATTAAGACCGTTGCGTGCCTCAAGCATGCTGGATTGGTATCTTTATTCATTTAATTTGTATTAGGCCTGTTTCCATGGTTGACGCAAAAACATTTCTTGATTGGAGTACTTACATCGGAATAGTCAGAATCCGAAGGATCAGAGTTATCTTCACAATCAGATGACATTATAATATTTTAATTAAAAAAAGTTATCTACTTGGTACATAATGTTTAAAAATACAAGAAAGGAGAAGCCTCCGCGACTGTTAAGCCAACATTAACAACTGCAGTGTATACAATAAGTAAACCGTTTCTTACCTTTCACCAACTAGCCGACAAACTTTTGCAAAGTGTAAATGCACTGCATTAGTCGTAACGTCAATACGGCAAAGCTTTAAATTTTGAATCCGAATAAAATTATCCATAATTATATTGCAGCCGGCTTTGTATTGGTTTTAAAATTATATTCCAATTGTTAAATTCCATTTAATTTTAAAAGTCGTTGCCGATTACAAAATTTTAGTAAATGTCTAATATAAGATGCAGATGTGATTTATACTTAGCAAAATATGGTCCGAGTGGTATCAGTTTACCATATTTATTAAAAAAAAACAAGAACAAAAATAAAGGACCTATGATTGACGAAAGATGTAAAGACATAACGAAAGACATTGATAACATGGTTGATTAGGACATGGTGTATAACTATCCAATGAAAGCTATAATTAATTTTACACGACATAGGTATTTATCACCAATCATCATCGCGTGTTCACTATCACGAGTTTACCATATCACGCAATGCTGATGACTTTGTTTTAGATATTTATGTTTCGCGTCATAACCTTCGCCCTATTCTGAGCAAAAATTTATTATATACAATCTACAATTTATTCGTAGAGTTTCTTGCTATCCGTACAAACTTTGCAAATGATTTCCCGGGGATGGTCGTGTCACCAAATTCTAATTAGCCTTCGTGTCTGGTGTAAGGTAGTACAGAACTATGGGGGTGAAATCACGATATACCGCGATAATACGTGTATAAATTAGCTTTTGTAATAGTATAACTGTTTGCCATTTGACCCGAGTTTGTTACGTACACAGGACGTCAGTTGATTTGCATTAGAATCCTTTTATCTGATCAGTTTTGTGATATTCTTCAAAGGTGACGCACGCTCAACATTGTTTCAGTTCATGTGACAAAGCAGCATGTCCGCCTTGCGAGTTACTGGTAAGTAATGTTAAGAAGGATTTTTGTATACAATATTAAGGTTCTAGTTTTGGAGGTTTTAGTTTTTTAAATATAGGTATATTAACCTTATGTAATTTACTTTGTTCAAATAAAGCATCTTGTTACAGATGCATTGTATATCACATGAGCACTATTAGGATCATAACTGAACGAGTGACATTGAATTTAGAATAAATAATAAAAGTAGTCAAATATGATCTGTGCTCATACTTCTTAACGGTTATAATTTTTAAGGATACTTTTTGTCGCTTGTTATTTAGTTAGAATGTTTTTCATTAACTTACATAAAAATAGTGTATTATATTTGTCCTTCTGATATATAATAAATAATAAAGAACAAGACTAAACAAATTACCTATCCAAATATTAATTAATTATTACAAGTTATTATGTGTATTCTCCTAGATATTTAAAAGTAAATAAATAATGTAACGATATTATCAATAGTAATTTACTTGTACCTTTTTTATTTTTTCTTTAAAAAAGAGAATAGAAAATAGGGACGTTCGGATCAGAAGTTGTAAATGAACGCCACTTCAATATAAACTCTACACCTACAAAGAAATGTGGTAATAGATTTTCCTCGACTCCACTTGATTTTGTTAGAGCCGAATAGAAATAGGCCGTTAGTTTTGGAACATGAAATGTGCTTAACTCTTATTTTATCTAACTTGTAATGTATGTTAGTTTGTTTTGGTTTAACCCCTCTTTTTACATTCGATTGAGCGGATTTTTTGCTCCACTTTTATAGCCGTTAACTATTAAAGCCAAACAAGTTATGTGCTTGAAATGAGGGCGCCACTTGTCTATAATATCATTACATTTAAGGTTTAGGTACATGTATGTAAGGGAAATTTATAAATTATTATTTTTCTACATCTTATAAAGGTCGTATAATATTTAAGTTCGTAATTCAGCCGAAATATTACGAAGTATTTAAATATTTTGGTTTAGCTTTAAATGCAAATGAGCGGTCTCCGGATCGATCAATTTAAATATTTGGTAGGATGGAGATACACAGTTAGACGATTAATATTTTTATAAGTACCGGTTCTAGGCTACCAAAACGAAGACCGCTGTGGGACATAAAGACAAATGACATGGCATAACTTTATCGTAGCTGCTACGACGTAGCTACAACAAATCCATGAAATCTATGAAGTAAAATCGTGACGTGCTCACGTAAAATGGTTAATGAATATAAACATGGTAGTAGCTAGTTCAACCGTCGATAGACCCGTAACAAGAGTTTAGGTAACACAGTGCAGTACTAAAATAACCTAAACAACTTGAACAACATTAGGGTCTGGCTGGACATAAAAACTTTATGATTTGTATTTCCTTGCAATGCGTCAATGTTGCGTGTAAAGCTTCCAATGATAATTGACGATCGATAAGGTAATAACGTTGCGATACTGATAACCGTTATCGTGATAATAACCAGTTAATGGCAATTTTCGTTTCATTACTTTAATGTGACTTTCATTAGGAATTTAAGCTGTCGTGATAAGATGTTGTACGATGGCGTGTTTTTGAAAGAATAAATTAATTGGAAAGCATAATATGATGTACCATAGCTTTTATATTGTGTTTTTCTTTTATGATTTGTTGATCATATTTTGGTTGGTACCGCTTGGTTTGATTACCTACTCATTAAAAACAAACAAAGTAAAATCTATTTTTAACATGGGTAAATTTTATATTATGAATGAAGATAAAGAATCATAGTTTAAGATGTTTTATAGTAAAGAATTAAAAATAAATGGATATCTTTTCCCCAGTGAAACATATCGACAATATGGTTCTTGGTCCTCTCAGCCAATAACGAGACTAATAATAATAAATCAATATACTTCACTTAATACTCTCGGGAATAATTTTCCAGTACTTTCGATAAGTGCACGTGATGCAAGAACGAGAAGGAACACACATCACGTTTGGTGCGATAAAGAAGGAAGATAAATATGTTTTCAAGTGAAACTCTGTCTCATATTTTGATTGAAGCACATATTTTTTTTACATTTGTGGCCAAGTATTTCGTTTGGGTGCTTGATAATAACGCATTATTCCCTCTTACCAACAGCTAGTGTATTAAGCCTACTTAAACTAATATATTTATACTTACGCAATACTATATTCTAGAGAAAAAAAATACACGAAATAGCCAAGCTTTGGAATAACTATCAGTTGGTTATACGACAGGGTCACAGGGTGTGCGTTGACGTACACATTTCAAATACAATCACATAAATACATTGTTGTCTATTTATTAAACTTACGCAAGGTGTACATCGGATTATGGTGCAATGAGACACACACTATTCATAAATACCCTAAAATGGTACTAACGTATGATGGCAATTGGCGTTTATTTTGGTTCCAATGTTGCTGGTGGTATATTAAATGTGTTTTTGGTAAATTTTGCGCCAATAGCCAAATGTTTGGGACGGACACAAACGACAGCCAAATATTGGCCAAAGACAGACACAAACACAAATCGACGAGGATGTATGTACAATGGATATGCCGTACTTCATGCTGATTAAGTCTTATTGACGTTTACTCACTCTTATTTTTTTCAGAAGTAATCCTATGGATTTCTCCGATGTCTTTTTGCGCCAGAGATCTGGCAATCTAACCGGCTTACGCATCCCTTGCGGGCTAGGAATCTAAATCAGGCAGCAAAAGTTCATTATAACAATGTTCCAATATTTGTCTTTCATTGTGTGTGCCATGTGCCATGTTTATTTGTAAGTATTTTGTTTTTGATATGTTTGTTTTAAAGTTCAATTAGTTTAAATCTTTTATAATAAGTGTCATAGTGTGATAAAATACTTACATATTTTACGTGTCTTACATCAAAATACAGACAGATTAATTGATTAAAAGACCTTGTTAAATTATATTAAATTATCTAAATAAATTTATATTATTTTAATGTTTTGATTAAAATTTTTAGTCCATATTAGTATTATTAGCAAAATCAAATTTTGTTTCATTCAGCTAATTTGCGGTTATTTCCACAAAAACACGATATTTATAAACAATACAATGCTAATGCGTCACTCGAACTAATTACCTTCACGCCTCAGAATTTAAGGCTTTTTTTTTACTTTTCATAATAATTTATTCATATTTCAGGCATCGGTATGAGGTAGTTACTGCCTTACAAATTGTCAGCAATTCTATTTGTGAAAATTCGCAGGGAAGCTAGTTGGTTCTAACTAAAATCAAAATAACATTAGAGAGAAAAACTACATTACTTATTTAACTAACTTTTATAGGATTTTTTTATAGTAATTAGAAGTAAATACCTACTTCTTCATCCTGTGTGTCATTTAGAAACCGAATACCAAACAATCTTCATGAAGACTGATGTAGTTAATAGTTAGTAGGTAGGTAGTATTGTGTTTGATCGATGATGGTAGTTTTGAGTTACATAAGAAGTATAGTTTAGTTACAATATATTTTGGTGTCATAATAATACAACAACATTAAATCCACAACATTGAGTACACAATAACCACTATTTATAGACAATTATCAAACAAAATTACATCCTAGAAAAAATAATAACAAAATAATAATTAACAAAAAAATCTTTTGACGAACATTAATCTAGTTACTAACCTTTTTCGGAGCCATGCTAGCGTGTTCTCATAAACAAATTAAATCATTACAATTGGAAAAAACAATAACTATATCATCAAAAAATCGTGCTTCATTGAAAAAAAGTTGTCAACTTCGTAAATAAATTTGACGGTGGATTATAGGAATATTTTAGTGCGCGCGCATATGTCCGTTGTCATGGAAACGGGGGGAAGGCTCTCCTGAAAGTCTATAGTGTTGCTTAACTAGTGTAGGACTGTCGACGTGTTTTGCGCCACCCGGGCATCACCGAGCCGCCTAAAAATATCCAATAGGCTACAAAATCCTCCTGCATCAGGTATATTTACATTTTCATTCTTAAATCGAGGTATTTGTTTGTTATAAAATTGATTTCAGTTGATATTATCAATGTGTGCAGTTTATCGATAGCAAATTAATTGTGTTGTAACTATACATACTAGGAGCTCTTACACTAGCTACAGTTTTATGTGAGTAACATGTTGCATGGTATCTAGGCTGTATCATAGCTTTGCGTACATATTTAATAAATAATTATCGTTTAAATATCTCGGTAGCCGTTCCAAGTCTCGACAGAGCATTCATCAGGTGACTGCAATCGATGTATTCTACAGGTTTTTCTAAATCCTTTTTGAATTTACTGCTCCATATTGGAGTCATATTGAGCTTAATTAACGATATTTAAGCTGTTATATTTCCTATTTTAAGCGATGCAATGTGCATAGATAAATTTATTGATTAAAATAGATATAAAATTCGAGCGGTTAATTTCATTGGACTTATCTTATATACCTACTGCATTCTGATTAAAGGAATTTTGATTTAAAAATATGACGATTGTTATAAATATAAAAATTTCATTTTAGAAACAAAAAGCTACATTCCATGGAGTTGGTAATGGTGGCAAGGGAGCTTGGTGGCGGGCTGCTGATTCCAGTGTATCGCGACCCTGGAGACAGCGGCATCGACAGCGACGACACCGACGACGGCGCCGGCCGCGCTGCCGATCCCCGCCCCGCCGACGAGCCAGGCTTGGAGGTAATGCTTTTTATTTGACAGACCGGTTGGCCTTGTGGTTAGTGATCTTGACTCTCATGCCGGCGGTCGTAAGTTCGAATCTCACCCAGGACAAACATTTGTTTGTTCTGTGTCTGGATGTAAATATCTATAGTATAAGTATTTATTTAAAACGTACTATATGTAGTATATCACCTATCTGGTTACCATAACATAAGCTCACTTTGAAGCTTACTTTGGAAACAGATCAGACACACGGCCACGTGTGTGAAAAATGACCCAGAATATTTTTTTTTATTGTTATTCAAAGCGATCCCACCTGATGGTAACCTGTGATGCAATCGTTGATGGTAAGGCGCACTAGCTTATTAAGTCTTGCTTACGTACTTATAAATACATGTTATGTAAATGTCTATCCAGGTGTTCAGATAGACAAATGTATCCGTAGGTAACACAAGTGGCGTTTATTTTTCAGTTGCGTGACGAGAGCAGCAGCGGCAGCGAGGAAGACGTCGTGATCAAGCCGTGGTGGATTCGACCTCGCAAGGTCCATGATCTAGAAGAGCTAATGGTAATTTATACAAATTATTCTAGTCTACTCCTATATGAGGTAGCCGTAGTGGCTTGATCACAATCAAATCAAAGGTGACAATCTTGGCAATAAATAATTAAATATTGCCTTTTACGCATTTAATTTCATTTCACGAAAAGCTGGCTAATCCTGAGACATTGCCAGTGAGCAATATTGGGGTATATTTAAAGTATTAGTATAGTATTTTCCTACAACAGTTCCTATACATATTGAAAGTAAAATAGACAGAATGATATTACAACACAATCCTACTAATATAATATATGCTTTTGGATCGAAGGATCGAAGGTTTCTAACTCAATCACGCCAGAACGGCTCAAGGGATCCTGCTATAATTTGACACGTAACGTACGTTTTGGTCCCGCCAAAGTTGAAGAGGTCGCTTTGCGGAAGCTAGACATCATATATACACCTAGTGCAGTTAGGAAGATACATACATATAAATAAGCGTTTACAATGAACTAGTTACTATTAAATGAAAGCATTTGTTTCTTATTTGGCTTGTTTTTTCATTCTACCATATCATTATTTTAAAGAAGGAGCTGATGGACGTCCGGCTCCAGCCGAACAATAGGCTGCCATTCCACTACACTCCATCACCACCGGTGTATGAGCTCCCATCAGTAGGAGACAGCGGCTCGGAGCGCGGAGCCTCGCCGCCGCTCTACGAAGTGGAGTTAACAGCATCTGATGAAGAAGATGACGCTTCCGTTCTGGAGCTTGTCATACCGATGCAGAATTCGCGCTACCAGAGGGTCCCAACTTCTTCTCCAGAGAAGGTAGTAACGAGACCACCAAAGAGGTACTCGCTGTGCGGATGGCTCTGCTGTCTATCCCGCAAATAGGTTTTTGCAATCTGCAATTGTTGTAATTTAAGTTCATCTCTTCTAGTTTAATGTGTCTTTGTTTTTGTTTTATGACATGTGCATTTATTTTGTAGCTCAATGTAATAAGTTAATAGATATCCCACATAGAAATATTATTTGAGATTTCCCTCTGAAAATTACTGTTTATTTTTTGGTTTATTACTGTCTGACATTTACTGAGTAAGGGATATAAGGATTGGGAGTGAATTTGACGTGGACCACGTAAGAAATAAATGTTTGACAGTCAACTTCTATGTTTATTATGACGCTATTAATTATTTATTAACGCTTATTAAATGTTATTAATGCATTTATAAAAAATAAATAATGGTTAAGAAATGTTTTAGTAATGTAAGGATATAAAACGCCGAATAAGGCCTAAATGTCGATTATTTTGACAATGTTAATGATTCTTATAATATCCGTAAACAGGGACTTATATATGTATATTCTTGAGTGAGAATTTTTTACTGTCAATTGTATATATATTTAATGCTTTATTTGAGCTTTAGTATCGTTATCGAAAGTGTCAAATTGAATTTGGAATGTGGACATACCCTGAGGGTTTCGTGATCATTGGAGACAATCGCAAATGAAGAGATTTTTTTTACCATTCATATTATGCTTAGGATATTCGGAAATGTTAACACCACGTTCCATTCCAGGGAATCGTAAAAAGGTTGAGTAAAAGATACATATTGCATCAATAAACATTCCTCTGACGATCATTAAAGCCTATGTAATATTAAATAATCCCGATATAAAATATTTGGCTCCTAAACGTTTTGGATATTTTTATACTTACATAACTTTGGAATCAAATTATTTTTAAAAGACAAAGACTGATTTTAATTTATGTTGCCAAATAAGAATAAAACACTTTATTTCTATACTATTTTATTTAGGAGTATCTAGTATATATGAATGTATGGATTATCGTATGATAAAAATAATAGTGTAAGAAAAGGCTAAAATTGTTGATTATCGTAACTATTTGGAGAGCGGCCTCATACCTAGTTCTATTATCCGTTAAATTCTCAAAAAATAATAAAATAATAAAGTGTCAATCATTATTTAACGTCGTGTCACGAGTTTACGACTATTAAAATATACCATTATTTTTTGTATCCAAACTTATTTAAAAACTAAAGTATTTGTTATTCATTGATGTAGTTATCATAGTAACATACTGTTATCAATAATATTAAGAATTCTGAGTGAAATTCAGCATAATTGATGTCTTTAAGGTGAATGTTTCATGGATAGTTTAACTGTCCAATCTTAATAATGTTAGAAATCTACTTACATACCTAATAATATACGTATTGAATAAAAGTGTTTCTGCCGTTTACTTTTCCTTTATAGTTTCCTAATATTTACTTCAGTTCAATTATGAAGAACTGTATATTGATTTATTATATCGTTATCGTATATTCTCATATTCAATCAAACAAGATTAATTAGTTAAGTCTAGAGTCTCACCCTTTCCTTCATCCACTTGCAGATATAGAATTTTTGACTTACTGGCTGCTAATTATATGAGTCTTTAAATGGTAATTTGACGAGTGACTTATGTTAGTTATTAATGTTCCTAGCTATTCATAAGTTGCAAAGTTTAATAGCTACTTAGATCCTGGCAATACCTACTTACATAGGTACATGTTAAATAATACATTTATATAGGTAACAAACTTGGAACAAAGGATCCTTGTTGGATTATGTATAGTTACGTTTTGTCATAAGTTTATTAAGACTACTATGTCTAAATGTTGATAGTTCTTTAGTAATTCGTGTTGGTTGTACGTACCTCAGGATCTACCTCCTACTACTCTACTAGTATTTTGAATATAAAAGTTTGAAAGATGGAATGACTTAATGATGGATATGGATTACAGTTTGGAATATATGCTTTATTTATATCGGGAAAAATTAAAGGAATGCGGGTAAAACCGTGAGGCGGAAAGTAGTGTTATACTCGTACCTACATGACTTTCCAAACTTAACAAAGGCTTTGCATTTTAGTTCGAAGTTACATAATATGAGAGATGTCACAAAATCGTTACGTTAGATGGCGGCGCCTTTAGCCTTCAGCTTGAACGGGAATTTTGTGCATTTATACATGGTTATAGTTTTGCTACTCGACGCTAGATGGTGCAGTAATTAGTTTTGCGATAAACGTTTTAAAATCCAAAATAATGTGATTGATATACGTAGTAATAATAATTTTTCACCTGTTTTTAAAATTTATAGTAGATTTTCTGTTTTCAAAACATTTCGAAATGCAAATCTTTCTAAAACTAAACTATTCATAATTTGTCAGTAGTTAATATACGAGTACATTACCTACTGACAAATTATAGGCTAAGCTGAAAATTTGTTATGAAGAGTCACCTTTATGATGATTATGAAAACATAAAAAATACTCTAATAACACACACTGTATGTCCAGATTAGGTGCTTCAGACTTAACTAATTAATTTCATAGATCTATTTTTTCAGTTGATCAAGTAACATTGCTTCTAGGCTAAACGAAATTTCTTAATTGGAATTTTTGTCTTGAGATTAGGCTCGAGGGACTAATTTCAAGTAGATGCCCTTATCTCTACCTTGCGGGGCATACAAATTAACGTACTTAACACTTTAGAAATGCGAACAATATTAGACCTTAATGGTTTTGAAGATTGTTTGGACCTAATATAGCCTTACCTATTGTAAAATAATATTTTTTTTATAGATATTCTGATTGCCTAAGCTACAGTTTTATTTCAAACTAGTGACTCCTCGCGGTTTCACCAACGTTTCCGAGGGATCTTCAATAATATTAGTAAGATGTTGAATGGACGTTTTAACAATATAAAAAGGGTCTGAGTCCTTTTGATCTATTGATTATATCACATCATTTCGTGTGAGGTTAAAGTAATAAAATGGGATTTACTGTCTCAACCTATGTGACCCCATGATAAATCTTTAAAATGGATAAATTGATAGCTTTTTAGCTTGTCATTATTCTAATTCCAAATGAGCTTTAATTGAATTGCATCATTTGACAATTATTATACACAAAAGTAAAGGAAATTTGTCAATTTGAGTCATCGGATACTATGTATAACTATAAATAGCATCAGATGCAAACGAACCGAACGAGAAGCAAACTTGCTATCTATCGTAATAGATAATTGAAATTTGGTAGTAAAATTATACGTCGTAAACAGACAATCATTCTATATAAAAGGGACAAAAGCATCCTAATGCCATAGTTTATAAATAATAACGGCATGCTGTAGGCAATGACCTATTTCAGGCAATTCATCTCAAGCATAGATAAATAATTTGTTTGCTCCTTGCTAGCTTTGTTCTGCGTAATTAACTTAGAGAAGTTAACAAGGCGTAGGTTTGATAATAACCGTACAATGCAACCAACCGTTAGGCATTAAACTTGCAGTACCGGTTTCAGTCATATTAACTTAGTAGTTACTGTTAGTTAGACTGCATAAGAACAATTTATAAATTTGTATAGGTCATCATCATTATCCTAACACTATCTCCACCGAGGAGCACGAGCCTCCTCTAACAAAGAGGGGATAAAGGTAGTATAAAGGATAATATTTGTACAGGTAAACAATAATAAATATCTTGGGCAATTTTTTATACACGGCCTATCTCATTCCAAATTAAGCGGTGCTTGTAGTTTGGTAACCAAATAGCTAATATACTACTTTTAGATACATACATACCTATTTAGTTACATCAAGAGACAGAACTAACAGTCATGTTCATGCACAGTTTGTCTTGGGTAGGATTCGAACCCACGACCGACAGGATGAAAGTCAGGGTCACTAACGGCCGATGTTAATAATCTATCTCCAATCCGTAATAAAAACCAACGAGTTGTCAAAATGGACGGATAGCTTATTGGCAAGCAAAAACTATCATTTTCGAACAGATTCGATCGATCGTAGATCGAAGATAGATTGATTTTAAAGCTTCACCCAAAAAATGGATTTATATATCAATCTTAGATAGCAAAAAATTGATCAGGATTGATTATTGACATCGGGCGTAAGCCAATAAGCCATATTCATTATCATGCACAACATACATTAAGAATGGATAAATGAAAAGCATTTAATTTACACTGTGGGTCATTTGATAGGTATTTAAGTTGAAAGTTTGTCTCAAACACCGATCGGTCACTGTGTCGGAAACACAGCAGTCGCTTTTGATAGTCTGTTCCCTCCTTGTTCTACACTATTTCCCACAAACCATATATTTAATACTACTTAGTGACTTAAAAATTTTCTATAATTACATATATATTTAATACCTCCTACGGTCGCTCTATCTATGTGCCAAATGTAAGCAACAATCATACATCCATAAATCCATACCTCTATACCTCCATACTCACAGTATTTCGCATATATAAAATTAGTAATATAAACACATACTACTAATATATAGTTAAGTAAATACTTAACCACCCATCAAAAAATGCTAAAATTTTGTACCTACATTATTTTTATGAAAAACCAAGAATATTACGTTTCATGGCATGGCAGTAATCATGACTCAACTATTTTGTTCCTATACAACATAATTTTTAATATTGTTTAGTCATGTTAATTAAAAAATACATTATAATGTCATCATAATTCATAAACACCTCCTAACTATACTTTTTATATGTTTCAATTTTCATAATTCTCCATACGAACCTTCAGTTGCACTTCCTATCGAAACGAATTTTTTTTGTTGTACCTATTTATATTGATGCTGTAGCTCGTATATAATACTTAATATAATATAACCACGATCATGTGCCGATCAACTCCTAAATAAGACATTAAAATAAAAGCCAGTTACTACAATAATATATATGAGTATAACCCGAGCCCCTATGTCTAATTTTATGAAGTACAAAAATAGTAGCAACCTATATTCAAACAACCCCGTACGAGATATAGTGTCTAGGTCAGTAATATTAAATTTTAAGAAACAAATTTTCACTGAACCATTTGGGAAGTTTAAACTATACGGGATAGAATTTTGAATGTTAGCATTTAAATTTTAGACGAGTAGTGGTATATAATTGTATGTAATCACAGAACCGGGTAAACCGGGTAATCTCTAAATTCGTGTAGGTGCGATTTAAACCGTAAGGCACACACGTGAAGGCTGTTTAATCGCGTCTGGGCGAAGGCGGCGGCGGCGGCGGCGGCGGCGGTAGCGGCGGCGCCCCGCGTGGCTCAATGGGCGCGGGGCGGCGCCCGAGCGGAGCGCCCGCCGCCAGTCGCGCCTTAAGCCCCGGAGGGGCTGTACGTGTCCTCGCTCTCCGCCTCGCGACTTATGTAACCATCCGCACGGTGAGTCCGCAGCCTCCGAGCCCCTTCCTCCCCTACATCGACCCCGCGGCTCCGCGACTCGAACCCACGCTCTTTAACGCACGCCCGAGCTTCACGTAGTGAGCCGACTCGTATCGACTGATATACCCTCCGGGTAACTCGTACTCAGTGCAATAGTCGTCAGCTGAGAGGTGACATAATCGATGCAGTAAGCAGTACCGGTGCCGGTGAACGGCTTTTGTGAGTATTCGCGGAATGGTGCAGGTGCGTTATGTAACGGGAGTCGGTCCGTGCCGAGTGGCGAGTGCCGACCGGCGACGGCGACGGTGAGTGGCCGTCGAGCTTAGCCTTCCCGCGAACGCTCGGAAGACGACGTTTACGCGGCAGGATGTGACGCTGTTAGGGCACCGCTTCTCGGAAGAATGCCGCGTGCCCCGACTTAATGATAGTCGTTTTGCAAAAACGGAGCATTTGGGTTTACCACTCCGCGTACGTTATCTCTATGTCGGCATCCAACGAGACTCGGCGACACACGTGTAATGTGTACCAAGAAAGTAATTAATGAAACCTAATTATGTTCTCGTATATAAACGCCATCACGTTAAGTACTTTCCACATAACATTATGTGAGGCGAACCATTTCTATACAGGGCCTAATTGGAAGGCTGAGTTCTCTTAAGAAATCCATTCAATCGTGGAGAGCAGGAAATTCCGTCGAGGAATAAACGATTTTTATAGGGAACGCTTTTTATTATGATTTTGTACTTATTTACATTTTATAATTCGCGTGTTTTCGTGTTATTTTGTGATATTAATAAATCCTCACAGTAATAACGAAGCAATATAAGTACGTTTAATATATTTCGAGAAAAAGGACTTACATTTACGGTCAAGACGAGTACGTACTTATCAGAGAGATGGTCATTTATCTTGATACTGTTGGTGACATTTCGGCAATGGCCTTATCTACGGGAATAGGGACCTGTCCATCACTTGTGAACTTCTGAAGGTTCTAGTATCTGACCTAGGTTAAATTACTAGTGTCTCTAGTATTTACTTATGACTTGAAAGCGTTTTCATCTATTGCTTTGTTTCTTAAATCCTTCTAAGAGAATATTTAAATGCTATCTTTATAAAACATAAAATATTCATTTTACATGTTGCAATAACTAAAATTATTGTATTCCTCTCCGATCTTTGGTTGATTTACAAAATGAAACCATCTAAGTACCTACTCTACTATGTTTTTTTATTTCATGTAGATTTACGTAGACAAACTAACAGACAGACAGTCCACGTAAGGCATCATTTTTAAAGGTTTATCCGTAGCTTTAGTTTAATCATACAAAATACACATTTATATATTACTAGTGACTCCTCGCGATTTCACCCGCGTACCCGGGAGATCTTCCATTTTCCCGGTCTAAAGTAGCCTATGTCCTTTCTCAGGCTCTAGAATATCTGTGTACCAAATTAATTTATTTAAATGGGTTTAGTAGTTTTAGCGTGAAAGCGAGACCGACAGATAGAGTTACTCGCGTTTATAGTGTTATTAGTTAGGATAAGGATATATACGGAATAAGGTGAGATAGTCGTGATTAAGTAAGTTTTATTTATGTTGGTAGTCATCACAACTTTACAGCTTACTGTAATCAGATATCCAATAACTTATGTATTAGATACAGTAGGTACTACGGGATAGGATGTGTCTCTGTTTGATACAGTAGTTTTCTTTGATCTTCGACTCATATCCTGTTTCCTAATTCATCATCATGATGGTATTTTATATAAGACATTGCCCCATATGTAATTTGATTTATTCTTAGTTGTCATCGCGTCTAATCTTAAAACGATCATAGGCAAATTCATTTCATGTATTACAACCCCTCATGATTCCCTAGTGTATTAGAATTTTACGATTTCCTTCTAAATTCTATCAATGACCAGAATCTCATTAATCTATTTTCATTAATAAATTATCGCTATCTTAATCTCGACACCAATTTATTGAAAAGAGGAATTCCTTTAAAGCAGCGTGTTTAAATTACTTATTTAAAGCTATTGAGTAATACGAAATCGGAACTCGGAAATACGGGGTGAAGGAAAAGGAAAAAGTATTTTTGAAAAGGAATTTCCATTCCAAAAGGAGGCATTCGAGTTCTGCTCCATGTCTATTTGGAGGTTAGATTCCCATAATAATTTTTTTTTCGACTTAATTACATAAAATAATGTATAACAATTTATGCAAATGCAAATAAAATCGATTTATTTTAGGGTTCAATACTAGAAGTGGTATTGTTTACCATAACCGTAATAAATCGTTAAACATAATTTTGTCCTCATACGAGTTAAAACCGCTATATCATTGTATGTAAATAGTACGAGCAAAAAAATATCACGTAACCACTACAATGGTTGAACCCCCACAAAGAACATAACAGCCAAGGACAGGTCAAAGTAACTATTAAACAGTCAGTGTTTTTTTCATACAGGCTTATTTTAAAACTGGATGTTTTAACGTGTGAATACAGTACGCAATTCCTATCATGTTACGTTTCGATAATCGATTAAAACCCTCATGTTTTTGTATCGTTATCGTTCGATCGATTTAACAGGCTATTAAGTTGATTATTATTAGCTTTGGACGTTTATTCATTTGAAGATCTAATGGAATTTTGATCTGGCTTATGTTCACCGTCTGTTATAGGTACTTGAAATAATCACTATTTTATAATTGATTTCGTGCTGTTTGAAGTATTGAAGTGTCTTTGCATTATAGGTAATTAATATATTCTTAAGTAAATATCTAAACATACTAACTAGAGACAAGAATGTCACAACACGAGTAACTAATTAATTAATATATTAATTAATTCCAATCATTTGTCAATATTTCTATTCGCCAATCAAACAAATATTTTAAGATTGTATCCAAATGATAATATTATGTTAATTCAGGAATAAAGATAAAAAACTATAGATTAAAATAAAAGCAAAAAGCTATTTGTTGTAACTAATTAATTACTAAATTATATTAATGTATTCTTAATTAGACTAGATGGCTATATCTAATACACTTGGCTTTTAATTAAGCTCTCACGCCACCCGAAGGTAGTGTGTCAAACTTGTACCATAATTCAGACTAAAACTTTACTCGCAATAAAATTGATAAAACCTGCACCTAAGTTTCGGGTGGTTTTTCGTTCTTAACTAAACTAAGTTATTAGGTTTTCTTTCCTTATATAATTTATAGTAAATTATTCAATGCACGACCGAATGTCTATATAGCCTATATGTATTAGGGAAGTGAGTATTGATTTACCAAATACATGCATATTTATTAATTCAATGACGGCTTCAAAGTCACAAATGCATTGTCAGACTTGGTACTCTGCACTGCTGGAACTGAAGGTTAACTTTGCTGAGCTTTATATAAAGCTTTATTTTATAAGATTTAACAGCAAATGTATAGATTTTTGCAATAGTAGATAGCTTTTAATCTCTGAAAAGTACGTATAGGTAACCTAATGTTGATCATACGAAGGGGATACATAAATATACTAGCTTGCAACATTAATTTGTACGCTAACAGGGAATATTCTCCGATGCAAAATACATATTATCGAGTGAAAAACCGCAGTTTAATGTGTTTAACGTGTTAACAACCTCGATCGTTCTATCACAGACGTGTGAATTCTGAATATTTGCCACAGCTGTCATTACTGAATAGCCGCAATATCGTGCGACGGGGCCTTTGTCAGTTGGGTTTTTGGTACCAAAATGCCTGTATACTCCACGTCAGCGACATGTTTAGACTCAAATGATTTATTACATTACGAATATGTCAGCTGTTCGATAACTCTTTTGTCAGTGGGGGACGCCAACTCTGTATTCAGGCAATGATACGATTTTGGAATCCAGTTGGTAACATAGTTGTGCAATGTATTTGTCATTCGAGTCCATTTACCTAAAAAAAGTCGGCGTGTAATAATCGTAAAACTTATTTGCCTGGTACATATTCAAAAGTGTATGGATAGGTTTCTGAAATTAAATATTCATAAATTCATGTATGATAAGTACCTATATTTTTCGACTTTTAAAGAACTGAAATAAGTATTCAATTTATATCAATCAAATGTAAGTGGGTCGAAACGTAACTGCTTTATTACAAAGGCTTAAGTTTCAACTTAGTCGATTAACGTCTTCATAGTAATTAAATGATAAAACTATCCGTTCATCAACCAAGTTTGTTTTGCCGTCTGTCAAATTGTTTACTACTTAAGTATTAGTTCGACTGAACTGAGAGTTATTAGTATAATTACTGTTAGTCACTACTTACCAACCCGTGGTTTCACATTTTTC
The DNA here is from genome assembly GCA_905147785.2 of Thyatira batis. Taxonomy (NCBI): domain Eukaryota; kingdom Metazoa; phylum Arthropoda; class Insecta; order Lepidoptera; family Drepanidae; genus Thyatira; species Thyatira batis. Next base: position 6,469,571 of record LR990501.2, on the reverse strand, counting down.
CTTATCTTGAGCTTGAGTTTTGCACTTAGCAACACAATTAGCCATTAATTTTTATTTATATATTCATGGTTATATAATATTACATATTAAACATTTTTGATTAATTACTGTTCATTAAATGTTCGTAAATAATAAAAAGCGCTCTTAATAAATAGTCTGCACTATGACGGACAGAAGTCCGCCATGACGTCGAAATTGTCACTGCGGTTGTCTTTAACAATGTCATTCACGAATCGTGACCTATTTTTCGTCAATTAGCGTCCAACTCTGCGACTAACAAGAAACAAAATTATTCCCAAAAAAATGCGCATATATTATTTAATCAATCATAACAATAAGGTTAGAATGCTTCTTTGAATTTTGATTTCATTTGAATAACACAAACATTGTGCAAAATGATTTACGATATGGAAATCCGGAATATTATGAAGGTCATCTAATATTAGAGGAACGATTAAAATGTAGGTGTAGATCCAGCGTTAGTTCTTCTGTGACAAAGTCCTTGAGGCTCAGCATCTCAGCATACATATGTAATGATTACGTATCCACAAGCAACAATAGACTGATCATGATAATTACAAACACTGGTTGATTGTGATTATGCAGAGTTTATCTCGTTCCATGTACAATCTTCCTTCAACAATGCTAAGAGCTAACTATTGTGTGATTTCGTCCATTGATAGCGTAAATAATAACTTCATAGTTAGCATTGTAAATATCCTTAAGAGCTATATAAAGAACTACATTTATATCCCCTGAGTCTTATGTGAAAAATGTCCGAGGATATTTATTTTATTTATATTTGCCTAGAAAAGTATTCCCACTATAATAATTTACTGTTACTAGTACTATAATGTGTTGTGGTAGATAATAAATAGCTTGGAAAATTTAACATTTATATTAAGTATCACTATCAAGTTTATTATGTTAGGGAAAAAAAGACAATTTGTCATAGAGAAGGTATAATTTTAGGCAAGCATATTTAATATAACTATAATAACGCTTTTAAAATATATTATTTATCGTCTCTATATTAGGTGTAACATCGCGTTATACATTTTTGGTTCCCTTGTAGTCTCAATGTGGTACCTTCAATTCGTAACGTTACGAAGTTCGCTTTATGATGCTACTAGCTGCCTCCCCGCGGTTTTACCCGCGTAGTTCCCGTTCCCGTGGGAATACAGGGATAAAATATAGCCTATGTTACTCGGGGATAATGTAGCTTTCCAAAGGTGAAAGAATTTTTGAAATCGGTCCAGTAGTTTCGGAGCCTATTCATTACAAACAAACAAACAAATCTTTCCTCTTTATAATATTAGTATAGATTAATCTAGATATAGTTCATATTATATATTTTATGTCTTTTAGCTATCTTATCGTTCACTATTAAGCTAATACCAGAACTTTTAGGTAATAATAATTTGCTTTTTTTGGGAAAACAGGACAAATTTCTGGCAAGATATCTTTAACTTTTAGACAAAAATAAAAAGCCTTTTAAACATATGAGCATACTGATAGGTCCATATTATATATTTGACAACAAGCCACGCGTACATAGTTTCATGATATAACGCGTAATATCCATCCTAGTTCAGGATAAAAAAGTTGTTTGAATTAAGGCACTTAGTGGGCGACCCTTCGAGCCCCGACATGGATTGATTTTGCCCACTTGTCTGTGTTTGTGTACACTATTATGTGTTACTGGATCTGCCAAGACAAGAATTATATTTCATTTTTTATATTGTTTGAACATTCGATAATATGTATTTAGTACAGTAATCGAATTCTCGGAAGCCAGATCTAGGTAGTATAGTCAAGTAACAATAAACTAGGGAACCTAACCAAGGTTTAGTTTCATTAAATTTACTCCAACAACAGCTGCAGGTGATGTTTACAACTTTAAGGTTTCTGTTAAAATTATAAATTCAATTTCAATACAAAAGTTTTTGAAATTGTTTGAAAATACCTTTGAAACACAGAGGCTGTATTTGGAAACATTAAATTTAAAATAATTTCCTGAATGTTATTTTCATTTTCAGTTGATTTAAATAACGGACCTTAAAGCGAACACGGTGATGGCTAGAGTTACTGGCGACTATCTGAGTGAAATAGATACAAGTTTCTTTGATCATTGACTCAGTACTTACATACTTTAGACTTTGAAATATGACAACCATTAAATTAAATGTCGAGCTATATTAATGTGGATGCATAATTTTGCGTGTGAGTTAAATTAATAGCATTCTATACGTACACTTACGAGTTCAAGTGGAAATATGGCACGGCCGTTGCGGAGTATTATCCCGTCTACAAAGGGCCTTAAATTTCCCACAATGAGTCGGCACTTCCAGGTAAATCACACCCGAGTGTGTACAGACACCGTCCCTGCCAATTTGCCGGGAGTAGGGTTGCCATATGTGGAATTGTACAACAACTCGTCATACAATACAATGCTCTAATTCCTGACGTAATGTTTCTTAAATTACTCTCAAGTTTGTATCAGTGGTAATTAATGTTGTACCATTTTATGACAATTAATGTCTAAATTTATCTACATAATGTAGGAGTGTTTGTAGTATAAAATGCTTTGTCACACAAAAGAATCATGAAAATACATAAGTACATTGGTTTTGATGCACGTTAGTAAAATTATAATTACCTTTTATTTACATCAAAAATATCAGTATAATATAATATCTTACAATATTAATAGATAGGTACACATTTTTATACTGATTACAGCGGGGATACAATTGTATACATACAACAACTAAGCTCCGGTTGCCTTATATTTGAAATTAAATTATATACAAAATAGTTTTTCATACTATATAAGTACTTAAGAATGATACCAAACCGCGGTAGCCCTAGCTGTGAGCTTCCAGTTACGTCCAAAGTAATATTTCCCGTGCTATTGCTACCTTTTTACACTGCACTGTTATTTGGACTGATTCCCACAGGACGGCGAGCCCATGCAAAAACATTTTTTGTACCGACTCGTTCAGCTACATTTAAAATTTAATCATCTGCAGATTTGAGTGTTGGCTTTTACTTAGTACCTGTGTTACATCCAATATAAATACCTACATATTTTAATGCTAAAATGACTCGTGATTACATCCATTTTTATAATGGTGATTATTTGCTTAAAGGTCGAAAGTTATTTGAAGGAAACTTCTACCCAATAATTCAGACAAATATTTCATGTAATTAATATTTCATTTATAAATCAATACTCAGTTAATGGACCAATACCAAGATTGAATATAGGTTTTATCCATTCCCTACAGTACAGCCAACCAAATAATATTTTACCGAATTACTAGGCTTCCGAAATCCGCTTGCGGCGATATGCAAATGCACCCGTGAATCCTATTCTGCACCCGAGTGCTGTGACAGATGAACTGACAGACATATATAACGTTATAATATAGTAGCTACGGATCCCTAAAATAAACGTAGAGAAAAACAGAAGCAGTTTGTTTTAGAGCAATCTTGGTAATGAAAGGAGTTCAGCTTCATCACGCCCCGTGCAATTTATTTTATACCGCCGACATACATTAGTGGCAATTACTAACTGTAGCTAGTTCTTAAGAGATAACCAGCAGATCATTATTTGTATTTTATAAATTGTTATCGTTTTTACTGCAGTATATATTATAATAGCACTAAATCTTCTTCGCCCCACGCGTGGATTTGCCGAAAGGCATTATTTATTCTATAGGAGTAACCAATATAATTATAGTACACGCTTGCTTGTTTAAATTTTCTTGGAATTGATAAATCTTTTTGCTCTTTCGTTATTCGTATTTTAAAACGATGATCTTTAATATTGCATTTTTAATTAATTGCTGTTATCAGGCTACCCGATAGCGGGTGTCACAGTGTTCCCTAATCAAATAATTTTCCCATAAAAACTTTTTATTTCTAATTCTTATGCGGTTAATATTTATCTTTAGGAATCATCCGATTTTCTATGCGCAAAATATGTTATATTTTAATATTTTATCTTCGATATGTAATCTAACTTTCTTCCAATATTTTATAACGTAGCGTACGGCGATACGGTGAATAAATTTTATTGAGTATTTCCCGCACATAAGGAAGTTATTGCAACCATTTTATCACGTATTTAATGTCATCATAATGTTCGGATTTTAATGTGGTTTTCACACCTTGTGAGATCTATCTTTAATTAACGTTAAACATAGATATCAAAGCGCAGTGAATTTATACAATGAAATAAAATATACATATTTACTTCCGTTGATGTTTATTTATGGTGAACCGGCACCGAATAATATCGCGAATTTACTACACATAATAAATTCAGCTAGGGAAATATGATACATACAATGCAATTGAAAATACACAGTAACATTTATTCACGTTTGTGTAAACCAAATATTGTGACAATGCAAATCATTGTGTAGTTTCAAAGAATTGAGTAGTTACGGAGGGTGTAAAAATGTCAAACTAAAGCGGATTTACCGAGTACATAACGAACTGTCGGGTTGTAGTGGAAAAAAGTATTTTATAGAAGTAGCATAACGATCTGTTTGATTGTGTTGTTAGTTTACTATAAAAATTGTATTTCCGCAAGAGCTTATGCACTTCAGTTGTTGTTCATTACAAGTAGCATCTATATACTTTAAACATAAATGTGTATTACAATATGAACCGTATATAGATGCGGTTTCAGATCAGTTTCCCTTACTACCTTAGTTACCATATGGATATTACTGTTCAGCAACTATCAAGCCTAAAAGGGCACATTTAAAGGCATGTGAAGTGTACCTATTCGTATCTAGTCCGTATAATGGACAATGGATTGAATGCTTCTAATTGCTGGAGACCAACCCGAAGTGATGTCGAGATGACAAGATGATGATAACACTACGAAATTAAATTATCTTTTTAATACGTTTGTAATCTCCCAGTACTGTAACGAATGAATGAATGGATTTGAATGAATTTGTTCAGTATGAGAATTGTATTGAAAATGTTATAGCGCTCGAGAATACGGAAAATGGACTAAATCTGTAACCAATGTAACATAAACAACACCTTGACCAAAAACACAGTATTTTCTTTCCGCTCAACGGAGATGGATAATATACATGGATCAGTGAAATATGGGTCAAAGGAGGCGGGGCAAGGAAGGCAAGCAAGCATAACGTTGTTGTTCTGCGACATACGATCGTAAAACGAATAGCAAACATTTGACATAAGTGAACGTTCAGAGAATATTGTCTCATGGAGATAAATAAAATATACGTTACTTACGCAGCTTATAAAATTTTGTTAACTGAATCAGATTTTTTTGTGCAAAGATTTAATATCATTCTTCAATTACAGTGTGGGGAGGTTTGAACGATTACCAGTATTAAAGTGGGCTCTTACGGCGAGCCCTCTCTGGGACTTAATTGCAGTAATCGAGTTACCAATTGAACGAGGGCCTAAAAAACCTTATTAGTTTTTTTTCCGGAGAATGATATACCATTTTATAGAAGTAAGATTTCACGCATTGATTAGATAAGGTAATAAATAATTTGCTGTTAAAAGTAGCTTAAGTTTTTAAGCTTATTCTTTTGTAAATCCGTAATAATTGTGAAGATAATTAACAAATTCCAGTCTTAACAATATCGAAACATGGTACCGTATTGCAAATGAATTAAACGGAGTCCAATAATATCAATGAAATGAGATAACCATACCCGGTTTATTTATGTTTGAAAATGTCCAATAGCTATAATACCTTATTTGGTATAACTGGTATTACTCTTAATGGCCAACTCCCGCCTAAAGGGAATGGCCACAATCAACTGGAATTGAACACACTGAAACGAATTGTAACATGACAACAATTACTGTTTACGAGCACCGAGGGCATTTACGCGAACTGGTGATCACTCGTTATCGCTTAATATGATAATATATTATCCTTATGATGGCACTAATGGCTCGTGGTCGACGATGTCGGAAGGTGTCAGCATTGAAACGTTTCTGATACAGAACGCGTGGCGTGGCGTGGCCCCGGAAATAAAGACTACAGTATAAAAAGATACACGCGTTCAATACCTACCTGACGGGCTGTAACAGATTTTATTTCAATGTGAGAGCGCTGGTATCCATAACACAAGTTAAATCTTATTTTGCGTACCAGTTTTAAAACACAACATTTCTTTTGTTAATTTTAATTTTGCATGTGCATCATGTAAAAGGTGTTTCCTGTACAATGTCTGCTACAGTCAATTTATTTGGTAATTAGTAAATTATTTGGTAGTAAATTTTATTGTTTATCATTAACTTTTTAAATTTTTCACATCAAAAGTTATGTTTTTAGTTTAACTTTTGTATCAATACAATATAACAGAACAGAAATAGGTACCGTGTGTAACTAATAAAATTAAACATTAAAGTCTACAAGTAGGTACAAGATGGAAAATATAAACAGTATTTCCCGTAATCATAGTGGATTTAAACTAGTCTGCTAATGGTAAACACATCAAATAACCGGTCGATAAGGAAACATAGATAGAGCAAAATGGATGATTATTTTTATGGTTTCATAAATAATACTTTGAACATATTTATTTATTTTACTACGCAGGAAAAATACCTTTGACATATGAATGAGATGTAAATGAAATGGAACGGAGAAAATAGCAATAAGACATGTGATATGGAACCCGAGGGTCAATGACATTAGAAAGGTTCGTACACTTGAACTTTCCACTTCCTTATGACTACAGCGTGGGCGGGAGATGTATTCGTAGTTTATCATCGGTTATAACGACATTATAGTTTGCACCAACTATGTTCGGAGTTGCGATTGTGCGCAAGATTAATGATGACTTTGTTCCCGGCCAGGCAAGTCCATTGGGTTTCTTTTAAACAAGTCCGGGGTAATGATCGTGAGACACCCACCCGTTGGTCATTTGTGTCCGGGTGGAATAGCAATTTGTTTTGTTGCTTTGTGTTGGCTGAAATGTGTTCCTTTGTACGTGTTGCAGAATACTGCTATGCCGGTTTGTTTACGAATACGATGTGATTATATTAGAGTGAAATAACATTATTGATTGTAGTGGCAAAGTAGTTTATATTCAACAGAGATAACAAATATCTTCGAACTTGTCTTTATTAATAAATGTAAGTACCATAGCGTTCGTTTCGTTACCATCATTTTGTTTTAATTTGGCTCGTGACTCCTATATCCCTGATTATAGAAGTACATAGCTTTCAATATCCTACCGCAAATTGTCAGGGTACAGTGACAAATGTTACGTAGTAAGAGCCACAGTCAGATCACTCGACTTGCCTTCAAGAAAAATGTCACCGACAGGCGGTTAGGTCAAGAAATTGATCGTGTTCCCGGTTATTATATCGCTTCGGTCGTCATCCACCCATATCCTGTGGGTGTCCTCCAAAACGTCTCCTGTAAGATTAATGACAACCCGTCCGAGTACAACATCCTGTCAAGAAAAATAAAACGATTCTACATTCCCTAGGATCCAGTCGCCATCGCCCGCCGGTCGGTAGGTCTAGCATGTTTTTTTTATCTCCACACCTTTTTGCGCTAAGAGCGGTAAATATGTCGTTTGACCGGTAGTTTATTTTTAATTATGCTTGCGGCTTTTGTTTTTTTTTTATATTTTGTATGGGGTCATTACTTCACAGGTTATTTTCGATACGATGCGTATGTAGTCTGGTTTAATTTGTAGGCAATCCATAAAATACTAGTATTTAAAATACAAAATATTTTAAAGAATAAACGTTCATCCGGACATTTTAACCGAACATTTTGTATGTTATTGGAATTACTTTTTAGGACATTCCTTGTGTTTGCTAAATATAAAATACTTTTTGTTCCGTCGGGCGAAATATAAAAATAAGGTGTTTTTACACATCTATGTATACATTTACACGTATGTACCATATAAATTCAGTACCTACTAACAGTGTTTTGTTTTTATTCGCGTACAAATTTATTCAAAATTTTAAAATGTTATTTTCCTTAATTCTGCTTACCTTTTGGGTGGTCCCAAATCGTGTCGTAAAATTCGCATGAAATGTTTTTCATAACTGAGGTTATCCATTGAATAGCCTTCCCTGGTGACTGTGAAAGGGTAAGCACTTTCCGGTACATTCCATTCTGTGGTGTAATCTCCTACAAACCCCTTTGTTACTCGTCACTTTGTTTTTATCCCATGGATATGGAAAATTGTTATGCTTCAAATAAATAATGAAAATATTCGGGAGTGGAAGGCCTTTTAATTAGAGATGGCGATCATTAAGCACACAATGCATTAGCAGCTTTCTGTATCTAAACGTTAACATGAATTGTTCGTAAATAATTAAGTTGTTTGCTTGAAGTTTTGAGAAATCGCTTTATGAAAATATTTTTAAATAAAAGAATGTACAGTTTTTAGCGCCAATGAAATTTCATTGCATTCAAAACTTTATTCGAACGGTTTACAACTCGAAATGTTTTAAGCATGCTCCTGCTCCTGCCCGAACAAGGTACCCATTCGGTATTAAAATTCACAGTTTTACCAAGAGCCCTACATTTTAGTTTGTTGGACAAATTAAATTTTGTTGCTGTTGTTGATTGAAATATTTTTAGTTCTTTATATTTTATGACGTGCACACAAGTTATTGTTGTGTGCGTGAAGTCTATTGAATACGAATAACTAACCGAACAATAAAATGGATTGTCTGATAAGGCATTATCGATTTAATATTAATAGAACATGACGGTACATTTTTGCGCGGCTTAACGAAACGAACTTCTATATTATCTGATGGTATGTACATTTACGTTCCGAATTCAATTCATTAATGTTAACAGGTGTGAGATTCGAGTGAGATCCAATCTCACGAAGTTTGGTACATAAGGAGTTAGTGGTATCAAAATTGATTAACTAATTAGTACCTATCGGCAGTGGTTGCGGCCCGCACAGGTAATTTCAGTGAGATGTTTAACACGACCTCGATGGGGCGTCTTCGTCTGCATACGTAATTATTTACTCTACACGTTAAATTGTTAATCTTGTTAGCCATAAAGACGACACCACTTTGTTAGTATTACATTGTCGGCATGGTATTCCATATTATAGTAACGAGATGCCTATATGCACGGGGTAGATTAATGATCTATCCAATACATGATATTCCAGTTAATTAGTTAACAATATCGCCGTTGTTCAGTTCGTGTTTATGATAACAAATATTTTACTACATGTACATGGAATCCATACGAATTATCTACCCACTGCATCCTAAGCCCTGTTTAGAAAAATACCTTGGTATAAAGAATAAATAAGCCATAAAATGTAATTTTATTCCCCGACATACATGGAATACAAAATCCTAAGCGTAGTGAGTTGAATCGACGTGTGTGGAAGTTCCAAGCTACACTTGCTACGGCAAAGTGACGAACAACTTTGATGACCTCGTTGGAACAGTTGCAAGCGTTTGCTTGAAAACTGCTTGTCATTCAACGCTTCGAGTTCTTATTTTTACCGTTGTTTAGCCAGTGCTTTAAGTACTTCGCTGTAAGGCATATGATAACCTACATATTTGGATAGTATATTATTGTACCTTAGCGTAATAATGAAAATGACTATAGACGCATTACATATTACATATTATATGTTCAACACACCAAAACATGATAAAGTTGGGTAATTTACTTGTGAATTTAGTAGGTACGATAACTTTCCTTTGGTTAAATAAATAGTTTTATTTTTTATAGTAGAAGGATAATAATTGGAAGGATAAATAATAATTGGAGATAGAGATTAGAAACAATTTTACCTCAGTTGCACATAATAGAGCATGTAAACACTATCCAACAACATTTGTTTTCCTAAAACTAGTTCCAATTAAAGTTTAAAATCACGCCGGGAAACAATTTAAGGATACAAACAGAGAATGCAAAGCAATTTCTCGAAGTGCAAGAGAGGTGAAGCACACAATAGTTGGCACCGCCGCCGCCGCCGCCGCCCGCCGCGATGGCCACGAATCTGCGCTTACAATGGCTACGTATTTGGGACGAGACGAGCGCCCGCCCGCGAAAATAGACTTAGTGAAAAATCGATAGTAAGGTGCTGAGTTCGCGTACTTGCTTGCTCTTTAAAATTGTGTCAAGTTTTATTGCTCCTCTACCGTATTCGCGGGGTGTTCGATTTCTTTTCAACTGTGATTTATATTATTTTGCTTATCCAAATGAATTGTCAAAGAAAATTGCGACGATTTGGATATGTTTTATAGGTAGGTAAAAGATGGAGCCGTGTCATTGTAGGTACTGTTTATTGTACCTGAAAAACATAATTAATTTAATTTATTTCAAGAATCCATACAATTTCAGTTGTAATATACATAGTTTAATTGTCTTAGATAGATAATATGAATGAAATATCATAGACGATAGGTTATTCAGCATTCTGACCAAAAAATTACCAGTTTATACATAAATCTGATTCAGAATTAAGGTGAAAGTTAATAATATAACAAAGAGATGTTATGTAGAGCCACTTAGTAAATTAAGGGAGATACATTTAACACACAATTTAGTGAATTTTGAACCAGATCAGCTCGTGTGGGAGTTACTGACAAGCTCAGCAGTCATTTATCAATCAGGGTCCAGACCCGAGCCGAATCAATCATCTTTGATTTAAGCGTCTTCGTTGCCACTGGACTTTATTATGTTTTTGTACGCTTGGCATCATTATATGCTTTCTTTGGTTGATATAATAATTACAAGAAAGCCTTCAACGTATGAGTAATTATCACAAGAATTTTCCATCCCATAAACTTCCTTATCAAAATATTTAAATAACATTATTACACATACTTACGCACGCTGTTTGAATAATGTTATGATTATATCTGACAAAGTACTTGGTAATAAATTATTTTCACAAGCAGTTAACCTTATCAAAATGTATAAAAGGGCAAATTATAAGAAACAGTGGTTAATTTTTCGTTTAGAGGTAATAAATAATTTCAGTTCCCGGCTCATAAAACATGATCAGCCTAATGCAATAATGTCTGACGAGAAATTTCGGTTGGCAGTTTAGTATTTCCGCTGGCGACCGTACTGTCGACTCATTCTGAACTTTAAATGCCAATTATGATGTCCACTATTAGATGATCTCTCCAACCCTATTTCACCACTACGTTGTGCTGGGAAACTAATGTTATATCGATTTTCAGAGGTCTAATTAGACTGGCGGTTCTAAGCATGTTAATACTGTAATTTGTAATTAGGCAGGATTAAATTTCCAATGTACCTTACTCAAAATTTCGATATACCATTACAGTAACAAAAAAAATGATAACTGGAGAATATTTTTGAAGTGAAACTTCTTTATCGGGGTTGGAAAAAAATTTTGTGTAACATTTTTTCGTTACTTGTCACATTTTTTCGTTACGCGTCACATTTTTCCGTTACGCGCCATCTTTTTCTTATCCCTACCACGCGTGATTCGAAGTATACTTTCTCCAGCGGAGTAGGGATTGGTAAATGTCTCCAATGTATTTTGCGGCCCGTTTTGAGAGTTACATTTTTGAAATCCAGGTGGCGATTGCATCGACTTCCATAAGAGCCCGTATTCATCATGACCCGCTTTGAGTAGTGATGACTTTGACCACTAGGTGGTGTCGTGCAATTGCCATTTACCAATAGCATATTGTTTTAACGGACTTACCACTACCTACCACTATACTTGACCGTTTTTCTATTGCACGCTTATTTATTCCCAACGCTCTATAGTGACGTGTTAAATATATATATATATATATATTATCCCTTATATGGGCGAAAAATTTTTTTTTCAGATATCGAAATGCATAACCCCCTATTTCTTTTTAAGCTGTCCAGACATACTTAAATACATAATTTCATCTTCTTACGTCAACGTTAACCCGTGCCGACAGAGCTCTGAAGATTTAGAAAATTCCTATTTTTAACCCTTTCTGTTATATAGCCAAATCAAATGAAATATTTTTTTTTTATATAATATTTATTGAAAGAAGATAAAATATAGATCAGGCAAGATATTTTCATTTGAGGTTCTCTTTTTTATAGTCAGAATACAGATTTCTATGCTCCTGAACACAGCATACCAAAAATGCTTTTGCTCTTCCTTTGCAGTGGTCAAACCATGACAATCTTGCATAAGTTTTACAGCTCTTTAGCTGTATTAACTGCCTCATTAACTGCCCTCAAACAAGGCACTTTCCTTTTCGTCTCTGTATAGGCAAAATCTTTATCCCATGTAAACCAATTAACTGGCGGAATTTTCGATTTTTTAAAAATTACTCTCAAAAATTGAGCCATTATTTATCGAGGAAATAAATTTGTGCTCTCGAAAGACACAAAATTGCTTAACAATTTTCCTATAACAACAAATAAGACAGTATTTGTTAACAATTTATTGCAATAAAAATAAAAATGGTACTAATTATTGCATTCCTAGTCACTATACAAGTATGTAATCAGACAGATCTTCTACAGATGGAATGTATCTCTTCCCAGAATCATACATAAACTCTCTTTCGAAAATCACTACAATGTTCGTTTTGTTTGTCAGTTCATTAACTTCATCATCAAATAGTGATAAAACGGTAATTTCTTCTGACAAGTAAGTAGGTAGGAACTAAAGATGTGGACTAAACTTGTAAAACACCGATAAACACTCTTGGCACCCTGGTTCTCTTTGTTTTTGTAAAAATGTGTTCAATACTTAAATTTTCATCCGTTCCAAAGCATCAGCACAAATAAATTACTTAAATTGTCCTTTAAGACCTCCTGACAGCGCTTGTAAATATCTTGTATTTTTTTTGCCTCCCTCCAAGCTTGGTGAAGATCCACAAGATTTTTACACAGTTAGGAATAGGTTAGGGCTTTGGTAGGGATTCTACCCTTTCCCAAAATATAATTAACCCCCAAATGACGAGATTAGCCCTTTCACTAACAGTCAAATTAACTTTGCGAATGTTAAAAAAAAGTGCTGAAGGAACTTGACGATTAGACGGTTACTTTGCGCCTGTTATTTAATAATATATGTAACAAATTAAGAAAACTCATTTATTTTATTTATTTTTCCAAGTTATTTAAAATTAACCTCAGTTTTTGATTGTATTTTTCAATACACTAACACGTGGGTGTAATTATGGTATTATTTTTTTCTAATACTTGAATGTTGATTGTGGTATTTATTTTTCTAAAATATTCAAAGTCAACCTCAGTTTTTTATTGCATTTTTCAAAACACCAACACGTGGGCATGATCATGTTATTTATTTTTCAAGTTATTTAAGCTTAACCTTTGTCATATATATATATATATATAAATACATATAAGTTAAGAATATTTACATACTGTATACTGTTAAGAATATTTTAGTGGTGGGGGGTATATTTTATATTTTATATATATATATAATATATATAATAAGAATGAAAGCACTCACTGATCGCACCGACAGTCAGTTCAGCAGAGCTTCCGCTCGCTACTGAGTCCGAGAAAGAAGTGTCTCTCATACTCAGGTGAAGCGATATTTATACTAAAAATATACCCCCCACCACTAAAATATTCTTAACAGCTAATAATATACATATATTATATATATATAATATATATGTATATATATACTATATATAATATATATGTATACATATACACACTACATATTACACATACATATATTGTTAGCTGTTAAGAATATTTTGGTGGTGGGGGGTATATTTTTAGTATAAATATCGCTTCACCTGAGTATGAGAGACACTTCTTTCTCGGACTCAGTAGCGAGCGGAAGCTCTGCTGAACTGACTGTCGGTGCGATCAGTGAGTGCTTTCATTCTTATTAGCTTATTTGTTTGATGATGATTTGTTTATTGGATTCATGTTTTGTTACCGATGATATTAAGTGGAGATTTTAATATCAATTTTGCATCAGAAAAATCTTTGAAACTAATTGAATTTTTGAAAGATAAACTGAATTTATCCTTGAAAAACAATCCTCAAACGTCGAAAACGAGATCCGGCACTATAATTGATGGAGTTTTCGCTCGGTTACTAAATTTTGTGGAATGTAAACAATATATTTCGTATTTCAGTTACCATAAGCCATTAATAACACAAATATATAATAACGACATCAATGATAGTAATAATTCTATTACAATTAATGAAATTCAATAATAATCTTGTTAGTAATAAGCTAAAATGAAATAATTGTAGAATTTGTATTTATGTCTATGATAATAAAAGCCTTTTATTAAACTTTATCTAATTTAACTTTATTTAACCAATTTCTGTAAAGTTGCATATAGTAAATTATTTTTTGAAAAATAACGTCATAAAAAAGTTTCACTTCTTGCGAGTGTACGCTAGTACACGCACACATTTTTTTTATTAATTCACCGGAAAAGTAACAGCTATTTAATTACATTATTTTTAATGATAGACATTTAAATCTATGACTCGATATAAAAGCCTGTAACAAGTTTTCACTTAAAATGTATATTGAAATATAAAATCTATAATAATAAACAAACTCATTGTAATAAAGCTTCAATTGAAGCTGAAGTATCTTTTTCATTTTCTCACCCTAGTCTTTAGTATTACAAAACGAATGATCGGATTTAGGTTGAATATAAAAAGAAATATTCTCGCGGCGGAAGTATCGCGATAAAATGTCAATAGCAGCCCGCAACGTTGTGGAAGGAGTGAAACTTCAACTGGCAGATCAAGTTTTAATGAAAAAAATGGACATTAGGTACGCTCGCTAATCTCGCCAGCTGTCACTAACACTTGTTAAAAAATGTTTCAAAAATATACAGTTTGATCATTTGTTTAATTATAAAAAGTTGTAGCTAATTCCTTTTTGACAGGAGGATAAAAATACATAATTTACATTCACGTTGAAAATTGCCGCAGCTTTTTGAAATGCTAGTTTTATTGTGAAGTAAGCAAGAGACGTTCTATCATTTGTCTCAATTGTTCTTGACCTATTTTTATGATGACACTCTACACAATGTAAAAAGTCTTTTCTGCCCTTGTTTTGTACCTATGTCGAAGTGTGCGGATTAGAAGCTTTCAAAGGATTAACTGGGGCGGACCTCCATCTGACCGTTTCATTAAAACTTCCTCCGTAGCTCAAACCACTGTAATTACATTGAAAACAAAAATCATTTCGTGACTCCTTTTAATGAACGAATAATATATAAACACGTCCTGTCTAAGGTATCATTATGTACATGAAATGAAGTGAATTTTCTAATTGGGTTGAGCCAGTTATTTCCATAATTTGTCACCATTACACGCTACCTCCGTGTGATGTCACGGCGTTCGTTTACCTTACAAAATTAATTTTAAAGCACCGATTCGATTACCGCGGGGTCGATCAATTCCAATTTCCTTTCGATTCATTTCTGACGGTGAAGCGTACCGGTGATCTAATTACCAATTCTAATTTGTTTCAGACACTACGATCAGAGGAGGCACGAGCTAACTTCACAACAATAATTAATAAATTAGTCAGATAGAAAACAAATCGAGTTAACGACGAAGCGCCTTCAATCGATACATCAATTACACATTTAAGTATTATAATATTAATCGGTAAGGTCGTATTAAGTGTATTCAAGTGCCAAGCTGTGTGAGGACGCGTGCCGTTATCGCGCGTGGTTGGTGTCTCGTGTCTCGTGGACGCGGACGAGAGGCGCGTGAGACGCGTGAGTCGCGTGAGTCGAGTTGACGCTCGATGCGTTACGCGCGCGTCGGCCGGTAGAGGGCGTGAAGCGTCGCTCGCGCGCGGTGCGCGTGGGCCGCCAAGATTGAGGTGGTGGCTGGGTGCGGGTGGGGCAGGCGCGCGCGCGTGCGGCCGCTGCACGCGCTGGGCCGCGTGGCCGGCATGTTGGCCTCGCAGCGCTCGCAGTCGTGCAACGAAGAGGGCGCGTTCTTCGGGGCGCGCGCGCTGCGCCGGCCGCGCGGCAAGGGCAGCGGCAGCCCGCCCTGCTAGGGGTACGCCATGTCGCTGCGCAGCCTGCATCGGCGGCTATCCTCCGCCAATAATACGTAAGTACATACACGCATCCACTTATCCAATATTATCTATATTCAACGGTAAGGAATTCCGTATCGACTCTAATGCTGTTTACCGAATCGGAATCGTTTCCGCACTCGGTTAGGCAATACTTCAAATTCAAAAGACGACCGAGCCCACTCTTTCGACAAGTCATCAAAATGTCGAACGGGCAACCGGCATAGGGATGTGAATATTCAATTACCGTACCTAAATCCAGAGCATCGTGCCGCAAACCATGTGTGTGGATGCAAAAATAGACCTTGCAACTCCAGATATTCGATGCATTTTGGTTAAAACTCGATCTAAAACGGCGATTACCTTTGGCGAGTACAATTATCGTCGTTTAATGTATGTAAATTGGCATCAACGTAGCCTTAAGCGTCAAATGGTCTCTATGCCCCTCTACTGACAAACATTCCACGTGTAAAATAACCAAGTTAACGTTTTTAAAATGGAATATCTGGCATCTATTACATATTGATAGCCAGAGACTCATTTCCAAATGTACATAAATCAGTATGATTGACGCATCAAAGAGGGCGGTGATTAGAGATGGGCGGTGGGAATAAACCCGAAAGGAATTAACCCGGGTTTATTCCCAAATGGGAAAGAACCGGGTGTTTACGTGGGAAGAAACCCAATGGACGGGTTTTTTCAATTGAAATGGTTTATACGATATATCTCTTAAACTATTCATTTGATTTAAAAAAATTGGTAACATTTTTTGTTGCAAATTAAATTCTCTACAACTTTGGTTCAGTAACTTTTTGTCGTAGAACTAGAAATGAAAAAGTTATAAGTGAAAATTTTCAGAAACTCGAGCAAACCGTTTCTTTTTGTGGAGCGATGTGTGGATGTCGAAAAGCAGTGCTGTAATGTTCTGCAGTGTGCTTTTATTGTTCTGGAGAGACTAAGAGCAACGTAATGGGGCTCTCAGAATGAATAAATAAAAATGACTTTGACGATGAATCGCCGACATTAACACCCCTTCCTTCTCCAGTTCTCACACTGATGTTCAATTCAGAAAGCTGATCAGATGCTGAGCCGCAGCTTGGTCCATCGAAAAAACTGAGGACGGAGTTCAGAAACGAACTGTGGCAAATAAATGCTATCATACCGTTCTGCATTTACCGTTCTTTGTCCCTCAAGAGGAATAGTCGCAACATGGCCAGTTTTGGAGACAAACGTACCCACCATTTTTTTGCAACACTCCGTGAACGAACAATTTTTGTTGGCTTTACTCATTTTCGAACACTCAAACTCGAGACTGGTTTTTGTTTCGGGTTCGTACGCGTATATCCAGGATTCGTCACCTGATGCGATGTTTTATATAGCATTTGAGGATCCTGCGTGTCTTTCGAAAGTTCTGACGCACCAAGTAACACGAGCCGCTTTTTGCTCTTTATAGAGCGAATGCGGTATCCATCGGGAAAACAAATATTTTACACCTAATTGTTCATGCAAGATTATTTGTATTTGACTCATTTCAATGTCTAGAGTTGCCTGAATTTCGTAGTATATCAAATGTCGATCTTCTTCAATCAGCTTACGCTCAGCATCAACGTTTTCTTGGGTGACTGCAGTTTTTGGACGATCTTGACGAGGATCATCACTGAACTTGATACGTCCACGTTGAAATTCAGCAAACCAGCGATGAATTGTGGTTTTGGATGGGGCTTCATCACCAAATGCAGAAATCATCCGGTCAACACACTGTTTTTGTGTTAAACCACTTCGAAATAAATCATCGTTCTTGAATTTTCTCGAGTCCATTTTCTCAACGACTAAACAAGTTTGACAAAACCTTGTGACAAGACCGAGAATCGTTTTTTAAATAAATAAATGGTATTCGATTTGTAAAACCAAAGACTTTTCAATTTAAAAGATTTTAATATGACAGGAATGGTGGAAATATTCCATTCTCATACTTTTAGTGCAGCCCTCGTAGATATTGGCTCGTCATCATCGTCATTGTCATGATCTTTGTGTTTATGAAACAGGTTCCAATTGTATGAAATAAAAGGTATTTTTGCTGCCCTGTCTGTAGTCAATCTGTTTTTTTTTTGCGACTATGTATATGGACGTGCGTGCTAAACAATCGTTCTGTGGCTGCTGAAGTACAGGGAGCAGTTAGAATCCGTACTGCAACGCTACTCAACAATTTGGAACTGCAGAGTCCTCTCGACCAAACTACTGGGTCCATTTCGGTGACATCCTTCCATATAAATGGTCTACTCTATAAACCCTATTTAGCTCTATAATTGGATAAATAAACACCAACGACAATATTGTGCGATTGGTTAACGTCGTGTATACACTCCATCCACTTCGTGTTCTTCTTCTAATTCAATGCCTTGCTGTCATGGATCCAATAAATATGCAGCATAATAAATGGGTGTCAAACATTTATTTGTTCAGCTAATTACAGCATTTTTTATATCTTGTTTGTGATGCTCATTTAGAATGGATATGTCCGGAAATGCAAAATTAAATGTGGACTTAATATCTTTGAAGGCCATATAAACTTCATTTATAAGTATTCCACTGCCTTCGAGTTTGAAAATAGTATCTGTTATAGGTTCCAGTAGTTTAATACAATTTTCTACTATTAACAGTAGATCTGTTAATAGTAGAAAATTGTATTCTCCGAAATATTAGTTAAATGTAGTCGTTTAATGAGGTATATCGTTATTAGAAATGTCGTAAATATTTTTGATAAGGCGGTCATATAGCATTCAACCGGGACCTTTGTTCTAGGTTGATATAACCGGTATGATGTTCTAAGCGATGTCGCAGTAAACGGTTTTGACGTATTTATTGATTTTTTTAAAGTAAACAAAGTTAGATTAGCTCTAACTAGTAGTAATAGTACTTAAATAGTACGTACTATTTGATATATACTACACATAACATATTTGTAACATCGCTAAATATGAAAAAACCCGAATACTTTCCCATTTGGGAATTTTCCTCGGGTTCTTCTCTCAATATTCCTATTTTGGGTTCTTTCCCGGGTAAAATCCCATCACTACTTGTCGCTCAAAGCGGATGAACACACAGAAACAGACAGATATGAAGAAGCGGTTTTTGACTTTACTGCATGCACGTGTTTTGTTTCTAAGAATTAAAAAATACCCAACTAAATTAGCTCAAACTAGTAGTAATAGTACTTAGATAGTACGTACTATTTGATATATACATGTATCTACACATTACCTATTTGTTACATTGCTAAAAATGAAAAAACCCGAATACTTTCCCATTTGGGAATCTTCCTCGGGTTCTTTCCCTCAATCTTCCCATTTTGGGTTCTTTCCCGGGAAGAATCCCATCACTAGCGGTGATGGTTCCACAAGGTTACGATGAATTTGCGTTTGTTGTATTCGCCGTCAAACGAGTCGGTCGTCGACTATTATAGTCACTAACGTAGTAGATTCAATACGTGGAATATTCGCATTCATTAGTGATGCAGGGGAAGTTATCGTATTATGATTTGTCAGTTCCAATTAAACGGAACCAGGCACTGAGTAGTCAAATGGAAGTGGTTTATTTTACGTCGAAAACAATACTGTGATTACAAATACGCCACCGATATTTCTATTGTTGTGGGCTTTTGATCACGCACGACAAGTTTACAATTGTAATTGTTCACTAGCGCAATTACACGCTGTGTTTAGATTTGTTGTTATTCTAAAACATTTCATAGCAATAAGGATAGATATATATCGTGTCATAATATTTTATTTTAAAAACATCAAAACACCATTTCACATAAACTACTAATCTTATCATCCTATGTTATTTATTGTATTCCATAAGCTATATTTTCCTTACAAAATTATGCCCAAATTGAACATAGTATTTCGTAGCGTGCGTGAATTTTTATTGCCTCTTTTTATGGATAATGTAAAAACATTGATTGGTGTTTATGGTGCGGTATTTTACTTTATGATGCAACGTTACGTGGCGACGTACTTCACTTTTGACGACTCTTAAAGGAGCATTAATGTTTCAATTTATGCTGCACGTTCGCCGTAATACATTCACGATATAATCTTTTCTCGTATTTACTGGTAAAATGTGGATAGAATATCCATTGTAATACTATAATAATAATAAATTGTTCTCAATCAAGTCGACAGAAACGGTGGAAACTTGGAACTCCGTAGCATTCCGTAGCTACGGCTACAGACCACTGTAGACACCAGTCTACGACGTAGTCAATTCCATAACTGGGTAATAGAATTTCTACCTTATTTCTAGGAAGCCGAAGTCCACAATAGTTTCGTAGAATGTGGACTAGTTTAGGTCTTTGGCCGACATATAAGGGTTACACCGCAAAGTGGATTTCAAACCGCGTGGAATGTATTTCCGGACGCTCTTTGCATGTTAACATAGCTATAAAAAGTATTGTGTTTAACCTAGTTAGCTTTAATTAAAGCCAGATCAATGTTAAAGGCTATTTAGGCTTAGAGTCGTTAAAAGTTTTTGTTTAACCATATAGGCAGAACCCGGGGACACAAGTTTTATGTAAAAGCGTCAGGGATTTTCCTATTTAAATCGGTATTGATTTTCATATACATAAAACTTATTTTGTAGGTCGACCTAGCGGAGATCGTTGACAGCATTGATCCTTTTGTAATAACCAAAGTATGCACATAGATAAGATATGTTTATGCCGTGTTACCTACAAAGGAAGCATCGAATACAATACTCGTACAAAAATAGCGCCATTTATTTCTGGTTAGATGAAATGGTTTGTTCGCACGTGATTGGAATACAGCTGGTCCCTGAAACCTTTTCTTTCTTGACACCATTTAATTTGGACATAGCAGTAGGTAGTAGGTACTTGACGATTCAACAATGCATTGGAAATATAAATTCGGGAATTAATTGTCAAAATGTCAAAAAACGTTCGCAACGCTATTGGGATTTAAATCTCGTATTCATAAAGCTGTAACGATTTATATAGAGCTAAATCTATGTTTTCATCTATCCCGCCACGTTTCATATGCGGAAGGGCGAGACGGATGCCACTGTTAGAATGATTTAGATTCGTAAAGTTTATCTTATTCACGTTGTAAATGCAATGCAAATTCATTTAAAATTGAGGTCAGCTAGCACCGAGTTAATTTGCACTCAAAACGAAAATATATGTCATGTAAAATAATAAAAAAAAAACATTTTCAACAATATTATTTTTATATTAGTAAGGCAATTTGCATTATATTACAAGCAAAGTACCGCACGCGTAGGCTAAAAGCAATCAACATAAAATAACTTGTTGAAACTCTTCGGTCTGTTTTAAAGAAATAAATCTTATCGCAGTAATAGCTTCATACGAGACTCGTGAGTAGGGCGCGTAGGAGTAAAGTACTTATGGAAGTGACATGGCCTTTTTCCCCACAATCTCACTGACCGAGTTTGTCACAACGCCTTTCAACGACCATCCACATTTTATCTCGAACTTTAAAAAAAAAACAATCTCAACTCTACTCATCGATGACGTCAACCGAACCGAGGCAGTTGGTTAATCTAAACTTAGCTCTGACACTTAGGCAGTCTAAACAAGAGGTTCGTGCCGTCTGTTCTTCGAAATAGCTTGCGAGGCGCAGCGCAGTCGAGCAGGAATACCGAACGAAACCGGAATACCGACTTTTCTGACGTCATGCCAAGTGACGTCACGCGACCTTGGCTGCAACTCCGCTAGATTCGAATTTTGAACGTCTACTCGAATGGCAGCAAATCATTCAACGGCAATAAAAAGTGATATATTCTTATAAACATCCGCGAAATAATTTCTAAGTTATCATTAAGTTTGTCGGTAAAGATTGACTACACATGGCAAGAAAATATACTGTTTTTCATTTGTGTTTTTAAAATGTACTTAATTTATAACAAGTTTGTTTGAACATTTGTTCACAGAAAGTATAAATTGATTAAACAAATAAGTACACTACGTGCCTTCCGAAAGGGGATGCGAGCTATCTGCTTGCTAATTCAAAAGTTTATTTACATTGGCACGCATTCTTATTTACCAGGGTTATATACAGAGAAACTTAATGAAAATCGTTAAATCATACATAAAAACATGCTCCCCGGGTCTAATTTACCAACCAAATTACATAAAGGTGTAGCGGTACCGGCCGCTTCATGAGAAAGGAGCAAATATGCTGAGCAAGAGGGTGATATAGAGAAATGTTTGCGTCAGAAAGAGAGGTGTGATGTTATTTGGCAGGGAAGGTTAAGAGGACATCTTGAGACGGGCGCTCGATCTTGCCTCTACTTAGTTTGAGACTATTTCATAACACGCAAATATATAAGTTCATTTCTTCGTATTTCTTGGGTTGTTTAACTGTCCGAGAAGAGCTGTCTTGTGCGAGTGGAAAATTCCGAGAACTTTTTATTTCACCGCATTTTAGAGTTGAATATTATTTATTTAATCAGCATTTTAACTTGTACGTATTGATTAGACATCTCCATAACGTATCAAAAATATTGCTACAAGAAGTTGCGTTTGAATTTATATTTCAAATGTTAAAATTATCATTAGATTTTATACCGTTAGAGACTTAAAAATTGTGTTTTGTATTTCATGTAAGTCCAGATTGGATAGATTCTTATGAAACTTTATGATCATTTTAGATAATTTGTGGACCTTCAAATGTAATTGATTTATTTGGTGCCGGTTTTATGTATGAGTGAATTCATATAATAGTGTTAAGCTAGTAGTTTGAGTTAGGAATAAAATCTAAATATTAAAAATGATTCTCATACAAATTAAGTTTACCCACTACCATCGATATTCAAAAAAACATGTAGGTAATAGGCTATGTTTACCTTAAAAATGTTTTGGATAAAAATATAAATCGGTTCACATTTAACCCTCAATTGGAAGGAACCAGTTTCTTAAATATTCAATTACGTTGCTTTGGGATCCTGTTTTTGAGTAAATAAAATTGGAGATCCAGTGGGATTGCTTGATTTTATTATTCATATTGTTTACAGTGCATCTATTTACATCACACTAGTTACGTTTCTAATAATGTAAATAATTTAGATATTTTTATGAGGGCACTGGGCAGTTTTACCAGTAGGTACATATTATCGTAATTACTTAATGACATCGGTATATATAATATAATAATATTGTATATAAATCTTACATTACTAATGATTGATGGGTTCTAGTAAATTAGAGTTTTTAGTAGCAGTTGCGTCATCCGTTTGTTATAAGTGTTTTTTGTCCGGAACCCTCGGGTATGCGCACATCGTTTAATATTCGGTCCGGTTTTTGTGAATGAATTCAATGAGGATGGGTCGCCGCATATAGCTTCTAAATATTCATGGGTCCGGCGAATGAAAACGATAAATTTGTGAAAGTGCACGCTCGCCCGCGACCGAGTCCGCTCGCAAAAGTTAACGGGCACGCCGTGCTCGTGCTTTTTTAATGGCCGAATTAAAACGTTTGTTAATTATTTTAAGGTGTGTGATTAGGGTTAAAGGATAATATGGTACCTACCCCATTAGTGTGTGATTGGCTTTGCGTTCAATTCGGTATGATAAGATATGCGGTGTTTTAGTGCGGTCTTTTTGTTCTGTCGCCTTTGTTGACTACGTGTGACGCCCGCTGTTCTGAGGCTGCGTTGTGCTCCTCGTCCACTTCGTGAATACCAAGACGGATATGGTATACATTTATTTGTGGGTAAATAAGTAATTCATAATTTAAAATCTTAGTAATAGTGACGAAGGTCGAGAAGGTCCGGGAATCGAAACGTTATATATAAAGCATTAGTGATTTCGTAAACTCATACCTACAAAATAAAAAAAAGCGAACAGAAAAGATTGATTGTCAATAAGAAATCTGACTTTAAAAAGTAAACGGGAATGATGGCCTGCCGCAATATGCAACAGAGTAAGAGCTTATCAGATGACAATAAAACGTGTTATTGTCAGTATAAATAAAACATAGTCAAACAAATTAAAATGTATGTGCGCGACCGTCGGTATCGACTTGTATCGTGTTTACACTGTTAACTGAATGGAAAATGAAATGAAAATCGAATCCATTCGATGCAAAAGCAAATTACTATTCGACTCAGAGGCAAGCAATGGTTTTGATGTTTAACGTTTAATTAAATAAACGAATCTAGCATTTCATGAATTGATACCACAGATGGTGGTTCATCAAGTTTTAGAAGTTATTCTTCTTTTAAGGCTTTTGCAGGCTTTACGCACAGTTTATCTGGCACTTTTTCTATTTATAGGCACATAAAATTGGAGATGCTTTTTATACCCCAATTAAAAACAAGAAAAAGATGCACTTTTAATTATATAAATAGAATAGTTGTTAAAACGAATATCTGTTAGAATTAGAACTGATTATGACCTAGTCCTAAACTCCTAATAAGAAGGTAAATTGAAATAGTTTAAGCTTATTTATATGTGAGACGATAGCTTATTAGCTCAAAGGTGTTTGTGCAAAATCGTGTATTAATAATTTGTATCGTATATTTATCAGCAATTTATTAAAATTATTAAATTTTAATGATCATGTTATATGAGAATGTAACACAATATATGGCTGGATGATAATGAATTTAACTCTTCGTTGTAACAAAATATTGTTGTACAACTTGTATAACTTTAGCATATCCAAATTATAGGTACCTTGATAAGTTATCTGAATTATAATATGAAGTGTCGTTATTACGAGTATAATTTTATGCTATGTATTTGTTGGTTCACTCTGGGAGATAACCTGGAACCGTGCCAAAATTATACAATTTAGTTATTCTATAAATATTACGGATATATTTTTGAAAATCGTTTTAGTATTTCCGTGTATTAGCAGGTTTACTCTGGTAGTCAAATTGAAATTATTTAATTTATATATCAATAAATGAGATAATAGGTAATCACTATAATCATAACTTCCGAAAGCAGTGTTTATTAACAATTCATAAATCTATTTAAATTAAAAATACGTATTATTATTGTATCAATTAATTTTATGCGCACTTTTAGATCATGCACAATATTATTAAAGACTGAGCTATTTAGTGCAATTAATTAATCACTTTTTGCTATATAATAAACACATTAGAAGGACATAACGTATGCGCTATGTCTTAATAAAATATTATGTGATCTTAAGTAGCTGTCATATACATGAAGGCTTTCCAATAAAATCGTTTCAATTAATTAATTTTACAGACGTAACAAATTACACCGTTTAAAAAGTAGAGATGACCTATAGAATGACCCAGATGCCACAACCTGGCGTTGAGCCAGCCCTGTTATCTACCGACTATGGAGTGAAATACTAGCACTTCCCAATTTTCACTTTTTAATTATCAACCACTTGACTTTGATGTTTGACAACGTCGCATAGTTTTTTTTTATTAAAAATTTTCCAGAGTTCCACTTGACCTAGTTCGCAAACCAATTCTTGTTGTCTGTTTTCCGACATTTCAGATTCGGAGCATACAAAAGCGAATAGAATATTGAACTATTGACAATTGTGTGTGTGCAGTTTATCACAAAATCGAATTGTGAATTTCGTGTGTTGATATAAATCTCTTGGGACATTTTTTATGAATGTTTCCAAATTATTTTACATATTGTTCAGTTTGTATTGAGGGTTATGCAGTGGTAGTGACGTGTTTAGTTTATAAATATGTGAACGATCTATACAAAGTTTATATTCTATTCTTGTGACGTGCATCTCCGCTCACCTTAAGTGCAAGTTGTTTTTAACTTTCACGATAATACCTACTGGTCCGAGAGGTTGCAAGTTTCGAGCCAACGTTTATTGGCTTGTATCGAAGCTGCACTGGATGATATTTCCAAGTTGTGGGCATCAAACTACTCCTTGTGAGAGCTTAACTTAGCAGCTGACTATCGATCCCAGCTCTTATGCAACTGCCAGATGTTCTGTAAAGTCAGAAAGTCCTGCTAAACGCAAACCACTGTTACAGATTCTTTGTTGTTTGTTTGTATTCAAAAATTGAATATTTGTAAATTACCACGGTCTATTTTTGCAACATTAATTTAAGCTTGAGAAAATATATACTTAGGATCCAAGTAAATTTGGAACAGTATCCTTGAGTATTTGATGTTTGAGAACATTAGGTAGAAGCTATCTAAAAAATATATGTAAGTTTTTATGCTAAATTCACAATTAAATACTTAAATTTTGGTAAAAGATTGATGAATGCATTTATGTAATGAACGCTTTCTTGAACGCAATTTCTTTCAAAGCACCACGATATATAACGATGTAATTAGATTCCATTACCACTTCGTTATCTAGATAGTCTAGATGGAAAATGTTAATCGATCTTCTTGAATGTGTCCCGGGGTAGGGACGGTGACGTAGCCCGTAGTAAACAAGTTTTTAATCCTGCCCTGTTTAAACTCAGTTTATCGTATAAAAAGCGGAAAGCGAGATTTCATTGGAGAGAATTAACAAAGGATATAAAGCTGTGGTTTATAATTACGTTACGGTGAAAATTATACTAATATATAAAGCTGAAGAGTTTGTTTGTTTGACCGCGCTAATATCAGAACTAGTGATGCGATTTCAAGATTTCAGTGTTAGATACCTCATTTAACGAGAAAGGCTGTATATCATTACGCTACGACAAATAGGAGCGGAGCATCAATTAAAATGTTGCACAAACGGTCAAGTAACGCTAATGAAGTTGCACGGAGCACGGGTCAACTAATAGAATATATTTATGCGATAATTTATGTGAAAATAACCACGTTTTAACATAATTACTTAATAAGCTATCATGTCGTGTCAAGTTCATTGAGACATTCTTTGACTCATCACTGCGATCGATGCTATAATATTTCCATACCGTCTGATAGTGTAGGTAGGTACCGAGTATGTATGTAGATGTATTCCTTTATATTTATTACTAACTCTATTGGTACCATGCAGGGTCCGTTACGGTACCATTATCGTGTACTATGAAATACTATCACCTAGGTACCATAAATACACGAATGTACAAAAATACTAACGCAGTAAAAACAGTTTTCTGACTGAGTTACTCGTAGTTATATAACTATGGCCATTGTTTTTTCTCTTTGCGTGTATCGAGCAACTGAACTGAAGTGATTTCGAATAGAGCTAACGACAAAGCACCGGCCGCGAGATCAAAGAAATCAAATAAAGCTCGCTACGTGGCTGTGGGTACCTATTTTATCCATTTTCACTTAAATGGACGTTCGCCTACCGCAGGCGTAGTGAGGCGGCGAAATCGTTATTTCCTGCTCGATATTTTGTTTCAATCAGGAGCAGGAAACAAAAATATGATCGATTTAAAGTTTATTATAACTTCATGTCTATTTAATCAGGTATTCTAACTGTTAATGTTTTGTTTCTATCAGAAAATTGTTTTTGGATTTTACTTAACATACGATTCTTCAAAAAAATTTATCGAATAGATCACAGAACTAACTCGAGTTGAGTCGATTCCCAACACTACCGTAACTACATAGCGGGGTGAATTTAATGAATATTTCTTGTCCATTTTATTATGTTCGTTTCAAAGACGCCGGTCGGTAATTGGAGACAATTGCTTTGAAAACGTTTAGCTCAATCGAAGTATCGTAACTGAGTTACGCAAATTGGAGGGAAATATTGATATATACGGATTTTCCCGTAACAATATCAAAGCTATTGGGAAATAAACGTGTTTGTTATAACAACTGAGAATAGAATTTTATCCGCTCGGTTGGAAAGCGGGTATCCCTCATAGGGTTTGTTTTATCAAGCAATTTATTACTTAATAGTTATCCGCCCCGAGGCACCGAATGATAACCTTAGCTCTATTGTTCTAGAGAAATGCCAACCTCATGATATATTGTGCGGACTAATCTGATTTAACTGAAGTATTTATTACTGTAGCAAATAAAATTTTTGAACATTAATTATATTTAGCTTTGAATGATTGAGTGCTCGAATTTAGCAAGGAGATTTTACTAAAATATATATTGTGTGTGCGCCATGTCCCCACAGTATAGACGAACTTGGTTTTATTATAATATAGGTACAATTAGAAGAAATAGATATAGAAGTAAAGGTTCTGGGTTTTTTCATGCGTAGTCAAATGACTATACACAGACGGTACAGACGATAGTCTTTTAATTAAATCTTGTAGAAACATATGTATATTTGATTATTTCTGATTTTATAAAAAATATACCTGAGAATATGAAGAATATTTTATTGTCTATTATAAACTAGGCATATATAGCTACCATAATTCATCAATTTCAATAAATTGTAATGATGACTATTAACTATGTTCGTATCTATGTATATAAAACACTCCCTCATATATACATAAACAATCTACCAACATCTACTTCCGACTAAACTAAATACGATATTATGAATTAATTACAATAATAACTATTTCTAAACACACTGTCTTCCTTGAAAATTATTTGTATAGTAAGTTTACACAGTATACACCTACGCACGTAGCGCTATGAATAGCAGATACGCGCCATTCATAACGGCTTATAACCATAAGTCATTACCGGTATAAGTCGTTATTAGTCAAAGCCGCGACCCGGCCTCGGCTGACAAGCAATTAATCAATTATTTCACTTCATTAGCCGAGTCAGATTCGTCTCATCCCGCATGGGGTGAACAACAGAATAGCTGTTTGATGTTGTTCGTCAGTTTCAGTTAACATCATAATTTATACTATTTATGTAACGGATAAATAGATATTTTTATATTATATTCTTTTGTGCCCCTAGTAACAGGAATTTAGAGACTTACATTTGTATGCTCCACTTACGTAAAGTAATCGTAGAATACACTTCACCCACGTATTTCACGTTCCCTTAAGAATACAGTGATAAAATATAGCCTATGTTACTCCACGATGATTTCTAATAGTGAAAGATTTTTTAAAATTGGCACAGTAGTTTTTGAATTCATTAATTACAAAGATACAAATTTGCCCTCTTTATACAATTAATGTAGAAAGGTAAAAATTGTTTGCTTAGGATTATAGCTAGAATTGAATAGGTAAATAAAACAACATCGGTAAATATCCGATTCTGAAATGGCTATATACTGTTTTTATCCCGGAAAACATTACATCCCATGGGAACTGGAGTGAAATTTGGGGCAGAAGGCAGAGATTTTAGCATTTCGCGATAAAAAATATGGGTATGGTATTATTATGGTAGCAACAGTTTTCTTCTACTAAATTGTGCTTATTTATAATCACATCAACCTCTCGACACTAATAATACAGAATCTGTGTTCCAAATTCGTTCAGTAGTTTTGCGTGAAAGAGCAACAAACATACACACAAACTTTCGCCTTTATAATATGATGTATGATGATGTATGAGGAATATATATTCTTTACTAGGCTAACTTTTTCTTCAAGTTCTCACAAAGTAAAGGATGCTTGCTTATAAAGGTTAGCAGAATAACTTTGATGATGCGTTTCCGACAGCCAGAATTTGTAACAAGCCTCAAAGGAGCACCGTAGAATGGCCCGCGCTTACTAAATTCAAGCGGAGGTCTGACGGCGTGACTTGATGCATGGCCTGTCATTTCCTGAATATTTAAGTACTCTCCGTCCCTTTCAAGCTTGAAATGTTCGCTTAAAAATGAATTCAAAATGTCCCTAGCCGGTCATGGCAAAAAAACCCGACTTTAGAACTACGCCAAGTCGTTATCTTACCAAATATAAAAAAAATAACAAGAAGGAATGTGAAGGTGTTTCGCAGAAATTAAGTTTTTAATAAAACATCTTGCAGTGAAAATTACGTTCCTTGAATACTGTACGAGATAATTAGTTTTTAAGATTTAAAACAGCTGTTAGGAAAATAAGAGTTTATTTATAATTCACTTGTTCCATTTTTGGTTATATAAATATTTAATGGGTCCGATCTTAGGAGTTTCTGTTGTATTTTTATAGACATTTATTTACGTATTTCATTGTTTATTATCGTAAAGTAAGGGCATCACCATCAGTTACCAAGAAACACTAAGTAGAATATGTTGTCGTCAACTTCTTGTAGACCGTTAAATATGTGAGATGGTCTTTATGGTTTTCCCATTAACCCTATATAACTACGAATGCTTAACCTGTACCTGCTCTCAGGATTAGCAAAATAAATATTTTTTCACCCGAAGATAGGCTTCATAACAATCATAACCCGTCTTAGGGTGCACCAGCGCCAGACTGATTAGGAAAGTGGTCGCCATGGCCGAAATCAGTCGGACCAATCATCATCATTCTTTCAATTTTAAGATTTATGGTAATTTAATATAAGAACTCATTCACCGTTCATTCAATTTCATTTCATTCATTCAACATCAATCTTGTTACATTGATTGATAGCAAAATTGTAATTCCAATACGGTCATTACCTACTTCATACACTCGTCTTTGACTGTGTGTAAAGATACATCCACATGGGTGTTAATATTTGCTTGGGCGATTGCTACGAACTAGGTGTAAACATCGGAAGGTAGAGTGGTTTGACCCACTTGGAAATTCCTTTTAACCCCCGCTATATAATTCGTAGTGCTCTGAAAGTGTCAAAACAAACTAATTAATAACATAATTAGGTAAAGTTGAAAATTGATTTAGCTAAACATTTAATTATGTTTTACACGAGTTATAGATATAGATTTACTTCTTTTTATACGATTGTATACCTAACCAGTTTTTGTAGGTAAATAACGAACACTTATTACTTATTTGAACTGTTTATGGGATTTCCTCTATTAGAGTCTCTCTATTACCTAATTTATGAGCATGTAGGTACTATTAATTTCTAAGCTTTGATTGACCTCATCGTTAGTTCATATTTATGCACTAGAATCTCCAATACAAGATTTGTTTAGTACCTAATAGATGTGTCTAGTCTTAAAATAATTGCATTTGTTTCAAGTCAACTGTTGTACCTAACTACCATTGTTTTTATAAATTTTCAATAAATTTGGGTTGGTTTTGTCTGTCGTACATTTACGAATTTTCTGGAACCTTTTCCTACTCAATAACTTATCCGAAAATCCATCTATGCTCAACCTTCCTCTTTTTGGAAGTATTTCTATTAAATCCGGGTGGATATCAAATTCATTGATGACAGCAATGCAAATAACAGAGTTTGTTGCCGGCTCTTTTATTTCTTTTCTATAAATGTAATAAGACACTACGTTAAATGTCTGACAATTCATACAGTGCTAATATAAATAGGATAATGTAGTTTAGTAAATTACCTACATTTCAAATTGATAAATGTTTGTCTTACACAATCGGTACTATTTATACTTATTGATTCTTACGGGTGTATTGTTGGTGAAATAGAAACAAAAGCAAAGTAAATAGATAGACTTATAGTTGATGGAACAATCTAATAAGGCAAGGACCCGGTGTGACACTTGGAAACTTCTGGGTGTAAGTTTCACCTGTGTTATGAGGAATATGTCAGTATATATAGATATGTTTATATTGAGTTTGCCGTAACAATTATTAGTTTTTGAATTTGTTGTATTCTAAAAGTTGATATTTTTTTAGTTAAGCGCTTCGTTTAATAAATACTCCCTTAATCGCTTATAAGACCTTCTGATGTAAGAAATTAAGCTTATCTAAAACCTTACCTCTGATAATACACCATTGACAATATAAAACTTCATGAGAATTGGAATTTTCAATAGTGCAATTCTAACAACAACAAAACAATAGTATTTACGGGGTACGCGTGTTTTTGGAAAAAATATATGTTTATTATTGGAAATTCATTATCTGTGGTTTGCATACCTACATTCAAAAGCTAATAAGTACCATTCACATGTCACTGTTGTCATAATCGATACCCGATGTTGTCTATCAACTTTCGTTTAGTCGGTATTATAAAGGTATCCCTTACTTATAGATAAAACTGCAATCTATCATACCATTTTATATCCCGTTGAAAAATTTATATTCCTGAATATATTGCGTGATATATGAACTTTTAATGGACTCTCCCGATGTACGCTATTATCAATCATTAATACAATGTTTCCATTGTAACGTGCACGGAAATATCTCAAACGATTAAATTACATTTTTATGCTCTATCGATTCCTGTGAAAACACTCGCTAGTTGTATGTGTAATTGTTTTTTAATCTGTTAAATATATTATTCGATTACAACTTTTGAAAGGGAAATGGGTTAACGATTGCAACTCAATTTGCGATAAATGAAAGAAGACACTTGATTCCACTTTGATCATGGCAACGCCTGGAGGGAGCCGCTGGAAACACCAGTTGTTTTAATCTTTTAAACTTAGTCTGTCTTATTTCATCCCTTAATTGAATGAAAGCAGTCCACTTCCTCATACAAATTAGTCTATATTAAACATAAAATTATATTAAAAACAGTAATAAGATACTTTTAGGATGTTTTTGGTTAATATTACAATTGTTTTTTACAACCTTTCTTACAGCCTCTCGCATTTATGATCGGCAGAATATTATACCTACCTACTACCATACCTATATTAGAAGCAAAGCTATTATCTTAATTGTTTTAGTGAGACTAAAAAACCAAAACCTTTACGGTTATGTATTAAAATTGAAAAAAGAAAAAAGGTTTCAATATTTCCTGCGAGTAAGGAAACCCCTTATAATTACGGGTACCTCATTTTTAATGAAGCTCTCATCCAAACGGTGCCGTGCGGTATCGATTTTAAGCCCGAAGTTATCGTTTATATTATAATAACACAGTGTAAACCTCGGCGGTCGCACTATTAGGTATAACATTAAACACAATCTCTCATATATATTATTGTTGGAAAACAAACATGCAACTTACTAATATACGATTTCAATAATATGTTTGTGTCACCATTAATCTGAAAAGAATTGGTTAACATCAACATTTTGAAAATTAAATACAAACACATGTCATGTTACAAAAAATCTAAGATACATATTATTTTTGCCCCGCGGTTTTGTTTGTGTCGTAAAGTAGATACCTGTCACTTTAAATAGTGCTTTGACTATAGAAACTCAAAACGAATATCAAATATTTCATGATAAAAATATATTGCAGTGTATGTTATGTTGATTTCATATATTAACAAGGGTATTTTATTTTTGTCCGTTGCACCAAACAACATAATGTTTCACTCTGTAATAGAATCCAAAATAGACCAAAACAAAAGAGATTAAAACTAAAGGTGTGTGTAAAGTGTAACGGAAACATTACAACGGTTATGTGAACTCAAGAGTAAATAAGTGAGGAAACAGACTGTTAATTGACGTGTTCAACTAGCCAACGGGATAAGCGGCTAGCGGCCTTAATTACGGGTGGGGGTGGTGGGGGGTGAAGAAATGGATGGCCTCCGGTTCCGCGGACCCTTAAGTTCGGTAATTTCAGTTAGGGCCAAATGGGGGGAACTTGGACGTGCTTAATCTTGGATTGGGGACGGCCATTGCGAATCCGAGACAGAAACTTGGAATTAAAGATGTAAGTAAGTAGCGTGTAATACAAAGAAATAAATACCTAATGATATATGTATTTAGGTTGAGTCTTTAATGATCCCGAAGAGACTGACATGTTTATACGAAAACACATAGTTTGGTTACACTGTGATTAGTTAATTACCTGCTCATAATGGTAGTGAACATATTTCATGTAGAATGATATTATAATAATTTGGAGCATTTTGTTACCTTCATATTTCCCCAACAAAAAGGTAGGCCGTTACCCTTTCCCACATTTCTCAGATAATTCGTCAAGATTTCTCTCTCTAACAATAATTTTGCTCCCAAGAGCACGATACTTTCGGCTAGAGCCTAGAATCCTTCCATTCTCACCGTAATGATGTATTTTAAAAGGGGCAGTTGTATTTTCCTAGAAATAGTTGGCACAAACCTTTTCAGCGGTTCTAAAATTAGCATGATACGCGTTTTTTAGAGTTAGGCAGGAAAGTGCTTGTTGTCGGGTTAAATAGCTAACTGTTGACCTACAAAAAGGACTTTGTGAATTATAATGCAAGTCAGCAGGTTTATAAAGCATTTTGTTGGGGATAACCGAAAGGGGAACTAGTTTTTATTACGTAACACATTATTATTAAATAAATAAAAACAACATTATTCAATTATTTTGATTCATGCCTGTAACGAGTAACGGTAAATAGTAATCATTTGATAACTTTTCAGTTATCTACCACATACTTTTTTTTAGTTTATAAAAGAAGTCTAGAGAAACGACGAATATAGTGAATATAGAGAGTAGGTATATTAATTAGTCTAAAATCTGCGAATACGAGTGTGAAATAACCGTACTAAATGATAAAAATAATAAGTGAAATGAAATTATTCTGCGAAATAATAACTTCCCACAGTGTTGTGGAAAGTCAGTTTAATTATTTAACAATGAGCTCGCTTAATTTTGGGTGTCACTTGAGTCCAAGTTGCGTCGCAAACAAAAATAATTTGGCACTGTCCTCTCCGCTCATAATTTGAATACCTTTTTACTGTTTACTCAAAATTTTATCATATTTATTACACCTGAATAAAGGGATTATTAACTAACGGGAAGTCATTTAGCTCGCATTGTGGAATGGCTTCCATTATTTATCACGTTGGTAAACGAAAATTCGCGTTATTTATTTATTCAGACCTGCAGTTTTAATCGCGTTTTTGGTAGATCTTTAATATAAATTACAGTAGATACGCCGAATATATTCTATATCCCTTCATTCCTTGCTGCATAAAGGGTACCATGTAACACACATACATATATGTTCACAAAATTGTTTTTTTATATTTGTAAGATGAAACTAGGTTACGTATAAGTGCATAGAACCAATATTTTTCCTTTATTAGGACAATGGAGCGAAGTGAGGTCGCTGCAGGCGGTCCCGTTAACGACTGTAGAGGGCTTTACTTTGAGATGAATGGTGACGTGTTTAGAAGCGCGCCACAAACGTGAGGTCATAATCAGCTGTCATCTGTCATGACGTCATGACCACTGATGATGGTCATGACTACTCCAACGAGAGTAATAGTAGTCAAACATACTACGAACCGTGCAGGCTTGAATCCTGCAATGAGCTGTCGAAGCATCCTGTGGTATATAACTATACTATAACTGGCTTGATCGCTAAACATTAAGCTAACCGAGCTTAATGGTCGTAGGTTCGATTCCCACATAAGACAAACAATTATGTGGATGAACATGACTATTTATTCTCTGTCTAAATGTTAACATTAACAAAGTATATATTTAAAAGTTGTAGGTATTTTAGTAATGTATCTTAAGTTTGAATCAGATTGGCCATATGCTAAAATTGACCCAGACTATTTATTAAGTGCTGTGGTAGGTATTTTCGTATCCACTCATATTTGTCGCCACACACATGTCACATGTTGATCGCTATTAGATTTGCTTAGTCAAAATCCTAGGGCACCGCAAACGATTCACGCTCATTGCCGACGTAAGCGTCCACAATATCATAAAAATTAAGTTTACGACACACGCGTCAATGTGACAGGTCTATAAAGCCACCCGAACGCGCCGCCCGGCGAATGGTTTAATTACTCCGCGCACTGATGTTGCTGACAAATTGCTGACAGGCCAGAGGGGAGCATATTGTTGTTCTATTCCCCGGTTATTATGCTCACCCGACTCCACTAGCTATTATTGGCCGTTTTCTATCAATCGCTTTGATTGTAATGGACACAAAGAATGCGTGCAATACGAGAAAATGTCACCGTTCGCTGTGGCAGGTGGCATTTTAAGATTGCACAGGAAATATACTGGGACATTAAGTAGATATACGAATTCGCAGACTATATATTTTATACCCATGTAAAAAGTCAGTGTAGTTTAAAAGCTTCGGTAATGCGATGATTTTACAACTTTAGAAAATTTATGCCTCAATCAACTTGGTCAACTTTATGGCTTACAACTGAAGTTTTACGATGTTCTAATAGATAAAGCAATTAACTACTCAATTGGTTTCATTTGATCGTTTTTTTTTCGATACAGTAGTTTATGATTTATATAAAGTATGCCTGTATGATTATTTAAATTTAATGGTATTATTTTGTGGTATTCATTACATTACATAACATTTTAATTTATTTATTTATCCTGTTACATTAAAACTTTTTCAGCTCTATTACATTTTATCTTAGTTATCATAGAATGGGAATACGTAGTCAACCTTTATTATTGAGGCCAATACCGAAACGAAATCAGAAGATGATTGGATGGGGACCAAGGAAAAACCTATCAGAAATTAGGTAGGTGTGGCCAGTGTGGTAATAAATGTACCCACCAGTGATTGATTAAGCGTCCAGACCTGGCTTAGTTCTCTTTATTGATTTCACGTGCATTGGTGAAGGCGTATTTTATATGCTACTAGTGGCTCCCTCGGTCTCACCCGCGTACCCGGGATATCTTCCATTTTCCCGGGATAAAAAGTATTATTTACTTTCTTGGGTTTTAGACTATTTGTGGACCAAATTTCATTTCAATCGGTTCAGTAGTTTTATCGTGAACGCGAGACAGACAGAGTAACTATATTAATTAAGTATAAGATAGGCACACAAAATAATTATTTAAATTTAACTTTAACATGTAAAAATATATTTGGTGGGTATGACATACCTACTATAAATTTTCTCTTACAATTAGCCCTGTAATTTGCAAATGGCCATTATGAATGATTCGCGCGGCCTATTCGAATAATCAGCTAATGAAATAATCTGTAATCATTACAGAAATTAAATGGCCTGGGGTGATCGAAGCATTTTCTGATAATCACTACTAAAGGCCTCAGGTATATATTTATATGAGAATTAGGCCAATATACAAAATTCTAATGCTACTTTCAGCACTTTAAAGAAGTATAGTTAGCTGTAGTAAGAAGTAAGCTTAGTTACCTTTCAACCAAATGACTATTATTTTTCCAACATGATAATGAAAAAGATATAAATGTATTGATGTACCAAGTAAAAAGAATAAGATCGTTTAATTATAAACTGTCCATTAGAAATATGCTATTTTTTTCGCTTTATTCCATGGCAAAAATTTATCGATACGTGCAAAGGACTTAATTATGTACCTAAGAACATCGATCCAAACATGCAAGCAATGTACTGAAAAGTTAGTTAAACAAATGAACAGCGTACTTTTTAGTAACTTTTAGCACGTGTCAATGTTATTTTACGACGAAGCCAAATTCCGAGGAAAATATTCCCCCATGAGACGAAATGTCTCTATCTAATCTCGGTGACTTCCAAGCTGAGCCTCAATTTGCAAAAAAGGTAGACTTTCCCCGCCATTT
This sequence comes from Thyatira batis, assembly GCA_905147785.2. NCBI lineage: Eukaryota > Metazoa > Arthropoda > Insecta > Lepidoptera > Drepanidae > Thyatira > Thyatira batis. The sequence goes on along the minus strand of LR990501.2, from coordinate 6,432,126 downwards.
CGCCGTTTTATAAGATCGTGTCGAGCGAGACAGAAGGTTTATTCCATACGGTCTGTAGTAAAGTGTGACTAGGACGGCTATATAAAGATAAATGCGAATGAAGATGCAGTGGAATGAAGAAAAATAACGCTCGTAGGCTACGGATGTGGAAAGTGAGTCGGAATTGTTTCCTAGTTAATATAGCGGGATGACTCACTACTTTATAGTTTTTGTTTAAAATTTTAATTAAAAAGCATTTGGTGTCTTATTATTTTTTTCTATTCCTAATTTCTAAAAGCTTTGGGTATGATACATCATCATAAGTTTCGTAAAGGTACTAATCACCTTCACATTTTTTATTACTAGATACCAGATAAACTAGATCAGTAAACAGAAAACAGAGGAAAGCCGTTATGCAGTTACGCTAGTTCTGCAGGAATATATTTTCAGCAAATGCAATTTACCTTTCAAATGAAGCATATTATGTTCGTGTTGGCAGAATGTGGTGTCCATGACCGGCGGCGGCGATCAGTCAATGTCGACGCGCTGTGAATACGTGATGCCGCACCGTACCTATCGCCCACCTGCAACCCACCGTGTAATAACACTAAGTACCTGTAGCTGACAGTGAAACTGACTTCCAACTAAATTTCCTAGAACATTTTCTCTCACATCTGATTCTAAGCGAAACAATACTTGTGTTAAATTAATCGGATGCATTACATGCTGCTTTTTATTCTCGGAACTTTATTAACGTCACTTCCCTATTTTTGCAACATTGATGCTCTACTCTTATTAGTTGTAGCGTAATAATAGCCTATAGCCTTCCTCGATAAATGGGCTATCTCACACTGAAAGATTCTTTCAACTCGGACCAGTAGTTAGCGCGTTTAACCAACCAAACAAACAAACTCTTCAGTTTTGTATATGAAAGTAATAGATCTTGATAAAATTACAAAAATACAGTTTCATGTCGTGTAATATTGTGTTGACTCTTCCAGTTATGAGCATCAAGATGTATAATGGTCATTTATTTCTGAGCTGCTCTAGACTGAGGCGATTTATACCTGGTTCTGAGTGAAAAATTAAATAAAAACTCCTTAATGGTAGTCAACCACAACCACCGCAAAATTAAAAAAATAAATAAGCACCATAATTTCTCCAAATATATCAGGTAAGTACTTATAGATGTAGTGAATAAAGTTGATAATTCTAAAATATAATAAGCGTTTCTAAGATGGGAACGTTGTTTGATTTGATATTATAGTTCTGATCTATAGGGAAACTTTACGATTAACTTAGAGTTTAATGATGGTACATAAATCTACATAATCTTCATACTATTATTACCACTAATAATAATACTTCTATTATTGCAACAAAAAAATTATCATAAAATAATTTTGTAGTAGGTATATAAATATACTAAGATCCGATATCAGTTAACGACATACCAACATCCATTAACTTAATCCATTGATGGTTCTAGTTATTTTTACTATCAGGTTACAATACCTACCTATGATCGATTTTTATTTTTCTATACAATTATCACGTAGACGTGCTATTACGTATTAGTGTTAATAGTATATGTAGTATATCAGCTATCTGGTTACCATAACACAAGCTCGCAGGATAAAAAAATATGATCATCGATTTGAGCAACCAATTAGCTCATTTTAAAAATTCAAGTTATAAACTATTATAGCTATTAGAGGGATATATATCAATCAAAATATAAAATCTATCTATAAAATATTATATAATAGATGTTATCCTATTATTATAAACTCGAAAGTTTGTGAGAATGTATGTAAATGATATCGTTGAGATTTGGCACACAATTAGGTTATGTGGTAGAATAACACACACAAAACGTACAAAACTACTATTAATAAAAACGGCTTAAAAGAATCTGAAATATATCGGTTTCCGTGTACAGAACGTGTCGTGACATAAAAAGCTATACAATTCAATGCTGCATAACTTTTTTTTATGAAACCAGAGGTTATTGTTCAGCCGCACAGTTCCGTAACAATTGTGTTACAACTAGCTCTAAGCCAGAGAACAAGGAATTCTAATTAGCTTTATTCATAACGGGAAAGTTCTTGATAGATGTCTGAATGTTATGTTATATCACAACTTTGAGTTAAGCGCCCGTAGGCAGGACCGTCCCTTATTACTTCCAAGATTGTGCGTTTCGGATTTTCTATGTTTACCGTGAGCCTAATACAGCGTGAATTTATACGCAAATTTATATAAGGCTTTATACGCATTTTATTCGTACATTTTTCGTATTAATAATTATTTTGTAAACAATGCTGGATTGGATAAACTCTTTATAAATAGGGATAAAAGTAAGAAATTCGTAGGTATATGTAGGTACGGCGGGGTTGGCTTTAATATTCAATTGTAACATTTTCGACTATGTTCATATTCTTTTCAATTGTTGAAAAGGATTCTTCAATTCCTGAAGTGTAAATTGTAGTTGGCGTTTTGACGATTATTTCTTGCAACAGTTTATTTCTTCCATTTCTTCTTGGAACAGAAATTTTATAATATTTATAGCTTTATCATGCATAAGCACATCCATTTCACCTTCAATTTATGGGTCCTTTGTTCTAATACAATGTTAACTTCGTGTCTAATTAAAAACGTTTACACACAACACAAGCCATTCTAAATATCAGATAAAAGGTCAAGGCTTATAGGTCTATGCCCTCTACTATATGTGAGCTGTTATTCTCTACTATTATCATAAATATTATTACCTGATATATATTGATGAATAGTTTATGCTTCAATAACAGTGATTTTTACGGGGGACTATTGTGTAATAAATCTCTGAAAGTTTAATAAATGATATTATGTAACTTATTGACGTATAAATGCATTTCATTTTTATATACCTAGTGAATAATTTCACAGATATTATATATAACAGATGTATAGCTATTTCGCCTAAATGAGTTTATTATGCAGCAAGTTACTGAAGTTATTGTTATTTAATATTATTAAATGATGCCCCGTGGTTTTGCTTGCCTTCCCCAAAGATCTTATTGATTTAACTATAACCGAATTAATATATTTAATGGTAACAAATATACTCACTTTAACATTATTTATATTTAAATAAAATTCGTTATCAAGCATAAAAATATATCATACCTATTATATGAATATTATGTAAAGCCATGAGATATTTCACCAGATGAAAGTTTTATAATAAAATTAAAAATTTTGCGGCCGTCACATCTGCGAGAGCTTTAAAACTTATTACGGCGCGAGTACAAGGTTGCCTTTGAAAATTGAAATTTGATCGTTTGGATACAGTTGTAGTGTGTTTATATTATAACGAGGTTTACAATGTTAGAGTGCTCAATTGAAAATCAATTTGCTATCGCTTGATAACATTTTTTTAGGGATTTGATAAAAATCTATCAGAAAACATTTATATAATGTAGGCGCTGAATTTACAATAACAACAAATATTCATATTCTAAAAATGACATCTCAGTTAGATTTATATCTGTCCGAAATATCGGCAAATATAAATGTTTGATCAGTTTTGTCGCGTAGCATGCAGCTACGAGCTACGAGTTTACGGGGCTACGGCGTAGCGCTCGCGTAGGGGCAATTACCCTGTATTTGTCGAAGCTGACAGTCCGTTTGCGCCCGACACCCGTTTTGTGAGTAAACTTTAAATTTCATGCCACCTGAAGTCGCAAAAATGTCGTTTACGGAAGATTACCATTGCCATTCATGGAATGCCTAACCTTGGGAACTATTGGCATTATTTAAAATCCTAACATAATAAAAATAATAAAAAAATTATCATAACTCAAGTAGATAGAAAATTATACAAATACCTCATATAACTTGCTTACCCAGCTTAGTGAAATTACTTTCAGTTACGTTAAGCATACTTGCAGCCACACATTTTAATTGCCATGATATTTGCATGCGAGCTCTCTAACGCTACGCTTCCCACGTGATAACTTCTGTAAACAATAATACAACTGAAATTATAATAACATAGGGTTGTATTCAATGCTTAGTGTGATTTGAAAGTGTCCTGAATCTGAAAATTGGGTGAGTTAGTACAGTATTAATAAAATGTAATACTAGCTGCTTCCGCGCGGTTTTACCCGCGTAGTTCCCGTTCCCGTGGGAATACAGGGATAAAATATAGCCTATGTTACTCGGGGATAATGTAGCTTTCCAAAGGTGAAAGATTTTTGTAATCGGTCCAGTAGTTTCGGAGCCTATTCGTTACAAACAAACAAATCTTTCCTCTTTATAATATTAGTATAGATTATTATTAAGTATAGAGGACAACTGTTGTACGGTAAAGTTTAGGTAGAAAAATGTATATATGTATATTGTATAATCTTAATTACACCTTATGTTCTATGGATGCTGTAGGTAGTTTAAATAATAAGTTTCAGCAAAGGAAAGTAAAATAATCTATCAAGTTATCGTCAATTTTAATAAACATCTGCATAAAAATTTTGCTCAGTTAAATTGATGATATTCAATCTGTATCATCAAGTATAATTTAATAATTTGTTTATAAGATAAGCTGTGTTATTGGTAATATAAATACCTAACGCTAAAACCAAACGTGTGGAAAGTCATATAAAATTCATGAAATGGGTTTAACAGATTATATTTTATTCATGTGATTTTATTACAAAACTAGCCAACTCGGGGATTTTATATTTTAGTAGAAAATGTTTTAACATTGTTCAGAACAATTTGAGCATAAAAAATACTACATAATATATGTGTGTAGTGTATGTAGTGCATTAAAATACAATTATTGTCTAGTAGATGGATATCGTCAATCACCCATATTATTTCTTAAATCCATCCATCGGTAATTATTTATTTATTAACACGAAAGCTCGTATGGTTATTTGGACATTTTGGTCTTTAGATAAAATAAACAAGTCAAAATTAACGTCATACATATTTTATACTGAAGAAAATAAGAGTACCTACATTGTGTAAAGGAATAATTTAACGTATCCTAGCGTACAATCAACAAATCAAAGAAAATCCAGATCCTAAGAAAAATATACACATCACTGATTCCCCTTTTCAACGTACTCCTAATAATTTTTCATCTGTCTATTTTCGGAGTTATTTTTCGTTCGATTGTGACACATCCTTTGAGAGATACGATGTGATTTAAAATACAAGCGAATGCTCCCGCGGGTCTGTACACGACGCGTTTTATGCCACTACGTTTTGGGCCCGTACTGGCGAATTATTTTTGCTTTGATCTCAAGTCTCCGCTGGAAAAGAAAAAAGTTGAATTTAATGCCTCACGTTCCTACGAAATGTGGGCTATGTGTAAGGATTTCAGCTTTCGAATGAAATATACGTTGCAGCCGAGCGCATTGGCCTTTTAATGAGGTCGTAAGTCGTTAGTCTCGACTCGGCTATTATGTTTGTACGCCGGTATCGACGACTCTTGTCTAGCTCCGCTTTTCCGTTCTCATTATTTTCGTGAGTGATATAAAGTGGAGTTTCTGCATTCGAGAGGCCCGTTTTATCTTTGATGATTGTATTTGTAATATGGAAATAACAATTATTCTTGTATGGAAATTTTATATTTTTATCTCTGTATTTTCAGGTAAGTTCGCCTCACCTCGTTCCCGTTTCTCGGTAAATATGCTTGTTTTTACGAAAGTATTCTTCTTTATTATCGTAAGCATATTCCGTATCTCTGCATCCTTTGGTAGGTATGTGGATACTTAGTAAAAAAATAATATTCATTTGGGTTAAAAAGCTTTCCTCTCTCCTTATATAATGTTGAATTCGCAAAATATTAAGCTCTACGATAGTGTAATGAAAGTATGTAGTAGTGTTGTTTACCAACCATGCACCCGTAGAACAATTGTGTAGTTTATACAGGCGTTTATGTAGAAGTGGGCTAGTGTGGGGCCAATTTGGCTGCTCGCCAATGGGAACACGCTCTCGATAACTGAATATGCAAGTGGACACAGTTCGCATTAGCGTTGCTACGCTGACCGCATCGCATGTGCAGGAACGGGATCAATTATGATATTACTTTTCTACGTAATCTCATTTTTTTTCGTATCTTATTTTGTACACTAGTTTTTATAGCCAAGTGACTAGTGGATGCGACAACTGCAGAATATTTTTAAAGCATGAATGAACATTGATAAATTAAAAGCTGAATAACTTTTCCATCAAGTGTTTTAAACATCCATCTTAACTAGGCTATTACTCATAAAAGAATTCACTTTTATTTATGCAACAGCACTTATTTGCGGCGCCTGAACTTTCCTAACTTTTATTAATCAGAGCTGTTGTTAAACTGGCACACTTGCGTTTCCATCAAATGTTGTGTTCAAAGTTTGCCGATTTGGAAGTGTCATCGCCGTATTGCCGTCTTATTTTGCGTGAGTCACGGTGAGTCGAAGTTACAATAGATAATCGAACTAATGGAGTTCTGTGTCGAAGTTGAAACTGGGCTAGCCAACTTTGGACAATCGTCACAGGTACGATTACAATTATTATTAGTTGTATTAACTTGCAACTAGGTAAGTAGGTACTTGTATGTTGATACCTGAACTAGAGCAAACTCTAAATGCAATGAACTTGCGGCGGCAACACGCAAAACTGTTCCAAAAGCCGAACTGCGTTGAATTTGGTACAGTGAAAATTTTCATGTACGCCGGTATATACTTCATAGACATTTTTGTTGGACAACGAAACATTTTGTTGTCACAATTTTTTTTAATAAGTATTTACCAACATAATTAAATGCAAATAAATAAAAGATAAGAAAGAGAGATTATTATATTTCAGAGATATAGTAGTTACTAAGAATTATAAAAGAACTGTTTATAAAAACGCTGCTTTAATTTCCATTGTTGATAAGGTCCGCCAGTTATATTATATGGAGGAGAGGAGGAATTTTAACATGAAAATTTCACGAGAGATTTATCACAGTCAGACCTCGAGACTGGCTTAACGGGACAGTCAATCTTTTGAATTTATTTTATTTACGTTGTAAAAGAGGCGGATGGTATTTGAGAATTTATTATCTACCTACGCAATCTATAACGGAATGAGGTTGAACCGTATACATGTACTTAACAAGTGGCTCGTCGCGGTTTCACCCGCGTTTCTGGGAGATTGAATTTTCCCGGGACGAAAAGTACTATATGTGTCATTCTAAAACATATCCCAACTCTATGCCTTATATATTCCTTCCGCCGTTTTGGCGTGACAGAGTAATAAACATACAACCAGTCTTACAAGAATTCGCGATACCTAGATTACTAGGAAGTAGGTTATAGTTTTAGGGTAAGGCGGGGCTAGTTGAGCAAATTTTTACTTGAACGGATGTAGCTCCTTAATGATAAGTCTCTATAAATTGTTATGCGGCTTGATGGATTTGTTGTTTATCGCTTAACAAAAGTGTCAATAGTATTTTTTTGTAATAAGTAAAATTGAAGAGCTACAGCTGTTTTAATGCAGAAAGTCAAGTATGCTCAATGTACCTCATAGGTGAGGTAAGTTGAGCAAAGGTGTGGGGCAAGTTGAGCACTAAGAAAGTATAATGAAACCATAGGTTCAATGTTGACTAGTGATGAAATAAAATAAGTGTTTAACAATCAGTTCTTTATTTATAGTCTTTTAGTGACAGAGAAAACAAAACTTATAGCAATTTTCTTTGAATAATTAACCAAAAGTAGAATCAAGAAAACAATAACGTATCTTAGGAATAACTTCACCATTAGATTCAGTCTTTCTGTTTAAAATCAGACTTATTTCTTTATATTATTACTCATATACTTAGCTTATATCTTAAAAATAATAATTAATCTTTGGAACTTAATGGTAATTGTCTTAGTGACAGAACAACAAAACTTAAAGTAATTTTCTTTACGTAATTATCATGGGGTAAGCTGAGCAACGATACTCAACTAACCCCAACCCAGAATTTCAAAATAAAAGTGAGGTTATAGAAAAACCGTGAGAATTATATCCAGAACCTCTCTGCATATCAAAAGTACGATAATTATATGGAAGATTAACACTTACCTGATTAAAAACAAATAACATTTGACTAATCCAGACGAAAACTTGCGATAAATGACGTTTTTACTTTTTGGTCTTAAAATAAACAAAACGCCCGTGCACGTAACTCGCTTACCCAGCAGCCACTAGCGATCGCGTGATGTTTATCTCTCCCGCGCCTCCCTCTTTCCGCCATACGATGTCTATACGTACGGTGAATAGTTTCCGAGATATTTCGATTGCCCAACTTGCCCCTATGCTCAACAAGCCCCGCTCTACCCTACTACTAGTAGGTATATACCTTTTATGTTTGAAAGCATATGCAGTGTTTTATTCGTGCAAAATCTGGGTATATTTTCTAATTGGATAGTAACATAATCATTATGTTTTGCTCGGTCAGCCTATAGAGAACGAGCCGAAAGAGGAAGTTCATATTTGTTTTTTGAAAACACCATTGGAATTAAAGTTCTTATTCGGAATAAGTTGGAATACAAATTTATTGGGCAGGCCGATAGTTTCGGAACTTAATATGAGTAAATACGGATAAGGTATAACTCGCAATAGGGAGAATATTACTAACTTAACCTTACTATATTTACATTCCTGAGTTCAATTTTAATGTTTTAAAGATCCCAAGATAAAGTTATTCTGTATTTTATTTTTGATATTATCGTCTTGTACATGAATAAACAAGATTTTTTGTTATGAAAAGTAAACGACTTGATGGATTAGAACAAAATTGGATACGGTCCAGATCCTAGCGCCTGACTAAAATATAGACAAGTTTTTTATCCATTTAAAAGGGCAAAGCTACAAAAAGATAGCTTAGTTGTGAAATTATTATGATATTATAATCACAAAAAATATGACACATTGTAATCCACTAGCAAACAAAATAAACTTTGTATTCAGTTTTAACATAGATATTTATTATTAAGCAAACTGCGTCTCGGTTCCAAGGTAAACAAATAGTGGACACGCTCGGGCCGGTCCTGCGGGACTGGCTCGGGCGGTCTCACGGGTTCCTCTCCTTCCGTCTGGTGCAGGTATTATCCGGGCATGGATGCTTCGGATCGTACCTGCACCGGATTCGGAGGGAGGAGAGCCCGGCGAGCCACCACTGCGGCGCGGCGGATGATACGGCGCAGCACACCCTCGAGGTGTGCCCAGCCTGGTCGGAGCAGCGCCGCAGTCTTACCGCGGCGGTCGGGCCGGACCTCTCGCTTCCCAGCGTGATCAGTGGCATGCTGGGAGGCGAGAGCGCCTGGGCGGCAGTAGCCTCCTTCTGCGAGGAAGTGATGTCGCAGAAGGAGGCGGCGGAGCGTGCGCGGGAGGACGACCCTCTCGCGTCACAGCTCCGCAGGCGAAGAAGGGGGGGGGAGGCGGCGACAGTACGATCGCCGCAACCTCCCCCCCTAAGCGGTGGTGACCAGCGGGAGAAGTGGCGCGGGGGCGCCCTCTTCCGCATTGCACGGTGCACCACCGTGGCCGGAGGGAATGGCCGAGCACTCGCGGTCATTCCCAAACCACCCCTCCCACAACGGGAGGGGGGGCACGAAGGGCCCGCCGAGAGGGCGGGCGGTCGTCGGGGGGGGACTGGACGCAAGGGCTATTCCCAGTTCCCTCCCACAAAGACGAGGAAGGAGTGTCGCTGGGTTGTTTAGTGGGTAGACCGGTTGGCTAGCAACCGGGGAGTCCCACATAACCCTTCCTGTCCCCCGACAGGGAGGGTATGCGTAACGCATTTTTCCCAGCGTAAAAAAAAAAAAAAAAAAAAGGTAAACAAATAGACGTTTTAAAAATAATCGTGTAGTCAACCATAATCGATATACCTATAGATTATAGATATAGATTTTAAAAACAATTTAATCAATAACATTGTCATTGGCAAATTAACTTTTTTATTAAACAAAACTAGCAATAAAACAAATAACTTATTATTAACCAGTTTACATGACCAAAGTATAACTCAGAGTAATTTGGGCAACGGCAACCACACATTTATACGTCGTACCTATTTACTGTTTTTTACTGAAAATTCAGTGCGGAGTTAATTAGAGAACAATAGAAATGCATGAAACAATTTATGCCTCGGTTTGTAAAAGGACTTTTGCTCGAGTGTTTTGAAAATATGAAAATAATAGAGTAAGAGTGGGGAATAATGGGCCTTATGGACCGAACATATTCTCCGTGGCGCCTTTCCAGCAACCACAGCAACTTATTGCAGCATTAATGTCTTCAGCATATGTTGGCTGATGTATATTATATAGAGGGTCTCAGCCTGCGGTTTTACTCAAGCATGCTAGCTATATAAGGATGGTTTTTCACCATCATTAAATAGATAATACAAATAAATTAGCTGCCTAGGCGTCGTTCCTGTTTCCGTAAGAATACAGGGATAAAATATAGTTCACGACACTCACAGATGACGTAGCTTTCGATTAGTGAAATAATTATTCATATCAGTCCAGAACTGAACTGCAGTCCGAAACTACTACTAAACAAATAGTTCAATCTTTCCTCTTTATACTAATATTAGTATAGATATATGTAGGTACCATTATTACCACGTACCAGTACCATCATTAGTAAATACATCTTTTAAATATATAACTGTTGGCACTTATTATTTAATACCGAATTATGTGTCTGAAGATAAACCCAAGCTCTTAAGGAAACGCATTAAAAAGAAATCCACAAGTACCATAAAGTGGTAAACAAGACGAGATTACCTCCCTTATGATTACAAGTCAATTTCGGTGAATTTTCGATATCGTGATATTGCATAGCGTGTGACGCGATGAATAAATTATAATAAATCACTGGTAGAGGAGGCCTGGAGATGCAATGCGAAGGTTCCCAAAGGTACGACGTGAGTATGAATTTAAGATAACATCATAAGAGACTTAATAGTCTCCTATTAAGTTTGACTCCGAAAATAAACGCCAACTAGGAACTACGTACGGTTGTGAAGTTGATCCTTATAGTGAATATTTCTTTATGATATCAATAAATTAAGCTTCAGGTCAGCAAGATTTGGTAAATAAGTAGCATAAAAAATTGGTTGCCTGTAAAGTCGGTATACGGGCGAAAGTTTTACGTGACAACGACTTTGAGTGGTAAAATAATTTTAATGTGAATATTCATTCGTATAGTAGGAAGAAGGATGAAATAATAGTAACAATTTAAAACATAACGTGACGTAACGTGAGCGGAGCGTAACGCAGTTTCTTGAAGTGTCACCCGGCAAACCAATTTATAAGACGTTGTCACGTCAAAAGTTGATAGGTATTTATTTCAGTAAATTCTTTATTGTACGTAATTAAAATAGAATATACTTTATTGCATACATCAAAAGAAAAATAATAAATTAAATACAAAGTGATAGCAATAAAGGCTACCGTAATTACCGTTAGTTATTATCAAAATAAAGCTACATTATAAATAAATTCTCACCAATCTATTTCAATTAGTTATTCGTTCTTGAACATAGAAGGCTAGTCTAGGAAAACTTTAGTTCGAGAGACTGGCTAATAGGGAATGAATAAGTTAGTGCTAAGCCAAGGCAGTTTGCACTTGATATGTTTGTATTTTATTTGAAAATAAGTGACATTTTCTGTTTGGCTTTGAACACTTTGCACAATGCCAGAGTTGTGGTACAAACAATTTCAAAGTTACATTTCAAATTGTCGTTAAATAATGTAGTTTATAACACTTTACATAATTATTTGAGTCCCAAGGTTTAACATTTTTTTCCTTTAAAACAAATTTATGAGGAAGTGTTTCAATGTTATATGAAATCATGAACCGCTTATATATTTTAAATTTATAATCAACATATATTTTGAGATCGTATTTTTTTAATACAATTCAGTGTCACTCAGTCAGTAAACCAGTGAGTGCGAATCAGTGTATACCCAATAAAAGATTTTTAGGTAGACATATTTGGTTAATACCATAAAAAACCCTATACCTACGTATAAGGTATTTTTTCAGTATTAGTTGCTATCTAATTAGTAATCTTGATATTAGTTCGAAACAACTTTTTAACTCAAAAAAATCAGAAAAGTTTAAATGTTTGTACAACAAAATTTACCTTTATACATAACGGAAAAATAATATTTTAAAACAGTGAAAATAAAAAAAAAAAACCGTGCTTTTCCTCGCAAATACGGTCAACTAGGTGCTTATCAGATTAGCATGTCTGCGGACTTATGTAGGGAGACAGACTTAACGATCTCATAATCCACTTCCATTACCTACTGCTTGTATAAACTCAAGTACCTAAAGCAGTGAGGATAACAAAAATAAATCGAGTAATCTATTACAAAGTCTTCGCGGTACGTACCAATAGTAATTAATTACATACTTTAAACTTTATGGTCTTTTTAATGGGATATTTTTATTGATATTAAAGTTTTAAAATTTATCGTACCTATACTTGGATGGTATGTACTGTTATAACTTGGATGGTAGCTTTTAATTGGTGGTAGAATTCTTAGTGTCCGTCGGGGGAAGTGTCTAGGTAAGTTTAACACCATTCTTAGGAGCAGAGATCACACTCGTGTAGCTACCGTTCCCGTGGAAATGCGAGGATAAAATATAGTCTATGTCGCTCTATGATAATGTTTTATATTTGTGAATGAATCATGCAGATCGACCTAATAGTTTTTAGTTTATTCGTTACATACAAAACTCATTCTTCTATATAATAATAGTATGATTAGTATAGACAAGAGAACAAACTTACATAACGTCTTCACGTCTAATTGTATCAGTAAATACAAACCTGTCAATGTTCCAGTTACACCGCTGTTGTAGACATAATAATTTGTACAAATGAAACTGAGAGGGTGACAACGGCGCCGTTCTCGTCCTTCGCCTTTGAACCTGTTGTTGAAGAATATTGAGCGTTAATTGGAAAGATGAATATCGATAAACACGTTTGGGTTGCCGAGTGAGACTATTCGTTAAAGTCTAGCTACTGTGTTTTTACGTAAACAACATGTAACATTTAATTATTTCTACTTACCTTTATTTCGAATAGGTAAGTTGAAACGTTATTAAGCTAAATATACACCTTACAATTTGATCTTTACTTTATGTATTACAAAGATGTACAAATTTACCTCTTAGATATTCTTTTCTAACATCATTAGATATACAGCAGGTACCTATATACTCAAATTATATAAAGTAGGTTAAATAAATTACCTAAACTTAAACGTGAACACATACCAAAACCACCAGCTTTATATCTCGCTTTACCAGTAAAAGCACCAAAGCACCAACACGTAACGCGAAGTGCTCTCTTGGGTGCTTTCAATCGTAGAACAGCGCTGTTGATTTTCTACAGTTTTCCCTTGTGAATGAACGGAACACAACGCAACGCACACAGAGCGTTAAAAAAGTGAAGCAATGACGCCATACCAAATATAAAGCGTAAACAATGTAGCTGTGTCACGCGAGCTACTTCATGACGCCTGACACGCGACTGCCTGCCTACATTATTCACAAATACCGGGAATTAATGCGGTTTCTGCACACGAAGGAAAGCGGGAGCGATAAGCGATTTTTTGTATCAATTGTTTTTATACGATGGTATTGATTTGTGAGAATCTTATTGGCCATTTTCTTAAATAAATAAAACGATAAAGAGCGTAATATTTTTAGCATAATAATTTAATATGTATAACAGCCTAGATTAATCTAATAAATAACATGTAAAAGTAGCCGTTTCATAAAAAAATATTTTGTTAATCCCACAAACACCTAAAGATTTGTTGCTTTAGAAAAAAATATTGTCAAGTAGTTTAGTTCAAAGACAATACTTAGCACTATGGTATATAAGGATTGTCTAGTATATTATAATTTATTTTAAGTTGTTCAAAATTTTTATTGTAACCGCCTACGCTTATCACTGCGATACGTCTCGATTAATTCAGTTACAAAATGGGTGCAGTGAAAGTAACAAAACACGTAGAAGGGTATGTTTTGTTTAGGTTTCACTTTTACGCGTCAAATGTTTCGTTTTCGTACGCCCTTGTTTAGCTATCCACATGCATACCTGCCACACTAAACACGACAAGCAGTAAAGGTTACAATATGTACTTACTTTAAAGTTATATAGTTATGTTAGTGACATGATACATGCAAAGCTTTGTGACGGATGACAATAGAATGTAGTTATGATTTAGTACATTATACAAGTAAAATCATCGTTAATCTGACCTTCTAATATATAAAAATCTCGTGTCACAGTGTTTGTTTTTGAACTCCTCCGCAACGCCTTGACCGATTTTTATGAAATTATTAATTTAAATTTAGTCAATATTGTTAGTATAGTATTTTTCTCTCTCCTACCATCACTTTCAATTTTTAGTTAGTACTTTATATATGAAGTAATTCTACTAGTGCTATATTTTGAATTAGTCAGGGTAAAACTTAACTTATTGCTGCTGAGATGCATTTGTGTGCATATATATGACCTCCATTTTCAGTTATTAAGATATAGGATCTAGTTTTATTACGAAGTTCATACTAGCCAGTGGTGACTTACTTAAACTATTCATTCCATTTACAAATAAAAAATAGAGTTAATTTCCGTTCATACCCAAAGGCTATATATAAGAATGCCAAGTAAATAAGTTCAAAAAATTACTCAGTTCTACACAAAATTTGACCACACATAATAGAACCTGAGCAGTGACCTAAGTGTAATAAAGGTAGAAAATGTCAAGGTTGAGTAAAAGGTCTACACAAATTGATAGTAAAACTCCCTTTACTACAGATTGGGACCCTCACTGGTAATTTAAAAACGAGCTTTTTTCATATTCCGAGCCCATTTGCTCCTTTATTGGTTATTATTTGGTTTGTGAATGACCCGAAATGATAAAAACACAATAGCCAATTAAAATAAATATTATCTACTTATAATCGCCGTCATCGCCGTGGTGGCTCAGTTGGGAACGCGCCGACTCACGATCATGAGGGTGCAGGTTCAAATCACTGGCCCGTACCTCTGAGTTTTAAAACTTACGTACGGATTCACACCACTGGCTTTCGGTGAAGGAAAACATCGTAAGGAAACCTGCATGCCCGAGATGTCACAATTAAAGGCATGTGAAGTCCGCCAATCCGCACTAGGCCCGCGTGGTGGACTATGGCCTAGACCCCCTCGATGTTAGGGGAGGCTCGAGCTCCTCTGTGGAGACGTATATGAGCTGATGATGATGATGATGATCTACTTATATACACATAACAATCTTTTGGATGATATGTTTACAAAACGTTTTATTACTAAACATAAAAATTTAGGTAATATTTACAAATTTTAGAGTCCGTTTATTTAACATATTATATACTTAATTTATAGATAAAAGTAAATGTAAGACACTCGTGGATACAGTACTGGAATGACGTTAGTCACTACAGAAATAATGTACAATATTTTGTTAGAGTTTGACAAATACTTATATTTATCACGTAAAGAGAAAATCCAGATTTTGGCAAATTAAATAGTTTAAGATTTACCTATGTTATTAATCTTGAAATCCATCACAGCTAACTTGTTTGGTAATATGGATATATGTGATATATACATTATATTAATAATTCTCATTATCCGTGAGAAACACCACCTTTTTATTTCAAAGTAGCGAAGTTCACTTAGATGTGAAAGCCAAGTTTAAGTCGGAAATCTCTTAAGGCCATCAAAGTAATCTTTAAGACTTACGCAGCAAAGGTCCCCTGATAGTTGTCGAATACGAGGGAAATGTATCCGGTTTTATTCAATAAAATAGATACACGTTATCCATAGGATCCCATCCCATTGTTCCACTAACACTTTAATGGTATTCTAGTCAAGCGCTTTACCATTATTTATGAAAAAAGTGTTACATTTAGTTTTTAATTTAAATCAACCAGGAATTAGGAGATCCATAGAAACTAAAATTTTAAAGCAAGCAAAATATAATACTAGCTACTGCTCCGCGGTATCACCCGTTTTCCCCGGAGATCTTAATTTTTCCCGGAACAATAGGTAGCCTATGTCCATTTCAATGTCTAGTTTATCTTAGTACGAAAAATCAAATCGGTTCGGTGATTTAGGTTTGAAAGCGTAATAGACACAGACAGAGTAACCTTAGCATTTATTTATAATATTAAAATAGATTGACCGTCATTAGTTAGGTATGTAAAGGAGCAGTTTTAGCGAAAACTATAAGCAAATTTCTCCGTTCATTGAAGCTGAAACACAAACAGTCAAAGATCGGATCCGGCGTCGGATACCGTATACATAGGGCAGGATGCCCCACCTGCCTAACACACCTGCTCCTTACCGGCCTATATCGACGGCCTCTCCCTTCGACCCTGCAATCGGCCTACTTTCAAGAGGCAATTTCGGCAGATACCTTCAGCTTTATGTGTGATTGGTTCGCTTATAAATTTTTTACTTGCTTACAATATTTATTGAGTGTTCACAAAAAATGTGCGTAATCTACGCACAAATCCGCGTAAAGTGCCTCTGCCTATTTTATCGAAGATATTTGACAAAAATTAATATTGTCTTGAATAATTTTGTAATTTTAGTGGTGAATTTATAAATCCCCGGGTAGAAGTTTCGGTCATTTTGTTATGTCGCTAAAGAATTTAAATTACCATTTAGTACTTTTGAATATATAACTTGAAAATATACTTTTGCTTCGGGTATTACGAGAAACTAAATTCAAATTGATTTGTATTGAAATAATATTTATATTCAATTTAAGTTTTGAATTAACTAAGTAGTTACTAGGCATAATTTAGATACAAAACATATAACTACATTTAGTTCGTTTAAAAAATTGCTTCACTTAAATAATATTATTACTTGATTTATATGCCTAGTATAGAAATGGCATTATGAAAGACACATACATCCGAGTTATTTCCAACATCAAAGAAAATACGTGGAAAATGTCTACAGTCGTCTGAACGTAGTCACGCTGAAACTTAGGGGAATAAAGATAACAAATAACCGGAAACGAAATGATGAAAATATAAGGAAAATATCTGAAACTTGATTTGACGGCTGGTTGTGACACTATACTGAAAGGTTGCATTGACATACAGCTACGAAAAAATCGTGATAAACATACTGACACATTTTTCACACACGGCCAATCTAATTCCAAACTAGGAGCTTGTGCTATGATAACCAAATAGCAGATAAGAAAGTAACATAATTACCTATAAAGATATTTATATCTAAGCACAGAACCAACAGACATATTCATGCATACAAATGTTTGTTCTGGGTGGGAGTCGAGCTCATGCCGGGCAGCTTGAAAGTTAGGGTCACTAACCCAACCGGTCTGTCAAACAATACGATTATACGAACGTTTAAGTTGATACTGATGTTATAGGCAAAACGTCTGATTATTTATCAGTCTATAATAACCAATAATAAATACAATAAACAGAGTACTTCATAACAAAATATTTATCGTTATACATTTGATTAAATAGGCAGTGCTTACACAGAGACACTTTAGGTTCCGGATAGATACAAATGATGCTATTAAAATAATCCGTTTGTTTGCGAACTAATCTCAAATAGGTAGAAAACAATGGAGAAAGATTTACGAGTCAGTTTATTGTACAAAATTTTGACCTATTTTATATATTGTATTCCAATTGTGAGTTGTGTTATTTTAGTGTTGGTTGCTCACTAGAGCTACTGGGCAATACCTAATAATAATACGTAGGATTTTATATATTTTTTTTGAGATTTGTAATAGTTGTATATCTATTTATTCGAGTGTATAATATAAAACACTGTTGATCTGTAGGTACTTTTTATAAATGTGAAAGTAACTCCGTCTGTCTATTACGCTTTCGAGCCTTAACCATGAGCCGATTTTCATAATATTTGGCACTGAGATAGACTAGAGCCTGAGAATGAACATAGGCTACATAGGTTACAAAGGCTTTTATCCCAGGCATCGTCTCCTGGGAACGCGGGTGAAAACGCAGGCCGGAAGCTAGTAAATATAATAAATGAAGTGATCATATAAGTATATGAGAGATATATAAGTTACCTACCTAAAGTCGGAAAGACAAAACAAAACCTTTTTGGACTAATTACAGTCAAATTAACTCACTACAAGAACAAAGATTGATCTAATCCATTCATAATGGAAAGTGGTTTGACTTGAAATTGATTATCGGGCTTAGATTGTTACATGGCTATAACCCCTCACTAACTCACTACATTTCGAACAGCTGTAGGTACTATTATTAACAAACTTCTATTACCATTCAATTGGAACCGGACTTTCAGTTGATGAAGTAACCTTTCTATTATTTATTGTGTGGTAGGTATTGCGTGTATTTGGAATGAAAATATGACTGTCAAAAGTCATAATTGAAATTAAAATTCGATTGATTTATTTACATTGAATATCACTGTAGAACACAAATAACAATATTTGAGGAAGACGTAAAAATTATTAAACAACAAAATGAAATTACAAAATCAAGAAACTAATAATTAAGTATATTTCTCGCAAAAGCGCAAACATACGGACATTATATTCAGCTATTTATCCGCAAACAAATTCAGGGTTGGCGTCCATGTTACATATTCTTTGAAGATATAATACAACGAATAAAGAATACAACTAACAAGTCAAATAGAATATCCTTAATAATGAAAAAAATATCTACTGAAATAATACGGCTGCTATTACTATTCGCTGTGTATACTGTATACCTAACACAATTATAGTCATAAAAGATAAAGCTGGAATAACATTTTCCAGCCCAATTTTGGGGTAAAGCAAATTCAGTAGCGTGTTTCCTAGTAGTGGACCCATGACACGATTCCCGTTCCGTTCAAATATTTGTACGCAATGGGATTTTGTGAATGTTTGTCCCGCTGGTTACTGTTGTGCTTGTCAGCTAGACACAGTTTGAGCCGACAAAAATTGGTTAGCAATTTGTTACACGTATTTCAGTCGGTAGATAATACCAAAACAAAACAATTGCTGTATGTTTGTTTAACTAAGTATAAAAAAAATATATAACCGCTTGTTTTTTATTGTTAAAAAAAATTACTAGCCTCATAATAGCTATAATCCGCCGCTGCAATCACTTTAATAACAAGCGAGAACAATAAAAAATCACTTTTCCTTCGCTCGAGATCTTTTGGAGATTGAAATGTTTTATCTGTGCCACAGTGGGCGACGTCGCTGCACTAATTAGAGGTCCCACTCGACTCGAGTGCCCTCAGTGTAAGGCGAGTGAGATTCTTTGCAACACTGTCTGCGAACACTTCCAAAGGCACTTCATTTACATACGTTGGACTATTTAACAAAGGGTTCATTAAACCGTTAATTGATTTGCGGATTGCAGTTGCGGTATAGAGCTTATACCGGCATCAAATTCTAGTTTCATATAAATCAAATGACACATTCCGGATTTATTCACGTTTGTTAATTATTCTGTTTATTTACTCGCATATCTATTTTAAGCTTCGATTAATAACCCACTAAACTAATACATGTAAATTAAATGTAACTTTTGTTAACCAACGAATTCATTTATTTTGATTTCTGTAATGTATTCGTTTAATGGATTGCTTCAGGGCAGTGCGAATTCATTATGGACATCGACGTGGAAATTGCAATCTATTTAATCATTTCTGAACCTGATTTCTATTAGTTTCAATCAAAATCAAATAAAATTGATATTTCCTTTAAATTAACTTCCATTTATTTTATTGTCTACAAACGATAAATATGTATTAACAAAAAAACATATATCATAATTTTTAAGTACGTAAATGAAAATTTTCAAGGGATTATAATTCGTAAAAGTAGATGTAGCTAAAAGCTAGGTGGTGCGCTGGAATAATCTCATTTTAATTCATCGCTCAAGGCGTCATTTCGTTATTTATTCAGAGTGCCGGAAAGTGGTCTAGACCCGGCTCATAGTTTTAGATATACGTTTATCTAAATGTGCCCATACATTTAAATAATATAGCAAATAAATTGCGGTATTTTGATTGTTTAGGTATTTCATATACTCATTCTTTCACTTAGTAGCAATTTCTGAGTAATCCTATTAGAGAATTACTTTAGCAATCAACAAAACGTCCTCTCAAAGTATTATATGAAGCGGCTGAATCGCAAGACGTTTCATGTAATCCAGTGGCAACATATCAGATAGATAACGCTGTAAAAGAAAAACGCTTTCAACGAGCAATATCACGTAACAGTTACGGAAAGGAGAAATAAATATTACTTGAAATATGATCGCAATTCCCCTTACTCCCCCTGTAACTATAATGGCCTTAATAAACCAGAATTTTCCGCGAAGGTAACCACGTTCGAGGATTTTTTTTTCTAATACGATGATTCGTAAGATAGGGTAACAAAGGGAACCCTTTCTTTAGATCGTAAATGCCATCAATTTGGTTGAATGTGGAGACAATGGCGGGAAAAAGCCCCCGTCCAGCATCTGAGACGAGATGATTGACGAGATCACAGAGCTAAGTAAGGGGATAAGATATCAGATTACAACAAGCCACGCCATGTCATGTTTGGTGTGGCTCGATATGTCTATGTACAGGACTGATTTAGGAATAGGAATTGTAACTTTGTTGGTTAATTCTCAAATCATTGTAGTAGTAACGCGTTGTAGGTTAAAATAAAATCTTTGCGCTTAAGTTGAAACACCAGAAAGCTTATGCATAATTCTAAAACTACTTCAGTTTTAATATTCATGTAACATTTACTTGTTTACCTACTAGTGCATGGGTCAATACTATAACTTGATTATTGATTTCGATTGCCTCCCAATTTGCTTCACGTATTGGAAGGTGCGGTCGATCATAGCTAGACTATAGATACTAACGGTCAAATGGCCTAATCTGTCCGATCGGATAATCTGAGTGCTCAACCTATTTAGGTGTTTACTGTAACAGCTGGTGGTCATGTTAATTATTAAGTCATGGGCATATACATAATAGAAGAACAATGGAAGTAGTATAGTAGGTATAAAAATATATTTTATACCTTCTGTCTCAGCAAACAAGCCTTAAGAAGTAGAAAAGTGTTCCTACCTATTTATCTATCCTATATCAAAATGAATCGGCGAAATGTATGTACCTACATAACTTCAAAATGGCTGGACCGATTTCGCAAATTCTTATTTTTTTGTTTTTTATACCCAGGGGCAAGGTTTGTATAAAAAAACAATAAATATTAGAAAATTTGGCGGAACAAAGTTTGCCGGGTAGTTAAGTGTATATTTTTTGCTGTCAACGCTAGTGTGCGTCTTCAGAAGAACCTTCTAAGGTTTCATTCCAGTCAAATCCATGGCTAAAAAACATATAGCGGACAAAATTACAAACACTCAGTTGTATTAAGATAGATAGATACATATTTTGGTAATTAAATACTTAGGTACATGTTCACATAAAGGCTAAACATATACCTAAACTAAATAAATAAAGTAATACAGATTGAAAAAAAAACAGTCTGTGATAAAGATAAATAAGTGAAAGGGAACGGCGATAATTCTTTTTTTCTATTAAACCTTGGAAATAGTATCTCAACAATCGTTTCGTGATACTATTTTGTTCGGAATGAGTTTCTTTGAACGGAATTAATATTTCGTGTCGATGTGAAAAAATTTAAGGTGGGTCTTTAAAAAAAATGTAAATCTTGCTGTATTTTCTTTGGAATGTTCCCGTATTATTTACGCTCGTAATAATAACTTTATAAACAAACGTGCTTTTGCTGCAATTGTAATTTATTTTGATAGTAGTACCTATGTGATGCATAGTTTTTTAACTAATCTAAATTAAATATTTAAAGATTCAAAGCTTTTGATTTAATTTCGTTATGACCTTATCATGGTTAAAACAACTGAAAGCTATTACCGGTTTGTAGGTAAAAACTAAGAAGAACTATGAATAGAATATTCCAGATTTAAATAAAATATTATTACATTGAGTTTTTTGGGTGACCCAGTTGGTTTTTCATCTTACTACATCAGATTTTTCTTTTATGTAATATCTAAAAATTATATACTTTTTTTTCTATCTTTGCGCGCATAAAACCTGAACTATTCGTATTTGAGTATCAAATACTGCTCCTTTTATATGTACAGTTGATACCTATTTGTATTACAAAAGTTGTCTGGCGGTGCCGTCCGCTTGAACGAGTTGTCTGTTTCACACTTTTTATGCATAAAACTATTTGTACATTTTTTATCGCAACGTGATTTTGCTAAGGTAAACTTTCTGCTCTTTCTGAAACCTAAATCAAATTGTTGAAAATATGTAGTTAATTCCGATAACTAAAATTTAAATGAAAGAGGCCTTTGCTTGGTAGTGGTAACTAAGGGGCTGATTAGATAGATATATTTAAATTGCAACTTCATTCTGTCCACCAGCGCCATCTACCGGGTCCAAATTGATATAGGTATCATACATAAAAACCTTCCCCATGAAATACTCCGTAATTTGGTGAAAACCCCTCGAAAATCTGTTCAGTGGTTTTAGTGTTCATCTCGTACAGATAGACAGACAGAGGCGGCGGGGTCTTTGTTTTATATATAAAGATGAGATGGTAAATAGTCAAAGGACATAAATATCGTCTAACAAGCGTCACACAACTCTAACAGATGACTTGTATCCAATTCTCTTTGAACTATGACAATGATTTATGGCTAGGCCTTTTGAGTCGAGTGAGTATCGCTGACTCCTATCTACCTACGCTAATCTTCATAAACATTGTAGAATATATCAGTCCTTTTGAAGCACCTATCTCACTTTTTCGTACACCTATTTCATTATATTTTGCCACCATGTGTACCACCATTAAGAAATAAAAAAAACTTTGCTTTGTAATCGTCAAATTATATTATACCAACGGACCCGGCAGACTGCCCACCCACGCCACCTACCGGGTCCAAATTGATGTATTATACATAAAAACCTTTCCAATGAAATACTTCATAATTTGGTGAAAACCGCATAAAAATCTGTTCAGTAGTTTTTGTGTTCATCGCGTTCAGACAGATAGACAGAGGCGGGGGGGACTTTGTTTAATATATATAGAAGACTAGTGGCCCCCCGCAGTTCCACCCGTGTTCCCATTTTCATGAGATAAAAAGTACCTAGTTTATGTATCATCTATTCCAAAACATATTCTAACTCTGTGCCAAATTTCAAGTAGATCTCTTCTGCCGTTTTGTCGTGAAAGAGTAACATACATCCATCCATCCGTATGGATAAAAGATGTGAAATTTTGTGAATATTCACAAACTTTCGCATTTACAATATTAGTATGATCTATATAATAAAGTACATTTCTATATCGTGTTTTTAATCTCGGATTTTACTACCAATTTACGCCGTATCTAAATCCCCCAGATAAGAAATGCGTGTTGAAAAAAGAGGCAGTTAAACGTTTTGCTTCCATTGTCGGTATAGTAGGCACTATCGATTACCTCATTTTAATAAGGCATGCCTCCACGATCGACCACTCATGCGTATCAAAGGGCATTACATCCATGATATAGAGTCAATGGATACGATTTAAAAACATTAATATCTGTTTTTTGTCTTTTGGTGTACCTACAATAAAGTGTTATCTATCTATGTTATAGTGTGAAATTTTGTAGCTTTGGTTTGTAGCTTTGTAACATTGATAATATAGCCTAAAATTGTCAAATCATATTAATTTTAAAACTAGGCAACATGAAAAATAAAGTATGTAATAGTGTACCTAGTACCTTTTAGGTGCCAATTCTCAATTGATAATGAAATTACATTAAATATAATATTTTTTAAATATAATTCATTCATTCATTCTTCATTAAAGATAATAGTGATCTATTTACTTAACGAATATCTAAAAGAATACTAAGAGTCATTATATAATCTAAGTAGACAAGAAACAATAGTCTACGGGTGATTAAACATTCGACAACTTTATTTCAGATTGATATTCTTGATTCATAAAAAATTCAAAAGAACAACTTTTGGAGAGGCCACTATAAATACTGTCGAACAACTTTAAACTCGGAATGTAAAGTTACGAACTACGAATTAAATCAACATAATGTAGTACAGTAACAAACTATTTCACAACACTAAATCGCGGGGTCCACGGAATTGGACAGACAAATGATAGCAGCCGGGAAACTCCCCGAGCAATCAATTGTTTTGTTTTGACAAACTTACCGGGTGTTGCCAACTGTCTAAATTTAGAACGGAAATTATTTTGCACAACCTGCCCGAGAATTTATGTCTGTGGCTCACGAATTAGGCGGGAATATTGTGTTATCCCTTAACTTAGATTGAAAAAAAAGAAACTCCGTATTTTCCGCATTAAACTCTGCGGGATTGTTGATGAGGAACTGTGGAGTATGTACCTACTTTTGTTTTCAACAAAGTTGGTGAATATTTTTCTGCATATTATGGTTCGTCGATAGGCTTATTGATGTTACCTTAAAAGCGGATAAATTAAATTGTTTGTTACGTACACACATAATAGTAGGTATACATACATATTAAGTAAAATAGATATTATTGTATTTTTGACACTTTTTATCTCAGAATGAACCACCCGTACCCGGGTAAACTTCAAATATTTGTTTATTTGATGCACATACTATATATACACACAATTTAAAGTTATACGAATCACCATTACAAATATTAAAGTAGAATCTACAACTTTCTGTGAGCAACGCCATCTATCGTCGACTAGCATATCTACTTATCATAAAACTTGAAAGCTTCTTGAATTCGACTATAACGGCTTATAACATGATTAAATGATATTAATTTTAATTTCACTAATAATATCTTCAAAACAAATATGACTTAGGTACCTATAAATTATAAATATATAATCGTTATAATTACAAAGAAAACTTGAAAGGAAGTATTCAAACAAGGAAAATAATAAACAAACGAAAAATATGTGGAGAACAATGTAGGTTGGTTATTGTTCCTTAAAACATTTTGATTAAAACGTCATAAAGTATCCAGACAATTGTAATTTCCGTCGAACGTCCTTGTAATATTTAAAGAGGCTCAAAAGACGTCATCATCCAATATAACAATATACATACAGTCTTAGTTAGCCGTTTGTAGCCTGTTAGTACAGGCGTTAGCTACAAAGAAGGCATTTTCTTTTGTCCCGAACACAAAGGGCAGTGCTCAAGGGCGACCCACCCTTCTATTCGAAGGCTGGCTGTTTGTATAGCCTTCGATATTGCAGATTAGCTGCAAAACATTAAATGAGGCTACATTTTACCTGAAAACAAAAGCAAGGTTGCTGACAAGCTTAACTTGCAAGTGTTGCTACTAGACACTAGATGGCGCTTAACAAAATTAAAACATTTTAATAAAAATACTTATTTAGAAAACACGCTATCATTTTTAATAGTGCTTCGAGATACTATATACATTTGGTAAAAATAAATTGAAATGGTTTTAATGTACACAAAAAATAAAACGCAATTGTTGAAGGTTTTATTTTATAATAATTATAAAGAAGCTTCAGAAGACGAAGCCTGAACTTTAGGACCTGTCAGGTTATTTTATTATAAAATAAAATAAAATGTTGTAATGTATAAATATCCCGATGTTGTTATATTATCTATACAACAGCGCATTTCCTATTTCATCTAAAGAAAACATAAACAATGATGTTTCATTTTATATCCAAACAAAGCACCGTTCGCTGTTTCATTATAAATTGAGAACGCGTGAGGCGCTACGAATGTTGTTATCATGAGAGCGCCATTATATATTACAGATCCTTATGAGGTTATCCCAGAGCCTTAGTATAATTTGAGCTTAGCTGGACATAAATGCACAAATGTCAAGTGTTCCGTCGGGTCACGTCCGTGGGTGGAGTGGGGTGGAGTGGAGCGGAGTGGGTGGGCGGCGGGTGACACGGAGCTCGCGCGCGGGGGCGCGGGTGGGGGGCCCCCGCTCCGACCGCCCGCGCCGGCACAGACAGTGCTCACCCGGACCCTAACCCGCGCGCATGTCCTTTACGGCAAGCCCTTCAATCCAGTTTCCACACAGAACACGGCTCCGTTACATAATAACCCCAACGGGCACATTAAAACTCATAGTGTTAAGGCTTCTATTTCTGTGATCGATTAAATTTTTGCACGTTTTACACGCATAGTTTAGGTTAGCGTTACGTAAGCCGCCGCCGTCCACGAAGCTTCGCTTGCCATCGCTTTATTGTGATATTCGGTTGTGATATATCCGTTTTTAGGCTAGCTTTTTGCTCGTAGTATCGAGTTAGATAGTTCCGAACGTCTTTTTTATTCGCGTAACGGGGTCGTGATAGTCCGAGCCGCCGTCGTGACGTATTTTGTGGAAATTGGGTGTAGTCAATCCTCACTTGTTGATCGTCCTTAATCTCGATTCCTTCCCGGATCCATCCTTCGTATCGTTATATGGTGAGCACTGGGTGGGTGTCTAGTGCATGCGGTCGCTTGTCGCGCGAGACTTGTTGATCGCGGGGTGAGAATGCGCGTGTAGCGCTCCCGAGAGTGGCTCGTCACGGATTCGCGCGGCTGGTGGCGGCGCGCCACGCCATCTGGCGGCTGCGGCGCTCCGGCTCACAGCCAGCGCACGACAACAATGACCATGAACAGACCAACCATCTGTACGTTTCTTCTATCTCTCTTCAACGCTGTCTGTCTGCCTTGCAAGCTATCGTTCAGATTTCATCTCATTTGTGTTATCATCTCACCTTCTCCCTTCAAAACAATCAATTAGTTAATTATATCAATAATTAATTAATTCATTATACATACAAAGCAACAACACCGCAAATTAAATGTAAAATGTATTTCACTCATTCACGTAAATGAAAACCAAACGTAAGCTTATGAAGCACAAAGCAAACGTAGTTGCATAAGTGTTCAAATAAGCTTGACGTCTGTGTAAAGAGTCTATTCAAATCTATTTTAGGCGTCGTTCTTTCATATTAAGTTTGTTTTTCTCCCGGCCGGCTGCCAGCTGCTCGCTGCTCGCTCACCTACCGCTTTACATTTCCAGTTTTCATATTTTCCCCTTTTTGTCGGAGTTGTGTCCCCAGCCAGATGTATGCCTCGTCGACCATCACACGTATGCCCACTATAATAAATGTTATCCCCACAATTGTTGTTTTATTTTGCGCTTCGTTCGATGTTTGCCACCTGAACCATGTATGGATAAACGTTTGTGCTTGTCGTAGTTTCGTGTTTAGAACAATAAAGTCAATGTTTAGACTGCCTTTATATTCATTTAATAGGTTTATATCAGCTGGAAATCTACAAGGTAAATTAATGATACTATACATAGAAGGCGAGTTTCATTTACATTATTAGGTAATGGCGCCCAACGTGATACTGGGAAATTACTGAAACATTGTCTATTCATTCATAAAAGTTAATTACTTATAATGATGATGTAACTATGATTGGAGTGCTGGTCTTTATTACTAATTATATTATATTTTGAATACAAGAAGGTCATCTACCTACGCATCTTAATTTGAATTTATACAAAAGTCGTAATTCATAAAACATCCTCTTTATAACTAATTATACTTTCAATTTCTAGTTTAATTCTTTCGTGTAGGTATTTACTATCCGAAGCTTAGGTATAGAATTCTTAAGCTGTCAAAATATATGCACATCTTAAAAAAATGCAGATAATAGAGATATTTTCAAACCTCAACGAAACAAATGTATTTAATTATTGCGATGAATATGATATACGAGAAACATGAAAATACCATTATGGAAATAAGTAATCATTATCTAGATTTATCGATATAAATATATAGATTGACAATTTTATCGTGTAGTAGTTGACCCGTGCAACTTCGTTACCGTCGCTTGCCCGTTTTTGCAATATTTTTGATTGATGCTCCATTCCTATTCGTGGTAGCGTAATGGCATAAAGCTAATAACCTTCCTCGATAAATGGGCTATCTAACACTTGACCAGTAGTTTCTGAGTTTAGCGCGTTTAATCAAAGAAACTCTTCAGCATTATATTTTCGTTATGGATTTTCATATAATCTGTGACTGAAGTATATAAGTAAGGTATAGACTATCTTAAACAATAATTTTATCGAACAAATAACATTCGTGGGAAGTAACGCATAAAATAAAATATTCCTTACGTTTCGTTTATATCCTGATGCCCCGTCCTTGACCAGAAATATGGCAGTAAAGTGATCATGTTTAAATCGAGAGTGTAAGTCGATATACATCCTTGGAAATGGATTGAATTTCAAATTAACAACATAAGTAGCCTATCTAATCCATAATGAGGTATTTATATGAACAAACAATAAATATTTAATAGCAATGGGTCAAATTTAATTAATATTGCATGACCAAATAACTGCTGTTATAGAAATATAACAATCGATATTGAATGCTCTATATATTACAAATTATATTTTATAGTTACCTATATATTATATTCATAACAAATTTGTGCCTCATAATTCCTAAAAAATATAAATCCATAATCCATTCAGAAACTAATAAACCCATAATATTTAGGTCAGTTTAAGTTAATAAATTTATCAAAGTATGTATAGTTATTAGTTGGCAGTTTACCGTTTACAAGTCAAAGTAACGTGTTTGATTCGGATAATCTAGTACCAGTTTATACAAGTATTACTATCACCTAAAGCAGTTTAATCTGTCTGTCTGTTTGAACTGTATCGGTGTCGGTAGTGAAGGCTTTCTCCAAATAGACAAAGCTCTAGGCAAACCATTCCGGCCTTGTGCTACTCCAATTCTGACTAGCCTTCTTGGCATTAGCATTTCGCTGTGAATCATACTCATATTCCGCCATTATTTTACAATAAAGTGTATATCGCTGACCTATATACACAGTGAATAAATACAAATTTAAAAACAATAGATTCAGCAGTCAAGTAATAAGAGAAATTTTATATTATGTTATATGTAGTAAGTACATGAATTTAGTTAGCAATATTGTTTGTAAGATATTGTATACTAACAATAATGGAATTTATTTTCTGAAATATAATGATAAATAAATAAATAAATAAAATAATATTTGGAATAGATATTTTCGTTGAAAGGATTTAATTTTATCTACTTTCTTAGCGTTTAGTTTGAATGTTAATGAGTTTGTGAAATCAAGAAATATACCCGTCAAGAAACTTTGTACATTTAATGTTTAGTCTATTTTTTACATTCATTATGGCACTTACCACTTTAGCCACATCACCATTAGAAAACCTAATCCTATTAGCAGTGAAAAATATGTTAATTACTGTAAAGTATTTTGTAGGCACATATGAAACATATGCATAGGTACACATGTAAACAAAAGTGATTAATGTAGGTAACGCCTTATTTAGTAGGTACAGTTTCCCAGAACTAATATTAATCACAGCACATTCGCAATATAGCCTTTTTATAAAATGTATTTCAGCCAGAGGCGTGGGGAGGGACCGTGGGAGGGCGAGGGCAATTCATAATCGACTCACGTAGACCGACCCAAGCTTTGAGACTTCAACATCTAGTTTGGTTCTAGGAACGAAAACATTTTTTTTTCTTGTTCGTTTTTGCCACTTACGTAAGGCTTTAGGTATTATAATAATAAAATTGTATAGGATGTCATATACTTATATTGTAATAAATAGTTTTTACTACCAAATTTTTTAAAAATCTTTGTTAGTATACCATCAATCTAATTTAGTTTGTCGGCCTTCAAATGTTACAAATTCTACGTGAGGGCGACATATCAATTAGCTTAGTGACTAAAATATATACACATTATAATAAAAATAGGTACAGAAAAGTAATAAATAGAGCCATCGTCGAATAGCTACGTTATATTACTGGCAAAATTGAAAAATACTTCCCTCGTAGCCGTCGGCTCGTAGCGCGTAGGCGGCTCACGTAGCGGCCGCCTACGAGCTACGGAGTGCCGTAGCGAGTCAACTACATTCGCGCTTTCATTTTACCACTCTAATTTACTTAATAACTTGAAACGCGTCGTTGATAGCGAACGATATGAATAGTAAAAGGGTGAAGTGCCATACCTATTTATCTACACTAATATTATAAAGAGGAAAGATTTGTTTGTTTGTTTGTTTGTAATGAATAGGCTCCGAAACTACTGGACCGATTTCAAAAATTCTTTCACCTTTGGAAACCTACATTACCTCCGAGTAACATAGGCTTTATTTTATCCCTGTATTCCCACGGGAACGGGAACTACGCGGGTAAAACCGCGCGGAGGCAGCTAGTAAAGACTATTTTTATCGAGCTTAAAAATAAAAGTCCTAATTTCTTTCTGACTCTATTTCACATTTATTCAACGCATAAGCTTGTTTAGTTACTTATCGTGAGATTTGTTTTAGGGGTAACACCAAAAATTATTTAAATTACACTAACATTAAAATCGTGACTTTATTATTTCTAGATTCATTCTAACGTATAGTAGTTTCAATAAAATTAATACAAGTTTCTGCGAACTAAGGCAATTAGCATTCGCTATAAGCTACAAAGGTCAAAGCAGAATAAGCGTATAATAGACTGTCACATAGTACTTTAGGTTATGATGTATTACAGGATAGAATAAATATTTAAAGGTCACATTATGTCATAACTAATATTTACTAACCATTTCTCAGTACTAACTTTTATTTATAAAAGCCATCTACTTATTTTGAACAATGACCACATTAAATATCAATAGCATAATTATTTTATTTTGATCGTCACTTAATCATATTGGCGATATACCTCAAAATATGTCACACTATAACATACATGTATGAGAATAAAAATATTTGTCCTTATGAGAATCGAACCGATGCCCAGTAGCATAATACACGAAGTGGATACTTATCCACCAAGGTTCTAGTAAAGCAGCTCGCTACGGTACGGCTTTTAATAAAACCCGCTACCTTTTCATAATGGAGCATTGAAAAACCTGTGGTAATATTTATACTGCTGTTTTATATCTACACAAGTGGCTCCCCGCGGTTTCACCCGCGTACCCGGGAGATCTTCCATTTTCCCGTCATAAAATGTAGCTTATATCCTTTCTCAGGCCCAAACCCATCTGTGTACCAAATTTCATTGAGACGAACTTCTTAGCATTCCATGGATTCACCGTGCGGGTGCCGGGTCCATCGTGTGACAGAGAGAGACACTTCGAGCAGATCCCGAGACTTGTGACACGGGTGTAGGTTTAACACGTTAAGTGCGAAGCGAGGCCTAAATCACCCCTGATGCAACTTCCCTGTGGTGCGGCAAGCAAAAAAGTGAATTTCTCTGTGGTGCGAATGGCATAGCTTTGGTTTGGTCCAGTGTAGGAAAGTGATAAATATATATTTGAGATCACTAATGGTTCTCGGACTCGGTGGTGTACCTACCTTGGTACCGGATGTCTTAGGCCTCGTGCCGCACTGAATTAATATAATTTTAATGCAGTGCGGAACGAGGCTAAAACGTCCCATGACTCAACGCGAGCTTCCCGCGACCAGTGT
This sequence comes from Thyatira batis, assembly GCA_905147785.2. Taxonomy (NCBI): domain Eukaryota; kingdom Metazoa; phylum Arthropoda; class Insecta; order Lepidoptera; family Drepanidae; genus Thyatira; species Thyatira batis. The sequence goes on along the minus strand of LR990501.2, from coordinate 6,400,523 downwards.
TGTGCATCACGTCGATTGGAGATTGATTGAACCGCATTAAGATTTTCATATACAAATAGAAAGATAAACCTTATGCATAAACCGTAATCCATTATTTTCCAATAATAAGTCTGTAATAGGTGCCTCTTAATGGTAAAGAATGGAACGCTTCGTGCGCGAGTCCGACTCGCACTTGGCCGGTTTTTTTTTCTTTATGGCGCCTTAAAGCACAATTTAGATTATTTAAAAAAAAATGTATCCTTTGATAGCTTTGTGTTGTTTTGCCAGGTTTTGCCCTTAAAACGATCTAATGAGATATAATTGATCAAAATCGGTCAAGTCATTGCGTAGTTAAGACAGTTTAAAAACGTCGATATTATTTTTCCCATCACTAATCGCAGCGAAAATTTGCCCTATTTCAGTGCGTTACGAGGTGTATAAGATCCCATATTTTGTTTTGCTAATAATTCCTAAACTAGCCATCAGATCCCGGGGCGACGGTGGATTAGGGTTCATCAATTCACTGTCTATAGCAATAAGGACCAAAATTCTCATTTATCTTTGATTTCGCGCCAGAAAATGGATTTTAGTCTGTAAAAGGAGGTGGGGTCTAATAGACCGCGTGTCGCCCTAACGTCTGGTCACGGTACGGGCCGATTATGCCTCGTGCCGCAGGAACGGAAAGTATGCAAAAATTGGTGCCGCAGCTAACGTGTTAAGGGGCCCCTTTCCGACGTACATCAACACTCACCTTCACTACTCATGTTTCTCTCCCTGCCCAGCCAAATCTGGTATGAACCTGCTAATGCTGCTTTAGATGCTCGTTCTAGTATAGAAATTACTGCAGTTCTGGACAAGCCAAGGTCTTTCAGCAGGTTATAGAGAGATTTTGCTGGTATACCTCTCGCTCCAACCTCTACAGCATATAGATTAACTACATGACCGTTTTTTGTTAATTCGTTTACGAAGCTATAATATTTATTTTGTTTTATTGCGTGGTCTGATCGGTTCAATAGTTTTAGCGTAAAACCGAGACAGAGTTACTTTCGCCTTTATAATATGAGTATAGAGCATATGTTTCAGTGTGTTACGAGGTTGCCGTGCAAGGTGTTCTGGCTTCCAATATTGATTTAATGATTACAGCGGGGTCGGCACGCGATTATTTTGAAAGTGAAAGCACTTTCGTAAAGACTCTAATATGCTAGTTCTGTTGCGATGTTTGTGTTTGGTCAGTGGTTATGTGACTAGTTCAATTGAACAATCAAAAATAAATGTATCATTCTGAATATGAAATGATGACATTAGTGAGGAGTTTAGGATCTAGGGCATCAAATAGTTTCTTTAGTAAGATAACATTTTTGAATTAAATAGGTACAGTCAAATAAAGTATTTATAGCTTAAATTCATAACTCATCCCTTCACTAAAGTAATTTTTAGGTAGAAGTTATTTTAAAACGTAATTATAAGACACAATGTCAAAAAAATATGATACCTTGTCAATAGAATTTTGGATAGTTAAACGAGTTATAAATAATATAGATTTTAGGTAGGGATATAAACTCTGGGCGTATCTATTCATGATATATCTAAACGTTTAACATTCGATATGCGATTTATATAGACCGTCTATTATAGCTGAGTTATGAGTATGAAGGAAAATCCTAAATTTTATTTTAATAAAACTGCCGATGGAGAGTAGGCCGAGACAAGTATTTTACATTTTAAAATAGTCCTGTGGGCTATATCGGCGCAGATGATTACATTTATATCCCTCCCAAGATTCCCCACGACATTATTACGATAAGCTCTGCTTGGAATTGAAGCATTTCTGGAACGTTGTGAGCGTCCTGGGACTATAAAATTTATATTGCTCTGTATTTGTATTATGGTTTGTAAGTATTGAATATTTTAGAATGGAAAATAATACAGGGATTTATTCGTTTTATGTATGTTTTGATACATCGATTAATACTTCAAGATATATGATCTTCAAGTAGTGTAATAAATTTGATATAACTTCAAGATAACTAGAATCAAACCAATTCTTTATACATAGACACACAAAACTACTCACAAAATAAATAAAAGAAGATTCAACCAAATCTTCATGTAGGCTAGACGCTTCGTAACTTATCTACGATCTTATGAAGCTACAACATGTTTCACCATATTTTTCGGGTTACTTCAGCAAGACTCGTAAAACTTCGTCACTGTCGTGTCATTTCATTAGCGAATGTTGTAGGCACGTCGTAAACACAGTGGACTCACTGTGTCGCTGACCACCGTGTCCTACGTGTTACACCCTTCATGTGACGTCATAAGCATTTGTGTAACACTGTAAGAGAAAGAATTTGCTAATTTGTCACACAATAAGTATATATAAAATGATAAAGGCTGACTTTAAGATAATGATGCTGGACAGACGGTACTCGTAGAGGTTTGAATTCGGATAAATAGCCTGTATAAGATCTAAATTTCTTTGAAAATAAAAAATGTACTGAGTGTCATTCGTACCAACTATAATATTACAAAATGTAGGTACTCCAAATCGTACGTACATTTAATCAGATTTCTATTTGCCCTATAGTCCTTTTTACTGTAAAGTACAATCCCATAGTTACGGTTTACTGCCCTTTAAACCTTCTATAGAAGCCAATCCACAGACTCGCCTGTGAAAGTATTTTCACTTGAAAGACGTCGCAATAAGGATTCTAAATCTATTTACTTAGGGTATACAATCCTGTGTTGAAGTGACTTTACACGGGTTCGGTAGACATACAGTCGCCGACAATCGCCCACGATATTGACCCGTCTAAATATAGCCGCCGACGTTTCTGCGAATCTATCACCGCCGGTCGTATTCTATTACTTGTAAACATTATTGTGTTGTGATTACCGAATATGATGTGCTATAGTTAGATATTTATGCTTCGTTGAATTACATCACCATATCTGTTTACTAGATAAAAATGGTTTTATTTGAAAATGATTATGATGGTCGAATAGCATTTTTTTATGAGAATGAAATTGTTTACATAATAATATTACACACAGACGCACACAGAGAAGATGTGCAGCAAAATAGGTATACCTGCATAAAATATATGTACTCAAATTCTAAAGTATCCACAGAATTAGTTCTGACTTGGCTAAATATAATGCTTTCATAACTCAACTATCATAAATCAAACAGGGCTAATCTTTCCTTGTCGTCACGATTTACAAACTTACATTTGTCTTCGTGTGGTCTCGCTATCCACTTTAAAACATTTTATTTTTATATAAGTAACTATATGGTAAATGACCCAATGGTGGCCAGTTTAAGAAAAAAAAACAGGTTTTTGTGAAATATTACCAAAATTGTGAAAGTTTCAGCACTGAATATAGTGAAACTGTAAAGTCCAGTCCTTATTTAATATTTGTAATGTGTTGCGCGTGAGATACGGCAAAGCTGGATTCAATTAATTTAACAAATAAATGTTGTAGTTTTGTGACCCAGTCTTGGACAGGGAAAATTCGTTAATGGATACCCCAGTCTTAGTCTAAGTTTATCTTTATTTTATGGTTAACACATGAAACAAAACTAATTTTGATCTTAATTAAGCAATACTATTTTACAAGTGAAACTTTCTGCTCACCGCCTTAACGATTTCCTTAAGAAAAACCGTCGTTGTCAATTTTAAATCACCTTACACTTTTTATTCGCGCATATTTGTACATGTAACTGACTGAATTCAATAAAACGTTAAACTTAGCTAGTTCGATGTCTAAAGTCTATGTCACAGTGATCCCAATGTAAAAACATTCGCTCATGTCCGAATTCTAGATGTTTCTTTTAATTTTTGGCCATTACTGGTACCGTGGCCACGACTGGTACACTTACGATATATAAGTTCTAGAGAAAAAATAAAATTTACAACCTATCTTATTTATGATAAGAAAAGCTTGAACTTAAATTAGATTCTCAACTCGTATACAAGTGGACTTTACAGGAAGAAGATATTTAAATAAAGTACCGCAATAATATAAATCAAAGCAATTGTTAAAGTTTTATAGAATTCTTTCCATGTAATTTATATTTGCTTAACTATTTCAGCTACAGCATACAGACCAATGCGATCTAGATAGTCTATTTTCAGAGCCATATATTTATACATATTATTAGCAAAACTTGTGGGTTAGACATAAAACGTATCATAAACCAGCTAAGAGACAACAAACCCTTCCAATTACGGCCTACCGTATACGCCTACGTAATAGCCAGTAACAGAGGTCTGAGACAAATTTTGCTACATTCGACCTAATATTAGACAAGCCTGTTATTTCGTTTTAGTTTCATTGTGGTTTTAGACGTTATAAAATAAAATAATATAAAAAGATGATTAATAACAGTTATAGTTACAGGTAGATCTAATAAAATTATAATTAAACATTGAATACTATGACTTGATGATCGTAAATGCAAATATTTCTATTAAACTTATATATAAACACGTTTAAACAGATGATAATCTAAAGTTAACTAAGTTTGTGCGTAAATTAGTTCAAAACAAGAGCTCTGATTCGTACAGTGGCGCCATTTTCATTGAATTTCATCTGTACTACAGCGAAAAGTACAATCCAAGTAGTGACGGAACATTGACATAGATGGCGTGCTACGGAAAAACAAGCTTCAGCTACTTACCGCTAGATGGCACTACCAAATGTTATTATTTATCTTTTATTTATTTAGCATTTAAATGAATTGCCATATCCTTGATATCAACTTAATAAAAAAAAATATAATACGAATAGACTTTTTTGGTCTTTTTTTTTAATTATCATACAAACCCGTTTAGTTAAAGTTGAATCTATACTAATATTATAAAGAGGAAAGATTTGTTTGTTTGTTTGTTTGTTTGTAATGAATAGGCTCCGAAACTACTGGACCGATTTCAAAAATTCTTTCACCTTTGGAAAGCTACATTATCCCCGAGTAACATAGGCTATATTTTATCCCTGTATTCCCACGGGAACGGAAACTACGCGGGTAAAACCGCGCGGGGGCAGCTAGTCATGAATAATTTGACGAAACCGCCAAATGACAAATGGTAGATAGAGTTAATAACCAAAATGACTCAACTAATCACACTTACATTCATACCTACCTATGTTTCCTCGTACCATTAAGACTAAATGCTTATTCAATTATTTGCTTTTATTGTTATTAAAATATTTGCCAGATTGTCCTATTTATATATCCACTTACGCATTTTTCGACATTAGGTATAAGAATAACTAAATTTACTTTACATTTTTTACATCTTTTTAGTAATAAGATGTGACCGTATCTCAAAAATATTACTCCAACGACCCAAAATATTATTTTCTGCAGGCCTGAAGCTTTAGAATTGTAGCTTACGTTAGATATTAGATAGGTTTATTTTCATTAGGTAGAAATAATTGAACATTACTGAATCTGCCTAGAAATCCTAACGAATTCAGTTTTCTTTATCTCAAAAACAACGGCAGTTAAAAACCGAAATAACCTAACAGATAATACACTATTACACCATTAATCCAACCAAAAGTGCTGATACGGCACAGAATAATGACGTAACACGAACACGGTAGCTGTTTGCGAAAGTCATCGATGTCGGCACCAAGATACATCGGCAAAGTTGTGTTGACCCTGACCTCACCACGCGAGGTCGCGTGCGCCCCCGGCCTACCTGAACACCCAGGGTTAGATCGTCTACCAATAACGGGTAGGTACATAAGCATAACAGGGTACACCGAGGGTCACCCGTTTCACTATTGAAAGTGATTTGGTGCTGCGGCGGGCGGCTAAAAAGACCCTTTATCGGACGATTCGTCATGCCAAAATGTAACCCATTTTCTACTACGGCGGATTGAATTTGTATGCGTATTTATTACGTTTAGTAAGTGCTAGTCTGTGAATTGATATTTCTAAAGCTCAAATACAGATTGTTTTCATAACACTATTGGAGTTTAGGTGATAACTAATGCGTTCATTTGGTTTGGAGTAAATAATATAGGTAGGTATTCTCGTATGTAATCCAATGTAAAATTTAAGCTTTTCCGATTTACAATAAACATATTATTAAAGTGAGTATTTCCACATATTGCGGTGTGTTTTATCCATGTGTTTACATCACTTAACATATTAAAACACAGTGACACGGAATTATATCATAACAGTTAAATGTAGCAGCAATTTTGGACTTAAATAAATGTCACTCGTGAATGAATAATTTATTTACAGTTTTGTGTGTAAAATTAAAGTTTAAATTGGGTATATAATTCACAGATCGCATGTCGGGCTTAATCACAGCTAATGGTGCTCGGGTGCTCGCTCTAAAGCTAAAATCGTCTATTTTGAGAGCTTGCAATTCGATTACTCATGTTTATTGCGCCACATTGCGAAATGAGTACTTTCACGATTAAGAGGCGACCATTTGCCTGTTCTACATTCTAGCAGGTCAAATATAATGACATAAAACGTCAGAATTTGTTTTGCAAAGACTTCTGACAATAGTTGGTCATACGGGTAAAACCAATAATAATATCAACAGAAGCATAACTCAAAGTAGAATAAAGTGTATTTTCCACAGTATTATCGTTTACAAGAAGTCAGAATATGCCAGAATGACAGATTGCTACTTATATATTATCTTGACAACTGGATGACCCGCGCGACTTCGTTAGAGTCACTTCCCCGTTTTTGCAACATTTTTCATTGATGCTTCGCTCCTATTGTTTCTAGGGTAATGATATGAAGCATATAGCCTTTCTCAATGAATGGGTTATCTAAAACTGAAATATTTTTTCTTGATATTAGTGAGTACAAGTAAACAAAGTCTTCAGCTTTATATATTAGTATAGATTTGTTACAAAACTTAGATAAGTGTAGGTATACCAATCTATACGAGATTCGGATGGTGCTCTATGGTTGAAGTGGAATTTACCTATACATAGTCTGTTGATGAAATGTAGACAGTAACAATCATGTTTACTGATGCTTGTATCGACTGCTCACATATGAACAATACCTAATTAATTATCATGTTATATGCAAATTAGCTGCTACAAACTAATGCATTATGTTAGTTTTATGGGATGCTGCTATAGATACCTATATCACTTACCGATATTGATCCGAATCAATAGTAGGTACATATTTTTTTTTTTATACCACAAGGGTGGCAAACAGGCATACGGTCCCACCTGATGGGAAGCGGTTACCGTAGCCTATGGACGCTTGCAACACCAGAGGCGTCACTCACGCGTTGCCGACCCTATCAAAAAGGGAGCAACTGTATAGGCAGTGAAAGGGACAAAGCGCAATGCACTTCTCGTCGAAGGGCCCAACAGGCATCACTCCTGCACACCCCTACGACGATACTCCATCCCTGGTCCCCCCACTGCCGCTACAGGGTCTCCTCATGGAGCTCTGGCTACCTTACTCACCGCAGGAACACAACACTACATGTAGTGTTATTTGGCTGCGGTCTTCTGTAAGGTGGAGGTACTACCCCAGTCGGGCTGCTCCAATTTCGAACGGACGAATCCGTTGCGCCCTACCTCCTTGAGAATACACCTACTATATGATAAAGATCGTTTAAGTTCAATATCTTTTCTAAAATTATTCTATAGAATATTTTGGTGGTGAGCAAGAATAGCTTACTTAATACATACTTTTCTTCGTTACTATTTAATATAAACATTTTTATTTTAGTAAATAAACTTAAAAGTATTTAATCGATTTTAAACGTTCGTTCATTGATATAGTACCTACCTACAATATTCCCAGGGACCTATCCTATCCTGGTAAATATCACATACCCCGAAACATCGACGAATCCGTGGAATAGTAGTTAGTCGATAAGAAAACGAAAGTAAAAAGCACGATAATTTCTATTTACTAACTTAGAACACGACACATTGCTTAACATATCGTTATATAAGAATAAAACGTTAAAACCAAGCATCTAGTCGCTTTTAGTAATTAGTTTTTATACAATTAATGAATATCTTACTGACAAAATTACTGAATAATAATAATTTTAATTGACAAATCAAATATATAATAATTTTGTTGATAATGAACATTCCATTTGTGTGTCACCTTTTAATATTTTCATTGTAATATGGTTTAGTTTAGGAATAGGGTTAATGACATTCGAGTTCTTCGACTATACTTTGACTATTCTAAATTATTGTAAACGTTAATCATAAGCTATCAATATTGCATGTTCGATGTGGACGAGATTGTTGAGACTAATGATACCTATATATTTTAACACCACTTTACTGTACAGTTTATGCAATAAATAAATTCTGATTCTGATTCTGAGTTTAACTTTCTAGTCGATCTACTTACTGTGTCTATAAATGTAGGTAACTAGGTATCTATGACTAAATACTAAGTGCTATGTACAATTCCAAAATTATTTTGAGTCAGAATCCTTGTCTAAGTATAATTACTCGAATAAGTAGGTATCACGGTTGAATCATGTTTACCTAAGGTTAATCCTTGATGAAAATTGTAAGATCTTTTTAGATGATATCTTGTCAGGAATATACATTCGTAAACAGTCATATCTATACTAATATTATAAAGAGGAAAGATTTGTTTGTTTGTTTGTTTGTTTGTAATGAATAGGCTCCGAAACTACTGGACCGATTTAAAAAATTCTTTCACCTTTGGAAAGCTACATTATCCCCGAGTAACATAGGCTATATTTTATCCCTGTATTCCCACGGGAACGGGAACTACGCGGGTAAAACCGCGGGGAGGCAGCTAGTTTGATTATAAATTTGCTATGATATAGCATGTATAGTTGAATATTGGTCCGTATTTCAGCAACAAAGCCAAGATCCCGTTAGATCCGGTATTTCCCTCGGGAAAGTCTGTGACATACGACATATCCGTCTGTATTGCTAATTGAGATCGAGTGGCTGGTCCTACGTACAGCTATCTGTTCAAGAGATGTATTTCGACTAATCGATTTAGGGTGTGCTAGACATACGATAAATAATCCACATTATGAAAGTCGTAAATACTTAGGGCTCTTTCAATTTAGACGTTTGGTGTCGCACCGCTGCAGCGCCGAAGCGGTGCGTTTGTCGTACTGCACACGGACGGTCGTTTGTTTTCATACAAAGCGCTCGGTACGGCAACAGTGCGGCGTCGGTACCGCGTACGCTTGACAACGGGACGGCAGCGTCGCAAACTCCACGTGCTCATTTCGCTGTTGAATAGTGCGGTGAACGGACGATTTCATCGATTTCATTTATTTGTTTACAATTAAAATGGATGATATAAACGTAGAAGAATTTATAAATGAAATTGAAATACGTCCTGCTATATGGAACTTTTAACTAAATCAAGTAATTCGTAGAAACATTCTCTAGACATTCTTAGGTAATTAAAAAAATTGATTGGATCTTGTTTTAATCTAGGATAACGATTATGGAAATCACCAAAATTACATGTTATCGAAAACATCGGTGATGCTCTTTTACGGGGACGTCGTTTTTGTTCCTGTTTAATATTTTTCAACAAGAGCACTAACAGTAATGTTTCTTCGTCAGAGTCCATGACTAAACTGATGTCAAATATATTTTTAAACATCACTAGCATACAAACGGACGGCAGTCAGATACGCTTTCAATTTAGGCGTTTGGTACCGGACTGCTAACGTACGGCAGCGGTGCGGCAGCGGGTTATAACTAGCGGCACCGTAAACGTGCGGCAGCGGTCCGACACGAAACGTATAAATTGAAAGCGCCCTTAGATATAACATATTCATTTGTCGATAATATTTTTGATGTTTAATTATATCTTCAGTCATCTTATGTATTCCCCAAAGATTATAAGGTTCGTCATGATAAAAAATTACAATAGGTATAAGTTACTGAAGCAGTTTTGTAAAAGTTTGTACACAAAATTGAGTGAAAAACTTGGTATTAACATCACGTAAATGAAGTTCAACGTGATACTTCGCTCGAGTAGACGCTTAACTCAAATAAAAATTGCCTAAAAACCTTTGACAAAACCTTTGGAAACTTTGTAGTATTCACTCAAGTATCTTCGCACGCACTTGACTATATCTTCTTTTATATTTGAGCTCAAGTGAGAATCTCACGTAACTGACAGTTGTTGAATTTTTCCTTGTACGTTTAATAATGCAACAAATTCCTAAAATCAGTGAGAGGAGAGAACATTTTTATCCAAGGGTTTTTAACTTGAATGACATATATTTTCTCATATCTATATGCGAGTTCGAAAATGTACCTATTGATTCATGATAAAATTGGGCCATTTTCCAGAATATATATTTATAATGAAAATAAACTCTTACCGGGAATGTACCACCCCACATTTTTCAATTAAAACAGACCTGTAAAAATAACAATAAAAAGAAGAACAGCATCGGATGCGCAGTTTCATTTAACAAACATAATATACAATTTGTGTAAACATCCATTTGAGAACAATGTCCGTGAATATTTGAGCTCCGTGAGGTGATTAGACTGCTCTTAACTGGATGTAATTAAGGGAGCTTTTCGGAGGATGGGAGCTTTTGTTAAGCTGGTGATAGCGTGAAGTAAAATCAGCCCTGGTTTGGGAGCAAGCGGCCGTACATCAAGCGCTCCGTCCGACATCCACACGTCATCCCGTGGGAGCGGTACAGAAACCAACGTACATATTCCGACCGCCCATAAAACCATATTTGGCTATTATAGCCTCTTTAACATTGAAACTCAATTTAAAACTCGCAATGCGGAAAGGCTGTTAATGACAACTAGTTCAAACAACATGTTAGATCCACAAAACGATTTGCTATGCCATTCAAACATTGTACGACTCGAGTATCGGCTCAAGACTGTTCGCTTAACTTGTTTTTGCTTTATTGGTAAATTTGAAATATTAACTAAGTTTAAAATGGCAATGAAACAAAACTAGGATGAGTGTGAAGTTTGAGTAAAAATTATAAGGTGGGTTAAGTTCACTCCGTTTCGAGCGAAGTTTTCCATTGAGGGTTTTAGTACACGTTACGTAAGCTGGGACTTATAGCTTGAATAATGTTCCGCACGAGCCGGGGCGACCGAGAGCGTGTGCTTTATTTGTTCGTGGAAAATTCAAAAAAGAATGAGAAGAAAATTGGAGTTGTTCCCGGTATCCCGGAGGCGCAATATGAAACGAAAGACTTCCGAGAAATTCGATAGAACCACAACCCTACAAAATTCTTCGAACTATAATTCTTGTCGAGGCATCCTTGCGTGGTATTACGTCATTAGTTATACCTACCACCTTTCTTTGTCCCTTTTTTATTGGCCTAGGAATAACGAAAGGTAAAAAGATTGTAATAAGTTGGTAGTGAAAGTGTAATTCAAGAGACTTCGCGAACCGCCATTAGAGGTAGTGGTAGCATATCTAGGTTAGTGTTATGAGAAAAAGTAGGTACATACATAATTCTACAAAAATGACAGCACAAATATTTTATGTTACTAGTAGCTATATTATGTTTGGTATTAGTCACACGACGCGGTCTTTTGTTGACATCACATGAAACTTACAACTAAGCGAAACAAGATTATGATATATAAGTAGGTAGATATGTACTGAAAGAGCGCATGTACTCTAGTATGACCTTAGCATATATGTTAAGACTACAGCTCATCTCGTCCTATTTATACTATGGAAATGGGAGAAATATTCAAAGTACCGATTAATGTAGTAATGGAGTGCCTTTTTACATTCGTATTTTGAGGGAACCCGATTGGATTACTTAAGCTATAAGCTTTGCTTAACGGCCAGAAGCGGAAATGCAGATATATAAAACGATTTATTTCCGCCGTTAATGTTACCAAGATATTTTAATAAAACTTTATGTATACTTGTTAAAATGCTGACACAAGTGTCCCTACATTTCAAAAAGTAAAGTTTAAAAGAAAAATAAATCTAGAATGAATACCCATCCATAAAATGGATGAACATCTAGATCTTGATGTCTTAATTAAAGTAACATATTTATACAGTTTAAGCTCTAAAAAGGCACCCTGAAATTACTAATATATCTTCCCAAATTTTTCGCTATTACTTTTGCTATTTTACAACTGTTTAAAAAGTTAACATTTTATATCTACCATTTTACCAGCGAATTTACTGCTGATACATTGTATATAAACAACGTTACGGCAGGCTGCAGCTCCGGTGTCTCGTAAATATAGCCTTAGGATACAGCTTCTGATTGAAGCTTAGCTGCTGGAAAATCAACACTAGCTTATGTATGAAAGAAACATTTTCATGTAACGCTGATAAATGTATTTTAAACAGGAAATAATTTACTCTGAAACTTTTCAATAGTCTTGAATTTTTGTTTATTAAATCAAAATAATTGTAGCTATTTCGTTTGATAAATGAATGTAAAATAATTTAGTTAAAGTATATCATTTTCGAGTTACCACAGCGTAAGGTCCACTTAAAACTAAATTTACCCTTGTGTAATAGGCATCTCCCGGAATATTTTAATCCTTTAAAAAACTAAATTTCAAAGGTTTGTTCTAAATGTCAAAGGTCACGCTAGAACTGTTATTCCTATCGTGCTCCTGTTATTAGCCCATTAGATGCTCCTCACGATCTGAAGGGAATTAAGGTGCTTTAGTTTCAGACGGGTCTTAATTTCCATAATTTATTTACTCTAAGCTAGGTACGTACCTCCATCGAATGTGGGTTAGATCTTACTCCGCATACCTTATTTCCTAAAAAGATGTGACTTGTTTTATAATTTTGTTATAGAGATTGTATATAAGTATGTTAATCATTTCCATACAAAAATGCTTTTAATTTATTAAGCTCATCAATGTGAACCATGCCATCGAATATATATCCCTTTTACTCGTAAAAGCTTGTATAATGAAAGCATTGTCTTATTTCTTTGTTTCTTGTGAGAGGTGGATACGAATATCATGTTACCAGCCCAATTTTGTAGAGTGATGAGTCAGTTAATGGGTTCTGCTTTCTACATTACTATGAGGGAATACCTAAAATGAACGTTATTATTATAACAATACGTATTATAAACGAACAATGCCTTTTAATAACAAAAATATTAAGCCAGATTAATTACCCGTTTTTTTAACATGACAGAATATAAACTGAGCACAATAAATTATTATGTAGAAGCTTATATACCTCTAATAAAATTAATGTATCCTCAAATTTTTTAAACATAATTTGTAGCGCAGTTTGGTTAAAAAAAATCCATTTCTCGTTAGTCCATAAACATAATTAGGTATATTGAATAGGAACATAGGAATAGTGCGCTAAAACAATTTTTTAAACAATAATAAAGAACGCGTTTACTTTCTACAGCTATTAGGAACATGACGTCTGAATAGTGATTATTGTTCCTATAGCAATCATTAAATGCTTTTGCCCACCACATAATTATCAGGAAGTAATTCTCATAATTTTCAACTGCCGCCTTTTTCCCAATTAATAGGTCCATTCTTCATCATCATCTGATGATGTACGTATTAATTGTATGATCACGAGTCTCTTCAAAGAACGGTATATGTATATTACCAATACATTATTCAAATAATTATTTATTTTATTAAATAAAGCTACAAATGCTTTTGAATGTTTTAATGTATCCACTGCGCTTAGGGATTGCAATCCGGCGTCATTTTCAGTCCGGCCGGATACGACCGGATTCCCATCAATCCGGCCGGATCCGGTCGGATCCGGCCGGATTGATTAAATCATGATGTTTTTCGCTTTTTAGTACAAAATAAGTGAGTTAATCAAGTGTCACTGCACTTATATGTAGGTAGTTTATAAACAATAAATCACAAATATATAAAATCGACTTTATTTCCTAACCAATGTTAAGACAAATAGACAACAAGAAAACAATTACAATTTAGTAGTGTAGGTATTACCTACTAGGTAACTAGTAATAATTTTACGACGTACCGAGTAGCTCAGTATTTCTAGATTTCACTTTCACAGATAGATCAATTTATAAGTAACAATATTAATTATCAAGTAACTATAATATCTAATAGATACAATTAACCTTACGTAATTAACTGAAATAAGATCAAAATCATTATTAAAGTATTTGAGAATGCCAACAAACAAGTCTTATAGGTATTTATGATTATGACAGATACCATCATGATTTGATGAATCTGTCGAACGAATGAATGGCAAAAATTATCACAATAATGAGTTTAGAACTCTTTAGTTTAATCAACTTACGATAAATAATTATTTCAAAGTAATAATTGTAAAAAAATATAAGTGCATATTAAAAGAAAATCAATATTGATTTTGAAAATAAGATCGTAGAACACAAATATTGTTAATTGTGCGCATTTAAAGTACCTACTCATGCAACAGCTATATTATTTTCCCACAAACTGCTAGCACCGGATCCGGTCTTCGGATCCAGTATATTGGTGCCGGATCCGGTAACCCTTAAATGATGCCGGATCCGCCGGATTACCGGATCCGTTTTTCCGGATTGCAATCCCTAACTGCGCTACACGCCTACAATGTACCTACCTTTGTCTATATACATAGGCATTTTATATTATTTATCCAAAGACTTATGTAAGAGTATGTTTTAGTGGTTGGGTCTCATCTATACGGACGAGTAAATACAGCTTTAAACCGAATATTTATCATGAACTTTAGCAAGACAGATACCGGATACTGAATGTTGGGAATCAGAATATATGTTTATGCAGAGTCATAAATACTTCCGAGAATAGATTTTATGACTATCAATCTGTTTTAGTAGTGTGGATTAAAAGGAGATCATTGGTCAATTGATAAATAAAAAGTAATCTTTCAGAAACATATCATGTGGATATGCGGATGAAATGCATAGGTAACATGAACATGATACATTCCAAACATATAAATAAGTATGTATTTAGATTCTGTTTTTTTTAAATCAGCACCCATTCATATATTTAATAAGACTATTTTCAGTGATTTCCAAATGTTTTGCATAATAATTCCAATTATCCTTTCATCCTTCTTTCCTGGACTATCATTTTTAAATTCAAAACTCTTTTACATTTTACGTAAAATGTACCACAACTTTTATTGAAATTTCTATTAAACTTTATGTAAATTAATTCTTATAAGCATAAGTATAATGCAGTGTTCGGGATGGAACCACAATGTTGATCCGTACGCGAGTCCGTGGAGCGTGAATTATCGTCATAGCGCTTTGCAATCCGGATCGCAGTTCGCGCTCATTGCGTAATTAATTATTATACGCATCGTTTTACAATCCATTCCTCTATTTCAAATTAGATTTTAATTTAGAGAAGCTTTTATCTTTTGATAAATTGAATTGAAACTACCAATTTCATGTTAATCTTTAGAAACTTTCAGCTGTAGGTAGGTAGGTACGTCATTTCGAACATTCCAAAAATCTTTACCTTGCACATTATTATGCCATAAAATTACAAAATAATATAATTCTTGAAGTAAACAGTAACATGTTCTATTCAAAATCGAATATCTAAGGTTCACGTTTGTTTCAAGTATTTGCTCGATGCAAGGAAATAAGTTTTCAGTCATCAAAAATTCACGAGATGCAGGCACTCGTAAACAACGGGCACGACCTCCAGCGGAGGAGTATTGGCTGAAAAGCTTTAATATTGAGGCTTTATTACCCGATGACACCATTTTGTACCAACGAAGATTTTCATGTACCTTACCTACATTTAACAGATGCTTCGAGATTATTTTATGGACTTATAAAGCAACAAAATGTACCTACACTAGTTTATATTTATTGACTTTTATCTCTAAAATATATGTATCATTTTATGACAAAATGCTGATAACAATACCTACATCCCCGGAGGTACCAATTCTGCCTAGCATAAAATTTTACCCATTACTAATCACGAAAACCGCTTAACTAATGAACATTGAAATTAATATGGAACCTTTTCGTTGCTTTTCCTCACAAAAAATCAACGCCCATCAATCCAAAGGTCTCCTCCTCATATTGGAGCTAATCTTTTATGAGTCTAAATAGTTGGTGTGTTCCTCAGATGCGAAGATGGTGGAGGCGGCGCGGCGACAGGCACCGGCGGGCGGGCGGCCTCGCTGCGGCTCGCGAACGGGCGGGTCGCGGCGCAGTCGGCGGAGCAGCTGCCCCACTCCCCAGCCGACTGCGCCTCCGTGCGGATCTCCATCGACAACACCAACACATGCTGCACCGACTCACTCGTCACCGCACTCGACGATGAGACCTTGCTGCTAGGTGATTATCGTACGTAGACTCTTACATTAAATAGCCTAACAACAATCATCTGATCCACACCACATCTAGCAACACCGAAGATAAAGCCGAGGTGGTTCAAGAAGAAGAAGGGAGTGAAGATTTTTACTGCGCCGGCAACGTGTGAGTGATACCCCTGGTGTTGCAAGCGTCCCTAGGCTACAGTTTCTACCGCTTCCCATCAGGTGGGACCGTATGCCTGTTTGCCACCTTTGTGATATAAAAACTAATAGATACGTTAATCTGAAAGTTAATATGATGCGTTGAGTAAGTTTCATGTGCCTGGAACAGTTGTATTAAGGTAAAACTGTAGGGTAAGGTATGAGCAATCATATGCATAGTTTTAGTAAAGCGTTCTGGTGTGAAAGGCAGAAGACACAACGCGTGATCATAAATGGTACACTTAACGAAATAACAAAAAAAATATTATTTGTAAGAGCAACAAAATAAACATAAAACTTAAGTTACGTATAGGGAATGAAATAAGAGGTATGATGTTATAAAAGGGTCCACAGTAAGCATACACTAGTATAGCTAGCCGTCGATATAAATACAATGTATTACTAAGAAGACCACGAAATTAAAACGATCATTAACTGTGAATACCAAAGTAAAAGCAGTCTAGCTATCTTATAGGATCTCAGATACCTACTATTTCTACAATCATAGATCATGACTACTCATGACACTCATGACGTCACTATCTATCGAGGAAACATTTCGGACTTTCCGAGGTTGCGGTGACAGCTATTTTCTTGGTATCGATGTAACCGCAAATTATTGCCCAAAATAAATCTCTCATACTCAGAATAATATTAATGGAGGCTAAGTATAAATAGATAATTAAAATATACCTAGTATACATCACTTTTCAAATCTCATCTGCAAATGGAACCTAAATGAAGTACTTACCGTATGAAGTTTGTGTTTGATCGGACTTATCTGAAATAAAAAAAAAAATACCGGCCGAATTGAGAACCTCCTCCTTCCTTTTGGGAAGTCGGTTAAAAATAATCTAAATATTACGGACTATAGTTTATGCTACTCATGCAAAGCCGGACAGGATACTAGTATTAAATAAATACACAATACTCAACAATGTTTGCGCCAATAAAACAGGTAAACACATTGGGCTCTAATACGTTTCTTCACGAAGGAAACACCTCTCAGTCATGCATTTTTCAAATGACTGTTTCTAACTTTTTACGTTTTTGATTACGTGTCTAAAATACCCAGAGGAATATGTTTTAGGGCAATAATACCACTGAGTAATGACGTTAATTCTGTGGTTCATACATCTACACTAATATAAATATATAAAAGACTAGCTTCCTCCGCGCGGTTCCCATGAGAATATGGGGATAAAACATAGCCGATATTATTTCCTGATAATGCAGTTTTTCAATGGTGAAAGAATTTTTGAAATAGGCATTTTAGTTTTTGAGTTTATTCATTACAAACATCAGACAAAATACAAAATTTTCCTGTTTGAAATATTAGTGTAGATTCGATTTTATGTTTGTATTAAATCAATCGCCCAATATGAATAAAATTATTTCATAAGAAAGCTACGTTAGCAAGGAGTAAAGATATATTTTATTCCGGTAACGGGAACTACGTGGGTGAAGCCGCGGACCGGAAGCTAGTAATATAGAAATCCTAACTGCTATACATAGCTTAATTGCAGATGCAATCAGAACGAAGTACATGTGTATTTATAGATCAATGCATGTTAATCCCCTTGAAACAATAGCTCACAATCTTGAATCACGAGAAAAAGTCCCCATCCCCAATAAACATGCGTAAGACATTAATAATCGTGACCTACAAATTACAGTATTGTTCGAGTTTGATTATACACAATATATAGTTTTTTTTTATTATTAGGTACCTATCTTGGTTATGAAATGCCCTAGAAGTAGATATATAAATAGGTAGATTTATTTCTTAACTTGAGATGCTTCTCTATACGCGAGGCTATTCATAAAATTTTATACACAAAAACTCCATTTACTTTAGGAATAAAACCTAGATACGTTGCTCCAATATCCTTACTTAAGGGGATACCTCTCTCAAAAAGAAGCCAAGGACAGACGTAACCTCACTCGATATAGATCTTCAGAACTCTTCAGATCGATACATTTTTTACTACGTTTGATAGGTCATAAACTTACTAAGTTACCTATTTTGTATATACGATGCTTATACAATGGTTGTTAAATCAAGTACTTAGTCTATCGGGCAGCTTATGAATATTTCCGTTTTGCTATAAGACGGGCATCAATGAAGCATTGTCGATGAAGTTCTGCCAGTAATTTTGTCCCAGCGCACATACCGTAGCGTTCTATTAATTGTTTATAAATAGCCCTGTTGACTGAAGTTAATTTATTTATCAATAAGAATAGGTACTTTGATTTTGAATATAAAAATCGGTACATAGAAATGTAAAAATCAATAAAATATATAGGTAGGTATATTACATAAACATGCATTCGATCAAATCAATCAGGGCAGTCTTGCATGTCAACTGAAAAACTATAGGTATTGATTTCTAATATACTCAAGTTCAAATGTACTTCGCACATTGATCAGAATTTAAATGGTTTTTTTTACAACAACATTAAACAGCAATTTCCCAATTTAAAACGCGATCTTTAATTGTTCTAGTTGTAACTACTAGTCATTTCAATTACATAGTTGAACGGTTACATAAATGTTATTCGGTTAGAGGAGTAAGCTAGTAGCCCGTAGGCATCGGGTTATCATAGTTCGGGGTACCATTGACCATGAATGCGGGGTCTAGATGTCTAGATGTGGCATGGCAGTTGGCGGGCGGGCGCGCAGTGCGCGTTTCCGCGGACCAAGCGGCCGCGGTCCATCCGTCCCGTCGGCTGAGCGCCACGCCGCCGCCGCGCCACGCCAGCGCTCGGTGCAGTCCTACGCCGCCCAGCCGAGCGCGATGTCATGCCGTGCGCTACCGCTACCCCTCACAAGTAAAGCTCCAACCCGCGATCGAACCTCCCGACTTTAGATACGTGTCTCGCGTGTGCAGTGCCAATAAATAGTTTATCATATTCAACGTGAATAATATTGTTAGCTGAAAGAAAAATGTCGGAAAGCGGATTTCGTCACGTTCGTAGATAATTTGAATTTCAGTGTCAAAGCTTATTTAAATGTTGTCCGTGTTGTCTCTGTATGTAAGGGTATGTTGAGTCTGTCTTCGCTCGTTCGAATGGTCGGAGGGTCTAACAATGCAATGTTTGTCTTTATTGTATGAAGTCAATTGTACGATGTACATTGATAGAGACAATTAGGTAATATCGATTTAATTGTTGACAAGGAAGTGTAAATATTATTTATCGTGTAATAAATACTAATTTGGTTCTGAATAATTGTAGCATTTTACAAAGTTCAGTTAACTTGATAAGTTTATTTATTTTGCGATAAAAAATGCAAATTGGACTGACGTCGGCGCATGTTTCATGTAAAAGTAATTTAACATATTATTAGTGAATGTACATAGACTAACATAACGGTATAAACGAAGGCTTCAGATATTATGCTAACTGGGTTAGGTTGCTGTAAGTGCCAAATTGACTCATAGATGCGGATGTGAATCATTCTACAAATACCTATCTACTGGAAAATATCTCAGAAAATGTTGGGTATATTTTCATAGCTGTTTAAAATTTCTTCAATTGAAAGCTCATCTATACTCAATGAGAAATTCGAACTCGAACCTTCACCAAAATATTCGATGACACAACCACTGAGATATCATCTTCAAAGCGAGTTAGAGATGTAAACTTTCTTACGTTACAATGATTAAAATATAGCAGTTGAATAGTTATTTTAAGAACCATAAAGTAGGTACCAGTGTAGGGTTGCCATCCGTCCGGGTTTCCCCGGATTTGTCCTAGTTTAGAGGGCATCCGGGGAGCGTCCGGGGAAGGTTTCATTTGTAGACCGGGTTTTAAAAAATAAATAAATTTATAACAAATTGTAATATGATTCTGTTTTGTTAATATAATAAAGGAATAAAAAAACCCGGCCAAGAGCGTGTTAGGACACGCGCAGTGTAGGGTTCCGTAGCTAGATTAACAGAATTCAATAGTTTACGTATACATATACGATTTACCTACTTACTTAATTTTTTTTTCTTAATATTGAGGTGCCAACGAAATGGTTAAAAGTCGTATTCGGTTGATTTTCTGACCTTTTTTCTTTACCGACTATAACTCGTTAACTTGTAAAGCCAACTTAGCCGTGATAATTTTCCTTTTAAATTCATCATTTATGCTATGAATTGTTTTACATATCTACAAACATTGGTTTGGTTTTTAGAGGTGGGGACAAATGACGCTAACTCAAAATTTCAGTTTAAAAGTTTAATATTTCGTAAACGAAACCCTGAATCGGAAAGCGTTCTTAGCAAACCTTTCTTATTTTTGAATAAGCTATCCAACAATATACCACAATATAAGAATAAAGAAAAAAGTTTACGTGTATGGGAGGTCCATCAAAAAATATTTTTCAATATAAAATGTTTAAATTTTGTCGACGCTGTTAATATTTACTACCATGCCAAATAACAACTCTGAGTATCAACCGTCTCTGAGATTACCCGCGGACGGACGGACATGGCGAAACTACACTAGACACAAAAAGTTAGGGATATAAATAAAATTCGAAAATTTTGGGCGATTTTCAACGAGCTGTAACTCCGAGGAAAAAAAACGTTATTTTCTTTCTTAGAATTTTTTGAAATAAAGCGATCATTTTCATCACAGCAATAAAGATTATGGAGAAAAAAAAATGTTTTCATTGAAAAATTGATTAAATCGAAATCGAAACAATAAATTTAAATCCTCGGGACACTAAGTAAGAAGCATTGCAGCACTTTGAATTTTTCAGGGATTTTCCGGGACACTTTAAGGTTAAAAAATTACCGCCGATATCCTTCATTCATCCATTTAATCCAAAGTTATCTAAATATCCTTAATTATGCCTTTTTTTCAGTCAAAGTTTTCAATTCAATAAAAATGTTTTCGTCAAAAGCCGTTCACGTTTTCTTATAGAGAATACTGTGTAGTTTTCAAAACCCATCTTCGATTTCCTATACGATCATTATTCTCAGAGTTATTGATTGTCAAAATTAAAAAGTACTTTTTGGGTTGACTGACAATAACTCCGTGGTGAATCATTGTACAGGTTTCTTAATTTCAACAAATTAAAGGGCATTAAATATCCTAAAAGAGGATTTGACAAAAACAATAAAAAAATCATTTTTGAAGCCCATAGACCTTTTTTAGATGACAAAAAATTTGCTTTTTTTTCCTTGGTAGATCTAAACATGATACAAAAAATTCATGACCATAACCAAAAACTAAACACTTGAAGCTACCATTTGGTTTTCTATTTTTTGCTGTGGGATTATTTTCCTCGGAGTTACAGCTCGTTGAAAATCGCCCAAAAATTTCAATATTTTTTTATATCCCTAACTTTTTGTGTCTAGTGTATATCCTTAACTTTTGTGTCTAGTGTATAAGGGTTCGTAGTTGACTACGGAACCCTAAAAAGGTGATTTATGACATTTTCAACTGTTTTTTATTACATTGAATATGTTTAAAAGATCTTGTTGACATGTCCGGCTTTCGGACTCTAAAATCCGGGGTTTTCACGCGTCTTGTCCTGTTTTCCAAATTTTAGAGATGGCAACCCTATACCAGTGGATCCTAAACTCAAGGTGAAAAATAAACTATTTCACTACACGTATACAGTGTGACACTATTGTAATACAATCGTGATTGCTTCTTGTTCCAATCCAGGAGCAGCAGCTGTTGCAACAAGCCCATCTTTTCATTTCGGGCCCGAGTTTGCTCTTGTAAAAAAACAAACCAATAGAACCAGCATACGAGATCCTTTATATAAATTTTACTAGCGCCCCGTCCCGGTATCGCTTCGGTATGTGTCAACAGATTAACACAAAACAATATTAAACACACGTATTTAGATTTTTCACTTGAATCATTCTAGCTCTGCTTAGTTTGGAGTCAGATTGGCCGTGTGTGTAAAATATCCCAGGATATTTATTTATATATTGATTAAAAACCGCATTTAAATCCGTTGCGTGATTTAAAACATCTAACCGTAGACGCGCAGAGGGCGGGAAGCGTCTTTATTTTATACAAGTCATGTATTTATAAATATAGTATTTAACACTAGATGACTAAAAGCCCTTTGTAATAAGTTAATATTTTATTCTAAGTTCGTTTAGTGTGAATTCACAATAAAAAAAACTGCATAAAGGTACAATCTGCAACGTAGGTATTTCGTATTTATTTATATAAGTAAGAAATGGATATTAATAAATCTGAGGTGTAAAGTAATAAATCTCATAAATATTTAGCACGTGGTCCGACTGAGCGTGGAGTTCGTGGTTTTATTCGAACTACGCAATGAAATACCACAGATTTGTTTTGAAAACACACTCTAATACATCCAGTGATAGGTATTTAGGCTACATTCATACTTCCTTAATAAACCCAAACCTAAATAACTGCTATTTATGGAAATGTTATTGTTTTAACATGTCAAAAAAAAAACAGTCGAATTGAAACCCTTTTTTTGGAAGTCGATTAATAAATAAAATATGTTACGATAATTATTGCAATATGATATTTTTTTTTAAATTGATAATTTTATACCTCTATCTACATGATGTAAAAAAAATCGAAACGTATTTTAATGCAAAGAAAACAATGGAAATCAATACCCACTACTTACGATCACTATTGAAACAGCTGAGTAAAGTAGAGTCGCGTTGAATGCATCGCGCATACCTTCAAAATGGTTAAATTTTTTCATGAAACCAAATTAATATGTGATAAAAAAAATACAATGCATTGAAAACAAACGGATCGAAGTCACGCTCGGTGTTCCAAGGTCTCTTGTATAATATATCGAGAAATCACAATATTGTTTGTTTGATGGTGACATTCGTAATTTTTGATATAAATTCCAATTCCTGAAACTTGCCAGTTGTTGGGAACCTAATCCGTCGTTCAATTGTTTGTAATACACAATTCCAAAGAGCGGCACATTACGCGTATTGGTTACATCCACTTGAGTCTTGACATTGTAACAATATTACTTACCATTCGGTCACGTGGCACGTCGTACGACGCCGATTAATTCATGTTTATTAAACAAATTAACCACAGTAGTGTGGCATTAGATACGCAACAGCTAATTGCGACTCGTAATAAGAACGCCGTGCGGTGGCGATTATTGGAAAATATTTTTGGAATTAGCTAAGGTACGATCAGGGCCGTTAGTTAAGAAAAAATAATACATCGTTAGGTTTAGCATTGTATATTGATTTTGGTAGCAGTGGCTCAGACACAGTTCGATTTATTCTCATAAAGTTGTTGACCTATTTTAAGTATCATGACGACCATGAAATCAATAGATCGATTTTAAATGTAACATTTAATATCTCGATTAGGAACAAATCGATTTAAATTGAATTAAAGTCGTTAGTTGTATTATCGATTTTCTTTGAAAATATAATTTAATATCGATTGGGACCCACATTTATTATGAGTTTAAATGATTTCGACTTACATTTGGATTTCGGGTACAATTATATTATGTGACTCGGATTTTCTATATTAAATTCTATGTTTTTTATTGTCCACCAACGTATAATACATAATAGAAGTGTGGAAAATCAAGTTTCGATAGTAAAAAGTTGGCATAGTATGACGTGAATGCACGTGGCAGATTAAATCGTACGATTAATTGGTACGATATCATAATTAGTAACATTAAACCAAGGTTACAATATATTATTATTAGATTCAAAGTAAACATAGCATAAATCTAAAAGAATTTTTCTTTTATTCTATTTATTTAGTAACCCTAAGGCTTAACCTACACACCCACAATTCACCAGAGATACATTTAGGTCCACATAGCCAATATGACATGTGACATCTCTACCATACCTACTGCACATTCTCCATCCTGGGTTACAGATACATAAATCATTTCTAAACAAAGAAATGTCAATATTATGATAATAATACTAAATGCGAATAGAAAACATGTGTAGGTTTATTTCCTCATCATATCGTAGGTAATCCTCATTTCTCGCGGATGTATCCTACGCATTTTCTTGGCGCTCATTTGCGCCTACGCGGATTGTGAAGAAGCATCCTTCCCGAATTGCCACACCTAGTCACGACAATTTCATAAATACATTAAACTTCAAATAAGTTTGTATTTACGGTCAACGATAAAGCGATTTATCTAAATTTTAAATATAATATGAAAAAATGTTTTAAGTAATCATATTAGCAAGTGATTTCGCGTAGATAGTTATCAGAATAGATAGATTATTTAGCATTTACTATAACATGTGTAGAACCTATATTTTATTGATCACTCAAACGCTATGAATTTTTGTTTGGCATCCATTTGTCGGCTCTAAATAGCCGTGTAGATTTCAAATAGTCAACGTGAAATATAGATGTTCGGAGAGTAATGTATGCTGGGTAACTTTGCCGGTAATGTCATGTAAACTAGCCATCAAACTATTTTACATGGCAATGATGTGTGAGCGTGCGGAACCACATTTGCAATTGACATGTACGAGACTCGACCGAATTCAATAATGAGAGGTTTTGTGGTAGCACTCATTTGTGAAATGACAGACATCCTCTTATCAGATACATATACGAATAGTTTATACTATTAACTGTTGTTAACTCAGATTGGTACTAATTTAGCAAATGAACACAATGTTGCCAACCGCTGCTAATAATCGTGACAAGTGCAATAATTTGTAACATGATAGGTACCCGTATTAATGAATAATAAAAGTTTTCTTTTTCGATCTGCATTATATTTATTTTTATTATAATATACGGTGTACACACTGTAAACTACATGCACGCACGTAAAACTTCATATAATATATGTGCGAGCTGGCATGAATCTACAAACCATTTTGTAAGTAATATTTTAATTAAATAGAAACTTGCTTTAGTTTTTAGTGAATATACCTATTATGAAATAAAAACAAAATATATAACAAAACTTTTTAATTAGCACAGTCTGGGATTTGTTTTTTTAAATTGCTCATCACTAGTTCGTTAATTAATTGTAATTGTGGTATGTTTCCACCAGTTTTTCGGCATATATGACGTCATTAATGTAATATGAAGAAAAAAACTAGATCAAAATTTTTTAATGTGTTCAATTATTAAGATATCGCGTAGAGCGCCAGTCGAAGCCACGTGCGACCGACATTAATAGTATTTTAATGTATTCTCCGTCAATGAATTAAAACCTATAAAACAAGTGTAGGTAAATTTTATTCAAGTAACAATTCAGTATTATTTTTGCTTTATAGCAAGTATGCCGTGTTTGTTGTACTGTTTAAATGTGTTTGAACATTTGGTGCCATATGCCGATTCTACGGGAAAGTTGACGTAGGTACAATGGATCATTTGAAACGGTTCGGTGCGTCCGTCACCGAGAGGTTGCGGACTCTCATACTGTCCGTGAACAGTCTCAATAAAAACCAATATTCTCCAAGTAAGGGATTTTTATTATCTTCTAAAATACATATATATTAGTTGACAGGTAAAAAAGGGACATGTTAATAAATACATTTATTAAGTTTTGTCTATTGTGACGTTAATTCATTAGATTTGCTTTTTCAAACAAAACTGCACAATGGTATACTTCTGAAAAAAGTATAAATATTACTGGATAAATTGAAAGGCGCGTTGATTAAGTACCCAATTTTCAAGCCTCTGGTCATGGCTTCAACTCCCATGCGAGACAAGAAAATGTCTTTTTGTTCTGTATCTACGTATAAATATCAGGTACTAGTGGCTCCCCGCGGTTTCACCCGCGTTCCCGGGATAAAAAGTAGCCTATGTGTTATTCCAGAACATATTCTAGCTCTGTGCCAAATTTCAAGCAGATCCCTTCAGCCGTTGGAGCGTGAAAGAGTAACAAACATCCATACAAACTTTCGCATTTATAATATTAGTAGGATAATTATAAAAGTACCTACAAGATACTTAATAACTAAGATACCCTTGATGACTGTTATAACTAGAAATACGCTTCTCGGTGCAAATGGCAAGGGTAGATAATTTCTTTGAGAATAAATTCATTATGAAAGTTAATTGGGATTATTACTCAGAAATACGTTACCAAGTCAAGTTTTGTTATATTTGTCGATTTATAATTCAATCTTGAGTTTTATATTTTTTTAATAACAGAACATTTAAAAGTGATTAGGGAAACAGATCAAGGAAAAATAATGAATCACAAATGATGAATCTAGATCAAAGCAGAGCTGTTGATATTGAGTTATTCTCGTCAGTACATGGAATCTACGGAGCGGAAAGCATTAGTAACTAACGCATACCACTTTTATTATAATCCCGATCATCAAGATTCTAAATAACACGCATTCCTACAATGAACATCTTATGTAGATTTGTAATATGTAGTTCAAAATGTGCTAAAGTCCGATAAAAACCATTTTAACAAGATTGTTATATTTAACTCTTTTTGCCACATGAATTTATCTACACATACATATATTTTATATTGTTACTTTTATTCACTATTTCTTTACGAATGTTAAATAGATTGGGTACATTAAATGCCAGATGGAGACTGAATCATAAGCCACGCAAATGAGATGATGTCATTATTATTACACAATAAATAGGTATAATAAGTACCGAGAATTGAATTAAATAAGAAAAAGTTTGTATGTAAAGTCAAGAAGGAAAGTTAGTAGATGGTTGCCTTTTAAAAGGAAGGAAGACTCAAACAGTAATTTCAACCCGTATAAGTAAGTACTAGATAGACCTGAGTACAATAAATAGGTTTAAAAATTATTATGATAGTGAACGTCATCTTAATTCAATAAATAACAAAAAAACTTGGGACTTCCATATTGCTATTGTATGACGCGTTTATTTCAAGTACATACCTATTCATTAGAGAGATTATAAAATAATTTTATTAATAATCCACGCCGCAAAAAGGTGTTACTTGCATTTAGTGAAGTCAACGACCATCGATAAACGTCATGAGATTCGGTTTAAAAATGGACTAAAAAGAATAATGGAGCTCAGCTTTCTTTTTTACCACCATCTAACGGTTTTCGGTACCACAAATTACTTCGCCTTCATAGAGCCCGTTGATAGTTTTTTTTTGTTTCCGTTTTTACAAAAACCATATCGAATACTAATGACCACATCTGTTCGCAAGACTACACGAGACTGTTTTTGCTTCATCTATCTATTATCGTTACTTGGATAAGAAAAATAATAAATAGTAGTAGCATTTGTATTCGGCTGTTGGGGGTCTGACCTTCTTTAGAAATGTTTTGACAAATGTTAGCCATTAAAGCAGACCCCTCACGACTTGTCACATGTTAACTCATAATTCCAACAACTTCCAACTGGGTAAAAAATAGACTTTAGTAATGTCCAATTTTCTATATCTGTAAATGTAAGCACATGTTTAACATAATATACCTACTGAAACAATATTTAGAATATGACCAAGTTAATATTTTTGATATTTCACAATGAATGGATAAACTGCGTTTAATTAATTCGTAGTAGAATATTACACCAATCCTTTCATTGACACAATTCTAAATGTACCTAGTAGTTTCATCAAGATATCAGATAAACTTTGAACGGCATTGAATCGGACATTAGACGTTATTTTTACCCGACTGCGAGTTATTTATGAATCAGTAGGTAATTTACTTATGAAGGGATCTATTTACACCATGTCATAGATTCGAAACTACGGTTTAGTAAAACTCAGGATTATCGAATACACTCACCCTTTAGCTTCGTACTAACGGTCGATATAAAAGTATTGTACTGCACTATAAATCGTTAGATAAGTAGTCGGATAATTAAATTAATCCATACGCAATTGATATTAGAATAATGAATAATAAATATAAAAACATATTTTGCAATCATGGTATTATAAAACGAGTTTAACTGGTAACACCGATATCTTTCTACGCCCTTGACGATAAACACATTCAACCATGCGCTTTTGTTTTTCTCTATGTGTGTGTGGAACTCAAATTGTATTCTTTCGGTTTATTATGTTGCAAATCTTTTGACAATCGTGGAGAATCCTGACTGATAGCTTTCGTTCCGTCATCCGTGTGACAGTGTTGACGGTGGTTTATCCACCTACATTGTTTGCCCATCTGTACGCTCGGCTAGTTTAGCGGCGAACACTCAAACAATTATGCTGATTAAACTTGTCACCAATAATTTTGGTGTAGAACAAAGTCGGTTCAGTGCGCGCTTCGAAATCGTATCGGATCATCCAATAAATCAATAGATTTATTTATTATCGCTCGCCGCGGTTTCACCCGCATACCCAGGAGATTTCCCGGGATAAAAACTAGCCTTTCTCAGTCTCTAGACTATTTGTGTACCAAATTTCATTTAAATCGGTTCGCTAGTTTTAGCGTGAAAGACAGAGTTACTTTCGCATTTATAACATTAGTTAGGATTTATTTATTCGGAATAATTAGACAAAATTAGTATATAATCTCCTTGATTAATTAATTATATGAAATAGCTACCTATATGGTATTAGTATCAAGGCTTCAGGATAATACTTAAAAAAACGTATTAAGGATATAGTCAGTTAACCTTTAGGACATTACAGGAAGACATTTAGCATGTTGGAAGTCCATTATATTTATTTCCTATTCATCGGTAAAACCCTGAATTTGTATTTTTAGAGGATATGCCTATGGCTATCAGATTAGATCCCTTATTATAATAAATATAATGCAAATTCTCTTTGATTTTGAACGACGCAATAACGGTATCTTTAACATAAGCATATCGGTGTTAATTGCCCCTGTACATTATGGTATAATATGGTTTTCGCAAAAAGCCACTAAAAACCATTTAAGGTCATTTGAAAGACTTTTATTTTCAACAAACCGTCTTTCAGATTTCTAAGAGTCTAAGTTATTGTAAAACATTTTTCATATGAATAAAACCCTAACATGCAAGCAATTTAACATATCTATCTTAATATAAAAATCTTGAAATATTCTCTCCGAGTATTATAATTTTGCGCTGAACCCTATTTGATCTTTTAGTGACCCCAGTATATCTAATGGTAGTTTAGTTCAGAAACAAACTTTTGTTATTAAGTGTTTGAGTGAACTTTGTTAATGTAAAAAGGAGTAGTGAACTTACATAGCGTGTGAAAAAATGTTTAGCAAGAGATTTTAAAATTATAATTTCGTCTATCACATTAAGTGGTACCTATATCAGATTTATAATTTAGAACATTAATATTCCTCGGATATAAAGAAACATGTATGAATGCTATTCCATAACATATTGTAACTGTGTACTAAATTGAATCCAGATCCCTTCAGCCGATCTGGCTGTGATTGAGTAACAATCATCCATCCATTTAAATTTTCGAATTTCTAATAAATAGTATCTAATACCGCGACTTAAAATATCAACATGGAAATGATCGTAATTATAATATTTGTTATGATAATATGTATTTGTTATCTTGACTTTGACGCAAGAAGTACCTACCTAAGTGAGTAAAGGTGAGACGTTGGGTCACTATTCACCCGTGCACAATTATCTATCAGAGGCCCTGTCCTCTGTGTAATTAGTTGGCCTCATCTTAATATACATACATACATTATAAGTTACGAAGTAATATTCTAATATTTTTAATCAATAAAATCAAACAAGTGATCACTACAGATCTTGATGTAATTACTAAGTCAAAAACTAAGTAGGTACCTACCTATATATTTTGGTAAATATATTTGAATCGATTGGCTTTTAAAGGCATATGCCTAGTTAGACATGTCAGATATCTGACTTCAGGGGGTATTATTCTATGCAGGCGTTTTACTTTGACGTCATAACTCCTTACAA
This sequence comes from Thyatira batis, assembly GCA_905147785.2. Lineage (NCBI taxonomy): Eukaryota > Metazoa > Arthropoda > Insecta > Lepidoptera > Drepanidae > Thyatira > Thyatira batis. The sequence continues at coordinate 6,370,210 of LR990501.2, read as the reverse complement.
ATGTTAAATCAACCTATCTTAGATTAATAGTTTTTACTGTGTAGGTACTTAAGTAAGAGATATTTTAAAAGTACTCTCATTACAAGATGTTTTAGTTAACCTCTGTAACCGACACCATTAACTAGGTGTCGACTACAAGTGATAACAGATAAGAGTTGTTCATAACAATATTAAATTGCAATTTGCAACCGAGTCGGTATTTGAACTTGTAGAATCCTTTTAACATTAGGGAGCAGACTCGCATGCATTAACTCTATAGGTACAGTTAAGTAAGTTATCTTTTTGATGTGATGGTCTTATAATATAGGGTTGATAATATATTTATTCTGTTTGGTTAACTGGGCTGGGATATTTATTTAGTCAAAATTTTACTAAGAGTAATTTAGAAGATGAGATGAGACTTACTGAATATAGCACGAAGTTACTAGAGTAGGAACTTATTACCAACGTAATTAGGTATTTCAAAAACCCAAGGCCTGAATTTGACCCTGGCCTTTAAGATAAGTCAAAAAAGTCCTTTTTGAGTTATCTTAAAAGAATTTTCTTAATGTTTACCTGCAGGCTTAAGGAAATATTCAACCATAGCTGAGACTATTTTGTTATGTAGGTACTTAATTTAACACTTTTACTTCGTTTTCAGTATAGTTTATTTCGACTAAATTTTTAATCAAATCATTGATTATCCTTAAAGAAATAATGCTTATAAAACTTTTATGTGATTTTTCTACCATCAGTTTTTTGCGATAGTCCTGCAGGGCTATTGCGTATCTCAACTGACAGCTCATAGTGATGATCATTTTGTATGGTGCTCAACTATGAACTGTCAGAACGCCATTTTCGTATTGCCTAACGTCAGTTTACAACGCGGATGACGTCATGAGAACCGAGTCTTGTTGATAGTCACTTGCAAAGAGTAATATAATAGACCTATGTCACTTGATAGGCACCGTGAACATTTTGACAAGTGTTTTCGTATCGATAGTTGAAATATTGCGATTGCGTACGCAAAGTGTATATCAAATAATTGACAAAGTGATAATCACTCAATTTGGTGAAAGGAACTACTAAAGAGCAGTGTTTTATAGATCGCAAGTGATAATCACTGTAAAATTTGTAGGTTATAGCTACTCTTATCCATAGGAATTTCAGTAATACATACTGACTTTGATCTATTTGCTTATGTTATTTAAAAATAAAACATTATTACTTTATTTATTATAAAAATATTGATACGCCTGATAATTATCACTCATTAAATGTACGTAAGTAATACCTAATTCTATCAAAATAAAATTTTTAGGCAATAGTGCTATTGACCTCTTTCAATTAAAGAACATTACAGAATTACTAATTTATATAATTAATACAAATACAAATAATTACGAGTACAATTGTATCAATGTACCTATTTCACCAATGTATTTTATACACAATAATTTTATAATATATTGTTAATTAATTTGATTTCAGATTTGTGATGTGAAGCTAAATATATTATTTATTGATGCATCATTTGGAGGTGCCTCACATGATTCCTATGTATGGAATCAATGCTCAATGAATCTCTGTTAGAAAGACTACAGAATAGAGAGTGCTGTTGGCTTCATGGTACCTATGTACTTTAGCTAGGTAATAGTAAATCCAAAACAAAATATGATTTCCAGTTTATTAAATGTGTATATTTCCTACATTTTTTACATTGACACCTACCTTTCTACATATCATAAATAAAAATCATATCAATTTATTTTCAGGTGACTCGGTTATGCTCAAAGGCCTTGGATGATAACACCCATGTTAGGTGCTGTCTCTGGATCTCGAGAAGAGTTTTATACGGATCTTCATTGTTGTGTCAGAAATACTGTGGAGCGGTGCATTGGTGTATTAAAAGCTTGTTGGCGGTGTTTGTTGGCACATAGATGAATGCCTGTGTTGTTAAATAATATTTAATCATTAATAAAGGAATCATAAATCTTAAGTAAAGTTATGTATTGATATGTTTACATTATAATTATATTTATTGTTAATAAACAATTATTTTAGAAAATAAGGTTTAGTCATTTTATTAAGCTTTCATGCATGAATGAATACTGAATTGCTGGTATGAAGGATGAGGTAGCCTTTATCTATAATCTAAATTCTAAAAATAAATATACAAATGTGGAACTAACATCAATTGGTACACCAGACATACCCTCCACCCGCAGCTTTTGCTTTAACTATGGCTTTAAATTCCATCGTACTTTTCAAAATAATAATAAATTGTTAATTATCACATAATTATACCTTCTTAAAAAAAAGGGTTTACTTTACAAAAAATATGTACCTTTGAGTACTTGTACTGACACAAAGATTGAAAATTGTTTTAAGTTTTTTGTGTCAACCAAAGCTCACCCACTTGAGCCACAAAGCAAGTGTCTCATTAAGTAAGTGCAGAGTGATAAGGTAATATTTGTATGAGTGAGTTAAATAGTGCAACATAAAATATAAAATAACAATGAAAAGAAAAAGTTGCTATACAAAAGGGAATAATGGAACAGTAGGTATTTGCTCGAGAAAGCGACATTTATGAATAAAGTGAGACCTAGGTAATGATTAATTTATGGGTATTAATTTATTTAGGTAGGCAGAGTAAATTTATTAAGAGGTTAACTTTGCGTCATTGGAGTTTTAGTTGATCCCTCGGCCACCGAGCTCAAACAACAACTTCAGTACGGTTCTCTATTATATATAATAAAAACATCAACGAAATAATTATTTTTGTAGTTTTACTTAGTTTTAAGCATTTATTATCACCAACTTTACATTCAACTTAGCACAATATCTTCCTCGAGTTTGAAAGTTTTGAAACGAGAATGAGTATGCCGCCAAAATTACATGTAATGTTGGTATAAACCGGATAAAATAAAGTGAGCTTTGGAAACTAGCATTTTGTTACGATAAGAAGGCACACTTAATCTAGCCGCATAATAGTCGATAAAAAATAGAGGTGTCGAGTGCCGTCCCGATAGGCACCGTTAGACACCGCCACTTGATATCCACTCGATTTGATACGTAATACCAATGTTATGATATTCTCGGTTGTCATCAATGTTCGGTGTACAACCAAACCCAGTTGGTCACTGACATTGAAAAAGATAGCCAATAGCCCCGCTGGTCCTAGTCCTAAAGTACAGCCCTGCTCGTGTATTATACAACTCGCAATATCTTAATGGGCTGAGCTCCCTCACTCTATTAGAGCTGTCTCAGGGAGTAAGTTAGCCCAACTCTGTTGCTAGATGTCGTTAGCTTGTTATCGGGAACTCTTAATGTTCATTTATTGCTCTAGGAATTAATTAATTCTGCGTATTGGAGAAAATATCATTGACTATAAGCTAGTGCTTTCGCTCGCGACTTCGTACCCGTGGAAAAGTTACTTCTGGTTAACGCTAATTTTAACCCGCGACTTCGTTTACGTAGAAGTTAAATATTTTATTTATAAATAATACGTATGTTAAGGTGCTATTTTAAGAACGCATCACGCTTTTATGAGTGGAACTTTATAACGTTAGGTAAAAGTACTAGTATGTTGAAGAAAATGTCATTATTACAATAAAACATTTCTAGTACAGATTAATAATATAATATGTTATGAATTACTTTTAAGACTAATTAGCCTAATTCAATTTATGTAGGTATACCTAGTAAAAGCCGGTAAGCATTATTTGCATTAGAATCATTTAGGGTTATTTATATTTAGTAGGTACCAGTTTACTGTAGATATCTACAACTAAACAAGCGAATAATTTTGTTAATGTTTGTTCGAGAGACTGAATAATTAATCGATCTTAAAGGTATTTTACGAGATGGGCTTACACTTACACCCGTACCAGGCCTAAAATAATAGCTTTAATAGGTAGTTGGGTACTTGTTGCGTAAGTGGTACTAATTCTGCTTGTGAACCGAGGTACGAAAGCAAGAAAGGTAAGCTCTATAATTTCCCGAACGTAAACCGCAACTATGGAAGGTCGGAAGCTGGTCATAAGTTTGTAACAAGAAAGTATTGATCTTGAACAGTTTGTAGGTAGCACCGAGCACAGAGCACCGTGTCGCAAATATCAAATAGTTTCCACTAAGTTGTTCGGACAGGCCTACTTCCTTAGTTCTTGGCTTATTTGTTTGTAACAGATAATTATTTAACTACAACTTAGGTATAGACTTCTAAATACAATGTAAAAACGAACCAAACATCAATTTTTATTAATGCACGCTAACGCCTACCGCTCTCTTTTATAAATAGACTTGGCAATGTAAGCCAATCTATTGTTCAGTGATTAAACCTATTACAAACCGACCACAAACGGAGATTGTAGCTCCCTTCAAAGCGTCTACACACGCTGGTCGAAACTGGAGGTCATGTCAATTTAGCTGGATACCCTCCTCAAGCTTTGTCGAATTAAGTGGTTCATGTTAAACAAATGAGATTACCATGTCATGTACAGCCCTATTTAGAGTGACCCTGCTGTTGTTGACAAGAAACATTGACGGTTTTTTGTAAGACATTCCAGGGACATTAACTTACGTAGGGCTTAGATTCCATAGTTTTTTGCTATAACGTCTAGACTATTATTTATTAGTGATAAAAATATGTCACCTTCACAAAAAAAACATAATAGTTTCCATATGCTACTATTTCTCAAAATTCGTTTCCTGCACAAAATGTAATCGGATTGAATAAACGAAACATTGAGATCAAAGGAACGCGCCAAACCTACACTCCTACAACTACTTGTGAAATTCAAAGAATTTAGAGTAAAACAATCTAATGGAAATTTAATGTAACCAGCCACCAATCGCGTATCAAACGTAATGCACATCGCTTAACCCTACGAATCAATAGATCTTCGCTGACGCAAATCATCTATTACTAACATATACCTCGTATATTTACTATTGAGCTACTTGAGATGGAAGGAAAGTGCACCATATTTCCATAATATAATGTACCTAACGGCCGATCGGTCCTGAATACCGATCAGTCTGCTACTCGTAAAGTTCACGTGAAATATGACTTTGCTAATAGAGAGTGCCCTACATATACCTACGTCTAACTTCTAACCTAATTCTACGTAACAACCATCCTGTTCTTCAATCTTTTGAATATTTAAATGGTCGTTGTTCTCACAAAGGCGTTAGATCTGAGGTCTGGTACTACTTAGAAGGGTATCGACAATATGTAAAGGTTGCGGATTATTTTGCCCTTTGAGATTACCATTACGTCTTACGTTGTAATGTTGTAAATATTTTATGTAAATAACATTCACTACATTTTTTTATTTTTCAAGCAAAATTATGGAATCGTCTTTGAAACAGGAAGCCTGGTGATTTCCGCACTGTTTACGTTATAATTTACTCTCGTAATGGCCTAGTGATTATTACAAACAAGTCTATATGGATCGCAATTAAACATGCTAATTTGCAAACGCTTTATATTGGTTAGATTATTGAAATACATAAATCATATAAGGGGTCATTCCCACGAGATAGGTACATGGAGCCGACGAAAGGCCAGGGTCGTGACGACGTGCGCAGGCGCAAGGTCCCTTCCTTCCGGTTGTCTGTCGAGACTTAATATAAACATTACCGAAATTAAATCGTGTACCGACTTCACCTTACAAGAAACCTCGCGCTTTTACGATAAGAAAAATGGTTAGCAATTTGTTTAACTAGTATTAACGTATTTTTTGTTTACTTGGGTACAACTTTTTCCACTTGAATTAAATGAATCCGTACATAAGCCTACAAGAGATGTGTTTAATAATACATATATAAGTCAGGTTCAGTTAGGCACTTTAATTTACCTTTTTTATATGTGAGAACATGTTTTTGTTTCTATATACTCCAACATTTAATTCACAAACAATAGGGAACTTGGATATAGAAATTTGAATAAAGTTTTATAATATGTAACAAAGCAGGTACTTACTTAAGTTACACTTAAAGGTATCACGCAATGAAATACGAGAGGACTTGAGAATAAAGTCCAAGTAGGAACTTTATATCTGTAATGTTATACCTAATTTATCCTGCTCATAATTCTGTCCTGCCCTTAGGATTTTCCATTCCGTGTACTAAGTAGTTTATACAGAATTTAATTTTTGAATACATTATAGCAATGAAAACAAGGCAATTCTTTTTTAATCTAATATATTAAACGCGTGTCTAAAATATCCATTAGAGAGTTCTAATTACTAGGATATCTGCGGATAATTCTTATCGTCTGTCAAACCATCAGCTATGTACCCAACGCAAATGAACCTCGGGTTATATAAACACGATGGACCGAGTTCAAACACGCTAAAACCAGACCTTTCGCGTATTATTAATACTATACTATACTACAAGAATAATATTACCTACGTAGTCGCGGAAGAGCGTTGTTTAAACAACCTACAAGGTTTCTGTTCGCACATGTACTCCGCGAATACTACTAGATTCAAATGTTGGTAGAAGTTTTAAATTGGTGAAAATTACATTTACCTATATAGAAATTACTCATATCTTTTTTTCTCGACAAACCACTTTGATATCAGACACTCGAGAAAGATATTTTTTCTGGGTAGAATAGGTGTTATTGATAACGCGTTTTTACCACTTGAATAATGAGGGCTATCGTTTCAGAATTCAGGTTTTCTTTACTTCCATCGCACTCAGCGGTAAAATATTTCAGTGGAACTTTGAGGATTATATAGGGCCAGATTATGTAGACTAAGCTATTTTCTGCTTCAGACAATAGGATTTTTCAGCTTTATTTATTACGAATACTGTTTTTAAGGTTGATTCATCTGCTCTGTTAGAACCAGCTCTTCAAGAATAGATTATTATTCCAAGTAGATGTACTTCAACCTTGTGAATGTATTACATTAATCAACATTGTTCTGAAATACAGTTTCTTTGATGGCCGGTTTATGATGCTTTTATGATTTTACGTCAAACAATTATTAGAAGTCGGTTTCTTTTGCGCGCGCTATGTTTTATACACCGATATGATATAAAAATATCTATTTGGTCACATAAATTTATGATTATTTATAAGTAAAACTCTTTATTAGGATGACACTCGCAATTGGCAAGGTTTTATTTCTCCAGAGAGAATCAGGAGTAACCGAAAACCATAACATATTTTACCCGTAATTAAATGAAGGGTAAAAATAAACATATTTTACATTTAGCACACACCTATTCAAACTTTATTGCAAAACGAAATCTGAAAGGTAAATGCGTCATGAAATTGACATTAATAAAAACAAAATATGAAATCTGTTGTGTTTGCTTTTTTTATTTTGACTGCAGTTTCATTGGTCAATAAATAACATTACTTACGTAGTTTTATTAGTTGCCGAAAGAGGGACGACAATAGTTAAGTAGTCAAGTCAGGAAAGGACCAAAGATTTATTTAGCTAAGGTAACTGAATGAATTGAGATAAAATGGACGTCTATTACCCAGCTGAAGCCCTGAAGGTGTGAAGGGATAACAAATGTAGAAGTAACAAGATTTATTTAAAGGGTCAATGCAATTCAACGACTAAGTGAGGGACAAACCGTATTTATAGTTGTTTTGTCAAATCGGAATTGTAAAAGCATATATATAGTATCAAAGTCGCCATAATATAGACTGCAAAAAAAAATCAAGCAATAGCTGGGCTCGTTAAAAACATTTAAAAGCCAGGTTAATATAATTTAGCTTCATTGCGAAGAAAATTTGAAATAAGTGCAGTATTTCTTTATTCATTTCACAGCTCTATTTATCGGGTTGTTATTTAAAAATTGTATGCTTATATGTATTTAGTTATATAATTTATTATTATTGTGACTAAGATTATCGCGGGATAGAACCAGTCCTAAGTAGTTAGGGTAAGATATAGGTAGATTTACTATCGTACGTATGTCGTAAGAAAATTATGAAAATCCGGTACACTGACGTCTGATTGATTGGCTTCACCCAGCTTTAACTAGTTAGAATATTATTATACCTATTTCTGGCCCATTGCTATCGCCTGTAACTTTAACCAGTTTAAACTGGTAAAGCAGTCGATAAAGGAAACCATGAAATTTAACTTGCATGGTCATCTTTTCCGAACCATTACGGTTATTTTAAGGATAATCTTCAGACTATAAACTCTGATTCACTTGTACAAACAGGGCGGTATTCGGTCAATAAATTCTTCTAAGAAACTAGAATTATATTTGTTTGGTGACAATATTAACAGTATATTACCTACGTCCTAAATACATACCTGCCAATACATTTATAAACTCAAATGTAAATTAGTCTACTAATGCAAACATAAATAATTATGAGCTCACGAACGTACAAAGTTCAGTTCTAAGGAAGTTGTAGTAAAGTGCCCTGTATTTCCGTCTAATATCACTTATAGTATCATACAACATTACGTCAAATTTATATAGATATATATAACGACCTAATAACAATTCTACAGTAATTTGATTTAGGTTGAAATTGGCTAGTGTTCAGTAATTGATTCAATTTAAACTACGACGAAGTAATTCATTTTGTGACATCATATTGACGTAGGTATACACAGTATTTACATATTTTTAATTTATTTTATTTTACTCTACAGGCTAACCGCAAATTCCAATTTTATCTGGAAATCCTATAGACATATAAGTTTCATTTAGTGTAGTTTGATTTTATAATATTCCTTTATAGGGCTTGTTTTGTGATTTTCATATTCAATTTTATTCTTTAGATCCCAAACTAAGCAAAGCTGTAGTAGAACTATTCGTTCATAAACTTACTTTTACATTGAATAAATTTTAAGAAGTTGGTTACATTTAATAGAATTTGGTCTCTTTTTATTTAAGGCTTATTATTTAGATATAAAGAGATAAAGTTAACTTATTTAAAACTTTCATAGCTGCCTTAAGTAATCTATATAGAATGCTTGGCTGCAAAGCCAATATAAATTCATTGTTATATGAGTCTCGCTAGAATTATTTTTATCAAGAGAGGTTAATAGTCCTACTATTAGAATTGTCTTTTAATAGCAGTATGTGGCATAGTAAAAAAATGTTAAATGTATAAATATAAATGAAAAATGTGTATTCTAAATATAGTCTATAACGAAAACTACCAAAAGTTATGAAATAACACACAATTATAGAATCAACAGGAAATTGGATTAACATGTGTAATTTTAAATAAATAAATAAAAATAAATAAATAATTTTTGGTAAATGCTTAGGTACTTACAGCAAATATGTTTATCAGTTCTAACACATGAACTAAGTAGCAAAATTGTTTAGAAGTTACGGTGGTTTTGGCACTTTCTTAACGTTTAAGAAATTTAATTTAATTTCATAAGTGTCGAGTTTGAAATGAGAATGTCTTTTGGCATTTCCTTCACATTTGATCCATATTCTTGCCAAAATAGCGATGCCAAGTGCTCTTTACAACTTAGACCAAACTGCTTTAATCTTCTCACCCACTTTTAAAACGGTTTGTCATTCCGTGCCTACAAATAGTGACGAATACGCAATATGGAACTTGAAAACCGCAAAAGAAGTATTTCAAAGTCACAATCGATTATGCCGTATGATAACATTGAACATACTATTACGAATCTTATACTTAAAACAATAAAGTTCAAAATAGTTTAACAAACAAATCATGTGATTAAAAATGTTTTGATTTTCGTAAAAGTATGGAAATAAATTTTAATGTGGCGTGAACGTAACGTCTGCGTTTTAAAAACAGTAGAAACATGAAAATGACGACCGCAACGAATTGTACTATACACAATGAGTTGGGACGGTTGGTCTTATTTAATTTGTTACGTTACCCCTGCCCCCCCCCCCCCCCCCCTCTCCCTCAACCCTGCTCGTGCTGATGTCTGTGAAATAATTGTCTCTAATGATGGCCAAGTCATTTAGATCAATGGTCTTTATATTCCGTTTTCTGGGAGATCTTGCTTAGAACTTTTTTAGAGTTAATTAATTAGGTAAACGATCACTAAAATTGTAGAAAGTAAAATTTATTTTCTATCCTAAAGAAACTAGGTAGATGACTTAATGCACTTTTCAGGGCTCCGAACCAATATTGTAATTTAAATAAATGAAAGAGGAAGCCAATGGAACGATTGGTCCGATTCTGTTAGTGTCTGTCACAACTGCTTGCTATGCTTAGTATCATTTTTAGCTGAACCATTTTACATAGGAAAAGAATTACATTTTTCAAAACATTAATCAAAAATTATAATTAAATAGTTAAGATACCTACCTTTTTAATTACCACAATAACTGAACAAGTGTCATTGAAATATACTAGTAAATAATTATTAATATAACACTTATAATAGACACCATTAAACCCGAATAAACCCCCAGGGCGGTGTTCAGTCAGCCTATAAATCACTTCCTGCGACAATAAGGCATGTTAATAAAACGGAAACAATTCATAGTTTATCATAATCTCTCGTGACAATCACTCAATCCAAGTACAAATAGCTACAAATAATTGTTTCTAATTATCCGCTATTCACCAGTGATTACTGTTAAGATTAATTATAGTCTGTCACATCTTACTGGTGATGATATATGTTTTAATACATGTCAATGCATTAAGTATTTAAATTACGACTAGTTACGTCGTGGTATTTACCCGCGTCGTCAGAGGCTCATAATTTTCGAAAGACTTATTATATGTGTCACGTTTCATCAAAGTCATTTCACTCGTACGTGTCAAAAATATCATATAATCATAATTAGTAGAACTCTTTGTTTTATTATAATTATAATTCTTGGAAATGGTTGTGAATATTCTGGCGCTCGAACTCTGACAGTAAGTAAATTAAGTTTTGCTCTGTAAATAATTACCTGTAATATAAGTTACTAGCTGCCTCCGCGCGGTTTTACCCGCGTAGTTCTCGTTCCCGTAGGAATACAGGGATAAAATATAGCCTATGTTACTCAGTGATAATGTAGCTTTCTAATGAAAAAAGAATTATTAAAATCGGTCCAGTACTTTTTGAGTTTATTCGTTACATACAAAAATACAAATCTTTCCTCTTTATAATATTAGTGTGGATAGTGTAGATGAAAAATATTTTCATAAAGCAACAAGTGAATTTGACGTACATTAGAACCTTGCATATATACTGTACCATATAAAATTTCTAAGCCGTCATATTACATTACCAAGCTCAGAAATGAAAATGAACTTAGGTACAGTAGAGTTGTGCTAGTATAATAAAATGCCGTCTACCGCACTATACCGACAGTTATATATTCTGGTAAACGCACTAAAGTCAGCATTAACTCCAGCTGAATACTTCATAATTAAAACTGAGCAATAAAACTTAACAAGTATAATGAAATGACGTTTGAAACATGAATAAAATATATCAAATTGAGTTCCTTATATAACAGTTCTATAAAATTATGTTAATTTTATTATTAGAACAGGAATATGTTGGGATCATCTACCCTATCGACATTTTCGAGTTGTTCTTTACTATGTACTAGTATTTGATCACAAACCAATCTTGGTTGGTGATGATAGATTAATTAACAAAGCTTAGATGGTTAGTTATTCAGAATATTTAAAGTGGATTTGAAAATGATGTTGTTGTGCAAAATAAGGAGGAATTAATTGCTCCATAATAGTAGGTAACAGTAGTACCTATAATCGGTAAAGGGTTTAACAGTTACAGCGTCTATAGAAATAGGTACAGATTCCCCGTAATCGTTATTGGAGAAACTGGTTCATTAAGCGTTAGTCGAGATAATTATAAAATTATTTAGGCATCTATTTTAATATGCATCTATAACAAAATATCTAAATATACTATTACTATACATTAGCATGAATTACGGCTATTTTTCTAAAATTCAAATTAAAAGTTTAACATCGAATTACTAAGAGTATCCTTCCTTCATGAAAACTGAAATCCGTCATGAAAACTGAATTTGGGATAATCCTGTAATATTTTGGTGCTACGAGTGCCTACGAGCTCTACGATGCACTGTGACGTCACAGATCGACTTTCTGAGTGTGTAATTTATTTGATCGAATATATAAAGTTTTGGCTTCTTGTCGATATTCAAACGCTTTGAACGTACTTAGTCATTTTATTTCCTTTCTTCCTATACCATTTTAAATGAATATGTTACTTGATACTTATTATACATCATCTTCTTCGAGTTATTCTTATTTAGGGTCTACAATATGCCAAGAATCATATACACATATTGCTATTTATTAGTTACAATGTGTATACTATGTATACATAATGCATACATAATGCAGTATACATAATGTGCGTAATAATTACCTATTAAGTAGGTATTAAATTAAATGGAAAAGCTCGCTTTGTTCATAAATTTTATTGACTATCATCAGAACAAGTATTATGTATGAAATATTCACATAAACATTTTCATAATAACATTACACTGGTGAAAAAAAAAATAAACGAATTAGCTTTGGACATGATCCACGCAATAAAATAAATGTTGGCCGGTACATATACAAACATGTTTGCAATAGAGAAACACAAATAAATGCAGCAGAACAAAACATTTGTGTACTCCCAAACGGCATACAATTCTCACGTTTTGTTTTGTTGAACATATTTAATGACCTCATACGTTCAACAATAGTTTCAAACAATTGTGCCTTACCGTGAACTGAGAACGAAATGTATAGGTACATTTTGAACATTGTTTATTTTATAATCATTTAATTTCCTTGAGCATATAAATGTTTGCTATTATTGTTCTACGTTTTACCGCCCCGCGGTATCATCCGCGTTCCTAAGGGATGTTCAATTTACTAGAGATTAAAAGTAGCCTATGTGCTAATCCAGATCATATTCTATATCATGCAAGTCCTTTCAACCGTTCTGGCGTATTTAAGTAACAAAGATTCATCCAATATTACCATTTCCATTCCATTATTCCCATTTCTAATATTAATATCATTTAATTTAAAGTTTTTCATATGATGACGTAATAAGAATTAATAAAGTGATTATTTATAAACAGAACTAGAATACTACTCATGTAATTGGATCTATAAATACCTATCTACGCGTCACGTGAATGAATTAAAGTGTATTAAATTCGTGACTTTGACCTTTAAAACTGGGTCATCAGCCGAGTCAAGGACCTCCATTAATGAAATGTAAGAAATCATTGTTCTTTGAACATCCATCACTTTCTATTAACACCAATTAAGTATTGTTAAATTTTACGCATTCAAAACTGAATTTTATGACTTTGGAATTAAGATCTACTATATTCTCGAACAACCATTTAAAAGTTCGGATATTTAATTAAATAAGTCAAATTCTAAACTCAATTTATGTGCTAATTTACTACGTCCATCAAATTCATCACCAACGGAACGTAAAACTTTAACGAAAATAAGAGTAGGTATACCTAACTTCGACGGAAGCTGCGGAAAGACCTTGACATTTTATAAACTTTAAAACCAAAGTACAGACAGATTATACCTAATAGTCGTTCTGAAAGTTGACAAACTTTCATCGCATCCCAGACACCGCTAGCACCGACATTCTGCAAGTCACACGCTGAGTCATAGTTAATGACACCTATACTTAATATTAATAGCACTAGATTACAGTAGGTAAATAAGATCAAGCTGTGAGAAATTTGACTAGATACCATTTTGAGAGAAACTTTTGGAAAGAAACGCAGTAAGTTAAAGTCACGCTGTGCAGGTATTATTACTTAGAAAGCTATTTGTACACCCACATACTTATCTATCAATAAGTGTTACGATAACACTGATTCTGTAAATATAAATGCAGTTTTGTTGCAGACTGTTGAGATCTCTTATTGACCTTCAAAACACTATACCAATTGAGTCTATATTATCGTAGTTAACCCTCGCTAGCTAAACGCTCGGCTCGTAAAGATCGATCCATAAAAACTGATGTAAACAAGCAATTATTGACAGAGAAATACCACTGATCTGCTTCGGGTTTCGTCAGTCATTGACATTAATTACTCTCTGCAATGGAAAAAAATATCAGTGCATGGTGGAGTGCTCGCACGGTCAGCCGTATTGTCGGGCCGGCTCGCCACAATACATGGTACATTATAAGCTCCGAGTGAATATATCGAGGGCGCGGGCGCCGGTCGCCGTTGCGTATCTCCTCGAAGCTGGTAGGGCTGCCTGCCGAGTAGTAGTGGCGAGCTAGTCAATTGAATAGTGCTATGTGCGTGAATCGGTCGCGTCCGCCCGTCGGCCGCACCTCGTCGCCGCCCGCGCACCACATTCACCGCAAAAATGATATTCTCAATCCATTGACGTTATAAACAAAAAAACATTCAACATGTGTTGTGCGAGGTTCACCAACTACCTGTTCCGTAGTGTCGTGAAGTATACATGTGGACTTGCCAGCCGCGAAAGTAAGTAACTCGTCAAACTAATGTGTACAAATTGCGGGCTCAGCCGATGTGTTCCCGCTGCTATAATTAACCGATAACCGTTCTGTACAATACAAGTATACCAGCACATGTATATCCTAGACAAGTTATCTCATTCAAATACAATGTGCTATTTGTGTAGAAAATTAACGTTAGACTTGTCAAAGTTTCATTTGAATGAGTTAATTAAGTGTTGTACCTACTTAAGACAGTTCTTTCGCAATCACCACGCGTCCTCAAAACAACTTTCTAGAATGTTTCTGAGAATTAATCAAGTACATTCAAGCTGCATTTGCAGCACCCATTGTATGATAAAGCTTATTTATAGGATCCATTAAAATAGATAAGGGAAGCTGATTATGTAAATACTTAGTAAGTTGACTAATATGAGTGGAACACTGTAATGCCAACAAAATAAGTTTTATTTATTTTGTAGGTAGGTAGGTAGGTACCTATTGTTTTGAGATATAATAACATTTTAATCTTTCGTATGCTATTATTGTGCAAATGAGCAAAAAACTATATATGAGTAATGCATATATCAAAGAGTTCAAAAGTCGAGGATAATATCCTATGCAAACTTTTGTATATAAAGAGCGTCTTTATAAGTCAAACTTGCGTAGGTATTAGGTATACATAATAATATTTCAATGAAACATAAACAATGCTGAAAAATCACTGTCCATAAATAAACATTTACACTTTCCAGTGTCAATATCTTTATAATAATCACCAATTCTACTAAAACCATCCAATATGTATTATCATCTTCATAAATAAATTGCGCCTCTTCATTTTAGAGCCTATACTTATTTTAAAAATAAAATTGTGAGTAGCCCGCTAATATAATTAATGTAAGCGATTTATGTCCAAAACTTCCGCACTACGTTAAAGAGTGTTCAGAAGGGATAATAATAGTATTGCATAAAATTGCTAATTTAGTAGAAAATATTTCTTCTGTTTAACTGTTTGTGTAAAATGAGAAAAAACAGACGTGATCTTTGAAATACATAAGTGCATATACTCGTATATTGGACGGTAGATATTCTTATAAATAAATATCATGAATCTTATCCAACCAATGTGTGTGCTGATTTTATTCCTAGCTTATTCCTAACATTGTAATATTGTACGTTTACGTATCCAAATCTACAGAAATTCTGCAACTACGTATGCAAGTTCAAAACATACTAAAATTAGCTAATCATAATCCAATAATGAGTACAGAATATGTACCTATTGTGAAAGTTAATACCTATATTTAGTCAAAGTTAAGTAGGTAAAGCTTCACCCGAATCACCTACATAGTAATTTCTTATGTAACTGTAGGTAGGTATTATAAACATAGAAATACTGCAATGAGAATTACTTCAAAATTAATGTTAATTACTGAAAAAGCCGTATTATCGTTTCCACTAATCAGTTACGCAATTAAGTTGAAATAAAAAATAATGAATAAATCTAGCATATCAATTTTATTTCCAATTGAACGTATAAAGCGCGCTGACCTTGACACGCCGGCCAAACATTATCCTTTTGTCTCAATTGGCCGGTAATTGTCGGGGACGTCTTCTGTTCTATTCTAAGATACAATTTGCACTTACGGCTGTTGTCAAATTGCACCTTAACTAAGCCTGAACTCAATACAACATGATATGACTCCACTAACTAAAAATGGATGTCAAAGAACTCAAACTGTCTGCTCTCGGCGAGCCGACTATTCATTCATACACGTTTCGAATGTTTTTTTGTCTTTTTTCTTCTATTTATAGAGGTCGCACACTATTCGTCGTGAGAATCCAACGTCAGTCCAATTGCATTTGAAATTCAGTTCAACCGTAGGGGGATTTGGATTTTTACGATTTATTGTTTCCATTTCAGCCAAATTTGAAGCCAAAACGAGATCTTAGTCAATTATACGAAGTCACCGAACGAGCGACATTAAGTCAAACAGTAGTAGTGTAAATAAAATATAACTAATAGAATATTTATAAAACAAGTCATCGTTTTGTGTGCCATTGTGTTGGTCGCGTGTGTTTATGTCTATCTGATTTGTGTTATATGTGATGTGTTCATATGAGAATTGCATGGAGAGCCACGTGGAGCCGGAATATATTTATAACTAACTACTAACCACGAAGGCTACGTTTTGCGGGAAAATACATTAACAAACCTCTCAAAATGCCTAAAGGTAAGTAGACTAGACTAAATTAACTATAACTAATAATTATGGAACTAATTAATAATGCCACGATTAATTTTATTGACTCATGTGATAATTACGGTACTCGCAATACTGATGCTGATTTTCCTCGTACAAGATATTGCAAAAGTACGCTCCCTGGAACTGGTTGTTGAAATAAGCTTATTGCATTACCAGGTTTTCAGTCCACGCTTTCCTGTTAATTGTTCGTAATTTTATACTTTGTGTAATTAGTTAAGTCTTAAGGTTAAAAAAGAATGAAACGAACTGCTTACACTTTCTGTATTTAAAATTTTCCATAATATTTCTACAACTATTTGACATTATATGCTTATATGTAACGAGCGTTTGGAATAGCTTACGGTTGTAAGCATTAGCTCACGTGTTTAAATCTCGTGACATCATGGCAAGTAAACGCTGCCGATTTCAAGGTTGACAATAATCAACGAATGCAACAAATTTATAATCACCATACAGAAATAATCAATCACATACTGAATTTTCCACTAGCACCACGACGCTACCGTCGCCGTCGCCAACCACCTCAGTATGTGCTTTCATAATAATTGATTTCACAGAAATTAATCCACATCTGACTGCATCCATTCAAGATGCTCCATCTGGCTATTGTTATAATTTCATTTCGAATAGATCTTGACGTTTAATTAAAGTTTCCGATATCTAGACGTATGAATTAATATTCCAGATGAAACAATTGTTATGGCTCTGTGAAGACGTATAAACAATAAATTAACATTCAATTATTTGTAGCTGCTTAAGTTTATAATAAGCTCTTATATCAACGTAATTTCCGTTGTTGGTTTAGCAGTTTAGAAGATTACGGTCATCAAACGAGTGATACAAACGATTTCGCTATTAGGGCAGTACACACGCACTACTCAACTCAGCCGGTTGATTGGCGGTCTCCAGTTACACTGTTGACGCCACTTGAATCAATGAAGTGCCATTGGTTCATTGTTTAATCGTCTGTTTTATCAGCTGTAATGGACATACACAAGATGTTCGAGTATGCGACTTATTAAGACACCCAATCAAATGAGACATCGTCGTTTATAGTATCTAAGCGATACGCCATATTATGTTACTTTGCAGCATTATACTTAACGAGAAATTATTTGATCGCGTTCCGAGAATCCGTTTATACGCGGCGGTGCAGCGAACGAGTGAAATGTAAACGATGTACATATTTCTTTTGGATAAACAAGGTATAACAGAAAAAGCTTCTGAAATTCAAGGTTCGATTGTAATAAAAAAGGTGTATAATCGCCTTTGTGCTCATGATGTGAAGGGTTATAAATAGCTTTGTAAACAGGATAGACAAGGTCTTTGAAATATACCTGACCTTTATTAGATAATGGTAAGAAGTGGCTCACTGTAGGAAACTGAACGATACTCGACATTTCAAAGCAGTATAATTTTATTATGTTACATTTATCCAGTAAATTCAGGTAATATTTTATATCATAGCGTCATGTTCAAATGTGAGTAACCATGTAAATAATAATACACTAGGTAGCAATAAAATCTCGTTGTCTAGTTTTATTTAGTCGTAACCAAATGATTTATTTATTATAAAATAATATAGGATTCCATTAGATCATTCCTTATTTTATATCTATTAACAGTCAACTATTTACAATCTAATCATGAAAAGAAATTATGTATTTATATCTACGTTATCTAAATATTTTTTCACTGTCTTTATTGCAAAATTTGTACTCATAACTCCGATAACTAATATAATTTTGGTTCACCGCGATTACTAAGATGACAAACAAGTGAACGAAGCGATTACGCTATAGCATTTATAAACCAAATAAGTAAAATCTAGTAATTTATAGATATTCAAAAGTAGTTGGTACGATTTATTTGTTCTCAATTGTATTATGAAGAACAAAAACATCGGCTTGATTGCCGCACCTCGGCCGTCTGGCTATTGTGAGCATGCTCACTGCCCCAACAACTCCATTGATTTTGGAACAATTGTGCACAACCATACGCCACTGACCCTAGCCTATTGTTAAAACATCGCATGTGTATTTGAGCTAGAAGAATAGCCTCTAGATAAAATCTATTTACCTCATGTATCCATGTAGTTGGGTTTTTTATAATAAATGATTTGTGGTTGGAGTGTATGCCAGTCGTGGTAAAAACCAGTTCTTATAAATTGACCTAAAGTTATTGACCTATGTAGGTACCTATTCGCTAAACTGATGTAATGAATCTAGTACAATAATCATTATATGGTAAAAGGTGGTATAATTAAGCAAAGTATCACACATAAATTCGTAATATACGAATCTATTGTCAAAACTATTAAGACCTTGCAAAACTAATCAAGCAAAAGTGTGAATATAATCTCCTGCTTCTGTAACGTGTAATTTTGCAGTCCTCAAAGCAGCTTTAACCAATCCTTTAAAGAGTTCAAAACATAACCGAATTCTAATTATTCCATATGTTGACAGGCGACGCCGACATGTCGCTGAAGCAGGGCAGCGGCACCGGCAAGGTCCATTTCGGTGGTCTGGACGATGTCTCCCTGTACGGCACGCCAGTGGAACCAGCGCCACCGGCCCCGGACGCCAAGCAGGGCTTCCTCCGCAACCAGCTCCAAGCACTGTTCCAACCCACCGACAACAAGCTAGCCATGAAACTGTTCGGCTCAAAGAAGGCGCTAATGAAAGAACGTATCAGGCAAAAGGCGGCGGGACACTGGGTCATACATCCTTGCAGTAGTTTCAGGTAAGTCAACTTATAATGTTTCTTCAAGTCTAGTTTGTGTATATCGCAATATTGTCCCACGTCTCAAGTCATCACGGTGGAACCTACTTGCATATCTGCACTATGACTGTAGCTTCTAGTATTCGGAAACTATATCCTTATTTCAATTTACTCCATGAAAAAATTAATAGGTATAGGTAAATGGTCCTATCACATACCTACGTTTCTATAAACCGAAGGGAAGAGAATAAAACTATTTGATCCCGGATGTATCGTAAAATTTGATGGCTCCCATAATTATATTTATAACTTTGATTAAAACCAATAAAGTATCTGGACCGATTTCGTATAGATAATAAATAATATATTTATTTAAACACTGCTATTGTTTTGGTCAAAGCTTCTAACTTATCCTATTTTAGTGCCCATGATAGGCTCTTATTGAGATTATAAACAAGGACATTAAAACGTCAAAAAACAGCAGAATCAATAGTCAGAAAGCGGAACATTAACCTCGCAAAAATAGAATATTACTTACCTAAACAAGTGACATATTTTAAAAGTTATGAAAGCACATAAAGCTTTCAAAAAGAGGTGTTGTAACAGAAAAGTGGTAATTAAGGCCTTGTTCAACACCGCTAAGCGCCATTACAACTAATTAAACTTTGGAAGCTTCTTTATTACAAAAATAACATACTACGGTTTGTTTATAGACGCCATGCGTTCGCGTTCGCGTTTACAGATATTATAATGAGGTATTTTTAGAAGCAAATTTCATGATCGCTCAGTTATTTAATGCAAGGATTTTTACATGTTGAACTAAGGTCACCTCAACATCAGGTAGTAAGGCATAATAATCTTATTTTCAACGATGTATAGATTACAATCAGATATAAGGTAGGTAGTTATGTGATTTTTTACACGTGTTTATCTTTAATGTTAATCATTACTTTTACTTGTTTCCGTATTTAATTATATATGAAATAATTAATTTGACACGACAGACTGACGTATGTATAGGAAATTAAATACTATAATTATGTTGCATATGCCGCTGATTTTATTCATTGGAATTTGAAGAGGTACCTACAGAAGTAATTTCTAAGTAGGTACCTAAACATAACACTCAACTTACTCAATATTTTCGTATTCACAACTATTTATATCAACTTTCTACAATAGTCCATGAAAATAACCTCTAATTTCGTATTAAATATCGGCTTACGTATTTAAGAAACAATAATTATTTTATAAATAGATGACAAAATTTACTTCAACCTCAATCAATATTTATATAGATTGTTAACTCTAACTTTCTATCGAGGATTGAATTAGAAATGGCCTTGATGAGATAACTTTGTGATATTCGAAGTTTGACATAATACAAAAATACAATAAAACACGTACAAACATTATTGATATCAACCGTACGTGTCAGTCAGCGCCTTAATGAAATAGGTAATAACAATTTATCAATATCTGTCGAACGATATTTTTCTGTCAAATCTGTAACGATTTCGAGACAACTTTTTGCAAGACTATGTTTGTTTTACAAGATAAAATAAAGTTATTTATTTGTATTTACGTCACTGGTACAGCAATAAAAATATTTTGTTTAGCGTTTAGTAGATATGAAGGTATCTTTCTTTAATTTTACTGTCTAGTTAGAAACTTGTTAATATTAGCCAGAAGGCAATCATTTTGATCACCAGAGCGTGCCGTACAAGAGTGTCGAGTATGTAATTACGCTCATGTTGTGATAACTCATTGTCAGTTGTCAACGCTTTGCGCAATCTGCGTGCGCGCAGATGATCATAATAATATTGTACCGGAATCAAATCTCCATGTGTCTAATTTAGATTAACAGATGTAATCTATAAAAATGCTTTGTATACAATAGTGGCTGGATTTTTAAATATCTTACTTACTTACTTAATCAGCCCGCATCTACCCACTACTGAGCATAGGCCTCCTTCTTTTTCCGCCACTCTTCACGGTCCTGTGCTAATATCTTAATCATTATTAAATAGTAGGTAAGTACCGAGGTAAAAATAGGTACAGGTACTTATTGCACAGATTTTATGATTAATAATTTACAGAATTTATAGACTGGTTTAATTCATTTAAATAATTGTAAACCACCTTTCTCCAGTCAATTAACATGATTAATTTGTATATATACCTAATTAATTAATTCATTACATAATTAATTTGGCAAATACAAATACATTGGATTAATAATGCTGGCTATAAAGGGTATATGGGCTAATTACTGGGTAACATGTGCGAGACTTATTAATTATGCTAACACTTATTGCCAAATTCAGTACCAGATTTGATTTGTAGGTAAATAATGTTTTGAACATGTTTAGGGTAAGCCGGTACGTTAATATTGATAATGTATTTTCGTATATTAAGCATATTTTCCTCAAATATTCCAGAACAACGCAATAACTGCTCTGGTTCATCTATACAAATTTGTTATTTATTTAATGCGTCACCTACTTATTTATATTGTTTTTAACATATTTATTAACATAATATTACTGGAATAAAATTAAATCCGTTGCGGTCGCTTATCGGATAGTGTCCGAGTTGACAGCTTCCGGTCGACTGCGCTGTCACGATTAGATACAGCCGCCGACCGATCGATAGAGAGCGATTCGATGCTCGATATCGATAGACAATATCTCGACTTACAATAAAATCGATTACGTAAATGCTTTTCATTATCTTATAGGTCAGAATTGTTAAGGAGATTGGGCACGTTTAGAGATCGTGATTATGTTACATTTAGATAATTTTTATCCCAGTATGCTCATGGAAGCAGTATATATTCTTTTATAAATTGCATTTTACAATCAATGCTTATGATGCACATTAGGAATAAAAACTGGCTATTGTAAAATAACATCTAACTACAATAAAGAAATAAATGCAGAAGACACGAGCTAAGAATAAATGATTTAGTCATTGCACACCTCCATTAATAAAATCAACAAAGTAACAATGTTCATCAAAAGCCATTGCGGCTTATTGGCAGAACAATAGACGCCGCCGGTGCACTGAATAATGACTGTACAATACGCACAAATCATTTCTATGCTCCGTACTAGCTAGGGCTGTTCAAACATAGGTAAACATTATCAATATTTAATTTTCAAACCTAAATTTTGGGGTAAAATTATCACAATATAATTTTTGAATGACACTACATAAACATTTTAAATGAAAAATTGAATGGAGTATCTAAGTAGGTACCCTCTATTATATTATACAGCATAACTAAGGATCAAAGTCAAAGTAATTTTTCAGTTTAGTCCTGCTATATAGGGATCGTGAACGATTGGCAACCCTGACACATAACACATAGGAAACGTCTGTATTGAAAGGAGATACAACCGGTTGTCTAACGGGGCAAATCTGTTTGCCCTTTCAAACCTAAATTTTGGGGTAAAATTATCACAATATAATTTTTGAATGACACTACATAAACATTTTAAATGAAAAATTGAATGGAGTATCTAAGTAGGTACCCTCTATTATATTATACAGCATAACTAAGTATCAAAGTCAAAGTAATTTTTCAGTTTAGTCCCGCTATATTGGGATCGTGAACGATTGGCAACCCTGACACATAACACATAGGAAACGTCTGTATTGAAAGGAGATACAACCGGTTGTCTAACGGGGCAAATCTGTTTGCCAATGTCGAGTCAAGGGTCTAACACAATTACTGGGCATTAGGTCCCATTTGATGCGAGCCTTACCTGGTTGAGACCAGCTCAGAGTCGTGCGGCAACTCCAGAGTTCCGCGTCTAGTATTAGTCTGATTGTACGTTTATATTGTAATAGTATGTGAAGATTGATATCGGATACGATACGTTATGTCAACATTGTTAAGTCAAAGTCAAATGCTAAACGTGTCTGAACTTCAATACATTGTTGCGCAAGCAGAAGCTTATCCCTACATTATGAAGATAAAATATTGTTACATGGGACTATTTGTATTATAATTCATATTCATATATTTCATACTAGTTGCTCCCCGCGGTTTCACCCGCGTTCCCGGGATAAAAAGTAGCCTATGTGTTATTCCAGAACATATTCTAGCTCTGTGCCAAATTTCAAGCAGATCCCTTCAGCCGTTGGAGCGTGAAAGAGTAACAAACATCCATACATACAAACTTTCGCATTTATAATATTAGTAGGATTTCATTCAATATACCTACCGCTTTTGTAGGTAAATTGAAATTTTGTGTAGTAGATACCTACCATTATATAAAGTCAAATTATTTCATTAACCATAAATGCATAGAACAAATTGAAAATCTAACGACGTAATCGAAATGGGATACTAAATGACATCACAAATTAATTGCTCTTAATAAAACACTTGTAACTATTTTATTAGAGACATATTTTTCAACCACCTGTTAACTTTATATTATGGACTAGCCTTGAACACGCATTCCCATTGGATCTTAAATTTTCCCGGATTATTGCGAATAGTGCGAGCTTCTTTAAAATCTCTTTAGCCGATATTCCGTACCTAATAAACATATATCCTATCACAAACTTTTGCACTTATAAAAGTTGAAGTGGTTCTACAGGTAAAAAATAATTCAGCTACATAAAGCCGCTGACTGTAACGGTATGTTCTACATAGTCTATGGTCGGCTGTCCTGTCCCCCTGCAAGTAAACATTTTGCTACCCAAATGATATTCTGGAATATTTAAACTCAACTTTCTGGGTCACTAGGTTTTACAACAGTCATAATACGAATGCATTTTAAATTTGTTATAAATATTAAAATGTTTTCAGTAGATTTTCGTGCAAGCAGATCACTTTGCTATGCAAAATATCATGCTGCAGTGTTGTCTACAAGCATGTCAAGATAAGAGTTTGCTTTTAATCTTCACTTAACTAATGCATAAAATGTTTAAGGAAGTTATGAAAATGTTTCAGTTTTATCTTTCTCTTTGAAAAAATTCGGAACAATTTTCTCTAAACGAATGGACTAATACAAGTAGCTTTTCTATTCTACGTAAGAAAATTCTGCCTCAGTGTTACCGTTAAATAATTCTGCTGGACCTCGATAAATACCTACGTATCGATTTTCATCGAAATTGTTAAACGAGTCGAAAACCGCGGATGGTCTGCTTTAATACGAAATGTCTGTTTCAGGCAAAGAGTATTAGCTGCGATTAACTGAAATACAAACAGCAGGCTAGTTATATATTATTGGTTCATAATATGTCGTAATGTTAAATTCGAGTTTTGTAAAACATGTAAATATCTGTATTTCGGCTTTAACATCGGAACTACGACTTAAGCCCTAGCTTTGGGGTAAACACAGACACAAGGTTCCTATTTTTCTTAACAAATAGTAAATACGTATATAAAATGTATCTATGGTGCTCGCTTACTAACCCGTAACGCCTATTCCTAACAGAAAAAGACAAAGTGCGTGCACATTTCACCTTGCAGTATAGCGTACATAAGCTATTAAGTATGTAAATGAAATATTTAAGAACCCCAGGCGAAGCTAATAACATAGTATCGTGTTCCGTAAATCAAGGGCAATGTGCAATAACAAACGGTTGTACTAGGAAATGAAGAAATGGCTTATCGTACCGATATTGTTTCCTATAACGATCATATCGGCTCACATGTTTTATAAACACAAGGAACGTACAAGAAACGAACAATGAGGATTTCATACACGAATATAAAGTACACTTACCTGTACCATAACATAGCATACCTCCTATGAATTGCTTTTAGCTGGGAGTCGACACGTGTCGACGTGTGGCCGCGTGGTGGACAAAAAATCCTCATCGTCAAGAGATGATTATGATAATACACAGCATAGGCGCGACCATATATATTATTGTGTATCTTCTCATTAATAAAGAAAACAAATATGTAGGCATTTTATAAAGCACATGGTTATTTCAACATTACATGTTTTATGAAAAAAAGGTTTTACATTGGTCGTGAAATGAGCTGAAAATCAAATGAGCGGTCATTTGCTGTGAACGCGCTATTCAAGTATTAATATCCGGTGCTCGGCTCTCCATCCGGACTCCGGACCGGTGATCAATATTTGTCAATATCATAAACTATATGAGCATATATTGAAAGCTAATTTAATTTTAAAATTGCTTATTAACTGTATCAAACATTAATGCTACCTCGTTTTAGATTACGGTGCAAATTCTAATTATGTTGAACATTTTCCGCTTGAGTGTTTTGTACGGATATTCTGTTAATTATTTGATAACGTTGATTGTTTAGGTTGCTAAAATAAAATAAAGATTACATTTAAAGCACCTAATTAACTAATAATGTATACTATTATAAACTCTTGCACAATATACAGTTAATTAGGAAAGGTATAGGAACCTTATTACCCTAAGACGAAATTAATTATTGATAAATGCACTGAAACAAACGGTAGTAATTATGCAAATTTATGTACACAACTATTTCGTATCATTGTCTTAATAATGAACTACCTATTGTTAATTGATTGGCAACGAATCTTATTTCTAAACGACAATTAATCACAAGAAATTAATATCAATCAAAGATCGCTTCCTTCATCATTTCCATAATTGAAGTGAATGTTAAAATATGAAATCGTAAAGTAGTTGAATATTTAGATATACATTTTTCCTTATAGGTACAAAGTTTGCTTACGAACCGCATTGGTTTAATTTGAAACAATAACAACATTCATCATAGGTACTCGTAAATAAAATGCTCACAAATCATGATAAATTTATTGCTTATTAATTTATTGTAAACATTGTCATGTGATCATTAATGAACTTTAACGTTATAAATCGCAAAACGAAATGAGCTCACCATACGACATAAATAGATCGTCATTATAACGTGGAACCAATTTTTAAAACATTCAATATGTTTATTTTAATGCTGGTTTATTTATGTGTATTTTTTTTTATGTAGTTCAGTCATTCATATTTTATAAAAAAATAAACCACATTGTTCATTATTTTGTTTTAAACGACAAAATATTAGCTAACCTCCAAAATGTTATTACATACCTATATAAATTAGTTTAAATATTCAATTTTAATCTAAAATACAGCGTGCTTTTAATGAATTGAAATGATTAAATAATTCAGTACAATCATTTAATTAAACTTTAATCACTTCATTGCATATGCAGTTATAGTCAGTCAACCTAGTTTCAATGACAATATGAGTAGGATTGGATGGATCGATTTCGGTATCACTGTATCTATTCAAAAGTCATTTAGAAATATTTTAATGACTTCTATATTCTCAACATAATGAGCACTATATTTAAAATTATATTTAAAAGATGTACACATATTTCTGCTAATGCAACTGTAATCGTTTAGGGTTGACATTTTCATTGTCACGATGTTGTAAATTGAATTGTAATGCGAGGAAAAAATATAATGATTCACTATAGGTAGGTAAAGGTGTAGGTGTACATCCAGTTTGAGAGAATGTTGCGGCTTTCATAACTGTTTATAGAAAACTAATTTACATGAATAGTGTTCACCTTATACTATATTTATAGACTATTGCCGATAAATCTAAATCATTAAATGGATTTACTGGAGAAAATTGCCACAATATAACTACTATAAGAACTAAGCTTTGATTCATGCAATACATTAATATTATTCTCTAAAACAAGTAATTTAAATAATTAAAATATTGTACCTAAAATAAATTTTACAAAACAATTGCTGAGTTTATTGCCGGCTATTCTCAGCAAAAGCAACCTTCCGAACCGAGCGTTAGAGTTTGACTATTCTTAAGTGCCTGTGAAGGCCTAATTGAATAATAAACATTTTTCATTTTCATTTTCATAAGTGGGCAAGCTGTGATTTAAAATACGAAGTATAATTTATTCCTAGTTGTGTACCGGCGCGGGCGGATCCGAGTAATGGGACAATTAAAATGACGTTCTACTTACGACGAGTGCAATACGTCTGAGCACTAAAGATACATTTTACGTAACATTGTTTACTATCCGGAAATTAACGAGGACACAAACTTTTGGTACTATGGCAAAATAACTACAACATTCTCATTATAATTTAAACACTAAACCGTTATGCTTGCAATAATAGGTACCTGTAAGAATAATGGCACACAAGAATTATCCCATAAATATAATGATAAGCGTTTTTATTCCTTTTGAATTGAGAACAAAAATACTAATCTAGTAGTACCTACCTAGCTGATGCACCAATACAAAAACTATGAACAAAAACAAATAACCATTTTCATGCGGACAATTTAGTCATGTTCTTTCATAAATTTCATATTCAATATTGCATGAGATTTCTATATAGCCGTTGTTCGTGCAGCCGGCTTCGTACTGTGTTTCGCATAAAGGTAATAGTCGAGAATCTTTCAAATAAAATATCCAGCTGCAGTAAGATGATATTTTGGATTAAATTAATCTGTAGGTATATCAGATTGTCAAAAATTATAATGTGCATGGCCGGTCTTGAAAATCTTTTAATACAAAATCAATCTATTTATGAAAATATTTTTTCATTTCCCTTGGTGCGCCATATCCTGAGAACAATGTAACCAAATTGGTCCGAAATTGCATCCTTGTGCGTAAAAACTCAAAATGCCAAAATAAGTTAAACTACCTGCAACCTCCAGGAACGCAAGTGAAACCGCAGGGCCATAGTATCTAATAAAAATAATAAGCCTGATAGTGCTTAGTAAAATTTCATATCAATCCCAATTTTATACCTACTTTTTCATGATACATGAATGTGCAGTATTTCAAAAGGAATTTATGTAAGTCGTTGCGTTTGTATCTGAACTTCAATTACAGTAAAAGCTTTAATGTAATTTGTAAAATTTACGAAAATTGTGCTAAGAAATCTGTTAACTCTACTAAAAGCATGTATGTTGATATCCCTAAGGAATGTCATGGTATCTCTCACTCTTTGCTTGAGAGACTAATAAAGTAAAAAAATCATACACTGTGTCTATAATTTGTCTAAAAATCTTACAACTTTTATTATGATTAATTTTATGTATTATGAATGTAAATGCAGGTATACGTTTTTTGATGCAAATTGAGTTTAATTGCAATAAACACTTACATCTACTTGTTGTGGGTTCTCAATATTCCGTTGCTGAAAGCGCCATGATTCCACAGAATAAAAATCAAGATTTCCTAAACTTTAAATTGCATGTATCAAAAAATAATAGGACAGTTAACTTTATTGCTCGGGTGTGTAACATTCGGAGCGGAGACCAATAAAAATTGTATTAGTTCAGATGAAGAGTTTTTGCATATTATATCGTGGGGCGGGTCTCACACGCAAAGGCCCGCCTAGCGGCCCACGCTTCGATGCACGTCAATAATTCTACAATAGCTCGTGGAAAATGTATGAAAACAGCTCGTGCGATTATTTGCAATGGCGCGCTCTAGCAGGCCGCGGCCACAATTTCTTTGTCCTATATTTATTTTATGCAACGGAGTTTAAGAAGCATGTTGGAAAGTGTTGCGGATATTTTTTGTTTCCGACTATTTAAGCTTTTATTTCACTTGCAATATTTGTACGTATCGTATATCGGGTAAAAAAAATAATCCTACACTTTTAGTTTTTATAACAAAAAAGAAGCATTTCGATTAAAATGGATAACAAATGAAAAGCAGAAAACTATTATGTTAGTAACATCGCACATAAAATATTGTTTTTAAACCATTTTTAAACTTATTTATACCAGTAGTAGCACTTATATTTGGGACCATAGGCATTATCGAGGTGTTAATTTAATTTAAAATTTCAATTTCAATTTGATCTATGTGACGACTATTCATTATTCTCACAATTGGTTTGATGCTATCAACAATAATACGTCTAACAGGAGAAAGTTCAATCAATCTCAATAGTTCAATAACCTCGCGATAGTCACAAAGCAAAACACGAATATAGTAGTGAGATTATTAGATAGACGAAACTTGTATAAATGTCCATCCACGGGCCGGTAATAGGCAACTATGAGAAAGTTTTAATTAAATACGTCCACCCTGTAGATATCTGTTATCTTGCCAGTTAGTCTTATCGAGCAGAACTTTGGAACAGGTGATATTTCTCAAAGTTTTATTTGTAGATATATAGAGTACAAATCTTTTATAGTTTTCGTTTCGATAAATAATAAAAGAAATAAATAAATTAAATAATAGAATTGCTGGTTGCATTGGAAATCGATGTTGTCGTGTCGAACTAAGATCTTTCATTTATAAGCACACAGGATATTAAGCAAAATAACACTACATGTAGTGTTGTGTTCCTGCGGTGAGTAAGGTAGCCAGAGCTCCATGAGGAGACCCTGTAGCGGCAATGGGGGGACCAGGGATGGAGTAGCGTCGTAAGGGTGTGCAGGAGTGATGCCTGTTTGCCCTTCGACGAGAAGTGCATTGCGCTTAGTCCCTTTCACTGCCTATACAGTTGCTCCCTTTTTTTAGGGTCGGCAACGCGTGAGCGACGCCTCTGGTGTTGCAAGCGTCCATAGGCTACGGTAACCGCTTCCCATCAGGTGGGACCGTATGCCTGTTTGCCACCCTTGTGGAATAAAAAAAAAATAATTATATTCTGAGAACTTAGAACAATGCTGAGGGTGATGATTTATTTACTGACGTAGGAATTTTGTATTATACTATTTTTTTACATTTCAAATAGATAATACATCTCTTGTCGTTATTAATTAGAAAATATTTTACTTACCAAGTAAAAATATAAAAGTATTTAACGATCTCACTCCAATATGATCCACTAAATTCTAATGAAATAGACTTAAACGACTCACACTAAAACTTAATACTTATTTACATAATTTACATATTTATTTTACTTCTTACTCCTGAGTAATTGTATTAATTGTACTCCTTGTATTGAGTCTCCAGACTTCCCATATCTTCACATTATTCATTTACCTTCAAATAAGATTAACGGATCATTTGACACCTCTTTAAATCATTCATTTGTCTTTACAATCTGTAGGCAAATGTACCTGCATAAGCGATAACATTTGTTGAGTTGTGAAATACAAAGCACAGTCGTCTGTAGCATTATTTCTATTCCAAGAGCTAATAACGTGAATGAATGACTTACCAAGTTAGGATAAACTACTTATTTGAATTAGAAGAAGATATTTTACTTACCAAGTAAAAATATAAAAGTATTTAACGATCTCACTCCAATATGATCCACTAAATTCTAATGAAATAGACTTAAACGACTCACACTAAAACTTAATACTTATTTACATAATTTACATATTTATTTTACTTCTTACTCCTGAGTAATTGTATTAATTGTACTCCTTGTATTGAGTCTCCAGACTTCCCATATCTTCACATTATTCATTTACCTTCAAATAAGATTAACGGATCATTTGACACCTCTTTAAATCATTCATTTGTCTTTACAATCTGTAGGCAAATGTACCTGCATAAGCGATAACATTTGTTGAGTTGTGAAATACAAAGCACAGTCGTCTGTAGCATAATTTCTATTCCAAGAGCTAATAACGTGAATGAATGATGAAGTGAAAAGGGTAAGGTCACTTAGAGCCGTGAACTCGGCGTCAGTAAGCCGACGCTTAAATATTGACATTGCAATCTGCCTTTGAAACCGCTTCCTATACCTAAATACCGTAAGCCGAGTTGGTTTGCGGAATTTCTTTTGTGTGGTACAAGTTAAGGTAAATCTGTTAAGAATACATGTTGTTTTCACAGCAGTTGGGATGAAAACCGTGCGCTTGT
The DNA here is from genome assembly GCA_905147785.2 of Thyatira batis. Taxonomy (NCBI): domain Eukaryota; kingdom Metazoa; phylum Arthropoda; class Insecta; order Lepidoptera; family Drepanidae; genus Thyatira; species Thyatira batis. The sequence continues at coordinate 6,338,995 of LR990501.2, read as the reverse complement.
GCTAGTTCTGAACAAACGTGTAGATGTGTATGATGGTATCTATTATAGAAGATTGTTGTTAACTTTATCTTTATCATCATGAGCTCATATATATCACTGTGTCACGTATCCTTCTTACAATGAGAGGGTATAGACCATAGTCCACCACGCCTTTAATTTAACAAATTCAAATTATGAAACCTTCTGATTTACCTGAATAAATGCAAATATAATATTTGCAAGAAAGGCGCTCTCACTGATTAGGCGACAGCTCGTTTTTTTAGGTCTGTTATGCAAATAGAGATCAACACGGCTTAAAATGGGAACATGCAAATTGCGTTATTATCAAAACCGTATCATTCTCTCGAATAAAGGTTAGCAAAAATAACATTAACCGTGCCGGGGGCCACGGGACAGTAAACAAAGCAAACAATGCTCTCTATTCGTGTAAATTGTAAAACAAACTGTTATAGTTGGCGAGCAAACGTTCAGCACAAAGTTGTTCATTTACACAAAGACCCGTGTGGTTTTTCTTTCGCTTTGCGAATGGTAGCGTTTTTAAGGTACTGTAGCAAATTTTTAAAATGGTACCTAATGTGAGAGGTTCGTACGTTAGTTTTTTTACATCGGACTTAATATAAGGCTGTTTAATATGTCACCAATATTTGGCAAGACGACAAATTAACTCATAATTTTTTATTTGAATAAAATACATACAAATAAGGAAAGCATAAGGTACCTACATGTACATACCTACTGTCTAAATATATTTCAGACACTACACAGAGTACTACTGATACATTTTTATATAAATAACTTAGTTTTCACCATAACCTACTGAATTTAATATTGCTGCTTACCATCAGTATCAAAATACGATATTATATTAGTAAACGAAATTGCCCTTAAAATAGCCATTATAGCCCCATAACATAAACAGGTGCATTCAAAATTAACAATCTTAATAAATGACAGGCTATCAATTATCTTGAAACGTTAACAAACAATGTGAAGATTTAAATTTGAACCGGAGCTGCCGTTTCAGTTTACTTTAGGTTTCAGTTCAAACGCTTGTAATGAAACATTATGTACTTACATGTAAAACAATCATTCTGGTGAATAAATGTCGTGTCTCCTGCCATACTATTCACAAAGGGAAACTCTGACGATATCTCTCAAATAAATTAATACGTAGATAGAAGAATAGTCCACTTAAACGTTTCTAAGATAGCTTTCCACCTATAGTTTTGTATAAATATAGAAATACTGTAGACAGATAGACTGTTTGTTTTATTTAGTATTATTATTTAATATACCAACTTTTTATGATATAAGTATTAAATGTTGTCCATGCCATATGTCCACACAACGAGACACAAACAAGATCGAGTTTAAAGCGACTCACTTAAAAATATATATTGTTCCAAAATGCCAGGAATCTATCACACATTTCCGCGAGCTCACTGAAAACGCATCAATTGATATATAACTGGATTATCCGGCCGAGTGAGGAAGAGTTGTTGTGATGGCCCAACATTCGGAATCCATATGTTTCACTTTAATCTGCATAAGCTATAGGCACCATCGATTTAGTTGGATGTCGTGCTATTTTTTACTCATCGTAAAGCGAAATGGAATCTATCCTCTCGAAATAGCTTTTTTATGTTTTTCGCCTCGAACTTTGAAAGAAACAAGTTTCATTAGTTTTTTTCGATATTCCCAAGGCCCCCGAAGGTATTATGTAAGTTAGAAAGTTCTTAGGTGTCCTAGAATTTGTTGATCGAGTTACAGAGTTAAAACGCCTGTAGACTGACAATCGTGATCGGTATACAAGTTCTTTAAAATATTGTCATTCTTAGAACTCTTACATATATGTTAGTTATAAATCAAATTGGCCTTCACGATATATTCCTTAAGTTTATGACCGTAATATCAATAGAGGCATTACATGTGGTACCACCCAGTGTTCACTAGACGTAGCCACACAGCCGTGGACTGAATCCAGAATATGTTTTAAACAAATAGCATGCATTCATACACGTATGTTCTATGAAGAAGAAGTTTCCGAAATACGCTCTGAATTTTAAACGACAGAAGCCGATTGACTCGTAAAATAGAGTTACGTTAATAAAATGGAAAATTAAAATATAGTTTTATGTGCGTATTGAATCGATTTTATCGATATGAATAAGATAACCATAAAAACCTATTTATTACTTTATTTAATACGTTTCATTGTTACGTAAATACAGTTGCAATTTGCTTAGCTAGTAATAGTCTAAAATAAAATAAACCATTCGAATTAAACAGTGCGATCAGTGAAGCGAAATATGTTATTTTTCTCTTGGGATCTGAATAGGGGTTAGATGCACGTTATATTATGCACGGTTCGTTCTATCCACACACTTTAACACTTTCTATAGACTAGTAAAATTTAAAACGAGTATTAGAAAACTTTTAGTTCAGGAAGGCAAGGCCCTCATTCTAGGTCAATGTAATATATTTAATCTTCTCATTTACGTATTTAAATACTTAGCAACTAAATATTAAATCGCAAATCACGACACTAAATGACAAAATACGGTAATATTGTTTGTGCAACGCTCAACACTTTACTTTAGCTATTAGGAAGGATTCATTTTTACAAATTTTGTTTTTTTTCGTTTATTCCACTTAAAATTAACATCCGTACATCCGCATTCTTTTGGCCAGGCAAGTTAGATGACTAGCTGGAAGATAAATATGTACCTACTTAATTTAAATGTACTATACAAGACCACACAAGTTATGCAATACGTGGCGCGTATACAAGGCTGCACTTCTCTGAAATACATAGACGAACTCTCCGTCAACAAAACCTTAGACAAGCTTCGAACAATTCAATATATTCCATACTTCAAACATCTGGCCGTAAATAAGGTATACACCGCATAGAACGTCCTAATCCAAACATTTTTATTCAATATGTTAACGATCACCATTCATAAAAATATATAATGACTTCTTTGAAGTTGTAAAGTAAACTAATTAAGCATCCTTTACAAGCTTTACTTGTCTTCATTATTCTCCGTTCTCAAGAATCTGAAACACCCTATAAGTATGTGAAAGTAAAAAGCGAAACACACTTATGTGCCGAAACAATGGTCTAGTGGCGTGTGCCTGTGTAAAAAGGCGACTGGAACACGTTCAGGTGGCTTCGGCACCCAACTCGAGAGGGGCTCTCGGCCACTCTGCGCCCTCTAGCCCCCTCTAGCCCCCCTCTAGCCCCCTCGAGTGTGCCGACGTCGACGTCAAAATTTTCCACCTCTCAATACCTCTGTCATAAGATTTTTATATTGGATAACCGTGATTGCCTGCCTTAGGAGTTCTTATATCTTCAGATATATATAGGCAGTATTGTATAACAACCAAGTATAGTTTTAAATTTACCTTTACTCAATTCGATACTTCTTTAGTATTTCAATAGTCGGGAATGTATCTGTTTGTTTGTTAACTGAACAGTTCACAAAGAGCTTTTGGCTGTCTTTGATCTTGCCAATGCAGCCTCACTTCGGCATCCAGAGAAGGCGAGAACACTCGATGAAGTGATAAAGCTACACTTACACTGTCTTTGTCGTGTGTAGCTGAGACTGAGTGGATTCCGAGATAAAATGTATGCCTAACATTTGCGTATTTTCTCTTCTTTCTCCGGTGGTTCAAGGATGACCTGTTGTATAGTCAGCGTATAAAGTGTTGAATAAAACAGTAAGGGTGTAAATAATGAAATGGGATCGAGGTCACTTCAATGCCGATGCCTAGTTTCGCACATTCAACGCCCAGAATCTCGATGGCTCGTGGATTCTTTACTAACGATTTTATTAAGACATCTAAATATTTTTGTGGTATCTGGACCGTTTCATGACCTACCGTAGTACCCACTCGGAATATAGACATGAAACCTTACATTTCCATAATGTTATTCATTTAAACGAATGTGTATTCGACTGGTAAATAAATCATTATGTAATGTTATTTTTTCTGCATGTCAGTTTCTCGTTACTGGAATAAATAACAGTGGGTATACTAAAGCTTTATAATTCAAAGCAAATCATAAATCTGTGTAATCCGTGGTATAGGTTAGGTAGGACATGGCAGCTAGACGTTATCCTATTATGCAAAAGCCTCAAAAGCGGCTAGCGTGACTCAATTTCCACTGTGGAATAGCAAATGGATGCTTTCTGTCTCTTTTCAACTAATAGGAATCCCTGAAGTGTGAGCTGGATGGACAAAAGCGTTCTGTGGTATGGACAGTGAAATCCCAACGCGATGCAAATATCTGCATCCGGTATACAGAGGATTTATAAACGTCGTGTTGTTCTGTTTCTTTTCAGGCTTTTGGTGTATTACGAATGCTCTTATTTGAAATAAATTGTTGTAATTATACGGACTTACTGACAAAGTAGCTATAAGTCTTTGGTTTCACTTTCTTTGAAAAGTAACTTGCTTTGTAAATGTTAGGTTATTTTTGCAGTTTAATATAGAAAGGTTGTTAGGTGTGCATAAATAATGGACATATGACGTAAGTTAATTTGTTGACTCAGAAAGCGTTTAAAATTACATTCATGCAACTAAATTCGGCTTATACAACGATAACATCCTCTTATGCAACATTATTTGTTATCAAACAATTTACTTAACCGGAATGTTTATTTTTAGAACAAAACATCAATATTTGCATATTTCCGAGGGTAATTTTGGCAGCGGCCCCTTATAAAGGTCAACGGGACCGTGACTTTCAGGCTTTCGCTAGACTCAAATGTGAGGGACGAACATTGAAAATATATTTTATGAGTTCGTGACAAACTTATGCGAAAATAGGTATAGTAAAATTGAATACGGGTTATATGCATAATAGAACAAGCTCCATGGTGGCATTTCAAGCGACATTGCTCATGGATTATGTAAAAATTTTATATGTAATTCGATATCCGATGTTATGTATACTATTGTAAACCTAACCGACAATGTCGTCATAATCAACATCATCATCAGCTTATATACGCCTCCACCGAGGAGCACGAGCCTCCCGTAACAACGGGATTAGGCCATAGTCCAACACGCGGGTCTATTGCAGATTGGGGACTTCACATATATGTCTTTCTAAAATTAAATTCTCAGCTTCGACCGTAAGATAGAAACTACATAATTGATCGAAACAGAATTACCCCTAAAGAAATGAAATTGCTATTGCACTGTATAATAGCCTAGAGACCTAAAGACCTCTAGTTAGTGCTGTAATGAGATCTAGGTTCACTTCAGACCTATCCCAAGTGGCCACTCGTATATTATACAAAGCTGGAACGCTTTCACAGAACAGACAGGTAAATGACGTAGATACGTTTGCCGAATCGATTTAACTCTAAGTAATCGAGTTGAATAATATCACTATTTACGCTGAGGTGTAAAAATAACAGACTATACAGGAAGAGTTTACGTATTTTGATAAGAATCGTCTCGATTATCTGACTTCAAGGTTAAACTAAATAAACAATAAGAGCTTTTATATTATTAGTAAATCTCATTATTGATAACGCGAAATCCAATTTGTTATTACATAACAAACAAACAATAAGGTTAGAAACCTTTTCTCTTAACGTTTAAAGTTGTCTAGACGTTGGAATAGCGTGATAACACGCCATGCGCCACTCAGGGCATTGTAGAAAACAATAAGAGAAACAAACCAAATGGCCAATACCTAGGAGTACTCGTTGAAAGGTATAGGTGAGCCCGTTACAAAGGCCTTTATAATGAAAATAGGTCAGAGCGAGTCAATAAGTAAGTTGTTCATTACAAAATACATTTGGGGCCGCGGGAACAATTCGAGTGCATCAAATATGCTGTGCACCTGTTCGAAACGGAAACTCGGTGCAATTTACAGTAGTTAATGTTGGATGCCTATCCAAAATAGATTTTACGTTGTTTAGTTAATTAATTCAATAAAAAACATGTATATTTAAACAAGTTATTGAATATTGATCATATCGTATAATGATCTGCAAACTTTTTACACTTGGCATGAAATTAGAAATTGATTTGAAGTATAGTTTACTTCCTCAATGCTTTCCCAGAGAATATCCGTTATAAACTTCCAAAGAAACAATAGACATTTTCTGTAACCTTCAAAATAACTCTATACTTCTACAGCCGTTGATCTACATCGGTAAGGATTATATTTAATGCAAATATTATGTATGAAACCAAGATTATTAAACGCAATATAGAATAGAATACCCGCAATTGGCTCCCGAACCTCTCCTGATGCTGTTGTATAATTCATGCAAACTCCGACCCTTATAAAGTACCAACATTTTATGGACTTTAGCAAGTATCCACACTGCCTTTAATGAAATCAGGAATGAAACTGTAACTAATCCATCTTCACCTTGAATCTCGGTAAGGTTGGTTTAGATTGAGGAGGATGTAGGTGGGTATGCGTGTGGAGATGGGCAACGAAATACAAAAATATATTTGAGAGGACTTCTTTTTTTTGCTTTCTCTTACATAGAATGAAACAATTTATAACATCATTTTTATACGTTTGTGATTATTTGTCTGCATTGTCATTCTATGCTATTGTAGATTTATAATTCATTAAAATATAAAGTGTGTAAACATTTCCAAAGTTCATAATTAGAATCAGAAGTTTGGTATATATTATTTTGCTGTAAGTACAATACAAAACATAACCTAAGACAGACAGACCTAAGGCACAGTTATTTTAATATAAACATTATCAAAAACATCCTTAAAGAAAAGGCATCAAAATACAGTGACATTATGACATGTTCTCAATAAATTAAGCATCGTTAGTCCTTTGAATATATAACAATGGCCCTAAAAAACGTAAATTCAACATAATTCCATAAAACTGCGAGCAACAATGGAAGACACATAAAGGTGCTGGTCCACAGGTGTTTACCTATTCACCGTGCCTTATTCATTTTATAAGCATAGTCATTAGTGGTATGTCGCATTGCTATGAATAAATTTTAATATAAAATTTTTATTAACACAAATATTTGACTGGGAGAACATGTGGTTAGTTAGACTTACCTAAGCCAACGAAGGGTCGGCCGGACTGGGGCAAACATTTAGGTTTGTTCTGTGTCTAGATGTAATATCAATAAAAGTTATATATTTAAAAGTAGGTATATATAGTAATACTCTTGTTGTGTAAAATACCAAAGGATATTCAATCGAAAATGGCTCGATTAATTTTAGATTATACATTCGAATTTTATGACTATAAAATCCTCTCTCATACGTGTTACTATTATTGTCAAAAGCTTTTACAAAATTAATGCATGTGTTAGATTGAATGGTAAGAAAATAAGGGAACATTTAGTTGGCACAGTGCAATGTTGACTGTACGTAACAATAGCAGTCGAGCATTCAGCAAATATGCTTAGCCGCGTGATGACTACTTATTGATTGACTGCGGTAGTGATTCAGTATTTGAACTGGAAAATATTTTACCTCTATTTATTTCTAGACAAATAACAATACCTTTTTATTGTTATCCTAAGGCATACAATGTAACTAAATATAATTATTATAAAACAAAGCTTCATTTACATTATAAATTCATCAGAGGCGTTCTAAACTCCAATCCCAATATAGCTTTATGTAGCACCATAAACAACAAGCTTACCTCTAAGAACGAGTACTAAATTATTACGAAATCTAATTTTACTTCAAACACTACACATGAATATTTAATGAGACATTTCTGAAGGTACAAAAGTAACCTTACAAATAGCCTGTTATACATAGATGCAGGCATGCGGTTGGTCCTTGAAACACAAAAGGTTAAAATTAACCAAGAGTTTAAGGCCGCGTTAGCTCGGATTAATCAGACTGCGAACTGACTTAACTTTATAAGCCACAGACGGACTGTGGTGTGGTTGACGTGAATTAACTTGCCAACGTTGATGGTTGCTCGGTGTTTGTGCCACAAACCTAAATTGCAATAGGTACGCTGGAAGTTTTGGGCTCAACAGAGCTTTCAAAAATTCCCTACCTATATTTTTTCCATTTTTGTAGGTACCTAACAAAATTTTCACCTTTATTTTACTGCAATGTCTAGCTAGATGCAAATCTTATGAAGGTACGAACGCCTTTAACTATAATTGTACCTAATTATAAAATTAAAAAAACATTCATTTCAAAAAATATAAATTTTATCGCTACTATAATTGAAATAAGCTAACTGCAACCATAGTAAGGTACTGACAAAATAGCGGTCTTATATTTTCTTTCTTCAAATATTCAAAGTAAATTACCTACTCGACTTTTTTATAAAATACCGATCAAAAAATTCAAAAGGAAAACCTTATAGCAGAGCTTCATTCATGAAAACTCTAAAAGAATTTTCCCATAAACTTTGACAGCAAACATTAATTTACTTTCGAAATATGAAGCGTTATTATAAATGGGCCGTATTTGAATTCTAAACCGTTTATTGTGAACTGTTATTATTGCATTCAGATCAATAAATCAGGGCAAAACTGTAGTGTTGATAATTAACAATATTCCCAATTTGCACGGGTCGCGGCACACTCCCGTATCTCTCCACGCTTGTCTGATTCTAATATGAAGCGGATATGTATCAGTTAATCGCCGATACACCACAGAAATTATTATAGTTAATCCGTTATTATATACATGACTTTACATTTCACGTGATTTAATAAAATTACTGTTCTGCTGCTCGTTTACACTTGTTTTGTTCGTGTTCGCCAAATGTTTTACTATCTAATAACAGATGTTCAATTTACTCTAAAATATAGAATGTATCCTGTTTTGACGTCAGAAACTATTTGCTATTTTCGCGGAAAGGCAGAGCAAGGTTCTTAAGTTCTGTCAGTCAAAATAATAGTGATTTCTTACCAATTTATTGATTAGATAACCAAATCAAATCCTCACCACTTCAAGTATAAAGACAAATTCAAATAAGGCAAATAGAACAATTGAGTTATAGTATCAATTTTGTGTATTGAAATCTCATAACCATTATGTTTTATGGACTAACATTTGACTGACCATTTCAATACCTCATGTTACATAGTAGCAGTAAGTATTACAACGTCTGTTACAGTTATTATCACACAGAATAAGCCATCACGTCTTTGATGGCTGTCATTAGCCGATGGATCATTTCATTTAACGACATCTTAAATAGCCCACCCAGAATATCCTGCTAAAAATTCCTTTAGTAGTAATCAGTGTAATCCAAGCTTTATATACTTGATTAGTTAGAGTACTTACTTAGGAAGTGACGTATGATTTAATACTCACATTGTTTTGTATCCATTCAGTACCTATCTCTTAACTAATCTTTTACTAAAGTGAGTGTGTGGATATATATTTTTGGATAACAAGCTAACTTACATTATATAAGTAGGTTATCTAATTCAACTGTACATATATAATGAAAATCGGTGCAATATTTATTTTGTTACGTACAGCAATATCATTTTAACCATTGTGTGTTACTAAATGATTGACGTAACATAAATTATCCTTCCAAATCACCATATACATATTAGATATTTATGGTGCATCTTTTACGTTGTAGTAAAATTATACCTATTTGAATGACAGCACCGCGTGCCATAATTTTAACAGATTAAACAAAAAATATGCAAATAGTTCAAGCAAATAGAATCTTTAAAATATGAATATGCATAGAAATTGCAAATGAAACCCAAATAAATTGAATAGCGCTCTAAAACAAAGTTAGACAAAGGTAAAGTATATCTACTGATCGAGTTTATAATTGGATTCATCTATTTGAGTAATGATATTTGTCAAATCTAACTAACTCGGTAAGTCGTTATAGATAGACATTAGAAGCGTTGGAACTTTTATAATTATTCATTTCCTTTCCAGACCCAGTTGAGACCTAATCGTAGATTTGTGAGAAATTGATACCTATGTCTATCTTTTATCGGGCACGTTTCAAAACGAGTACCTAAACTGGTCATACAAAAGTCGTCAAGATAAATCGGGCAATGAATAACCTACACTTTAGTATTCGTCAAGCAAGTATCTCACATTAAAATATATGGTTATTTATTTCTATTGTTATGTATGTCTATGAAACAATACAAATATTGTTACATACATTACATAGTAAATATTATTCGTAAAGTATTCGTAATGATTCCATATTATTTATGAAGAATTTTGTAGTATTCACCGCTTTTCTTTTAAAAACTATACGACTACAATGACCTACATGTTATATTTACTAGGTACAAAAAAACTATAGGTGCTCGATGAACTTAGATGTTCTCATTTCAAATGTAAAGGTAATAATAATCAAAAATTATATTGCAAAAATCCCTTCAAAAATATACCACACATAACATTGTTATTTCCATCGCGCAGCTATAACTCGCGGCCGGCTTCTTTACGACGGTTTTCTTCGGGCCTCGGTTCTTTTTACTGCCTCTCTTGTATACTAGATTCAAACCCTCATTCCAGATCAAAATAATATTATATTTATGACAATGGAATCTTTTCTTCGGTTAAAAGAAAACCTTTTGACTGAGGTTTTCCTATTGTAACAATGTAGGTGATATAAAATAATATTATAGTTTGTATACTTATAGAATAAAGCTTTTTATAATAAAGCGCTTTGTAAGATGACGCCTGCAAGTCGCCTGGAAACGTCCCAAGAGACAAAATTAACGTCCTTCATACTCTATTTGACAAATGCATGGTTACCAACACAATACATGCATGCTACTTAATATTGTATGTGCAATGGATTCAGTTCTAGAACAAGGACACTAAGAATTATGAGGAAAAAGTTTGTTTAGTCACCTCAGTCAACTTGTGGTGTGCTTTTTTTGTAAATCATAAAGTATGGATAACTTTTAAGTTATATTTTGTGTTAGAATTTCTTTTTGCCGCCATCTCCTATAAATATTTTGTATAAGTCTACTTCTAAGAGTACTTATGTATCTTTCAACTTCGATTCATAAATAAAGTATTGCGTTAATCAGAAATAAATACATATTTACACACAATATTTTGAAGTCTTTATGTTTTATATCATTGTAAATTACTTGACATTATCTCCCTACCTTATTTATTTTCTTTTTTGTTCATTGTTTGTGATTTGTATTCATAAAAATCCGTTTTCATTACACAATGTGATAACGGTGTTGTCATAGTTAAATTTAGCACAAAACGTGTTTTCTGCTTGGTAACAATCTTTTGAACCCAACAAAGACTGTAAATTGGATAATGCCTTTCTGGGAAGATGAGGGACTCATGTAGGACGTCGTTTGTAAGTGATAAATAGTACCCAGTATATAGTATAGAAGAACCTATAGCGCATAACGTAATACCGTGTAAAACATGTTTTGAATAAAACATTAATAAACTTGGATCATATACTAAGTATCATAACAAAAAAATTTGTTCATTCACAGAGTTAATTTATAAAAAACTACTTTCTATTCTTTTTTAACGGTCAATGTGGTTTGTCTACTACTTACCTTTGATGAACAATAGTATATCAGACTACTTCTATGAATATTTGCTATAAAAAACTATTGACTGTCGTAGCGCATGCTACGGTTCGTAGCACGGCTTTAGTAAAATCCATAATAACTTGAATTCGTAAAAGCACCTACGACACAATTTAAACAACCATGAGCAAAAGTCTTCTCGCTTCATATTTAGGTATCTAATATTGATAAAACACTTCAACATATTGCTTTTGAAGTCAATATAAGAAAATAGTACTGCCTAAGGCACTATTCAAAGAAAATATTGACTGTTTGTCCTTCTTGATTATTTTATATTATCATGACTTATATAATAAACTCAAAATAACATACAAACCTGCGTGCTAAAAGAATGAGAGATATAAAAATACAAAATGCTGAGCATTCTTCTTCTCCGCTATGAAGTTATTACTGCTGTCGACAAACAAAACTTACTGTGGATATTGTAGGAAATTACTGCCATTTACCTCTTTATATTTCTACCACATTGTGAAGGCGTACCGGCCGAGGAGTCCGCGTATTTTGAGTAATAGCCCCCTGGCTTCGCGCTCTGCACTACCTACTTGACTTTTATGAAACCACTTCTGGAGTTTATTCGTGTTCTCTTTTGAAATTACAACCTATGGTAAATGACCCAATGGTGGCCAGTTAAAGAAAAAAAAAACAGGTTTTTGTGAAATATTACCAAAATTGTGAAAGTTTCAGCACTGAATATAGTGAAACTGTAAAGTCCAGTCCTTATTTAATATTTGTAATGTGTTGCGCGTGAGATACGGCAAAGCTGGATTCAATTAATTTAACAAATAAAAGTTGTAGTTTTGTGACCCAGTCTTGGACAGGGAAAATTCATTAATGGATACCCCAGTCTTAGTCTTAGTTTATCTTTATTTTATGGTTAACACATGAAACAAAACTAATTTTGATTTTAATTAAGCAATACTATTTTACAAGTGAAACATTCTGCTCACTGCCTTAACGATTTCCTTAAGAAAAACCGTCGTTGTCAATTTCAAATCACCTTACACTTTGTATTCGCGCATATTTGTACATGTAACTGACTGAATTGAATAAAACGTTAAACTTAGATAGTTCGATGTCTAAAGTCTATGTCACAGTGATCCCAATGTAAAAACATTCGCTCATGTCCGAATTCTAGATGTTTCTTTTAATTTTTGGCCATTACTGGTACCGTGGCCACGACTGGTACACTTACGATACTTACTATTTCAGCAACAGTGGAATTGTTTTTTTTTTTGTTTATAGTAAAACCTAAGTGGTAGATTATGGATAAAGTTAATTAATTGATATATACATCCACCTTTCTATTAGAACAGTTAACCCTTAGAATATATACCTTTTCCCCACAAAATATCTAGACACATAGATGGGTTTGTTTGTAGTTAATCTTATTTATCTACACTTATATTATAAAGAGGAAAACTTTGTGTTTTTGGTGTACCTATGTTTGTAATGAATAGACTCAAAAACTACTGTGCCGATTTCAAAAAGTTTTCCCCATTGGAAAGCTATATTATAAGGGAGTAATATAACTATATTTTATTCCCACGGACACGAGAACTACGCGGGTGGAACCGCGCGAAGACAGCTAGTATTATATATTTAGGATTCATAGATAGAATGGTCAATATAGCTCGCGGCAGGCAGCGCAGGTGCGGTCGGATTAAACGACAGAATGAGATCATTTAACGAGCAATTGCTGGCTCAATCGCAACTCCATTGGGTAATTGTACCTTTGCGTAATACGTGTCCTGCCTCCCACCATCACAATACCGTATTACTCACCTGTTCAATCGAATTAACCGACAATTTGATACAACTCATGACTAAAAGGGGTGTAACAAACAATAAGTACTTTATATTTCAACTGGTTTTTCATGAATATCTGTGCCTTGCACCCTTACGTAACTAAGATATATTTAGATGTAAAAGTATGAATTATAAATTTACTAGTTTTTATGCCTCTGTTTCACACGTGCTCCCAAAGGATCTACTGAAGCTTTTCTAGTTTATTTTCTTATCTCATTTGGATTAATTCGGACATTCTAAGACCAAACATAAATCAAATCGGCTAAGTCGTTCTCAAGCCATGGCACGACCGTGGCAAATAGGTATTTATTTTTAAATATATAGTTTGGGTAAGAATATCTACTATTTTACAAGGTATACTTTGATTTCGATTGGAAAGGCCGTGGAGTAAAAACCAAGCGTAACAATCACTTTATGTCAATAACACTACAGACAGCAGATTTTATTCCCACAATTTCAGAAGTGGTTTACTTTTGACATACACAGTATATTTCCACTAAGCAAACAAGTATCAACTGAAATAAATGTTCCTATCGTACAAGCTTTTGCATACTCAGAAATACTTTTCAAGTTTGTTCCTTGGTTAACTATGAATAATAGGTCCTTGTAAACATGGAAGTTGGCCTGTCGCCCACCGATGTTTGTTAGACTTGGGAAATTTCCACGTCATTGTAAGCTCTATCATATGCGCAATTATATATTTGTTACGTACAAAGATATTGAAAAGATCATCTTTACTCGTACCTATGGAAATCTCATGTAGTGTCGTATATCACACAATATACTTACACTCCCATAGCAGCTATCAAATTATGACCTAAATGTACGATATAAAGTAACTAAACAAACTGAAAAATCTATTTAATTATATTTATGTAAGACATTACAAATATTTTTTTTTATTTAAAATTCTGCGGATTAGCTCTTCCGTTTATCAGTCTTCTGTCACCGCGTTCCTATCCACTATCTATATCGTCCAAATACTAATTAATTAATCATTTAGAATCCTATATCAATTTAATAGAATTTTACATTTTTTTTACCAGTTTAACTATCAAAGATTATTATTCATTAGTCACCTTTGTTTACAGATTCTACTGGGACCTGTGCATGTTGCTGCTGCTCGTCGCCAACCTGATCATCCTGCCAGTCGCCATCTCTTTCTTCAACGACGATCTTAGCACACGCTGGATAGCCTTCAATTGTCTCTCCGACACTATATTTCTTATAGATATCGTTGTTAATTTTAGAACAGGTAATTTTCACATAAATGTAATATTTTTATAACTAGTTATAAAGTTTCAAACATGTTTTAATGAAACACAACATATTCTAGATCAACAAGAGATATTTTTAGTTCCCATAAAATTAAGATTTCTTGAGGTTGATCTGCAGGACGGTGGCCAGTGGATCTCATTACTTTAATGTTAAAGAAAAATGTATAATTTTCGCTCAATTTGCCGAAAGGTGTTGTTTGTCAACTCCTCAAGACTTCACAATTTAAATACATGATGCATGACGTGATTAAATGGTCATCGTCGATCTCAACCTAAACTAGTCCACTGCTAGACGTAAGCCTCCCCTAATACGCGCCACTCTTGCACTGGTACAATCAATAGGAACAAGAACTAAATTAATATGTATTATTTTCAGGAATAATGCAGCAAGATAATGCAGAACAAGTGATATTAGATCCCAAGTTAATAGCGAAGCACTATTTGAGGACATGGTTCTTCCTTGACCTCATCTCTAGTATACCACTAGATTATATATTTTTGATCTTCAATCAGGTAAACGTACGTTGCAATTTGGCCGTGTTGTTCTTACTACTATAGTTTAATCTCTCTTTTATGTTGTTGATATTCTGTTTCAGCTTGGGTGTTCATTTTTTTTTAATAGATAATTCTTTGTTGTTTTTTGAATTATTTTGTGTTTCTCATTGTGAACTTTTACCCAACCGCCACGAGATCCTCTGCGTCATCGTGTATTCGATTTAGTATCTCGTATTTTAGGGGTCTAAGAAAACAAAGGTTTGATTGATGCACATTAGAATCATTTCCATTGTAATATCTTTTTTTTAAATAATTTATGCACTATCTATTTAACTTCACTTGCACGTTAAATCGTTAGTAACCCATATGATTCTTCAGTATCACACTGTTCCAGCGCCAAAGCGATCTTGCTGATTCAGGTGTATCTGATCGTATGGGATACTTACCCTTTTCTAAAAGGTCTTTTAAATGAGCACGTTTCGTCTTTGTGCACCAACTGTTTAAAATTTGCACTCGATCGTTGATCTTACCTTTCGCAAGTTGTATATCAGAATACACTGCTGTATATCCTACTCTATATTTCGTTATATTATGGTATGCACGTCCTCTATTCTATACTTTCATTAATATCTCCTTCGCCTTTTCTTATTTTTATTATATCTCTGGGAATCCTTGGCATGATTTTTAAAAATTTATGCTTTCTAACATTTCAAGTAAATTTTATTTTCAATTTAAATTGTCATACTTACAGTAATTTTTTTACTGTTATACAAGATACAACACGACCAAATTGTAATAATTAATTTAAACATACAACACTAACAGACAAAGCCAATATTAATATACCTATGTATTATATAATACATATTTACATGAAGCTTTATATGATAGACGACCGCAGACTCAAATCTGCGGGTCCAAAGTCCGCACTTAAGCTTTCACTTATAAATAGACAGTATTTATCTCCCACTGAGAACAAATTGAATGTAAATTGATTAAAACATAACTATAACATGTTCGTTACGCTTCGGCACTTTTCTTTGGCTGATTCTTGTAAACTTGTAAACTTTCGGATGCAGCAAATATGCATGTCTTGACACTCTCGTCTGTAAAAAGAACATTGCCTGAAGTTGATGCTCTATTAGTTTCTTGTAGGGCATCAAGTGTGCGGTTAAGATTTTTGAATGATGTGTTATTTGTGTTGACAGGACTTTAGTGAAAGCTTTCAAATTCTCCACGCGGGTCGTGCTCTGAGGATACTCCGGTTAGCGAAGCTGCTGTCGCTAGTGCGGCTGCTGCGGCTCTCCAGGCTCGTCCGATATGTATCGCAATGGGAGGAAGTATATGTAAGCCATCAACTCTTTAACCCTTATTTTTGGGTTACTACCTTAATAACTTAACCACTAACACTGCTCTAACTACATTACGCTCACATTTACTAACACTACATGACTAAATACCTACTAAACTGACTATAATATTGGATTAAATTAATTCTAAACAAAAACAATTGAATAATGTATGTCAGTAAACAAATTATAAGCAGCATCTTATTGGCAACTGGGTGGTAAACAAAATCCAGAAAAATGTTTATAATTATTAATAACTTATTGGAACTGTTTTAGCGAGTAGTGATCCTAATGACGTATAATGGAGTTATGTTGTAATCCTGTATTATACCATGATCCCGCCCCACTGTATGTGAGCCCCACGTCCCGCTCTGCACTTCTCTACTGCTTCTCTGCAAGCTTCTTTCTGCCTGAGCACGCTCTCACTCGTGACGTCTGAACCTGTCTCTTCTCTACGCGCCCGCGCCCCATCGCGTCGCGTCGCGCCCGCGCTCGCATTCGCGCCCGCGCATCGATCGCCGCCGCGTCTGCCGACCCGAATCGACCCGCATTAGCGGAGCCGTTACAACATATTATTTGCATAATTATTCATTATTATGTTGCCGCTTTTTGGAAGCCTATAGAATCAATGCGCTGATGTCAAACTCAGTTCATAGAAAACGAAGATTAAATATAATTATCCTACCAACACATAATTCAACGCGAAACAAATACGAAACACAATCCGAAATCAAACAAAAACACGAAGTCATAGTGAGCACGTAGATTCATAGCATTAGCTAACGACAAGTAGATCATCGAGAAAATCAACTGCAATTCTCAAGAATGTGACTACCAAATATACCTACCTAGAAAAAACAAATCTATACAAGGGTAATATATTCTGTCACACAAAATGAATTGAAATGTGAAATTCGAGCCGGCAAGGTACATAGATAACTTGAACCGTCGACGGTTACAAAGCGGAGAGTCAGTGAGAAGTGGAGTACGGGGTGGTTGGTGGTGGCGACATCGCAGTGACGGTGTTGTGTGCAGATGAGCCCCGCTCCGCAGCCCCGCAGCGAGCCCGGCGCCGCGGACGGCGGAGGGTCGCGCGACCTCGCCTCCCAGGTGCTGCAAGCATGTCGCCGCGCGATCTAGCGCTAGCGTACGCCTTAGGGGTCTAGCCCTCGTTCCGCTCGTCTCGGTGTTAGTGCATCCTGTGTGTGCCCGCACGCGCCCCAGCCCCGCCCCGCACAACCCGCGACGACCTTCGCCCGTCGATCCCGCCCGCGCTTCGGGCGCGCCTGGCTCTCTTCCTACTATCTCGTGTTTCTCGCTTGTTTTCTAGATCTTGCAGAATCTTCAAAAAAAGCGCACTGAACGTCGGGGACGCCTCAGCTCTGATGTTGCCAAAAAGAAGGGTCACACCAAAAGCAATCTGATCTTCAAGGTAAAAGGGTCGGCACGAGCCGGCGCGCATGTGCTCGTTCGCCCGCTTAGCATGTTGCCGGCGGCGCCGCCCGGCGTCCTTAGTCCGCTGCGTTCGCTTCGCTTCCTCTTTCTTTGGCGTTTCTGTTTCCGACCCTCGTCCCGCCGGCGGCCGCGCGGGCGGAGCGGGCGCGGCGCGGTCGCGCGACCGTGCGGCGGCCGCGGCCGCGCGACCGCCACCCGCGCCGCCCACCACGCATGCTCGCGAACATGACTCGTCTCACGCGTTCATATTTTTTTTCTCACTTTTTTACGAATTCATCGGTAGAGTATCATCGCGATGCTTGAACTCGAGCGTCCTTGTCGCGCGCAGTCCGCACGGCTTCCTTTAGAGTCGACTCTTAATCGTGGTTAGAAACTAATCGAGGTTGTTCTCTTTTCAGTTCCTCAACATGGCATCGGTGTTCATGCGGATATTCAACCTGATCTGCATGATGTTGTTGATCGGCCATTGGTCCGGCTGTCTTCAATTTCTTGTTCCTATGCTGCAAGGGTTTCCGCCCAATTCTTGGGTGGCTATAAATGAATTACAGGTCAGTAATTAGAAAATATTATAAACTAGGCCCTGCCTCATCTCCAAAATGTAAACATAACATCAATATTTCTCAATTTTATTGCCCTATCTATGTTTATTGTTCATAATATATGATGTAGGTAATAGTAACTCCACAATATCAGTTATATGTACATACCTAAGAATTTATGCAACATGTACAAAAAAATAAGATTGGCAGGTCGTAATAAAGCAGCGAGAAAAGCATCAGAGTGTTTGCTATACCGCTGACCTTCACAATTTCAGGAAGCGTTCTGGCTGGAGCAGTACTCGTGGGCGCTGTTCAAAGCGATGTCCCACATGCTGTGCATCGGGTACGGCCGGTTCCCGCCGCAGAGTCTCACGGACATGTGGCTTACCATGCTCTCCATGATCTCCGGGGCGACCTGCTACGCACTCTTCCTCGGTCACGCGACCAATCTCATCCAGAGTCTTGACTCTTCGCGCAGGCAATACCGTGAAAAGGTAACTACATTATTTACCACCACCGAGTGTCTAACCATTGTCATGTCCACGATTAATGTTGTTAAAAAGATTTAAAAGCTACATTAAAAACCGTTATGAACACCTCTATCATCTTAAAATCTATGAAACTGATAAAGCCAACATCCCATACTGCAATTACCTTCTCTGGCTAAAATTAATTATCATAATGCATTGTATACTTAAATAAACAAATCACTAAAGCCTCGATTGCCTGTTTCAGAGATTAGACGTGAGTACAGAGCGAATGTTCGTTTAATGTTTCACTGTTTTGTTCAAATTATTTCAAAGTATATTTTTTCATCTGCACCATTTATTCATATTTCTCATATAACAAACAGGTGTCATATTATTTACTGACATTATTCATAAATTAATGGGTGTTCATAACAGTTTATTTCATGGGAAACACTAACTGAATATCGGGTATCATTTGATAAAGTTGTTGTAAACGCTGTTGTGTTCTTTGAAGTTTGTTATTTCGTCTCTAACAATGTATAAAACAAGATGCATGTTCAAATATATCACAGCGGAATTTAGTGTCAGAGTGAGTATTTTATGAGGCACAAATATTATCATGTTTTGTTTTTGGTCCATTATTTCTAACATTTCTTTTGGGTGCCATAAATCGCGAATAGACGCAACAGAAATTAATACTTCTTACTAAAAATAATAGAAGAAATACCATGAAACTGTATATCCACCAACATAAAATATAGTTGCATTTATTCGTTTCTTGAATTCAAGTCATCGATATCATTATAACTTTTTCCGTTTTATCACGTATTTTTTTCATTAATGCTTTTTCCAATCAGATTTTCCGACAACAGGAACTTATCAACTAGAATTCGTATTAAGCAAATTGCTAAAATTATCAATAAATAAGTCTGAATAGGTACGCTGTATTTAATGCTAAAACAGGTGTAAGTATCAAATGCCAAAAAACTAAATCGTTCTTATTAAAATTCCAGGTGAAACAAGTAGAAGAATATATGGCGTATCGAAAACTGCCTCGTGAGATGCGACAGCGTATCACAGAGTACTTCGAGCACCGATACCAAGGGAAGTTCTTCGACGAGGAACTGATCCTTGGCGAACTGAGTGAAAAGCTTCGAGAAGACGTCATCAACTACAATTGCAGATCGCTCGTAGCTTCTGTGCCATTCTTCGCTAACGCCGACTCTAACTTCGTGTCTGATGTCGTCACAAAACTGCGATATGAAGTCTTCCAACCAGGTACTGTACTGTACTACACATCCTATGTATGAACCTACGCTTAGAGCGATGAAAATAAATATTTTCAATAAATAACGATACGTGAACTACAAATAAATAAATAGAATACCGGATTCTCTATGTTGTGTGAACCTACCGCCCATTACTCTCTAATAAATGAATCTGAAGTGAAGTCTGTACCAGTAGACAGTATGTATTAGATCAAATTATTCATCAGCGTTTGTGTTCATTACAGGTGATATCATTATAAAAGAAGGAACTATTGGAAACAAAATGTATTTCATTCAAGAAGGCATCGTAGACATAGTAATGGCAAATGGTGAGGTGGCAACCAGTCTATCGGACGGTTCCTACTTCGGCGAAATCTGTCTATTGACCAATGCTCGCCGAGTGGCCTCCGTTCGCGCCGAAACCTACTGCAATCTATTCTCTCTATCCGTGGACCACTTCAATGCCGTTCTCGATCAGTACCCGCTGATGCGACGTACGATGGAGAGCGTAGCCGCCGAGCGACTGAACAAGATCGGCAAGAATCCAAACCTAGTAGCCCATCGCGAAGACGACACGACATCCGAGGGCAACACCATCAACGCCGTCGTGAACGCACTGGCGGCTGAGGCGGAGCACGTGAGCCTGTCGGACGACAGCGTGGCGCGGCTGTCGGAGCGGTCGCTGGGGCTGGCGCTGCAGCCGCTGCAGGCGGCGTCGTGCCGCATGGCGGGCGTGGCGCTGCCCGGCCTGGGCGTGGCGGCCGCCGCGTTGCCGCGCCCCAAGTCCGAGCACGACTTCAGCTCGGCGCAGTCGCAGCAGCCGACCCTGTCGGCGGGGAGCGCCGCATTCCACAAGTCGGACGCGGGCATAGCGCCCTGACGCCGCACGCTGTGCTAGTGGGACGAGCCCCGAGCCCGAGCCCGAGCGCGAGTGCGACCGATAGCAATACTAGGCTTAGTGCGAGCCGCCGCAGCCGCCGCAGCCGCCGCCGGCGCCCGCGGCCGCCTCGCTAGTTGTAGCGTAGACACGAGTATTAGCTGCGACTTCGCCGGGCGCGCCACCCGCGTCGCCCGTTGAATCTCATTTTGTGATCTTATACTTAATTCTCCTGTGTTATAATTTAGGTTAAATTTTATATCATTGACGCTGTGAGGAATCGACGAATACGTGACGTATTCCGATTGTATAGATATACCTGTTATATATTGAAGAATGATACTATTGAATCTTTATAGAGATACCTTGCCATTAAAGAGAAAATAATTATATAGACTAGACTGAGATTTAAAGATATCACTATTTTATGCTTTGTTGGCGTATGAAATAAACCTCTATTGTTGATGCGGAATATTCGAATGCGATGGTATAAAAGTTTGAAGTTCATGCATATAAACGTTCCTGATAAATCGCGATTCAGAGATTATTATATATTTGAAGTTCTTTATAGAGATATATTAATATTTGATCGTGGGTAAATCAACAAAATGCGATAGAATGTGGGTGGCCCCGTGCCCGTGTTGCCACAGAAATGAGAACTCAGGGGGAACTATTTCAAGCCAAATAATGAAAGATTATTATTGAAGTTGTGCAGCGTATGAATTGTGTACTTGAATGAGGTGTGTAATGTGTATGTGACGTGGAATAGGTCCCCCGAGGGTTGGGTGAAGCCGAGCACCGAGCAGTCACGGGCACGGCCACCTGCCTGGGAGCGTCACCCGCGCATTAGACTGCACAAACGACGCACAAGTGAACGAGCCTCACGCGCAATTCCAATTGCTTTCTTCATTTTAATTATAAGTAGTCATATCTACCGATAATAATCGGCATAATTAGCGCAACAATTTTCTCGGTTTCCTAAGTAGAGGTGGATCAGTAGCGCTTCGAATCTTTTGAGAGTCGTTTCTGTATGTAAATATTGTAATATCGAGGATTCGCCTTTAGCGCGGTTCGTTCGATCGGATAAGCGGCGAGCGCCCCCGGGCCGCGCCGCGCCGTTCGTTCGAGCGGTCCAGTCAATTATTCCGTGCGCTCGCGATGCGAGACGGACGTCTCGGTTCTCGTTGCACTACTACACTTCATACCTTGTTTTTAATTGTAGGTGAAAATAATTTATTGTCGATAGTGATCATTTTGTAGGAATAAGTAGGCCGGAGCGTTAACAAATTCGGACGAATTACATTATGTGATAGATAGAGCAGCAGTAAGCTGCGCGAGCGCCTTCGGCCGCCGGCTCAGCGACACACGATAAAGTAGTAAAACCATTAAGTAGAATTATCACATATTCTGCATGACTTTACATGCTTCTCTAACTTTCTACTTCTTTGATCTATTATTTTGGTTTGGTCGACGATAGACAATTAGTTAATCTGACTCGACGATATCCTTCGTCGACGGCTTGCTGCAACCGCTTACCAGTTTTATAATATTTAGCAATAAAGTAGGTAAAATAAAGTAATTGAGCGACATATCCTAGCGAGGCCGCCTCGTAGGCCTGGTAGTGAGCCGTCGTCGCCGAGCCGACTGCCGCCCGGAGCCGCATCTTGGCACGAATCATCGTTGACTAATTCTTATAGTGTCGTGACAATTTGTAAAGATGGTTTTGCAAATGTTGACTTTTTAGCCAAAATATAGTTAATGAATGACGAACCAATACGCAGTAGCTTACTTGTAGATGAACGCAGCCTAGTTATCAGTTTTGGCGACTAACACCAATAGATACTTTGTACACGTAAGATATTTATACAATAAATTGGTCTTAGCAGAGTGACTATCTGTCAATTTATCTACAAAGAGAAAATATTATTGCGTTTATGTCCCCAGAAGCATTTATTTACCATTGTTTTAACTACTTATCTAACATTACTGCTTTTGTAAATTATATAAATTTTATAGAAGAGATCTATTTTTATTGTGAAGTTGATCTACTGGATGTAAGTATCTAAGTATAAAAAAACCTATACGAAATCAAGTTTATTTTGATCTGAACTGTTATTTGTTACATGTTTTACTGATTTCTGGTATCTATTTTCACCAAAAGTGCTCATCGCTGTCAAGAAAATTAGAGAAAATGCATTAAAGAATGAAGAAAATCGCCTCATTGTTTTATTACCTATATATGTACCTCTTATAATAAAATATACCTATCGTATCACCTTTGGTTTTCCCTCCATACTAAAATGGAAATTAAAACATAGATTAATTACCATAGTAAAGAGAATGATCGTATAGCTATACCTCTTAATATCTAAAGTAAAAATAGGTATCAATACACTAGTGGAGTGGAGTCAATAAAGCATTTTACCCGGAAGTCCTCAAGAACAGCTCAGATTTCGATGATTTTTTTGTTAGCTTTGCTTTTTTATATTATTTAAAATCAGAAACCTTTTGGACGGGAATAAAAGAATTATATTGCTTAAACTATATCTACTATATTTATATGAAACCGTTTGCCCGTTTTTGCAACATTTTTTATTGACGCTCCGCTCCTATTCGTCGTAGCGTGATGACACATAGTCTATAGCCTTCCTCGATAAATGGGCTATCTAACACTGACGACTACTTATTGCCTAAATCCTAGTATTAAGTTAGGTACATGCAGATAGATAGGTAGGTATTAGTATCAGACCAAGCAAGCATATAAACTTTTTTATTTGTAGGAAATAATTAGAAAGGTCTATCAGAGTTTCTTTTTGATGATTTAGACAAGAGCGGGCAATGGTGGATATCCAGCTTTACACATAACATTTCCCGTTACCAAGCGTGCCCAAAAACTATATTATTTAAAAATTAAAAAAAAAGCGCATTTCTCAGTCGGACTACGCTTAGAAATTATATTGCAACACGACGAAGACAATACGGATTAATCAAAACTTTTTGCTATTGTATTATCGTGAATCTGCATCAAATGTTTAAAATTTTATAATAATGACATAACAGCTAAGATCAATTAAATATGTTTATGTATAATCGAGTAGTTAGAGTGTTAAATAAGAACTTTAATGAAGTATAATATAACATTAAAATTGGGAATCGCAACTTGGGATGGCAACACACAGATTGTCATTTCGTGTGCTGTCAACTGTCAGTTAGTCGGGCAAACCGAGTGGTCGGTCGGTCGGGTACTCGGGTCGGACCTAGTATATAGTAATGATCTATGGGTCGGACAGGACCAGGCGGTGGACAGTCCCATACAAGCCCCCCTTAAAATACTCCTTTTCAAAGAAAGTGGCGCAGCCTTGTATTCATGTCTGAAAACTTATGCTTAACATGTCAATGCATGTCAATAGATGACGCTCAAACTGAAAATTTTAGCCTTTTATTAAAAGAACTTATTTTTTATGCTGGCAATCATCTCTTTCGCCGAATGAAAATTTTGACGTTATCACACTTCACAAATTGTCATGTGTATGCGCATGTGTTGTTTTTGTTCCGTTTTGTGTTTTTTTGGTTGCTATTTCTAAAATGATTTACATATTTCTTATGCTAATGCTGTTATAATTATGTTGATCGGAATAAAATGATTGAACATTATTTATATTGATTATATAACGTTTCTTTTGAATATGTATACCTAGTACACACTTTAATACTACATACGTCTGAGTAGGTATGTGTATATATACAAACTACAAGACATATTTTGCAGAGGGCGCTATAGTCGCAAGATGGCGTCATACGGTTAACACAAAAATGACACAAGAGGGCACTCTTCTCCTGTATAGGTCTATTATATTACTCTTTGGACAGGACGATCATCCGTCTCGACGTGACGTGAAACGTCAGACAAGACATCAATCAAAATCATTCCTCGCTCGCTAGTCCGCAAAAGTGCGACAAACAGTCTGCGTTTGTATTCAGTAATTCATTTGCAATTTATGCATTTTCTTGTTGTAATAGTTAAACACGCAAGTATTGCTACTTTCTTGAAGACTTCAATAAGTGAATTATTATATTCTATAGACAAAATTATGTTGTAGGAAGGTAAAAGTTGTAGAATTCTAACACAATGTCGACGAGAAGAGCAAGAATAAAAGCTGTAACCTCATTACCACCACGAAGAAAAAATGTTGACAATACGGATGTCAGCAAAAGCAATCCAATATCAAGTGAAGGATTTGAGAAGGCAGTTAGGAGTCCTAAAACACCTCGATCTAATAAATACCATGAGGGACTTGAAAAAAAATCACCAGCTGCTAGAAGTTCACCCCGGAAATCACCATATAATTTTCCAAAGACTCCAAACACACAGAAGGTGTCATCACCTATTAAAGTCCCAACACCTTTTGAGCCCGAAAAAGTAAAAAGTGCAACTCCAAAGCACATGGAAAAAGTGCCTGTTATAAATACCACTGCTACTTTCACAGATAATTTGTTTGTTTCACCACTTAGTCCCCAAGCTAGGCATCTTGCATCACCCCTTATTAAGACCCCAAGAATATTAGCAGAAGTTGGTATCCAGAAACTCACACCTGAAGTAGATAAGGTAGATTCTCATTTAAAAATAAGATACAATGATGTAAAAATTACACCAATTGGACAAAAAACTAATGTTAATGTAGGTGCTAGTTCCAGTATAGCCAAGGAGACTAATATTGATGGTAAGTTGATCTAAATTCTATATTTTAAGTAGTTCAATATTATACCATACTAATGAAAGAATAGATGAGATGTAAATAAATTTTATGATATTAGTAATTTGAAACTACATTTCAGCAGATTACAATGTGCCTAGTGTACCAGAAAGTATCACAGAAGACACTGTAATGGATGGCATTGTTCCACTCCAGACAGTTACCAGTGCCCCCAAGCCCATAGCCTTGTTAAAAAATGAGATTATATCAGAAAATGCCGAAGTACTCTTTGATCCCATTGTGCCCCTGCCGTCACCAAGTAAAGTGAGGGCTAAACTCCGTCCAGTGCCAAGACTTGCACCTCTTCGACGGAATAGTATACAGGTAAGCAATAATTTCTATTTAAACCAAATAAGTAATGCATATATTGTAAGAGAAATTAATCATTTCAATTTTATTTTATAATATAAGTAACTTGTGGCTTTCAACCAGGTACCCGGGAGATCTTCAATTTTCCCGGGATAAAAAGTAGCCTATGTCCTTTCTAAGACTCTAGGCTACCAAATTTCATTTCAATTGATTCAGTAGTTTTAGCGTGAAAGTGAGACAGATTTATTTCGCATTTATAATATTAGTAAGGTTCTTATCAACAACATCAAACTATCATCATAAGTAACTGCAGTACAAGCTTTGTCATGATTCAGTGTCTCACAATGTATGTAGGTCAAAGATAAGTATCTATCTACATGATCTATACATGAGAAATGCATATTGTAGTGAGTAAATAAACATGTTCATAATAAGAATTATTATATCTTGATGCAGTGTAATAAAATAGATCTAATGCTCCTGCCACTTACAGATATTTCCTATTTACTTATATAATTTTGATGTGCTCTTCCAAACACCTTTTTTTTGGATTATTTGAACAGATGTATACCATATTTACTCATTAATTGAGACATTGTGTAAAACTGCCCATTCTTCGTGAACAATACAATTGATTATACTATATTGTACTTAAAATAACATGACATAATAGCATACAATTTTACCTATTACAAGTCTATTTATGAGTTACCTCTGCTCAGTTTCACGCATAGATCCCATTCCTATATGAATGCAACGATAAAATATAGCCTTAAATCCTATGTTACTCCCTGATAATCTAACTGTCCATTCCATTGGTGAAAGAATTATTCAAATCTGTCCAGTAGATTTTAAGTTTATTATTTACATACAAAAATACAAATTAGGAAAGATTTGTATTTTTTTAGTTTAAAAATGTCCGGTAGATATAAATAAATGGTTGATTTTAGGGCAGTGCAAGCGAGTCTGAAGATGAAAGTCGAAGGGCATTGCTCAGTGGCGGGGCGGCGACCCCGGCGCCGGCACGACAACGTCACGACTCTCACACGTCACACAGTACACTACATTCAATACCTAATAGGTAAATATCCTGGGACATTTTCCACACACAGCCAATCAGATTCCAAAGTAAGCTTCAAAGTGAGCTTGTGTTATGGTAACCAGATAGCTCATATACTACATATTCTACTTTTATATACATACTTATATAGATATTTACATCCAGACACAGAACAAACAGACATATTCATGCATACAAATGTTTGTCCTGGGTGGGATTCTAACCCACGACCAGCGGGTTAAGAATCAGGGTCACTAACCACAAACCCTACTGGCTCTCAAACACAAGTATGCAAGTGAGAGATAGATAAATTAATTCTCATATTTGTTTTAGGGAGGTGAACCGAATAAGGAATGATTCTGTTTGCTCAAGTGTCAGCCAGGTTAATACACAGCCACCACCAGCGGGCTCGCCGGTTAAAGAAAAACATATATCTAAGTAAGTTCAATATTATAACTATGGTTAAGGCATTCAAAGCCCAATTTTAAAACAATTTTTTTCACTATATTCCATCACTTTCCGTTGGAAGTAGACATAGGTTTACATACTGTAGTATGTATCTACAATATTTAGCAAGAAAATAGGATAACAATTCATTTAAGAAATTAGTTGGAATCATCATTATACCAATAGATTTGAATTGGAATAAGTAAAAGATTTTAAATCTCACACTCTATATAATAAAAAATACTTATACTTACTAATAAGCTAAATTATATATAAGATAACTAGCTGCCGCCCCGCGGTTTCACCCGCGTAGTTCCCGTTCCCGTGATCACAGGGGTATCAAAAATAGATGTAGCCGATTCTCAGACCTACCGAATATACACACAAAATTTCATAAAAGTCAAGCCGTTTCGGAGGAGTTTAATCACAAACACCGCGACACGAGAATTTTATATATTAGATTAAATAATACTATTGTGTTCCCAGATCGCGTCGGCAAGAGATGAGTCGTCGCATGACGGCGATGCGACGGCGTCGTGAAACTGTCAAGCGCGATACCCTCACTATGTATGACCTGATATTCTACAATCCCACTACAAATCCTATTGTGTAAGTATACTACTGTAATGAATATAAGGGAGATGATTATTTATATACATCATACAATTTTTTTAAATACGAAAGTTTGTTTGTTTGTTACTTTTTCACGCAAAAACTATTGAACAGATTTGGATTAAACCTGAAACACATATAACCTGGATTAACACCAGCGTTGCCAGACGTCCCGCTTTTGGCGGGACCGTCCCGATTTTTATACCAAATTGTAATGTCCCGCGCGGGACAGGCTGTGTCCCGCTTTTCGGAAATAACTCGACCGTGTGTGCAGCGTACTGAGAAAGGGTGCATTGACTGGAGAAAAAAAAAAAAAAACGACGTCAATATTTAACTATGTCCCGCTTTCGACAATAGAATCCCGCTTTTGTCACTCAAAAAGTTCCAAAATCCCGACTTGGCAAAAAATAAATCAGGCAACGCTGATTAACACATAGGCTACTTTTTATCCCGGGAAAATTGAAGATCCCGAGAATGCGGGTGACACTGCGTAGTACTGTAGTATGACTATAATTTTGATTGAATTTTTGAAAATGATTAAAGTTATTACACTGGTGTAGGGAAATAACCTTTTATTTAAAGTTTCATATGTTCAATATGAAACTGAATTTCATGTAAATCCCTCAAATAGAAAGTTGTATTTGTTACCAGTATATTTTGTTATCTACACAAATAAAATTATGACTACTTTATAAAACACTAGTGGCTCCCCGCGGTTTCACCCGCGTTCCCGGGATAAAAAGTAGCCTATGTGTTATTCCAGAACATATTCTAGCTCTGTGCCAAATTTCAAGCAGATCCCTTCAGCCGTTGGAGCGTGAAAGAGTAACAAACATCCATACATACAAACTTTCGCATTTATAATATTAGTAGGATTATTGTGTTACCAGATAAATATCCACTACTGTATTTACAAATACATATTCCTAAAGATAATTTGTAATTGGAATATTTTTCTTGTTTTTTTTGCAGACCTGATCAAGACGAGATTAATGCCAAAGAGGCGAATGAAAAGGCAGCAGCTGATACAGCTGCGCTACAAGCTGAGGATGTGGTCGATGACTCGACTAAGGACTCGGCGCCTGTACCGCAAATCAAGCTGGGGCCTAACGGAGAGATTATACTCGACGAGAAGAGCTTGGTGAGCTTTACAATCTTATTTTTTTAGTTAGGGTATCTAACAACAGTAGTTTTATAAATCTAAATAAGTATTAAATCAAGTGAATATATTTGTTAAGCTGTCAGTTGAATAAAAAATAAGTCATTGACACCATAAAGACTGAATTGACAGTAACATAACTAAAGTGTTTCTATAAAAAAATCAAAATTCAATAAAAGTAAAAATATAGTTGTCATAAAACTCACCAGTCAGTAATGTCATATGAAGGCGACGGGGAACAAAAAAAGTATTACAAGTATTCTATTGCCAGCTTACCTACATCGCATTTGATAAAAGTCTTTCGACTGATTGCATATAAATAAACAGATATAAAATCAAGTATTCTTAAAAAGAATTTATTGGTAACATGAAGAGTAGCTAATTTGACTAATTCAAAAATTTTACAGGCTGAAAACAAAAGAAAAAATAACTATAATTCTAAATTCAAATTGTCAGGTTATAAAACAATCGGACACTCGAAAAGTGTCGTCAGTGGTGCGCGAAGGCGGGTGGGAGGTGGGCGCGGGCCGGTACCGGCGGGCGGCGCGCACCGCCGAGTGGTCGGACGTGGAGACGGTGCGATTCTACCGGGCTCTAGCCGCCATTGGGACGGACTTCACGCTTATGGAGCCTCTGTTCCCTGGTAGGACGAGACGGGACTTGAAGCTTAAGGTGAGGTGTTGGTAGTTTTTTCTTTGTTTAATTGCAGATTAGGTACTCCATGTGGAGTATAATTTAGTTAGAATAATCTAAGAAAAACAAAATAACTTAGTTTGGTATTTATTTAGTAGCTATATCCGCGTGGAATTAGTGGCTTTGAATTCTTTAAATTTGCATCACTTTTTTATTTATGAACAGATTGACATGAAAGAAACACTTAATTTTAAGTGAAACCTTACATATTCGTAAAACTACATCTAAATCGGATAAATGGTTTCTGAGATTAGCGTGCACAAACGCAAATACAAAAATTCTAACAATCATTTTTTGGGTGCTATTTGCATTGATAAAGGTCCTAATAATATATTTTTTGATATATATCTTTTATCATTTTTATTATATCAAACAAAATATTCACCTACCAGTCCTAGCTAATATTTTAAAAGCGAAGGTAACTTTGTCTTCCTGTCTAGCTTTTACGCAAAATCTACGGATTTTGAATTTGGTACACAGATAGCTTGAGAAAGGACATAGGCTAATTTTTATCTCGGGAAAATGGAAGATCTCCCGGGTACGCGGGTGAAACTGCAGAGAGCCTGTCGGCGATACATAGAAATATAAGATAGATAGAAATATAAGATAAATGTCGGCAATACATAGAATTATAAGACTGATTATGTTAAATTAAGTTATTGTATTAAAATAAAAAACATTATTAGGCGTAGGGAAACATAAATACATAGAAATAAAAGTAAATAGATAAATATTATAGAGAGAAAGAGCCCGGGTACGCGGCATTCCTACGAAATTTTGTCACTAAATACAGATTTACGTGTACAGGTTACAACACACAATAATGTACCAATTATATACATATAGAGAATGTTGTAAGCTATAAAACGCTATATAATAAGTCGAAATAGATCAAACAGAACATTAGTTATTAAGGAAAAAGCAGGATTGTGATAATGAAAATGTAAATGAAAAACTACCAAAAATTGACTTAGAAACGCGGCTCTCTCTACGGTAATACCTTAGAACGTATGCCTGGAGAGGGCCGCTGTAAGGATTTGTAGTCAGCTCTATACGAAGATTAAAGGAAGCAAGTGCAAGTACAAGTTAAAGTGTTTTCAGTGACCAGTACCCCTCTCCCCCTTCACCGCATACCCCTTGCCCAGTACCCCTCTCCCCTTCACCGCATACCCCTCGCCCAGTACCCCTCTCCCCTTCACCGCATACCCCTCGCCCAGTACCCCTCTCCCCCTCACCGCATACCCCTCACCCTCACCCCTCTTTTCCCCTCCTTCCGCAACGGGATTCAAACCCCCGGTCGCAAGCAATCTCCAGCGGCAGAGTTAACGAGGCGGGTGGCGAACCAGAGCGGGAGTAGGATAGAAGCGCCTTGGCTGAGTATCTCGCCGCCTTCTACCCTCACCGCGCCCATCTACCCGCCCACCAAGGGAACCCAAATCCCTGGCGTCCAAAACTAGACACGCGCCGCAACAGGTGGTCCTTCGAGCCGGATCTGCACATCGTTGGAGATCAAGATGCCAATCACTACGCGATCTCAGAAGGGAAATTCTGTGAGGGAATCGAGCGCTGAAGCGACAACGAGTGGCGCGACCTCAACAGAGACCGCCACCTCTCAAGAAACAAGAACAACTTCAACGCAAGATACACAAACAACCGCGACAACCTCAACTGCCGCGACAAAGGAGCAAGCAATGAAGACTACCGAAGGGAAAAAGAAGAGCGCAGCAATGACGCTTGTGCCCCGACGCGCCACATCAACGAAGACATCATCGCGCCGCCGGGAGATGGAAGCACAAGTGGAGTTGGCGCGCCTGGAATTAGAGCGAGTGCAAGCTACTGCTGCACTTGCCAAGGCGAAGATGGAGCTACTCCAACTGGAAGGTGTCGACACCGATGAAGAGGATCCTGAAGATAGAACGACACGCGTGCAGGAGTGGATCGAGAACCAGGAAGCAGTTACCGTGCAGAATATGGATGTACGAGCTGCGCCTACAACAAACCAGCACGTGTCCTCGGGATCCACAACCGACATCCGGATGCTGGCAGACGCTATTACAAAGGCTGTCAGCACGTCCGTGTCCAGACATGGGGGAAATTTGCCGCCGAAATTCCTGAACGAAATTCCAACATTTGATGGAGACATTAGCGAGTGGATCGCCTTCAAGACTGTTTATGAAGATTCTGCACCGCTTTTCACCGCAACGCAGAACATGGCAAGACTTAGAAAATGCCTGAAAGGGACAGCAAGAGATGCCATCAAGAGTTTGCTGTATTCAGAATGCACACCTGAAGAAATTATGGAAGCCCTTCGAAGAAGATTTGGCCGAGCAGAAGCATTAGTACTTCACGAAATGGAAAGACTGAAAGCACTACCTAAGCTGACCGAGAACCTGAAGGACGTCTGCGTGTTCGCGAGTCAAGTAGCTAACAGTGTAGCTACCATCAAAGGACTCAAGCGGCCTCAGTTCCTGTGTTCTCCGGAGATCGTGAGGATCATCATCGACAAGATGCCTGCTCTACTGAAGTTCAGATGGTTCGACTACAGTGCTGAGAAACCTGAAGAAAGCCACGACCTTCAACTGCTGGCGAAGTTCCTCGACCGGGAAGCCGACCGATGTGGAAGATTTGCCCCGACTGAGAATCAACACACAACAAAAAGATACACTCAGCGACGTCAAGCCACTCATGCATTATCATACGAAGGAAACAAGATGGAAGCAAACTCAATGGAGAAGATGGAATGCCCACACTGCGACGGTGAACATAAACTCTACGAGTGCCAGAAATTCATACAAGCATCCAATGATGAACGATGGGAAATCGCCAAGAAGTCTCGTCTCTGCTACAAGTGCCTGTACAGCAGACACAGAAAAGAAACCTGCAGAAGACCGCCGTGCAAGATCTGCAAACGCTGGCATCATCAGCTACTGCACAATGAAGGCAAACATCAAGAAGCAACAACTGCAACGACGACTAATGAGATCTCAAACAACCTGACAGTATCCAGTACCAATGCTGTGAAGAATTCAAGAGCCTACCTAAAGATGATTCCTGTGAAGCTCTACGGGCCTAGGGGATCCGAAACAGTACTCGCATTGCTGGATGAGGGATCGACAGTCTCGCTTCTAGACACTGCCGTAGCAAACAAGATCGGCGCAACGGGACCAATAGAAGTATTATCCATCGAAACCGTAGGGGGGAAGAAGATAGTCAAGAGGGATTCACAAAGATTATGCCTCGAGATAAAAGGGATCCACAGCAACAAGAAGAGGAAGCTGAACAGCGTCAGAACTATGGACAACATTCAGCTTTCACCGCAACATGTGGAACAAAGAAAATTTAAAGAATGGTCTCATCTCTCCAAGATAGCAGAGAAGTTGACATATAATGAAGAGCCTCCTCGTCTTCTCGTCGGCCAGGACAATTGGAACCTGATAGTGACCCGAGCTGTGAAGAAAGGGAAGCCCGATCAACCTGTCGCCTCACTGACAGAACTCGGGTGGGTGCTGCATGGATGCGATGGTGGACAAGCAAAGCCAGTCCATTTCCTGAGCTGCGCACACGTGACAACAATGGAAGAAGAAATGGACAAAACAATGAAGGAGCACTTCGCCATCGAGTCATTGGGAGTGCAACCCAAACTCCCGAGCACCGACGCGGATTCCAAGGCACTTGAGATCCTGGAAGAGACCAGCCGAAGACTACCGTGTGGGCGCTTCGAAACTGGTCTACTTTGGAAAGACCCATCAACAAAGATGCTAGACAACTACCAGTCAGCGCAAAACAGATTAAGAAACATTGAGAAGAAATTGAACAAAGATAAGAAATTGAAGATAGAATACGAGAAGCAGATTCGACACCTGATCGACAGCAACTACGCCGAAGAAGCTCCTCGCCTGAAGACATTGAACAAGACGTGGTACCTGCCTCACTTCGCAGTGACACATCCATTGAAACAAAAAATAAGGATCGTCTTCGACGCAGCGGCCAAGTACAATGGCAGGAGCCTCAATGACACCCTGCTCGCGGGACCTGATCTACTCCAATCCCTATTTGGAGTGCTGCTGCGGTTCCGGCAGGGCCCTATAGCAGTCGTCGCGGACATCAAGGAGATGTTCTTGCAGATCAAGATGCGTCAAGAAGACCGCGACTGCCTGCGCTTCCTGTGGAGGGATGGAGAAGATGTAAAAGAATATAGAATGACATCAGTCATCTTCGGTGCAGCATCGTCCCCGAGTACCGCAATCTTCGTAAAAAACAAGAACGCCCGGGAACATGCTGACACATACCCTGAAGCTGCAAGAGCGATCGAACGAAACCATTATATGGACGATTATCTGCACAGCTTCTACAACAAAAAAGAAGCAAAGAAGATCGCCGGCGAAGTAAACACCATTCACAAGCGCGCTGGCTTTCACCTCAGAGGCTGGGCGTCCAATGATCCAGATGTGGCTCGTGCAATGTCGAACGAGCCCACACCCAGCAACGAAGTACCGTTGTGCAATAGAGAAGAGAAGACTCTGGGACTGCGATGGCTGATAGAAGAAGATGCCCTCGGCTTTCAATCAAGCTTGAGAAACACGCCAGAAGACGTCATCAACGGGGAACGAACGCCAACGAAAAGAGAAGTCACCAGCTCCGTCATGTCTACCTTCGATCCCATGGGTCTGGCATCACCAGTCCTGATCCATGGGAAGAAGCTGCTGCAAGACATCTGGAGAAGCGGCATCGGGTGGGACGAACAAGTATCAGAGCGAGATCGTCAAACCTGGGAGAAGTACAAGAACAGCCTGCAGCTCCTGAACAGTCTACGGGTACCACGCTGCATAGCTCCCGATACAAACGAGGGGGAGCTGCACGTGTTCACCGACGCCAGCGAAACCGCCTTCGCAGCAGCCGTGTACTGGCGAAGCAGCGACGGCAACAAGAAGAGATTGACACTGCTAGCTGGCAAGGCACGGGTGACACCACTGAAGCCCGTATCGATACCGCGGCTGGAGCTACAAGCGGCGGTGCTGGGCAGTCGGTTGGCCAACTCAGTCCGGAAAGAACTCGACCTAAACATAACACAAAGAGTCTTCTGGACGGATTCAAGAACGGTCCTGTGTTGGGTGCAATCCGACCCCAGGACTTTCAAGCCATTCGTCGCGCACCGACTGGCGGAGATAGAAGAAACCACGACCCCTCAGGAATGGCGCTGGGTGCCGTCCGCTTTGAATCCTGCGGACGACGCCACAAGACAGGTGCCCGAAGAGTTCGACGAGAATCACCGATGGTTCACCGGCCCCGACTTCCTGGAAGAGGACGAGGAAAAATGGCCCAAAGCCAAGGAAATAAAGAAGGAAGTAACGGGCGAAGAAAAGCCGCAACCGGTGATGGCCACTGTAAAGAAAGAAAACCACTTCAGCACCCCCGAACCAACAAGATTTTCAAAATGGCAGAGGCTGCTGCGGTCAACGGCCAGAGTAATACAATTCATTGACCTTTTGAAGAAACCTTCGCCAGTAAACGCGACGAAGAGGATAGCAAAGACAACGAACCGAAAAGGAGAAAAGCATCAACACAAGAATCCGAAATTGACTCCGCGAGAAAACAAGCCAACAATAAAGTACAGGGATATCGAAAAGGAGTACTTGGATCGAGCGGAAGAGCTTCTCATCCGAAGAAGCCAGGAAGAAAGCTTTGACAAAGAACTGAGATGCCTACGATCGGGAAAACCGCTAAAAAGTGACAGCAAGATAAAAAGACTTGACGTCATCATCATAAATGGAGTACTAAGGTTGAAGGGAAGAATCGACGCGGTGCGCGGCATGGGTCAAGACTTCACGCGGCCGGCGATCCTCGATGGCAAGGAACACAGCGCCAGGCTAATCATCGAGCACTTCCACGAAATCTTCAACCATGGCAACCACGCCACAGTCATAAACGAAGTACGACAGCGATTCTGGATGATAGGACTACGAACAACGGTTCGGGCAATAGTGCACAGATGTCAATGGTGCCGCGTAAAAAGAGCCCAGCCAGAACCAGTTCCAGCCGGCAACCTGCCAGAAGAACGCCTGCGACACGGGAGTCCTCCGTTCACATGCACCGGCGTCGACTACTTCGGGCCCATGACCGTGCTGGTGGGAAGACGAACAGAGAAGAGATGGGGTGCACTTTTTACCTGCCTTACAACCAGGGCAGTGCACCTAGAACTCGCAGCGTCGATGTCCTCCGACTCGATGATATTGGCGATGCGAAGAATGGCAGCTAGAAGGGGAATGCCCAAGCACATCTTCAGTGACAACGGGACGAACTTCGTTGGCGCGAACCGGGAGCTGAAGGAGGCACTTCAGGAGATGAATATGGCGGATATCACCGCAGAAGCCAGCAAGGCTGGGGTTCGATGGAAATTCATCCCGCCGGGCGCACCGAACATGGGAGGCGCCTGGGAGCGACTGGTGAGGTCGGTAAAAACGGCACTGAAGATGACCCTGAAGGAGCTGAAACCCAAAGAAGAGGTCTTGCACACGCTCCTGCTGGAGGCGGAGCACATTATAAATTCAAGACCCCTGATCGACACAGACAACGAAGAAGAAGGACTCACACCCAATCATTTTCTAATTGGGCGCTCGTGCGGCTCACCGAGGATCGGGGTATTCACCGATCACGAGCTGATAGGACGACCGACGTGGAAGACTGCTCAACGCCTGGCGGACCACTTTTGGAGCCGCTGGGTGAAAGAGTACCTGCCGACACTGCTGCCGAGACGAATCGACGGAGGAGGGGCCCCGCGACCGCTGCAACCAGGGGACATAGTGCTGGTGGTAGATCATACCCTACCCCGCTGCACATGGCCCCGAGGCAAGATAATAGAAACATATCCGGGTCCCGACGAAAGAACACGCATCATCGACATCGAGACCACGGGCGGAGTGCTGAGAAGACCGACGTCCAAGGTGATCCTGTTGGTGCCGGGAGTCGCCGAGTCTGGAGGTGGTGCTTCGCACGAGGGGGAGAATGTCGGCGATACATAGAAATATAAGATAGATAGAAATATAAGATAAATGTCGGCAATACATAGAATTATAAGACTGATTATGTTAAATTAAGTTATTGTATTAAAATAAAAAACATTATTAGGCGTAGGGAAACATAAATACATAGAAATAAAAGTAAATAGATAAATATTATAGAGAGAAAGAGCCCGGGTACGCGGCATTCCTACGAAATTTTGTCACTAAATACAGATTTACGTGTACAGGTTACAACACACAATAATGTACCAATTATATACATATAGAGAATGTTGTAAGCTATAAAACGCTATATAATAATTCAAACAGAACATTAGTTATTAAGGAAAAAGCAGGATTGTGATAATGAAAATGTAAATGAAAAACTACCAAAAATTGACTTAGAAACGCGGCTCTCTCTACGGTAATACCTTAGAACGTATGCCTGGAGAGGGCCGCTGTAAGGATTTGTAGTCAGCTCTATACGAAGATTAAAGGAAGCAAGTGCAAGTACAAGTTAAAGTGTTTTCAGTGACCAGTACCCCTCTCCCCCTTCACCGCATACCCCTTGCCCAGTACCCCTCTCCCCTTCACCGCATACCCCTCGCCCAGTACCCCTCTCCCCTTCACCGCATACCCCTCGCCCAGTACCCCTCTCCCCCTCACCGCATACCCCTCACCCTCACCCCTCTTTTCCCCTCCTTCCGCAACGGGATTCAAACCCCCGGTCGCAAGCAATCTCCAGCGGCAGAGTTAACGAGGCGGGTGGCGAACCAGAGCGGGAGTAGGATAGAAGCGCCTTGGCTGAGTATCTCGCCGCCTTCTACCCTCACCGCGCCCATCTACCCGCCCACCAAGGGAACCCAAATCCCTGGCGTCCAAAACTAGACACGCGCCGCAACAGAGCCACTAATATCTAATTAACTGTAACATTTCTTATATTCTAGTTCAAAAAAGAGGAGAAGACAAATCTCAGTCAGATAGACAAGGCTCTCCGCACGGGCGCCGAGTGGGACGTGGAGCGGCTGCTCGCGGAGTTCACCAGCGAGCGGGAGCTGAGCGAGCGGCGCGCGGCGGCCGAGCGGCTGCGGCTGCAGGCGGCGCGCCGAGCCGAGCGGGAGCGGCTCCGCGGGGCGAAGGAGCTGCGTGTGCGACTCAGTCAGTATACAATACACACTCATAAAGCTTTATTTTAATTAATTTCCATACATATTAAAACGATAACAATTGATAACTTATAACCTCATATACGTCTCCACCGAGCACGAGCCTAACATTGAGGGGGTCCACCACGCGTGCCTAGTGAAGATTGACGGACTTCACATTCCTTTAATTGTGACATCTCAGGCATGCAGGTTTAGAATATAATAGCATTTATTTATAGAAAATGAACGTACACTTGCGAAAAAATCGGTTTCCTCGCGATGTTTTTCTTCACCGAAAGCCAGTGGTGTGAATTCGTGCGTAAGTTTTTATAAACTCAGAGGTACGGGTCAGGAATTTGAACCTGCACCCTCGTGATCGTGAGTCGGTGCGTTCCCAACTGAGCCACATAAAAATTATAGTACATGAAAAAATCCAGTAACAATAATTCTCAATTTCCCATTTTCCAGGCAAATCGACGAAAACATTGGAGTCTTCGGTAATGCCAGCTGCAAAATATCAGGATGGCGTGACCACAGCAGACGAGGTCATACAGCAAGCGCTGGAGGCCAAGCAAAGGCTGAAACGGAAACCGAACACCGGTCCGGCACCCTTCATACCGACCACACCGAACGAGTTGTCACCATTTGCCACATTAAAAGTCGGGAAACCCGTCCCACCCAATGCAGATCCAAAACCCACTCCACCCAACATTACCACGACTATTCCTACAAACATAGAAAGCGGCTCATTAGTAGTACTCACGGTCAACGACCCCAATTCACCGTCGAAGAAAATGTTGCAAACTTACATAGCTCATGGGGCGGGCAGATTGACTCCGGTCGCTTTGCCTACAACGTTATTGAATTCTGTAGTCGGTTATATGAAGAAGACGCCTAAAGGTAACACGTCGACGGGATCATCTCCGTTGTTGTCGCCTAATAGTGTAACTAGCCACGATAGTCGTACTGGCGCCACTCCGGGAGTTATACAGTTGAATTGTAGTCCAGAAAAACGACAGAGACATAGCTCCTATACTATAACCCAGCTATAACAGTTCTTATTCCTTCTATTCACGGCTATAACAGTTCTTATTCCTTCTATTCACGGCTATAATTATAATAATTCGGGTTTTTCTTAAGGGTTGCAGTTATGCGAATATGGATTTGAGCGACTGTCTTTTAATTTTCGAGTCATTACTATCGGTCAGAGATTAATATGGGGGCAGAGACAAAACGGCAATTTTTGAAACTAAAATTCGAAATAATTACTCGACCCAAAAAAATAAATGATAATCGCATCGCATACATTAGCTAATATTAAACAAGATCTGCTTAGTTTGGCTGTGTGTAATGATTGTCTGAAGATATTTTGTATGATGACACGTGAAGCCACTTAAAGGGATGAGAGCCCAAATCCAACTAAATATACGGTAAAAAATAGCTCAAGTTAGCCCCAAGAAAATAATAGTATCGGATTATATTTACGTATGTTTTATTGTCTACTATGAAGTTCTGTGCAGTCAGGCAGGGGCAGAAAACCAAATCTTTATTATTTATTTCTTATTTCATGCTTTCGGCAAACAATCTTGTCTTGATTCGCTCTTTACACAAAACCATATTTCGGCGACGAATATTCATCATGGTAGATAGTAGATACTATTCTTAGTTAATTATAAGGCATCTTTTATTATAATTTTTGCCCGTTTATTTGTAAGAACTTAGTAGAGTCTGGATTCAATTTTCTCTGGGATCGTCGATAAAGCCGAATAGCTACATTGAACTCGCCGTATAGTCGATAATGTAATAAGAAAAAATTGCACAATCAAAGAGCAGATAGCTAATTTCGTAATTTATTACTTGTGTAATATATAGGTAGTGTTAAATAATTTAATTTTTTAATATAATTGTAAAGTATTATTTAAGCATTTTTTCTATTTTTTACTGCAAATTGTAATCGTTAACCACACAAACATGTTTTTGTTTGTTTTATGTGCCAAACTATCTGAATTGCATAGCTCTATTACACAGTTGAGTTTTGTCATGTTTCAAAACTATTTTAATTTTTTAAGTTATGGTTTTTAGAATTAGCAACATATTATAATATGTCAATGTGGATGAACTATACATAAAATTTGTATTGATATTGATCTCGTTATTTATCAGTAAAATTTTATCATAATCAATCTCCTGCTTGTATATTGAAAGTTTATTAAAATGTATGTTTTAAATATTCAGTTGTTTTTTATATCGGCTTATTACGAAAGCATTATGATTAAAACACGTGCAACTAAGTAAAGTCTAATTGCATTGTATTTCTTATGGGAAGTGAATCTTTTACTAAAGTTCAATTTTCAGAAAGAGGGTAGATTAAGTGAGTTTGCTGTAGGTGGATCATTGTAGCCATTATCGAAATAAAATCCCAATGTATACATAGAGGAATAATAATAATTTATTTACAATTTTTACAGTCAAAGTTACATACATGACTATAATTAGGATAATGTCAGTGAACTTCAATAACTTCGTCAGGGAACCATTGGGAGGCTTCCAAGCCGTCCCATAAGGACAGTTCAGGATTCAGGAACTCTTGATTCATCAGATCTACGTCGATGACTTTCTTGTGTTCTGGAATTAATTAACAACAACATTTATGACAATGAAGATATCAATTTAAAGCATTTTCCGTTAAACTTGATATGTATGAAGACATTAATGAAGTCAAAAAAGGAATTATAATTTGACAAGTTTTTTTGCTAACATTCATGAGATTGAAATAAACATCTCAGTTTTATAGGGTTACATGTTTTTTACCAATACAGTAAGTGAAAAGTATTAAACATTAATATAAACCTGTACTAATATTATAAATGCGAAAGTAACTGTCTGTCTCGCTTTCGCGCTAAAAATACGGAACCGATTTAAATGAAATTGGTACACATACTTTCTAAAGTAATATATCTGTAGTAATATACTCTAAAGCCTGAGAAAGGACATGGGCTACTTTTCATCCTGGGAAAATGGGAGGTCTCCCGGATACGCGGGGAGCCACCAGATGGTATATAGAAAGTAAATAAACTAACCAACAAGCGCTAGATCGTCAGTTTGCGCTTTGACAGCGGCTGCTTGCGCGGCGTCCGGTGCGGCCACCGGCTGCGCAGCCGCGGCGCTCTGGTCGCCCTGCCCATAGTAGCCAGACCAGGCTGAGTAATTTTGCCAATATGCTGACGGATCATAATATTGGTTGTACTCCTATAATCATAACTGGTCGTCAGCTTCTCGTTTAACATCACTCAAATGCAAGCTATACTGCCATGATGCAATTGTCGATAAGCTGGTTTGTATGAAAAATTTATGATGTGTTTTGTGCTAACTCGCTATGACTTAACTATGGAAGAGTTATACGTCTAACGCAAGCAAAAAGCGCTCAGTTGTAAGCATATTCATATCATAACATTATATTTAATTATTTATTTTATTGCTTACTAAGAGCCATTGAGCATATCCTCTTTTATAATATAATAATTATTGTACTAATTCAGTTTCAAAATTATTACAAAGCAGCACTTTTTTCGAGCACAAAATTTTGTATTCAGTCTACCTGAACTAGCTATGAGGCAAACAACTATAATATACGCTACTCCATCATAATAGACACACAAAAATATAGATTAAAAGCATATTCGAATCGCGCAAATAATAAAATAAATGCATAACCTGAACCAAATTGTATCAGTGGCCAGAAAAACGTACACACAAAGATGACTGATCATTATGTATTACTATAACCATTGCATTTTCTTTAGGAATACTGACTATTCTGATCTCAATACATGATAAAATTTATTAATATATTAACCAAGGCAAAAACATGTAGGTTTTTCTGACCAACTTTGCAGATGATGAATGATCGCCTTAATGTTGCCATTGCAATTTATACTAGTTTTTTAAGTCATACCGTCCCACTATTGTAAGTAGAGTTTGTTGCAGTTGGAGCTGGAGGATTCTGTGTGGTGGTCGCACCTCTAGGTTTGGGCACAGCAGTGCAAATCTTTAGTGGCTTACTACCCAATCCATTGTATCCATTCATAGCATATAACGCATTACGTTGTTCCTCTTCATTGCCAAATCTGACGAAACCATAGCCCTTTGTGTAACCAGAACTATCCAAAATAACTGAAAAATATTATTACATAACTTTACATTACTTTATATTATATGATACAAAAAAGATAAATAATTTTAATACAAAACACACACATGATAATTCTAACAATAGATGATCTAAATCTAATAAACTACCTTTAGCAGTTTTGATAGAAGAATACTTAGAAGCAAACACTCTATATAGAGAGTAATCATCAACATCCGGGCTGAGATCTCCAACCCAGACAGAAAACTCTCTCTCCTGCTGCATGTTAGCCCGAGCCTCCCGTGATGCTGTGTTTAACCTGAATCTTACCACAGGAAATGTGCCTGGAATTGGCTTTCCATTAAGTTTGTGCATTGTATCTACAGATTCTTCATCAGTCTGTAACATTAAAATAATAGAATATACTTTATGGCTTTTACAACATAACAAAACAATGAATAAATAGACAATCACGAGAAATCCTGTTTCACATTGTGACATTAACTGTAAGTAATAAATAAATATCCTGGGACATTTTTCACGCACGGCCAATCCAATTCCAAAGTAAGCTTCAGAGTGAGCTTGTGTTATGGTAACCAGATAGCTGATATACTACATATAATACTCTTAAATACATACATGTTGTAGATATGTACATCCAGACACAGAACAAACAGATATATTCATGCATACAAATGTTTGTCCTGGGTGGGCTTCGAACCCACAACCCGCGGCTTGAAAGTCAGGGTCACTAACCACAAAGCCAACTGGTCCTAAATTGTCAAGTATTTTAATAATATGATACTAGTTCAATAAACATTAGCCTAGTATTAATAAATAATCGTATCTTATATTGAAATGTAATAAATAGTACCTGGAAATGAACAAAAGCATAGCCGGCTGGCTCTCCTGTGAATTTGTTCCTCATTACTTTGACTGCTAATGGACGTTGCCCCATTCTGTTGAATGCAGCCATTATGAAGCTCTCCGTCATATTGGGCTCCAACTAGAAGCATGTAATTCAAACCTTAAGTTAAGAGACTGTACCTATATCTCAATAAAAAAATTATCATAAACTAATTATTGTATATAAATTCAAGTAAAGAATAATATGCTATAAGTTAAGCCTCTATTCAGATGAGCAGGACCCTTGGCATTTATATTAATGGCAGATTCAATGTTTTAAATACAGGTCTGGTAAAGCTACGTAATTGAGGATTAACATAGGATTGTTTATATCTTCAATAGGTCGGCCAGAAGTCCAGAACGCTAAGTAAAATATAAAAACAAATACCACTAAATTCGATTGTATGTAAATAAACACTACACACACCACGTGATTTCTCGGCCTCGCGGTTACTGATTACGATTTAATTGATAAAGAATTTTTTTATTACTTTTCTTCAACTTCAGGTCTTGTTAAAAAAAGAATGATATGTAGCTTAAATTAAAACATAATTAAGTAAAACACCATGGCTAGCCATCTATGCCGCCGCTGCCGCCGTGTGGAGAGCCAAACTAGGCTATAAATATAAACGTAACTTACACTCCCCATCCATAGTTGACATTGCATAGACATATTGGATGACTTTCTTTATAAGTTTTCCGTAGCAAATATCAAATCGAGACTAGTATTTTTAATACCAATCCAAAATCCGAGTCACTTCAACCCGCGACTACCGAACTTCATTACATTAATGTAATGACAGATAACAGAAATAACAGAATTGACAGACAGACAAGCTTCTGGACTGACAGAGACGAGACAGAAAATAAATAATGTTATGAATGAATGAAATGCAACCAATCAATGGCAGAGAAAAGGCGCTTCACCGTAGACAGAGAAACTAATAGACTAAGGTACCCTGTAACCACGACTGAAACAGAGATAGTGTAAGCGTGTGTTGCCACAGTGCCCGACTTTCCCATTTTGGAAGGGAGTTCCTTATCCCGCGTTGCGAAAGGGAAACATTAAATTAAAATTTAATCCCAAACATGTGTCCTACTTCAGTTACCACAAGCTAATTATTACTAAAATTAAGCCTAATGATTAAGTTAATACTACATTATATTTGTTAATAATAAAAAAATATTATTATAAGGGCATTTCAAATTACAATTCTTGCTAGTTATCTAAATATAAAAAATAATTATTCATATTGTAACTATCAGTTTATTAAATACGATTTATTTAATGTTACATTAACTATCAATAAATATTTATTGAATCTAAAAAAATATTTATTAAAGTTGTCTTCAAAGAAATTAAAATATTAGATAGTTAATAAATCCTTCCATCAGTGTATTGGTAAAAAACAGTAACTTAATATATGT
Source organism: Thyatira batis (assembly GCA_905147785.2). Lineage (NCBI taxonomy): Eukaryota > Metazoa > Arthropoda > Insecta > Lepidoptera > Drepanidae > Thyatira > Thyatira batis. The sequence continues at coordinate 6,294,258 of LR990501.2, read as the reverse complement.
ATGATAAGATATGTATTTTCAAAATATATTTTTTTTTTATTGAACTAAATAATATTTAATTATTTTTATTATAACTGATCGATTAATCGTTGGTCGGTTATCGACCGGTGAAGGCGGAAGATCAAATTGAATTGAGAAAATTAATAAAAATAAAAATCACGATGGTAAAATAGGGGTTGATTGTAAAGGGTTGAAAATTCAGGGTTATATGTATTTACTAATGTTGTATCATAAAGAAATAAAAAAAAATGTTTGTTTCTAAAATTGAAAAAAAAATTTTTTTGGGGTGGTACCCTTAACATTTAAGGGGATGAAAAATAGATGTTGTCCGATTCTCAGGCCTACCAAATATGGATACAAAATTTCATGAGAATCGGTCAAGCCGTTTCGGAGGAGTTTTACCACAAACACCGCGACGCTAGAATTTTATATATTAGAAGAAGAAGATAAAAATACCGGGGCTATTGCTAGAAAACACTGTGATAATTGGATTCCATGTTAATTCGCTTTCTTTTAATACACATTCTCAAGAGAATATTTTACAATAAAAATGGGAGATTTTTTACCGGACGCTGGCAACACTTCCACAATAATGTTTTATAGGTTATTTTGATTGAAACTCGATATTACGCTTTAATTTTCATAATTTAACGCATTATTTTGCTAATTTATACTATAAAATAAGTTATCAACCCTGAAAACACATATTTGTGGTCAATAAACTACAAAAACTGTCGTACTTACGCGTGAAAAGAGACACCGGCAATTTTCTGCTCACTATCGCTTCCACATGAAATTACACGACAACGCACCATTGTATAACCTTTGGCGTTATAATAGTATAAATTTCTCAGTCTTTTCACTATATTAGAATCGTTTTAACACACTAAAACATAAAAAATTCGCAGATCCAACACAATGTAAACACGAACTGTCAGGTTTGTTTCGCAATTAAAGTTGCGAAACACTTGAAAAAACTGGTTTCACACGATGAGACAGAAAATGTACTAGTTGCATCTTTGTCTTACGCATTCGTATTAAAATGTTCGCTCCCTTTCTTGTGTGAGTGAGAAAGAATCGTCACTTAGTCTATTAGTTTCTCTGTCTACGCGCTTCACCTACAGAAACAGAATAGTTAAATGAGTGCATGTACAGATTAATCAGATTATTTATATGTATTGGAATTCAGTGTTGTAGTCAAATGGTGGAATTAAGTTTCCTATTCTAGTTCATTAAAAGTAACCGAATCTATTGTTTTAGTTTTTCTATTTTAGTCACCTATTTCTTTTTCTCAGATTTCTAAACAGACTAACGTCATATAGGGCCTAGAGACGCAGGGCCTATAAACCTATCTTAGTGTGATTATGTCATGTTTTTACTCTGTGTTTTTGGTGATTGATTAATTTTATCTGTGGTAGAACTTGCACAATTTTTTTACCTTCAATAAAAAAAATGTGTCATGCGTGCATGTCATGATACCGTGATTATGTCCAGGGGATGGAAAGTTAGTACTTAACCTCCATTCGACTTAATTTTGCATGTAAGGTAGCTCCTCTGGTGGCTGTTTGGCTTAAACTTTGTCGTGACATAAAAGTTCGTAAAGAAACAACTAGATGGCAGTAGTAACCCCCGCTTTAGTGGTACAAGCGTTTTGTTCTACGCATATTACATTTAAGTGGATAAAAATATTCAAATAATTTTCCCATTTAATAATTTTATTATTTATAAAAACATACTTTTATACGTTTTCCCCATCAATTTATTTAAAAAGATGCACATATTGTAAAAAATTTGGCTGATTTTAAATAAAAAGAGTAACAGATAAATTAATAAAACTTCATGGAATGAAACGTTGTTCAACTGACATGTCTGCAAAAACTTTCAATGTACACACACGAACTTTGTTTGGAAAGTTTTCAATGTTTTCATGCGAAGTGGCAAATTCTAGTATATCTCACTTATTTGTTGATACTTTTGTTGTTTTTCACTGTTGTTGTTATTCCGTTTTTGTTGATAAACCGCTATTGTTTGTTATAATGTTCTCAAAGAGAAAAGTGTATTGCGTATTTGGATGCAGTGAATTATAAATGGGAACCTAAAAAAAATCTTTTTTTCGAGGTACCAATTCGGTTAGCAAGTAAATAATATTTAAATATGACAGATTGTTGATATTGTAAATAGTATGTATATATATTTTATTATTGTAATCAGAATTGTTCTTTATAGTTTATCTATTACTTTTTAAAGCTCAATTTTTAGATCTACATGTTGTATAATGTTTTGTTAACAGTGTGTTGTGTGTTTTTGTCAATGTAGACTCAGTATGTTGTCACAAACCTTTGTGGTTTTTTAAATGCTACTATGTAATAATTGTTTTATTGTTATGTTGAACCTGTAAAATCAATAAATAATGATAACCTAAAAATAGAAATATTATTTGCTTAATAAGCATGGTGGTACGCTCCACTATTTCCTTACCCATATCCATTAATCAAATCTATGAATTACCTACATATAACTATGCATATGTGTATATATACAGAGCGCATGCAGCTTGGCCCATCATACGCTTGGAAGCGCCACTGAGCTCTATACGACCGATTTTATCACGCGAGATGGCTCTCTTTTCCTTTATGGATAGTTACTATACTCTTTGATTATGTCGTGTAAGAATGTAAGGTAGAGAAAGGGTCAAGTGAACTATAATACCTATATATATTTAATTAATTGTCTCGAAGAAGGCGTGATTGTTCGTTTCCGATTGTAGGATCTGCGTCAAGGTAAATTTTCACCACAGTCGTGGGTCAATTATCATTTATAAACAGGTGAGTGAAGTGCATCGCTGGAATGTCGCGACTTGATAACACTGACGCTTTAGAAAAGCAATTAGCTGATCTTCAAATGACCAAAGATGTCAATACTCCTAATAAAATAAAAAAGATTCCACCAGCTGTACCGCCGAAAAAGAAGGCCCAACCACAAGTTCCGCATAGTGCTATCGTAAACACTCTACGTGAACCTTCTTATTCAACTAAAATATCACCATCTATTAATAACAATACATCATATACAAATAAAATAGCCAATGTGCGACCAATTCAGAAAGATTATGCAAATGTAAGTAACATTAATATGTCTGCAACAGACAGTTTCATGAAGACTAACTCCCCAATGCCCATAAAGAGCTACAATGCAACTTATAGTAATATTCAACCTTATCGGATCATTGAAGATAACCTGCCACCACCTCCACCGCCGCCACCACCTTCTCATCAGATTACATCCTCAAAACCATTTATCACAAATAATCATAATGAAGAGTTTCTCCCTCCACCTTCACCAGTAAGCTCCAATTACAGTGAGTTGGTCAGAGCTACTGCAAACTTGAATTATAACCAAGAAAGGCAACATTACCCTCCAGTATACCAAAATGAATACACAGATTATGATGTATCTCAAGCTTCCACATATGAATCGCTTTATGAGCCTATTAATCCACATCCTCATAGCAACTTCTCATCTCAAACTAATAATTCAGTACAGAATTACCGAAACAATATATCAAACCCTTCTAAATCACCTTTACAAAAGGAGGAGGAAGTTGATGCACTTACAAATCTTCTTGTGAAATCGATCTCTGATAGCCAAGATTTGGATGTATTTGGAATTTGTGTGAGATGTGATGGTAAAGTGATTGGTGAAAGCTCTGGATGTACAGCAATGGGAAACATGTATCACATTCAGTGTTTTTCTTGTCTGCATTGCAATGTTAATTTGCAAGGGAAGCCATTTTATGCTGTGGAAGGTCAACCATACTGTGAACCTGATTACTATGAAACTTTGGAAAAGTGCTCAGTTTGTGACCAGCCAATTTTGGATAGAATATTAAGGGCTACTGGAAAACCATATCATCCAAATTGTTTCACATGTGTAGTTTGTGGCAAGAGTCTTGATGGTATACCATTTACAGTTGATGCAATGAATCAAATTCACTGTATTGAAGATTTTCACAAGAAATTTGCTCCTCGTTGTTGTGTTTGTGAACTTCCTATAATGCCAGAAGAAGGTGAAGAGGAAACTGTTAGAGTTGTTGCTCTTGATCGGAGCTTCCATGTCAGATGCTACAGATGTGAAGATTGTGGGCTTCTCTTGTCTTCAGAAGCAGAAGGACGAGGATGTTATCCTCTTGATGATCACATTCTTTGTAAAACATGTAATGCCCATCGCATACGTCTCCTGACAAATGTTATGACAACAGACCTTTAAAATTTCAGTAATATATCTGAAATATATTCATATTATATTTATTAATTATGGAATGAAAAGAAATTTAAATACATACCAGACATAATTAAAAATGCATCATGAATGCAATAAGGAGTTAGTGTAATTATGAGTATATTTTGTTACAAAAATAACACTGATGCAGCTAGATGCAGAAGGCAGCTATTCAAGGAAGATTGTTTTTACAGTTACTCATTTTTAATGGATACTTTGAATGACTATATTGAAACCATGAGGATTTTGTTAGTTTTGAACTAATAAGAGCTGTCAAAACTTATTCCAACACTTGTTTTGTATAAAACATAATATTGTATAGTAGTTTCAGTATGTCCTTATATCATGCTGATTAAAATAATCGGAAATACTATAGCATTTATTATATTCTTGTATACCTTTTTATATATTTCGTAAAATAGTATAGTTGTATTTTATAAGTACATTGGAGCCAATATTTACTATGAGTCATTTGATGAAACATTATAATTTATAGTTATTATTATCAAAATTATTAATTTAATTGTCAAAATAATGAAGAAAATAAATATATTTTTTTATATTATTATGATGTGATAATTAGGCATCTATGTTATTATAGCATTATAAATGCTAGTTAAGAATAAAAAGATTATTTAACTTATTCCTTATGATAAGCCTACTACTTATATTCAATAAATCTTTTTTAGTTAAAAGGTGTTGTTTTATTATTTCAGTAAATACAAACTGTTGAGATTACAATTATATATTTCATTATAAACATTTTATTATAACTAGGTAGATTGTAAACAATACTGGCTTTACATAAAAGGAAGGCACAAACATCACAGTAGGCTTATATAATATTCACAGTAGATATGTATGCAGATCATAATTCATAATCATTATTTTCTCGATCAATGGCATTGATTCTGATGTACACAACCAACTTAATATAATCTATGTACATCCCTTTCATATCTCATAAAATGAAAAGGGAATTAAATATGTTCTTTAGATATGTTTGTGTTGTGTACTGCCTGGATTTGTCAGCATTGTCAAATAATTTCTGGTCATAGTTCAATAGACAGAACTAAAATGCACACTAACATTAAGAAGAGAAAAATGGGTCTAGTAGATTTTTTTAGTAAGTTGCACATGAGAATCGAGCCCGTAGAATACAGAGTTAAAATTATTCATCATTATTTGAGAGTGGTATGGTATGCCACCACTTCCCATTTACAAAAAAGACCTACAGCTAAACTTAGAATAGTTAAGTTTTTTGCCTATTTCAAAGTAGTATACATAGGTACATAAAACAGTTGTAAAGTTTTTAAAAGTAGGTGTAAAGACCTGAGGCATAACATAGGTATTTATCTAATATGGTAAAGTCCATCAAATAATATGAAACACTTCATCGTGTCATTGAGAAAATAAAATTGATATTATTGAACATATATTAAGAGCTATCATGATCGACAGGTGGCGCTTTTAGCACCAAGTTTTGTCAGGCTTGTTATTCGAGAGAAACTGTAACAAAATACTTATCCTATTCTTTCTAAATTGGCATCGCGATTGATATGAAGTAAACGCTAACAGTGAGACATTTAGAAAATTATGGCATTTTAATACAAGCTTAAGACTTATCATTAATGCATTGCATACAACTCAGTCAACTACGGAAGTATTGGTTTACAAGTGTAAAAATAGACCTACAATATACAGTGGAGACTTGACTAACTATATTTTAATAGTGAGCAAATATAATTTAATATTATATAACTAACATTAAACAGCTTTATATGACTTTAAATACTCATATAAAAAAATATTAAAAATTACAAAAAAATATATATAAAATTAAATATAATATAGATATCATAAGTTTTATTAGTGACACGAGCGAAGTGACGTAGGTTATCTTCCTAGAGTTATATCATACATGTAGTAATAAAATTTTAATTAAGAGTCCGGTTTTTCAATTAATAGAATGTCTTGATGAAATCGATTAGTTCAGTCAAGACTACACTGTATAGAGGTATTTATTTTAAGAGTTGTTTCATTCCTATCTTAGTTAACTGAGTTATACCAATAAGTTTTGGCAAGAATACATAAGTATGGTTCTAAATGCAAAACATACTTGCAGTACTACAAAAATGACTACTCATCTTGAGATCATTTTCCGAAATGACTTCATAACATAACACAATAGGGACATTCCCGCTTGTGTACCTACATAATATTATAGTGGGGTTGGTCCCAACAAATTCAAATTATTATTAGGTATAGGTAGTATCAACATCTTAGGAGAAACATTTTCATACATGTTTTCACCTAACTCCTTAAAACTAAACTACCTTAGGAACTTAAGAAACGATGGAAGGTATATTATAAGTCTAAACCTTATGTCTCAATTTAGTGTTAAATTTAGGCGGACTTAATACTTGTTTCATAAACAGTGACCTTTTCTCTTTAACATTTTTCGACATTACTAGGTCAGAAACAGCTGCACTTGGAATATTTGCATGACACGAAGAATCCTCTTCTAATTTAGGAATCTGTGTAAAATCCCTGGTTTCATAATCAATATCTACATCGAATTGATTTCTTAAATTAACGATATGACTTTCAGGTGGTTGTAAAATATTTTCAGTGGAATGATATAATATTTCTTGATCAGAATTGGAACAAGTCTTAGGTTCAAATCTTTCTCTTAATATGGAAAACTTCCTCCTTGGCTTACCTCTGACACCTTTTTTAATATTAGATAGTTTAGATGTTGACGTGCTGACCAGAGGGGTCGACGTGTCTTTTTGAATAAGTGACTGCAAAGATGTTGATATACGATTTGTTGAACTGTCTTCTAAAGCGCCAAGTGGTAATGAGTTTTCCGATACCAATTGCCATAAAAAGTCTATATCTTTGTTAGAAACATCCTGGAGATGTTGATCGGGTTTATGATTATTTTTTTTACTTTGTCTATTATGAGCAGTACTCATTGATTTTTGACGTCGTTTAGTATTTTTGTTATCTTCAGATATATGTAATTTTGATGAAGATGACATATCTGCTATGTTCAACTCTTTTTTGTTCGTGTCAAATTTTGACCTTTGAGAAACATTCATTATATTTTCTTTTTCTGGTAATGATTCCATGATATTGCTCTGATCGAATTTGGAAGGCTCTTTCCAAAGAGCTTTTTTTAAATTTGATTCTAGTTTAGCAGGCGTGTTAAATTGAGGTGAATCCCACGGGTGTTCTCTTCGATGATAAAAAATACGAGGGGAATTTGTCACAGTACATTTGCGAATTTCATCTATTGTAGCTACAAGAGAACTTTCAGAGTTGAGCCTTTTCTTAATTGAGGGATCAATATCTCCAAGATCGTCTAATTCTTCCAAGATAGGTTCTAAATGATTGGGGTCTTTACTAACGTCTGTTATACATGGTTTTGCTAGGAATGTATCGTCATGACAGATTATCGTACTGGCATAATCATCTTGATTTGTCCTATCAAATTTCACGAATACATTTGAGTATGTGTGTGCTTTCTTCGGAAATGGGGGTGCCGATAGAATAGCATTTTTTAATTCTTGTGATAAACAACTGCTTATCTCAGAGCTGTCTGTAGTTAATGTGTCACGTCTTCTATCTCTCACAACGCTTCCATCATGAAGCCAGTTCTCGATATCAGAGTACCCATTCCAAGATCTCAAGCCCCAAGCTTCTCTGGCAATATTCACAGCACATATGTTTTCATAATCATGGACAGATAACATCTCAGTTGGTGTATCCAAATCCCGTGGATTAGAGGGAAATGTGTGAGTACTGACTCCATTTTTATTTTTACCTTTCTTGGCATACATTTCTTTAAGAATATCTAAAGCTATCCTTTGAATATTTTCAATATCCGCATCCTGATTTCCGACTTTGATATTTTTTAAAGCGCTTAGACACAGTTTTTGTACAATATTTTCATTAAATGTATTTATGTCTGAGCTATTAATATCACTGAAACTGAGATCTAAGTCCATGTCTATAGAGTCTGAAGATGTTTTTTTATTAGACCCATCAGTATCGTGGCTGATTTCAGAACTATAATCAGTTTTCATGGATTTGATAAACTCTTCATTTACTAAATTACATACGTCGAGATTTATATGTGTTAAATCGTCTCTTAATTCATCTGAAGAACAAATTCCTCTACGTTTGTGTAAGTTTAAATTACTCGATGTTATTTCGTCAATGGAGCTTTCCAGATTATCTATAGAAGATAATTTTAATGCTAATTCAGTTGGTGAATAAATTTTCTTCTTTAGTGTTTTTGTCTTATTTGATAAATTATACTTTTGATCTTCGTGTTGTATAGCAATTGATTGTGGAGTGTTTTCAACAGAATAAAACTCAACACTGCAAACATCCATGCTCGTGTTGCCCACAGGAGCTGACGTAAAAGTAGGTGTTCCAGATCTGGCAATCCAATGGTCTAACAAAAACTTTTTATCAGCATTTTCATCGTGTTTTTGTACTGGTTCACTAGTTATATCTTTGCTGTAAGAAATTTTAAAATATAATTTCATCTGTCTGTTGCATAGCACCTCTCAAACGAATGGACCGATTTTGATGGGATTATCTCTGTTTGAAAGCTGACGCGATCAAGTATTATTGGCTAAGTGTCATCTTAGGTCAGATCAACTGTTTGATGATTATTAATCTTTTTACAAGAGATTCGATTCATACAAAATAACAAAAAAACCATTTTGAATTACCTGGCGCTTTCGTTTGATTGTTGAATTTTAGGGGTACTTTTGAAAGAACGGACTTTACTTAAGCCAGTTGCCTTACTATCATTGGAATTGTTCGTCACAATCTTGTTATTTAGCTCGACGTCGTCATGAGCATTCTTCCAAAGAATAGGGCCAGTTGAATGATAGTACCTATAGTATAATACCATTGCAAATACACCTGAAACAATATAATGCATAGAATGATAGATCGATAGATAATAAGTAGATAATCATATAATAATAATTTAATATAACTTACCAATAACTGTGCCAATAACTATGCATATTGATGCAGCAATAGACCATGATTTCTTTTGTCGTTCACCATCAGAAAGTAAAACGTATAAGAATAAACTACCGAAATTCTGAGTTACCATTAATGTATAAAACAACATGAGACGATATCGAGTATGTCCTTCCCTTAGGTTAATATAACAAAAGCAATAAACAAACCCCATCACGACATTGTACAATGTTTCCTCAAATTTATTGGGACAAAATGTTGTTTTTTGTATAACGATCCAAAAAGTCATGGCAAACCAGTGCAATCCTGAAAAAATTATTAGTTGAGTAAATATTACATCTATTAAATAAAACAAAATCCCGCCGCCTCTGTCTGTCTGAATGTGATGAACACAAAAACTACTGCACAGATTTTCATGCTGTTTTCACCAAATTACGGAGTATTTCATGGGGAAGGTTTTATGTATATCAATTTGGACCCGGTAGGTGGCGCTGGTGGGCAGAACGAAGTCTGCCAGGTCCGCTAATAAATATATAAATAAGTGTAGTGCTTGCGCTAGCAGGACTAACATTATTGTAAAATAAATAGTTAAAAACTTATTTTTTAAAGCAATTGTTGAGTTTATTGCTGGCAAATCTCAGATAAAACAACTCAAAATTCAACTTTAATTAAGTATGTTTAAGTTAATAAAATACATATGTTGTTAAACTTACCTAGTGGCACTAATGTCCAGATTCCATAAAGTATAGTAAATAATAATATTCCTGGTATTCTACCAATCAACATACCAAAATGCCATACAAGCTTCAGTATTAATGATGGCCATTGAAAGTTTTCATTGGAAAACACTGTTATACTGTAAATATATGTTGCACATCCCCAAATTACAGATGCAATAGAAGCTGATAGTGCAAAAACTGAAAAGTTTAAGTATAAATGTTAATTCATGTAACTTTGGCACAATAATACTGTGTATTAACTATTTTTTGGGCTCCATATAAGTGAATCTTTGGGTCTATATACCACAGTTATTTTATGAAACATGTTTGAGACTTAATGTTATGATCCACAGTAAAAATACTTTACAGCGGAGTATTGCTAAATGCACCAACTTATTACAAAATTTAAATTGTGTGGCAACATATTAGGCTGTAAAGCATAGCAGATCCATAATGGAGACTCCATGATGGACCTTAACCTCCAAGTGGATGCTTTTTTCAGAAAACAGGTAGGTACAAGATTAGTTTCCGACTCTAACTTTTATATAACAACTAGCTTCTCCCCGCGACTCCGTCCGCGTGGAATAGTTACTTTGGGCTGACGCTAACATTCAACCCCCTTCGTTTACGTAGAAGGATGGCCTCGCAACTGATGACTACACGCGCCGGCCCGGCACATAAAGGCGCGCGCAGTACAGTACTTGATAATTATTTTGGTGCGATGTTATTTTAAATTTGCGATATCTCCTAAGATATTCATTGAAATTGAATGATATAAATGGCAATTTTGTTTTATATTAAATACTTGCGATGAATAACGTATTTATTTGGATAAGGATTAATATCATCTTTATAAAAACACCTTCACAAATAATGTTTAATTTTCGAACAAATTTGGTTAGTATAAAAGTGGTTATAGTGAGCCAACCTTAACAGATAGACATATGCTATCGCGGACTTTTTTTTAGAACTTTTAAAGGGGAACAATTCTGTCATACATTATTTTAGCGTAACTTTAACCGTTTACGCAGCGTACGCAGCGGAAGCTCTCAACAGGAAAAGAAATCTCCCGATTTTGAAACATTCTTCATTGGTGCTCCGCTCCTGTTGGTCATAGCGTGATGATATATAGCCTATAGCCTTCCTCGATAAATGGACTATCTAATGGCGAAAGAATTTTTCAAATCGGACCAGTAGTTCCTGAGATTAGCGCGTTCAACCAAACAAACAAACTCTACTCCTTTATAATATTAGTATAGATGTCATTAGTAAGGGTACATTCTGTAAACATGATGAATTACAGAATATTATGTTCTTTATGGTTCTAAGAAATAAATATCTCTATGGTAAAAGTTTATAAAATAATGTAATACATAATAATTCAAAAATACCTTTTGTGTAATAATTTTCCTCCAAAATAAGTATAGCATAAGTTTGCAAAATAATTTGAGGCACAGTGCCAGTGAATATATAAAGAAAATGTAATAAACTTAAATCATTTCTTTGAGAAAAAAGTTTATGTGTTTTAATTGTTTCCAGATTCTTACATGCAAAGACCTTATGAAGAAATATTATGTACCTAAAACAAATATATAACAACAATTAAATTATTTACATAGATTTAGATTTCATGCAAGTAAACTTTAATTTTATTATCATCAATGTACCTTTCCAGCATACCAACAAGAAATCCATGAGTTACCCAGCGTCTAGCACTGGAATTTTGATCAAGAACAAACCATCTCATAGAAAATATGTTAATCAAAACATTTGGAGTAAAAATGAATAAAAGTGTTCCAAAAGCCCAATAGAGGTAACCATCTTTGCAGTATTCTGCTAAAACTAGCACATCTGAAAAATGTAGAAAGACATAAATTATTCAGTGCATTAGGACTTAAATATCAGCTCTAAGACACTTTTACTTTTGTTATTGTCTGTAAATAATGAATTTTAAAATGTAATGTTAATTAATTACACATTATTCTTATTAGAATGCAAATGATAACTTAAAGTATATAAAGTTGCTAGTAAAGTTTACAAACCTGTAGTCAAATCTGCAAGTATAGTTACAAGAGATATAAACACACACAAAACATTGAATAAACAAAAGTTTTCATCTTGATTGTTTGGTGATTTATTCTCTAAATTATGATTTCCAAGTCTACATGCCTCTGCCATTATTTAGTTATTCATGAGTTATGGTTGTAGTTTATAATCTTACTTATAACCAAAATTTTTATTTACAATCACGTTATAAATTCAATAATGCTCCTCCACCAAAAATAAACCCACTCAAACTTTTTGTAATAAGTAAACTGACATTGACTTGACTGAAGTTGACTGACAGTAGACAAGACAGCCAGCCAGGATCAGCCATCGTCAAAGCAAAGAGAAAGAAATTATTACTAAAAAACAGGAGATGTATTTGGCTACATAAAATTACAAAGTAGGAAATTGCAGGATAGTTTTTGCAAAAGTTATAAAAATTCAACGAAATATTGTACCCAAGCCCTCACTGAACAAGATTAGCAACGTTGAAGGCAATCTCTACTATATTTAACTAGTCTGTGCAATCCAAGTTTTCTGTATTCCAAATTTTAATCAAATTCATTCATTCAATCGGTATCTATTCAAAATAATAATAAAAATGTCAATTATAATTAAAGAAATCGTGTTAGGATTAAATAAATAATTGTTTGGTTAAATATTATTTTGGATCCTGTTAAGGGCTGTACGAAAGCTCTAATTACCTTTCATATTATATGAATAACGTACTTACAAAGTTTCAAAAAATCGTTTACTAAGTACATAAATAAATTTCATTTGTATTTTGTTTGTGACACAGAAATGATTCACGACGCTTTATTGATATTATGGGATTGCTCTACGAATTCTGAGGTATCGCAAGATGTAAGTTTAATATTCTATCACATGGAAGTAGTTATTGATAAAGGGTATTTCCCAAACTGGTGGCTAGGTAATTAATATGTGATTTTTTGAAGCCAGACTTATTTAATGACATTTACTATTTATTGCAGATTTTATTTAATGGGATTCTATTTGCTAATCAACTTTTTATATTTTAGGGCAGTGTTGTATCATTTGCGAATCATGGTGATGGTGAAATTTATGGCAGAATATGTGACATAGCAAGAAACCATCATAGAATACAAAATTTTATTGAAGCGACTGGTTTCCGGTCTCGGAATACACAGTCAGGTACTAAATATTAACCATACTTAAGCTAGTTTAAACTATTTGATTGTAATTACTGAAGGATAGCCCTGGTACACAAGTGCAATATTATTTCAATTTATTGCAGGTAGCCGTAAACTACATGGTCTATACACACAAGCTTTAAGTGAAGGTATAACAGAAGTCCTACAATCATATAAGAAAACTCTTGTTGAAGTTGAAGGATTGGTTATTGGCAATCATAACTATACATTATCACTTGTGTACAGTTACGTGGAGAAATTTAGAGGACTGTTCAATACTTTGAACAGAATTGTTACTACAATTAAAGAAAGGAGGCTTACAGGATGTCAAATATTGAGTTTAATCCATCAGTACATATTAAATGGAAATGAAATGGTCCATGAAGCTATTGTCAAGTGAGTTGTAATTTATACTTGTGTTTTTTTGGACTGTTTGTCTTTGTGGTTAGTGACCCATTAACGTTTAACATTTCTTTGTATTTTTACTTAACAAATAACAGTAGGTCTTGGGCAAAAGTATTTATGTTTTCCAATTTTTGTTTCCAGAATATTTTCATCTATGAACAAAGTATTTGTTAATCAACTATGTACATGGTTACTGTATGGTGAATTAAAAGATCATTATCAAGAATTTTTCATATTGAAAAATCAAAAAGATGAAATATCTGATACCTTTCTTTCATCACCCTCAACAACAAATACATGTGATAAGTCACTTGTATCTACTGTAAGTAGAAAGTATATACTCCTTTATTATTGCCATTAAAAGTTTTATTAAATCATTACAGTACAATACTTAGCCTAAAAACATAGATCAGGAAACTATAAAAAAAAATGTAAAGCAACAATAGCTCCATTTAATAAAATTGAGTACAATCATATTTTATCTATTTTGGGGACATTGATGAATCTAGAGATTTAGAGATGTACTTAAGGTGCCCAAATGAAGTTGAATCCATGAAAATAAGTACATAATTATTTTTCAGCTGCAAGACACAACATTAGACTGTGGATACACTCTAAATCCAAATATGATACCACACTTCATGCCCCTCTCACTTGCTCAAGATATACTATTTATTGGCAAAACAGTCATACTGTTTGGTTTTGATCCAAAAAAAGTAAAAAAGAGCAGTTACTTTACAACAAGTAGACCAATGATGCCTTTGCAGAAGTGTGGAGCTGATTGCAGAAGGTAAATATTACTAGTACTTCAGTAGTGCCATTTACATTTTCATATTTGATATAAGAATCTTATATATTAGTAATAAATGATCTAAAACTCAGTGGACAGTAAATTCTCATTAACCAAAAATTTTATATATCTGTTCTAGATTTACAATCTGGGAAGAGAAAGAAGCAGAGTTTCATGAGAAGCTACAGGCCCTTAAGAATCCAGAAGTATTTGAAGTTTGTAACTTAAGAGGTGTAGTAAGAGAAATCAAAGAATGTGTAACCAAGGTAAATCAATACATGATTGAACATCATGTTGTTTATAAAGTCAATATCTTTATTTTTAAACGACTTCAAAAAGGAGGAGGTTCTCAATTCGACGGGTATGTTTTTTTTTTTTTTTTTTTTTTTTTTTTTGTTTGTTACCTCAGAACTTTCGACTGGGCGAAGGGATTTAAATTATTATTTTTTTATTTGAAAGCTGGTGCTTCCCGATTGGTCCCATTTCATTATCATCACGCTACGTCCAATAGGAACGGAGCACCAATGAAGAATGTTTCAAAATCGGGAGATTTCTTTTCCTGTTTAGAGGTTCCGCTGCGTACGCTGCGTAAACGGTTAAAGTTACGCTAAAATAATGTATGACAGAATTGTTCTCCTTTAAAAGATCTAAAAAAAAGTCCGCGACAGCATATGTCTATCTGTTAAGGTTGGTTCACTATAACCATTTTTATACTAACTCAATTTGTTCTAAAATAAAGCATTATTTGTGATGGTGTTTTTATAAAGATGATATTAATCCTTATCCCAATAAATGCGTTATTCACCACAAGCATTTAATTTAAAACAAAATTGCCATTTACAGCATTCGATTTCAATGAATATCTTAGGAGATATCGCAAATTTTAAATAACATCGCAGCAAAATAATGATCAAGTACTTCGCGCGCCTTTAAGCGCTGCCGGCCCAGCGCTTGTGCAGATCGGTTCGCTCTGCGAGACCATACTTCTACGTAAACAAAGACACAGGTTGAAAGTTAGCGTTAGCCCAAAGTAACTATTCCACGTGAACGAAGTCGCGGGCAGAAGCTAGTCTATACTAATATTATAAAGAGGAAATATTTGTTTGTTTGTAATGAATAGGCTCCGAAACTACTGGACCGATTTCAAAAATTCTTTCACCTTTGGAAAGCTACATTATCCCCGAGTAACATAGGCTATATTTTATCCCTGTATTCCCACGGGAACGGGAACTACGCGGGTAAAACCGCGCGGAGGCAGCTAGTTTATAAATAAATCGAATCGGCTATATTGACTTACTCGCTCATTTGTCACACACACATACTTAATGCAAATTTTATATACTTACTAGCTGCCGCCCCGCGGTTTCACCTGCGTAGTTGTTCCCGTGATCACAGGGGTATGAAAAGTAGGTAGATGTTGCCCGATTCTCAGACCTACCCAATATGCACACAAAATTTCATGAGAATCGGTAAAGCCGTATCGGAGGAGTTTAATCACAAACACCGCGACACGAGAATTTTATATATTAGACTAGTTGACCCGGCAAACTTCGTACTGCCTCAGAATCAATTAATAAAAATGCTGAATGCTTTAGACCATCCCTGTACTTGCACAAATAATTCAAGACCAAAAATAACCAAATCAGTCCATCCGTTCTCGAGTTTTTATGAGACTAACGAACAGCGATTGATTTTTATATATATAGATTAGTATAGTAGGTAGTATACTTTATAGAAGTTCCTAAGATTAGCGCGTTCAACCAAAGAAACAAACCAACAAACAAGCAAACTCTTCCGCTTTATGATGTTAGTAGGTATAGATAAATAAACCATAGCACTCTTTTCAAAACTATTTTCATGTAAAGCCGCATTTTCGAGAGTCTATTTGTACGCTCATCACAAGTCTCTTTTGTTTGAAATTGTCTTCGAAATAGATTGCTTTTGTTGAGATAGGCGTTTTTCCTTACCCATATTCAGATAAAAATCAAAAAATAAACAAAAATTTTAACAAAAAAAAAACCGACTTCAAAAAAAGAAACTATTCCTAAACAAACTAATACGCACTAAAAAGAAAAAAATAATTGCAAATTAAAATGTTTTCGTTAATAAAAAAATAAAATGAAAAATATTAGACTACTTTAAAGTCAATCAAATTATTACGATAAATATATTGTAGTTACAATTAATGTTATTTTTGGAGTCGGTGTCAGCCAAGGAAACACTACAATATACGAGAATACTATAGTAAATTCTTCGTAAAGTATAATCTTCGCGACGAAACTCCGTGCACACTGAGGGCACGTGAGTACGCAGTACAATAATGATATGATATGGCAGCAGGCGGGCGAGCCTTTAACTGGTCGCGTTTGGTATCAAGGTCAGCTTTACGCTGAACCTCGAACTCGTTTACTTGGCTGTTCACCATCCTGCGCCATTCTGGCCGCTGTGCTGCCAAACGTTCTCAACGAGAGGGACCTATATTGCATCTCTTCATGTGTCGCTTTTAGACATCTTTGTACCGGAGAAAAGGACCGCCATGATTCCGTTTGCCCTTCTCCAGTTCTGAGTAGAGACATACTTACCTACAAGCCTACGTTGGCTGACACCGACTCCAAAAATAACATTAATTGTAACTACAATATATTTATCGTAATAATTTGATTGACTTTAAAGTAGTCTAATATTGTTCATTTTATTTTTTTATTAACGAAAACATTTTAATTTGCAATTATTTTTTTCTTTTTAGTGCGTATTAGTTTGTTTAGGAATAGTTTCTTTTTTTGAAGTCGGTTTTTTTATTTGACCAGCCTTTCTATCTTGATTGTAACTTGGGTGTAAAAGTATAAGGTGGGTCACAATGGGGCAGTGTGAAAATTACAGGGACATGGCAGAACAATGTTTGGGAAACACTGCATTAGACAAACTTAGGAAGGAGTAATATTTATTATAATACAGGAGTTTAAAAATATTTCCCCTTATACATAAGCAATACATCACCACAACACATTCACTTTTTATTTTATCAGCATCTATGGACAGTAGCAGTGGAAGAAGCCCAATTGATTCATGAGATGAAGTTAATGAAAGACTTCTACCTACTTGGTCGCGGTGAACTATTTCTGGAGCTACTGAGGTTGACAGCTCATATGCTGGACAAACCTACTTCTAGGACGTCTACTAGAGGCAAGTGTGTATATATTTTTAATAGCTGAAACTTCGTTAACGTGACTTCCCAGTTTTTGCAACATTTTTCATTCATGCTCCCCTCCTATTAGTCGTAGCGTGATGTTATATAACCTAAAGCCTTTCTCGATAAATGGGCTATCTAACGCAAAAAGAAATATATTTTCAAAGTAGTTCCTGAAATTAGCGCGTTCAAGCAAACAAACAAACTCTTCAGCTTTAATATAGTATAAGTATAGATTAAATGACGCGGCGATGCACATGAGAAGCCTTTGCTCTTCTATTGTTCTAGATTTCATATGTAGTAAAATTTATATGTAGAAAAAAACATTCTTGTAGCAAATCCAGCATTTTTAACCCATTCTTAATGGAAACCTAAAGAGATGACTTTTTTGTTTAGATATGAATCATGCATTCCAGTTGGCTGCTAGGGCGGTGTTTCTAAGCAATAGCGCTGATATAGAAAAGTTCAGCTTTGAGTTGCCGTACGTGAAGCCAAATTTGTCGGGCAATTCTTCGATCGATGATGATAGTAGTTCAGGTATGATATTTTTATTTGTATTAATAAAAGCTTGAGGCCGGTTATATAGTTAACTACGTATTTTTTTAGCGTGTATATAGGATAGGCTATGATTTTAATGCAAGTTATGATATAACCTTGTATAATATGTCTTATTGTTTTTGGTTACGTGTTTTATTTATAACTAGCTGCATCGGCGCGGTATCTCGTGACGATACAGGGATAAAATATAGCTGTTACTCCCAGATAATGTTGCTGCTTTCACAGCGGCACAGCTATTTTTGAGTTTAATCATTACAAACATACACAGATACAATTTTTTTTTCCTATGTATAATATTAGTTTAGATATAATTTTTGTATGTTAGTATATACAGTATACACCTTGTACTTTACTATATTTTCAGTGGCAGACGGCTGGACCAGTATAATACTAAAGTATGATTTCAAGTGGCCACTCCACCTGTTGTTTACGCCAGAGGTTCTGGCTCGTTACAACGACATGTTCCGCCTTCTGCTAAGGATAAAGAAGACTCAACACGACTTGCACGCGCTGTGGAAAACATATAAACAATCTGCAAGGTTTGTTTTGCTATCTATGTTAAGTTATTGTAGAAAAAAAGTTAATGATCATTGGTCCTTGTGCTTACAAATTACTTGACAGACCGATTGGCTTTGTGGTTAGTGACCCTGACTCTCAAGCCGCCAGTTGTGGATTCGAATCCCACCCAGGACAAACATTTGTATGCATGAATATGTCTGTTTGTTCTGTGTCTGGATGTAATTATCTAAATAAGAATTTATTTAAAATGTAGTACCTATATTAGCTATCTGGTTACCATAACACAAGTTCACCTTTAAGCTTAATGTCCCAGGATATTTATTTTATTTATTTAATATTATATAATTTTCTAAATTATATTATGGAATAATTAACCATATATTTTTCTTTTTGCAGTTTCTCAATGTGTCAACTCCACAACAAGTTGATGTTCCTGATGGATAACCTCCAACACTACATGCAGGCAGACGTGCTAGAGACCAACTTCTCCCGTCTAATGGAAGCCGTCGGCAAGACTAACGACTTTGAAAAACTTAAGAAGGCACATGCTACTTTCTTAGCGGATGTACTAAGCCAGTCGTTTCTGACTGTTACTACTGTGAGTTTCATTGATAAGAATAATATCTGCTTGTAGTACATGAGACATAAAATACATTTAGGTCTATTCACGACAAAAAAATAGATTAAAAACTATTTAATATTTAATCTTGATTTGACATGAAAAAAAATTGTCTGAATTTATTTATTGTGTATTTCATGTCTTCTTCTATGTTCTAAGAATATTACTGTTTGATGAAACTCTCGTTTAGAAAATATTTTTATTTCCAGTCAGCAGAAAACGAGTGTTCTGGCGACTCAGCAGACACTCTTAACAATCCAGTGTTTTGCAACATTATGGAACTGCTCAAGCTGTGCCATTCGTTCTGCAGCATGAGCGAATCCGTCTCCAATAAGGAAGCAGAGGACTATTATATAAGAGGATATTCTGACAGGTAGGATTTGGTCATCATATCATTATCAACAATGCCCCCATGCCCTTCCTATAAACGCTTTCTCTATCTAAAACTTAATAATTTTTTATGGTGTTTACTAAGTATATTTATATAGGTACTAGTTTTCGCCGTGCGGTTATACCCCTAATATAGTTAAAATATAGCCTGTTACACCCAAATTAGTTACACCTTTCTAACTTTACAGCAAAATATTTTTTTAAAGTCTGTCCAGTAGTTTATTCGTTACATACCCACATAAATTTTCCCCTTCATAATATTAATGTAAATACATATTAATTTTCATTATTGTTTCAGGTTTAACAAATTAGTGAAGCAACTAATGCAACTACTAGTGTCGCTGCGATCTCGCTCGTGCGGCGTGTACTTGGCGCGACTGCTCATGCGGCTCGATTACAATCGATGGCTCAGCGGGGAAGCTCAGCTGACGCATTCACTAACCAACATGCTGAGATAGAGTAAATATTGCATTTCCCGATAGAATCTCAAACTGTGCGGTGGTCACCATGTTAAAATGGTATCTTATTAAACTAACTGTGAATAATCATGGATGCACCGTGTATATTTCGAATAGTCCACAAGGTTTATAATAACTAGTAATAAACACATTAAAAATGTAAATATTGAACTAAAAGATATTATATTAATGAATAAAAATTATTTAAATGCCAGTGTTTGTTTCTCTTTCACATCTAATGGAGCTGTGATTATTCGCATAAGAAGATTAACTAGCTAAAAAGCTTGATACTTAATTTACTAGCTCAGTTGCTAGTACAGTAGGTACAAGGTGTGGGTGGCAGTTAGGTACAAACAATAAAGAAATTTTCAGTTCTAATTGGGCCTGGGTAGGAGAATATGGAATTTTAACGAACAACAACACACAAATATAATAAAATCAATATTTATTTATCCATCATCATCATCATCAATACTTTCTTCGATTAGCATGTTGTCACCCCCTGCCTTAGTTTGACTGATGGTATGTTCTGCATTTTGTTGCATAAATGTTTTGACCAGTATACATTTGGTCATGTGACAAGAGCATGGCAGTGGGTGCTCTTCTACATCTGGATCCAAAAGAGTAACTTGAAGATTATATCTGAAAAAAAAAAATGTCTTTGTTTATGATATACAAATGTTTTTATGACATGAAGTCTTAGTTGGGTGTTATAGAAATTAGATCACTGATATACTATATAAACCGGCAAACTATTTACAGTATGTGTATACATCGACACCAGCTATTTATACTACGCTAAGTCCGAAATGTGTACTTTACAGGAGAGGCTTATAAAGGAAAAAACGTGATAACTTTTACATTAATTAAGATATTCATTTGAAATTTGGAACCCTTCATGGTTATTTTTTTCATTATAATATCTCATATTTATTTTTCCATAATAATTAATATTTTTCGATTTAGCGCTAGTTAGCCGAATATAGACGTAATTCTTCAAATTAATTTTACAAGTTACACACGTCTATCTTACGTTAGCGTTGTGTATTACGGGATGTCATAGTGATAAAGATGTGTTATTTTTATTGTGTTGCAATGATAATTTTTAAATAAATCATGCATTTTTTGTAACCTTAGGGTAATATATATATCCGTAAAATATATTATTATAAATTCACTGGCTAAATAACTAGTTATTAAAGTTAGCTTTTTG
This sequence comes from Thyatira batis, assembly GCA_905147785.2. Classification (NCBI taxonomy): domain Eukaryota; kingdom Metazoa; phylum Arthropoda; class Insecta; order Lepidoptera; family Drepanidae; genus Thyatira; species Thyatira batis. The sequence goes on along the minus strand of LR990501.2, from coordinate 6,272,894 downwards.
TTAACCCGTATATACGTCTCTGGCGGATATCGTGTTAAAAGCCGCCAAATTATACATAGCGTACTATACATCGACCTGTGCCACAAGTTAACGCCTCATTTATCTTTCCGTGGAGCTAAAAATTATATTATTTTTTATAGATTCTAGATAGAATAGAGCAGATAATATTATATTCTGTAATTTTGATACATAATTTAAACTAATAACGTATAAAACTAGTAAAAAATCAACAGTTAATTAAATATCAATTAAGTGCTTACTTATGATTAATTGAAGATCAGATCAATCACAGTTCGATTTTGTACCTTATAATTATTTAAATCAATAAAGTACTTAATATTGTTATTCTTAAAAGAAAATAATAATAATAATAAAATAATAATATTTATGAGGAAAGCAAGATGGGAGGCATTTGCCCTGCAGTGGGATACCCATAGACCCAGGCCTTAAATAAGATAGATAACAATAACGATAATACATTTCCGGAATAATATTGTTATTACAATAATATTTAAGGTTTTTGTTTTTGCTGGATTGATTTAACCAAGTTTCGTGTCTTTTTCGGGAATAAGCTCTAAAAGTGGGATAATCTAGTATTTTTAAAATATACTACATGTTTACTTACGTTATCAATCAAAAGTTAAACGATACTTATTTTAATTAACTTTGTTCTAGATAATTTTGTCATTAATAAAAATTAAGCTAATATTGTTTCAAGAATCAAAATACAGGAGTTCCATTCCCTATCGCACTGGTGTATACCATTCAACTGGAGAATACACTTCTCTGTCTCTTGCAGTCTTTTCTATTAAAGCCATATGTCTTTTTTCCATAAAATGGTTGCTTCTTCATCTTCTCTATCTTCATTTGAAAGAAATGAGCGGATAATAAGTATCTTCATAATATAGTAAACTATATGGTTACTGTTTCATCCCTCACGCAGTTATCTGATTATAGGTTGACTTTGTGAACTCCATAAGATGTTAATTTGTCAAATATATTGTTTAAGCAACTGGCAGCATAGCAAACAAGCAGCCTTTTTAGCCGTTCGGTAATCACAGTATATAAGCGGGGGCTTATATACTCATCTTCGAGCTTAAGATGTTAGAGACCGACATCAGCCTTTTTAGAACGATGGCATTTACTAGTTTGATACCGCAGAATAGAAACTATCATTGAAAACAGGTGAATGTTTTAAAATTACTGGGGGTGGATATTGCCGTTACTAAATCTGTATTACTACAGGGGCTGTCATTCATGTGCAAACCTGAAAGACTTTCCTGGGCAGACGTACCGATTTGATGTGGGATTGTTGTATTTTCGGTTTTTTGGTAAGAACTCGGCCAACCGTTTGAAGATAAGGAACTATATTAGCTGTGCTGTCAGAAGGATCATCAGATACGACAAAATGTCGATGCTTGTTGGACTTAATATCAACGGAGAAGGCTTTTGGACCGAAGTCAATACCTTTGGTAAATAAATATTAAGTGGAGTATAAAGAGCCCCCAAGTCGTTTAAGCTTGTATCTTGTAGGTCTGCACATAATTTTTATAATTGACTGAACTGGATAGGTATATAATAATTATTATTTTAAAATTATCTCATCAGACATAACGTGCTCATAAAAAATCCCGAACTCAGGATTATTAACTTCAGCTGGTAATTTATTTGGCTACGATTCTACAAAAAAGGGTAAAATATTGTATTAAAATTATGTTTTTTATTATCATAAAAACATGCCGATACATTAAAAATATGAATGGTGAAATTACCGTCGAAAACGAATAAATATAATTGTATTTTGACATAAGTATTTAGCTAGTAAAAGTCGCTAAGTAAGGCATTCTACAAATGAACAAATATACCTGATCGTTCTAAACTACGCTAACTAGTGTTTGCGTAGTATACACGGACTTTTATAGAAGCGCTTAAATTTAAGAAATACGTAGCGTATTACAATTATATATATTTAAATACTTTGTAATACATAATATAATCTATGCGCCCCCTCCCCGTGGACACTCCGCTAACACTAGTTGGCGTGGTTTAAATCGAGTGATTTCAAAAAGTACCTGCACTTAGCGTTTTATAAAATTTGTAACTTCGTTATTTTTGTATATTTCTTCACAATTTTTTTTTTACATATAAAAAACCTAATTCTAAGAAGCTTGGCACAAAAAAACGTTTTTGCCAAATTTCGAGTTAGCGTAGTATAAATAGCTGGTGTCGACATATTTATAAAACAAGAACATAACAGCAACTGGCTGAGGGACATTAGCTATAATATTAACAGCAGTTTTTACACGGAAATAATGATTGTTACATTACATTTAAATTCATTATAATCTATACTGCATACCTTCTACAATTAGCTTGATCCCTTTTCATATTTAAATGGAAAGCAATTGGTTCTCCCTCATCTACATCTTGTTCCTCAGGTAGGACTATGACAGTTTGTTTCCAGTGTGTGGATGGACTCCGAGGACTTGTGTCTAGGGTCTCACATGATCCATCACCAGATAAGTTGGGAAAATTACACTCAAACCACACACAAAGGCCTTGATATACCCCTGACTTACTGGCACCTGTAATAAATTATGTATATTAGTTATAAATATTATTATTGCAGCAACATGATCATTCTTGCCCTGGTTATAATAGCCTTAACCATAATTTCATAGATCTTACAAGATTTATTTAAATCAACTAACAGACAAGGACATGTATAATAAAAATACATTAGTAAAATGTATTTTTGTAGATAGGTTATTTACATATTAAGAACCGAAAATATGGCTTAAGAATTTGTATATTAGACATACCAACAACATGTTTGACACTTATTGAATCAAAGTCGGTCACATTATCCTCTCTCAAGTTGACCCAACAGACTGCAATTTCTTCTCCTAATATATTTTCAGGTTGTACATCCATTATTTCTGGCTTATTATGCTTACTTCCTCTGAGTTCTTTGGCAAATGTTGTCATTGAAACTCCACAGAAATTATCCCACTTTTTGTAAAGGGATGGGACACTAAAAGAATATTAATAAGCTTAAGAATTGATATGGAAATGTTGTGTAATTTTTATAATAATACTTCGGGCTCCATGGTTATTTATTACAAAGATAGGTTGAATGTTTGATGACAATGTCATTAGTTAATTTTAAATGAAATAATCCATGATATTCAAAACTAGAAGCTACATACATTTATAATTGTTTTCTACAGATTCTAATATTTGCATTAAATAATATTTTACTTAATAAATAGAGCATTCTTACCTACATGGAGCAATATAAATAGCTGCAGTATCTGGAAACATTTCACCACCTTCCTTTAAGAACTTGTCTCTAGCCACCAAAACTGAATCGAGCATTCCTTCATGAAGGAGGTAAAATCCCATCCACTCAGAAACTATGGCATCTACTTTTATATTGTTTGGCAGTATAACATCCTCAACTTTACTGTGAATGACCTATTGGAATAAATATGGGCTAGTATGAACAATTCAAAGATTTACTTGAATGGACATTTTAGTTCTACTGTTCTACAGATAACTTTTCATTATGTACCTCTATTATTTCTTCGAGTTTATTTTCCTTAACTATGTTCCTAGCTAGATTAGCCAATTGGCTGGCTTCGACTGCATAAACCTTTTTAGCTCCAGCTTGCGCACAGAAAACTGATAAAATTCCTGTGCCACATCCAACATCCATAACGACTTTGTCTTTAAAATAAGATTTGTTACTTAATATTGCATTTTTATAGGCATTCGTTCGGGGTTCATCTTCCAGCATTAGCCTATGAATCTGAAAGAAATAAATACCAGTTTCATTGTCATGTGTAGTGGTTTAAGTTGTTGAGGTTATTAATTATATACCTATGTACCTCCAAATCCTCATAGCTGGAAAAATATTCGCTTTGCATGGTGTCTGAATCCATGATTACGTATGTATAATTAAATACAAATATGCTATTTTGTTATTTATTTTGCAACCAGTGTTCAGTATTCCATAACCAAACTTTTCAGACTGACATAAATAACCACAGGATATAACAGAACAACTGAACTGACGTTTATATCATATGTTACCAGTATATGATTAAATTGTCTAAGGACAGGATGGCCGGACGCACAGTGTACGTAACAAAGCTTCATTAAAATAAGACTTGAAATAACTACCCAACTCAAATAATAATAATAATTCACATTATTCATCACAATAAAATTTATGTATAATTCATATAATTAATTCATACAAAACAAACCATTAGGAAAGAATATTAACTCTATATTTTTTACTAACATACAATTGGGGGAATTTGAGAAATAATATCTGGCAGCACCGTACATACAGACATATTTTTCGATTTCGTAAAATTATTTTGCGTGTTTTGTTAGATTGTTGTATTATTATGATAATGTATACGGTCTGATCAGTCAATAAATATTATATTAGTAAAATGGCTAAAGAAGGAGACATGTCTCTTTACAATGATGTGCTAGAACCGTTTAGAAGGGTCATAAATACTGACCCGCCGAAAGACAAATTGTCGGCTTCTACTAAATTGAATTTTTCTGATAGTAATCAGTCTCTGAAAGAAGGTAATATGTTTGTGTTGCTTATTATTGACGGCGAAAATCCTTAATCCTATCCAAAGTGCTATATTATTAACATAAATTTACAGGCTTGTCTAACCTTTTATCACTTGGGAAGAGAAAGTCGAGTATTGGAGGGAATGATACCGCAACTCCAGAAAAACGTTTGCGGACGGATTCTACCTCTAACGCCCCGTCTGCTCCACCATCTCCATGGGAAACTAAGAGGTTGAAGATAGATTTGATTGCAGCCAAGGCTCAGGTATGAAACTATTGTAAATAATACTGTAGTCTTTTAGCATTCCCGTATGAGCTTTCATTTGTGTTGCTATTTACATACCACTTATGTGTTTGGTTTGTATGTAATATTGAGCTATCTAATTCATCATTTTACAATGGACCATAACTAAACTTTAAAACTAATTCACAGATAACAAAACTTGAGTCCCGTGTGAACCATCAACACACAATACGGAAAGAAATGCAGATATTGTTTGAAGAAGAAAAATCATCACTTCAAGACCAGCACAAAAGAGATGAGCGTGCCCTCTCAGACATGGAGGAAAGGCTGCAACTGGTTAGACGAAGGGAGCAAGAAGTCAAAGAAGAATTGAATCAGGTGATTATATACCTATGTATAGGACTGTTAAATGTCGGTAAATTTATCTACTGTAAGGCACAAGTGGCATTTCTTTCTGATTGGTATTCCATATTATTCTATTCATTGCAATGGCTTATTTTTGTAATTAATTAATAAAATATATACCTATGTATACCTCTACATAAACATACAATAAACGCTAAACATTATATTCAGGCTATGAAAGAAAGCAGAGAGAATAAAGCTCATTGGGACAAAGAAAAGTCAGAACTCCACAAGCAGATAGGGGACCTTAAAGACAAGCTACTTGAGGCGAATGTCAGCAGTAAAGGACAATTGTCTGAGATGAAGAGGGACATGGATGAGCTACAATTGGTAAGTTCTTAGTTATTGATAATAATATACTAAGAAATTACAGTCAACTTCATGTGTAATTCTGCAGTCTTTGTTAAAGATATACTAAGAAATGACAGAATTACATGGGTAATTTTGCGGTCTTTAATAATGTTAGTAAAGTTCAATAAAATTTTCATTTCAACTGCTTTTTATATAGCACACATTTTTACTGGAAGCCAAATAAAATTATTGAAAAATAGGCATAGCTAATGTAACATATGGCTCTTCTCTCCTCCGTGTAAATATTAAATATAAAAAAGGTAACATATACATTATAATTAAAAAGTACAAAACATAATATTGTCCAATTAACAGGCTTTAGAAGGTGCTCTATCAGAAGTGGAAATGTTGAAAAATGAATTAACAAAACAGACAAGTCGTGCTGAACAGTGTACTGCCCTGAGGAATCAACTTGAGAAGCAAGCAATGGATCTGCAACAGGTTACCAAGCAACTTAGGGAGATTGAGTATGAGAGGGACTCATATAAAGATTGGCAGCAGCAGGCCAAGGTTTGGACAAACATTTGTGTATTATATCTCTTTGTAGGGACTAAATGATGACTCAATAGTCTTTATAGATAAAGGTTAAGGAAAGTTATTATATTACAAGTTGACCAATACAACTTCATAATATTTTTTCCTTGATTTTGCAACAATTTTCATTGACACTCCACCGTATTTGGTTGTAGCGTAATGTTATATAGCCTTCCTTGATTAATTAGCTCAAATAATAATTAAATTTGGACCAATAGTTCCAAATTATTCAGCTTTATAATATCAGTATAGCATTTGTAGTCCATTAAGACAATAGTAATTTATGTGATTTTAAAACTAATTTGCATAAGTAAGTTAAGTTTTTGTTAATGTCATAATCTGATCAATAATATAAATATTAGCTATTTATATTAGCTATATATATGTCACAAAATACGACAATTACATCTTGTATTAAGTCGGTATATTATGTCATAACAGAAATAAATACAAATTTTGTTACCCATCTACATATTAAATTTTATTTTCCAAAACAGACAGCCCAAAAACGTCTGACCAACATGGCAGAACTAGAGAAGGAAGTTGTACGTCTCCGCGCTTCAGAACGATCCCTTCGCGACGGCATTTGCAATAAATTGTTGCTGGAAGAACAAGTGCACCTGCTTTCGTCGAGGGTCGATTCTCTGCAACCGGTACAGCAGGAGTTACATGAGGCTAAGGTAAGCAAGCACAATACTGTTTGAGAAAGGGTATCAAATAATTTTATGTATGTAAGTCCTTCAAATACTTTTCATACTTGTAGTATTTTAATTCTACTTTATCATCTTATACTATTACCGTATTTGGTAGCATTTACTTACATCCCAAATCAGATCATATTTTTGTGTTATATATTGATTAATACATAACTGATTATGTCGCTAATTTTATTTTTTTACTAAGAACATGAACTATCTGCTTACCATAGTATGAATTCTGCTTATTTTGGAATCAGAATGGGCTCATGTTTATAATGTCCTAGGATAGTTATTATTTTGGAAATGCAGGAATGCCGTTCCCGTAGAAAAACTGGCATAAAATATAGTCCATGACACTCACAAATAATGCAGCTTTCTATTGTGAAATAATTATTCAGATTGGTCCAGTATTATTGGAGCTTATAGAAACAAATCTTTCATTTAACAATATTAGTATAGATTTTATATTGTATTAGTATAGTTGTTCCAACTGGTCCCATAACAGTTCGATAATACCTACAGGTGAAGCTAGCAGCGACAGAGTCATCCCTCGAAGAGTGGCGTGGGGCGGCCCGTGCTCACGGCGTGGAGTCCGCCCGGGCGCTGAGCGCTGCGCTGGAGAACGCCCTCGCCGCGCAACTGGCCGCCGCCGCTGGATCTGACACGGCACAATCACAGGCCGCTATGCTCACAGAGGTAACCACACGTTTATTTACTTTCTAGATGTTCTTGGCGTTCTAGGGGAATCTTTAATTTTCCCTGAATATAAAGTAGCCTATCTGTGTTCCAAATTCCATTTAAATCCATTCAGTAGTGTTTTCGTGAAGGAGTTACAAACATTTGCCGTCCATACTCACAAACTTTCGTATCTATAATATTAGTTTACTGGTTACCAAAGCAGTCACATCCTACTAAGTAGTAGGTATTTTGTAAATAATAGAATTATAATTGACATGAAATTAGGAAATTGAATAAATAAACTGCAATGATTACGAAAATCTAATTGTTACATGTGATTATTTTGCAAATTTATTATTTCATCAGGGAGGCAGGTATCAATGACTCAAAAATTTAATGACCTATTATGTAGCCTACATAGTTTAATTACCATATCCAGCTAATAAATATAGACACAATCTACAAAATCTTCTAATTAACTGTGTATAATATTCTGTATTATGTACTCTGATAGTTGTATATACCTGAGAAGATAAACAAAGTTTAATATTTAACAGGAGGTAGCAACACTGAAGTACGAGCGTGATAAGGCGACAGGAAAGTTGAACGACTTGTTGACGGTGCGCAAGAACCAAGAGAGTCTCATACATAGACTGCAGAAACGGCTGTTACTCGTTACAAAAGAAAGAGATAGTTATAGGTATGTCACCCGTTCTTTTGTAATTGTTCTCCAAAAAAAACGTAGTCATTATTCAGTTCTATTTTGTGCTATATAATAAGTTTTTGGACTATAAGTATTCTTTAGCATATTTTCGGAAACTACTGCTGGTTCATACAACATGATAAATAGTATATAGTTTTGACACTACAGAGGTGGTCCCACCTGATCCCGAGTGCCACCTGATGGGAATCGTTTTCCATAACCTATGGACACTTGCAATACCAGAGTATTCCATTGCCAATCCTGCAAAACTCTTGTCAATATTCCATCTTACAGACAGCAACTAGACTCATACGAGAAGGAGTTGACGGTGACGCTATGTGGGGATGCGGGCAGTGGGGCAGGTGGTGCAGCCCTACTAGCAGCGCGGGTGGAACAGTTGGAGAAGGCGCTCCAGGGGTACAGGGACCTGCTGGCCACGCATGACCAGGCGGCACATGCTAAGGGTAACTAAATATAGAGTCACTTAAAAAAATTCAGATTTATTATGTTGTTTGTGAGTATGACTTACTAAAGGTACCCAGTTAATATATGTCTTGAATTTTTTTTTGTAACTATAATTAAATACACACTGGTAAATTTTAGATATCGTCTCTTACAATACAACACCACTCAAGTCGAAAATTGGCAGTTTCTACATTTTAATGCCGTTGGATAGAGCTGCTCATTGCGCGTCGAACCAGGGCTCACACGATATAGATTTCAGTCAATAAGAGGCTTTAAGCTTAGAGGCTTAAGCTTAGAGGCTCAAAATAAAAAGTTTTTTTCGTCTCCTGAAAAGTTGGTAAAAACGACTAATGCGGTATTGTAAGCTAAGGGACGTTATGCAGATCTTTGCCAATAATTATTAATAATATATGTGTGTGGTGGTAGTGGTGGAGTCACTGCGTGCGGAGGCGAGCAAGTGGCGCGAGGAGGCGGAGGCAGCGCGGCGCGAGGCGGCCAAGCTGCGCGCGCAGCGGGACGCCATGCAGCTGCACGTCGAGCGCATGCTGCCCTCCAACACCAAGGTACTACTACCCACTATCATCTATCCACTATCCAATATCCAATATTCACTATCCACTATACACTATCCACTATCCAATATCCACTATCCACTGTCCAATATCCACTATCCACTATCCACTATCCACTATCCACTATCCACTATCCACTTCCCACTGCCCACTGCCCACTGTCCACAGCCCACTACCGACTACTCATCCTTGACGACCGGTTGGCGTTGTGGTTACTGACCCTGACTCTCAAGTCGCCGGTCGTGGGCGTGGGTTCCAAACCCATCCAGGACAAACATTTGTATGCACGAATATGTCGGTTTGTTCTATATAAGTATGTATTTAAAATAGTATGTAGTATATTAGATATCTGGTTACCATATCACAAGTTCTGCTTAGCTTGGAATCAGATTAACCATTTGTAAAAAAAGCTATCATAAAATTTATTTTATAAACAAAATATTATTTACAGATTTTACATCTAACAGACAACCCTGCTGCCGAAGCACAAAAGCAATTCCAGATAGATTTGCAAGCGGCTCAAGAAGAGGTAATTTTTATGGAATTTAATCCTTTATTTATTTTATGCGATTTATAAATTACTAATGTTAACTTATTACTAAAATTTTTACAATTATTACTTATCTATTAATATTTTCAGATCAAAAGGTTGAAGGCGGCATTACGCGAGGGTGGATCACAGACGTGTCCCGAAGACATGATACAATTAAAACAACAGCTGGAAAATAGTCGTATTAAACTGAAAAGGTTAGTACTCATACATTTATCTATATGAGACTATGAATAGATAATTTTTAATGACTATAATGATGAATAAAACTTTCAGAATGATTTGTCAAAATATGGTTCAAATTAATTAAGTGAAAAGAGCAATCGGAAATGACAAAATAAGTATTTATTTAATGAAATTAATCGAAGATACACTGTAAGTTCTTGTGAGTGTTAAATGTAGTTGGAATATCGTAATATTAATAATATCGTAAATAGTTGATAAATAAATTAATTTTGGTCTTCCAGGACCACTAGGTATTTTACGTAGGCATAACATTTAAGTTTAGTACATTATTTATTTCTTAAATACAAATGTTAGAGCTGATATAAAAAGGTATGGATAAAGCCGCACGTGACGTGATGAACCCTTAAAGTGTTTTATTGCAAAATAATAATTATACTCAGATTATTCATTGTAGGCAGAGAAATGACATTTCCAGTGTTGCAGTTATTTAGTTCCAAATAAATAGTGTTGTGGTAGATTCGAATTTTTACAACTAAAAGTCGGCTAAGGACAAAGGAAACTCGACTAGAGTTTCCTTTTTTTTATGCAATGTCAAATTGCCTTTAAATAAATAAAAATATGTAATTTATGATAAGAAGACATACACAGTAGGTAATTAAATATTACATAAAATACTATTATGTATATTATTTGTTTTGGGCTATTGGAAGAACTATAGTCATCACTTGTCACGCTATGGACCCCATTTTGTTTTGGAAGTGACTATTTGTACGGGTACTGGACAAGTAAATTATATTTATTCGTACATTTATTCATTTAATTAAGCATGAATTGGATGATTAGCCTATGTTAGGTTAATTAAATTAATAACATTTATTCGATTTTATTGATTTAATTTGGGTTTCAATTAAATTCAAATTTAGTTTAATAAAAATGAAATTTTGGGATTTTCGACTAGATTTATGTATCGGATACTGAAAGAACAAAACTGCCGAACATCACTATTGTAGCGGGTCACCCTTTTTTGTATCAGTGACAGTTGCACTTGTCATTTCTCTGACTCGAATTATTAATCCGACTATAGTGTATATTTATACATTTCTAGCATTCATACTTCAATAAATATTTGTTTTCAACAGAATGAAAGAAGAATTTACGTCATCCGCGCAAGAATACAGGGATGTCTGTTACATGCTGCTAGGATATAAAGTTGATAGAACTGGACACAAAAACTATAGGCGAGTATATTATATATCGTTTACAGATTGTTAAAATTTTGCCGGCAAAGTAATCCCTTATAAGTGCGAAAGTATCTTAGTCTGTCACGCTTTCACGCCTAAATCATTGTACTTGTTTATTTTTATTAATATAACAACTGATGACTGATCCTTAATAAATAAATATATGACAGATGTTATTTATTTATGTTACAGAATATCGAATATGTATGCCGAATCGTCTGAAGAGTACCTCTCGTTTACACTATGCGATGACGGCATAGAGATGGTCCACACAGATTATTCAGCTTCATTATCCGATTTGGTTGAACTCCACCTCCATCAACATCACTCCATCCCTATATTCCTTAGTGCTTTAACTATGGAACTCTTCACAAGAACAACTATGCAACAAGACGTACATTAATATGCAGGTGTGTGCATTGTATTACCATTTGAACGATGTCGGCAACTGATGACAAATCTTTTACAGTTTAATAGACATTACATTTAAATTTAGTATGATTAACGCGAGTATTATATTATAACGAGTAGTGAAACCATAGTGTCGACTATTGGTGACATTTCTAACGTTCATGGAATAATATAGGACGATATTCCTCTTCTATGGGCACGTTATAATACTTATATTGTGTAAACTAAAGTGTCGGCTATTGATAACAAATCAATTGAATGTGTTTAAATGGTAATTAATATAATAAGTACTTAGAAATATTTCTGTGTGTTTAATTAGTATATTAATTAGAAGATAGTATATAAATCCGAGGTAGGAAAAGCCATCAATCAGTTTCTAAATTAGCGTGTATAATGGATGTTATTGATTTATGCCTTTCTGTTTTGTATGATTTCATTATAAATAAAAAATATATTCAAAAAGTATTGTAAGTAGGAAAAACAAGATAATATTTCAGACAAAAATCAAGACAGGTGGAATGAATTTGTTCAAAATACGAGAACATTTTGTTGTCGGGACAAAATTTAAGTTATTGTTGTAAATTTCGATTGATTGCTAACACTCGACATGGTCAGATTTCACTAAACCTTTCATATATTATACTCAATATTCCTTTATATTATTGTTAATTCGCAAGTTCCACGTACGATGATTTACCTCGTTATTAAGGGTTAGGTACTAGATTTTTTTTATTGAGGTGTCAAATTAGTGGATGCATGAGTGTATACTGTTCTAATGAAATTTCCAATAAAGCAAAAAGTTCAATATAATAATGACATTTCAATTTAAATATTTGTTCTATTGGTGTATGATTTTAGTCAGTTTTTGTTAGTATAGGATTAGATACTTTTCAATCCAGTGGGTTATCAATTTTTACATACCTTCTATCCAAGATGCTATAATTTTAAGCCATTAACGATGATAAAGCAACAGCTTCAGAAAAAAATATTTAGTCTACCATAATCAATGTATATAAGCAGTTATTTTTGTAATAATTATCTTTATACCAATTCATTTGCAAAACCATTTATTTTCATACATTAAATTACTTCAGGCATGTGTAACAAAAATGTAAAACGTAGAGCCTGATCGTTCCATTGAAATGTGACGACAGACACATGTGACAAGTCTTTAATTTTGAATGAACAAAATAAAATTATAAGTGACATTCCTACATTAAAAATCTCATTTAATTATATTTTCATCAATTGTTGCAGTTTTTGTGGTGTTTATATATTTCGTTATTCTCATATTCAGTAATAAATAATTAACTACCTAATAACTTTAATTGAAGGACATTTAATTAAAAACTCAGTTTTATTTAAAAAAATATGGGTATAATTTACATTGGGTTTATAGGTATTTTTTGTAGTATTTTTATACCGAATGCATGGTTTGAACATTATATGAATGTGTTTATTCCATATACACCCTGATAGTGTAGCTATTAAAATATGTTCCCTGAGTCCAGATTATCAAAAATATATGTCAAATCGACTAAAACTTTGAAAATGTGTTCTTGCTCCCCATTATTGTAATAATCTTAAGGTTTCTTGAAGTGTCGAAGTTGATAATTGAAAGTTGTATATTTTGATTGCTCTAGCGTTTTATTGTATCCCACAAGTTCATGATGAATATAAATGTAAAGATATTTAAATTACTTTTGTTTTAATCGTATTTTCATTCATACATTAAAATTGGTTCTTAACATTGGGGATAATTTTACTAGGGATCAGTTTGCCACCACAATGATGAGTCGCAGGTAAATAATAATGCAATAGTCAGTGTAAAATATTTATGAAGAAACAAGGACAATATATTATACATCATCTAATGTTTGCAATGAGTTCAACTACAACAATTTAGTATTATTATAGTCAGATACAGTTAACAACTTGATTAGCACTAGGAAATAATTGACAAGAGCTGAATTATCATAGTATTATGTACCTATTGTTTCGTCCACGTTTAAAAAAAAATAGTAAGAATTCATAAAAAATATCTCGAACGACCGAAGTTTAACACAATATAAAAAATACATACATCCCTAAACCCTCGCTATCACGACTAATAGGTATATTGCTTTTGAGGTGACCTACTAATCATTCAAGCATATTAATCGTAGATTTTCTGCAGACCTTAATATTCTGGTAAGTATAACTTTTATTTGTCAATGAGTTTAATCGGTCACCGCACAAGCAATAGACTAAAATATAAGTACCTTAAAATTGGCTGCATTTGGCTTGCTGACCGTAAAATTCAGAATCTTTGGATTTTTTTCAAATATCTTTCATTTATTTATACCTCAATAGTCATTCAAATCGTATATCATCCGTCATTAAGCCGGCCATGCTTACAGTTGAAACATAATATAAGTAATTAACGCGTGGCAAATATATTTATTATAGTATAGACATGTGAAGATAGGCCAGTGTCGCGGCTGAATAATTGTAATATATTAATTTTCAGTTGTTTTTTGCCTGTTATTATTCTTTGAAGAATGCACAACATAATATGTATAAATGTTTCTCGCGACTCTGGTCTCGCCCTATATCTGGACTCGTGAATAGTAAAGAATTACAAAACCAAACATTTAATCTATTTAAAGCTAAGAAGGACGCCAAGAAAGTCATTTTACTAAAGTGACAATCACACACTACTTTGATACCATTCGACAAATCCACAAATAGAGCAACTCGCATACGAATGTTCTTGGAAACATTTTGGAAATAATTTAAAAGTAACAATAAATTACTTTCATTATGTATCTACAGTCTATAAAAAAATCACTTAATTTTTTAATATAAAATGTTTCGAAAATAAGGATACTCTAAAAATCTTACATACACATAATACTGAAAACGTATTTTTATAACATTCTAAACCTGTCCGAAGTACGTTTTGATGATCATTGCGTTACACGATTCACATGTAAAAATATACAAAACAAAACATATAACATAAATTTCATACAATTTTCAATAAAATTATTGCACTAAACTTCATACTGATAACTTAATAATAAATATTGCATTAAGCGTTAACCACATTTCGTGAAGTAAAATTATTTAAGTCTTAAAGTACTACGAGTTAATTAAATTTTAAGAACAATATGTCAGTCCGATGAAAGGGTTATCTCATTTCATCCTAATACGAGCTTCGTATATGTAGCGACGTTTAACAAGACGGAAATAGTTTATTTTAGAGTAGAAATACCTAAGTTCCAAATATTGTGCTAACTACAGTCTCAATGTAATATTTTGACTAAATATTAAGTACGATTTGGTGCTCAAATTTAATAAAGTAAGTGTTAATTATTAAAACTATAAAGAATTATTATTTATCTACAAAAATCGAAATGGTGCATCAGGTTCGACAGATTAATCTAAATCTATGCTATCTACTTTTGAATTTTCATAAACCTGGCACGTCGATCACTCGTCGAACGGTCATTATATTGGAACCATAGACCATAGAACAAATTATTAATAGTTTGATTGTCGTCTCTATGACAATTCAGTTGATAAAATTGTTATTCCAAATACAAAATGACCGTTTAAAATTAGGCTCAAAATAACCTGGACCAAACTCACAATGCTGTCTATTGCCTCGGTTCTTTGCGATACATTTTTTCATAAGTATTCCTTGTTCAAACATTTGAGTGCTGGCACCAGATTTATTCCCGCCTCCGCGTCGCTGGTTCTCTAAAACACTACGAAGCCAGTGGAACACTGCCACTTAATCTAGAAGAGTATATGACTATAGGACGCGTAAGGTGTCCACGGCGCTCACATTTCTCTCATCAGTCACACTATTGTCCGTTACATTTTTGTTACCTGGAAAGACAAAATGAAGAGATGAACATTAAAATTACCAAAATTTAAAACAATATTAGACTTATGCTCCTGTAACACTTCGGTTACTCGGATGTTAAAACGGGTAGATGTAATATTTACAAGGTCCAGTGTGCAGCGGATCGACGACTCGTCGCGCGTTGCACGCGGCCCGCTGCAGCTGGCACCAGGACGGGTAGGTCTGCTTGTCGGAGCCGCACAGCTTGCGGCGCACGCCGCGCGCGCCGCACGAGCCGCACGAGGCGCAGCGCGCGCCGCTCGCGCCGCCCGACACGCACCGCTGGCCCGCGCCGCACGTTATCGACGAGCACGTCGCGTTCGCTGCACCGAATAATGTTACGTTATAGATTGATGAGGTTTGGTAAAGTTAGATACTGTTGGTTTTTATAGATCGTTTATTAGGATCATATAGGGGAAATATTTTGTTCTAGATAGGTATTTAAAATCACCAGATAATTTAAGATTTGGTAAAGGCCTATAAAAGTACATGCCTACAAAATAACTACATCAATTAACAGCCTGATGTCATTATTCCCTATTCTATTATATTAGTGAGCAGAAAGAAAGGTGACGTTACCCAAGCAAGGTCCTCTGTAGGCCAGCGGCAGCGCGCGGCCCCGCTCGCAAGCGGCCCGGCGCAGTGCGCACGCGCCCGCGTACGTGCGGCCGTCCACCGCGCACACGGGCGCGCCCGCCACGCTGCACGCGCCGCACCGCACACAGTGCGCACCCAACTCCGCGTCCAACACGCACCGCTTGTCACCTCCGCAACGGACGCCTTCGCAGCTACCCTCTGGAATACACGACTCGTTATTACCTAGAAAGCTCACTCGTAACACCTATAAACATTAATAGTCCTTCGAGCTGGATAAAAAGTTTATTGACGCCGACGATAAACGAGGAAATACGACGCCTAATGTAACATAATAATGGAGTAGAAATCAGACAAACAAGCAACGAGGCCTGTAAATATCCCGACGCTTTTCCCGGTCGATTGTATCGTATTGCGGTTTATGGACCGGCGTTAGTTAGTCTAGACAGCGATCGAGTACCTGCGTTTAGAGCTTAGATTACAGTGGATTTATCACGATCAAAATCAGAGCATGCCGCCAGCGCTGCTCCGGGGCTATGTCTGCTTTACGTTATGAGGTATTCTGAGCAGTCGATGGCTGATAGGTAGCGTTACTGGCATTTGTACAACACTGGGAAACACGACATGAATCTAAATTATTAGACGGAGTTTAACTAAATCTTGTATATGTTTAAATTATCTGCCATTGAACTTTTTACATGGATAACAGTATATTTAACCTACCTACATACATTAATACTATTTCTTACGGCACTACACTATGTAAATAACGTTTGTCTTTAATTGACTTATGTTCTTAGACAGTACGGCAATACAAATTGGCTGTGAATCATTGCACGTGATAATGTGAATTACCTTTGTTTTATATCTCAATATAATAGTAGGTACAAATCACATAAAACGAAAACATTCTCAAAATATACAATGTGGAATGTGGATACCTGTTTATATTTAGACAGTTACGCTGTGTGGGTACTTTATTACAGGAATTTGTGGTGCGGTTACCCATTCGGTCATAAAGCGCGATGAAGTGTTGTTGCGGCGGTTAGAGATTATCTTGGAATATTATTCATAATATGGAATGAGAACGTCTGGGTCGCTCGATTGCGGTCCTGACAGCTTTGGTTTGCGATGTGATACGTTGGCTGCTACCTACGGTGACACATAGTGTCGATATCGTCCCGTGTGAACCAGCATTTGCATAACATAAAGAAACACACAAACTCTTAACATCATAATGTTGATATGATACCAAATAAAGAGTTTGTGTGCGTATGAAAAATGCTCTAATAATCTTAAGGTATAAGGGCCCAGTGAAGGCATTTATTTTTCCTGCATGGTTACAATAATAACCTTATCCGTAAGATTTTATTTTCCATTGAGCTGTGCGTGTATATAATGTAATGTAACGGTGGTAGACGCTGCGCTGCGCTGCGCCCGCGCCGTGCGCCGTGCGCCGCCCAGGCCGGTTCCACAGGCTCGTGTAATTGCACTCATTCTCTCCCGTTGACATCCAGACACTTCGCACACCAACTAACGATACTCGAACTCATTCCATATGCAATCAACTTAAAATAAACTAGCTACTGTAAACGGGACACGGTAATAAACTCGCACAATTGCAGTGATTGTAGGTACCTATTCGTTCATACATATTCATAGTCGATAGTTGCGCTGACTCATTTAGGTAATGCCTAATCTTTTGGTAATTCGCTACCTTTTCATGCCCACGCGCAGTGGTTTATTTATATCTATATTATGTAGACGATGATATTAACAGATAAGGTTCCTCAGATGATGATGTAAGCCAGACATTTTGCAATCATTTGGGATCGGAACTTAGTCCTTTGCCATCCTAAGCATTATGTGATATATCAACCGCACATAATACCACATGAGTTTTGGTTGATTTTTTGCCAGCCGGTCGAAGTGTGTAGGTGTAAAGTTCACGTTATAATAGACGCTATTTTATATAGTAGGTACTCTATAGTTGTCTCATAACTGACGATACAAACGCGAGTTTAAGTTCAGATTAGGTTATTTGTCATTATCTAGTCTAGTAATTTGTCAAGATCTATTTATCCGAATCCGGAAAATGTATTGCAACATGCTGTTCGTGATGCAATGAATAAAAAAAGTATACAGCGAAACATCTTGAAGTAGTTTAAAAATGAGACGACTTTAGACACCGATTCTACGACTTTCGATATTAATATGACGTTCGTAAATTGTCTACATATTTATTATTTCATAATACAAGTAGGTACTTTAGGTATAATAAACAAAAAGATTTATTAATAGGATTACTTATCTACCTAACTTAATACGACATAAATACCTACGCTTACCGTTTGAAAAACTGTTTAAGCCTAAGTATCATTATCACATGCAGCTTTAACGATCCGGCGCATGAGTAAATCTACTCAGTATTTTGCAAGTAAATCGACAACTTAATGTCAAATATGTAAATAAATACAAGTTTTAGTAAAATTATGTACATTGAAACGGTAGTCATTAAATCCGGTACTTTATTATGCAATAGCTTTAGATTTTAAATTTTTAATGTATGGTTTTCCGTATGTTAGTATTAAGATAATTTGCAATATGTATATTGAATGGAGATAAAACTAGTAACATACGCTTTAATACAGTGTTTAAGTATTGCCAGTTAACATACAAACATGGAATTACATCGGTTCTTAGCAATTTTCCTGTATTACTGCAATTAGTTACCCTCGGGGGCTACCGCACTATTCCTATGAGAAACAAAAAAAATACAAGGAACGAGTTGTACGAGAAGCGTGGCGCAACTACGAGTTCTCATCTAGTATTAAATGACTCTTTCAACAAATGTTGATACGTTTGATGCTCATTGAATGTGTTCAATAGGGAGGAACGTAACGCTATCGAGTTTCTGTCGAGATCAGTTGGTTTGTTGAGGTAAGTTCTCATTCACATATATGCACCCCGGGCGAGACGCGTTCGGCCAGACGTATCGTGCATCGCAATGAGCCATTATTGAGCCGCGATTCCAATAGAGATGTAGCCAACCAGCTAGGAACGAGCGAGCAATTTACTAGTGCGATAGTAGGGGAGTGTCCGGTCATTACGGGAACGGGATTAATGTACCAAGTCGAAATGAACAAAAGAGCATATGCAGCGCCAAGCTCGCTTCGCTCCGCTAGCCGTAGGGTGTTTCAAAAGGATTTTTATTCAGTTTACTGCAGAATAAAGTGCACGTTATTCAGGTCAACTCGAAATAGGTAGTGTCAGTAAATGGCAAAGTTAATTGGTGAGTTTCAGGAATATGGTCGCCTGATGTTTTTGCTATATTCAGCTTGTTCATTTCGAAGTTGTATCGACCGGCCTCTATATACCGGGCTCCAGACTGCAGACTGCATTGTATGCGTGCAGTACCGCACGAGTCCCGCAAATGACGCTATTGTGCGCATACGCCGCCGCGCGCCGGTTGATAGCCTTCGCGGTGACTTGCGAATAAAATGAAAGCAGAACATTAACATTATTGATATGACAGCTACAATAATCACAAATTGTATGCGGATTTTTTTGACTGTCATGTCTGCCAGTATTTTTAAATACCTATTATTATATACGGTACCAGATCCTAGTAGGTATCTACCTGTATGAGTTCCAAATACCTATCATCAAAAATAAACTTCACCAGAATAGTTAAACAGTTTTTTCTTACTACAATTTACACTTACGGTAATACGTATTATTTAACTAATCCATCAGAAACGTGTTATTACAACAGCAGGTTTAAAAAAAACGATCGATACTGCTATGCTTCACTAGTAAGATAGTTGTCAATAGTGGCCTACCATTAGCGGCAATACAATTATATTTTACTTTAAAATAACAAGTTAAATACCCGTCAGTGCCCGTATACTAGCAGATTAGTTATATGAATATGTTATTTTCCACTCAGCGACGTAGAAATAGCATGATATTTGTTAGTAAAACTTTAAACTAAAGCGTTCTAACTTAAAACTCCCTGCCAACAAATGCAGCAATGCGGCAATCCGCCGTTGTCGCGGTCAAGCTTGAGTGCGCTAATAATGAGCCAGTAAACTTTGATGGCGCCTTAAATACCCGTCAGTTTATACAGGTAGTGTAATAATATTTATGCAGTTAGACAGTTACTAGGTGCCGGTTGATGGATGGTCTGGCTGTTGCTAACCAAACGCCCGATGAATCATAGTCTCTATGTATTTGGTTTTAAATTTTAATTCGCATTGGATCGTATTTAGCTTTGTAAGACTTCGAATTTGACGTTTTTCCTTATTAAAATTGATTATCTATTTTCAATTCGGAGTAGGTACGTGTACGTCAACGGTTACAATGTTGTTAACATATTTAAATGGATGACAGAAATACATATATTACCTATATACAGCATATAATTGACCTAAGTCCAGTCCGGTCCGGTTTCTAGTGAACTGCTTAGTGCCAAATGAATCCTGAGTGATTCCAGAATAGTAAACGTGTTTAGCTTAACGTCGACGAAAATCTGTTTGGTCAACAATCCATAAAGCTTGTGTTAAATTGCCATAAAATAAGACCAAAACATTTGCTGATTTTAAACTGGCTCGAAGGACCAAAACACGTAAAGGGCAATTTTTCACCTAAAATATAAATCTCAGTATTTAAACATATAATTTATTAGGCGGATTATCTAGGTATTTTTTTTAAACCTATAAAAATCACATCTTAAATTTGCATCACATCTCTAATTCGTCTTGGATCCAGACTTAATGAGTTACGAGTGGTCTACCGTTTCCGTCATGGGCGCCATGTTACCTTGACAAGGTCCCGGGTAGTCAAGGACGAGATGCTTGGCCGGTCGTCGGCAGGCGCGGCGGCGCAGTCGGCAGAGCGAGGTGTACGTCTTGCCGTCGCTGCCGCAGACGGCGCCGACGCGGCGGCAGGCGGCCGCGCACACGCACCGCGCTCGCCCGCCGCGGACCACGCACCGCCGACCGGCGCCACACGTCACGCCCGCGCACGATTCTGTCGCAGATAATGTTGGCTTATTGGCTTGGCGTTGGCACACGTTTCGCAGATGGCCATATTTTGAGATTAGATGTGATTTACGGCCAGTTTCTAGAAGCCAAATCAATTTTAATCTCCAATTCAAAGTATCCTGTCCTCATCCTATTGACGTATGAAATTACCGGGTTGGCCTGATAGTGGATTAACATTGATTGGGCATTCAGAAACGGCAGTTCATAACATGGCAAAGCTCCTTTCACAAATTCCGACCTATTTATATGTATATTAATTAATATACCTATTAGTTTCTATAGTTAAGAATAGCCCCCATATAGTCTAACGAGTTTCCCCATTATATTCGATGTCCGTACGGTCATTGAGAACGACACACGTCGACACGCTTGTTAAGCTACTGAATCTGAATTTCTAAGAATATGCCACTTGCATATTACTATGAATGAAGACTGCAGTTACATAATATTTGCACAATGTTATACTTTGCCAAAACAAATTTCATTTGCAAGTGAAATAACTAAAGTAGTTGCTTTCAGATTCTTGTCATTGTGCCAAAGTAAATTCTCGTAATTCTGAGGTGCTTGTGCAGTATGCTTGTGTCTATCGGGCGATGCACTCTGTGTCCTAATTAATTGTACAAACAATGGTTCACCTTTGTTACTATACACATTGGATAATTGCCATAATTACTCTATTTAATACAGCCGTTGATTGTTGACTTCCAGATCTTTATCTAAATTGCAACAGATTATACGGTATACCTACACTATTTACTTCGGCATCCATTCCATATGAGGCTTTTATGACTTCGAAAGGTGCGAACCAAAGCAGAGAAAGATCAATGAACTCATGTTTTAGGTATCCAAGAAACATGATACTTTTCTGTCATTGTCTTTTCGAGTCAAGCAGGGAATCAATTCTACATGACATATCTATAAAATATTTTTATATAATACCTATATATTTTTTTATATTGGTCATTTCATTTATTACTTATTGACCCTTACTATTTTATGACAAATTAATATTTTTCTAGATTTTTATTCTTAGTTACCACATAATTATTGAGAACTAATTCCGATTTGTATGTTAAACGCCTGTAGCGGAATTGCGACAAAGTAACGAAGTACGTGAGACAAGAAATAACTCGCAAACTAGGTTGTGTCCTTACCAGCACAAGCATTGCACGGCACCCCGCCAGATAGCGCCTTGTAGAAGAATATTTCGCCGCTGTCGAGGTCGCGCGGGCTCCATGCGGCGGGGGAGCGCGCGGCGCCGGCGCAGCACTCGGCGCGCCCCACTCGCAGCGCCGCCACCGAGCTGCACCGCCCACCTCGGTCCATACCCGTCCAGCAAATCCCGGCTAAGAGAAAGAATAGAACATTAATATTTACCATACTAAGTACCTAGGTGGTAACATTACCATTAAAATAAGATTGTTTTTGTGCCTATAGATGGGTTTTACGATTCGTTTTAGAACTTAAGATATGTACATACATTCGGTAATGAAACATGAATAATGGTGACAATTGTTTATGATGTTATTCTAAGTAATTTCAAGAGTGGCGCGCACAAATAAAATAAATACCTAACATGCATGTCTCCAAGCGTAGGTATCCTAGAATGGTTATTGGCTCATACTGAAACTAAAGATAACTGTAAAACTCAAACATATACTATATATCCTTGCAATAAAACTGTTACACC
The DNA here is from genome assembly GCA_905147785.2 of Thyatira batis. Classification (NCBI taxonomy): domain Eukaryota; kingdom Metazoa; phylum Arthropoda; class Insecta; order Lepidoptera; family Drepanidae; genus Thyatira; species Thyatira batis. The sequence continues at coordinate 6,250,036 of LR990501.2, read as the reverse complement.
ATTTAGCACGACCAAACGTAAATTGAAAACAGATGTGTAAAGTAAAAGTCCGGTAAGGCGAGGTCCGCGAGCCTGCGCCCGCGACGGTCGGGCGGCCGCCGTATTCGGTCGTATTACTGCGCGTGAGTCACGGAGCGGTTGGCGATGTAGGCTAGACGATCGCCAGACACTATTTTTCAATGCGCGCCGGTTGGTCGGCGACGCGGCTGCGGCTGGCGCAACATGGGCATAAGCTAACACTGCCCATCGTAGCTACTTTGAATGCATTGAGAGTTCAATATGACTTTCAACGTAGGTAGGGCACCTACTACTATACCATCTCTTTTAAAAGTAAATAGCAGTATAAATTAAATATGTTGTTTTTTAAATATCTAAGTATAGGTACCTACCATTTAGGTAGTTAGCTTTCAAGTTTCGAAGTAAATTATTGATGAATGATTGAGTAATTATTTGAGAATATGTTTATGTGGTTTCTATCCCTATTTCCAAAAATCTTATTTATGATTAGTTTTTTATGATTACCTAGTTACTAGATTGGAATGTCGAGGTATGTATGTAGAGAAACGATTTTGATTGGCAGGAAAACGGCTCGTGTAACTATAATATTCGTATAAAGTTGTTTGCTATTTCTTGGAAAAGTTAATAAGTAGGTATGAAAGTTCAAAAATCTCGTTTATAATCCAATCACTCTTTTAGGCATCCAAACTGACTGGTAATATAGATATACTTATATCTACTTGGCTTAAATCGAGAATCCTTTGATCTTTACCGTTATCAGTTGGTATGTGGACGAGCCTGTAGTCATTATTATCGTTTGTTGTTTGTCCAGTTTTCTTATTATAGCGCCTATTAGGATTTTAACACGCGCAAATTCCTCGAAATTTTTCAACATTTAAGGAAAAAATTGTCCCAATAATAATAACTGTGACTTACACACAATTTAATTATAACAATAGTAATTGACTAAAGTTAAAAGTGAAAGTAATACCTAAATTCAAACACAGCTCTGCGTTTGGCTTATAGATATCTATGGAGAATTCTGAATATCTTAGAGTTGGATTGTTTTCATGCAAAGTGGCTAACGTTTGAAGCTAATCGTTGATTGTTACAACAAACCTTGACTTTAGGCGTATAAATACCTACTAACCGCATTCCTATTTCATTTTATAGTCTATTAACTCGCGCGGGCATGAAACGCACATAAAAAAATGAATACAGTAAGTATTTTTGTGTTATTTCTGATGTCAGTAGTCCAACTCCAGAGTCTAAAATGCAAATTCAGTTTGAATATGATTTTAGTGGCCGTCGCAGCGAAGCGCGGACGTTGACTCCGGCCGTAGAGCTCCTAATGTCTTCATAAATAATTGTCGAAGAACAGTTCCGTCAGATTGGGCGCCACTTTTTTCACAAATCCGGATCTAAACATGTAGGTACCTTTGAACTGAAGTTAAACAAAAAAAACTATTGGTACAGCTGGTGTTACATCGACTTTTTTGTAGGAGTTGTAAGATATGCAAATGTTGCCGTTTCCTTTATAAATGTATTATTTACCATATGAAATATATAGGAATTCTTATTAGAATAAATTAAATATTTTTTTTTTATAATGTTTATCTACCTACTGATTTGTCTACAGTTTCGCAGTAGATCACATAATATCCCATACAATTTATTGAACAATTGACATAAACTTAAAAAAAATATCGTTACCATTTCATAAACATACGTAGATGAAGAGTCAATTAGCGAACAAATTCTAAACGAAGGAAAACAAATAAGTGACCGCGAGTCAAGTGCGGACAAACGCTTAAAATAGATGGATACACTCGCGCCAAACAAACGAAACGAACAATATTAGCGTAGTAGGTACATGAATGGCACCAGAATAGATTATTTCAAACGATTCAGCTAATTATACGTATCAACAGATTTAAAAAGAAATACAATAACTACTAGTCTATTAATATCGCCAAAACATAATGTACCAACTCCGAATTTAACGTGGTTACGAATTCTACCTTACTGTACGAGTATTATAAATAAATGTATAAGAAAATAAACCGGTTAGTGTGCTCTAGTCCTAGCAACAGAAGTGAAACTGCAGCGCTGAATCTAGTTCTTAATTGTACCCCGTAAACGTATATCTAGGCAACTTGTTATCCTGGGTTCGAGGTTGAAACACCGGGGTGATTGTTTTTCTTGGCAATAACCCCACAGAGTGTGTTGAGGAAAATTTAACGTTGACGAATTATGAGTTTAAGAAAATCCAACAGCTTGGGGAATTTTTAATTATATACACCGGATTTCCTTTGAAAAGTCTTCAATGATTGATGTTTTTTTACACAACAAATATACGTACATATGGCGATATATGGGTAAGCATGTAGGTAATGTTTGGTAAGCGGTACTTTGGCGTGATTCAGTATCAGGCAACAAAAAATAAAATGTAGATTTATCTGTTATAAATGGTGATCATAATACGTAACGCTCGAAAGAATCAACAAGTAGATACACCAAGAGTGGGGACAAACTCTTACTAAAACTGTAACGTCTAGAAACTTATTAGGCATTTACTTAAACTGTTATTAAATCTGGAAATGGACCATAAAAAGAAATGGTCTAGGTTAGGAGAAAGTCAAGGTAAACATAAAAGTTAAGTCTTAGAGACGGGCCTATAAAATATAAACCGAATTGTAATCGAGGCGAGCGAGGGGCGGGATAAATGAATTGCACTGTAGGTATGTACGAGTATTGTAAAGTCTGTCTGTCTGGCCTGAGGATAGGGTGTCTAATTTAAAATTGTGATTGTCTGGCAGCCTCCAGCCGACCTAGTTTTCGTTTCTGGGACAATGAAGGACAAATTTAAACAGGTGTCTGGGTTGGAATCATATTTTGCATAATATGATAAGTCTCCGTCTAGCCACTTGATTAAAGATTTTAATTAAGCATAAATCAACGTTATGATTGCGAAAGCGTAAACGGGTTAATGATATTCCCTTCGTGTGATTCTTGTTTTGTATAAATTTAGTACTCAACTTGAAAATTAAATTACACTACATTTCGGTCATTGTTTAGGAAAATGAATTAATCAACGTTTATTAAAATTATGATGATGACATTCCTAATCCTCCGTTGTATATAATATGTCAGGTCATACTTAGGTACTTACCCACGTTTATGAAGTTGTTAAATATTATCTTCTATGACAGGGTGACAGAAACAGGTTCATTACCTAATGATGTTAAATTGGTACCAAGTGACAGTTGCAAAGGGCAGTCAATCAACTACTATATGTAATAAATTTTGTAATCAATCATTCTGAAGACCTGGAGTTCCGGTTAGACAAGTCGTCGACTGTACCATTCGCGTTGATTTTTTTCAATTCTTACTAACTACAAACAATACAGAGGGAGTGTATCGCCGATGCACTGATGCCGATGAATGCACTTCGGTGCATTCACTCTAGTGATGATACCAATTTTTCGGTAAGCTGGTTGTAATATATCGATATAAAATAAAATTAACGATAAAATTATACATACATTATCTTAACATAGATATATATCGTTCTTCATCATATAGTCCGTCATAAGATCATTAAAGATATCAAAACTTTATTTATCAGAGTGTTGTCGAAAAGAGACGAAACATGGAACTCTATCTAGATGACGGTTTAGTCGTAAATTAATCAAACATTTGTTTTGGAATTCCTTTTCCAAAACCAACACTATAATACTGTTGTTTACGTTAAGGAAAAGGATGTTATTTGGATGATAGCAAACACCATATTAACAACCACTTAAACCATTAAAAAGTAAGTACCTTTTCAGTCCGTGAAACTGTTAAATCCGTCCTGATATGATTTGTGACTGGTTAATAAGCGTGACTAGGTCTGTCGAATAGTAAATCGGAGGAAAACCCAAGCTTCACTCACACGTCGAATTTCATGGAAACATTTGTATGTGGCAAACAGGCGGGACACACATAAATCTCGTAAGGTGATTGAATGCAGACGCGTAAGCGTGCCCGTGCGCATAATTCAAAGGGGCGATCACCAGGAATCGCCGCTTGGCATGCAGACGGCCGCGTTCATTCCAAAGCAATAAACCCGTTAGTGGCGACGTAATGTGCATATTGGAGAACAATAAACGACATACTGGAACCATACCTACAATCTGTTTCAAAACGAGTGCATCAAATATACAATTCAAAATTCACAATTTCCAATTCCCAGCGGAGATGCAGCGCGTTGGAATTCTGTCATTGTAATGTGGCGAATACTAATGCAGCAGGATGTCATAAATTTATTTTCAGTACACTTACAAATTTATTTGAGACGAATAGTAAATTGTTGGGACTTAGCAATAACAGTTTCGTTTATTAAGCATTTTTTTTCAATTTTATGAATATGTCTGAGCATTAAGTATGTTTAAAAGTATCGATATCGATACCGCGTGTGGTGTCGTGTGTGGCCATCACCAGCCCGCAGGTGCCCGCCCGAAGTGCGGTTCTTCTCGAATCATGCGACATCGGGTGGCATCGGATCGTGGCGTGGCCAGACGTCCCTAATATTTATTTACACATGCAAATAAATGTTCAGCCACTCGGCCAAAACAACCGTTCGCGGCCATATCGAAACGAATATTCTCTTTATATATGGTGATTAAACACGCTTCCAAATTTTGCTTTCGGACATCAGTGGAGCTTGTGCACTGAGAGAATTTCTTATTATTCCCATTTAAGATTTATATTTATATTATACTTGTAGATACTAAATCTTATCAGGTATATCCTATACTTTTATAACGTTTACTAATAATAAATATCCTGGGACATATTTACTGAATTAATCTAATAGACATATGTAGCTTAGCTACCTAGACCATGCTGTTAAATTGTCAATTCTTATCAATTGAGAGAATTAACAGATTTAACATAAAAGCTGTTGATAAAGCCATAAAGATTTTGGATATGATATGTTTATATTAATTTACGCGCCGTTTAACAAGAGTAATGAAATTAACCAGACGAGACGTGCTTAATGACGATTAAAAACGAGTACTTTACATACATGCATATATTAATGCGGGTACCTAGGGCACACGGGGCGGCCGGTCTAGCCGACCAACCGACGGATGTTTTCCAGACAGAGAAATATTATGTTATTTCAGTTAAGTGGATATTAAATACGTACAAGTAGGCGCTAACTGCCGCTAATTTCACTTAAACGTCTGTGCCGCGTGTACGCGCCTTAACTAGTCAGTTTTATGGGCAAATTATTTAAAACGACACGTCAAAAATTGGGACAAGAAATATTTTAAAAGCAATATAACTACGGTATCCGGCCAGATAAGTGATGACGGCTGGTATGTATTTAATGCATAGTTTGTATTAATAAGTCCGTAGTATAATATTTACGATAAGCTCCGCAGATAAAATAGGAATATAAACGCACAGATATTTAATTAAGGAATAATTAAGCTTTAAATGTAAACTTAGTTATTCGTTAGATATTATTCACTAGTAATTGAATCGATTTTACAGTGTCACCAGTTATTCTCTGAAATATCATACAAGTATAAAATTATTCCATTTAAGTAAGAAGGTACATGCAAAGTTGAACGGAAAAGCATTATATTTACATGTTTTAAATTGTGTTAAAAAATTTAATCACTCTATGCTTTGAGAGGATTCTATCTTAAAAGAAAAATTAATATTATTAAATATTACAGATATACTACCTGCCGTCCCGCGGTTTCACCCGTGTAGTTCCCGTTCCCGTGATCACAGGGGTATCAAAAATTTATATTAGCCGATTCTCAGACCTACCGAATATGCATATAAAATTTCATAAAAATCGGTCAAGCCGTTTCGGAGGAGTATGGTAACTTATATTGTGATACGAGAATTTTATATATAAGATAAGTTTTAGGTAGGTTTTTAGAATTTATAGATTTTAAGCTCTTCAACTACACATGCATTTAGAAAAACGAGATCCCTAGAGTTTATTATGAAGGAGTTTTGAGTGATAAATAAAGGAGATTATATGAAAATAACGTAGCTGGGGCTTCAATCTACGTATTTATGCATGCATGATAATATGCTGGGTCATATTTATGCACCAGAATTTATGAAGCAAAGGTTCCTGAACCTGAGTCGCAGTAAATATAGTATTTATTGACTACAAGAATCATACATTTCATAAATTATTGTTTGTATATTCAAATTAAGGATTTATATACAAACGCGATTAAATGTTATGTACAGGATGAAAACTTCTAGATGTTTCATTTGAATCTAATTATGTATGGTAATCTTGAAAAACTCTTTTCATAACACAATAAAAATAAATAAATATTAAAAAAATCTAAGCCGTGGTGGCTCAGTGGGTAACGCACCGACTCACGATCATGAGGGTGCAGGTTCGAACCCCGGCCCGTACCTCTGAGTTTTATAATAAAACTCACGTACGGATTGACACCACTTCGGTGAAGGAAAACATCGTGAGGAAACCTGCATGCCCGAGATATCACAATTAAAGGCATGTGAAGTCCGCCAATCCGCACTAGGCCCGCGTGGTGGACTAAGGCCTATAGCCCCTCATTGTTAGGGGAGGCTCCTCGGCGGAGACGTGTATGAGCTGATGATGAAAAAAATCTAAGACGCAAACGTTTTTATTTTCATCTGGAAAATCAGGGTTCTACCTTAGATGAATATTAACTGTGATGACATGTGAGAATTGTGAGATGCATATCTATTTATGGAATCATAGTCACTTCTGTGACACAAGACCGCTTTCAGTAAATGAAAATGCTATAGGTATATACATTTGCAAGGATCACTTGTAGAACAGGTTCTAAGTAAGCTTTCTAATTGAAAATGGGTACCTACTGAAATACGTCGTGAAAATCTCTGAGTGAGATTTTATAACCGAACCGAGCGTTAGAGTCGACAATTCCTTAGTGTAGATGATCTATTCGAATTATAAATATAATAAATAAATATCCTGGGACATTTTTCACACGCGCCAATCTGATTCCAAACTACGCGCCAATCTGATTCCAAACTAAGCAGAGCTTGTGATATGGTAACCAGATAGCTGATATATTACATATACTACTTTTAAATACATACTTATATAGATATTTACATCCAGACACAGGACAAACAGACATATTCATGCATACAAATGTTCGTCCTGGGTGGGATTCGAACCCACGACCCGCGGCTTGAGAGTCAGGGTCACTAACCACAAAGCCAACCGGGCTGTCAAAATATATTATAATAAAATATATTATAATATTTAATAAATATCTTTCAATTTCAATTTACCGAATGTATATAAATGACATGAGTGAACTACATATTTTTTAAGGGACCAATATTTTTTTTGATGTTTTGAAGACATTATAGCGAATCATAAACATCGCACAATTTTTTTGTCTTTTGTTCAGGATCTTTGTGCGTGTTCGACGCGCTCTATTTCAGTAATGAAAATAAAGGTTTATTTTTTGTGCGCCTCTGAGTCTTTCTTAGCTAAGAATGGCCGCGCTTAAGGAATAATAAAAAGTCAGCATAACAATTTTAATGATTTAAAATGCTACATTGAATAAAGAATATTTGAATAAAGATTAATAGGTATCTAAAGGTTAGTTTCAGGTAGATAATTAGTGAAATAACGTTTATAAAACGGGTCACATGAACCTCCGGTTGTCACTGTCATTATAGTGAGTAGTGACACAAAGTGACGCTTCTTCTGACGTTCCGCATCAATGCAAATATTCGCGTCACACGCCAAGCGTATAGAAAAATAAGAGTACATTCTCTAAAAGTGACATTCTTATTAATTTCCTTTACACGAAAATAAAAATTCCTCTAGCATTATATCATAATTGCGTCAAATGTGCAATCTTTTGATATATCAAGGATTTCGATAAAATTTTAAACGTAGGTGTTTGTCATGGCACTTCGTAGAAAAAAATACCTGTTAATTTGTTTATTCAGATAACAAATAAATACCTTTTCAATGAATTTTGATGATTTTTTTGCAAATTTGCTGGCAAAACTGACTTTTTAATTTGGTGTAACTTCAATTAGGTACTCAATCTTTTATCCAAATTTAATGATAAGATGACTTTGAATTAAATATTGACGGATTTTATTTGAAATCATAATATATATTTTATTTGGATAGTAATTATTGCCGACTCTCAAATATTTTGGACAAATGGTAGGTATGTATTAGCTAGTACGTTATATAGGACTAGCCTGAATAGAATGATATGCACGCATCACGTTTTTATTATATTCATGTGATATTTTAATCCTAATCAGTGTGTTATTTATATAAAAATCTTTCGATACAATACCTATTTGTAATATCCACACAGTAAAGAAACCATATTATGTTTAATTCTAGTTTATGGGACAAAAATAATGTAGCAGGTATATAATAATTTAACATCAACTCTTTTAAAATTGACAAATCTTCACAAAGGCAATAACTTAACCAAATAACGTTAATAAGTAAACCGGATACTTTACATGTGTTATTATTACAAATCGACGGCAACCGATATTTCTTTATTTCTTAACAGATAAGAGCTATTTAGGCGTATCATCACATTTAATGACGAAATATGTTGTTTTTTGTACATACACGGTAAAAAATTGTTTGAGCCTTTATTTGTAAATCGAATATATTAATTTATTTGTAGATGGGTTAAAGTATACGTGAACAGGTGAACACATGTGAGAAGGCTAGTTAAAGTATAACCCTAAAATAACTATATAATTTTTAAAGCAGTTTTGGTAGAGTTTTCCTTAAGATTCATACCAAAATAGCTATTTTCTCAATGAAAATGGAACTAACATTGTTTGTTTTACTACCACAAGTAGGTATTTGTTCAATAGAATGATTCAGTTGATAATTTGGTTGGAAGCCAAATCGGTGGTATTTTTATTTTAAGTAGGTATGTTTTGAACGTTTTAAATAATAAATTAACTCTTTATAAATATAACTTGTTGATTGTTAAACATGCACATCGAAATTGTTTCGATCATCAAAACATTGCGTAGTTTATTTTTTCTTCTAAATGTAATTTTTTTTTTTCGAATATCAAGATTTGTTATAATAATGCTTTTACTTTTTATATACTATCTACCTATCTACTTCACTAGATCTTTATAGTTTAATAGTCCACTTAACATTTATTAATTAAAATCAACATATTTTACGATGTAAAAGGTTTATTTAAAACATGTTAAAAATGAGAAATCGATATTGAACCAGCATTTAATTTGAAGCTTATTAATTTTACTTCGTTAACTCCCAACCGTCCGATAGCCGCGCGTAACGCAAAACGGAAGCCGCTCTACCGGTCCAGCGGCTCTGTCCAAATTATCACATGTTCTGATTAATTAAACTTAATTGATTATATGTGCCAAGTTACCCGCCGGTCGCTACTGAAACGTCTCAGAGTTGTTAACTAAACAAAACTTCTATCACTTTATTGCACGTAAGTTAAAGATAATTTCCCGCATGTTTTTTAGGTTTTAAATAAGTTTATTACATAACCCGCAACATGTGCTCGAGATATTTAAAAGTTTTTAAATCGATTTTGTGACTGAAACTTTAGTTAAAAGCTTAATAAAATGCAATTAACAACTAATACAATAAACGTAACTTAAAAAACTAAGTAATATAATATAGTGTGTTGTCTCACCAGCTGCCGGGCGCGCGAGCACGAACGGCAGCACGAGCAGCGGCAGCAGGGGCAGCCGCATGCTCCCTAGCGTGGCATGCCGGCGCGTGCGGCGCTCTGCGCTCCACGCTCGCCGCCGCGCCACTGCCGCGGCCGCCCGGCACGTGCGCGCACACCCACCCGCGACACGTGCCGACACCGCGCCTCCTGCAACTAGTGGCCACTGCACCGTGTGACGCCGGCCGCCGCCGCCGGTGTTGCCCTATCGGAGAGTCGACGCGGACTGAGCGCCGAGCGGCGAGCGGCGAGCGCCCGCCGTCGAGCGCCACCCGCCGCCGACCGCCGACCGCCGACCGCCGAGCGAGTGTCGCCGTCGCCGCCGTCGCCGCCGTCGCCGTCGCGGCCGCGGCCGGCACTCGCGGCGCGGGTGCAAGTGCAGCCAGCGGACTGGAGTGTCGACGACCCGCACTCGCGCCTCCCGCCCGCTTCCGCCTTGATGCCCACTGCCCAGTGCCCAGTGTCCAGTGTCCAGTGCCCAGTGCTGCCGACGAAGAACTTCTCCTCGTAAATCCGTCGGCTACACTCTTGGCTATCAGTTTCTATTCTTCGAATGGAACTACAGACTCAAGTACACATGTACACTTTTTTTTGTTAAACCTTACCTACTACAAACGATCGAATCGTAATTGTAGGTAAGCAACAGCAGCATATCATTACACATACAATTGAAGGTACTGATTTTTTCCCGTAAAGCTTACTCATTGGTTATGTAACGATTCACATAGTTACATTCGAGTTAATCAGATTAAAGCATGCTCAATAATGGCGTTGGATCAATGAACTTCATGTTGGTTAAGCGTTGAAGTCTTTTCAAGGGCGCTTATTACGCTACATTTCTAAAAAACGTAACTTTGTACAACAGAACGAGCTACCGAAGTTTTCTACAGAAATTTTTTTAGCTATATTTGTTAAATAAAAGTTTATAGATATAATTTCCATTAAGTAATTATGTAAAATAAAATAATTTACGCAAATGCAATTAAATAGGCTTCGTGAAAGGTTCGTGATTGCGACGAAAGGTGTTTGCAAGAGTTCTCGATAAATTTTGTCGTTTATTTTTTCAACTAATGATTTTAAAAATGCACAGTAGCCGGAGACGGACTATTAGCGTTAATGATTCAAGAAATACACCTTGATTGCACGTCTGGGTGTATACTTATATGGTTCAGCGAATGTACGCAGCGTGCTCTGGACAGTGACAGGATATTTTCTGAATCAGCACACGATTAACAATTACCCGCCATTAAACATTGACAGCAACGGATTTGTTACCGAGAATTTGTTTTAATGACATAAGATGTTGACCTTCCTCCGTACGCAGACGCCGAAAAGAACTGCTTATAAATTCTTCATCGACGTCTTTTTTTGTCATAAATTATTGGTTTTAAATTAAAACATAACGATAGGTACCTTTACAGAGGTGGATACCATTAGTTTCTGTCAAATTAAATGGACACAAGCGTCGTTCGGTGATTACTATGTCCTTACATAATGTCATTTTTTGTATATGAACTAAATATGAATCTCATAATTGCATGATGTCAATGCTGACGAATGTTTTGTCCTATAAAAACAGAGTGAATCGACATAAAATTATGCGTCTCGACTAGTAAAAAACGCATCCATTTATTTAATAGGTGTGAGTAATAATGTTTAACAAGACATTATTTTTGATATTTATTTCATAAATGTCAAACACTTAATGGTTAGATACATTTCCTATTTTTTATTCGATGTTAGTTAAAATAATACATTCACATAATTTTGTCCAATATATATTTTTTAATACCATGAATTCTTTTGTGTCTAGTAAATCCTTAATGAGTGATATCATATTATAATTTCAAATAATATAAAAATATTTTCAGTAGCTAATAGCTATCTATTTAAAGTCAAATTAATAATGCAACATAATACCCACATGGTAATGAGTGTTATAGAATCAGCCGACGGTGTGTAGACTTCTAGACAGATCAGAAGATTTAATTTCTTTCTTGTGAGCTACCGTTGGTAACGCGTAGGTGTTTCATTCATTCCATCAGATAGGGTTGTTACCCAAAAATATTTATCAAAACGTATAAGGAAAGGTTGAAATGAATAGAAGATATATTATACATACTTAACTGTTTAATGCAATAGCTCTCTATTATTCACTAAAGTATTTCTTTAATATTTTGCAACAATACTTTATAAGCACTAAGCAATACTTTTAATTATTATTTAGGATTTATGATCAATTTTGATCTTACAGTTTAATTGTTTATTTATATTATTGTTACAGTCAAATAATGTCCTTCTTACAGGTTACTTGTTTATTTATATTATTGTTACAGTCAGATAATGTCCTTCTTACAGGTTACTTGTTTATTTATATTATTGTTACAGTCAGATAATGTCCTTCTTACAGGTTACTTGTTTATTTATATTATTGTTACAGTCAGATAATGAGTTTTTTCTTCATTTACAGACTCAGTCTATATAAAGCAATATACAACGGCGTTAGATAATCACGGATATGAAATATATATATTAAACTAGTGGACCCGCCAGACTTCGTTCTGCCCACCAGCGCCACCTACCGGGTCCAATTTTAGTAAGCTATCCTATCTTTCAAGTGGGATCACATCACACGGTGTGGAAATTTGATTAAAATCGGTTAAGTAGTTTAGGAGTCAATTGCGGACAAACAACGTGACACGTAATTAAAAGATTTTAAAAAAGCATCTGATAAACATGCTTTAGACTATCCCATGTAGTATTATTTGCCGTTACAAATTCTTCATTAATATGCTTATTTATGCATGTTAGCAACCCTACGTCCTGAAATATAGTCGTTTACAAACTGACTTTTAATAATAACAAGACGTTACATATGTTTTTCGAGTCAGCTCTAATTCATCTCGTTGGTAATTAGCGTTCATAATCCCCAGTGCTAAATCTCGGCTGATGTCTAGATCCCCACTTATCTGACTTAAAATATTATATTCTGAAAATAGGCAACGTAGAGGATGTTCGCTTTGTAGGTACTTTACATTATAAATTAACCGCTTATAATTTTGGTTTGGTAAATTAATCTTTTTACTTATTTGGTCAACGCTTAGAGGTCTTTAAAAGTCATTTAGTCTAACAGGATAGACTGACACACTGACTCATTACATAACTTTAGTTTGTTGAGTTTTTAAAGATTTACTACTTAAATACTTTGTAGGTTTACGTACAGATTTTTTATTACTAAAATATTATTTTGGGTACCATACACTTCTATCGATCATCTAATATGAAATCATTGAAGACTTTCTGAAACGAATGGTTTTACCGCAAAAATATAGTATTCCTTTAAATCGAAGTGTACAAAAATAATTAGGAATAATATATTAATAGACTTGTGTGACGAAAACTTTGATTCACATCCATTAAAAGGCTGACAAAAGGCTTATTGTATCTTATTTCATCAGGAACAGTCATCTAATTGGTATAACAGCTACCGTGCCATTCACTCACATACACTGATTAAATCATGCATGAATATCATACATAAGTAGGTACATTTTATTATAGATTTTTTATTTATTTATTACAATCGACTTTTAACATATTAAAAACTACAGCTATTTTCCTAACCTTACTTCTACTCTCAACCTTTAATATTTACTCACTCAGTGTGTATACTAAAGATGTAAGTGTACTATACAAAATAAGGAAAGGCGTCATGTGATTGCAGCTCCTCTACCGAATTAGATTTTATCACCCATTTGGCACCTGCCTCTGTGACGAGACCGATGCGTCAAGGTAGTATACCTACGAACCAAAATTTAGGAATTTCCCCGGTTTTGAGAAGCCAAATCAATCTTTATCGTTACTCACATTAAGTTAAAGACCGATCTGACAGTAATTTAGCATAAAGTGTTCAAAAACTGGCGGCTTAACTAATATAGTATGATGTTGACATCTCTTAGATCATTGGAATGCAATTGAGGACAAGACGAGATAATATTGCAACGTTTAAATTGATCTACTTAAGTGTAGTGTCATTAGAATGTAAGATAAGATGAAGACTTGGAGCATTAGGGACTGTCGGTATGTGGATCACAATCTAGAGTACATAACATGTTGCATTAGCGTTGAGTTATGCTATAATTATTTACATTGAAACATTTGATCTATGTTAATAGTCTTTATATTGAATAGAAGGTAAATAGATAAGATAGATAAGCATTAGGGATGCCACTGGTATTGCATTTATGAATTATCTATATTAAGAACCGATCAACCGTCCATCTGTTTACCAATGTAGTGATCAATAGGTATATGATGTTTTCCTACGTATTCTTTAAGAGTGTATTTTAACGTCTAAGAAAACGTAAGCATATAAAATATCTGATAAGAATAAATTGGTAATTGTTAAGTATAGGTAAGTGCTGTCATGTTTTATCGCTACTTTCCACTTCAGGACCAAGCCCCTTGTAAGTAAATGAATATTAGTATCCCCTAACAGTCGAGGCCAGCCCGGTGTCCGTTCACCATTAACTAACTGCCCAATAGCTACCATTAATAAATACCAGTACACACTTGAAGTGCTTACAGACGAAAGTTGGAGAAAAGCATTATGTCGTTTCTGAAACATGACTAACTTAATCACCATTAATGCTTACTTAGTTAAGATCCGTATTAAACAATTTGTCTTAGATCATTGAATGTAGGTAATTAATATAAATAATTACTGTACTAATATGTATTATAAATGCGAAAGTAACTCTGTATGTTACGCTTTCACGCCAAAACCAAAGAAGCGATTTTAATGAAATTTGGTACAAAGCTAGGAGCACAGAAATGTACACAGGCTTTTAATCATTATTTAATTAACTACATGTATAACTCAGTGACTTTGAGTTATAGCTATATGTCATACTATCGTTGCATTCTATTCGGAAAACAGATCTGTCTACTACACCGCTTACCATCAGGCGATACGTCTGCTCGTTTGTCGACAAACACATAAAAAAAAAAAAACATACACCTCTTAAACCCAAGTACAAAGTGCAGCAGTTTGTCTGCGAGCGCTTTAACAGTGCAAATATGCGGGCAAGCGTGCGATGCCAAGAATTTGGTCGATTCGACAACTTTACATGCCACTTGTTTACCTCGCGGTGGCCGCTACGGCTATTTCTGAATGTACACTATATTTGCAACGAACACAATAGGTGTCGATTTAATATAGTTAATTTGTATATATTCATACCTGAGTAGGTACTAGGTACAAGACAGACTCGAGCGCAGTATCATCCCGACTTAGACGTGGATGTTTAGCGGTGCTTCTCTGTATTATGCTGTTTTTGGATCTAAACGTAGAGACCACAATTTATAAGTTGCAAAGGCATATTTGTTTGATAATTATAAAAAAGAATATATTTCATTTCATGCCTAAATAATAGTTAGGTACCTACTCTAATTTAAATTGCATGGATTTTTGTCGATATACATCGAACTTGTATTTGACCGATACCTATGTTTGTATCGATTTTATTTGTTGTTATTTGTCTATGAATTAAGGCAAATAGCAGTAAAACCCAAAAAAATATATCCAAACGAGAACCTTCTCTTTTTACCGATCTATTAAAAATAAGATATGAATGGTGTAATAAAATTTTATTGAGTCCGTAATAAAAATAGACTTAAAGTTGACGGCATGTGATGATGGAAGGTATCTTGAGTATTATATACCTACTTCTATATTCTTGATATAAAGATAGCACTACTCTAAAGCTGGGTCAAATAGCTCAGACCGACGACAGACGGCGACAGTAAGTAGAACACTCAACACACGATCTTGTATAATGAACCGTGTCAGGTGTATCAGCTATCCACAGTTACCATACAGATGACCAGCTTGCATCCAGTCAAGAAATTTCACCCTATAGGTACGAATCAATACCGAAAAACAAATAACCTATCAATTTACATAATTGTTGTCACTATGTCTTAGTTAATGTGTTTATGTCTTTTGGTGGATGCAATAAAGTATAATCTACTTTATTTTCTTTGTTTCAGCCGCGTTCCCACTTGATTTTTTCTATTAAAACTTTATCTGTGCCTTTACGGATATTTTGAAATCAAACATAGTCGAACCGGTTCAGTTTTCAAGTTAAGAGCTTAGGAAATATTGAGCCATTCATTGTTACCCCACTGCACCAGAAAAAGGGATACGGTTTTATATTATAGAAAATGTTTAGGTATTTGGTAAGCGGTCACATTTTCATTTATATGCAATACAATGCCAGGAGCTTTCCTATGGGTTACCGACATATAGGCCCTAGACAGCAACTGGATCTCAACTGCCGGAGGGTTGAAGCCAATTAGACGGAGTTTACAAACTACTATCATACATTAGTCTGGTGAGATATTATTACTAACCACCTGTTTTATGAATACTAATTTCGCTAAATCTATCAAAATGATATTAATATCATTGATTGTATCACAAATAAGATTTATTATTGTCTCGCTGATAGAGACAGTATTTATAGAAAAAAAACTCCACGAACACCTTCTTGATAATTTTGTCTGACGTTTTTAGGTTGCAGACTAAAGGAGACACTGCATTATTTAAGATAATCATGATAACATATAAGATTATCTAAATTGAGATATAAAAAAGTCAGCGAAACATTTCCTCTGTTCTTGTTAGTATTATAGCAATCAACTTAGGTTTGTACCTAAGTTGTCTATATCTTAACAGAAAAAAATATTCCAATAATTACAACGTATATTTTTAAAGCTAACGTTTAGCGGCATACATTTTAAATATAGGTATTATTTTTGTAGTAGATATTGTAGGCTTCACTGGAATGGAAAATGTTATTATTAATCATATTTATAGATTAATTTTCCCTCAACGATTAAGATCTCCATGCAGCTGAGAAAACCATATTAAGTAAACAGTAAATTGAAAAGCTCGAAGTGCCCACCGATGAGATATGAAATATAGAGGTTTAATTACAGTTTACTGAATTCCCGACAGTTTTAAATCCCTTGAATAATTACATGTCTTGCGACTTTTAATTCGAAAGTAGTCGGTGGCTTTCTGCAAGTAATTTACAACAAATTTTGTAAATTGCTGTGCGTGTCATTGGAAACAGCTTTCTATCTTGTTGATCTAGTGATACAAGGAGGTAACTCGATCGTTTGGGAAGATCGCTCCTTCATCATTGTCAGTCTGCATCCGCTCATCGCTAAACCGAGGCTTTTCGCATCACGCGACACACTGCTAGCTTCTTCATTCCACCCTGATCCTTTGACGTCATACGTTATTATTATTTAATATTTATACTTAATCTCCATGGATATCTTAAATTGATATACCAGTCTCAACTGCCGGAAACATGGCTTCATGGTAATTATTATCATTGGCTTTGTTTAATATGCTTGTGTTTATTTACGATCTTATGTAAACGATCTGGCCGAAGGCATGCATAGAAGAGGCTCTCATGTACAGTTAAAAAGCTTAAAGGTATATAAGCTTTAAATTAATAGTATCTCCATGTATCATCCTAATAAAAGGTATACTTAGAGCATAGTAATAAAAAATAACGTGAGTGCATATGTCGGACGGGACGGATCGCTCGCTGGCATTTGTCCGGGCGTGCACCGCACCGGTGTGTGACCGCGTGCACGGCACAGCTCAGACAATCATTATGTCATCACGTCTAGACTAGGAGGAGTTGACAAATAAACATCACCCGATGTTTACTGACAATCTTGCACGAACAAAGCACGCCGCAATTTGATGATAATTTGAGGAATTTGTGTTTTTATTGTTATATTTTGACATACCTAATAGCTCTTCTGTTGTTATGTGTTTATTGAAAAAACTATAGTTGAATTATATTATGACGAACTAAATTCTGAGAACCACTTGGATCTATATTTGTTTTGAATTTACTTAAGTATGGTGTTTAAAGCAGAGCAATGCAAACATGTAGATTCTCTTGATTAAATTTTCTTAAAAAAAGAAAACGATGATAATTTAGATTGCTACACTACTTCTACCAAAAATTACTTTACAGGTGATGTTACAATACTGATTAACGCATACAAATTCCAATGAGGTGACATAAAACTTCCGCATAACATTCACCTACATTAAATTTAGCGAATGAATGACAAGGAAGCATAATAGAATGCATTTAATTAAGTACTCGACGCTTCATTTGCCAAACCATTTCTTAAAAAGCGTTTCCTATCCAGGCCAGACAAAAAAGGACTTTATAAAAAATCTTATGTTTAGTAGGTAGTGCATAATCCTATATCTGTTATCAGTATGCAAGAACGTAAGATAGATAACACTTTATCAGACACCAAAAGACAAAAAAATAACAGTAAAACTTAAATAAAACGTTGTTTCTATAATATACATTAATTGGTAGAATAACTCCGCAAAACCCTAATGGAATTTAATTACGATGTCTCCTCAGTAAGCAGTCTTACTATCGTAATATCGACAACAAAACACAATGTAGTCTAGAATTGATTAAAGTAAGTAATACCTACTTACCAATTACAATTTACTCCTAAGCCAATGAAGCTTGACACGTCTCAAAAGTACTGGAGCGATGGTATTTGAGAAGTGCAAGTACCTACTTAGTTCAATAAAAACTACAGGGGAAACAAGATAATTCATATATCTAGAACATTTCAATACATCGAAATATATATTTTTAAAAATATTTTATATACCTATATAGTAAAATGCTTAGTATAACATGGCTCGAGTGTAATTAATAAGGTATCATTTTGGGTAGGTACTTTAAAAATATCCTTAATCACAGAACTTCTTATTTGTTATATTTTTTATAACATCGTCTAGGATTTCAGCATAGAAAACTTTATTTAATAGGTAGGTACCTACCTATATATGGTGTAGTGATAGGTATAGGAAAAGTTCCACACAGAGCAAGGAAATTAATGAAATTGAAGCTTTCACGTTCAGATTTTCATCTACCCAATCATGATCCATAGGTACCTAAAGGTAACAAAGGTTTACCTTTGATATATTCACCGCAAGTTAACTAACTACTTTTTATAATCCATACGAAAGAAACAATCGGACCGTCAATAACAATGATCTTTCAATACCACTATCACTAAGGTATAAATCATTAAATATTTTTTGTACTCTTTAACATGTGTACCTACTAGCTAACCATTACATGTGTCTGTATTTATTTTATGGAACGAATCCAAACAGTTTCAACTAGCAACAGCAATAGATGGAAAGTAAATGGAATGGTGTAATAAGTTCCCAGACAGTCTGTTTCCACGACTCTCCAGTTCGCAGAAGGCGCTGGCAAAACATATCGCGTGGCCGTCTCAATCGGTTCATTGATCACACGTGTTTGTGATTAAACTGTTACTACTTTATCACCAGGCAGCCCGCTTCTATCGATTACTTTAAGGAATAATACAACTTATGATGTATTAGTGAAAGTAGGTAATTGTAAATAAAATAATATCATATTCACTAATGTTTCATTTCAAAAAGGTTCTTAATGGCAACAATAAAATAGTTACAATAATTAATGTTAGAAATATAATTATAAAGCCAAATACAGTTAATACGGTTATCTAACTTGGTAACTCGACATGTATCATAAATCTGAATCTAAGTGCGAAATAAATAATTTACCACACCTAAGATAGGTTACAAAAAATGACTAGTGACTATGTAGTTGGATAACAAGGCAATTTTAAAACGATACACGTAAAGTACCTCTCGTCAAAAATAGGCCATGATTTTTTATCATCAATTAAATCGCCCATAGCTCGCGCTGTCCGAAAATATTTCACAGGCAACACATTAAACCATGTGATTATTTGGCCCATAAATTACTATAACAATCGTTGTTTTTGAACCATACTAATCTATTTCTTTATTTTTGTAATTTATTAGGTTCTAAATTGGTGCCCGAGGGGGCAATTTGAGCACATTGATGAGTTATATTGGTAAAAAAAATCAGGTTATAGTGGTATTTAAGTTATGCGGATGACAATGTTTTTTGGGATGTCGGATATCGATCGTGCATGAGTAAGAACATTGCCTAATCAAATAAATTACCATGAAGATAAATAGGTACATTGCATTTGAAGCCTATATAATGGAAATTATTTAAATTTTTGTCTAACATATGTTAAGCTAATAAAATAAATCAATTAGATCAACTTTTATGATCCCAATATATAAATGCCAATTTATGTTAGTCGACTTCGACATGACTTCGAATCCACTGAAGAAAAGGGAGGAGCATTACAAAGTTTGGTTCGATCTTAAAGTTCTTTATCTAGTTGTTTGATATAATAAGGTAGGCATATAATTCCATACAATCCATACCAATATTTATATCTGCATTGGCAGATTAGTCTTCTAGGATATTTATTTTTTTCCAATATGTCCATTGGTCATCTCATATATATTTTCTACACGTTAAACTATATGCCCCAGCTAACACGAGGCATAAAGCGTTACTCAGTATTTTGTAAAAGCCTCCCATTCATTTATTTCCTATTTTACTGTCGTGTGCCTTAATCTAACAAACATTGGTCATGTCCATTGGCCGAAGTCCGCCATAGTCCATGTCCAGGGAGCGTGCAGACATTTACTTACACGTGTAAAACCTTGAACGGAAGTTAATACGTAGGTACATAGGTACCATACCATACCATACCATACCATATCATACCATCGTACAATGAAGATGGTTATATAATAATGATCATAAAGAGGCACGTGTAAGTTCAATTGATATTGAAATAATCATCCGATAGGTACATAATTATAATGAACTTTTTGTACAAAACAAGTTTGCTAGAGTGGAATGCGAGGTCAGGGTCGTGAGAAGGAAGAAATGGTTGATGGTGTGTTTTGATTTATATGGTGGTTTCGATAGGTATATAAACTTATTAATAATAATTTAGTATTTCAATTCAATCCTCAAAACATAGAAAGGCATTCTAATTTACTAACTTAAGTACGTCAATGATGTCTAAGGAGCAAAGGAGGGAGTGGATTAATTACCCATAATTCCCCTAAAATTTTTTCGTTTAAACGTGACATAACATGTAGTGGGTGAGCAAAGTCACCGTCTTTCGAGCGGTGTTATTTTCAGATATCCCATTATTTAGATAAACATCTTGGATGCATATCTATAAAAGTAAATAAGTATATTATAAACAATAAAATATCTGGTTTCGACTGTATTATTTGAATAATACATTCCAGACGTCTATCTAGACGTCTGGAATGTATTCTAATGTATAAAATTCTGTAATGTATAATCTTCTCAAAAAACATAGTAGATTCATCAGGCATAGGTGTGAAAAGTGTAATATAATACGTTACTTATATTTATTACAGCAAAAAGTGGCTGTGGACGCAAGCATCTGGTAATGTGAGAGCTCGTTTGATTTAGGATACATAATTCATGTATTTACATAATGTATTCATTGTATTTCCGACACTTTAATTAACTACTACGTTTTACAATTAATTTCGGTTTTGTCCAACTATGTTAGTTCAGTTATTTTTTACTCAGTGTACGTAATATTAAAGCTACAGTGCCTAATTATTAAGTAAGCGGAACATAATATGTACATCATATGTTATTTAAAAATAATTTTAGTTCTCTAAAGTGATGTATGTGAAATATGTGGGATATGTTGAAAGTGAGGTGAGGCTCAAATCTAACACTAAGCTTTAGCTTTAAAATCATCTTGTTTTATCAAGCCACAAAGAATAGTAAGCATAAAAATGTTCTACGTTTTGCGTGCTTAACGTCTACTTACACAAGTATCCGAACAAAGATTTTATAAGCTTTGGCGCACTGCAATATCAGACTCACTAATTATCAATTTAAGAGGTTTGCTCCAGATATTGTTTCAGGACAACTACCTCCAAGCAGGTGTATTGATTTCTTCTCTTTTAACTTAGAAATAGAGATACACAATTATTCTTTTAGGTATTAATTTGGTTATTCCCCAACATAATTGGGTATAGTAGGTATTATTGTCACACGAAAACTTTGGTGATGTAATGACCTACCATAATGATGAGCGGTTATGCTTGTCCTAGCTGACCTTGTCACAAGACGAGCCAACTTGCATCGGCTGCGTCAGTTGACTGATGCTGCCAACTATGCGTCAGGTGCCAGACTATGACCTAATTTCCTAGTGTCTATTTGCATACTAAACTATTTTTAAACTTATGTTATTTGTTGGATATTACTAAGTGTGAAATATGGTTTGTGATAATTAATAGCAAAAAACAAAAAATCCGAAATCAAAGAAATCAATTTGTGGTCAGAAATGATGATTAATTTTCAAGATTTTATTACTCATTTCCGAATAAGATGAAAATGTTGAAATCCATAGGAAAATTGTAGGAACATGCTTTAGCGGCAAGCGATTGCAGCTTTATAGTAGCGCAATGTCAAAACGATTATATAGCCATTATCGATCGAGTAAAATCAACAAATGAGTAAAAACTATCGTTGTTTTTGCAAACTAGAAAATGACGTAGTACAAATTAACTTGTTGCTTTTTATTCGATCTAAAGCGGATTTCGGTTAATTTATTAAATCTTCATCACTTATAGCAAATATAGCCATATTATATATTTTTTAATTTTTTTTAAAAGATTTTATGTGATGACATCTGTAAAAAGACATTACTTTTGCTTTCAGATATTTTTACGACAGATTTATGATTGAACGCTAATATACCTACATTTCTTGCTGAAAATTAACAAAAATATAGCCTTATTTAGAATATCTAATTGGAAATACTTGTATGATAACTAGAATGATAAAGTACAATGTCAATAAACAGATACATTGGCGATGTACTTTATGATTGCGAAACTGTAATAATTTTAATTTGCGACTTTATCGTGAACACTACAAGGCTGCAGTAATAAAGTTTCTATCTACATTGCACTAATTTCAAAGTGCCGCGTGATCGTGTTATACAGTTACCAAGATACCCAGTATTGTTTACCTAGTAATAGGTAGGTATATGTTTTAGCGTTCTTCAATTCATACATATTTAAAATGTATAAAATCTAAGTTTGTTTTGAAAAATATTGACGGCTCTTATCAGTCTGAAATGTTAGAGTTAATCAATTTATAAGTAAAATATATTTACATTTTTATTAGACCGCCAATACCGTCACATGTACCTACTGCTTATGAAAATCACAAAATAAGTTAAAGTTGCGACGTGAAGTAGAACATAAGGCTACTAAGCGATCCAACAGCAAGTACCTTAATATTCCATATTCATTTATCACGACCTAGAATGTAATCTACCTCTATTTAATATATAGGTATCTGTGGAGATACCTCACTAAATGGAAAATAGGTTGATTCACGAACAG